>CM039305.1:21110842-22526797 GCA_022316695.1 Camellia oleifera
ATTTCCATTGATTTCTCCTGTTTTCTAAGACATGGAGTATAACTTATTAAGGAATAATGAGCTTGGTACCAAAATGGCTAATGATTGAATGATCAAAGAGAATAAGTAAAGGATCGAGTATAATTCATATTATGTGTTGTGCACTGTACTTGTAGGTCGAGACGAGGACATCGTTCCACCGCTATCAGAGACCTACCACTGTGAGTAATAGTACTGTAGTTGTATATTTACCTACCGTTAATAATTCTTATTATTAACGCTCTGTTCTTCGCAAGTTAATTACGTTAACTGTTATAAATGATTAGAAACTGTAGATTGCCTATGTCTCTGCATGAATTAATACTGTACAAATTGTCGACAGGAAGACATTGTGAATATAAGCCCCACCTACTAAGAACATGATGTTTTGAATATCTTATAATGAATCATCGAAATGGCTAATCGGATAGAACTATGGGTTGCTTTATATGTTAATAGTTATTGTTAATGATTTGTTATATGTAAGACAACTATGTTCAACTTGTGATAAAACCATGGGGAAATTTATGTGCACTATTGTGAACGGTATTCCTATGAGTCTGGGTTTATTCTGTTCTGGTTATCCGTTTCGTTTATGCTATGACATGATAAAATTGATTTCTGGTATGGAACAAAGTACTGTACAGAACTAAGTGCTGCAATGCGAGTCACCTCTAGAATCCGTGCGAGACACCTCTTGAGTCCATATACATGTGAACTGGACTTAAAGCCAATCTGGGCCCATGGCCATTCTGTATAATTTGTTAGGCTAGAGGCCATTCTGTATTCTTGTATGAAACAAAGTGCTGTTACGGAACTAAGTGCTACAGTGTGAGTCACCTCTAGAATCCGTGCGAGACACCTCTTGAGTTCATACATGCATGAACAAGGGCTTAATGCCACTCTGTTTAAGGGCTTAATGCCATTTTGTTTAAGGGCTTAATGCCACTCTGTTCAAGGGCTTAAAGCCATTCTGTTTCAAGACTGGGGCCAAGGCCGTGCTGAAAATGTTTACAAGACAAAAGTAATTATAAGACCTTTGCACTTATATACGTTATAAATATTACAACTCAAGTTTAATCATTAAATTGTTTGAGTGCTATTATTCACTGAGCTTTTCTCATTCTGTTTTATGTATATTTCTGTAGGTGAGTCATCGGGGATTGACACTAGAGTTGTACCAAGGTTCGCCTGTCTGCCAAGACACCTGGGGTATGTCTCCACGTGGAGGCCTTAATTTATTGTTGGGAGTCATATAAATTAGTAAATCTTCTGTAAGGGTGTGTGAGATCTATATAAATTCTGTGAATGTATATGTCTATTTGGAAATGTATTTAATGCTTAAATCTAATTAAACCATCAGGTATGCACAAGCTCAATGGATGTTGTCTTTTATTGATATTGCTTCCGCTTAAGGCCCTGTATGTAATTATATATTATTCTAAATTCTGTTTTGAGGCCTATGTACAGGCCGGTCATGTATCAAACTTTTAGGGACGGGTTTGGGTCGTGACATCTACATTCGGCCAAACAAAAGAAAAACAAGTATGACAACTTGAAGAAAGATAGGGTTGCGTGGAAGAAGCTGGAGAATGTCAGCTAAGGCTTGACTGGACTTCGGTAGGACCAAGAGACGGGTTTGTTCACAGCTCCTGACTATTGGTGGGCAAAAATGCAAGCCGTACGTCGTGCAATAATTTTTTTTCTCCTTAATCCTGTACTATTTTATGATTTGTAATGCAAGATTTTGCTTTGGGCACTAGTTTCTAAAATCAAAGCAATTGCTGAATACATTGAAGTTATCATCCAAGATAATTGTGCCACATTTACAATTATTAGTTTTAATGTTTTCATTACTAGTTGGTACATTGTTAAAATTCTTTCTTGTGCACCGCACAACTTTGCATGCATTTACACTTATTTGCATGCTTTCCATTATTGCCTTTGATTAATTATTGGAACTGATTATTTTTTATGTAACTGGTTATACAATATGAATGTGTATATTCTTTTGTCTCAGATGAACAATCGATGTGCTAAGTTCAAGATGAAGCCTCTAGAGTACTTGGAGCCCATGGAACAGGTGTACTTTGGCGCAACTGCGACGGATAAACACGCATAGACTCCAACTGAACTGCGCGATGATGATGCTACTACGACCATTGCAACTGAGGACAGCGACATAGGACTTCTTAGTGTTGGCACACCACCACATCCGGGCCATGATATTGTCGGGGAGAACGTGGTGGATAGTTCTTTGTTCAACGATGCTCCCCCGTAGTTTGCCACTAACGGATCAGCCAATGCAAAACGTCGCAAACAGTCAGCGCCTGGTACTGTCACTAGTAGTAGGGGTGGCCACGGATCGGTTCTGTGCAGTTCGGATGACGGGTTGGACCCGCCTGATGGGGTGCAGGTTGGAAAAAAATGAAACCGTGTTCGCCCGTAGTACGGGTTACAGATTGAACGGGTGGGTCATGCAGTTGTACGGGCAGTTGCGGGCGGTTTGTGAATTAATTTAATTTAATTTTAAAAAAAAATAAATATTTTTAGGCTTTTACGTTGGGGCCTTTACCATTTTTTGAAACCATAAAAAAACAAAAAAATCAAAACAGTGAGCTTAGCTTTATCACATACCACTGGTATGATACCAGTTACAAGTTTACAAGTTACAACAATGAAAACATAAGCCTGCAAAGCAAACCCACAACACAACAAAAATAAATGAAGTATGAAGAAACCAACAAAGCAAAGCAAAACACAACAAAAATAAATAAATAAACTAGATCTAGGTACCTTTTGTTAAATGAAACCTTTTTTTTTTTTTTGTGCTATAAATCTTCCAGATCTGGCATCTCCGGATCTGGTGGGCGACAGCGATAGAGGAGAAGAGGAGGGGACAACGGCAACTAGCCAACGACATGGCTGGTGGTGACAGAGCGACGATAGAGTAGGGGACTGAGGTTGATCTGCGAGAGACAACAACAACGGTAGAGGAGAGAAGAGAGATGGCAATGGGAGGACATGAAAGAGATGGTGAGTAAGAGGCAAGAGATGGTGGTGGTGACGGCGACGGGGAGGGGAGAGAGAGAGAGAGAGAGAGAAAGAAGGGCCAGATGAGAGAAAGGGAGAGAAAGAGCTGGGTAGGGTAAAGAGAGAGCTGGGTAGGGTAGAGAGAGAGAGGAGGATGCCCAAATGAATTCAACAAATGATGCGAGAGCAGATTTTTTTTATTATTTTAAACATAATTTGCGGGCGGGTCATGCGATTTCGCGGGTAGGGTCGGATCTGACCTGAATCCGATTTTGTATGAAAAAATAGACCCGCACCCGCCCTCTTTATGTATGCGGGTACGGTCAGATTTGTGCGGGTACGGTCGGTTTGGGCGGGTTGTGCGGGTCGGATAAACCGTTGGCCGCCTCTAGCTAGTAGCATGGACAACCTTGTCGAGGTTGTCAGCAAACAAAGCCGGGAATTGAAAATAACACAATATGTTGTCATAGGAAAGGGTGAGAACACTCTTGAGGATTGTCTTGCAAGGTTAATGAGCGCGCCTGGATTGGAGCCAGGTGGTAAGTTGTTCTCATTCGCTTGTGCCATAATGGATTCACCCGATAATCGTGACATCATCATGTCCCTTCCCCAGGATTACATTGTCAACCGATTAAAAAAGAAGCGTGCCTGCACGCTGGCCAGTGTTGGCAGGGAACGTGAATAGGACGTACATTTGTTCGGGAGTGATGGTGTGGTTGATATGGATTAAGCTCCTGTGCTTTCATTTACTTTTGTTGTGTTGCCATGGTATTGTAGTTTAAATGTTTTGGGACTTTACTGTTCTGTACGTTTTTTTTTTTTTTTTTTTCTTGTGTTGTTTTCGAAATATGTGTTTAGAAGAACCATATGTTTGACAGTAGTGTAGTCGTTAATTGCAGTTGTGATGGGTGCGTTTAGTTAAGGTTGGAAACATATCGACTATTTATATGCTATTCTAGTTTGTTATTGTTGTCAAATTTACTTTTTTTTAGTTAAGAAGTATTTTTGTCTTTTATTTTACTTTTTTTTTCATTGTGTTAATTGTTGCAGGGTTGAACTCATTTGTCTTTATGTTGGTCATGGGAGGAGTAGGTTTTTACCCATAATATATGACGTGGGTAACAGCTGCAAAGTGTAAAAGCCAGTACATGGCTCTGTTGTGTCACATGCTGCTCTTCTCAAGGGAAGAAGGCAATGGAATCTAGTGTATGCATGGAGTATCACCTTTCAGATTTGTATGTCATAGTGTGTTTGCAATTGCAACATTTATGTGATACTTTCTTGTGAAAAGTTCAGTATTTATTTATGTGGTTGTTCATTTTTGGTTCAATTTTTTCATTTACTTATATTGATGTGTTGATTTATTAATTTAGTTATTTAAATTTCTGTAGGTATTTATTAGTTTATGTAATTTTGGAAGTTGCTATGTTATTTATTTATTTTTATTTTCTGTATTTATTTACTTATTTTGCATTACATGTGTTGGTTTATTTATATTTCTGTAATTATTTATTTACTTATATATTTCAATTTCTAATTAATTTGTTAAATAAATACAATTTCTGTAGTTATTTATTTCTAGTTTAGTTTATAATTTTATTTACTTACAGTTTGTGAATAATTATAATTATGTATTTAGTTAATTTCGGTTGTGTTTACCTATTTATTTATTTTTATTTTCGCACTGCATTTACTTATATTTTTTTATTAATTTATTTAATTTTTTATTTCTGATTCTATTTATTTATCTATTTACGGTTTCTGTACGTATGTATTTATGTATTTACTTAATTTTGGTTGTATTTATTTGTTAACTTATTTATTGATTTTTGGTTCTATTTATTTATTTATATTTCTATACCTATGTAATAGTTTAAATATTTCTTGTGTAGTATTTATGTATGTATTTGTCTGTTACATGCTGGTGCTGCAAAAACAAACTGTTGCATATACTTGCTAATGCTATCTTAAATGAGAATGGAATCTGTTAGCAACTTTTCAGCATGTACATGAATCACATGGTATTGTCAAATTGTAGTTCATCATGCATCACATGGAAACAGTTGCATGTGGTACGGGCACTTGTGAAACAAAAGCTTGGTGGCCCTTAATCAGTTTAGTCGTTGTTGTCTTCCAAATTTCCATTATGTGGAGAAATTGTTGAATTTCATTTTTGGTTCAGTCCACGATGACATAACCCTGCCAAAGGTGTGGTACGTGCCTGACATTAACATCTATTTACACAACTATTTAATGTATTTATTGGAACCCAATTCATGCCAAGCAAATGTTGGAAATTGTAAAAAGTGGTTATTGTCGACAAACATAGAAAATTTGGTTCAAAATATTTTTTCCTTATTTTTTTCCTCCACTATTAATAGTTCCAATCCAGCTTATTTTATAAAGTCTATGTAATTCTTGTATGAGTTTTTTTGCTGTGGTTTGCAGCGTCCATGGATCCGCAAGAGGGTAATAGCTCTGGAGTCGTACGCAATGGGCAAATAAATGCGTGAATACGAGAGACGATCGGAGAAATGGAATCGACGATATCAATGATATGGGTGGAAATTGTACGCGTTGCCAATGAGTACGCATATGTTGACAGGACTCCATTTCACACATCATCATTGACGGGTCGCTTGTGGATGGAGGAGATGCTTCAAAGTCGGAATAAAGTATTTCAGCAAAATTTTCAGATGTCAAATGATGTGTTCTTATTGTTGTGCAAGACATTAGTTGAGGATTTCGGTCTCCCAATACCATAGCGTTCCCATGGTGTGGACATAGTTGACAGTGTCGGCATGTGCATATTCGTGTTGTGGGGCTTGTCGAGTTGGGATATTGAAGACCGTTTCCAGCACTCAGGGGAAACAATATGGCGTCATGTAATGCGTATTCTTAAAGTAATGAAGTTGTTCACACGTGCACACTATCGATCGATGAGGTCACAACACAACAGACATCCGTACTCAGAGTCCCGATGAAAATATTTGCCATTCTGGGTCAGTTTAATCATTTACCAAACATTTCATGAATAGTAACCACATCTTTGTTAACAAGGGATGACATTTTTTGGCGTCATGTGTTCGTCCTTGTCACTTACGCAATTGCTGTGTGTGCATGCCTAGGACTGTATTGGCACGCTAGACGGCACATACGTGGAGGCACATCTCCCGCCACGAAAGGCAATGCCATATTTTGGTAGTAAAAGACAGGCCACGCAAAACATACTCATGGTGTGTGATTTCGACTTGTGCTTTACTTTTATCTCTTGTAGATGGGAGGGTAGTATGCACGACGGTAGAGTTTTTAACGAAGTAACACAGAACCCGGCCAAACAGTTCCCCACCCCAGAGGAAGGTTAGTTGAATTAGGGGTGTTCACATATTTGTTAGTTGTGTGCATTTCATTGAAGTATGATGTTACTAATGCAAAATTATCTTATGACAATCAGGAAAATATTACCTTGTTGATGCGGAGTACAAGAACCAAAAAGGCTATTTGGCGCCATTTAAGGGATGTCGATACTACTAAGAAGAGTTTTACGCTACTGGACGAGCAAGAAATGCAAATGAAGTTTTCAACACGGTGCACACCTCCATACAGAGTGCAATTGAACATACATTCGGAGTATAGAAAGCATGCTGGGGATTCCTACATAACATGCCTCGATATGATCATGGGAAAGTGTAGGTGGCACTGGTCGGGGCTTCAATGGCACTAGATAATTTTATACGCCGCAACTCCAACGACGATGAAGCCTTTAACAAAGTTGCCAATGCAGAGACATTTACTTTCAATGACATGCCAAATGTTGAGGGTGCTGGTGATGACGATGATGGTAAACCAGAGGGCGATGATGACGTACATATGAACGAAGTTAGGAAATCAATTCGGAATGAGTTAGTGCGACATCAACGTCATCTTGGGCTGTAATTCTGTTTGGGTTTTACCAATTGACGGGAAGAGTGCAATTTCTTCGCAAACAATTTGATAAATTTAATTTTAATGGGAAGAATTTAATTATGTTAATGTGATATGTAGTGCAACATTAAATAATTTAATATTTTTAATAATTTAATAATTTCAACTGCGTAACATTAAAAAGTGTTATATTACATTTCAAATAATTCAAACAAAAACATGGGTCAAAATGTAATTTTCATAAGTTGGGTAAGGGTATTTTGGTCATTTTAATGTGATGTGACAACATAAACAAATATTAAACAAAAAATCCAAAAGCTAGCTTTTTACCAAATTCTCAAATCACTTTCCAAAAAAGTCAAAAAGCTTGGTCAAAAGTCAAAAATCAATTTTTTACCAACTTCCCAAAATACCATAATCTACAAAGGTATCTGCTTTTTCGTAGTTTTTTTTTAGTACAACTCATTTTACACAAGCAACTTTATTTTATTTTTATTTTTTATTTTTATTTTTGGCATATAAAAAGAAGAATGCCCAAGGGCATAGAGGTATTTGGATAGCGAGAATGAAGAAGCAGAAGGGTAAATTACAAACACATCCCCTGATATTTGCTTAAATTATAAATTATCTCATGTGATTTTAGAAATTACATTATGCCTCTAAAGTTTCTAATTTCATAAAAAATAGGTCCTTTTATTAATAAATCATCAAGTTAATTAACAGTTTTTAATAATGTTAAAATTTTATTTCAATTAATAATTCAAATAATTTTATTATTGTATAAGTAAACAATTAAAAATTTTACTTTTTCAGTTAATTCTGTTAAATAAAAAATTCTAACAGGGTAGTATTTGTAATTTTTCAAATCACAGAAGGTAATTCATATTTTAAGCAAACTTCAGAGAAAGTGATATGATAGGTGTTTTGTTTTGCTAACTATTTTAACTCATTCTAAACACCCCAAATATCATTCTAATCTGTTTCAACCGTTTGGGTATATCTAAAAATGGAATATTTTTTCTTGATCGGCAAATATTAGTTGTTAGTTGTTAGATTAGCATCTATGGGAGCAAAGCTCTCCACTCTTGGCAAAGCACCTTAGTACTTGCACTCTCTTAATTTAACTCCTCTAAGGAGAATTGAACCTATGACCTCCTCGAGACTAAATCTTAAGAAAGGTATGGTGGCCAATTAGTTATCTAAAAATGGATCATGATTTCTACTTGAATCAAACTTTAACATCTTTCCCATCCCAATCTAAAAAAAAAAAAAAAAATGTCTTTACCATCATTGTTTTTATTATTGGTTATTTATTTATTTATTATTATTACCGAAAATATTAAATTTTTTTAAATATTGTATAGAATTTATCTTTACAAAAATGCTTGCGACCCATTTTTTTTAGAAACCCCCACACTCCCTTTTAGATCTCAACCATTGATGTATGTGTGAGACCCACTCATATATGTGTGGGGCCCACACTATCAATGGTTGAAATCTAAAGAGGGTCGTGGGGTCTTCAAAAAAAAGGGATCTCAATTATTGTTGTTATCTTTACCATCCCAATCTATAAAAAATAAATAAATAAATAAATAAAAATGTAAATTACACTCACCTCCCCTGAGGTTTCTGACAATTACAGGGACCTCCTCTATAATTTCAATAATTATAGAAACCACCCTTACTTTTGAAACTATTAGTAAGATTTCCCACCGTTAATCTTCTATTAATTTATTTAAGAGAATATGATGACATCATGCACTGTGAGTAAAAAATTTCGAAATTGCCCTTATATATTCAAATAGTAAATTTCACTTACCTCCTCTGAGGTTTTACAAAAATTAATAAAGATTCATACATTATTTTAATAATGTTAAACAAAATTATTAAATTCTATACATTATTTAAAAAAAAAAAATTGTTAAGACAAGCATATATATAGTAGAATAACCAAACATTACCTTATCTTAAAAAAAAAAAAGAAAAAAAAAGAGCTAATAAATTAATCACCATTAAACCTTATACTAGATTAAATATAGTCATTTATTTGAAAATTATGAAACAAAATATAAAAGATGTTTTAATTTTTTGAAATGACCACCAATTTTATAAATAATTATTTTGAGAAATTAGAATTTGAATAAAAATTTAAAAATACATATAGATATTTATTTTTTTTCCCTACGAAAAATACATATTTGGAGAAATTATACCTCTCTTTCAATTTTCTTTATTTTATTTCTTTCATTTTTTTTTCTATTTATTTTCTCATTCATTTTTTCAGTGTCACTTCAGCAAATAACAACACTATATAATTTTATTATTATTATTATTATTATTATTATTATTATTTGTTCTCTTCTCTATGTTTTTTCCTCAATTTTTTTAATTATTTTTTCTCATCTATGTTAGCTAGCATCGCCCAATACCATAACATCTTACGAAATATGAATTTTTCTTTTGTTTTGTAAAAATATTAGTGTATTAAATGTTTTTAAGAAAAATAAACATTATAACATTTCATATTTATAATTAAAAAAAAAATTGACTTACAGAAATTACCAAATGTTACCTCATAAATATATATAAAAAATTATAATTTTATCCTTTCACAATCCTATATTCTCAAATTTTAATTATCATTAAAAAAAAAGTCTTCTCACCTTAATAATAAAATTTTTAAAAATAAATATAAAAGTGAAAAAATATCTAATCACGTTATAATATAAATTAAAATTAGATGATAGGGAATGAAAGATAAATAAATTATTTAAGAATAATAAACTATTTAAATTTGTCATTTCTTAAATCTAATTAAAATAGAATTTTACTTGAAGAAATAAATTATTTGAAAATAATAAAATACTCAAATAATTTGTTATTTATTACATCTAAAATCTATATCTCCATCTTTGTTTCTTTCATTTAAATTATTTTTATCAAATGAAATCTCAAAATTAATTCAAATAAGAAATATGGAAGTTCTTTCTTAATTTTATTAATGGTTGATTTTTTTTTTAATTTATAAAAATTCAAAACTTATAGTGGAAAAAAATACAAAGTCAAGAAAATATATATAAAAAAAAATGTGAGAAATAAAATGATAATTTAATATATAGGTAAATTACAATTAAAGTGTATTAAGTGTAAATAGTATTATGATCATTTGTACAACTAAGTTAACACCGTTTGGCTTAAGTTAACAGAAAAGAATAATCTTGACAATATCAGAAAAAGTAACTACAGAAAAGATCTCTATAATTGTTAAACCCCAACGAGGTGAGAATTTACCCAAAAAATAAAAAAATGTATTTACCATCATTGTTTTTATTATTGTTGTTTATTATTATTATTATTATTATTATTATTATTATTATTATCATCGAAAGTATTATTGACATCTGAGCTGTATCATCAAAGTTCTACCTTCAAGTTTTTCTCTAGTTAACATTGAATTTTACATAATAGATTCATGTCACCTCAAAAATATCTCATTCCGATTCCCATTTTTTCTCTTTTTTTTTTTTTGGATGAAAAATACATCTCATTGTTTCACAAAAACTATTTTTGATAAATCTTAAACCCTAAAAAATAAACACTAAAAACATGTTTTAAATTTTTAAAATTATTTTCATCCTCAAAAAATATAAAACTATATGAAAATAATTAATATTACTTTTAATTTATTGATTTTTTTACTAAATTAATTTTTAATTTAAAAAAATCAAAAAACAATTTGTAAAAACCAAAATAAAATGAAACTGATTTATTCTAGAATAATAAATCTATAGTCACATCTCTAGTATTACTGGTAATTTTAAATTCAAAAAACAGATCAATCATAACAAAATTAATGACGCCATATAAATTACTGTCCATATAAATATGTCAATCTTTCTAAATCATTCAAACCCAATGTAGAATCTTCATTCCTTTTCTTAGGGGGAGAAAAAAAAAAGAAAAAATTAATTTCCAACAATAATTCAAATAAAAAAATTCAAATTTATAATTGACTGTACACAACAAAATTGAATGGAGAAGGATCAATTCATGATTTCGGTGAAGCCGATTGCCGCACCGCACAAGCCACCACCTGCGCCCACTGCCTTAATCTCGTCTTCACCATCTTCGGATCATCACCTTCACATTATTTCCACCAAAAATAAATAAATAAATAAATTAACAAAAAAAAAAAAAAATCGATAAATGAAAGACGTTGGATCAAACCTACCTGAGTCGTCGAATATAGTGCTAGGGTTCTCAATCGACGGCGAATCGGGATCGGAAACCACCGTGGACGACGACGATGACGACCTAGACAGTCTCTGGCTGTACTGCTTGTTAACGGCGTGGTAGAGTTCCAAAGCGGGGAATGTATTCGATAACTTCGGATCGATATCGGGCAAGTCGAATCGGAACCCTAACTCGAAGCAAGCTTTGAGTTCGTCCAAATCGTCGTCGGTGACGCTCTTGCTTCGGCGGAGGCCGCCATTGCCGCCGCCGCCTCGTCGCAGCTTGTGGTGGTTGCCCCTCCGCCGTGACCACGCCTCGTCTCGGAGCATATCCGGCGACCACGACTTTTGCTTGAATAGCGGCGCCGGCCGCGGCGGAGCTCTGGATTCCGACATACGGAGGCGGCGGAGCTCGGTTTTTTGGGGGATTTTCGCGGCGGGAAAGAGAGGTTTTATTCTGAAAAAGTGGGATTCTGTGTATATATAGTTTGAGAAGGCGGGTTCTGATGCGGTGAGGGCAAAGGTTTGGTTGTTGGGGTGGAGTGAAGAATAGCGAATCATGATTTGACACGTTACGATTGAAGGGATAATTATGGGAATTTCCGTAGGACAGCGGGGAATTACGAGAAAGGGCTTCATAGACAGCCTGGCTCTGTGGGCAAACCCTTTACAACAAGGCGTATATAGGGATGGCAATCTAAAACCGGCCCGACGGGGACCCGACCCCCCGTCTCCGATAAAAATGGTTTTTCCCCGAAAAATACCCCCGTGGGGACGGGGATGGTATTCAAAATTAAATCCCCGGTGACATTCGGGCCGGGGACGGTGATATATATTTCACCCCCGGCCCCGCCCCCCGCCCCGCCCCCCGCCCCGCCCCCCGCCCCGGTTACCCCCCGACTTATATTATATATATATATATATATGTTTAGTTTGGTTTGGTCTCTCTTTAAATATTATATATTATATATATGTATGTTTAAGATGGTCACAGTGTTGTGTAGACTGCACCCCCTCTCTCTCTCTCTCTCTCTCTCTCTCTCTCTCTCTTATCTTCTTTCTCTCTCTCTGAGTCTCTTATGTTACTCTCTTCCCCTCTCTCACATTCGAAACCCTGACCTCTCAAACCCAATCGTCGAAGAGAGTCGAACGCAGACGAGAGACGATCGCAGAGACGATCTGCCAGAGAATCGATCATCCCGATCTGCCAGAGAGTCGATCATCCCGATCATCGCGATCATCGACGCAGAGAGTCGGTGAAAGAGGAATCATCCCGATCATCGACGCAGAGACGACACCGCCTCTGCTATTCCATCATCGAAGCTCCTCTTCCCTCCTCTTTGTCGCCATTTCTATTCTACTACCTCTTTATTTTTTTAATTTGTTGGGTTGTTGTTAAACAGCAGATCTGTTGCTGATGTTGGGTTGTTTAATTTGTTGAATTTTTGTTGGGTTATTGAATCTGTTAGTGGTGTTGTTTAATTTGTTGGTGGGTTTTTGTTGGGTTGTTTAATTTGTTGAATTTTTGTTGGGTTATTGAATCTGTTGCTGAATTTTTTTTTCCACCGGGGAATTTTCGGGGTCGGGGAAACCCGACCCCCGTTAGGGGACGGGGATGGGGGCAGCAACAGATTCCCCATCGGGGATCGGGGCCGGGGATAGAGACATTTTCACCGTCGGGGATCGGGGACGGGGAGGGTGATCCCCGACCCCGCCCCGCCCCGTTGCCATTCCTAGGCGTATAGCAATCACCGAGCTGTCATTTTTGCAAGTTCAAGCTAGGTATCGACATTTCTCCATACTGTGAGGGTGTTGGAGAGAAGAGTTAGGTTAAAATAGTTTGTTAAAGGATAAAATAAGTCAATATAATTAATAAAATAAAATAACATATTTAATTTATAATTATTTTTTTTATAATCATCAAATTAATTATAAAAAAAATTAATTATTTTTTCAAATATAATTTTTTTAGTTAAGTTAAAATAGTTAAAAAGTTAAATAGTTAACTAAAACAATCAATTTCTCACACAAGGCCTTTTTTGGATTTTATTTTAGGTTTATAATAATAATTTAAATCGTTCATTTTGTAAAACTCATAATGAGAGAGGTTGGCAAAGGATTTTTTTAGTTTTTTAGGCTAAAATTCACAAAATGGCAAAATAGACTAAAATAGTCAATAACATAAAATGTCACATCAAATCTATAATTATTTCGATTTTTCTCTCACAAATATCACATCCAACTATAAAAAAATCTAATCATTTTTCTAAACACAAATATTTTAGTCCACTAAAATAGAGATAATTCTACACCCCAATAATAACTCAGTACGTTGAACTAAAATTTTGAAATTTTAATTTATATTATATCTTAATATAAATTTATTAATAAAAGCAATAAACATTAAATCTTAAAATAATTTTTTTTCCTCTCTTGATATGCCCAAACCACTTATACTTTTCCATTTCATCTTTTTTTTAAAATTTTAATTATTTTATCTCCATCTTCTTACTCATCCTAAAACTTTAATTCACCTCAATAAAACTAACCATTATCATTAATATCAAACTAGTACTACCATACTTTTATAAGATTCTTTAGAATGATTTCTAACCCAACGGCCATTGCCGCGGTTTGAAGAACCCCCTTTAATCTGAAGCCCATCACAAAGGCAGCTAAGTTGAAACCAATCTCCATCCAGACTGAACCTGAAGTTTTGATAAATGGTTGTAATGGTAGTTTACAATCTGACTGGAATATAAGTATAATAGATGATAGTAGATGCTTATCTACTGTTTTTTTATTTTTATTTTCTTAGCATCAGGAAGGTCTTGCGCGATGTAATTAAACATGCCCATAAGTTGGCGCACAACGTATTGATCGATTATAATTGAATGTTATTGTTCCTTTTTGTTTCCTCCAACAAAACTCTAGATATATGTATAGAGAAAAGTTAAGGATCATGAAATTTTTTTCATAAAAATGATTATGAAAGAGTTATGATAATTGGATTACCTTGATTAGTGTGCAGTGCTTTATTCTAAGTGTAATTCAAGGGTCACAAAACTTTCATGATTATTTTCATGGAAGATTTTTCATGATACCTTGCATTACTGATATGTATATCATATAGATATATTCAATTGTGGACATAAAAAGATTTTGTCCCAAAATATATCAAAAATTTAGAGATTTAGTGTGCCTTTTGAAATTCAATAATTTTGATTACATTTATATGATTAAAAATTTAGTTTTGTGATTTTTGAAAATCTCAATTAGTTCTTGAATGTTGTTGTATATTTGTTGAACAAAAAGAGTAGCTATAATGAGAAATCTATTTAAAGATTTTTGAAAAGTTTTTTAAAGTGATGTAATTTGGATTTTTGATTTGTTTATTAGGTGTACTTTGAAGGATAATTTAGAAAAAAAAAATATCAAGTATATCGAGAGTAAATTATAACCCTAAATAATTTAATAGGGTGTATTGAGAAATTTAGCGCACTTCATAATTTTTTGGGTGCAAATAAAATTTCCTCTAAAATAGTCAAAAACTAAAATAGTGTATTAAAATAGTCAATTTTCCAAACGAGGCCAATGAAGACCGTCTGTGCAAAAAATTAGTTTCATCGGATATCGATAAATACATAAACAAATCATTTTTTATTTTATATAATAAAATGTTTAAGTTTAAAGTCACAATTACTGTTCATTTTTAAAATACGATATAATTTTTTTCATATATTTAATGATATTTAAACTAATTTTTTTCATAACTCATTTAAATTGTTGGGATTACGAAATGAACAATTTAGATTATCATTGTAGACCTAGAATGGAGCCCAAAAAATGAAGTATAAAGGAGTATGGATGGTAGTCATTTCCAGACAAAAAATTAAAAACTTATTAAAAAAATAAAAAAGTTAAAGAATATACCAAAAAAATAAAAATATATATTTTCTTTCTATTTTTTGTAATTTTTTTTTCTGTAAAAATCAAAAAAATCATTCCAAATATATTACTAATTTTTTGGATGCAGGGTCCCTGCTGTGCGCCTAAGCACAACAGGGTTGCTGTGAGTCAATACGGCACTGTATTGAGATTTGTTGAGTCATTTCGCATGTGCAAGGCAGCACACCATGATTTTATTTTATTCAATATTTCTTTGGTTAATTAAAATCGATATTACTTATAATTTATTGGTTGAATTGGTTTGTTTTTTTTCGATATTTTGGTTCAGTTTTGGATCTTAAAATTATTATTTTTTTTTGGAAATTTCTTTTGAAGAAAATATTTTTCTATATTTGGTGATACGGTGGAACAAAGGTGGAGATGGAGGTGGGGCGACGGTGGTAGTGATGACGACGGTAATGGTGGTGGTGACCGTGGTGATAATGGAGTGGTGGTAGAGGTGAAAATGGTGGTGGTGTGGTGACATTAGTAAAATTTTAATTTGTAAAAACGTTATCTGCCTTTTAAAAGTGAAAAATATTTTTCACCTAAATAGGCTTGTTTTTTATTGATCATGAAAAATATTTTCCGTTGATTTTTATTTTTGATTGTACTAAATACCAAAAAATATAAAAAATATTTTTTGTCGAAACAAACGGAGCGTTATAAAAAAAAACTAAGCCAATCCAATCCGTAATTTAATTAATATCATACATAAGTGATTTTAATTAACTACACAAAAATAAATAAATAAAGTTAATGTTGTGTTGCCCTTGTGCATACAAAATGACTCAACCAATCTCAATACGGTGCCCTATTGACTCACAGCAATCCTGCTGTGCTTAGGCGCACAGCAGGGACCCCGGATCCTAATTTTTTTCACCTCATATTTTAGTTAAAAGCTCAAAAATACTAAAATAACATATTTTCAAACCAACACTTATTGATAATTTTAAAAAGAAAGTTATAAAATAATTTATAATTTATTGAACAAGAAGCTTTTGTTCATACTCAAGTCTCGATAGGGAATAAATTATTTTAGTAATTTTTTTAGTTTTTATGAAAAGATATATAGAAAAGTAGAGAAAGTAATATGATAACTTATAATAACTTTTTAACTAAAACTTATAGATACCAAACCAAGCCTCACTCAAAAATAAAAAAAAATGTCGAGAAAATTATCAAGTAAATCGATAATTTCATCATATGTGCTTGTTCAATTATTAACACTATTGGAGTTGCATTCATGTTTTACCAACTAGGAGCATTATTGGTCTTTTTTTATCAATGTATATAATTTGTGAACGAGTTTGTTAGTAAATTTGAAACAGCAATGTTAGTTTCCTGTTAAGCCTATGAATCTGAATGTGATAACTTAACCCATACTATGTTTAATTATGTATGTGATTATGTGTTTGATATAAATTTACAAGTTTAAGTATGGGAAATATGTGAATTTGAAAAAATATCTGTTGAAAGTAAGAATATCTATTGCAATTGAAACTTTGAACCGAAATTAAAGGCCACAAAGACGCGATAAACAAAAACCGACTTCATAGCTATGATTAGCATGATTTTTTGAGCCTTTGGTGAGATTTTGAAAAATTATGACTTGTAATGAATAAATTAAGATTTTTGAGTTAAGTTATATATGTATAGCCTCTTTTGTTCTTCATTTTGTTGGAAAATGGCTCCAAAGTGTGAGTTAGAAAGAGAGGAAGAGGAGAAAGTTAGGGATTTGAAGGGAATCAAGGGGCAAACCATAGATTTGAGTTAAGGTATGGAAATTTATTTACAAACTTTGTCTCTAACTTATCTTTGTCAAGAAATCATGAAGAAATTAGGAATTTTGAGCTAGGGTTTGGAGTTGTGTAGTGACTAGAGCTAAAGGCATGAAATTAGACCTTAATCTCTACACCATTGTTTGATTTGAGTTCATTTTCATGATTGATCCATGAAACAAACCCTAGATGGTTCATATAAACAAAATTTGTGAGAAAATCATTCATGAATATATGTATTTTAAACTTGTGTATGTAAACCATGAAATTGTGAAAAGATGAGACCATGAAATTATTGTTGATGCAAGATTGATATGTTTAATGTGGAATTACACCTGTATCATGGTTAAATATCATGTTTTTGAGTTGTTTTTACATGGATTTGGGCTTAGGAATGAAAGAAAAACGTTTGCATCTTGAAGCCATTTTCGAACTGCCTGAGTGAGCCTAGGCTGCTCGTGTAACCTCGGGCTCCGCACAAGTGCCCAAGATTTAAGCCTAAACCCACTACTCATTGTGTGCTCAAGTGACGACCATTTTCGCATGTGTGGAGCCAGACCGTTCGAGCGGTTGGACTGGTCGCACATGTAGCCAAACAAGAAAAAAATTGTGTTGTTTTGTCTTGCTACCCGGCCTCTAGAATGCAATCCCAACCTTATTTAGCCCCCTTTTAGGAGTGAAATGATGAATAGAAACTCATTAAAGAAGGTTGTGAATAATGAAAGAAAAGAGTACAATTGAAGTGAATCACTTATCGAATATGTGTGTAACATGTTTGGTGTAGGTTGTGTGCCGGACGAAATACCACAAGATCGATCCCACTGTGAGTAATAATACAATATTTATATGTTCGTTATTGTGTACCTCAAACCATGAACGATGATTGGGGCAAATATTGTGATTTGTTTAAAATGAGAAACCTCATTAATATTATATGACATGTGCAACGTTGGGCCTGAGGCCGTTTTGTTAGATGTTGGGCCCAAGATCGTTTTGATATACGTTGGGCCCAAAGCTGTTTTGATATACGTTGGGCCCGAGGCCGTTTTGTTATATGTTAGGTCCAAGGCTATTTTGATACATGTTGGGCCCGAAGCCGTTTTGTTATATGTTGGGCCTAAGGCCATTTTGAAATATGATTGGGCCCGAGGCCATTTCGTTATATGTTGGGCCCAAGGCCATTTTGAAATATGATTGGGCCTAAGGTCGTTTTGTTTATACGATTTTGGGTATTGTGAGAATCTTATGACTGTTTTACAGTATTATTACTCATTGAGCTTCGCTCACCCAATTTTATGTATGCTCATGTAAGTAATCCGCAACATAGAGCATATCCCTAGAGTCAGCTTTAGGAGCCATCCTTTTTGAGACCTAATCGAGTCATGTCTCTGAGATGGAGTTTGTCTCGACTCAGATCATACTTGGTCCTTACTTTGTTTTGCCAATGTGGTTTTGGGTTTGTAAACGTTATGCACAAATTTCTTGCGATACTTATATTCTTTTTGCATGGGCATGTAAATGAGATGGATGTGTTAGCATATTGGTATAGCTCAACAGACTCATTCTTTTGTTGTATACTTCTACTTTTGGCCCCATGACTATAATTACTATGTATGTTTGTTTAAGGCTGAAGGTAATCAAGTGATTACCGGCCGGTTATGACCCAAACTTTTAGGTGTGAGTTCGGGTCATGACAGAGTGGTATCAGAGCATGAGTTAATATCTCACACACGAGTCCATTCGAGTAATAAGAAGTCTAAAAAGAGTTTAAGTTGCATCCATAATCAAGTATGACATGAAAATGTGCATTTGTAAATGTGAACTATGTGTTTATTATTTGGAAAAGTTATAATGTGTGCTACTCTAGATCATGGTGAGAACAAGGACAGAGGATGGGAAGGATTCAACCTCCGCACGACTTGATAGGATAGAGACAATGATCATGGACATGGCGGAGGCCTTTAGACAACAACAGTAACAACAATAGCTTAATAACCACCGCCACCAATGCCTGTGCCACCACATATAGTGCAAGACCACTAGGCTGACGATCGAATTATTACTCTCTGTAGACAGCCCATTTTTGGCCACCCGCAAGGCTCGAGTGCTTTGCCCGGTACATTCGATGATGAAAGTGGTGTTGTGCGTGGTTCGAGGTCTCAACGAAGGGGCTATGTTTAAGCTCCAAAACAATTCCAAACCTTCCATATTCCCACTGATGATACCCTAGAAATCCATTTTTACACATTGTACTACTCTGTGCTGTGTCTGAAGCAGGAAAACAAGGGAACACATTGAGGCCCAATCATACCTCATTAAGGGTCGGCCCTGCTTTAGTAGCGAGAAACACTGTTCTGGGCAAGAGCCCGCAAACTGTCTATTATTGAAGATATTTATGACTCCTCTTGCTCAAATTCTATAAAAACGAAGTTGTATCTTTGTTTTGAAGGTTAAAGAATTTTTAAAAAGCCTCTACACCTTCTTAAGAGCTTCTTCTTCTCCTTCTTCTTGTGCAAGCAACCCTTTGAGCAAGCCTAACACCTTGAACCTATATTTATGCACCATATACACCTTCACACCTTAGCCTAGCAATCTTGGTTGAGCCCTGAACACCATAATTCAAGCTTGAGAGTGCGTTGGGACTTAGTTTGATTCATAAACAAAAGCTCACTTCTTTGAGAGGTATAACCTTGTCATCCTCTCTTTTACTTGTTGTTCTGTCTATTGCTATCTAGTTCTTGTAGTTTTGTGTTGTTTTGATTCTCTTCCAAGTGTTTAAGTTTGGGTTTGGAGAGCTACTAAAAGGGTAAAGAGAGTTAACACTCTTTCTTACATCTTTACCTATAGCTCAAACCCTTACTCTTACACCATTTCCTTTGCTTTCTAAATTATTTTTTAGAGTTTAAAAAAGGGCTAAGCTTATGCTTTGAGGTTTCAAAAGTGGAGGGGTTAGCCATCCTCGTTGTTTTTACTTACTAGCTTTATTTTCTCTCTTTGTTGTTTAGCTTTGTAGGCTCTTTTCATGTACTTTGAGCCACTGTTTTTCACCCATTAAGGGCTGTTTTAGGGTTGTTATAGGTTGTTTAAATAGTTCATGCTTTGATTAGCTTGATTGTTATCTTATAAGTTTGCATACATAGCTTGTTGAATATTGTTCTTAGCTTTTCTTTATCTAACTTCCATGTTTAATAAATTTATTTTCATAAATCAACTTGCTATTCATTTCTTTCATTTGAGAGTTGTTTCAATCGGTTGACAGTTATTCAAAATGTGAACTAGCAATTTATGCTTAATGGCTTAATCTCTATGGAGGTTCATTTTCAACGGCATAATCTCTTTTCATGTTGAGAATCACCTCCTAGTCGACATATTTCTCACTTAGTGGACGTAATCTTTAGTGGACGTAACAATCATCTTGGACTCAATGGATTAAAGGATGGCAAAGACTAATGAATTTGGCTTAAAATGAACCAACCCATATAAAGAAAATGAGTTATATTGCTTGGGTTAGGCCGGACATTATGCCAAATATATTGTGTCAAGGGTTGTCTTACATCAATTCATGATGTTTTGATGAACCTTGAAGTGTCTCTACTTCGTTCTTTGAGTTCACTCCATAATAGGAGGGAGGGGTAGTTGTTCATTGCATTTATTGATCTTTGTCCAAATTGTACCCAAAATCATCAAGCAATCAATTTGTTCATTGATGGTTTTGGAAACGATTCCAACCTTCTCTTGAGGCTTTCCTATGATAAAGAAATGTGAAAAAGACAAACAGAGTCTAGAATAACTCTGTTTGCACTATTTTCACTTCAGATCACAAAATAGGATTTTGTACGAAATTAAGGCACAAGGCACGGCCGACCATCAATGTTTGGTCAGCAGTGTATTTTGCAAAAAATAGAAGACAGTGGCTGAAGGTGAAATAGAGTAGACCCAAGCAGACAAAGCTATTCTTGGACACTGTGCATACAACCCTTGTGCATCCTTGCTTACATCATTATTATAAATTAATGCTCCGAGTATTGTTGTAATTAATTTATTATTTGTTATTATTGTTACAATTGGTCTTGTTAATTATTGGTGTTGTAATTATCATTATTGTTTATTTGTAATTGTTATAGTTAGTTAACTTAGATGGTTAGTTTACTTCTCATGATTATCCTTGTTGTAATAGAGTAGTTAGCTAGTTAATTCTTTACTTATTTATTCATTCGGTTTTGTAATAATTAGTTTAATTTGGACTTTCGAACTTTGATTCGCACCATCTTGCACGAGGGCAATTATGTAATAAGTTATATGTCTTTCAATCCTACGTCTTTCTTCCTTTTACTTATTTGCTTATGATGGTTAGTATAGGAACATCATTTTTCAAATTAGCATTCTTATGCTTTGTATACATTGCCTTGCATGCATCCAAGTCTTGGCTCATCATGCTAACCTAATATCAAATGTTCAAATTCATTGTCTAAATACGTGTTTTATCACATGTCTTGAATGAATTCATATGCCATGCTCATAGCCGAGCCTACAAATCACATAATGTATGTGTTGCATTAGTTATATTGCATTAATTAGGAGCATACATATTTTTCTAATTATTTTGTTTTGTTTTGGCTCGGAGTACTAGGTGAGTAATTTTGAGTTTTAGCATATCGCATGAGTGTGATTGTTACCATGTCAAAGCATACTTCCATGAGGCTAATTGTTTAAATGATATAACTATTTGAATGCATGTGCATGAAGGCTAGTTGCTTGAATTGGGATAGTTTGATTAATTTCGATTTTAAGCCCACTTTTTCAAGTGGCAAATTCACAAAATAATTTCAAATAAAACACGAAATTAAATGTTCCAATTCTTGCAAATTAGTCTATATTTGTGTGTGCATCACATAGTAAAAATAACTAATAATCGAAACAAGAGCACATAATGTAAATAAAAATCACATCATAATTAGTCGAGGCCAATCTTTGATTAGTCGAGGCCAATCTTTGATCGGGGGAGTGGGGTGCTCAATTCATGACCTTCCCCTCTCGTACCTAAGTTCCTGAGCCAAGACACTTTGGTGATAACGAACTAATGGCCTTTGGCACGAGTCTCGGGTTTCCTAAATTTTCCAAGAATATTTAGGTGGCAACTCTGAAATTTAGAAAAATAGTTCATTTTTGGCATTTGATTCAAACATCGATTTTCCAAAAGAATTGCCAAATTTGGACTTTTTTGTGTTTTCACTGTTTCACATTGCACTTTGTGAAATTAGATTTAGAACTATGGGAGTCCAAACTGTGGGGCTATTCGTCTTCCGAAAGGAGCATGAAAAGTCGAGCTACACTCTCACAAAAGAATTTAAGAAGATGAAACCACCCTTGTTCAAAGGAGGAATTGATCTATTAAAGACGGAGGTTTGGGTGCTTGGTATCGAGAAATTGTTTGAAGTCTTTCCATGCACAGAGGCACAGAAAGTCTTGCTAGCTGCTTTTACAATAAAGGATGAGGCACATTGTTGGTGGATGTTTTTTTGGAGAGAGCATCAAGGGATGAATTGGCCTTAATTTTTGGAGATCTTCTATGAGAAGTACTTCCCACAGAGTATTCGAGACAGGAAGGTATCAGAGTTTGAAAAATTGAAGCAAAGGAACAAGACCGTCGCGGAGTATGAAGCGCAATTTACCGAATTAGTCGTTTCGCATCGTACATGGTCAATACTGACTACAAGAAGGCGAGGAAATTTGAGCGAGGTCTCCGAGACTTCATTCTCGAGAGATTAATGTATTGTAGGTGCAGAAATATGTGGATATATTGGATAAGGCCATCGTAGCGGAAGGTAACCAAGCCAACTGAAACCGGTACTCGAATTGAAAGAGCAAAAGGCAAGGCTCCAATGTGCACAAAGGGTCGGCATCCTCACAAAGTAAGAAGCAAAATTTGGGAACTTCCAACACGTCGGGTTTTATCTGTGATTTGGCACCAACTTGCCCGGAGTGTGGAAAGAAGCACCATGGGGTTTGTTATCTAGCATCAGGAGCTTGCTTTAGTTGTAGAAAGACAGGTCCTATAGTGAGAGATTGTCCTATGTTTGGGCAACAGAAAGGGAATAGGCCAATTGCTAGTTTAGCCGGTTCCACTCTTGCAACAAAGACTCCAGCAAGGCCTACTACTTCTAGAGACAATGTTAGGCAAGGGGGAGTCTTTACTCTTGTTCCGGGTGATGTCCAAAATTCCGACGCTGTGGTTTCAAGTACGCTTTCTATCAATGGACTACATGTTATGTGCTTCTATGTATCTTGCATTTGAGCTTTTACTTGGAGATATTCCATTATGTGCTAATTTGATGCCTTTTGACATTATACACTTTGATATAATTTTGGGAATGGAATGGTTAACGAAGTATCATGCAACCATTGATTGTGCGTCTAAACAAGTTGTGTTCTGCCTATTAGGTCAAAAAGAGTTTACTTTTATGGGACGTGGGGTGGTCCCTCCACCCTATTTGATATTGGCCATAAAAGTTTATAAACTACTTCAGAAGGGTTGTAGGGGTTATTTATGTAGCTGTTGGCTTTTTTGGCTTTCGAAGGTTAATTGTGTAATTTTAAGCGTGCCAATAAGGATCAATCAGTCCTTATAAAATTTTAATTACCAACCAATTATCAAACGATTGTGTTGAAGTTCTTTTAGCCTCAATGAAGAGGACTTTTACTGGTGGCTTGTTTGAAAAGAAATTTATAAGAAATAATAAGTACAGAATAAGTCAGAAAACCAAATTTCATTAAGTAAATAAGAACTTACAATGAAATGACCCGGCCTTGAAAATGTTTACAGCAACGACTACTTGAAATTACTCTTAGGAAATGAAGTGTAGTACAGGAATTGAAGTGTTAGAAATGTAAAGAACTAGAAATGTAAAACTGGAAAGACCTGTACTACACTTCATGGGGAGCATCGATTTTGTTTGTAAAGAAGAAGGGCGGGACCCTTCGGTTGTGTATTGATTACCGAGAACTTAATAAGGTAACGGTGAAGAATAAATATCCCTTACCACGGATTGATGATTTGTTTGACCAATTATAGTTGGCACAAGTGTTTTAAAAATTGACTTGAGATCTGAGTACCATCAATTGAAAGTCAAAGCAGAGGATGTTGAGAAGACTGCCTTCCAAACTAGGTACGACTATTACAAATTTTTAGTCATTCCATTTGGGGTTACGAATGCACCGATAGCTTTTACAGATTTAATGAATCGGGTTTTCAAACCGTACTTGGAAGAGTTTGTGGTGGTATTCATTGATGACATTCTTATTTATTCGAAGCGTAGGGAGGAACATGAAAGGCACTTGAGATTAATTCCTCAAACATTTAAGGACAAGAGGTTATATGCTAAATTGAAGAAATGTGAATTTTAGTTGAATGAAGTTGTGTTTTTGGTACATGTAATTAACAAGGATGGTGTGTCTGTTGATCCGCAAAAGATAAAAGCCATTGTGAATTGGCCTGCTCCTATCAATGTTACGAAAGTACGTAGCTTTATGGGTTTAGCTGGATTCTACCAAAGATTTGTTAAAGATTTCTCTAAGATTGCGGTGCCGTTTACCTAATTGACTCAAAAAGGTGTTCCATTTGAGTGGACAGAACAGAGGGAGTCCGCTTTCCAAGAATTAAAGACATAACTCACAACAACAATGGTCCTTGCCTTACTCTCGGGTATAGAAGGGTTTGTGATTTATAGTGATGCATCTCATAAGGGTTTGGGGTGTGTGCTTATGCAGAATGGAAGAGTAATTGCTTATGTATCCCGACAGTTGAAGCCACATAAAAAGAATTACCCCATGCATGATTTGGAATTAGTTGCTATGGTGTTTGCATTGAAGATTTGGCAACATTATCTTTATGGAGCAACATGTGAAGTCTACACCAACCAGAAGAGCCTCAAATATTTCTTTACTCAAAAGGAGCTTAATATGCAGCAAAGACGGTGGTTAGAACTTACCAAGGATTATGGTTTGCAGATTCATTATCATCTTGGTAAAGCCAACATGATAGTGGATGCTCTTAGTAGAAAGTCAATGGGAAACTTAGCATGTTTGCATACAGAGCGGAGTAAACTATTACTTGACTTGGAAAGAATGGAGGTGGAAATTATGCTACATGAACGAGATGGAATGTTGGCTGCAATGACCGCACAACCGGCTATTACTGGGGAAATTAAATAAAGGCAATTAAAGGATGAATGTAATGACCCTTACCACTGGTTACTGATAAACTGTTGATTTCTGCTAAACTGGGACTGATTATCATTGATAATTGAACTGATTGAGTTACCGAACTGACTGACTGAAATCTGAAATGAATCGATTGAATATATATCTATTTGAATTGCATTCTATTTGTTTGACTGTGTGATTATCTGTTCATGTTTATATGTTTAAACTGCAAATTGAAGGCCTTATCGGCGGCCGAATCTGAAATCGATTGATGTTTTATGATCATCATAATTTATGTGATTTTGTGACATATTTATCTGAAAGTCGATTTGGTACGATTAAACTAGATTAATTTAAGCCAAATTAATGGAGTTGCCTTATTTACATTTCTACCCTATTAGTGGGCCACTATACCATATATTGAGAGATTAGTCTTGCATTGCACAAACACATTTTTATCAGCCATTTTCTTGCTCTAACCGATCATAGAGAGAGAGAGGTGAGAGAATTGAGCTCCTTCTTGTGTTCTACTTGGAGTTTTGCTTGAAAGTGGAAGAGATTGTCAATTGAACCTCTAGACTTGCATTTGAGGACCAAGGTATGAATTTCATTCCCTCAATTGTGTATTTAGGCTCTATCTAGCATGGATCATGATAATTTAAAGAGTTAAGTCAAGAATTGGTTCAATAATGTTGAATTGGAGCTCATTCCATGCATGCATGTCGGTAGTGTTGAGTTTTAAGTTGATTTCATGAATAATTATTGCATGCATGTACAAGTTCTAGCTAAGGTTCATGATACCATCATGTTCTTGAATGATTTGGCTCATTAGAGCATGTATTGAAGCTTTGAATTGATTTAAAACTCATGCATGTCATGTTTGGGACATATTCATGAAATTGGGTTTGAAATTGAGTTTGAATTAAATACCCTTGGGCTTTGATTTACCAAATTGATCTTTGAAATATATAATGTCACATGTTTACAAGTGTTTTCCAGGTTTTTAGCCCAAGAGGATCGAAAATTTTGCATTTAAACTTGATTTTGAACTTGAGGTTCAAATTTGAGATTTCCATATTTTGGACCTACGCTCGAGCGAGGAAGTCCACGCTCGAGCGTACACTTTGTGATCCTACCTTCCGCTCGAGCGAGAAAATTGATGCTCGAGCGTGAAATGCATGCATCCAGTACTTTGCATGAGTTCACAGTCCGCTCGAGCAAGGGAACCCACGCTCGAGCGAGGACTTGTGTCTCACGCTCGAGCGAGGGTCGAGCGTCCATCGAGCGTAAATTTTGAGCATCCAGTATTTTTACTGTAGCACACAGTCCGCTCGAGCGACGGAATTCGCGCTCAAGCGGAGCCCCTTTATCTGCATGTCCGCTCGAGCGTAGAAAGCCATGCTCGAGCAAGACCCCTGTTTTCTGAAAATTTTGTTAAGTGTTTAAAAGTGCATCTTTGGATCCTCTTCCTATCCTAGGCATTCCTAGGGCATGTTTAAGACATCTTAATGAGGATATAGATGTAAAACCACACCAAGGCAATTTAGGGATTAAGTTATTATCTTTCCCAACTGTGAAACTTAGTGTGTGTTCAATTTGTTAACTGTATAAGGTTGGCATTCTGAGGAGATGCTCTAGCTTACTGTAGCCCAGAACTCTGTGAGTAACAATTGTGTAAAGATATGTTCAAAATGATTATCTTCTGAATACTGAACTGAACTATTTACTGAACTGATATTGTTTACTGAATGAATGTATGTCCTATATTCTGAACTGTACTGTGGCATCCTTAGCACCTACTGTTTACTGTTACTGTTACAGAGATCTCTGTCAGTTCCCTCGTGGGACCACTACTGTTTACTGATTGATGGCCATCATTTACTGTTTGGTCTTTTAAGACATATTGTTTACTGTTATGCTAATGGATGTACCATATATGACTGATTACTATATTGAACAACTGATATACTGATTTAATGAATTGTTTTTCATTACTGTAAGGACATTCATTCTAAACCCCTTTACGCATTACGTTATTCACTGCTCATATATATATGTAGGTGTACAGGCACCGGACCAATGCTAGAAGCGTCAAGGTAAACTCCAGTTTTGTCAAGCCAACCAATGTGCCTCACTGCGAGGTTCCGAGCCTGCCAAGCTATGGCTTAGGGGTGTTTTTATTTCCCCGTTTGTCTCTGTACTGTTTTGTAATGCTGTATAGACTGACAGCACCATACTGTACTGTTAACAGGGATTAAGTCCCTATACTAAATGATTGTAAATATTGTGTATAACTGTTCTCTACTGAATGTTTATATGTATGAAAAATCTTTTTGCATACAGACTGTCACAGCTCATTGGACATTGTTTATTTACTGTATTGGCTTCCACCATGCCCCTGTACTCTGTTATACTGTCTTACTGTTAAGTAGGCCTTCGGTAATCTCGGATTACTGGCCGGTTACGGTGCTAAACCCATAGGGACGGGTTTGGGTCGTGACAGAGTGGTATCAGTGCGATACTTAACCACGAGTTATACCGCACACACGTGTCCAAATGAGCTATAGGATGTCCTAGAAAAGCGATTAGGGCATTACATGAGCATGATAAGTGTGTGGTTATGGCATGACTGAATATGTGCTAATGTGATAAACTGTTAAGTATGCAACTGCTTATGTTTATAATTGCTATAACTGCTTATAGTGAAATGGATAATGCAAGTGAATATGAGTCCTCATCCACTGAGGCAAGAATGGCAAGAATGGAAAGAATGATGGAACTGATAACTACAAGATTAGAGCAACAACAGAATCAACAGCCCCCATCTCCTCCTCCAACTGTACCGGAACAGAATGTGAATGTGAATGATGGGGACATAATTGCTCTCACCCATAAGTTCAGCAAGATGAAACCGCCATCCTTCCAGGGAGGCTTTGAACCCTTGAAGGCTGAAGCTTGGGTACTTGAGACTGAAAAGTTATTTGAGGTGTTTCCGTGCTCGGAGGCAAATAAAGTATTGTTAGCTACCTTCACCTTGCAAGAAGAGGCCAGAAGGTGGTAGATGCTGGTCCGTGACACCAACACTGTAGTGACTTGGGCTCAGTTTAAGGAGTCCTTCTTTGAAAAATACTTCCCCCAGTGTGTCAGGGACAAAAAAGTAACATAATTTGAACAACTGAGACAGGGCACCATGTTCGTTGCTGAATATGAAACAAAGTTTACCGAGCTCGCTAGATATGCACCACATATGGTGGACACTAACTACAAGAAGGCCAGAAAATTTGAAGGCGGCTTGAATGTTGCAATACTGAACAGAATTAGTGTTTTAAAGCTGCCGACCTACGTAGGTGTTCTTGACCGAGCATTGATGACTGAGTCGAACATCGAAGCAGTGAAACAATCTGAATCACCAGCGTCTGAATGGCGTGGTAAAAGGTAGGGTTTCAAGTTCAAGAAAGGCAAGCATAACCCATCAAATAAGAAACAGAATACGGGGTCAACAACTAGCCCCAGCCAAGGGAGTGGTTTCATTCCATCTTGTTCTGAGTGTGGCAGGAAGCACAAAGGGGTTTGTTACAAAATATCTGGAGCCTATTACAGGTGTGGCAAGGTGGGCCACATGGTTAAAGACTGCCCCTCTGCTCTGCAGGCCAGTAGTAAAGCTGCACTAAGCACAACAGCATCAACTGTAGCACCAAAGCCTAACCCCAAAGCTACTGGAAAAGAGCCTATGAGGCAGGGCCGAGTGTTCGCCCTAGTACCGGGAGACGTGCAAAATATTGAAACTGTTGTGTCAGGTATCCTCTCTATTTGTGCTCAAAATGCATATGTACTGATTGATTCGGGGTCTACACACTCATATGTATCGCATGCTTTTTCACAGAAATTGAATAGATCCTTAGAACCCATGAACTATCTGTTAACTGTATCATCACCTGTTGGGGGATCCATGACATGTGCATATATGTATCCTGCTTGTGAAATCATTGTTGGGGATATGCATCTGTTTATTGATTTACTGCCATTGAACATTGATCATTTTGATGTAATATTGGGAATGGACTGGTTACAAAAATATCATGCTACCATTGACTGTGTGACAAAGCAAGTTGTTTTCCGTCCACCTAGTTTACCCGAATTTGTATTTAATGGAAGTGGAGTAGTACCTCCCCCGTATTTGATTTCTTCTGTGAAAGCTATTAAACTGATTAGAAAGGGGTGTAAAGGATATCTGTGTTCTGTACTGACTGTATCTACTGATGATAATGTTAAAATTGATGTGAACTGTATTCATATAGTAAGAGAATTCCCAGATGTATTTCCAAATGATCTGCCAGGGGATTTGATTGACAGGGAGATTGAGTTCACCGTTGATGTGATTCTGGGTACACAGCCAATATCTAAAGCTCCCTACAAAATGGCTCCGACTAAACTAAAGGAATTGAAAGTACAATTGCAAGAACTGTTAGACAAGAAGTTTATCAGGCCCAGTACTTCACCGTGGGGCGCACCGATTTTGTTTGTAAAGAAAAAAGACGGCTCACTGAGACTGTGTATTGATTACTGTGAATTGAACAAGGTAACTGTGAAAAATAAATACCCATTGCCGCGTATTGATGATTTGTTTGATCAGTTACAGGGTGCTCAAGTGTTTTCCAAGATTGATCTCAAATCGGGGTACCATCAACTGAAAGTTAAACCAGAAGACATTGATAAAACTGCTTTTAGAACGAGGTATGGACATTACGAATTTTTAGTTATGCCTTTTGGAGTTACCAATGCACCTGCAGCATTTATGGACCTCATGAATAAAATCTTTAAACCGTACCTTGATGACTTTATTGTGGTATTCATTGATGACATATTGATTTACTCCAAAAGCATAGAAGAACATGAACATCACCTGAGACTTGCCCTGCAGACCCTAAGAGAATAAAAACTGTATGCTAAACTGTCTAAATGTGAGTTTTGGCTTGATCATGTTATGTTTTTGGGGCATGTTGTTAGCAAAGATGGAATTTCTGTTGATCCGCAGAAAATTGAAGCTGTAGTGAACTGGCCTAGACCAATAAATGTGACAGAAGTCCGAAGCTTTTTGGGATTGGCTGGATATTACAGAAGATTTGTCAAAGATTTCTCTAAAATTGCCTTACCATTGACTCAACTGACACAGAAGGTGTCACGACCCAAACCCGCTCCTATAGGTTTGGCACCGTAACCGGCCAGTAATCCGAGGATTACCTACGGCCTCTGAACAGATTAACAAAATATTAGGGGCTAGCGGAAGCAAATAATAATATACAACGTCCATTGAGCTGTGCAGACTTATATGAGACAGAAAAATTTTAAACTTTTTATACATATAAATACACATTATCTTTAAGTCATAATATACATATACAGATTAGGCAGAAAGGGACTTAGTCCCCTTTTTCAAAATACACAAGACTTGCTGGACCAAAAACATAGCTTAAACTTTAAATCATATAACAACAACACTTAACATATCCGGAACCTCCACGGGAGACATATAGGTTGGCTGACAAACGGATTCTAGACAGAAACCTCTAGCCTGGTCATGCGCCTGATCACCTACATACATAAATAATACAATGAGTTAAAGCCCAGTGAATAATAACAGAGTAAAGGGTTTAATGAATGATGTCCATCACAGAGTTAGAAATCAAAGTTTATATCAGAAACACAATCTTATCAGAAACAGAGTCTTATGCATATTCAGTTTTCAAATCAGAAACAGATTCAGATACATACTCATATTCATATTCATAATCAGATTTTGCATAAGATCATATGTGGTACACCCATTAGCTAACAGATCAGATTAGTCTAGAGACCACAGACAGAGTTGGTACCAACGACCAGGAGGGTCCATATCTTGCGCGCAAGTAGCCATGGTATTATTTCCCCCAAGCAAGGGCCAGATACAGATAACCACGGTATTATATCCCCCGGGTAAGGGCCAGATCCACGGTATTATATCCCCCGGGTAAGGGCCGGATACTAAGGGTGCCACAAATACTTTTCAGAAAACTGGACATTCATTCATTCATTTCCAACATATCATAGCTTTTCAAGAATCAATCATTTCGTATCGTAGTATACTGAAAATACATAACATTGAACATAACTTTACAAAGCTATTACTCACAGAGGGCTGCAGAGGCAAATCAGACAGATTGGATATATCAGATAAATCGGGCAGACAATGGCGCGTGACCTACACAAACATATAACATATACACATTGAAATACAACATTACTCCCTTGATTGAACTTGTCCTTCATAGTCTTTATAGTCCGAAGTCCTACTACATTTATTCTTTCTCAATTAGGTAAACTGGGTTCTTATTTCACATATTCTTTCGTTACTAAGTCTCTCTTTTCCAAATAGGTTGATCCTTTACTTAGCTTCTTAAATAATTACCACAAGATCGATGATTCATTCTTTAACTAACTAATTTATGTTGATTAGTAGCTTATTATTCTTTATTGAGTCATGAATTGCTAAATCATTTATTCAAAAATCATTTATTCAAAATCATGCCCCAATTGCCAAATTTAGTTTGAAATCATTTTCTCCATATCAAGTCAAATCCCAACTCAAAATGATTAACTTCTAACTTAATCTCCATAAATTAAACATGGCTCCAAACTCACATTTTCTTTTTAGTTACATAAAATTGTTTTCAAGCCCTTTCTACTTTCCTACCAAGCATGAAATTAAAGTCATAAATTCCTTAGAAAATTATTCACATGTATGAAATTGACATCAAAATTACTAGTTTTATATTCTTATAAACTCTCCAACTAACTTCCATAATCTTAATCTTAACTTAATTCATAACCTCCATTTAATTCATAACCATAGATGTCCCAAAATGTGTTTAATCTCAAATTACAAGTATGGATTAAAATCTAATTATAAAATCAACACTTTATCTAATATTAGGATTAATTCTAATTTTTCATAAACTTGATGTTTATAAAACATTTCATTTTTCTCTTCAAAATATGAGATTGAATTAATCCAAATCTTTCAAAATCCGTGATGTATACAATACAAATAAGTCCAATTTCTAACAAAATATATAATTCATAATCATGGGTGTTTTAAAATGTATTTAAATTGAATAAAACTTTTCAATTCAATTACATGCATGGATTAAACAAATTCCTTGTTTTCATTATAAAATCAAAACTTTAGGATTATTTCCCAAATTTCCATAGACTTAATTTTTGTTCCAAATCATCATTTCCTTACCAATTTCCTTCTAATCCCATAAAATCGATTTCTAACTCTTTTCTATCTCCTTAAATTATGAAATTGAAATTATAAAACTCCTAGAAAAATATTTGCATGTGTGAAATCATAATCAAAATCAACCCATCTACATCAAAATCCCTTTTATTCAAAATTAAGCTCAAATGTTCATGAATTAATTCTTTAATTTCTCTAAATTACGTGCATGCAACCATAAGATTCAAATTCATATAAAAATAATTAATTTCTAAATTAATTTCCATAATCACTAACCTAACCCATTTGCATGGACCAAATCTTTAATAAACCTTGTTGCATGTAATTTATAGAATCCAATTTATGAATGATTCTCAAAATCAAACTCAAACATAACAAATTTAAAGAACTATAATTCATATTTTCAACCTAATTTGATTAAACATGCAAGACCCAATTTCTATGAATTTATATAATTAATTCTCAACTAAAATCTTGAAAATACACAATGCATGTATCATATAATTTCAAAGTCCAACATATTCATGCATGTATGTAAGGAATCATCTTCTTCTTAACATGCTCAAGCAAAATACATGTAATGGCCCATAAATCCAACTCTATACCATAGGATCTTCAAGGTTTGAGAGACAAATCCTTACCTAGAGTCTTCATAGACATAATCTTGCATAATTTGACAAACCCAAGCCAAACTTAAGTTCCCCTTTCCTTTTCTTCACTTTTCTCTTAGTTTTCCTTCAAATTTCCAGCAGATATTTAAGGAGTTGAACTCTCCCTCATTCACAGTTCTCTCTTTCTCATCCACGGGTGCCTCTCTCTATCACACGGTTTTGCCAAGACAGAATGGAGCACAGATTGTACTCAATCAATTGATAAGTGGGTTGTTTATTCTCTCTCTCCTCAAGTACACATAAAACTTGAAGGTTTAATAATTTATTATATATATATATATATTTAATATATACACCCACAATTCTAATTTAGTTCATAATTCAAATTTTGTCTAGGATTGATTTAATTAAGCATCACTTTGATCCTAATAAATTTTGATTAGCATAAAATTAGTTAATTATAATTAACCTCAAATCCCATATAATTTAACTAGTCAAATTGACTTCCATTAGAGCCTAATTAAATATAATTAAAAATTATTAGTCTGAATCAGATTTTTAATCAAACTCTTAAAATGCTCCAATTATTAAATTAAACTTATTTCCAATCTCAATTTTGATTCCTCAAATCATTTAGGCCTTCAATTTCTGATCAGACTCAAATTTTTATCAATAAATTACATATTCAAATTGGGCACATCATAATTAAATTTAATTTATAATAACCACAATCCTCAATCCTCATGACTTAATCAATTCCAATTAGGACCTAATTAATCGAATCTCAATTTCACTAAACTGAATCGAATATTTAATTAAACTCCCAAATGGGTTCGTAATTAAGATTAAATTGATTCAACTTTTTAACTTCACTTCCTTAAGCCATTTGGACCCTTAATTTCTAATTCCAAAATAAACCTTCGATAAAATCATATACGAGTCAGATTCCACAATTCTCATAAATCCCAAATAAATTATAATACTCGGCAATTAAATCTCGAATCCTCTTAATTAATCAAGTACTAATCATTATACGTGATGGGGTTGTTACAGAAGGGGATATCATTTGACTGGACTGACCAAAGGGAATTAGCGTTCTAAGAGTTGAAAACTCGATTGGTGACTGCACCGGTTTTTACCTTACCTTCAAGTACGGATGGTTATACTGTATTTAGTGATGCTTCTCATAAGGATTTGGGGTGTGTTTTAATGCAGAATGGGAGAGTTATTGCTTATGCTTCCCGACAACTGAGACCACATGAAAAGAACTACCCAACCCATGATTTGGAACTTGCTGCGGTGGTATTTGCGTTGAAAATCTGGCGTCACTATCTGTATGGGGCAACATGTGAAGTATATACTGACCACAAGAGCCTGAAATACTTCTTCACACAGAAAGAACTGAACATGAGACAACGGAGATGGCTAGAACTAATTAAAGACTATGACCTACAGATTTTGTATCATCCGGGAAAAGCAAACACCGTTGCCGATGCATTGAGTCAGAAATCGATTGGGAACTTAGCTTGTTTGCTCACCGGACAGAGAGAGTTACTTTGTGACCTTGAAAGATCCAAAATTGAAGTTGTTTTGAGAGAACAAGGTGGCACAATGGCTGCTATTTCTGCTCAACCGGCATTGATTGAAGAAATTAAAGAGAAACAACAAGAGAATGACTTCTTGAGAAAGATCATCGAAGAAAGAGAATCTAAACCGAGACTGGGTTTTAAATTTGAGAATAATGTACTGAAATTTCAAGAAAGACTGTGTGTACCGAATGATTCTGAAGTGAAAAGAAGAGTTCTGCAAGAGGGCCACAATTCAAAATTCTCTATCCATCCGGGAAATACGAAAATGTACCAAGATTTGAAACAGAACTTTTGGTGGCCGGGAATGAAGAAAGAAATTGCTAATTTTGTATCAAAATGTCTTCATTGCCAATAGGTCAAGGCGGAACATCAGCGACCCGCAGGCTTATTACAACCCTTACCTATACCGAAGTGGAAATGGGAACATATCACGATGGATTTTATCGTCGGATTACCTCGCTCCAGAAAAGGTATGGACTCTATTTGGATTATTGTTGATAGACTGACTAAATCTGCACACTTCTTACCTATCAAGACAATTTATAATGCGGACAAATTGGCTATACTTTATATTGATGAAATTGTTAGATTGCATGGAGTGCCTGTGTCCATTGTTTCTGACAGTGATTCGAAGTTTACATAGAGATTTTGGCAAAGCTTACAAACTGCATTGGGTACTGAACTGAGGCTGAGGCTGAGTAGTGCCTATCATCCTCAGACAGATGGTCAGTCAGAGAGGACCATCCAAACTCTGGAGGATTTATTGAGAATGTGTGTCCTTGATTTTCAGGGAAACTGGGAAAGCCATTTGCCCTTAGCTGAATTCGCCTACAACAACAGCTATCATTCAAGTATTCGTATGGCGCCTTTCGAGGCATTGTATGGCAGAAAATGTAGATCTCCGATTTGCTGGGCAGAAGTTGGAGATGGGCCTTTGCTTGGGCCTGAGATTGTATATGAAACGACTGAGAAAGTGAAACTGATACAACAGAGACTGAAAATTGCACAGAGCCGACAGAAAAGTTATGCAGACGTCAGAAGACGGGACAGAAAGTATGAAGTGGGAGATCACTTTTTTGTGAAAGTGACACCAATGAAAGGCCAGACTCGTTTTGGAGTCAAAGGCAAGTTAGCGCCGAGATATATCAGACCGTATGAGATTATTGAGAAAATCAATCTAATGGCATATCAAGTTACGCTTCCTCCTGAAATGGAGCATATGCACAACGTCTTCCACATTTCAATGTTGAGAGATTATCTCCGGGATCCTTTCCATGTGATTGAGCCTACTCGGGTAGTGTTGAGTGATGACTACACTTACGAGAAACGGCCTATGCAGATTGTAAACAGACGGATCAAGAAACTGAGAAACAAAGAGATCCCGTTGGTGAAAATTGACTGGCAAAATCATGGTGGCGTGTATGCCACTTGGGAAAGGGAAGATGACATGACTAAGAGATATCCTGAATTGTTTCCACTGGATCCTATTTTCTTCCAGAATGAAGGTAACTTGAGTTTAGAGGACTAAACTCTTTTTAAGGATGGGAGACTATAATGACCTTCACCACTGGTTATCGATAAACTGTTGATTTCTGGTAAACTGGTACTGATTATCATTGATAATTGAACTGATTAAGTTACCAAACTGACTGACTGAAATCTGAACTGAATCGATTGAATATATATCTGTTTGAATTGCATTCTATCTGTTTGACAGTGTGATTATCTGTTCATGTTTATATGTTTAAACTGCAAATTGAAGGCCTTATCGGCGGCTGAATCTGAAATCGATTGATGTTTTATGATCATCATAATTTATGTAATTTTATGACATATTTATCTGAAAGTCGATTTGGTACGATTAAACTAGATTAATTTAAGCCAAATTAATGGAGTTGTCTTATTTACATTTCTACCCTATTAGTGGGCCACTATACCATATATTGAGAGATTAGTCTTGTATTGCACAAACACATTTTTATCAGCCATTTTCTTGCTCTAACCGACCATAGAGAGCGAGAGGTGAGAGAAATGAGCTCCTTCTTGTGTTCTACTTGGAGTTTTGCTTGAAAGTGGAAGAATTGTGGAAGAGATTGTCAATTGAACCTCTAGACTTGCATTTGAGGATCTAGGTATGAATTTCATTCCCTCAATTGTGTATTTAGGCTCTATCTAGCATGGATCATGATAATTTAAAGAGTTAAGTCAAGAATTGGTTCAATAATGTTGAATTGGAGCTCATTCCATGCATGCATGTCGGTAGTGTTGAGTTTTAAGTTGATTTCATGGATAATTGTTGCATGCATGTACAAGTTCTAGCTAAGGTTCATGATATTATCATGTTCTTGAATGATTTGGTTCATTAGAGCATGTATTGAAGCTTTGAATTGATTTAAAACTCATGCATGTCATGTTTGGGACATATTCATGAAATTGGGTTTGAAATTGAGTTTGAATTAAACACCCTTGGGCTTTGATTTACCAAATTAATCTTTGAAATATATAATGTCATGTGTTTACAAGTGTTTTCCAGGTTTTTAGCCCAAGAGGATCGAAAATTTTGCATTTAAACTTGATTTTGAACTTGATGTTCAAATCTGGGATTTCCAGATTTTGGACCTACGCTCGAGCGAGGAAGTCCACGCTCGAGCGTACACTTTGTGATCCTGCCTTCCGCTCGAGCGAGAAAAGTGACGCTCGAGCGTGAAGTGCATGCATCCAGTACTTTGCATGAGTTCACAGTCCACTCGAGCGAGGGAACCCACGCTCGAGCGAGGACTTGTGTCTCACACTCGAGCGAGGGTCGAGCGTCCATCGAGCGTAAATTTTGAGCATCCAGTATTTTTATTGTTGCACACAGTCCGCTCGAGCGACGGAATTCATGCTCGAGCGGAGCCCTTTTATTTGTATGTCCGCTTGAGCGTAGAAAGCCACGCTCGAGCGAGACCCCTGTTTTCTGAAAATTTTGTTAAGTGTTTAAAAGTGCGTCTTTGCATCTTCTTCCTATCCTAGGCATTCCTATCCTCATTAAGACATCTTAATGAGGATATAGATGTAAAACCACACCAAGGCAATGTAGGGATTAAGTTATTATTTTTCCCAACTGTGAAACTTAGTGTGTGTTCAATCTGTTAACTTTATAGGGTTGGCATTCCGAGGAGACGCTCTAACTTACTGTAGCCCAGAACTCTGTGAGTAACAATTGTGTAAAGATATGTTCAAAATGATTATCTTCTGAATGCTGAACTGAACTGTTTACTGAACTGATATTGTTTACTGAATGAATGTATGTCCTATATTCTGAACTGTACTGTGGCATCCTTAGCACCTACTGTTTACTGTTACTGTTACAGAGATCTCTGTCAGTTCCCTCGTGGGACCACTACTGTTTACTGATTGATGACCATCATTTACTGTTCGGTCTTTTAAGACCTACTGTTTACTATTATGCTAATGGATGTATCACATATGACTGATTACTGTATTGAACAACTGATATACTGATTTAATGAACTGTTTTTCATTACTGTATGGACATTCATTCTAAATCCCTTTACGCATTATGTTATTCACTGGGCTTTAGCTCACTGCTCATATATATATGTAGGTGTACAAGCACCGGACCAATGCTAGAAGCGTCAAGGTAAACTCTAGTTTCGTCAAGCCAACCAATGTGCCTCACTGCGAGGTTCCGAGCCTGCCAAGCTATGGCTTAGGGGTGTTTTTATTTCCCCGTTTGTCTCTGTACTGTTTTGTAATGCTATATAGACTGACAACACCATACTGTACTGTTAACAGGGATTAAGTCCCTGTACTGAATGATTGTAAATATTGTGCATAACTGTTTTGTACTGAATGTTTATATGTATGAAAAATCTTTTTGCATACAGACTGTCACAGCTCATTGGACATTGTTTATTTACTGTATTGGCTTCCGCCATGCCCCTGTACTCTGTTATACTGTCTTACTGTTAAGCTGGCCTTCGGTAATCTCGAATTACTGGCCGGTTACGGTGCTAAACCCATAGGGGCGGGTTTGGGTCGTGACAATGAATTCCTCAAGAAAGTATATGATGAGATGGAAGCAAAACTGAGACTGGGATTTTTTTTGGAAGCTCAAGTGTTGAAGTTCAAGGGAAGATTGTGTGTTCCTAATGTCCTTGAAATTAAAGGAAGAGTCTTGGAAGAAGCTCACAAGTCCAGGTTTGCTATGCACCTTGGGAATACCAAAATGTACCAAGATCTCAAGCAAGCTTTTTGGTGGCCAAATATGAAGAAAGAAATTGCAGAATTCATTTCAAGGTGCCTTCAATGTCAACAAGTAAAAGCGGAGCACCAAAGACTGGCAGAGTTACTTTAACATCTCCCTATTTCGGAATGGAAGTGGGAGCATATAACTATGGATTTTATTGTGGGCTTAACCCGAACACCCTGGGGGATTGACTAAGTCTGCTCACTTTTTGCCTGTGAAGACTGTTTATAATGCTGATCGACTTGCTATTGTGTACATTGCTGAGATTATTCGATTGCATGGTGTTCTGGTTTCCATTGTGTCGGATAGAGATTCTAAGTTTGTGTCAAGGTTTTGGCAAAGCTTACAAAAAGCACTGGGAACAGAGTTGAGGTTTAACACTGCATTCCATCCACAAACCAATGGACAATCTGAAAAAACTATATAGATGTTGGAGAACATGCTCTGGATGTGTGTTTTGGATTTTTGAGAAAGTTGGGAGGCTCATTTATCTTTGGCGGAATTTGTTTATAACAACAGTTTCCACTGAAGCATTGAGATGGCACCATATGAAGCTTTATATGGGAGAAGATGTCGAACTCCGATTTGTTGGACCGAGGTTGGGGATAGGTCGTTGATTGGGCCTGAAATTGTGCAAGTTATTACGGAAAATATTCAAATCATCCAATAGAGATTGAAAACTGCTCAAAGGCGACAAAAGAGCTATGTGGATCAAAGAAAGAGAGACTTGGAGTTTGAAATTGAAATTATGTTTTTGTCAAAGTCGCTCCAATGAAAGGGCACACAAGATTTGGGAAAAAAGGGAAATTATCACCTCGGTACATAGAGCCGTTTCAGATTTTGGAAAGATTAGGTCAGGTTGCCTATTGGCTTGCTTTACCACCGGGCATGGAACAAGTGCACAATGTGTTTCACGTATCAATGTTGCGAGACTACCTTCGAGACCCTTCTCATGTTATTGACTGTCATCAAATTGTGCTAGATGACGATATGGCTTATGGGGAAAAACCCCTTCGAATCCTTGATCGACAAGTCAAGCAACTACGAAATAAGATTATCCCAATGGTAAAAGTGGAATGAAGGGAACATCATAGGAACAAAGCCACTTGGGAACGGGAAGAAGAAATAAGGCAACGATATCCGAAATTGTTTTCAACTTGAGGTAAACAAGTTTGGAGGACCAAACTTCCTAAAGAGGGGCAGACTGTGATAACCCAACCCGTACTATGCTTAATTATGTATGTGATTATGTGTTTGATATGAATTTGCAAGTTTAAGTATGGGAAATATGTGAATTTTGAAAAATATCCGTTGAAAGTAAGAATATCTATTGCAATTGAAACTTTGAACTGAAATTAAAGGTCGTAGAGGCGCGATAAACAAAAACCGACTTCATAGTTATGATTAACATAATTTTTAGAGCCTTTGGTGAGATTTTAAAAAATTATGATTCGTAATGAATAAATTAAGATTTTTGAGTTAAGTTATATATGTATAGCCCTTTTTGTTCTTCATTCTGTTAGAAGTGGGCTTCAAAGTGTAAGTTAGAGAGAGAGGAAGAGGAGAAAGCCAAGGATTTGAAGGGAATCAAGGGGCAAATCATAGATTTGAGTTAAGGTATGCAAATTTACTTATAAAATTTGTCTCTAACTCATCTTTGTCAAGAAATCATGAAGAAATTAGAAATTTTGAGCTAGGGTTTGGAGTTGTGTAGTGACTAGAGCTAAAGGCATGAAATTAGACCTTAATCTCTACACCATTGTTTGGTTTGAGTTCATTTTTATGATTGATCCATGAAACAAACCCTAGATGGTTCATATAAACAAGATTTGTGAGAAAATCATTCATGAATATATGTATTTTAAACTTGTGTATGTAAACCATGAAATTGTGAAAAGATAAGACCATGAAATTATTGTTGATGCAAGATTGATACGTTTAATGTGGAATTACACTTATATCATGCTTAGATATCATGTTTTTGAGTTGTTTTTAAATGGATTTGGGCTTGGGAATGAGAGGAAAACGTTTGCATCTTGGAGCCATTTTTGAATTGCTTGAGTGAGCCCAGACTGCTTGTGTGGCCTCGGGCTCCGCACAAGTGCCCAAGATTTGAGCCTAAACCCACTCCTTACTATGCGCTTGAGCGGTGTAAACTCAACTTTCTTCGCGCGCCCCCTTTCGAATAGGCGCGAATTAGTCCTACAGTTTGGACTATTGTCACGGTTCTGAATCTAATCTCACAAAGTGCAATGTGAGACTGATAAACACCAAAGAGTCCAATCCGACAAATCATTTTGGAAAATTAGATTTTGAATCAAATAATGCCAAAATTGGACTACCTTGCCAGATTACAGAATCGCCACATAAATATTTTGTTTTGGGAAATTTAAGAAACCCTGACTCGTGCCAAAGGCCACGTGTCCGTCATCACCAAAGTTGCCTCGGCTCGGGAACTTGGGTACGAGAGGGGAAGGTCCTGAAATGAGCACTCCCGCTCGCCCGATCAAAAGATCGGCCTCTACTAAACATGATATATTGTTTTATAAACACATGTGTTCTTATCCGGTTATTAGCTAACTTTACTATGTGGCGCACACACAAGCAAGTATAGACTAAGTCGCAAGACTTGGAACAAATCAATTCATGTTTGTTTTCGAAAATGGTTCGAAAATGCCACCATCAAGTGGGCTAAAGAGTGGATTTGCCACCCTCAAGTGGGCTTAAAACACGATGATTTGCCACTTCGCAAAGTGGGCTAAAAACTCACATTCGTCAAATTGTTCCAATTCAAGTAACAAAGCTTTCATGCACAGGCATTCATGTAGTTAATCACTTAAACAAATAGCTTCATGGCAAGCATGCTAAAGCATAAAACTTACAATGTACTCTAAGCCAAAACAAAAACTAGTTAGAAATCATGCGTGATCCTAACTATACAAGATGCCTAATGCAACACATGCAATATGAAATTAATAGGCTTGGCTACTAATACGGCATATGATACAATTTGAGTTAAACACGTATTCAAATAGGTATTGAAATACGATGCAGTTTGAATGATGCGCCAAGCCCAGTGCATGCAAGACAAATGAATGATGCAAACATGCAAGCATAAGATATGCTAATCAAAACGTGATCCCTAATCTAACCATCGAAAGTGGTTAAATAAAAGAGAGAAAGACGTGAGGTTGGAAGACATGTACACACACATGTACGCACACTTATTACAACATTGTGCCCTCGTGAAGGAGGGTCCAAATGAATAAGCTAAGCTACTCTAAGCTAACTAATCTAATTAAACTAATTAGACTAATTATTACAAACCAAATTGAATAACTAGTAAACTACTTACTAATTATAACAACACTTAACTAATTAGCACACTAATTAATTAAATTACAAAACCAATGAATACTAACTAAACATGCAAAACAAATGTTCAAACTACATTGCTTCAACTCTGCCTTGGGAAATGGAGGATGCATGCATGCGGTTTTTTCGCCCCGAAAAGCCCACCGGTTTGCTCTTGAGAGGCTCTGTTTGCAGGGTTATCCCAAGAACTTTCTGCTCCAACTTACCAATTCCATGTCAAGGAATGCACTAGTGGCCTGCTGGCTAGGAGGGCTTGCTGCCGGCCACCTGCCAGCCAAAAGGGAGCCATGCCGGCCAAGGATGATGCACCGCCGGCCACCAATGAAGCACTGCCGGCCACTGGTGTGCTGAATCACCAAATTGCAACAGAGCACAAACAGAGGAAAATAAAGGGTTTTCCAAGGACATGTTTGTACTGTGTCTCTCCTTATCATCTCAAAACATCAAAGGAGTGGCACTCTTGGATCCAAAACCACCAATCAAGCAATTTCAATGCGTGATGGCCAAAGATCCAAGGTATACACCTTCAATCAATGCACAAAAACAAGACTCAAAGTACGACCATCCTATCATGCATGATCAAGGGTGATGGAGACCAAAGGAGATTGGCTCATTTCATCACTTTGAGTATGGAATGGACCAATCTACCTTGTGTTCAATAAAACGTCCGATTGAACACAATGCAAGGCACAGATAACATTCTTATTTTGGTCATGTTTTATTTGATTCATTTTATTTACTCATTTTAGCATTACCAAGCCATTCTTTAATCAATTTGTCCAAAGTGATTGTCCTCTAATGAGAGAGAGGTCAACCAAAGGATGATTTAAGACATGAGAGAGATCATGCCTTTGGCTAGGAGGAACCCTCAAAAGAGAGTTAAAGCCATTGAGCACAAGCTCTATCTCAAGCTTAAACACAACCCTAAGGTTTACCAACCCTCAAAACAAATAGAAAAATGAAGAAATAAGGGAGGTTGCAGACTTTTTTAGTGCTGAAATGGCATGACAAATAGTGCTACAACATGCAAGCAACACATGCACAACATGTTCGAAAGCCAAAAGCATAAAACTAGTGATGAACACTACACTAGAAGCATGCAATATCAAGCTTAAATGATCAAACCAACTCAAAACGGAGCTAAGACATGCCAAAACAGTGGCCTAAACATACTGAGATTGAAGCACAAAAGGCAAGAAAATCATGCGCACATGTTAGCCCACAAACAAGGCACAATACACAACCCTCAAAAGTAATGAAAGAGTGAACCATGTGAGAGTGTGACAGAGGTATATGCACTGAAATCACATATTAAATGATCCTATATTATGCAATCATCTCAAGCAAAGCATGTTGGAGGCCTTGAAACACAAAGCTAGTGAAGCCAACTACACTATAGCCATGCAAGGCAAAGCACATATGACCAAGACCACCCAAAATAGAGCTAAAGCATGCTAAATCAATGGCAAAAATGTGCTGAAGTTAAACTAACACAGGCTTGAATGATAGGCTAAATCATCAAACATGCTAGGCTAGTAAGCATGATTGCACTACAAGTACAAAAAGTAAGCAAGAAGTGTTCCAACCAGACCAAAAAAAAAAAAAGTTGAAGCATATCAAAACAAAGCAAAAAACATACATGAACTAAGCTACAAAAAGGTAGAAAAGCATGCTCACATCCTAGGCCATCTACACATGCAAATAAGATACAAGGAGGGGAGGCCACCCCCTCCTATTTTGGACCTCAAAACCCACTTTTTACCACTGAAATTCCCCTGGAATTCAGTGGTTAAAAGGTCAAGAAAAGGGGATTTCAAAAGCTTTGAAAGATGGCTCAAAGGGCTTTGAAAGATGGCTCAAAGGGCTTTACAAGCCAAAAAGCAAAGGGAGGAAACCACCCCCTAACTAAACAAGGCTCAAACCATCATTTTGGAACCTTAAAAACAGAGTTTTTTAGAGGTTAAAACCAACCTTAAAGTAGTGTAAAAAGATGGCCAAGCACTTAACCAAAACAAATCTTAAAAGAGGTAAGCTTATACCTTTGAAGCACAACAACAAAACAGCTAAAATTTTGAGCCAAAACCAAGCTTAGGACCTCAAACCAAGCCTCAAAGAACCTCAGCTCCAAGGTGAAAGTGTTTGGGCAATGTTTTTAGTTCAAGTATGTATAGAATTCTCACTTTCAAGCATAAAATCAAGAGAGAGAGGACTCTAGAGAGAGAGAGAGAGAGAGAGAGAGAGAGATAAATTTTACTCACAAAATTTTGTAACCCCCTACATGCAAGAGGATGTCTTCTATATATAGAAGATACAAAATCCTCTTACAAAGATCCAACCATCCATGTGCAAGTAGATGCCTCAATCTGCACAATAGCTGGCACAAAAATATCAGAAAATATCTACTGATGCACTGGTGGCTGGCCGGCCATTAGTGATGGCCGACAGGGGCTCATTGATGCCCGGCAGGGCTCATCAATGGCTGGCAGGCCATAGTCCATGGCTGGCAGTGCCCAAAAGTGGCCAACAATGCTCCAAAAAAAACATGCTAAAAGGACCAACACATGGTCCAAAAATGAGGTAGAACTGATGCAGGGTTTGGAAAGCTCAAACCTGTGGCGTTCCGCTGTTGAATTCAAGTGCTTGACGAGCAATGAAACTTGTCACTGGATGTACCTGCAAGAACATCCAAGTCTCGAGGACGGTAAAAAATGAGGTGTCTATAGTTGCCCCTCTTTGACAGAACTCGGAAGTCATAAAATGATGGGAGTGAATGTCAAAACCCAGAGACGACCCATTTTTGACAAGGCTGAAGACTTAGACAGACATTCAAGATAATAATATATAGATGAGCCTGCAGGCTGGGGCAAAATACAAATGATATGCACAATGTGGGTACATAACTTATGATCATGCAATGAGGCTGTAATGAAGCATCTAGATACAAGTGTTATGCAAAGAAAATGCTACAGCAAACTCGTACATAAGCAAGTAAACATGAACCGAACCACATTTCATGCAGAAAGGATGTAAGAAAATTATGCAATCTTAACTGCGCCTCACGCAGAAAAGGCAAAGAACATCAACTGTCGGGCACACTCGAGGCGACAAACAAGATCCCAACACGTGGCACACGTGAGGAAAGAAGTGGTATGAACCTAAGGACACACCCTAAGGCTCTAAGCCACAAAGAACAGTAATAACAAGTGAAACACATCCAACCATTATGTAATCAAAACAAAGAGCAGTATAAGCATCCAAATCTATCCAGATGCATTTAACCAAAGCATCCTAATGCGGCATGCGTGAAAGGGAAAATGGAGCGGTGCAAACACCAAAGGACGGTATAAATATCGAGCACGTTCCAATGTTTCTAACCAAAACAGAGTGGTATAAGCATCGAAACACGTTCCAAACGCTTCTAACCGAAAGGGGTGGTATAAGCGTCAGGCACACGGTCCAAACGTTTCTAACCAAAGACAAGGTATAAGCGTTGGGCATACTGTCCAAACGCTTCTAACCAAAAGGGGTGGTATAAGCGTCAGGCACACGGTCCAAACGCTTCTAACCAAAACGAGGTATAAGCGTCGAGCACACGACCCAAATGCCTCTAACCAAAACGAGGTATAGGCATCGAGCACACGACCCAAATGTTTCTAACCAAGGAAATGTGTCGGTGTAAAGATCGGGCGTACCCGAATGTTTCTATCTAATGGGGGTAGTATAAACACTGGGTGTACCTGAGTGTCTCTAACCAAAACGAGGTATAAGCATTGAGCACATGACCCAAACGCTTCTAACCAAAGGAGTGGTATAAACATCGAGTGTACTCGAGTGTTTCTAACCAATGGGGGTGTCGGTGTAAACACCGGGTGTACCTGAGTGTTTCTAACCAACGCGAAGTAGTGGTGTAAGCATCGGGCGTACCCAAATGCTTCTAACCAAAACAAGGGGTGTCCAAAGGACAGGAATGACTTCGTTTGGAGTTCCTCCGAATGAACCGTACGTACAATATCGTCTAGTTGCACCAGCTTTGAATGAACGATAAATACAATATTGTGCATGTACGAAAAGAAAACTTAACAAGTACAATGCAATACAAAGGCATGTTCCATGCGAGACGAATAACCATACCACAATGTTAGAGGTATGCTTCATGCACAACATGCAGGAGACGAAGCATGTTCTAAATAATCAACAACGCATATTTAATGCAACATGCATATTCTATGGAAAATAATCAATGACGCACACTCAATGCAACATGCATATTCTATGCAAAATAATCATGGTGACACATGTTCCACGAAACAATTCACAATACATATTCCATGCAACACATTTCATGCAACGACAAAAGCATGTCGATAAAGACAACTCAAAAGCAACTTCCGATTTACCTCTCGGAAGAGTCGCAGTATGTTAAAAAAAAGGATACACCTTGTTCAAGTTGACGAATGACGACCATTGCGCACTGGAAACACAATTCTAAGCCTTCGTGAAGACATTCCGAGCCAAATTTTGCACACCTCTTGCATCTTTGGAATCCAAGGACACAGATCAAAGAAAAAAAGACAGAGGAAGCCTGTAAGACCCTGCCAGCCATCAGGGAAGGCTGTCAGCCCCTTGCCAGCCACTGATGGCAGGTGCCGGCCATCAATACAATAGTGCCGGCCATCGATGGCAGATTTGGGTATTTTTGACTTTTCACCCTTAAGTCTTTAAAAGCAAATGATGGCACACCCTTTCCTCATAAACCCTTGCACGAAATCTTTCTCCTTTGCTCTCTAGGTGCTCCTTCTCTCTAGATCCATGCGTTCTACACGTTTTCCAACACCCTAAGAACATTTTCTTCGCAAAAACCTTCTAGTTCTCTTCACTTTGAATCGATTAGAATTTGGTTTTGACGCTTCTTTCTTCACTTCCACCGTTCTAGGCTCATTCTCCTCGAGTTTCTCCCAAGGTTAGTACACTTTCTCGGGTTTTGACTTTCTTTGGCTTTTTCCTCTCTCCTAGGGTTGACTTTTTTAAAGTTTCACCCTTTTTTGCATTTTTCCTCATTTTTGCTTCCCTTGCATCCATTTCAGATGGCAGATAATGTCCCTCATGATGTGGCCTTCCCCGCGCTTCCTCCAATAAAGTTTGTAGCAGACTTTAAGGCTGAACTAGAGGCCAAGCCAGAGCCATTACCACCGAGCATACGCCCTTTTGACCCAGCGAGGTACCACCTTGAGACACACATAGTACCTGTTGCGGGATGCATCAAAGCCTTCACCAACTTTGCTGCAGATGTACCAGATGACCTTCTTCTGAGAGAGCCAGCATCTTATTTTTCGGCCATTGCTGTAGAGGTACGAACACTGTTTTTTCGCATTATTACCCTTAACCGTTTGCATTTCTTGCACTGTTTTGATCTGGCTGGATAAACTGCGCTGATCTGATTGTATCTCATACATTACTGCTTTGTATTCAACTGTACTTTCATTTTTTGATCTGACTGCATCTCATGTATTACCGCATGATGGATCCGGCTCTTTCAGAGGCTACGGCATGACGGCCGCTCATGACTAGTATGGCGAGCTCTCGGCTAGGGTTCGCGACATTATCGACGAGACAAGCTTCGGTCTGTTCTGCTCTAACCTAACGCGGGTTATAGCGAGCCGCCCTCTCTTAGGGGCTTTAGTGGAGAGGTGGTGCGACACCACCAACTCCTTCCATTTCTCCACCATGGGGGAGATAACAATGACTCCCTACGACTTTGCCATGATCACTGGCTTAGGCATAGGGGGTGATCCGATCCCTCTCGACCCTGATATGGGAGAGTGGGAGGCAACATGGGCCACATTGCTTGGGGCACGCCCACCGACACTTCGGGCAGGCATGGTCCGGTATAACTGGTTCGAGAAACAGTACAGGGGGTCTGAGCCTGAGATAGCCGAGGCAACAGAGCAGTATGCTAGGGGCTTCCTTATGTTCCTTTTCGATACCACCTTGTTCTCGAATATGTGGAATACTGTAGGCCTATATCTACTGAGCGCCTTGGTAGTACTCTAGCGAGTTCAGTTCTACAATTGGGGCAGAGCCAGTCTCACCACCTTGTATGGATACATGAGCTCGACTTCTCGCATGAGTGGGAGCTTGATTGGCAGCTACTGGCAGGCTTGAGAGCTACACAGCTTAGTTCTCCCTTCTCACTTTACATTTTCTGCTTAACATTTCTTGCTTCACACTTGCACATGTGCTCTCTGCTCTGTATCCTCTATATCTGCTCATACACTGCATGCTTTCTGCCTTGCATTTTTTGCACTTTGCTTTCTGCATTTTCTATATTTTGTTCATACACTTTATTGATCACATTTTCCTTGCAGCTGTGGGTGTATGCATATTTCTCGGCTCTTGCTCCAGAGCTTATAGAGGAGACTCCGGCGACAGTCCCGTTTTCTCGGGTACACGACGGCCAGCTCCGCCGTAGGACCCAAGAAAACTTCATGTTTTTCCGAGAGTACTTTGATGTGGTTACGGTGCGTGAGGCAACCCAAAACAAAGTTTGTTCTGCCTTTCAATCGACTCGATACACTCATTAATCAATTGAAAGCGATTAGTCATCTCTTCACTCTCTTATTTTCAAATCACATGGCAGTTGTGGAACGCGATACCATCGGGACTCCAAGCCCAGTATGACACAGCTAGGATCGTCACTCGCTGCCACATCCTTCTTGAGGGCCCGATCTATCGTGCCTAGTTCTTGGGTGAGCGCTTCACACGCCAAACTTTAAGACTGGCTGCCCCATTTATTCCGATGGTGCCCCCAGCGTCCATGAGGGAGACACATAGACTATCTGTCGACCAGGTGATCCAGTTTATGGTAGGGCTAGAGGCAGACTACTTCCGTGTAGAGGGTGATTACATGACCTTCATTCAGACACATCTAATGCTGCCTCTGTCCAGCGTTCGCGGAGGTGAAGGAGCAAGAGCTCCAGCTGCGAGAGAGAAAGGCAGAGGAGCCAGAGTGACCAAGACTCAGGGTAGGAGGGATTTTGGGGAAAGACAGAGGGTAGGATGGCTAGAGTTGCCTACTACACTGACTTGTTGGGGATGTTCTGGGGAGACTTATCAGATTCCCATTGAGCCTACACCAGCTGGTCACGAGCTTGTCGGAGTTCGAGGCCCGATCTCGGTATGTACCATACTTCACATTTTGCGTATTCAATTCATTTCAATCATGCTTTATAGACCACTGATCATCTCAAAACATCTGTAGGCATCCGTAGAGTACACCGGACAGGCTCTCGAGCTAGCGTCTTCTCTTATGGGAATGGTTTAGACGAGTATGAACCTGCTCAGCCTTTATAGGATTTCGATAATTTCCTTTGATTTGCACTTCATGCCATGAAATTCTCTGCTCACACATTAGCATTTTAACTGTAGCCTACCCCTAAGCTACACTGATCTAATTCATTGCATCAAAACACTGCATAGATCCTCTGCACTCATATACTGCAAGCATACACTGTATCTGATATACTACATCTGATATACATCATAACTAACGTATTCTGATGAACTGCCCTTTTCAGATCCCTTTCCAGACTCCAGTTCCACCGGATGTCCCAGCAGGAGCCACAGCAAGACCGTCAGTACCTCCTCCAGTAGTAGGAAGAAGAGGGAGACAGGCTCCGACACGTAGCTGAGGTAGAGCCAAGGGCACCCACAGCGAGAGTAGCCCTTCAGAGCCCATCTTAGGCAACGATGATGATGAGACGAGCGAGGGTGAGGAGGCTGTGAGTCCATAGTCAGAGTCATCTGAGGGTGGAGATGGCGATGCCAGCTCAAATTCTGGTAGTGGTGAGGCTGGAGAGGCTGAGAACGGCTCCGGTTCAGACTCTGATTCAGATTCAGATTCAGATAGCAGTGTCAATGGTGACAATGCTCCAGAGTCCGCTCCGCCAAGGAAGAGAACGAAGAGGGTCTTTCGAGCCCGAGATAGCCAGCGCTCTTCTAGATGCTTTTTGCTTTGTTTTCTTTTTGCTAGCAGTGTTAGCGCATTGTATAGCCTTAGGCAGTTCTATTTTCTTTAAAAACGTGTACTTTTTTACAAAAAAGAAACCATGATTGGAATGAAAACTCAGCTTTGGTTTAAAAAGTGTTGCATTTTGCATTCTAAGCATCACATAACATCGCACAACGTGAAAATGAGATTGATCTTTGTAAACTATACATTCGAATTGCATTGTCTTAATCAGGTAGTGAACCAACTAGCAACTGAAAGAACAAACAACTCAATAAACAACATAAAGTCTTCACAAGCTAATCAAAGTAAATACAACTCGATAAGCAAATTACAACAACTTGATAAACAACATGAATACAACTCAATAAACAAATCCAGATAATTGCAACTTAAACAAACATGCTCAAGCCCAAAAAGGACCAAAACTTGACCTCGAAAGGTGCCAATAACAGAATACAACTGCTGAAAATAATTGAATCTTCACACAGGAGATCAGTGAGCATAAAAGGGAGGCTGTTGACCATGGAGAATGGCCTGTTGGCCATCAATGTACCCTTGTCGGCCATTGATAAGCCTCTACCGGCCATCAATAAGCCCTTGTGTAGACACCCCATTTTTGACCGACCTTAAGATTCAGACGTCATCGATTGAGCGCTCGGTGTTAGTGCATGTTGTGCTCGTTTCGAGGTTTCGGAGTTTTGACTGAGAGCCTTGCCTCCGGGCCTCTGAACTCTTTGTGCTTTGGCTCGATTTGTGGACCGAACCTTGTTTCTCTTCCCTGGAGGGAGGGAGAGGTCTTGTAGACCACTCTTCTCGTTTGGAGACCAATTTCTGATTTTCGGAGCCTTTGGCCGTGCGCCTTGACTCGGGACCGCTTAATGTTCTCCGTTTGGCGTGGTTTTTGAACCACACCTTGTTGCCTCTGCCTAGAGGGACACTGTGGTCCGAGAGACCACTTTTGATGCCCGTAGACTAGTTTTCGAGGCTTCTGGCTGCGCGCCTTGCTTCCCAAACTTTTGTCTTGCATCCTTTTTGGTTTGTTTTTGGCACAAACCTTGTTTTCCTTGTTTGGAAGGTGGTACAAGGGTGGGAGACCAGTTCTTCCCCTTGGAGATCACTTTCCTCCCTGCCAGCTAGTTTTCTGGTCGGCCAACTAGTTTTCTTGGTCTTTGGGCCACATTTTCTAGTCAGCCACCACACCACTGATTTGTTTTCATGTTGTAGACCCTCTCCCAGCATGGTTGACCTGTTTTCTTCTTGGGAGACCACTTGTGGTGGTCAGCCGACCACTTCAAGTAGCTGGCCGACCACTTCAAGTGGTCGGCTACTTTTCATCACCTTTTTTGAGATATTTTTAGGCCAGTTATGCCAGCTAAAAGGCACAGAAGCCATCCTGGCTTTAAGGCCAAAGCTTTTCCAACAAGCTTGAGCATTGTTCTCTATAAGAGAGAACCTCCTCCCTCATGCCTTAGGTTCATATTTTAGTGGCTTGAGAGATAGATACACCCTTGTCTCTATAATCCTCCATCTCTTTCATTTTTGTGCCTTAAAGTGTCATTTTATCACACTTTTGTACACAAACACACACTCAAACACCATCCTTTTGTTGCTGAGGCTTCTTGAGGTTTGTTTTGGTTGTTTTGGACTGGTTTGAGCTCAAAGAAGTTGCTGGAGTTGCAGCTTTGAAGGTGTTCATCAAGGGTGAGTTTCTACCCTCTTGAACCTTGCTTTTGCTTAAGCTTTTAGCCCTATTTTCATACTAATTTAAGCTTAACTCTTAACTACAAAAAGTTCTATTTTTGCATGCTTAAAATATTTGTTTAAGGTCACTTTTTTGTTGGGGGTGGTCTATCCCCTCTTAGGCCTTGTTAGGCCTTGTTTTGAGCCATCCCTTTTGGCTCTTGTTCTAGCCTTTGCATGACCTTTCTACCATTGAAATCTAGAGCATTTTCAGTGGTGGAAAGGTGGTTTTGGGGTCCCAAATAGGAGAGGGTCATCCCCTCTCCTTGTATTTTGAAAGCTTGCTTTGAATGCCTCATGTTTGAGCATGTTTATTAACCTTGTGTTGGCTTGTTCTTAGCATGTGTTTGGAGTTATTTTGAGATGGCATGCCACTATTTTTGGTTGTCTCGATCACCTCATGCATGCTTAATACACTTGTAGTGTAAATTTCATAAACTAGTCTTGTATGCTTCATGAAGTAGCATGTCTTTCTAGCTTATTTTGACTCCATTTTAGTAGGTTTTTGGTGTTTTTTTAGCATGCCTTAGATCTGTTTTGGGTTGGTTTGGTTGGCCCTTGCATGCCTTATGCACTTGTAGTGTAAATCTCACAAACTAGTCTTGTATGCTTTTTGCAGTAGCATGTCTTCCTAGCTTGTTTTGAGTCAATTTTAGCATGTTCTTGGTGATGTTTTGCCATTTGATACCTCTGTTAAGGTTGGGTTTGATAGCCCCATGCATGCTTCATGCACTTGTAGTGCATTTCCATGAACAAGCCTAATGTGCATTTCTATGTTTTTGAATTAACTTCAAGAAGCTTTTGTTCATGTTTTACCATGCTTAAGTTCTGATTTATGTTGTTTTGGTCATGCATGCCATGCTTTGTATAGCTATAATGCATTCTAGCTTATTAGCTTTGTGTATCAAGTCTACTTGCATGCATTGCTTGGCCTATTTGAATGATTTGGCATCATTCGTCATGTGATTTTAGTCCATGTAATGTTGCCATGCACTTGCATTTGTTACTCATTTAATGCTTTGAAGGGTTGGTCCTTTATGCCTTAACATGAATTATTGCGTATGCCTTCATGCCTAAGCTTGCAAGCTATCATTTCAATGTGTTTTTGGGGTTATTTTGCAATGATATAACTCTGATTTTTGTTGGTTAAGTCATCTCATGCTTGGTCTTGGTAGGTGTAGTGTAATCCACCTTATTTGCCTTGCATGTTCCATACCTTATGCCCTTCATGCTAGCTTGTTTTGGCTTCCTTCCATGCATGTTTTAGTATCATTTTGACATGTTCTAGGACTGTTTTGGGTTGCCTTGACCATATGCCTCATGAATTGCATAGTTGTAGTGCAATTGGCCTTGCTAGCCTTGTGTTTTGATGCCTCATGCATGTTATCTTCGAGCTATTTGGATGATTTGGCATCATTTAATACTTGATTTCAGAACATGTAGCATTGTCATATTCTCGTGCATATCACTCTTTAATTGTGGTTTAGGAGTTATGCATTGTTGCCTTGTTTGGGCCTAGCATGTATGCCATCTTGCCTAGACCTTTGGGCCCCCCATCTCGGCATGTTTTGGTCTTTGTTTAGACCTATTTGAGCTCTGTCCATGATTGGTTCATGCATTTATGCCATGTATTGCATGCCCCCTTTGTAATCCTCTTTACTAGTCTTATGCTTTAAGGACCCTAGCATGCCATACTTGTGTTGTTTGAATGATTTGGCATCATTTCTTACCATATTTCAGAGTTTATAGTGTTGTTACACTTCCATGCTTGTCACTCCTTGAGCACTCTTGAGAGTTGTGCTCTTATGCCTAGTTGATGGGCCAATGCATTGAGCTTGCTTGTCTTGATCTTCATGCCTTTATTTTAGCATTATGGCCACTGTTTTGGGCATGGCTGAGGTCTACCCACATTCGGTTTAAGTCCATTGAGCATTGAGTATGCCATGTTACATTGCATTGAGTATGCCATGTTGTTGTTTGCATTGTGTATGCCTTTTTGTTGCTTTGCATTGAGTATGCATGCCATTAGCATTGAGTATACTATGTTCCATGTTGCATTGCATGTTGTTACATACTTGTCCCTTGCATTGCATGTTTGCATGCTTGAGAGGCATTACATGTTTGCATGCTTGATATTGCATTGCATTGTGTTATGCATGTTATTTGTTGCATTTTGTTTGGAATAGGTGTTAGTACAAACACGAGAAACGAGGGACGTTTCATACTTGAAGTGATGAAATGTGCCTCAATTCTCGATCGCCGACGCTCTTGATCATACATGATAAAGTTCTAGGCTTTACGTGCTTATGTGTGCATTCATTGTACATTGAATTGTGCAATTTGGCTTCTTGGCTATCATGCATCGAAATGCGTGATTGTTGGCCTGAGAGTCGAGAACCACACTTTCTTGAGCTTATGAAATGATAGGGAGGGTGGTTGCGCACACATATCTTGCAAATACATTGCCATGCCTTTTCTTGCTCTCTGTTGTAGCAAACTGGAGAAGTGTAGCAACAACTGGTCAGCCAGCCAGAAAAACTAGCTGGCCGACCACTTTTTCTAGTCTGCAACAGAAAGGTGGTTGGCAAGTGGTCTCCCACATCAACAACTGGTCGGCCACCCTCCCACAGGCCCCCAAGGTGAGTTAGAATCTTTCTAGAGCTTGGTGCAAGGTTCTGAGAACAATTGAAAACAGAGGCAAGTTGGGGCATCTCGACGAATTTCTGAACGAGGCGACCGAGCATGCATATACTTCCCGCCTTGAGGCTCCTAATTTACTGCTTTACTTAGCTAATTTGCTTAGCTAGTTTATGCTTTGATTTTGTACCTAATTAGTTAATACGCTTAACTATTCAATTTGTTTTGTAATAATTAGTTGTAGCTAGTTATTAATTTGTGATGTAATAATTAGTTTAATTAGCTTAGATTAGCCAGTTAGCTCATTATTCAGACCCTCCGTTGAGAGGGCCAATTGTTGTAATAAGTGTGCGTGCGTATGATGCATGTCTTCCAACCCCCATTTCTTTCTCCCTTTTACTTAACCGCTTACGATGGTTAGTTTTAGGGCATATTTTGATTAGCATACCTTATGCTTTCATACGTGCATTCATTCATCTGTTTTGCATGCACCGGGCTCAGCGCATCATACTAACTACATTGTATTTCAATTCCAATTTGAATACATGTATCAAGTTGCATTTCACATGACATCTTAGAATATACGAGCCTATTTTAGTTGCATTCTCACATGTGTTGCATTAGCCATCTTAACATGAACTAGAATCATGCATGATTTCTAACTAGTTCTTTGTTTTGGCTCGGAGTACACTGTGAGTGTTTACGCTTTAGCATACTGCATGTGTGTTAAGTGTTGCGATGTTAGCATGCTTACCATGAGGCTAACTGCTTAAGTGATTAACTGTTTGAATGCCTATGGGAGAAGGTTGGATTGCTTGAATTGGAACAATTCATTGAAATTCGCGATTTAGCTTACTGGCGAGTAGCACCTCTAAACTATTTTCAAATAAACGAACATGCAATGTTTTATTCCAACTTAGGCGATCTAGTCTATACTTGTATGCTGTGCGCATCACATAGTAATTCTAGGTTAATAATCGGAATAACAACACAAGTGTTTTCAAAAATAACATATCATGCTTAGTAAAGGCCGATCTTTGATCGGGCGAGCGGGGGTGCTCATTGCATGACCTTCCCCTCTCATACCCAAGTTCCCGAGCCGAGGCAACTTTGGTGATGACGGACACGTGGCCTTAGACACGAGTCAGGGTTTCCTAAATTCTTCCAAAATAAAATATTTAGGTGGCGACTATGTATCTGGCAAAGCAGTCCATGTTTGGCACTTCTTTATAAAAATCAGTTTTCCAAAACGATTTGCCAGATTTGGACTCTTTGGTGATTTATCGGTCCACATTACACTTTGTGAGATTAGATTTAGAACCGTGACACGAGACCGAACTTGTAGTAGCTAGAGAACAAAACAGAATTCGCGCCCTCGCAGCACGAAGCCGGGGAGTTCTCGAGGCGGTCTACACCTTGCCGACCATCAATGAACAGAACCTCCGAAATGTTGGCACCTGTTCTCCACTCACTGCCTTATCTTCTACAAAAGCTCCAGCTTTGTGGTTTCTTCATTTCAACTCTATTTTTGCCCCAAATGGAACCATTCTTCGCCAAAAAACTCTCGACTTGGATTGCAACTTTAGATGGCTTGGAAAAGTTAAATTTTTGGGATTTCAGGATAAACGCACTATTCCCGCTGAGTTGTACTCCACTATGTTTTCCGTTCCTCCATGCCGCGACTAGATGTTGGAATCCGGTTACACACGTATTTAGCTTTGGGGGACAAGAGGTATGCCCCACAATTCAAGAGTTCCAAGCTTTGATGGAATCCTGGCGTGACGAGGAAATCTTGCCCCAATCGCGTTTTGGCTACATCCAGGCTTTGGGAAGGATGTGCGGGCTCGCTTTACAGGATGCCCGATCTTTGGTTCACAATGGGGAGTTGGACATCCCCAATCTCATTTATCAGTTTTTCAACGCCGGCAACCGCGATGATCATTTTTGGCAAAGTTTTCGACAACATGCCCTCTGCTTGTGTATGTTGGCCGATTTTCTACTTGCCGTGGCTTCGAAGCGTCTAGCATTCGTTTGATTGAAGTTGCCCAAGGCTTGAAAGAAGGCAAAAGCTGTATTGGCTTAACACTAGCCAAGACTTTGATGGGCTTGGATGCTTTCCATCGCCGGGAGACAACCAAGTTTGCAGGAAGTCCACTACTCTTGCAGGTAATGTTTTTCCCCCTTCTCACATGTGTTTCACACATCACTCGGCCCTCAGGCTCTGTTTTTCTCTCAAAACCCTTTCTCACTTTTCTTTCCACGTACACCTCTCTATTCTTTAATCTCTCTTATTTTTCATCCCTCCCCAGGTATGGCTGATGCATAGGTTGAAAGTAGTGGATGCTTGCCCCGAGTATTTAGCGCGCGGCTACTTCTTCTGTCAACGGCTAGTTGACTTCCCAAACGAGGGGTGGTGGTGCCACTGGATGTGCAACAGATCTGCTGTTGACATTGCTTAGCGTTGCCCATGGCTTGATCTACCTGAGATGAGCTACAGCATTTTCCAGCAGCCTGGCATTCAGTTGGTTGGCTTGACACATTGTGTCTTTTACTTCCCATTTTGATTCCGGCGTCAGTTCAGACATGATCAGATTTGCCTGACAGAGGGGGTAGAGTATCCAGCTTCATTTCCGATCCAAGGCACACAGCTAACTCGGTATTCCACTGCATGGAGAACAAGAGAACTTCTGGGCCCCGCTCCCAATTTCAGTTGCGCCCTTTCTAGCGAATGCATAGCTTGGCTTAAAGATGAGGCACAAATCGGGCCTACTTTGACGTCTAAAGCTTCCACAAGCTTTGGGAGGGGACGCAGGAACACCTAACCATGCCCCAAGTTTATTGCTTTAATCTGTACTTTCAAGTTTTCTTTGTGAATGTAATAAAAACCAACTTTAATTTGTATCAAGAGTTGGAGAACTCTGTATTGCAATCAATGAAATTGAAGGTTGTGGGTACTGAAAATTTTTCATTTGGTCCAAAAATGGTCTAAGTTGTAAAAAGATTAATTTGAACAAAATCAACTTTTATTAAAACTTTTCAAAACCATTTTCGATATGGATCACAACTGGACACGCCCGGAATCTATCCTTGATGTCATGACCTGAACCCGCCCCCATGGGTTAAAGACATAACCGATCAGTAATCACGAGATTACCTACGGCCTTAAACCAAATCAGATATATTTTAACAGAGTTAAAGGGGCCAGATGGAAGCAATTTCAAACTTTTGTCTATAGAACTGTGCTTACATGGCACGTCATAACATTTTACAAACATACATTAATAACTCACATCAAGGAAAGTTAACATATAAGCTTTACACAACAGGATCATTTAAGTCATGGTCAGCCAATCAAAACTATGTACAACCGTAATCCAAAGTTCTCGCCAACATGACAAAATATAACAAAATAGCAAAAGGGCGAAAACAAGTTTCATGCGTGAGACGTATGGGCTGACTCTTCAAAACCTTGACTGTTTTATACAAACTTCACTGAGGCTGGGTTTAAACCTCCCTTGGCTCACCTACAGACACATGAATGAGCATGAGCGAAAGCCCAGTGAATAATATCAAGTAAAGAAAATACACGAACGGTATTTAGAACAACATACATCAGACGGCCTTGGGCCCAATTCATATTTCTATCTAGTGTATATATATATAGGTCAAGTGACTGCAGTTCCAAACACATCAAACGGCCTTGGGCCCAATTCATTCATATCCGACGGCCTTTGGCCCAATCGTTCCTGTCCAACGGCCTTTGGCCCAATCATTCGTGTCAAACGGCCTTTGGCCTATTCATTCGTGTCAAACGGCCTTTAGCCCATTCATTCATTCATGTCAAACGGCCTTCGGCCCATTTATTCATTCATGTCAAATGGCCTTTGGCCCAGCATTCATGCATGTCAAACAGCCTTCGACCCAATCAATTGTACCCAACGGCCTTTGGCCCAACCATATGGCATAACAAACATTTGTCCACAATTCAAATTAACAACTTATAAGACTTATATGGGAATAAGCAATTGGACAAATAACATACTTCAAAATATCTTTACTAAGATATTACTCACAGTGTTTTGTCGGCGGATTTGCCCTAGAACTCAACCCTACACATTTTATGAACACAATGGCTCACAAACAATTCAATCCGTTCTTAATTCATACATCCCTCTTAGACTTCTTTCTTATCCTTTTAAATCATTTATGATGCTCAATGCATGCCTAAGAGTGCTTAGAAATGAAAAAGAACGGAAAATGAAACACAGAACACCTTTACAAAATTTTTGAAACAGGGGTCTTTGCTCGAGCGTGGGTTCTGCCGCTCAAGCAGACCCTCATGGTCTGCAAAAGTACTGGTTGCCTCATTTTTACGCTCGAGCGTGAATTCAGACGCTCGAGCTGAAAGTCACACCACATGGCTCACCGCTTGAGCGTGAATGTATCTGCTCGAGCGGACATCAATGTCTACAAAAATTCTGGGAGCTCGTATTTCACGCTCGAGCGGCGCTTTCCCCGCTCGAGCAGACATGCCAACTTCTGGGTTTCCCAGAACTATTCTTGAGGCTCAAAATTGATATTCAAAGGCTTTAAAGCTCGAATTAAGGTACCAAAAGTAGGGAAACACATCATATATCATGAGTATACAAGCAATATGAGGCCAATTGCTCAAAATCATGGTCACATTCTCGAATTATTCAACACTTCTTTTCTATAATAAAGACTCATGCTTTCAAACCTCATATAAGCTCTATATCTCCAATAATCAAACATACATGTCAATTTTTTACTTCATTTCCATTTCAAATCTTACAAATGACACTTATTATTATGAAACCCATGAAAATTATGCATGCATGTGAAGATTGGTGCCCAATTCTCCATGTTCAACATTATTCATGCTAGTTTATGCAATTTCATGGCAATTCATGGTGATTCATAGTAACTTCATGCATGCATGTGCATTCTAACTTCATATTCAACTCAATCTTTGCCATGAGCTACCATATCACTTGAATTCACAAAATTACGTACTCAACTCATAAATTAAGAGTTGATTACTCACCTAGGAGCTTCAAACACTCAAGTTCTTGAATCCTCTTGCAATTCTTTAATGTTGGCCCCTCTCTCTCTCACTAAATTCGGCCATCTCTCTCTCTAGAGAGCTAATCTTAGCCAAATGAGTGAAATGAGCTCAAAACCAAATGAATATGAGTGTAATGCCCCCTTTTTATAGTCTCCCACTTAATCAAATTGATTAAGGTTAATAATAGTGCTCTAATTAATCATTCTGAATCTAATTATTTTGATCTGAATAAATTTCTAATTAAATTTCACCATAGGCTCTAAAAATTATGCCAATCACAATGGCGTAGTCAATTTTGGCTTCTGTGGCCGATAAGGCCTCCAATTTAAATTCTAAAGCAGATTATCAAACAGATTTTCCTACAGTGAATAGATAGAAATTCAAAACCACATATGTTCATATAAATGGCACTCAAAATCATGTCAAACACATAATCACATTCGTAATTAAGATTAATTAGCATAATACGGAGCAGGGTTATCACAGTCTCTCCCCCTTTAAAAAGTTTGGTCCTCCAAACTTATTTTACCTTCGTCGGGGAACAAATGTGGATAGCGTAGTCGCATTTCATCCTCTTTTCCCATGTGGCATCCGTCCTATAGTATTCTTTCCATTCCACTTTCAGCATTGGGATGGACTTGCTTCTCAATTGTTTCACTTGTCGGTCAATGATTCATTCCGACCATTCGGCGTACTCCATATTTTCATTAAGAGCTACCCGGTGATAATCAATCATGTGAAACAGATCTTGAAGATAACCCCTCAACATTGATACATGAAACACATTATGGATTAGTTCGAATCTAGGTGGCAAAGCGACTCGATAAGCAACTGGACCAAGCCTTTCCAGAATTTGAAACGGCCCAATGTAACGGGGCAACAACTTACCCTTCTTTTCAAACCTAACTTGGCCTTTCATCGGACTCACACAGATAAACACATGGTCACCAACCTCATACTCAAGAGGTCTTCTTCGAACATCTGCATAATTCTTTTGCCGACTCTGGGCCGTCTTGAGCCTTTGCTGAATAATCTTGATCTTTTCAAAAATGTCTTGCACAATTTCAGGTCAAACACATAATCACATTCGTAATTAAGATTAATTAGCATAATACAGAGTAGGGTTATCACACTTGAGATGTACAACCCCAAATCCAACAACGGGAAAGTTACCATTGTCTGAATAGCACTACACAGGAGATTACAACCAAACTCTTGGATGCAGAACAGACAAGGATGACCAAAACAATCACATGGACTGAGTTGATTTGGAAGTGTTTATAGCTGGACTCTAGGATGAAGTTGCCTACGTATCCCAAAGATGGAAATCAAGCCTTACGTAGTTCGGTGTGGGTTCACTTGTGTATTAACACTCTTCTTTTGTGCTCTAACTTTTGCCAAGGCCTCTTTTTCTGGGTTTTCAACCTTGCGAGCTCAGTTTTTCTTATTTCAAATTTTTTGTGCTCTAATTTTTGCCTAGGTCGCCCTTTCAGGTTTTCAGCTGAGCGAGTCTCTCAAGGGTAGTATTTCTTCAACTTGTCCATGTTGACTGGTTGGGAGAATTCAAGGCCATCTAGGTCCATAAGAACGACGGCTCCACCTGACCAAATAGATTTGATGATATAAGGACCAGTCCAATTACATCTGAACTTGCCCCTAGGGTCATGGATAGGAGCTTAGTTGTCTTTTAGCACCAAATCCCCCACTTTCAGATTCCTGGACTTAACCTTCTTGTTGAAAGCCCTGGCAATCCTTCGTTGATAACCTTGGACATGGTACAGTTCTTTTAGCCTTCTCTCGTCAAACAGCATAAGTTCCTCGAACCTACTCTGTTGTCAATCTGCTTCCGTGATCTGGCACTCAGCCATTACCCGTAGCGACAGAACCTCAACTTCGATTGGTACAACAGCCTCCATCCCATAAACCAGAGAATACGAAGTTGCCCCAGTAGAAGTCCGGATTGATGTTCTGTAGCCCCAAAGAGCATATGGCAACTTATTTGGCCAGTCTCTGTAGATTTCCACCATCTTCTTTAGAATGTGCTTGATGTTCTTGTTGGCGGCCTCAACAGCTTAGTTGCTTTGTGGCCGATATGTGGATGACTTATGAAAAGCCACGTTTTATTTCTCCAACAAGTCGATCACTTCCTTCTTGAAGTGGGAACCATTATCCGAGATGATCTCATTCAGGACTCTATAGCGACAGATAATGTTGTTCCTGATGAACTTGGCTACGTGTGGCGCCTTCAGCACTGCGTAAGATTGGGCCTCAACCCACTTTGTAAAGTAGTCTATCGCCACCAAGATGTACTCATGCCCGTTCGATCCCTTCGGAGTAACTGCCCCAATAACATCAATTTCCCAGACTGAAAATGGCCATGGTGAAGTCATGTTGTACAGCTTCGACGGCGAAATGTTCATATGGTTTGCATGGATCTGGCACTTGTGGCATCACCGAACAAAACAAATACAACCCTCCTCCATGGTTGACCAGTAGTAACCCTGTCTGAGAATTTTCCGAGCTAGCATCACTCTGCTCATGTGCGCTCCGCACTCTCCTCCGTGGATGGCCTCCATCAGACACTTCGATTCTTCAGCATCAACACACAGTTTATACATTCCCAGATGGTCCCGTTTGTACAATTTACCCCCACAGATGATAAACTGAGTAGCCATTCGCCGTATCGCCCTCTTATCTCTGGCATTTGCACCTGGTGGATAAGCTTTCTTTTCTAAGAAGTTCCAGATGTCGTAATACCAGGGGTTTTGATCTTGTACTTTATCTATTGCGGTGATTAGCTTGTAAGCTGGCACATACCTCTGTTCAATGATGATTGGACACATCCGGACTTCCAAAGAGATGTCTATCATAGAAGATAGAGTTGATAAAACATCAGCGAACTTGTTACTCTCTCTTAATAGATGCGTAAAGGTTAGCTTCTCAAACCTGGGAATAAGAACATCCAAGGTTTGGTGATAAATTTTCATCATTTCTTCTTTAACCTTCCAGTCCCCTTTCGCCAGAGACACAACTAGGTTCGAGTCCCCAATGACGTCCAACCGTTTTGCCCCTAGTTCTAGGGCAGCTTCCAAGCTAGCGATACATGCCTTGTACTCTGCTTCATTGTTCGATACTTTGAACCAGAGTTTGAAAGCTAGGGGTATGTGGGAATTTTCGGGTGTTATCAGCAACACCGTTATCCCACACCCATATTGATTAGACGCTTCGTCAAAGTACATATTCCAAATTTCTTCTTCGACCTACAGAATGGCCTCATCCGGGAATAGATATTCTACTGCTTCATTTTCTTTCATGGGTGATCGGCTAGAAACTCCGTTACCGCTCTTCCTTTCACCAACTTGCGAGTCATGTACTTCAAATCAAATTCGGAAAGAAGAAGCAACTAACGGGCTAGCCTACCCGTAAGCGCTAGTTTCTCAAAGAGATATTTGATGGGATCTAATCTCGAAATCAGAATTATGGAGTGAGCTAACAGGTAGTGCCTCAACTTCCTGGTAACCCATACCAAGGCCAAACAAGCCTTCTCAAACGGAGTGTAACGAGTCTCATATTCCAGCATTTTCTTGCTCAGGTAATAGATGGCCTTCTCCACTTTATCCTCAGATTCCAGCGCAAGCATGCAACCCATTGTCGTGTCGGTTACTAACAGATACAAAATCAATGGTTTCCCCAGCTCTGGCGATGACAACACGGGTGGGTTCTATAGATACTGCTTTATCTGCTCAAAAGCAACTTGACATCAGTCATCCTATTGGAATTTCTTTCCTTTCTTCAAAAGACTAAATAGTGGTTCACAAGTCAAGGTTAATTTTGCAATAAATCGTCTTATGAATTGCACTTTACCCAAAAAGCCTGGCACCTTCTTTTCAGTCCTTAGTGGTGGCATTTTTAAGATGGCCTTGATTTTGGAAGGATCGACTTCGATGCCCCTTTGTATAATCAAGAACCCCAGCATTTTCCCTGCTGTGACACCAAAAATACATTTCTAAGGATTCAGTCGCAACCGATACTCTCTGATCCGTTGGAAGAATTTCTTCAAGGCGATGTTGTGGCCTTCCCTTTCCTTGGACTTGACAATCATGTCATCCACATACACCTCAACCTCTTTGTGGATCATATCGTGCAAGATCGTAGTTGCAGCCCGTTGATAAGTAGCCCCAGCATTCTTCAAACTGAACGACATCACCCTATAGCAGTAAGTTCCCCACGGGGTGGTGAAGGCAGTTTTCTCCCTATCTTCGAGTGCCATCAAAATCTGGTTGTAGTTGGAAAACCATCCATAAATGAGAGCAGCGCATGCCAAGCGATGAAGTCCACCAATTCGTCGATATGCGGCAGAGGAAAGTCGTCATTCGGACTGGCTTTGTTCAGATCTCTGAAGTGCACACATACCTGAATTCTGCCATCCTTCTTCAGCACCAGAACTATGTTGGCCAACCAAGTAGGATACTCGGATACTAACAGGAACCCTACATCAATTTGCTTGGTGACCTCTTCCTTGATTTTCAGAGCCCAATCCGGGCGGATTCTTCAAAGCTTCTACTTGACAAGTCGGGCCTCAAGGTCAAGAGGGATCCGGTGCTGTACAATCTCAAGATCGATTCTAGGCATGTCTTCATAGGACCATGCGAAAACATCTTTGAAATCTTTTAATAAAGCGACTAAGTGCTCGAGCTCTTTCGAAGACAACATAAACCTAATCTGGACCAGATATGGATCCTTCTCAGTACCAACATTAATTGAAGTGATTTCATCAACTAAAGGTTTTACAAACCTCTCCTATTCTTGATCAATCAATGTTTCAAAACTGGAGGAATTTCTTCATCGTCATGTTCATCAAAATTTTGAAAGTCCTGATTAATGCAATAAACGAGCGGCACAGAAAAGTACTCAAAAGCAGCAGTGGTACCATTCTCATTAACAACTTCCAGTTCGTCTGATTCTTCAGTTACAACCGACTCAAAAGAAAATGAAAAAGATGACCTGGACAAGACAATGGCATCCGGGTTATCAACCCCAGGAACACCAGACTCTAACTCAGAAGAACTAGAATCTGATTTCGACTCCACAGACTCTGTGGAATCAGATTCTGGTTCGCTACCTGACCCAGAACTGCTTGACAAAAAGCCTTCATCGTACTACCAAATGAGGGAGGGTGCGATAGATGCATCCAGAATGCCAGAAGAAGGGCCCACAGTCATTTGATCTCCAATCATGGAAACAGAGAAGTTATCCCCCAAACACTCTGGTGTGATCTGAGGATCTGAGAGGAGACAAGCTAGCGCTGCTCATATCTCAAGTTCTGTGCCATTGAACTCATCCTCTTTGCATTGCTCAGCCATAGCTGGTGGGTCAGTCTGCTCTTCCGTAACTTCATCCCCTTACAACTGTATGTCGAAAAAGATCTCGAAGTCGGGCAAACGCCGGTTCTCAGAATTTAGCCACGGCTCCGGAAAGCCACAAAACGGGAAATCTTCCCCCTCCCAGACAAAGCGGTCGTTCAGGGTTCCTTGAATAAGTCTGTGCACCAGCTTGTGGTGCTTCCTGACTTGCTTAGCCTTGGCTCTTCCGGCCATTTCCTTTCCCTTCCTTGTTCGATCCTCTTTGGTAGGCGTATAACCTAAACCAAAGGTATATGGGTTGTGCGGCACTTTGGCCAATACAGTGACGCCCTTCCGACTGCTCCTTCCGAATCCCATTCCGGGCACATGTTGAAGCTTATTCATGAGGTAGATGGATTACACACTGACATACAGTCCCTCATTAACAGCCAAAATATCCTGCACCACCCGAGCCTCGGCTAAGGGGAACCCAGACAAAAAGACATCCTCCTCGCCGTGCACAATTTCCAAGACTAGTGTAGTAACCTCCGGCGGCGGATGTATGGAAGAGTTCCCAAAAACAATAGCTACCCCCTTCCCATGGGGGTATTTCAGCATCTGATATAAAGTGGAAGAGACAGCTCTCACCTGGTGCAGCCACGACTGTCCAAGAAGTAAATTGAAGGTGGTTGGAACATCTAAGACATGGAACTCGATGTCTTGTTGTGTCGGACCGACCTGAGTTCTAATCCGAACTGTCCTCATCACTTCCCAACTTGTGTTATCATAAGCCCGAATCACCTGGGCTGTTGGTGCGAAATTTGTCGGCTTCAAATCGATAACATAGGCCGTACGCTACGAACACACATTAATTGCAGATCCCGTATCAACCAGGACAACTGGTATCCATTTTTCCTTACACACCACAGAGATATACAGTGGCTTGTTGTGCTCAGAGCCCTCAGGTGGTAATTCTTTGTCTGTGAAGATCAAAGTCGGCGAAACGCCACCTAGGAACACTAGTCCCACTAACTGCTCGAGGGTTGTATCAATAGAAAGCTTAGCCTTGTCCATGGCTGATAGGATGGCTTGTCTATGCACCCGTGAGGCCATGAGCAGTCCCCAAATGGAGATGTCTACTTGAATTTTCTTCAGCTATTTTAGTATAGCTTCCTCCTTTAACAGTTTATCTTTCTGCTTTTCTGCTTCATTGTCTTTCCCCGACGCCTCTAGCTGGTCCAAATGTGGGGGCTTGAAATACCGCCCACTTCGGGTCATGTGATCAACCTCTTCGGTGTACCAGGTATCATCTGGTTGATTCTGCCCCCAGTCTTCATCAGTATGGGTGAGACGCAAATCATCGTCTTCCCACCACATTCCCTCGGCAACTGATAAACAACTGTCCGGTTCCGCTGCAACTGTCCCCGTGTTCTCAACACATTATGTCCCCATAGGACCCTTGGCTTTTCTAGCCCTCTGATCATTCTCAATTCTCTCATGTTCGAACCACTGGCGCGGCCTCCTGTTCCGTCTCAGCTGTACACAAACTGCCTAATTCTCGAGCGAAATTCTCAGTACCCTTGCTCTTCGACAACTCCCCCTTATTTTCAACCGTTTCGGCCGTGCAGATGTTCCTATTTTCAACTGTCCCTGCTTTGGCTGAGACCCTTCATTAACATCTGGCTCGTCATTGAGCCACCTTGTATTATTCGTTGATCTACTCACATCAAACCAATCGATCTATACATCCCCCAGATCCCGTTCATCAAAGAACTACAGGTTGTTGATATCCTCCTTAAGCTCGGCTAGATCATCCAGCCCTTGACTCGGCTCGTCCTCCCGGACTACATTTACCTCCATTCCTATTGGCAATTCCACCATTGGCTTGGCCTGGCTCGTTGGCATGATGTAGAGGTAGGGGTTGCATGCTTCCTCAGTTAAGCTCTCGGAGCCCTCAAGCATGCCTTCTACTACAGCCACCACCATGGGTTTGGGTTGGGGTAAGGACGTGCTCATCATGCACAAGTCTGTACTTTCTAGGATAAACAACGCCAGCTTAGACAGATGGGTGGGAGTAATGTATATGCTAGGGTTGTATGGGATGACCATTGTTTGGATCAAATTTACTTGCCTGGGTCGAGAAGGAGGTTGGTTATGTGGTGGGAGAGGGTATGTGGTGACGTTCGACTTCTTAGGAGGCACTATCACCTTATTGTCAATGAGATCTTGGATCTCATGATGGAATCTAAAGCAGAGGTCGGTATCATGACCGTGCTGCTGGTGAAAGGCACAATACTTGGGCGGGTTGTGTGTAGGAGGGAGGGGATTTGGCAATGGGCGTGGTTCTAGGGGCTTTAGATGCCCTTTTCTAATCAGGACCCCTAAGGCCTTGGACAAAGACATATAGAGTAGGGTGCAAACCCTCTGGCTCCAGGGTTGGTACTTTGTAGGTTGTGAGGTGGCTCCAGATGTGCCGTTAAAGGGTGTGGTTGTTTATGGCGTGGTGGTGACCATGCCAACGTCAAAGGTTCTTGCAGCTACATTGCTACTTGTAAATGCATTCAAACTGCGTGTAAACGCCCTCTTAGGCTGTTCCTTTTCATGGTCAATTAGACCTTGTTTCATAGCATCTTCTATCTGTACCCCTATCTCATGCAAGTCAGCAAAAGTGGGGAGGGGTAAGACAATCATCTTTGGCAGTAGCTTCGGTTGTAGATTTTGCACGACCATTCTTATCTGGTCTTTCTCAGTTGGCCTGGTGGTCATCATGGAGGCCTTGGCCCTCTACCGAGTGACGAAGTCAGAGAAGCCCTCCTTCGACTCTTGCCTTATTGCTTCGAGATAATGGGTTGTGTCCTCGATTTGAGTATTGTAAGAATATTGGGCGATAAAGGCCTTGGCCATCTCCTCCCAGCTCCTTTTCATAGAATCCTCCAGTTTGGTATACTAGATGGCCGCAATTCCTGACAGGGTCTAACCAAAGTGGGATAGTTTCTACAACCTAGTCAAGCCCATTGGCCGCAGAATATCCGAAAATAGCCTCAAGTGGACCATAGGATCGCCCGAGCCGTTGAAATGGTTTATGTGAGGCATTTTGAACCTATCTAGCAATGTCACCGCCAAATCTGTGTAGATCGAGTTGACCCCCTGAGCTCGTTTAAACAACTTTTCAAGCTTGCTTACTTTCAAAGCAGTGGGATTAACCTCAAACTTGAATGGTGTGTCTGTTGAGCAGGCCGATGCTTTGGAAGTTTGAGGCGGGACTGGCCCTGTTGGAATGTCCGTATTCTCCTGGACATTAGATGTATCCCCGGGTGTTGGAACCCTAGATGAGGGTGGTGTGAAACAGAAGCTTCGACTTGTTGTGGTTGCTGCTGCTGTTGAAGCTTAGCAATTAGTTCTGCCTACTGGGCTACAACCTCTGTTTGACGAGCGGTAGCTTCCGCTTGGCGAGCAGCATCCTGCTGCATGGCCTCTATGGTCTGTTGGAGTTGACACATCATTTCCTCCATATTGTCTGTGAAGTGCTGATCTATCTGACTAGATGTATATTCTCTCTTTGAGGTGGAAGCAGAAATCTCAACCCAACTGTGCATAGGTGAGGTAGACAATGACCGTTGAATTGGCGACTGTTGTACCGGTGATCTATCCCTAACTACCCTCCATCTTGTAACCAGGGGTAATGAAACAAGAACTGGTTGTCCTCCAATAAGATCCTCAGATCGGTGAATCCTCCTAACTCTGGTCCAGAGTGCTCAGGGGGTATCTGCCTCGTCGGAAGCAATTATGAAACACTACCTTGCAAAAAGAAAAATAAAGCAAAAAGGAAACAACAATCAGAAAACAGACAGCACCTCGGCTTAGATAAAGACAACACACAGTTGAAATCATAAACTGGACAATCTGTATTCAAACACTGATTTTTCCCCCAAATTTTTGCCTCAAAACTGATACTCCCAAACTGATACCCAGACTTGCAACTGATACATGCATTCCTGTAGAGACACACCCTAACAGTACATATCAAGCAAGTAAGAGCCAAAACACCCTTATGGTGGGGTAGGAGTTCCCTATCCTAATTTCGTCAGGAGCTAGGGTTTCACTATGCACGCATGCAGTTTTAAACAATCCTGCATTCGGGTGAGCAACATGTCCTAATTTGGAACAGTCTCTATAGCTTCCGATATGCAACTAGGCCAATTGGTCAAAAATGGTGCCTCAACAAGACCACCTAATATACCTCTCGCACCAAACACCGAGAAGTGAAAGGTGGATCAAACGGTACGGCGGTGATCCAGATCCAAGGTTTGTGTTCCTATCGTGGCAGAGCCCACAACCAATCAACCTTATGGCACGCTTTTTCAAGCAAGCCTCCGGCAAATCGTTTAGGAATAGTAGATGGCAAACACTGTGACTTAGGCGCACCAATGCAAATGCAAATGCAAAGAAACACACAAGTGTGAATAAAACAACATATCATGAGTTCGAGTCAAGTTCTCTAAATCCCCAGCAGAGTCGCCAGAAACTGTAGACTCGACTTTCTTCGCGCGCCCCCTTTCGGAGAGGCGCGAATTGGTCCTGCAGTTTGGACTCTTGTCATGGTTCTGAATCTAATCTCACAAAGTGCAATGTGAGACTGATAAACACCAAAAAGTCCAATCCGACAAATCATTTTGGAAAATTAGATTTTGAATCAAATAATGTCAAAACTGGACTACTTTGCCAGATTACAGAGTCGCCACCTAAATATTTTGTTTTGAAAAATTTAGGAAACCCTGACTCGTGCCAAAGGCCACATGTCTGTCATCCCCAAAGTTTCCTCAGCTCGGGAACTTGGGTATGAGAGGGGAAGGTCCTGAAATGAGCACCCCGCTTGCCAGATCAAAAGATCGGCCTCTACTAAGCATGATATGTTGTTTTATAAATACATGTGTTCTTATCCGATTATTAGCTAACTTTACTATGTGGTGCACACACAAGCAAGTATAGACTAAGTCGCAAGACTTGGAACAAATCAATTCATGTTTGTTTTCGAAAATGGTTTGAAAATGCCACCCTCAAGTGGGCTAAAGAGCGGATTTACCATCCTCAAGTGGGCTTAAAACATGATGATTTGCCACTTCGCAAAGTGGGCTAAAAACTCACATTCGTCAAATTGTTCCAATTCAAGCAACAAAGCCTTTATCCACAGGCATTCATGTAGTTAATCACTTAAACAAATAGCCTCATGGCAAGCATGCTATCATGGCAAAACTCACACTCATACAAGTATGCTAAAGCGTAAAACTTACAGTGTACTCCAAGTCAAAACAAAAACTAGTTAGAAATCATGCGTGATCCTAACTATACAAGATGCCTAATGCAACACATGCAATATGAAATTAATAGGCCTGGCTACTAATATGGCATATGATACAATTTGAGTTAAACATGTATTCAAATAGCTATTGAAATACGATGCAGTTTGAATGATGCGCCGAGCCCAGTGCATGCAAGACAAATGAATGATGCAAACATGCAAGCATAAGGTGTGCTAATCAAAACGTGATCCCTAATCTAACCATCGAAAGCAGTTAAATAAAAGAGAGAAAGACGTGTGGTTGGAAGACATGCACACGCACACGCACGCTTATTACAACATTGTGCCCTCGCGAAGGAGGGTCCAAATGAATAAGCTAAGCTACTCTAAGCTAACTAATCTAATAAACTAATTAGACTAATTATTACAAACCAAATTGAATAACTAGTAAACTACTTACTAATTATTACAACACTTAACTAATTAGCACACTAATTAATTAAATTACAAAACCAATGAATACTAACTAAACATGCAAAACAAATGTTCAAACTACACTGCTTCAGCTCTGCCTTGGGAAGCGGAGGATGCATTCATGAGGTTTTTTGTGAAGCCCCCAAAATATGTATTCACTTTTAAAAACCCTAATGTTGATTTATTTTCTTAAAGCCCTCAGTTTCTTGAATTATTTCAAATCTTGTCGGATAGCATTTTTTTTTATTTTTATCGAAACTAGAATTTTCCTGGCCAGATTAGGTTCCCCAACCTAATTTAATTTAATTCTACATGAGTAAGGTCCCAATACATGTATTTAACTCCAAGCCCTCACTCTTTTATTTAAATTCAAAACTTTCCCAAAAACTAGTATTTGTACCTTGTACCTTGAAGTACCATCAATCTTGTAAGATATATATATACACCTTGTAGAGTGTGCCCTAGGACTAAAATTAATAAAAAAAAATAGCCCCTTCTAGGAGAAAGTGAGGAAACCATTTTTCAAAGCACATCATCATGACATTCTAGAAAAAAAACACAACCTAATACCTAGACCTAGGATACTAATTCCCAAAACTAGTTTCATTACAACCAAGTGTTGCCTAATCCTTGAGTAAACCACTCCCCAAGTCACTTCTATTCATTTGAACTTCAAACAAATCTTAAACTTTCCATCCATTCTTAACTAGAGGGCCTTTTTGTCTTTTTACACCAAATTGTCTATAAATACCCACACCCCCCTAGCTTGCAAACACACACAACACACTCACTCACACACACATTTCTGTTAGAGAGAGGGAGGAGAGCAAGAAAGAGAAGTCTAGAGGAGAAGAAGGAGGAAGAAGAGAGCTTCTTGTGCAAAGCTTAGTAGGTAAGCCACCAACACAACCTTCTCTTTCATTTTCTTTTTTCAATACATGTTTCCAAAGGTTCTAAATAATGTTTTCAGATCTATTATTACTGAGTTCTTATGTTAAAAATGCTAAGGGTTGAGTATTGATTCCATCTCTCTTGTATTTTCTCTATTTTGACACAAAACCATCTCTTTTTGTACCAATCTCTCAACTCTTCAAGAGCACTCCTTCAAACAAAATTTATGGGTTAAACATGTGATAGTTAGCATATTTTCTTCACAAAAGAAATGAAACTTTCCCTTGGTGGAACCCCCTTTTCATAAATCTTCTTGTTTGGGGCAGAGCACTTTAGAACCTGTTTTTGCAGCCCACTTCCAGAAATTCTAGAAAAATGTACAAAATTATTCTGGACCTCTATTTTATGTCAAACCTTTCCTTAAGATGTTATCTTTCAACTAAAATTGGTTTCATCGAAAAACATTAAGCGGTTTGCAAGAAAATCAAATTTTCGTAACGGTCAACGGATCTGGACAGATTCTGGACAGCGCTGGAATATTTTCTAAACAACTTAAAATCTGGAAAAGTAATCCCATTTCCGAAAAATGCTCTAGAAACTAGATCAAATTCCCTACGAACCATAGGAAGACCAAGTCCAATGGAGGATCTAAAATGGACCTTTCATTTTAATCTTTATGCGATACTAAATCTGGAAATTTGTTATGTGTGGATGTTTTATAACCTTGAGTTCATGAGATTTCTTGCTAGCTTATGATCATATCTTGGCATGATATTATTTGTGTTGTGGTCATATTATTTACCCTTCTCATCTTAAGAATGCATGTTTACATGGATATTATTGTCTTATAAGTTGGACTAACCTTGATTTAAAACATTTAAATTCAACGGGAAACCTAATTGGGAGGGTATTGGGTTTTCGAGCACTTGAGAAATGAAAAGATGAGAATATGTGTCATATGAATTTTTGGGATGCGTTCCCTATTTGAAGTTAAAGTCTTGCGCAAGTGGTTTTCGGAACCCTTGAACGGAGCGGTTGTATTCGGACCCTAGGTGGTTTGGTGTGAGGAGGGATTCAGGCAAGGCCCTATTTCACCATCTCTTTTGAGGCCCTGCAGTTGGTGCTACACGGTATATAACCGTTGGTAGGCATCCAAGGTTAGTTCTGCAACAAAGCAGCAAAAGAGGGGGCATACCGAATAATCCGCGTCCGATTCTTGTGGTTGGGAGAACGAAATCTCTTTGGGGGATTTCTAGTTGCTAACACCTAACCTAACCCTTTATTTATTTATTGAAGTACAATGCTTTACTACTTGATGTTATAATTGTGGTTGTGTATTGGACTGGGAAAAAAGGGTTGGGGTGTGTATGTGTGTTTACTGGGCATTCAAAGCTCACGGCGTATCATGCCAGGTGACGAAGCGGAACTCATAGCTGGAGACGACGAGCCCGAAACTTTTGAAGACTTTTGGCTATTCTAGAAAAATTAGAAGTTTCTTTTTGGATGTTTTGTAAAGACTCATTTGAAGATTTAAGCTTTCTTTTGGGATGTAATGTACTGGAACCATCTTTTGAATTATATACATATTGTGGTTGTTATGTACTTCTATTCTATTATTTATATGTATACACCTTATCGTTGCTTATGAGACCTTGTGTCAATACCTGGTAAGATTTGTCAAAAAGGTAGTACGCTGCTTAAGAAAGCCAGACTTAGAAAGGAGGCTAATCTGACTCCTCCGGCGATCTGGGATCTTACTTGGTTATTAACTATAGGACTCATTAGTGATGTTTCCTACTCTTGAAACCTTAGATAAACCCTATATTTATTGGTTAATATATTATCTGATGTTCCCAATTTTTGGGGCGTCACATTTTTCCCACCGAAAAGCCTACCGGTTTGCTCTTGAAAGGCTCTGTTTACAGGGTTATCCCAAGAACTTTATGCTCCAACTTACCAATTCCATGTCAAGGAATGCACTAGTGGCCTGCCGGCCAAGAGGGCTTGCTGCCGGCCATCTGCCGGCCAAAAGTGAGCCATGCCGGCCAAGGATGATGCACCACCGGCCACCAATGAAACATTGTCGGCCACTGGTGTGCTGAATCACCAAACTGCAATAGAGCACAAATAGAGAAAAATAGAGCGTTTTCCAAGGACATGTTTGTATTGTGCCTCTCCTTATCATCTCAAAACATCAAAGGAGTGGCACTCTTGGATCCAAAATCACCAATCAAGCATTTTCAATGCATGATGGCCAAAGATCCAAGGTATACACCTTCAATCAATGCACAAAAACAAGACTCAAAGTACCACCACCCTATCATGCATGATCAAGGGTGATGGAGACCAAAGGAGATTGGCTCATTTTATCACTTTGAGTATGGAATGGACCAATCTACCTTGTGTTCAATATAACGTCCGATTGAACACAATGCAAGGCACAGATAACATTCTTATCTTGGTCATGTTTTATTTGATTCATTTTATTTACTCATTTTAGCATTACCAAGCCATTCTTTAATCAATTTGTCCAAAGTGATTGTCCTCTAATGAGAGAGGGGTCAACCAAAGGATGATTTAAGACATGAGAGAGATCATGCCTTTGGCTAAGAGGAACCCTCAAAAGAGAGTTAAAGCCATTGAGCACAAGCTCTATCTCAAGCTTAAACACAACCCTAAGGTTTACCAACCCTCAAAACAAATAGAAAAATGAAGAAATTGGGGAGGTTGTAGACCTTTTTAGTGCTAAAATGACAGGACAAATAGTGCTACAACATGCACGCAACACATGCACAACATGTTCCAAAGCCAAAAGCATAAAACTAGTGATGAACACTACACTAGAAGCATGCAATATCAAGCTTAAATAATTAAACCATCTCAAAATGGAGCTAAGACATGCCAAAACAATGGCCTAAACATACTGAGATTGAAGCACAAAAGGCAAGAAAATAATGCGCACATGTTAGCCCACAAACAAGGCACAATACACAACCCTCAAAAGCAATGAAAGAGTGAAACATGTGAGAGTGTGACAGAGGTATATGCACTGAAATTACATGTTAAATGATGCTATATCATGCAATCATCTCAAGCAAAGCATGTTGGAGGCCTTGAAACACAAAGCTAGTGAAGCCAACTACACTATAGCCATGCAAGGCAAAGCACATATGACTCAGACCACCCAAAACAGAGCTAAAGCATGCTAAATCAGTAGCAAAAATGTACTGGAGTTAAACTAACACAGGCTTGAATGATAGGCTAAATCATCAAACATGCTAAGCTAGTAAGCATGATTGCACTACAAGTACAAAAAGTAAGCAAGAAGTGTTCCAACTAGACAAAAATAGAGTTGAAGCATGTCAAAACAAAGCCAAAAACATGCTTGAACTAATCTACAAAAAGGTAGAAAAGCATGCTCACATCTTGGGCCATCTACACATGCAAATAAGATATAAGGAGGGGAGGCCATCCCTCCTATTTTGGACCTCAAAACCAAATTTTTACCACTGAAATTCCCTTGGGATTCAGTGGTTAAAAGGTCAAGAAAAGGGGATTTCAAAAGCTTTGAAAGATGGCTCAAAGGGCTTTACAAGCCAAAGAGCAAATGGAGGAAACCACCCCCTAACTAAACAAGGCTCAAACCATCATTTTGGAACCTTAAAAATAGAGTTTTTTAGAGGTTAAAACCAGCCTCAAAGTAGTGTAAAAAGATGGCCAAGCACTTAACCAAAACAAAGCTTAAAAGAGGTAAGCTTATACCTTTGAAGCACAGCAACAAAACAGCTAAAATTCTGAGCCAAAACCAAGCTTAGGACCTCAAACCAAGCCTTAAAAAACCTCAGCTCCAAGGTGAAAGTGTTTGGGCAAGGTTCTTAGTTCAAGTATGTGGAGAATTCTCACTTTCAAGCACAAAATCAAGAGAAAGAGGATTCCAGAGAGAGAGAGAGAGAGAAATTTTTCTCACAAAATTTTGTAACCCCCTATATGCAAGAGGATGTCTTTTTATATATAGAAGATACAAAATCCTCTACACAAAGATCCAACAATCCACATGCAAGTAGATGCCCCAATCTACACAAAAGCTGGCACAAAAATATCAGAAAATATCTACTGATACACTGGTGGCTAGGATATCAGTGATGGCCGGCAGGGGCTCATTGATGGCCGGCAAGGCTCATCAATGGCCGGCAGGCCAACGTCCATGGCCGACAGTGCCCAAAAGTGGCTGGCAGTGCACCAAAAAAAACATGCTAAAATGACCAACACATGGTCCAAAAATGAGGCAGAACTAATGCAGGGTTTAGAAAGCTCAAACCTATGGCGTTCTGCCGCAGAATTTGAGTGCTCAACGAGCAATGAAACTTGTCACTGGATGTACCTGCAAGAACATCCAAGTCTTGAGGATGGTAAAAAATGGGGTATCTACAAGCGGCAGCCATTTCCACATGTGCGGAGCCAAACCGCTTGAGCGGCTGGACCGGCCTCACGTGCAGCCAAACAGGAAAAAACTTATGTTGTTTTGTTTTGCTACCCCAGGCATCCGGAATGCATTCCCAACCTTATTTATCCCCCTTTTGGGAGTGAAATAATGAATAGAAACTCATTAAAGAAGGTTGTGAGTAATGAAAGAAAAGAGTACAATTAAAGTGAACTACTTATCGAATATGTGTGTAACATGTTTGGTGTAGGTCTTGTGCCGGAGGAAACGCTACAAGATCGATCCCACTGTGAGTAATAATAACATATTTATATGTTTGTTATTGTGTACCTCAAACCATGAACGGTGATTGGTGCCGACATTGTGATTTGTTTAAAATGAGAAACCTCATTAATATTATATAACACTTGCAGCGTTGTAACAACCTTGACCTATGATTAGCCGATTAAACATGATTAATTATGCCTAATGACTAATTAAGAGAAAATTCTGAATTAATTGCATGTGCATTGCATTATTTGTGTTTATATCGGTCGGCGGTAAGAATATCTGTTTGTGTTTTTGTTTTGTTCTGAGAATTGGAGGCCTTATTGGCATCCGATCATGAAATTGACTTGGTATATGTGTTAGTTGGAATTTTTAAAATTTTATGATAGGTTTAATTGAAATTCGATTCGGAACGAATTAATTAGAATAAATAAGACCCATTTGCTTAATTTAAGCCAAGTTTATTTAAGTCTTCTTAATTAAGCCTATATAAGGTTCCTTTATACCACCATTTATCTTTTTCTTCATCACATCTTTGAACCTACACAACAAACTAATGTGAGAGACATAGAAGAGGAGAAAGTTGAGATTAAGTAAAGAATTGCTAGCATTTGGGAGGAACCTTAGACATTTGGCCTTCAAGCTCAAAGAATTAGCATTCTAGAGCATAATTGAACATCTAAGGTAAGAATTCAACCTTTAGGTATGAGTTTAAGTTATTCCATACATGAATTCTAGAGATGTAAGCTAAGCTATGCAAGAATTGAACTAGGAAGTAGAAAAGAAGAGCATCTCATTCATGCATGTACATTTCATGGAGTTTAGAAGTTACTGTCAAGGTTTTCTCTCTTGCATGTGGTAATTATAACATGGTTTTACTAATTCATAACATTTTTCACCATTCGACCTCATTTCATTATGTTTTGGAAGTTTTGAACCCAGGTTAATATATGCATGGTATGTATACACATAATTCACGTTTGAATTCGAAGAATCCACTTACTTTTGGGCATTGATTTCAAGTATTGATTCTTAATCTCCAAATGTTTTCTCAACTTTTGGGTCCAAATGATGAGTTTTGAGGCTTTGAATTTGAAGTTTGCATCATGTACAGCAATCTGAAAATTCCAGATTCTGCTTCTCCGCTCGAGCGACAGAACTTGCGCTCGAGCGACCCCTCTGTGTTTTGCACCACCGTTCGAGTGACTAAAAGATGGTTCGAGCGTAAAATGCATGCTTCTAGAAGTTTACATGCTTTATAAACTACTCGAGTGACAAGAGTCGTGCTCGAGTGGAGGCATGAGTGTCACGCTAGAGCGAGCATCGAGCGGGAAAATCAAGCAACCTGTACTTTTGTAGAGTTTACAGGTCACTTGAGCAATAGAAGTTGTGCTCAAGCGACCACTCACATTTTGTATGTCTGCTCGTGCGAAGGAAGTTACGCTCGAGCGGGACCCCTGCTTTCAGCAAATTTTGTTAAGTGTTTCCAAGTGCATTTTAGCATCCTTATTACATCTTAGGCATTCCTAGGCTAAGATTAAGACATAATAATGAGGATAAAAAGTAGAAACACACCAAGATAAGAAAGAACTAAGTTACTGATTTCGAGTGTGTAATTTACTACGTATTCGTTCTATATCTGTGTGGGTCACGCGCCACAAGATATCTGATTTGCCTACTCTGTTTGTTTGCTTTGGAGCCAACAGTGAGTAATAACTCTGTAAAGTTCTGTTTAACTTTAATTATTTTCTGATAATATGAAATGATTAGTTTTCTGAAATGTTATGCTTTGAATGAATGAATGATTGTCCAAGTTTTTGAAATGTATTCATGGCATCCATAGCACATGGCCATTGCTCGGGGATAACAATACCGTGGTTTATGAACACAAGGCCCTTGCCCGGGGGTAATAATACCGTAGTCTCATGGCTCTCGCCTGGGGGTAACAATACCATGGCTTAAGCATGTTATTTGTTCCCGGTACCGGAGGTTCATTTATGGAATTGACAAGTATGACCTTTGATGCTTTGTATGTAATCTGTAGTGCTAATAACGGACATAAAATTAAGCATGAACTCAGATTTCTGTATATGATTTGAACAAGAATACGAACATGAATCTGTCTTTGATATGAACTCTGATTTCTGAATTGGTTTTGGGACATCATTCATTTAACCCTTTACTCCGTTATTATTCACTAGGGTTTTGCTCACCATTTATTATTATGTATGTAGGTGAGCAAGCGCGCGACCAGGCTTAAGGGGATACTTGAAGTTTTTTGTGTTTGTCAGCCACCCTTTTGTGCCTCCCGAGGAGGTTCTAGATTAAATCAAGTCTTATGGCCACGTTTTATGAATGTTTAAGACTTTGTTTCTTTTGGTTTATGATCAAGTTTCTATTTATTTGTACATGGGGTTACATGTAATTATTGTATCTTTATGACGTCACATGTATGCTTTTAAGTTTAAAATTATCTGTCCCATGTATGTCTGTAGACATCTCATTTTTGACAGCTCGCAAGGTTCGAGCGCTTTGCATGGTGCACTTGATGATGAAAGTGGTGTTGTGCGTGGTTCGAGGTCTTAAAAAAGGGGCTATGTTTAAGCTCCGAAATAATCCCAAACCTTCCATATTCACACTGTTTATACCTCAAAAATCCATTTTTACACATTGTGCCACTCTATGTTGAGTCTAAAGCAAAGAGACAGGGGAACACATTGAGGCCCGGTCGTGCTTTATTGGGAGCTGGCTGTGGCCATTTATGGCCTGGCGTGCCTTGGTAGCAAGAAACACTATTCTGGGCAGGAGCCCGCCAGCTGTCTATTTCTGAAGATATTTATGACCTCTTTTGGTCAAATTCTATAAAAACTTGGGGGTTGAACAATTTCAAAAAAGCTTATACACCTTCTTGAGAGCTCCTTCTTCTTGTGCAAGCAACCTTTGAGCAAGCTTACCACCTTTAACCTATATCCATACACCATATATGCCGTCACACCTTAGCCTTGGAACCTTGTTTGAGCCTTGAGCATCACAATTCAAGCTTGAGAGTGTGTTTGGACCTAGTTTGATCCACAACAAAGAGCTTACCTTCTTGAGAGGTATAAGCTTACTATTTCTTCTCTTGCTCTCTTTGCTATCTCTTGCTATCTATTTCTTGTGTTTTTGTGCTATCTTAAGCCTATTTTAAGTGTCTAAGCTTGGGTTTGGATAGCTACTAAATGGTTACCACTCTTTCTTGCACCTTTACCTATAGCTCAAACCTTTGTTTTTTTACACCCTTTTCTTTGCTTTCTAAATTGATTTTCAGATTTTAAAAGAGGCTAAAATCATGCTTTGAGGTTATAAAGTTGGAGGGGTTAGCCACCCCTCCTTGTTCTTGCTTACTAGCCTTATTTTCTTTGCTCATTGTTTAGCTTTTTGGGGCTCTTTTCATGCACTTTAAGCCATTATTTTTCACCTATTAGGGGTTGTTTTAGAGCTGTTCTAGGTTATTTAATTGGTTCAAGCTTTGATCAGTTCGTTTGTTGTATCGTAAGTCCTTATACGTAGCTTGCTGTATGTTGTTCTTAGCTTTTCTTTAACTAACTTCCATGTTAAGATGCCTCATTTTAACAAGCAGCCTATCATCCATTTCTTTCATTTGAGAGTTGTTTTAACCGGTTAATGGTTATTCAAAACATAAACTAGAGATCTATGCTTAATGGCTTAATCTCTACGGAGGTTCATTGTCAATGGCATGGTCTCTTTTTCATGTTGAGAATCACTTTCCATTTGACATGCTTCTCATTTAGTGGACATAATCTCTAGTGGACGTAATCATCACCTTGGACTAATGGATTAAAGAATGGCAAAGACTAATGAATTTGGCTTAAAATGAACCAACCAACATAAAAAACATGGATTTTATTGCTTGGGCTCGGTCGGACGTTATGCCGAGTTTATTGTGTCAAGAGTTGTCACATGTCAATCCATGGTGATTTGACGACCCTTGAAGCGTCGTTACTCTCCCCTTTGAGCTCACTCCATGATAGAGGGAAGAGGTGGTTGTTAGTCATTGCATTCATTGATTTTTGTCCAAATCATTGTCGAAATCATCAAGCAAGCAAATTGCTCATTGATGGTTTTGGAAACGACCCCATCATTTTCTTGAGACTTTCCATGATAGAGAAGTGTGAGAGTGATAAACAGAGCTCAGAAAATTCTGTTTGCACTGTTTTTAGCTTAGAACACAAAAATAGAGTTTTGCATAAAATTAGGGCATGGCCGCCCTATTTGGGCCTAGCCGAGCTTCATTGGCGGCCGACCGGCCACCAATGTTTGGTAAGGCAGTGTGTTTTGCAAAAGCAAAGGGCAGTGCAGGTGAAACAAGACAAATTCCAAGGAAGACAGACAGAGTTACTTTTGAAACCACTACGTGCATGCCATCCTTGTGCTTCCATTGTAAATTGTAACTTAATGATCTCAAAATGGTTATAGTTATTAGCATTGTAATTAATATTGTTATAGCAATGATTCGTTAGATAGTAAGTTTATTTTGTTATAATAGATTAGCTAGTTTAGTTAATTATAGCTTAGCTCGTTAGTTACTTATTCATTAATTCAGTTTTGTAATAATTAGTTTAATTCGGACTCTCGGACATTGATTCGCACCCTCTTGCACAAGGGAAAATATGTAATAACGTGTATGTCTCCCAACCCCATGTCTTTCTCCCTTTTACTGATTCGCTTACTATGGTAGTGTAGAGCACCATTTTTCACATTAGCATTTTTATGCTTTGCATCCATTGTCTTGCATGCATCTGAGGTTCAGCTCATCATACTAACCAAATGTTTAAATTCATTGCTTGAATACGTAATTCATCACATGTTTTGAATGGAATCATATGCCATGTTCATAGCCGAGCCTATTGAAATTACATAACGTGTGCGTTGCATTTAATCATATTGCATTAATTAGAAGCATGCATGTTTTCTAATCATTTTGCTTTGTTTGGCTTGCCTTGGAGTACTAGGTGAGAATTTATTATTTTAGCATCTCGCATTGTATGTCTATGTTACCATATCAAGCATGCTTTCCATGAGGCTAATTGCTTAAATGATATACTTGTTTGAATGCCGGTGGAGGAAGGCTAATTGCTTAAATTAGGATGCATTGATTAATGTACATACAAACTCACATTTTTAAGTGACGCGTATTTAAACCAATTTTCAAAACAAACATGAAATCAAAGCGTTCAAACTTTTGCAAATTAGTCTATACTTGCGTGCAACACATAGTAATGTTAGCCTAATAATCGGAACAAGAGCATATAATGTAAATAAAAATCACATCATGATTAGTAAAGGCCGATCTTTGATCGGGCGAGTGGAGTGCTTAATTTATAACCTTCCACTCTCGCACCTAAGTTCCCGAGCCGAAACACTTTGGTGATGATGGATAAGTAGCCTTTGGCATGAGTCAGGGGTTTCCTAAATTTCCTAAAAAAAATATTTAAGTGGCTTATAATCTGGCAAAGCAATCCATTTTTGGCATTTGATTCAAAAATCAATTTTCCAAACGAATTGTCGAATCAAGACTCTTTTTGTGTTTTCACTATTTTACATTACACTTATAAAATCAGATTCAGAACTACGGGAGTTTGAACTGTAGGGCTAGTTGTATCTGAAAGAAGCACGAAAAGCATGCTATAGTTTCTGGCGACTCGGCCGGAGATTTAGAGAACTTGACTTGAAACTCATGATGTGAAATTTTATCTACACTTATATGTTATTTGCATTACATTTGCATGGTTACTTTAAGTTACTGTGTTTTTCATTTGCTATTCCTGGACAGTTTACTAGAGGCTTGCCCAAAAAGGCTTGCCAAAAGGCTGATCGGTTATGGGCTCTACCATGTTGGAAACATAACCCTTGGATCTGGATTACCGCTGTACCACTTGATTCTCCTTTCACTTCTCGGTGTTAGGTGTGAGAGGTATACTAGGTAATCTTGTCGAGGTACCCCTTTTGGACTAATTGGCTCAGTGCATATAGTATACTCTAGTGACTATTCCAAAAATAGGACAGGATGCCACTTGTGTACAGGATGTTATGAAACCACTTGATTGAAGTAGTATAGCCTAGGTCATGTCAAAAAATCTAGGACAGGGTAACCTTACCCCCTCATAGGGGTGTTTTGGTTCTTTTACCTGGTATGTGCTTTTTACAGTGAAACTGTACAGGGTGGTTCATATCAATAGTACAAATGAATATCAGTTTGAGAACAGAGTTCAGTGGGGATTACAATTCAACTGTGCATTATGACTGTTGTGAATTGGGGCTGAAGTGCTATCTGATTTTTGATTATGTTTTTCTTCTTTTATGCTAAATAGTTTACCATCATAGCTTCAGAAAGACCCGATATTCCCCAAGTTGTGTGGACTCGTTTTGGCAGGCTTTTCAAAGCTCAAAACCTTGTTGGCGGTCAGCTAGTGTTAGTCTTACTTCCACCAGTTACTCGACGAAGAAGGAACAGACAGTCAGCAGCACCAGTACAAAGCACTTTGCAAACACTTATCCGTTCTCACTCACTCAGTTCACCAGCATCTAGTTCACCCAAACCAGCAATGGCACAGAATACAGCACAGAACGCAGAGGAATTTGCTACCATGATGGCGGCTTTCCAGAGAACCATGGATACTGTAAACCAAAGGATAGCTGCACAGGACAAAATTATCACCGATCTATGACATAAATCTAGGGCATCCGCATCAATCATGTATCTAGTATAAGCTGCCCAGCCAAATCCTGACCTACCCCCACCAATTGAAAATCCCCAAATCCCGGATCCTCAGGAAATGTTTCCCCCAACTCCAACTTATTAGTCTTCAATTCAACCCCCCGCAGGAATTTTTCCTTTTGATATCAATGAAATTGATCTAGCTTTGATCAAGATTGCTATATTAGAGAAAGCATTGAAAAAATCCCAAGGCTTCAACTCCATTTTGGATATCGAAGATGGGTACACTGAGGCTTTGGTCAGATTATCGAAGAAATTTAAAATGCCCCACATCGACAGATTCGATGGAAGTGGGGATCCGATTGTGCACGTCCTCTTGTTTTCAAATGTGCTAAGGCCAATGGACCTGTCTAGGGCTCAAAAACTATCACTGTTTGGGAGAACCTTGTTTGATGTGGCAGCTATTTGGTATGCTAAGTTGGAAGACTTAACAAAGCAGAATTGGGAGGAGCTATTTAAGGCATTTGTCAACCAATATTCATATAACACCTAGACAAAGGTAACCATTAGTGAGTTGGAGGCTACTACCCAGAACCCTAAAGAATCATTCATCAATTTTGTCACCCGGTGGAGAGCCAAGGCAACCCGAATAACAAATAGACTTGCTGAAAGAGAACAAGTCCGACTGGTGGTCCAGAATCTTGAACCAAATATGTTGCAAAGGATGATAGTGGCACCGTTATCCACCTTTGCTTTCTTACATGAGTTGGGGGTCCAGATTGAGAATGTATTAAAAAAAGGGTATTATCCACAAAACAAGTGAACCTGCCAGAAGGCCATTCTCCTGAGTACCAATGCTAGCAATAGTACTATTCCGCGACCTACAGATGTCAATACTGTTGTTTTAACGCCCAAGATGGCTGATCCCTTTGCTACCACCACCACCTCACAACCTTCACAAAATACCGGCCCACCCCGAAATCGAAGAGTTTTTATTTCCCTCCATATGAGCACAGCTCGCACCCTCATACTATTAATAGAAAAAGGGCATCTCAAGCCTCTCAATCCTCGTCCACTTCCGGACCCATTACCACCTAAACATGACTCTACCCAGTATTGTCTCTTTCACCAACAACATGGCCATCCTAGAGACCTGTGTTACCGTTTACGTCATGAGATTCAGGATCTCATCAACAACAAAGTCATCGCCCCACCCGCTAAACCAAACGTAACAACCAATCCACTTCCTATACATAATCAAATTCCCCCACCCAGAAACATTAACCACATCCATACACTACCACCCACCTTCAATCCTAGCTCATACATTACCTCATCCCACCTACCAAAACCTGAGGTGGTTATTCCAGAAGGCGCAGATATGTACATAATGGATCTAACACCACAAACCTAATCCAAACCCGCAACAGTAGAAATGGAGAAAGAGGAGAATGCACTGAAGATAGGGTCGTCTAATATCCATGTCATAGAGAAGAGGGTATCGCTCGCAGAGGAGTATGATCCCAGTTTATACATTGTGGCCATCAATCAACCAAAGCTAGTAGTCATATTGCCAGACTTTTTCAGCATTAATGCTATCAGGGAAGGCAAGTTAGGGCAACATCAGAATGTTTGGCTTGAACAAGGCCTAAATGACATGGCTGACTTAGAAAAAGACCTAGCCGAGCTGGAAGAGGATCTAGACAACCTCTACTTCTTTGAAGAAGAGGATACAAGCAATGTCAAACTGGGATAGCAGGATCCAAACCAACTAGAAACAAGCAATGGGTGGTTGAGTGAGGAAGAGTTAGATGTGGAGGAATAGATGGAAGAGACTGGGAAGGAAGAGGAAATTTGTGCTAGTGGCAAGACTGAGGTTGCACCTCTGACTGAGAAAAAACAGACACTGGAACAATTTCAAAGGGAAAGGATGGAAGAGATCCAAAAGAATATAGCTCTGGAGTAGGGAAAAAGAAAAGAGAAAGAAGAACCCGAGACAACGGTGGATGATGTCCAAACTACCAAAAAGGTCGAATGGGAGCGCAGTGATCGGAAAAGGATGCTAAGGAAGCTCCAAAAATATCGAGATACAGAAACTAAGACTGTGGTGGAGGAAGAATGGTATGATGATGGGGCGCGTGATGTTAAAATGCTCCAAATATAACCTGATGCTAGCCTGGCCATGACTGCAAGAGAGTGATGAGAAGACAGCGACCTAAGTCATGCGTACACTAACGAATGGTGGAAAGTTGACACCCCGAATGACACTTGGTATACTGACGACAACAATCACATGACCCAGAGTGGTCGGTACTTCAAACCCGCGGACTTAGATCAGTCAGAGTCTTCCAACAAAGAGTTTGAGAGATCAAAAGATAAGGATGTTGAAGAAAATCTGGTCTTGAAAAGCTCAAGAAGATTCAGGAGGACATATCAATTTGGGGGCTGATAATGGCATCCTGGGAGCATAGGCAAGCGTTGCTGGAGGCAATGAACCGAACAAAACTTCCTATTGACACCACTGTTGACCAATTGGTGTCGTTGGTTACATCTGCGGACGTTATGCAAGTGATATCCTTTACGGATAAAGAGTTGCCACTCGAGGGTGCCAACCACAACAGACCCCTATATGTGACCGTGGAAAGTTGAAAAAAGTGGATTCTGGTGGTGCTAGTAGATACCAGATCGACGATTAATGTGTATCCAGTGAGGACTACCTATACCATCGGTTTGAGATCGGTTGACTTTACACCCACGACCCAAGTCGTCCGGGCTTATGACAATACCAGCCAGGATGATATGGGAACGTTCAAGAGTCATATCTTAATCAGCTCGTCCGAACATGAGATGGAATTCCATGTCATGGACGTTCCAGCCACTTTTAATCTACTATTGGGAATGCCCTGGCTACATTAGATGAGGGGTTGTATTATCAACAGTCTATTAGTTAGTGAAGTACCCCTTCAAAAGTAGGATGGCCGTTGTGTATGATAATTCTGCGATCCATCCTCTCCAGGGAACCACTGCGCCATTATAGGAAATCATACATGGGGAGGAGGACATGCTTCTTTCTAGCTTCTCTCTAGCGGAAGCCTGGGTGGTCCAATCCATCATGGCTGACGACAATGGGAATTACGTAAGTGTGCAACCCATCTACATGATGAACAAACAGGGGCATATGCTCGGATCAAGACTGGGCAGAAGTGACAGGCATGGAGGTACTGTTGCTAAGGAGATGAGTCACAACCCCCATGCTTTCGGGCTGAGATATAAGCCTATCGCTGCAAATTGGCAAAGAAATTGAGAGAAGTTGCGAGGAAGGCTGAAAACAAAAAAGGACTGAGAGGTAGTACGAGTTAGTCCATAAGCCAATACAGGGAACCTTGAACAGATATTTTGTCCGCCAAAGGGGAAGACTTCCCGTTTTGTGGATTCCTAGAGCCCTGGTTTTGACAAGGAAACAAAAACAAGGTATCCAAGGTTCGAGATCTTTTTCGGACACCAATTACCAAAAGAAGATGATGAACAAGCATACCTGAGCCCTAGCATAGATCAAGGCGGGACTACAAGCCTAGACATTGAAGAGGAAGAGCTGTTGGGAAAAGCACTGGCTAACCTATTGGCAAGTTCTACTGCTAAAGTTGCGTTTGTCAACTTGGTGGATAGTTTTATTATCTCAATGATTCGAGGTACACCAGTAGCGGATTTCTCTAGTCTTATCGTGGATGCATCTGAGGTTCCACGCCTGGTCTAGAAGTTTGAGAGAGGCACCATCAGCAGTTCTGAATCGGATAATAAGTCCGGATCTGATTCCATTAAGTCTGTGGAGTCGAAGTCAGATTCAAGTTCATCTGAGTCTGGTACTTCCGGGAGTGGTAACTGGGATACCAAGGTCCTGTCCAAGTCGTGTTTTAGCTTTTCTTTTGAGTCCACTGTAACTGAGGATCCGGACCTTTTGAATAAGAATGTTGTGAACTTTGCCTACTTTTCTATGTCTTTGGTTTGTTGTACTAATCTTGATTTTCAAAATTTTGACATAAACGACGAGGAAGAAATTCCTCGGCTTTGAAATACTTGGTTGACCAAGAGGAGGAGAGACGTGTTAAGCCCTGTTCGGATGAAATCATTGCTATTAATGTAGGTACTGAGAAGGATCCGCGCTTGGTCCAGATCGCGTCCACGTTGTCTTCGGAGGAACGCGAGCGTTTAATCGTTTTATTAAAAAATTTCAAAGATGTTTTCGCGTGGTCCTACGAAGACATGCCTAGAATTGATCCTAAGATTATACAACACCAGATCCCTCTTGACCTTGAGGCTCGACCAATGAAACAAAAACTGCGCAGAATTTTCCCGGATTGGGTTTTGAAGATCAAGGAAGAAGTTACCAAACAAATTGAGGCAGGGTTCTTGCTTGTATCTGAGTATCCAACGTGGTTGGTCAATATTGTTCCAATCCCAAAGAATGATGATAGGATCAGAGTTTGTGTCGACTTCAAGGATCTTAATAAGGCTAGTCCGAAAGACGATTTTCCACTGCTGCATATTGACAAGTTGGTAGACTTCACCCTCGGCCACGCGCTGTTATCATTTATGGATGGGTTTTCTAGGTATAACCAGATTCTAATGGCACCCGAGGATAGAGAGAAGACCGCATTCACTACTTCGTGGGGCACCTATTGCTACCGAGTCATTCCGTTTGGATTAAAAAATGCTAGAGCTACCTGTCAGAGGGCTGCGACCACCATTTTACATAATATGATCCACAAAGAGGTGGAGCTATATGTGGATGACATGATTGTCAAATCCAAGGCCACTACACCGCACTAGAGAAATTCTTTCAATGGATCAGAGAGTATAGATTAAGGTTAAACCCGCAGAAATGTACTTTTGGGGTAACAATAAGAAAAATGCTGGGATTTCTGATCACGCAAAGGGGAATTGAAGTAGACCCTTCTAAAATCAAGGCCATCTTAGAAATACCACCACTGAGAACTAAAAAGGATGTGTGTAACTTTCTGGGTAAAGTGCAATTCATAAGGCGGTTTATTTCCAAATTAACCTTAACTTGTGAACCATTATTTGGTCTCCTGAAGAAAGGGAAAAAGTTTTAGTGGGACGATCGCTGTCAATTTGCTTTTGAATAGGTGAAGCAATACCTGCAGAATTTTCCTGTGTTATCACTGCCAGAATTTGGAAAACCACTGATTTTGTACCTGTCAGTGACGAACTCAACCATGGGGTGTATGTTGGCTTAGGAGTCGAAGGCCACGGTAGAGAAAGCCGTTTACTACTTTAGCAAGAAAATGATGGATTATGAGACCCGTTACACTCCTTTCGAGAAAGCTTGTTTAGCCTTGGTATGGGCGACCGGGAAGTTGAGAGGCACTACCTGTTAGCTCACTCAGTAATTCTGGTTTCAAGATTAGATCCCATTAAATTCTTTTCGAGAAACCAGTGCTTACAGGTAGGCTAGCTCGTTGGTTGTTTCTCTTCTCCGAATTTGATCTCAAATACATTACACGCAAGTCAGTTAAAAGGAGAGTTATAGAAAAATTCTTGGCAGATCACCTAGTAGAGGGAGATGAAGTAGTGGAGTGCTTTTTCCCAGATGCAGATATTCTACAAATAAAGGCGAAAACGTGGACGATGTACTTTGACGGAGCAGCCAATCAATACAATTATGGGATTGGTATGTTGCTGATAGCACCCGATGACTCCCATATACCCTTAGCCTTCAAGCTCTGGTTCAAAGTATCCAACAACGAAGCAGAGTATGAGGTGTGTATTGCTAGTTTAGAAGTTGCCCTGAAACTAGGGGCAAAAAGGTTGGATATTATCGGCGATTCAAACTTGGTTGTGTCTTAAAGAAATGGAGATTGGCAGGTTAAAGAGAAGAAAATGAAAGTTTACCATCAGGCCTTGGACATGCTAATTTTGAGGTTTGAAAAGCTAACATTTACCCATCTGCTAAGGGAGAATAACCGGTTTGCTGACGCACTAGCAACTCTATCTTCTATGGTAGACATTCCGTTAGAAGTCAGGATGCGTCCGATCATTATTGAACAGAAGTACACACCGGCCTATGAGACCATTGTCGCATTAGATGAGGCTTTAGGCAAGAACCCCTAGTATCACGACATTTGAAATTTTCTGGAAAAAGAGGTATATCCACCAGGAGCAAATGCCAAGGACAAAAGGGGAATACGGCGTCTGGCCATCCAATTTATCATCTGTGGAGGAAAATTATACAAAAGAGGCCATCTGGGAATGCATAAGCTATGCATGAAGGAAGAGGAATCAAAGCGTCTTATGGAAGCTGTCCACTAAGGAGAATGTGGGGCACACATGAATAGTGTGATGCTAGCCTAGAAAATCCTTAGACAAGGCTACTACTGGTCAACCATGGAAAAGGATTGTATTGGTTTTGTTCGGCGATGCCACAAGTGTCAAATTCATGCTAATCGCATGAACATACCACCGTCTAAACTCTACAATATGACTTCACCATAGCCTTTCTCAGTTTGGGGAATCGATGTTATCGGTGTAGTCACACCAAAGGGATCAAATAGGCATGAGTTCATTTTGGTAGCAATCGACTACTTTACTAAATGGGTGGAGGCCCAGTCCTGTTCTGTATTCAAAGCATCACATGTGGCTAAGTTCATTAAGAGCAATATCATCTGCCGATATGGAGTTTCGAACGAGATCATATCAGATAACGGCTCGCACTTTAAGAAAGAGGTGATAGACTTGTTAGAAAAATACAATGTGGCTTTTCATAAGTCATCCACGTACAAATCGCAGACCAATGGAGCTGTTGAGGCCGCTAACAATAATGTGAAGAACATCTTGCGGAAAATGGTGGAAACCTACAGGGACTGACCGGATAAATTGCCATTTGCACTCTAGGGCTATAGAACCTCGATCCGGACATCTATAGGGGCAACCCCTTATTCTCTCGTCTATGGGATGGAAGCCATTTTGCCAATTGAAATTGAAGTCCCATCGCTACGAATTATGGCCCAGTGTCAGATAGCGGAAGCGGACTTGCAACAAAGCAGGTTTGAGGAATTAATATTGTTTGATACGAGAAGGCTGAAGGCTCTATATCACGTCCAAGGCTACCAACACAGAATTGTTAGGGCTTTTAATAAGAAAATTAAGTCCCGGAATCTTAAAGAAGGAGATATGGTATTGAAAGAAAACCGAGCTCCCATCCACAACCCTATGGGCAAATTCTAACCTAATTGGACTGGTCCCTATATCATCAAGACAATCTGGTCTGCGGGAGTAGTTATTCTTATGGATCTAGATGGTCTGGAGTTTTCACAGCCAATCAATATGAACAAGTTGAAGAAATACTACCCCTGAGAGGCTCGCTTGGCCGAAAACCCGAAAGGGGGACCTGGGCAAAAATTAGAGCATGAAAAATTAGAAATAAAGAAAAATAGGGCTCGCAAGGTTGAAAACCCTAAAAGAAGACTTTGGAAAAAGTTAGAGTACAAAAGGAGAGAGTTAATACTCGAGTGAACCAGAACCGAACTACGTAAGGCCTGATTTCCATTTTTGGGATACGTAGGCAACTTCATTTTGAAGTTTGTCTGTAACCATCTCCAACTTAACTGTCCTGTCCATTTTTCTGATCCAGTCATCTCTGTTCATCATCTGTTAGTTTGTTTGTGATCTTCATTTTGCGCAGAAGAGCTGATTACAATGCAGAGCAGTAGTGGTATACAATCAGAAGTAGTTATGATCATTTGATTCAGGATTGTACATCTTGAGGGTTTGATTCTGTGCATGTCAGGTAGTGATCATTTTTTAAAATGGTTTTGGAAAGCTTTAATAAAAGTTGATTTTGTTCAAAATTTTACCTTTTACAACTTTGACCATTTTTAGACCAAAAGGAAAATTTTTCAGTGCTTGCAACTTTAATTACATTGATTTCAACAAGTACATATTCCAACTTTTGATTTGATTAAAGTTGCTTATACATCATACATCATTAAAACTTGAAAAGAAAATATCAAAGCAGTAAAACTAGGGTCACAACTAAGTCAGGTGGTTCTATGTCTTCTGCTCGCCCTCGTGGAGGATTCCGCTGCCAAAGACGGCCCAACCTCTGCCTCTTCTTCAAGCCAAGCCAAACACTCCTCTGACAAGGTGTAATTGAAATTAACGGCAAGGGCCAGAATCTCTCTCGTCCTCCAGGCCGCGAGATACCAGGGCAGGTGTGAGGCATGAATTGGAAATAAAGCTGTGTATTCCACTCTTTCATTTGGACAAGTCTGATTGTGTCCAAACTGGCGTCTGAATCAAAAAGGGAAATAGAATGTACAATGTGTGAGGCCAATTAACTCTACACCCGACTGTTGGGACATGTAGTAAGTTATGTCGGCCAGATCAAGCTAGAGGCGACACCAAGCTATGTCAGCTGCAGACCGGCTACACATCCAATCACACCATAACCCCTCTAAGGGGAAATCGACCAGCCGTTGGCGAAAGAAGTAAGTTTAGGCTGAGTACTCGGGGCAAAGGTCCACTACTTTCAGTTTATCCATCAACCATACCTGGGGAGGGATGAAAAATAAGAGAGATTAAAGAATAGAGAGGTGTACGATAAGAGAAAAGTAAAGAAGAGGTTATGAGAGAAAAATAGAGAGTGAGTGTTGAGTGATGTGCGAATGATAAATAAGGAGGGTGAGAAATAATACTTGGAGAAGCAGTGGACTCCCTGCCAACCGAATGGTCTCTCTCTGACGGAAAGTATCTAGGCCCATCTAGGTTTCGGCCAGTACCAAACCTATGCAACTCTTGCCCTCTTTCAAACATTAGGCCACTTCGATCAACCGGATATTAGCTTCGCCACAACTAGGGGCAATGAGGAATTGCGCGAGTAGGCATAAACAGAGAGCATGTTGCCAGTGGCTGTGCCAGAGAAGGTCGCTTCTATTTTCAATAACAGAAAACCGACAAACTAAACCTGGGATGTCCAACTCCCCATCATGGGCCAAGAACCGAGCCTCATGTACTAAAAACCCATACATTCGTCCCAAAGCCTGCGCATGGCCAAAACGGGGCTGTGGCATAATTTCTTCGTCACGCCGGCATTCCATTAATGCTTGAAATTCCTTGAGCATTAGACACATCTCTTGTGATCCGAAGTGAAATACATGTGTGACGGAGTTCCAACATCGAACTGTGGCATGAAGCAATGGAAAGCAAAGAGAAGTGCGACTCAAAAGAAAAAGAGCATTTAAGGCGAAACCACGAAAGTTCACCTTTTTTGAGCCGTCCAAAGTGGCTATCCAATTTCGGAACCTATTGTTGGGCAATGTTTTCATCTTGAGAGTAAAATACCAAAGACTTGCTATTTTTCCAAAAAAAGAACACAGGAACACCATTTATAGAGTTTGGGAAGAAGCAGCGCATGACAGCTGGATAGCACTGACCTACCTCTTTTTTTAAGCCCAACCGTGCCTCAGTGAAGCCCGATCGTGCCTATTCGGGCCCAGCCAGGTCTAAATGGTGGCTCAGATTAGTGCAGTTGCAGAAAAAGGAAAAAAAGATGGCCTTTGTCCTAGCATACCACGGTTGTGTTTTGAGTCTTGTTTTGTTTGTATCAAATGTTTTTTTTCCCAGTATTTTCGAATTGTTTCCATTTTGTTTTTCCGTTATCGAGTTGTATTTTACATTTTGTTCGGTTGTGGGTTGTTATTCGATTCAAGAATGAATGCAATAGTAGGTATTTGCGGAGTTAAAGTCTTGTGCAAAGTTACCATACAAAAGTTGCACCATTCATCAGATATGATGCCGAGAGATCATTTCACAAAGATTTGTCTTTTTATAAATTAGTAGGTCCAACCCCGATCATTGTTTTACAAAGCAACAAAACAAAAGAAAATCCTTCAAAAACAAAAAGGTCTATCTGAAGCTAGTCTTTAACTGCAAAGCAAAACAAAAACAAAAACAAGAAATCATTATCATCATCATCAGCAACCTATCCTCGCTCTCTTTCTCCTTGGTTACGAAAGAGGTGCATCGTTGTCATCACTGGGGCTGCTAGACTGCATGTCAACTGCCTCTCCCTCCTCCTCAAAAGTCGTGTACTTCTCAAAGAACTCCTTCGAAGGTGAACGCTGCCTCACTCTGCCTCTCCCCCTGTCAGCTCCTGCTATGTCCCTTACTGCGCCCTATTTTCGTCTTCTAATTGGAGAAGGTCCTATAGGTGCAACTGGTGCTAGCTTAAGCTGAAAAGAGAGAGAGAGAGTATAGATACCGAAAGAGGCCAATAAAGTTATGAGCAAGACTGTCATGACTGTAAACTAGGGGAAAAAGCATACCTCAATTCCATGAGTGGCTAGAGCAATCTGCCTCCTCCATACCATTAGAAGCAGTCGGCCAATCATTCGAAGAAGGTCATCAGCATATGCCGCGGGTACCTGCAAAAGGGAAGAGGATTTGAGAACAGTGGACAAAAATAACAGAAGACAGTGAAAACATAAAGTAACACAATGGGCAGAAATAGGAAGAAGTGTGTAACTGCTTGACACCAAAAGCCATCATCAATCTGTGATCCATCTTCTCAATGTGCTCAAGGGGGATCTGCTCGATCACCCCGTTTGGTCGCATGTATACGACCTCCGTAGAAATCGCTGGAAGCCCAAGGACTGGAGTTGCAGCATGAGCCCCTCTAGCAGCAGCGACAGCAGTAATAACCTCCGGAACAGCACAGACCACGCCCAGGGTAAGAGGCGCCATCACCCGAGTGTGCAAGAAGTAGTGAAGTCATTGGGCTCATGGTACCGATCACCATCATCCTCCAACATCAAGAAGTCGATCTGGGGCCCGTTGTGAAGGTTGTCCACTACCCTCATACCGGGAGGGAGAGGATGGAGAATGTCAAGATCAGCTATGCCTCGTGTCTGACGGATAAACCACTCTCCCAAGTAATATGCCCTACCGAAGGGTCCTTCAAATAGAATCCGCATGGTGGAGGCGTGCTATGCAGCAACGTAGGTCGTCCTCACTGCTTGAGGGATTCCCATCCAGGAGTGCCAATCAACCTGTGGAAGTAGATGTCAGATGTCAAAGATCTAAGTAGTATGGAAACACAATATGAAAACAATGGTATAGAAGCAACAGTATGAGAATAACAGTGTAGTGCGGAAACAACGCAGTGTGAAAATAGTGTAGTATGGAAATAGTACTGTATAAGAATGACAGTAGTATGGAAACAGTGTAGTATGCAGATAGTATGGAAATGTAAAGACTAGTATTTTGTTACCTAATCCACGGTGATGGTGTCAAAGAAACGGCGAAAGTAAGGGAAGTCTCGGTCTATGCGACAGTGTCGCTCAAATCGGGAGTTGTAGTATTGGGAGCGAGGTATTGACAACTCAATCGGCCTCACCGAGACCAGAGCCAGAGAGGTGAAATATGTATAAACCCATAGTTGCAAGCAGAAAAAGATAGATGAAATGAATAAGAAGATAAATAGGAAATGCAAAGCATAAATGTGCAGGAAATGAAAAATTGAATAGAATGTAAAGCTGAACAGAAAAAGTAAGTGTGAGGTGTACCTCTCAAACTCTCCAGTAGCCACCCAGTGAATTCGCATTGTGAAGAGATAGGGAGCTCATATAGCAGTACAAGGTATCCAGGCCGATGCCACCCTAGTCATACTCAGTCACCTGTGGTAAGTGCACCAGTGCTCCTAAAAGATATAACCCCACAGTGTTTTCCTTATTGGCAAATAGGGTAGTACCGAGGAGATATATAAGGAAGTCGCGGGTGTACTGGGTGATCTCATTTGGAGTAACTGGCTGAAGGTCGATGAAGCGTTCCAAAAACCAACTGTACCTCACCATCTCGTGGCTGGTAGTGTCCAGATCACTCCGAGAAGCTAACGCTATTCGGCTCTCCACTGTGTCATATTAGAATTGAATGGGATCGGGCTGCCAACCCCAACCTGCAAGCCAATGAGCATCTCGAAATCGTACGAGGTCAGAGTCAGCTCCCAGATCAATGAGAAGTGGAACGAGTCTGTAATGTCCCACCATCTCTCTACCAGGGCCCCGTATAGCAGCAATTCAGCCCTCATCTATATGAGCCCTGAACAGAAAGGCCGAAAGCCGGCAACATCAACAAGTGTACGGACATCTACAAGAAGTCTCTCATACCAGCGCCGAGGGCCGGATATGGATCCATAGTCGCCAATCCTCCTAGCTACCACCTGTAAATTGAAAGTATTATTAATATGTGAATAGCATTGATGAGTGGTTTGTTTATGAGATTCAACATATGTACAAAACAAAGGAAAGATTGCTTACCGTGGAGGCATCGGTGGACAAGTGCTCCGCAGGCTCTCGTAGCAGGATGTCCTCATCTATCCCTGTAATGAGGCCCTCAAATCTCAAAATACCACTTGGGGACGGAGCATGTATTCGTGGTCGATAGGTGGCCATATCAAATGGCTTATCGATGAGAGGAGGCAACGCGGGAACGTCCTCGGCCTCTATATCTGCACCCAAGACGGCCCTAATGCCTATGGCAGGGTCCGAGAGGGGAATCTCGTCGCTGGCCATAGAGGGAAAGTGAAAAAAGTGAAGAAAAAGTGAGGGGATGAGTGAAAATGGGTAAAAACCCCAAAATCCAAACCCTAGGAGAGAGAAAGTAAAGAGGTTGTGGAAAATCAAAGGGGGAAAGAAGTGTGGACAAATGTGAGGGAAAATAAGAGAAACCCCAAAACTCCACCAAATTAAATTTTGTTCGGTTCAAAGCGTAGAGATTTGAAAAGGTTCCAAGGAAAATTTTTGCAAGGATTGTTGGGTAACTCAAGGAGAGGGAAAATCTAGAGAGAGGAGAAGCCTAGAGAGAGGTGGGAGAGTTTTGACCTAGGATATGTGCAAAATGGGATTGAAAATATGTTTTGAACAACCACGGGTTGTGGCTTTCCCGAACTGCCCCTGCCACTATCGAAGCCTGGCTGGCTTTATTGAAGCCCGGTCGTGCTTCATCGAGGCCCAGCCGGCTCTCAGTATGAACTTAGTCAGTTTTGTTTTTTAATTTACTTTATTTCTTGTATTATTGAGCTTTAGAAAAAAAGAAAAGCACAGTGAAAAAAAAAAAGAAAAAGAAAAAGAACAGTGAAGAAAAAGAGAAAAAAATAAAGAGATCAAAAAAAAAATCAAAAGGAAGAAGGAAGGAAAGAAAAGCAAAAATATAAAAAGAGAAAGAAAGGAAAAACAGAGGAATTTTGTTCATTTTGTTTTGTTTTATTGCATGACTTCATGATTTGTTGCTTTAAGTCCTTTCGTTATTTTGTAACACACGATATTGTGTGTTTGGTTCATTCAGAGGAATTCCAGATAAAATCATTTGTGCCACAGTAAAATCATCATCCATTTTACCATCAAATTGGAACGCGGTGTGTTGTGTTCAAATTAAAGCCCATTGTTTTAACACATTGGCAAATTGGCTTCCACCTTACTACGTTGCTTTGATCGTTTTGATTTTACGTCTCGTTGTGTAGAATTCGTGTTCACTTCTTTGTCACTTCGCTAATTCACGTTTATGCATTATATCTTGATTTGAGTTATCTCCATGGACTACATTACATTCTTTGAGGCTTTCCTGGATTTGTTTGCTCTTTCATTGATCTGATTTCCTCTTCTCGCGTGAAACATGTTAGGATTGTCCAAATCAGTTAAAAACAGCAGGTGCGCCTCTTTGTTCACACCACCTATCCTCCTATCGCATGAGAGGCGTTAGGATTGTTTGCTTTGGTTAAAAACAACAGGTCCTATTGTGTGAGACACGTTAGGATTGTTTGCTTTGTTTAAAAACAGCAGGTGCGCCTATTTATTCACACCATTTTTCTTCTTATTGCGTGAGACGCGTTAGGATTGTTTGCTTTGGTTAAAAACATCAGGTGCACCTGCTTGTTCACACCACCCTTCCTCCTATTGCGTGAGACACGTTAGGATCTCGGTTGAAACCACAGGTGCACTCGATGGTTACATTGCCCTTTACCCTTCCTACACGAGGCGTAGTTCGGTTTGCTTTTTCTTCCATCCTTTCTACATGAGACATAGTTTGGTTTGTGCTTTCTTTGTCCTTTCCATGTGAGACGTATCCATTTATTCACTTCTTTCCGTGTGAGATACAGCGGGATTTGTTTTGCGCTGATTTACGCTTTCGTTCATTGTCGCATTCTAGCTTTGCTCGTGGCGTTGTTTCGTCGCTTGTTATTTGCATTCAAATGTTTCATTGCATGATCATAAGTTATTTGCTGTATTTCATTTTTGCATTTTGCCCTTGAGTTCAATCTTTACATTTACGCCTTGATTTTTTTCCCAAGCCTTGTACCACCACCACAGCAACAAGATGATGGCTATCCAACTAATGATTTTGCAACATATCATCATGAACAAGCCTATGAACATTTCATTCCTCGACCAATTGTTACAGGGAGAAACGTAAAACTACCTTCTCAATATGGTTCACTCTTACTTGGCAAATTAGATACAATGGGATGGTTACCATGAAATAATTTACCAAATAAGATATATCCTTGTCTTCTACGATTATTTTATGTTCACTTGACACCGGGTGACCAACAAAATGAACCGTTTAGTCTTACCTCTTATGTTAAGGGGAAAAGGATCACACTCTCTCTCCGTCGTTTTGCACAAATTATTGGAGTCGAAATAGGAGATTTACAATGTTATTTTCAAAATGAGTCTGTCTTAGAAAAAATTGTTGATGATGTTACTCAGATTTATACCACAATTTGTGACAACCAATTTAGCGGCACTAATTTAAAAGTCAGCCATTTAAAACCTCACCTTCGTATTCTCCATCAATGGATAATTGAAAATGTCACCCCCAAAAAAGGACATTATAATATTGTTTCATGTTTTCAAGTTTATTTGTTATATTGTTTTGAAATTAGACAAAAATTAGATTTATGCTTTATATTACTAAAAGAAATGATGGTTGCAAAATTGGATACGCTGAGTGGCCGGTCCCTACCTTTTGGAGCGTTGTTAACCATAATTTTCAAAACCCATGATGTTAACCTTGAAGGTGAATGTAACAATGCCCGCGGGGGACCTCGCTACAGTTCGGACTCGATTTGTGTCACGGTTCTTAATCCGAACCAAAGAGTCCAAATCCGGCAAATCGTTTTGAGAAAACAGATTTTTGAAAGAAGTGCCAAACATGGACTGCTTCGCCAGATACAAAGTCGCCACCTAAATATTTTATTTTGGGGGAATTTAGGAAACCCTGATTTGGTGCCAAAGGCCACGTGTCCGTCATCACCAAAGTTGCCTCGGCTCGGGAACTTAGGTACGATCGGGGAAGGTCAGCTATGAGCACCCCCTTTCACCCGATCCGAAGATCGGCCTCTGCTAACCGTGATATTTTGTTTTGAAAACATTACATGCCCTTATTTCGGTTATTAGCCTAGAATTACTATGTTATGCGCACAACAAACAAGTATAGACCAAATCGCCTGAATTGGAATAAAACATTTCATGTTTGTTTTGAAAATGATTTGCTACTCGCAAGTAGGCTAAAATGCAAATTTTGCCACCCTCGAGCGGGCTTTAGAAAAGATGGTTTTGCCACTATCCAGTGGGCTTAAAACTCTCAGTTTTAATGCATTTATTCCAATTTAGGTAATTTGACCTCCATCCACAGGCATTCAAGCAATTATATCACATAAGCAGCTAGCCTCATGGTAATCACGCTATTATGGCAATATTCACACGCATGCGATATGCTAAAACATAAAAGCTTACCTAGTACTCCAAGCCAAAACAGAAACTAGTTAGTAATCAATGCATGATCCTAGTTCATGTTAAGTGGCTAATGCATCACAGGCAAAATGCAGCTATAATAGGCTCGGCTATCCTAAACATGGCATGTGAAATGCTGCAATTAACAAGTACTCATCTTGGAATTTGAAATACATATGCAGTTAGTGTGATGTGCCGAGCCCGGTGCATGGAAAACAAATGTATGGATGCACGCATGCATAACATAAGGTATGCTAATTTAAATATGCCCTAAACTAACCATCGAAAGTTAGTAAATAAAAGGGAAGAAAGACGTGGGGTTGGAAGACATACACATACTCACGCACACTTATTACACAATTGCCCTCGCTTGGAGGGTCCGAAGAAAATATTACAGTCCGAATAAATAATACTAAATTACAAAACTTCTAACTAATTAACAAATTAAGTGTAAAGAATGTGGCCTCAGCCCTGCCTCGGAATGCGTGAATGATGCATGCTCAAGTCCGTCTTGCCCGGAAAACCCGTGCCATGTCACTGCTGCCTCTGTTTTACACTGCCCTGCTTCTCCAAAGACTGCCAAAGTCCTGGGACATGTTTCTTGCACAATGTAGAATACCGTCGGCTGGAGGAAATGCCCACCGGCCATAGAGAATTTCCATCGGCCGCTGATGAAGTTATCGGCCATTCACCAATGGCCGGTCGGCACTAAATGTTGCCGGTCGGCAGAAACTTCCTGCAGAAGACAGTTTTGACAGCAACAGAAGACAGGCAGTGCATGGCATGAAATTTCAAGCACATGTAAGCATGGCCATGCTCCCTATCATGCATTGAACTCAGGGGAGCATGGCCTTTGATCCTTGGGCCATCAATTATGCATTTTGATGCATGATGGCCTAAGAGGCCAAGTTTGCATTTCAATGAAGATGTATGCAACACACAAATGAAGACCAAGACCCTATCATGTTGAGGTCAAGGGCCTCGGTGACCGAGAGTTAAGACGTGTTACATCACTTGTAGTATGAACACTTCTTAACCCTCACACTTGGTTTGACACCCCAAACCAAGTAATGCAATGCATGTTATGCAAACATGGCTCAAAGATGCAACATGAGATTAAGATGCAAGGCATGCCAAATGTCATGCAACTATCATGGTAAGTATGCAATGCTAGACATGCAAGATGCAAATATAATGTAAACATGGACAATCTAAGCAATGGGATCATCATGTTACAACACCTAATGAAGCAATCATGCAATAAACATGAGATAAGCATGCAATGGTGGACTTAAACCATAAAGGGGCAGACCTCAATCCGCCCCAAAACAGCCCCAAAACAGTGGCCAAAAGTGCTCAAAAAAGGTGGGCAAACACTCATGCCAACATGCAAGCCAATGGGCCTAAAGCTAAGGCACAAAAAAAGAGCACTTTACTTCCATTAACATGACCACTCATGGCATGAATTAGGCAAGCAAAAACAGAATTCTAGCATGCAAAAATGGGCTCCAAAACCCACTGATATGGCAGCTTAAGTGGCTTTAATGAGATGCATATACCAAAGTTCATTTCTAGGCATAAAAGGGCATACCCTCAAAGCATGAAAGATGTCACATATGCAAACATACAAACATGATTTACGGACTGAAATATGATCCTAAATGATGCCAAATCATGAGGATGGTCTAAGCTAAGCATACTAGAGGCCAATATACTCAAGGCTTACAAGTCAAAATATAAAGAGATGACACCAAACATGGCAAGCATGACTGAAACACATGGCCAACAAACCTTAAACATGGTAAAGTAATGCCAATGCCTTCATGAAATTAGGCTAACATATGCAAGAATCATGGTCTAACACAAGATGCATTTCTATGCCAAATAGAGGAATGCAAAGCAAGTATGTCAAGCATGCAAAAGGGCACAAATCCGACCAAAAACAGAGATGACATGTGACCTAGAGACACCCAAAAACCTCTGAAATAGGGCTAAAATCAATCAAGCATGCATGTTGCCCTTTAAGCCAAAAGGCAAGGAAATGACGCAATGAAGGGAGAGGGGTGTCCCTCCCCTAAACAAGACTTCAAACCACCTTCCTCGCCACTGAAAATCCACTGGTTTTCAGTGGTGAGAAGATTAAAACACTCAAGCAAACAAAGCCTCACAAAGGAAGCATCAAAAGGCCAAATAAGGCCTAAGAGGGTGAGTTTGAACTCAAACCACAAAACACCCTTAATGAAAGTTCTAAAGCATGAAAATATAAGCTTTTTTTATGTTATGCACAAAGCCTAAATCAGTAAGCAAGACAGGTAGAAAACTAGTGCAAGTTTGGGGAAACTAAAGCAAAGTGATTACCCTTGAAGAACACCTCAAGAACAGCCAATGCAGCCCTCTTCTTTTGATCAAAATCAGTCCAAAAGCTCAAGAATCAACCCTCAAAACCTCTCAATCTCGGAGCTAGGTGTAATGGTGTGTGAATTAGTGCAAAAGTAAAGTAAAAATGCACTTTTAGGCTTAGAAACCCACACAAAGGATGAGAGAGAGGGAGATACATAGAGAGAGAGTATAATACAGATATATAGATATATAAGCTCTGGTTTTCTTGGTTCAAAAGCTCTAACTCCTAACAATGGGAGAGGAAGGGTGTTTATATAGGCAAAGAAAGACTCCAAGCTTCTCCAAGAAGCTATATCAAAAGGGACAAAAGGTGCAAATGGTCCCTGGCTTCTTGAAGAAGCTGGGACAGCTGGCCAAGCTTCCCCAAGAAGCTTGGCCAAAGGGTCAACCTTCTAGAAGGAATTAGGGGGTCAAGGGTTCAAAACAGTCACCAACCGCACGAGGAGGAGTGATGGTGCATCCCAGCTGGCACAGCTGGCATGCACCATGCCTCAAGGGTTCAAAGGAGTCACACCGGCCAGCAAAAGAGGTCGCCAACAAAATAAAGTGCCGGTCGGCCAAATATAGTGCCGACCGGCCATTGGTTTTAAGAAACCATGGCCGGTGGCACCCATAAACAGCCGGTGATGCTAGGGGAAGGCCGGTGGGATGTGGGGATGGCCAACAAGCCATTCCCTGCCCTTCAAGGCAAAAACACAAGTGTTTGGTGCCAAAACCAAACACGGAGCAGACGAGTTAAGAGATCCTGAGGCAAGGCGCGCAACCGAGACCTTCGGGAGCTCAAAACGAACACAAACAAAGACGATCACCGAGTGTCCAAGCGGTGACGTCCAAGTCTTGAGGACGGTCAAAAATGGGGTGTCTACAGTTGCCCTTCTTTGACAGAACTCGAAAGTCATAACAATGACGGGAGTGAATGTCAAAGCCCGGAGACGACCCATTTTTGACAAGGCCGAAGACTTAGACAAAGCATGCAAGACGAACAGGGCATGCGCCCGAAGGCAGGGGCAAAATGCAAGACAATGCACGAAGCCGAGCATAACTTATGATCATGCAAATGAAGCTGTAATGAAGCACACATGCAACAGTTTTAAGCTAGCATACACCAAACTACACTACAATGCAGAAAGGATGTAAGAGAATTATGCAATTCTCAATACGTCTCACACGGAGGATACAATACCTGTCCGGTTTGTCTGGTTCCACCAGTTGCAAATGAACCGTACATACAATATCGTGCCTGCAAAGAAAACAATCTTAACAGGTACAATGTGATTAGCAACATGCATATTGAAAATGCGTGACAACACAAATCAGGTGGGAGGCATGACAATGCCATAAAGGTACAAACACATGTACGTAAAGCATGCGATCTACGCAAGCAATGAATATTAAACACGTGTAAGTGAAGTATGCGGTCCACGCAATCGATGAAATTGAACATAAGTATGCGGTCTACGCAAGTGATGAAATTAAACATAAGTATGCGGTCTACGCAAGTGATGAAATTGAATATAAGTACGCGGTCTACGCAAGTGATGAAATTAATTATAACGATGCGGTTTACGCAAGAAATAACGTGCGGTTTACGCAAGTAAAACGTGTGGTCCACGGAAACAAAACATGCAATCTATACGAGTAATGGATTTGATTACAAACATGCGGTCTACGCAAGTAAAACATGCGGTCTACGCGAGTAAAACATGCGGTCTACGCAAACAAAACATGCGGTCTACGCAAGTAATGAAACTGATTACAAATATGCGGTCTACGCAAGCAAATCATGCGGTCTATGCAAGTAAAACATGCGGTCTACGCAAGTAATGAAACTTATTACAAATATGTGGTCTACGCAAGCAAAACATGCGGTCTACGCAAGTAATGATAAAACATGCGGTCTACGCAAGTAAAACATGCGATCTACGCGAGTAAAACATGCGGTCTACGTAAGTGAAACATGCGGTCTACGCAAACAAAACATGTGGTCTATGCAAGTAATGAAACTGATTACAAATATGCGGTCTACGCAAGTAAATCATGCGGTCTACGCAAACAAAACATGCGGTCTACGCAAGTAATGATAAAACATGCGGTCTACGCGAGTAAAACATGCGGTCTACGCGAGTGAAACATGCGGTCTACGCAAACAAAACATGTGGTCTACGCAAGTAATAAAACTGATTACAAATATGCGGTCTACACAAGTAAATCATGCGATCTACGCAAACAAAACATGCGGTCTACGCAAGTAAAACATGCGGTCTACGCAAGTAACGTATATAAAAACCTGAGGCGTGTATTGCAAAACACTGCAACACAATACAATTGAAGCATGTTGTGGAGCTCACAAGATGCAAAAGGATACGGAAAGGGATATTCCTCGCACATACGGAGCATCGCTCAAAAGGGTACGGCCTGAGGTCAACTCAAAAGCCTACTAATGTTTTAAAAGTGCGCTTCTTCGCAGCATCTTGAATAATGAAGATGTTAAATCATATAGTTGACCCTGAACAAGGGCGCAGGTGGTGCATCAATCTTTAAGAAAAAGGATGGGGGGTTATCAGTAGCAAACCCGATACTCTGCTGCCCTACTTTCCTTTTGTTTTACTTTCCTTTTTTATTGGTAGTTCAAGCACATTGCACTGCGTCAGGCAGGCTTGTTATCGACGTTTTTCAAAACTGTATATTTCTTTGCAAAACATATGATGGACATGAAACTGCTATTTTGTTCAAAAGATGTTACATTTGCATGTTCTATGCATCGCATCGCAAGGCATCACAAAACAATGTGAATGAAACTGGAATGCAATTGAAAATAAAGCGCTTGCATCGTAATAATCAGGTTGCGAACCGACTTACAACTCGATAAGCAAAACGAGAAAACTCGATAAGTTAACTAAGTGCGAGTACAACTTGATAAGCAACACGAAGACTTAAAGAGAGTGAAATACAACTCGATAAACAAATATACAACAACTCAATAAGCAAATGGGCGCGGCTCGCAAGAGTTGATCACTGGAGGGCATTGGAAATGGTGGGGTTCCCCAACTTCTGAGCATAAACAACTCAGGGAACCAAGGGGAAGACCATCGGCCCTAGAGAGGAACCACCGGCCATGAGGAATCTCCACCGGCCAAAAGTGATGGCCGGCCGGCAAAAAAGATGGGAGAAGCCAGCAGAATGCTGACACCTGTCCTTCATTTAACCTTATCCCCTACAAAAGGCCCCAGCTTCGTAGTTTTTCTCATTTCCACACTGATTTACTCCAAATGGAAGAATTTCTTGCCCAAAATCTTGCAACTTGGATTAACAACTTGGATGGCTCGAAAAAGCTAAAATTCCGGGGTTTCGGCATAAACGCACTATTCACTTTAGGTCGTACCCCGCTGCACTTCCCGTTTCTCCATGCCGCGGCAACGTTTTGGAATCCGGTGACACATGTTTTTAGCTTTGGCGAGCAAGAGGTATGTCCCACTTTTGAAGATTTTCAAGTTTTAATGGAGTCTGAGCGCAATGAAGAGATCCTGCCCCAACCCCGTTTTGGCCATGCCCAAGCCTTAGGACAAATGTGTGGGTTCTCCGTACCTGATGCTCGATCTCTGATTTGTGACGGAATGCTGGATATTCCGAGTTTGGTTTGCCGTTTTTCTGAGACTGGTGACCGCGGTGACCGTCATTGGCAAGGTTTTCGGCAGCACGCACTTTGTTTGTGTATGTTATCTCATTTCTTACTCGCCTCGGGTTCTGGAGGATCTAGCGTCCGATTGATTGAAGTTGCCCAAGGTTTGAAAGAAGGAAAGAGTTGCATTGCCATGGCGTTGGCCGAAACGCTGATGGGCTTGGATGCTTTCTATCGTCAAGAGACAGCCAGATTTGCGGGGAGTCCACTATTACTGCAGGTAATGTTTCCCACCCAATCTCACATATATATTGCTCACATCACTCGGCCCTCGGGCTCGGTTTTTCTCACAAAACCCTTCTCTTACTTTTCTCTCATCGTACACCTCTCTATTCGTTATTCTCTCATTTTTCCTCCCTCCCCAGGTATGGTTGATGGATAAATTGCAGGTTGTGGACTCTTGCTCGGCTTACTCAGCTCGCGGCTACTTTTTTAGGCAGCGCCTAGTTGATGCCCTTGATGAGGGTTGGTGGTTTGACTGGATGTATAGCTTGTCCGCGGACCACATTGCTTGGCGATGCCCTTGGCTTAATCTCCCAGCAATGAGCTACAGTATGGCTCGCCAACCTGGGATTCAGCTGATTGGCTTGACTCACTGCGTCTTCTATTTTTCGTTCTGGATCCGTCGTCAATTCAGCCATGACCAGACTTGTCCACCGGAAGAGATAGAATACCCGGCTGCATTCCCGATCCGAGGCGCACAGCTTGCCCGGTATGCTACAGCATGGAGAACTAGAGAGCTCCTGACCCCCGCTCCCATTTTCAATTGCACTTTGTCTGATGAGTGTTGGGATTGGCTCAATGAAGAGGCACAGAATGGGCCTAGATTGGCATCAGAGACTTCGACCAGCTCTGGGAGGGGGCGCAGGGGCACCTGACTTGACTATGCCCCGGGCTTATTGCTTTATTAGGACTTTCAAGTTTTCTTTATGATTGTAATAAAAAGCAACTTCAATTATATGCAAGAGCAGGAGAACTCTGTATTGAAATCAATGAAATTGAAGATTGTGGTACTGAAAATTTTCCGCTTTGGTCCAAAAATGGTCTTAGTTGTAAAAAGATTAATTTGAACAAAGTCAACTTTTATTAAAACTTTTCAAAACCATTTTCGATATGGATTAGAACTGAACATGCCCGAAATTTGTCACTGAGATGTACAATCCCGAATCCCAGCAACTGGAAAGTTGCCCCTAGTCTGAGTAGTACCACACGGCAACGGAAAGTTGCCCCTAGTCTGAAAAGCACTGCACCGGAGATCACGATGAATGCTGATGGACAAAGATGACTGAGATGAGCAAATGGACAAAGTTGATCGGGGAAAAGTTTGTGGCTGAATTTCAGGATGAAGCTGCCTACGTATCCCAAATATGGGAATCAAGCCTTACGTAGTTCGGCTTAGGTTCACTCAAGTATTTTCACTCTCCTTTTACGCTCTAACTTTTGCCAAGGCCGCCCTTTGCGGGTTTTCAACCTTGCGAGCTCAGTTTTTCTATTTTCTAATTTTTTGTGCTCTAATTTTTGCCTAGGTCGCCCTTTCGGGTTTTCGGCCTAGCGAGCCTCTCAAGCGTAATATTTCTTCAACTTGTCCATGTTGATTGGCTGTGAGAACTCTAGGCCATCTAGGTCCATCAGAACCACAGCTCCACCCGACCAGATAGCTTTGATGATGTAGGGACCAGTCCAATTGGGTCTGAACTTGCCCCTTGGGTCATAGATGGGAGCTCGGTTGTCTTTGAGCACCAAATCTCCTTCTTTTAGGTTCCTGGACTTAACCTTCTTGTTGAAAGCCCGGGCGATTCTACGCTGATAACCCTGAACATGATACAGTGCTTTCAGTCTTCTCTCATCGAAGAGCATGAGTTCCTCAAACCTGCTCTGCTGCCAATCTGCTTCGGCTATCTGGCACTCAGCCAATGCTCGTAATGACGGAACCTCGATCTCAATAGGTAGGACGGCCTCCATCCCATAGACTAATAAGTACGGGGTAGCCCCAGTAGAAGTTCTAATCGAAGTCCGGTAGCCCCACAGAGCAAACGGCAACTTATCTGGCCAATCCCGATAGGTTTCCACCATCTTCTGCAATATGTGTTTAATGTTTTTGTTAGCGGCCTCAACTGCTCCGTTGGTCTGCGGCCGGTATGTGGAAGACTTATGACAAGCCACATTGTACTTCTCCAACAAATCAATCATCTCCTTCTTGAAGTGGGAACCATTATCTGAAATAATCTCGTTCGGGACCCCATAGCGACAGATAATGTTATTCCTGATAAACTTCGCGACATGTGAAGCCTTTAATACCGCATAAGATTGGGCCTTAACCCACTTTGTAAAATAATCTATCGCGACGAGGATGAACTCATGCCCATTCAACCCCTTTGGAGTAACAGCCCCAATCACGTCGATTCCCCACACTGAGAATGGCCATGGCGAAGTCATGTTGTATAGCTTTGACGATGGGATGTTCATGCGGTTTGCATGGATCTGGCATTTATGGCATCGTTGAACAAAGCCAATACAATCCTCCTCCATGGTGGACCAATAATAACCCTGTCTGAGGATCTTCCGTGCCAGCATTACCCCATTCATATGTGCGCCACATTCTCCTCCATGGATGGCCTCCATCAGGCGCTTCGACTCCTCAGCTTCTACACACAGCTTGTGCATTCCCAGATGACCTCTCTTGTACAGTTTACCCCCGCAGATGATGAACTGAACAGCCATTCTCCTGATTGCCCTTTTATCTTTGGCATTTGCCCCTGGTGGATATGTCTCCTTCTCCAAGTAATTCCATATGTCATAATACCAGGGGTTCTCATCCTGAGCTTCATCTATGGCAGAGATCGACTCATATGCCGGCACAAACTTCTGGTCAATGATGATCGAACGCATCCGGACTCCGGATGGAATGTCTATCATGGAAGATGGAGTTGCTAGTGAATTTGCGAACCTGTTGTTCTCTCTTACTAGATGAGTGAAGTTTAGCTTTTCAAACCGAGGAATTAACAAATCCAACGTCTGGTAGTAAATTATCATTTTCTCTTCTTTGACCTTCCAATCTCCTTTTGTTTGAGATACAACAAGGTTGGAGTCCCCGATAACGTCCAATTGTTTTGCCCCTAGTTCTAGAGCCGCTTCTAAGCCGGCGATACATGCCTCGTATTCCGCTTCGTTGTTTGAGACTTTGAACTGGAGCTTGAATGCTAAAGGGATACGGGAATTGTCGGGCGCTATCAGCAACACTCCTATCCCATACCCATACTGGTTTGACGCTCCGTCAAAGTACATTGTCCAAGTTTTGTCTTCAACATACAAAATGGCTTCATCTGGGAATAGATACTCAACTGCTTCATCCCCTTCAACCGGGTGGTCGGCAAGGAACTCCGCTACTGCTCTCCCTTTCACGGACTTGCGCATCACATACTTTAGATCAAATTTGGAAAGCAACAGCAGCCAACGAGCTAGCCTACCCGTAAGTGCCGGTTTCTCGAAAAGATATTTGATAGGATCGAGTCGTGAAACCAGCATTACGGAGTGAGCCAACAGGTAGTGCCGCAGCTTCCTGGTAGCCCATACCAAAGCTAAGCAAGCTTTCTCCAACGGAGTGTAGCGGGTCTCGTAATCCAGCATCTTCTTGCTTAGATAGTAGATGGCGCTCTCCACCTTATCCTCTGATTCTTGTGCGAGCATACAGCCCATTGTAGTCTCAGTTACCGAAAGATACAATATCAACGGTTTCCCTGGCTCCGATGGTGACAACACAGGTGGGTTTTGTAAATATTCTTTGATTTGTTCAAAAGCTGCTTGGCATCGGCCGTCCCATTGGAATTTCTTTCCTTTCTTCAGGAGACCAAAAAGTGGTTCACAAGTTAAGGTTAATTTTGAAATAAACCGTCTTATGAATTGCACTTTATCCAGAAAGCCTCGCACCTCTTTTTCAGTCATTGGTGGTGGCATTTCTAAGATGGCCTTGATTTTGGAAGGGTCGACTTCGATGCCCCTCTGCGTAATCAGAAACGCTAGCATTTTTCCCGCTGTAACACCGAATGTGCATTTCTGAGGATTCAACCGCAGCCGAAATTCTCTGATCCTTTGGAAAAACTTTTGCAAGGCGGTGTAGTGACCTTCCCTTTCTTTGGATTTGACAACCATGTCGTCCACGTACACCTCAACCTCTTTATGGATCATATCGTGCAATATTGTGGTCGCTGCCCGTTAAGAAATAGCCCCGGCATTCTTCAACCCAAATGGCATTACTCTGTAGCAGTATGTACCCCACGGGGTGGTGAATGCAGTCTTCTCCTGGTCTTCGGGTGCCATTACTATCTGATTATAGCCTGAGAAGCCATCCATAAACGAAAGCAAAGCATGCCCCGCTATGAAATCTACCAACTCATCAATGTGTGGCAAGGGAAAGTCGTCCTTCGGACTGGCTCTGTTCAAATCCCTGAAGTCTACACATACCCGAATTCTGCCATCCTTCTTCGGTACTGGAACAATGTTGGCCAACCAAGTCGGGTATTCGGACACCAGTAGGAAGCCTGCATCGATTTGCTTGGTGACCTCTTCCTTGATTTTAATGGCCCAATCAGGGCAGATCCTCCTGAGTTTCTGTTTGACAGATCGGGCCTCGGGATCGAGAGGGATCCGGTGCTGTACAATCTCAGGATCTATTCCAGGCATATCTTCGTAGGACCACACGAAAACATCTTTGAAATCTTTTAATAAAGCGACTAAGCGCTCGCGTTCCTCTGAAGACAACGTGGACCCGATCTGGACCAGCTGCGGGTCCTTCTCAGTACCAACATTCACAGTAATGATTTCATCAACTAAAGGTTTGACAAACCTTTCTGCTCTTGTTCAATTAAACATTGTAAAACCGGAGGAATTTCGTCCTCGTCGTTTTCATCAAAATTTTGAAAGTCCTGATTTAAGCAATAAATCAAAGGCACAGAAAAGTACTCAGAAACCACATTCATATCATTCTCATTATGTACTTCCAAACCGTCCGTTTCTTCTGTTACAACAGACTCAAAAGAGAAAGAAAAAGACGACCTGGACAGGACTGTGTCATCCGGGTTATCACCCCCAAGAATACCGAACTTAGACTCAGTCGAGCTAGAACCTGATTCCGACTCAAAAGATTCGGAGGAATCAGATTCTGGCTCACTACCTGACCCGGTGCTGCTAAATAAAAATCCCTCCTCGTACTGCCAAACAAGGGAGGGTGCGATAGATGCATCTAAAATAGTCGACGGTGGGCCCACAGCCGTTTCATTCCCGATCATTGACACCGAGAAGCTATCCCCCAAGCACAACTGGTCGATCGAAGGATCTGAAAGTAGACATGCCAGTGCTACCCCCATTTCAAGTTCGGTGTCCTCAGACTCCACTTCCCTGTTCTGTTCAACCTCAACTGTTGGGTTTGTCTGCTCTTCAGCAACATCATCCCCAGGTAACTGTAGGTCAAAGAAAATCTCGAACCCTAGTACGCGCTTCCTCTCTGCGTTCAACCACGGCTCTGGGAAACCACAGAATGGAAAATCCTCCCCCTCCCAGACGAAGCGTCCGTTTAGGGTACCCTGGATGGGCCGGTGCATCAACTTAAAGGGCTTTCCTATCTGTTTCACCCTGGCTCTCCCAGCCATCTCCTTTCCTTTTCTTACCCAATCCTCCTTGGTGGGCAGATAACCCAAGCTAAAGGTATGGGGGTTGTGTGGCACTTCGGCCAATGCTGCGACGCCCTTGCGGCCGCTCTTTCCTAATCCCATCCCGGGGATATGTTGGAGTTTGTTCATGAGATAGACTGCTTGGGCACTGACATATATCCCCTCATTAGTAGCCATGATGTTCTGTACAACCCGAGCCTCGGCTAGGGTAAATCCTGATATGAACACATCCTCCATGCCATGCTCGATTTCTAGAACAAGCGTGGATACCTCTGGTGGCGGATGGATTAATGAATTCCCAAAAACAATGGCTACTCCCTTCCCATAGGGGTATTTCACCATTTGATGCAAAGTGGATGACACTGCCTTCACCTGATGTAGCCACGACCGCCCTAAAACCAAGTTGAAAGTTGCAGGCACCTCCAAGACATGGAAATCTATCTCATGCTGTCCCGGCCCAACTTTAGTCTGAACTTTAACTGTTCCCATCACTTCCCTACTTGTGTTGTCATACGCCCGGATGACTTGGGTTGTTGGTACAAAATTCGCGACTTTTAAGCCGATTGCATACGTTGTCCTTGCCGAGCAGATGTTGATGGCGGATCCGGTATCAACAAGAACCACCGGTATCCATTTATCCCTACATTCCACGGAAATATAGAGAGGCTTGTTATGGTCTGCCCCCTCGGGTGGCAATTCCTTGTCGGAAAAAGTCAGCGTCGGGGTAGCTCCTCCCGGAAAGACTAATCCCACCAGCTGCTCTGGCGTGGTTTCTATTGAAAGCTTCGCTTTGTCCATGGCTGATAAGACAGCCTGTCTATGCACCCGTGATGCCATGAGCAGTCCCCATAAGGAGATGTCTGCTTGTATCTTTTTAAGCTATTTGAGTACAGCCTCCTCTTCAAGTTGCTTCTCCTTTTGCTTTTCAGCCTCTCTATCCTTCCCAGAAGCCTCTGGCTGATCTAGGTGCAGGGGTTTGAAATACCGCCCGCTCCGTGTCATATGATCGACTTCTCCAAGGTACCAGGTGTCATCGGGTTGGTTGTCCCCCCAATCTTCGTCTGTGTGGGCAAGACATAAATCCTCATCCTCCCACCACATTCCATCAGCAGCTGACAAACATCTGTCCGGCTCCGGTATGACTGTTCTTGTGCTCGCAGCACCTTCCATCCATATGTTCGCAGCATTCTCAGTTCCTGTGCACACAGCAGTTTCAGTCCCCACATGGGCCTTTGCCTTCCTGATTCTCTCGGAATCTTCAAATCTTTCCTGTTCTGGGTGTGTCAATACAACCGACTGTTCAATAATTCCCGTATTCAAAATGCTCCAATCCTTAGCGAAATTCTTGACACCGGCGCTCTCCGGCGATGCACTCTGTTCTTCGACCTTTCCGGCTGTTACTGACATTCTCGCCCCTGCTGGGCCCTGTTCTAGCTGGAATTCTTCTACCACATCTGGTTGATTGTCTAACCATCCTGTAGCCTCTGTCGACTCCTTATAATCATACCAGTTAACTGCCACATCCCCTGGATCTTGATCGCTGTAAAATCGAAGATTGGCAAGGTCCTCTTCCATAACTGTTAAATCATCTGTTCCCTGTCCCAGACTATCCCCTTGGATTACACACAGTTCTCCTCCTGCTGGAAATTCCACATCTAGCGCATCCTGGCCTATCGATGAAATGTAGTCACCCGGACTATATGTTTTCTCAACACAACTTCCAGATTCCGCAGACTCTAGCCCAACAATCCTCTTCTCCTTTGGAACCTCCTCTCTCTTGTCTTCGATAGTTACCACCGCTGGCTTAGGTTGGGTCATGGAGATGTCCATCATGCACAAATCGGCGCAATCGGGAAAGAACACCTCTGGCTTAGGCAGGTGGGAAGGAATGATATAGATACTAGGATCGTAGGACACGACCCCAGTATGGATGAAATTGATTCTTTTGGGTGGTGGAGCTTGGTTATGTGCGGAGAGGGGATTTGTAGTAACGTTGGGTTTCTCGGGAGGCAAGATCACCCCGTTATCGATGAGATCTTGAATCTCATGACGTAATCGGAAGCACAGATCGGTGTCATGACCGTCCTGTTGGTGAAATGCACAATACTTGGCTGGGTTGTGGGTAGCGGGGAGTCTTTCTGGTAAGGGCCGCGGCTCTAGGGGCTTCAAGTGCCCTTTTCTGATTAAAACCCCCAGAGCTTTGGACAGGGGCATATAAAGTGGAACGAAGGTTCTGGTATTTTTGGGTGAGTATTTGGCTGTTGGTGGGTTACTTCCGGACGCACCGGAGAATGGTGTAGCTGCCGTGGTTCTCGGAGGGGGGTTGGTGGTGACCATGCTCACTTCGGAGGCTCTTGTAGTTGTAGTGCCACTCGGGCCCGCATTAGTGTTGTGGTTGAAAGTCTTTCGGGGTTGCTCCCGGTCGTTATCAATTAAGCCCTGCTTCAAGGCATCCTCAATTTGCACCCCCATTTCATGCAGGTCAGAAAAAGTAGGAAAGGGGAGTACAATCATCTTTTGCATCAACTTCGGCTAAAGATTGCGCACAATCATCCGAATCTGGTCTTTGTCTGTAGGTCTTAAGGTCATCGTCGAAACCTTGGCCCTCCATCTGGTTACAAATTCTGAGAAACTCTCTTTAGGTTCCTGTCTTGTTGTCTCGAGATCACGGGTTGTAATCTCGATTTGTGTATTGTATGAGTACTGCGCAATGAAGGCCTCAGCCATTTCGTCTCAATTTCTCTTGACATCATCTTCTAGTTTGGCATACCATATGGCCGCCACACCTGACAGAGTTCGGCCGAATAAAGACATCTTCTGTAGTCTACTGAGGCCCATCGGCCTTAGGATATCTAAAAACAGTCTCAGGTGCACCATAGGGTCCCCGGACCCGTCAAATCGATCAATATGGGGCATTTTAAATCTGTCGGGCAGCGTTACAGCTGCGTCAGTGTAGCCATCTTCAATGTCGGGGATGGTCTTGGCTCCTTGGGATCTCTTAAACAGCTTTTCAAGCTTGTTCAACTTTAGAGCGGTGGGATCAGTTTCAAACTCAAAGGGAGAGTCTGGTAAGTTGGTGGGTGTCTTTGATAGTTGAGGTTGGATTTGAGGGAGGATCGGGGGTGGAGGCGGTCTTGTGGGAAGTTCTGTATCATTCTGAGCATTGGCCGTCTCCCCGAGGTTTGGAACTCCTGGTGGGGGAGGAACTTGTTGCGAAGCAGAGGCTCCGGCTTGCTGCTGTAACCTTACAATTAACTCTGCTTGTTCATTCATAACCGTGGCCTGTTGCTTGGCAAACTCTGCTTGTCGGACAACATCCTGCTGCATCATTTTCATGCTTTCCTGAAGCTGGCGCACCATCTCTTCTAAGCTAGCCATACTGTTCTGCTCTGACTGAATTCTTGGTGTGTGTTCCCTTTCTGTGGGAGGAGCGGAGTCCTGGTCCCTACTGTACACAGGTGGGGTAGACAAAGCCCTCTGTACTGACTGCTGAACTGACGCCTTCTGCCTAGCTGTCCTCCGTCTAGTAACCGGGGGTAGAGAGTGGTACACTGGTTGTCCGTCTACCAGATCCTCAGATCGATGAAGTCGACGACCTCTAGTCCAGAGCGCTTGGGGAATATCTGCTGGGTTGGAAGCAATTGTGCTCAACTACCTAGCAAAAAGATAAATAAAGCGTATAAATAAACAGACAATCGGACAGCGTAACGGCGTAAAATAAACATACAACACATGGTTGGGTATCATAACACGTTGCCAATAAGCCGAACACACTGTCCCTCAAATACTGATCATTGTTCTTCGAATAACTGTCCCAAAACTGATACCCTCAGGTAGAACTGATTCCCCAAATACTGATGCCCGCAGGCCTGATATCCAGATTTACAAACTGATACATGCATTTCCTGTAGATACTCTAAAAGCGCATAGCATGTAAAAGAGAACCAAAACACCCCTATGTTGGGAGAGGGTTTCCCTGTCCTACTTTGTAAGGAGCTAGGATTTCACTACGCACGCAGCGGTTTCAAACAACCTATATCGGGTAAGTGACCTGTCCTAATTTGGAATGGTCACTATGGATTCCGAATATGCACTAGGTCGAATGGTCAAAAAGGGTGCCCCGGTAAAACCGGGGTTTGTGTTCCCATACTGGCAGAGCCTGCAACCGATCAGCCTTATGGTCATGCCTTGACAAGACAAGCCTTCTCCAAAACCGCTCAGGAATAGCAGATGGCCAACACGGTGTCCTAGGCGCACCAATGCACATGCAATGCAAAGAAACACATAAGTGTAGTCAAAACAGGATATCACGAATTCGTGTCAAGTTCTCTAACTCCCCAGCAGAGTCGCCAGAAACTGTAACAACGCCCGCGGGGGACCTCGCTACAATTCGGACTCGATTTGTGTCACAGTTCTTAATCTGAACCAAAGAGTCCAAATCCGGCAAATCGTTTTGAGAAAATAGATTTTTGAAAGAAGTGCCAAACATGGACTGCTTCGCCAGATACAGAGTCGCCACCTAAATATTTTATTTTGGGAGAATTTAGGAAACCCTGACTCGGTGCCAAAGGCCACGTGTCCGTCATCACCAAAGTTACCTCGGCTCGGGAACTTGGGTACGATCGGGGAAGGTCAGCTATGAACACCCCCTCTCGCCCGGTCTGAAGACCGGCCTCTACTAATCATGATATTTTGTTTTGAAAACATTACATGCCCTTATTCCGGTTATTAGCCTAGAATTACTATGTTATGCGCACAGCAAACAAGTATAGACCAAATCACCTGAATTGGAATATAACATTTCATATTTGTTTTGAAAATGATTTGCTACTCGCAAGTAGGCTAAAATACAAATTTTGCCACCCTCGAGCAGGCTTTAGAAAAAATGGTTTTACCACTATCCAGTGGGCTTAAAACTCTCACTTTTAATGCATTTATTCCAATTTAGGTAATTTGACCTCCATCCACAGACATTCAAGCAATTATATCACATAAGCAGCTAGCCTCATGGTAATCACGCTATTATGGCAATATTCACACGCATGCGATATGCTAAAGCATAAAAGCTTACCTAGTACTCCAAGCCAAAACAGAAACTAATTAGTAATCAATGCATGATCCTAGTTCATGTTAAGTGGCTAATGTATCACATGCAAAATGCAGCTATAATAGGCTCGGCTATCCTAAACATGGCATGTGAAATGCTGCAATTAACAAGTACTCATCATGGAATTTGAAATACATATACAGTTAGCGTGATGTGCCGAGCCCGGTGCATGGAAAACAAATGTATGGATGCACACATGCATAACATAAGGTATGCTAATTTAAATATGCCCTAAACTAACCATCGAAAGCTAGTAAATAAAAGGGAAGAAAGACGTGGGGTTGGAAGACATACACACACTCACGCACACTTATTACACAATTGCCCTCGCTTGGAGGGTCCGAATAAATATTACAGTCCAAATAAATAATACTAAATTAATTATTACAAAACTTCTAATTAATTAACAAATTAAGTGTAAAGAATGTGGCCTCAGCCCTGCCTCGGAATGCGTGAATGATGCATGCTCGAGTCCGTCTTGCCCGGAAAACCCGTGCCATGCTACTACTGCCTCTGTTTTACACTGCCCTGCTTCTCTAAAGACTGCCAAAGTCCTGGGACATGTTTCTTGCACACTGTAGAATACCGTCAGCTGGAGGAAATGCCCACCGGCCATAGAGAATTTCCATCGGCCGCTGATGAAGTTATCGGCCATTCACCAATGACCGGTCGGCACTAAATGTTGCCGGTCGGTAGAAACTTCCTGCAGAAGACAGTTTTGACAGCAACAAAAGACAGGCAGTGCATGGCATGAAATTTCAGGCACATGTAAGCATGGCCATGCTCCCTATCATGCATTGAATTTAGGGGAGTATGGCCCTTGATCCTTGGGCCATCAATTATGCATTTTGATGCATGATGGCCTAAGAGGCCAAGTTTGCATTTCAATGAAGATGTATGCAACACACAAATGAAGACCAAGACCCTATCATGTTGAGGTCAAGGGCCTCGGTGACCGAGAGTTAAGACGTGTTACATCACTTGTAGTATGAACACTTCTTAACCCTCACACTTTGTTTGACACCCCAAACCAAGTAATGCAATGCATGTTATGCAAACATGGCTCAAAGATGCAACATGAGATTAAGATGTAAGGCATGCCAAATGTCATGCAACTATCATGGTAAGTATGCAATGCTAGACATGCAAGATGCAAATGTAATGTAAACATGGACAATCTAAGCAATGGGATCATCATGTTACAACACCTAATGAAGCAATCAAGCAATAAACATGAGATAAGCATGCAATGGTGGACTTAAACCATAAAGGGGCAGACCTCAATCTGCCCCAAAACAGTGGCCAAAAGTGCCCAAAAAAGGTGGACAAACACTCATGCCAACATGCAAGCCAATGGGCCTAAAGCTAAGGCACAAAAAAAGAGCACTTTACTTCCATTAACATGACCACTCATGGCATGAATTAGGCAAGCAAAAACAGAATTCTAGCATGCAAAAATGGGCTCCAAAACCCACTGATATGGCAGCTTAAGTGGCTTCAATGAGATGCATGCACCAAAGTTCATTTCTAGGCATAAAAGGGCATACCCTCAAAGCATGAAAGAGGTCACATATGCAAACATACAAACATGATTTACGGACTGAAATATGATCCTAAATGATGCCAAATCATGAGGATGGTCTAAGCTAAGCATGCTAGAGGCCAATATACTCAAGGCTTACAAGCCAAAATACAAAGATATGACACCAAACATGGCAAGCATGACTAAAACACATGGCCAACAGACCTTAAACATGGTAAAGTAATGCCAATGCCTTCATGAAATTAGGCTAACATATGCAACAATCATGGCCTAACACAAGATGCATTTCTATGCCAAATAGAGGAATGCAAAGCAAGTATGTCAAGCAAGCAAAAGGGCACAAATCCGACCAAAAACAGAGATGACATGTGACCTAAAGACACCCAAAAACCTCTAAAATAGGGCTAAAATCAATCAAGCATGCATGTTGCCCTTTAAGCCAAAAGGCAAGGAAATGAGGCAATGAAGGGAGATGGGTGTCCCTCCCCTAAACAAGACTTCAAACCACCTTCCTCACCACTGAAAATCCACTGGTTTTCAATGGTGAGAAGATTAAAACACTCAAGCAAACAAAGCCTCACAAATGAAGCATCAAAAAGGCCAAATAAGGCCTAAGAGGGTGAGTTTGAACTCAAACCACAAAACACCCTTAATGAAAGTTCTAAAGCATGAAAATATAAGCTTTTTTTATGTTATGCACAAAGCCTAAATCAGTAAGCAAGACAGGTAGAAAACTAGTGCAAGTTTGGGGAAACTAAAGCAAAGTGATTACCCTTGAAGAACACCTCAAGAACAGCCAATGCAGCCCTCTTCTTTTGATCAAAATCAGTCCAAAAGCTCAAGAATCAACCCTCAAAACCTCTCAATCTCGGAGCTAGGTGTAATGGTGTGTGAATTAGTGCAAAAGTAAGGTAAAAATACACTTTTAGGCTTAGAAACCCACACAAAGGATGAGAGAGAGAGAGATATATAGAGAGAGAGTATAATACAGATATATAGATATATAAGCTATGGTTTTCTTGGTTCAAAAGCTCTAACCCCTAACAATGGGAGATGAGGGGTGTTTATATAGGCAAAGAAAGACTCCAAACTTCTCCAAGAAGCTATATCAAAAGGGGCAAAAGGTGAAAATGGTCCCTGGCTTCTTGAAGAAGGTGAGACAGCTGGCCAAGCTTCCCCAAGAAGCTTAGCCAAAGGGTCAACTTTCTATAAGGAATTAGGGGTTCAAAATAGTCACCAACCGCACGGGGAGGAGTGATGGTGCATCCCAGCTGGCACAGCTAGCATGCACCATGCCTCAAGGGTTCAAAGGAGTCACACCGGCTAGCAAAAGAGGTCGCCGGCAAAATAAAGTGCCGGTCGGCCAAATATAGTGCCGACCGGCCATTGGTTTTAAGAAACCATGGCCGGTGGCACCCATAAACAGCCGGTGATGCTAGGGGAAGGCCGGTGGGATGTAGGGATGGCCAACAAGCCATTCCCTGCCCTTCAAGGCAAAAACACAAGTGTTTGGTGCCAAAACCAAACACGGAGCAGACGAGTTAAGAGATCCTGAGGCAAGGAGCGCAACCGAGACCTCCGGGAGCTCAAAACGAACACAAACAAAGACGATCACCGAGTGTCCAAGTGGTGACGTCCAAGTCTTGAGGACGGTCAAAAATAGGGTGTCTACAGTGAAGGATGGATCAAAATCATGTCACCAATTTCTGAGTATACACTGACCCAAGCTGGTGGTTCTGACACGTTGATGGGCTCTCTTAATCTTCAAAATGAACCAATACCTGATGAGGAAGAACCCAATGACAATGCCATGCCACCAAATGAACAACCCCGTTACTGGACTGATTATTTAGCCTTGGAACAAGAACGGTACAATCAGCGCCTACAATGGGAACAACAAATGGGTAATCAGGTCAATACACTGGGTACTCAGTTTGATGAATTTGGTACTCGATTCGATGAAATTGCCACTGCTCAGAACTCACTAATTCATCAATTTGGTGAGTTCCGTGTAGACTCTAAGAGATGTGCTGAACTGACAAGGAACCACATTGATCTGATTGACCATCGAGTCACTCAACTGTACCATCAGTATTTCCCGCCACCACCAACACCACCTGACAAGGATGCTTAACTTGTTTAAAAATCATATGGTGGTTATATTTTTTCCCCCTTTTTTTTGTTTTGCTTATTTATTTCGTGAGTTTTGTTGTGATTGTTTTACTTTTGTTATTTTGTTATAAACTTTTCTATTCACGTAATGAATAAGAACAAGGGGTTTTTTTTTGAAGCATTTAATTACACAGTTATAATGTTAATAAATAGTACGTTATTGATGTCTACGAAAACCTTCATTTCAATAAAAAAATAAAAATTACACAATTATTAAATAATTTGTGTGCATCAATTAATAGAAAAAAGGAAATTAATGTTCTGAAATTAAATACAACAAGTTACTTTTTAATAATAAACATGTGTACCCAAAAAAAATATATTTAATAATAAACATTCTTTTTTTTAATGAAAAGGAAAAAAAAATTTCATATAACGTTCTGTACAGAAAATTAAAAGTGAATACCCCGGCAACGTTTACACAAATTATACACTCTTACTTGAAAATGTACCCTGTAAATTTTTACACATTATTCATATAAAAAAATATTTTGCTATAAAATCGGGTGATATAAAAAAGTAAAATATAATAATTATTTTATGTTATTATTATTATTATTATTATTATTATTATTATTGTTATTATTATTATTATTTGTTATTTGTTACACTTTTAAATGGTGAACTTATCACCACCACCACCACCTACCACCACCAACCACCCACCTGCCAACACCACCCATCACCTAGCTGCCACCATCACCCACCACCCACCACCCATCACCACCACCACCCATCACCACCCACCACCCACCTGCCACCACTACTCATCACCACCCACCACCCATCACTCACCTGCTACCACCACCCATCACCACCCACCACCCATCACCACCTACCACCCACCTGCTACCACTACCCATCACCAACCACCACCCACCTGCCACCACCACCCATCACCACCCACCACCCATCTACCACCACCACCCATCTGCCACCACCATCCATCACCACCCATCACTACCCACCACCCACCTGCCATCACCACTCACCACCCATCTGCCACCACCACCCACCACCTATCACCACTCATCACCACCCACGACCCACCTGCCACCACCACTCATCACCACGTACCACCCATCTGCTACCACCACCCATCACCACCCACCACCCACCTACCACCACCACCCATCACCACCCACCTGTCACCACCACCCACCACCCATCTGCCACCACCACCACCACCACCACCACCCACCACCCACCCCCACCCATCACCACTCACCACCCATTTGCCACCACCACCTGCCACCACCACCCATCACCACCTAGCACCCATTTGCCACCATCACCCACCACTCACCACCCACCACCCACCACCCATCACCACCTACCACCCATCTGCCACCACTACCCATCACCACCCACCACCCATTTGCCACCATCACCCACTACCCATCACCCACCACCCACCACCACATTTAATTTAATGACAACATATTTATTTCTAAAAGTTACTAAGAAACACATTGCATATTAATAATAACATATTTAATTGTCTTTGGTAGACTATACATAAATTTGCATATTACACATTGCATGAACAACATATTTAAGTACACATGTACTAAGAAAACCATAATCTTCAGTGCTCATGGTGAACATGATTTTGCCACATAGCAGTAGCAATTGCATCCCTAACGTTCGATTGGGACGTTAACCCATGTTGTGACATGTCAACGTAGTTAGTTTGGTCTCCAACAAGCCCGTCTGCTTCTGCTTCTGTGGCCATTTCATTATCAGCTTCCACAAAGAATGGATCCATAGCTGCATGCAAACGGATCCAATTGTGTACTACACAACATGCAATCACGAGAGGCCCTTGTTGTGTAGACTTGTAATTTGGCATGGACCACAATATTGGGAAGCGCTTCTTCAAAACACCAAATGTTCTTTCTATGACATTGCGTAATGACGAATGTCGATGGTTAAACAATTCCTTAGGTCCTGCATAACGATGGCCACGAAACTCTTGCAAGTGATACCGTTGAGACCGAAAATGGGGCAAGAAATCCAGGTATGTTCGTGAAACCAGCATCAACTAAATAGTACTTGCCTACATGTAAATAATGAATACACAGTTCTGTCAATTGATTTGCATAAAAACAGACAAGGACAAAAGTGTACCGTATGTTATTCAGGGACAGTCACCATTGTGTGGATGTAGGAACTGTAAATCAGCTCGTGTAATAGAATCAACCAGAATAGCGTTGTCGTGAGCGCTACCTTCCCATCCAGAATTAATAAATCTAAACAACATATCGAAGTCACAAGCTGCGAGTACATTTTGCGATACCGTTGCTTTCCGACCGCGGAATGTATTTTGTCTTGAAGCAAGGACCCATGCATCCACCAATGTGCCATCGATAGCACCGACACAATCCTAATTGACAGATATAAGCCTTTGATATTAAAAGCGAAACAAACTTCGATATTACTTTCATAATTAAAAAATAATAATATTTATTAACCCTTATTGATATGAACAAACTTACAGGACAGTCACATTGTGCGTACCTTGAACCAGGGAAAAAATCGCTTGTCATTTAAAATTTTTCCCGGTATGTCCTCTAGGTTACGTGGTTTGATAACCGATGATGAAAACTTGCATAATGCCTGCATAACAATTTTTATGTGTCGACAAATTGTTTCTGTGGAGTGTTGAAATCTATCTGCCATTATTCGATGGCGATCATTTTGTGCAAAAGTGTATAAAAAAATTCCAAGCGATTCCTCCACACTTATATGCATATGTTCAATATCAATAAAGCCATTATGGAGTAAAGTGTTTTTCAATAAAATGAATGTTTGTGCATCCATTCGCATAACGTTCATCATTGTTTCTGGATGGCCATTTAATAGGCCGAAGATGTAATCATCACCTCTGAATGGACACATTCGCTGCGGTCGGCGACTACTTGACGCGTTGATATGGTCATGCATTAAAGCAATCATCAAAAAATCCATAAAATCATCAACAACCTCATCCTCCTCTGATGAGAGCTCCATTGTATTGTTTTCTCTGTCGGATGACATATGCCTTTGTTTACATCACAGTAAAAGCATAATTATAAAATATGTTATTCATGCAGTAACAGTTAGCGTTATTGGTGAAACAGTAAAATTCAGAGGATAACAAAATTTATTTAACATATGGTCATATTATAATAACTTCCATAGTTTTAATATAACACAAAACACTTAAAAATTCAAAACAAAAAAAAAAACATACGAACGTAGAAAAGGAAAGAGGATATGATGGAATGAAAAAAATAATAATAAAAACCAAATCAGGAATAATGAAATCATCAAACAGTTCAGCCAAGAAGATTTGCTAACACAAGCAAAACAGAACTTCTCAGTTCACTGCAAAGCGAGGATCATGGCTATGCGCAAATGGGTAGGAGTGCGCAAGAAAAACCTTCGCCATTTCTTATCCTTGAACAGTGGTATGTCCCCAAGCTCAAGCAATGCATCTTGACATGCATCAAGGAAATAATCATCACCACCTGCACTTACAGCCTCAATCTCATTTTCTCGTGCACGTGAATGTCCTGTTTTGGCTTGTACATAGGATGTGAAAGCTGCGCAGACATCATCAAACCCACTTGACCGTGACTTTTTGGAACGACCACTGTCAGTCTGGCAGGTTGCAGGGTCCCTCTTGTGACTTTTTCCCTTTGCTGGATCCATATACTCATCCCCGAATAAGTCAACAGGAATGGCCTCAGTAGCATTACTCTCACCAGCATTACTCCCACCAGCATCAGCGTTCCAAAATTTATTTAACATGTCGTCTTCTTCTTCAAAGTCAAGGGGTCCTTGTGTGGATGCACGAGACAGGGCCCCTATAGCACAACAATTTCTGCCATTTCTTGAAAATATTCAAACCCTTTTGTCCTAAATTTCTTTACATTTTTGCTAGCCTACACCAAGTACAAAACAAGAATTAAGCACTGTATATATCATGAAATGTTTAAAATGAAATTAGAAAATAGTACAGATTAATGGAAAACCTTATCCCAAAATTCATCGGGTGCAACAACAGTGCCTATAATAGGATCCCATCCCAGACTAGTCTGTGCCTGGAGTCGCTTAAATGTCTGGTAATCAGCTTTCAATCGTTGATATTTTTGGCGCACCTTAACACCTGTATACCGAAATCCATATATATTGTGCAACTGACTTGCATAATGATTCCAATGCCTAATTGTCCACGAAGTAGTACGGCCCGTTGTTTGATTGTTTCTAACCTCATCTCTCAACATATTTATTAATTTCGTTTCAATTCCGAGCGTCCACATTTTGGTGTTCTCATTGTCATCGGAATTATTTCCATCCATCTATAAATATGCAAATTATATTTAAACTAGTTTGGGATAAATATACAAGCATAACAGAGTATTTTAAAGTAGACTGCGATAGATATACAACAATAACAGTGCAAAATGATTTGAAGGAGAACACAGATAAAGGAAAAAGAACAGATGATTTTATTTCAAGGGAAAAAGTACGTAGCAGATTAATTGAATTTAAATAGCAGAAATATAATCACCAAAAAAAACATTTACATAGCAGAAATATAACCACAAATAAAAAAAGAATTCAGTTAATATTGTGTTTAAATAGTAGGAAAGAAATCAATAATTTTTTTTTGAATTAACAATGTGTTTAACATTGAAAATTAGTATTGGTTGTTAACAATGTAAAAATATATATATATATATATATATTGAATTAAAAAAAACACAATGTTAACATTCAATTAACAATGTTTTACAAAAAAAATTCAGTTAACATTCAATGTTTAACAATGTGTTATATTGATTTGAATTCAAAACAAATCAGTATTGGTTGTTAATTGAAATTACGGAGAAAAAAAAATAGTAAAAAAGCCCGGTGGGTTCAAAGAGTTCAGGGGAGGACCGGTGGTTCAAACCATTAAGGAATGGAAAGGCGGAAGACAAAACCGGAAGAGAGGTAGGAAGACCGGGTGGTTGACCGGCCGGGTGTCCCAGGCACTGTCGCTTCAGGTTCTGATGGAAGAAAGGTTCAAACAGTTTATAATTTCAAATAACAACCGATCTGAAATGGAAAATACGCCTCTACAAATTCTCATAAACTATTTACGAACTAATTTCAACTTCTCTGAAATCATTTATACATAACAGATGAATGATTTACTGACTATTCTTGAAGAATAAAAAGTTGAAACAGTTCAGGAGGAAGGAGCGGCTCGTTTGAAATCATTTTCAGATAACAGATTTTCAGATAACAGATGAAGGATGAAGGATTTATTTACCAGATTAGTGGGAGTTGAATACTTATCGCCGGTGATGAAATGTGTATACTGATTGAATGTGCCACTGTTTACTCGTCGGATTCGACAATAAATTTGATAAATTTGACCTGAAAAAAAAATTATGATGAATTTCTCAAATAATTTTCCTATAACAAAATATGTAAATAATTTTGTGAGTAATTTCACCTCGCAGTCGTCGTTGTTTGGTTGCCCGTAATAAGAATCGTCCGCAACGCACAAATCGTAACTCAGTTGATTTGTGAAATATGATACCAATACAGAGCGGGTTGGGTAGATTCATTATTTATAAAATGAGTCTGACTTCTGAAACTCACCCGTGATGAATTTGAAGTATGAATGTTTGATATAGATAAGCTACCCGTGATGAATCTGAAGGACTGGTGTAGATGAGGTTCACGTGAAAGTCATGAGATGATGAAGAAGGCAGAAACGTTGAAAGGGAGATACTTGCTATCAAACAGATTTTCAAAATGTAATTTGAATTAACACGCGGAATCAATTTTTGAATATCGTATCCAAACGTCATGTTCGAGCTCACGTGTTGAAAATTGATTTTAGTTTACAACCAAACAAAGCCTTAAAAACTCTCTCTCTCTTCTTTATTGGTCAATTTTTATTTTTTTTTCTTTTTCTTCCAATTATCACCCCTATGTGTGTATGAGATGATAAAAAAAATGATTGAAAGAGATCTGCAACACATTTTTTATTTTATTTTTTCTTTATCATCAGAACTCATTTAAACTCCTTCATTTAGAGAATGTATCATTATTGTACCAATAAAACCCACCAATGGCCTCATAGCGTACTAGCCTCTAATAGCCCATAATCATAGTCATAGTCGTTTGTCACTCCTTTGCGAATTTATCCATAACAGTCGTTCGGTGATTTTTTGCCTCACATATGTTTTTTAAAATACAAAAATGATTGAGTCCTCAAATTTTTTAGCTCAAATTTGACTCAAATTTAATTTTTTTTTTCTTTTTTTTTTTGCTGGGTTGATACTTTGCTTGTTATTATTATTATTTTTTTTTTTGTGCAATGTATTAGCTTAGAAAAAAAAAAAAAAAATGCCATTCGAGGCAATTTCGCGCCTCATTTTCGAGGCCTCAATCAGCCCTCTTTAAAATAAGGCTTTGTTTAGGTATAAATTATTTTAATAATTTTTTGATATTTTAGTTAAAATATGAATTAACAAATTAATATGTTTGGGGTAATTTTTTAATTTTTTATGAAAATATGTGTAAAAAATAAAAAATATTTAATTTTTTGGTATAAGTTATAGATTTTTTTGATTTTTTTAATAACTTTTTGACTAAAATATTAACTTGTCAAACGAGACCTAAGATGAAGTAATTCTTGTTTCAAATTTTTACATGACGATTCCATCTTTCTCTACAACTCCTTTCGTCTTAAAATATTAGTTTCTTATTTTATTTTTTATTATTTTAAAATATTAGTCTCTCTTCAAAAATTAAGTACAAAAATAATATAAATTTCTTATTATGTCATTCTTTTAAATTTACAAATAATATAAAAAGTACAATTATGATATTGATATTTCTCAAAAAAATATATTATCAAAGGTTAATTTTGAAAAAATTAACTTTTTAAAATTGTAATAATTATATTACTAAAAAAAAGTTAAATTTTTTAAAAGAGATAATTATTTTAAGACGAAAAGATTAATAGATTAGATATATTATTTTATTTTAAAATTTAAAAAATGTATATGTATATAAATTAATTAATTAAAAAACCAACATTAAGTCAAAACAAATATTAATGCTAGGCATAGAAGTTCGCAACTACAAACACCACCAACAAACAGAGCTATCACATGGGTTCAGGTTGAAAAAACGAATAATGCTATATATTTTATAAGTTTTATTAAAATTTTTACCCAGTATTTTATGTGAATATAAATTTTTTTATTAAGGTTAAGTTTTATAAGTTGTCAAAAAGTTAAAAAGTCAAAAAAATTATTTAAAAAATTAAAAAATTATCACTATTTATTAAAAGTCAAAAATTACGGCTACATAATTTTTAATCTTAATTTTTTCCTACACACTAATTTATACATTTTTTTAATATACATATTTTCATAAAAAATCAAAAAATTAATCCAAACATTCATATTTTTTTCTTCAATTTTTTAATTTAAAAAAAATAAAAAATACATTTATTTAAGACATCCCAAACAACTCTTAAATATTTCATAGGAATACGGTATGAAATATTTAAGAGTTCAAACACCATGCCAACCTAAGTGTAGAATATTTAGGATTGGTTTGAGATGTTATAAAAAAGTATATTTTTTAATTTATTGACTTATATGAGTTGAGTTTGAATTGAGTTTGATGTGATGTATTAAAGATATAATGTGATTTAAATAGAATAGTAACTTTTAAATTTTTTATATTATAATTTATGCCAAATCAACCTTTAATGAAAATATTTAATAAAATTTTTAAGAATTCAAACATTTTTGTAAAAAAAAAAACACCTAGCCAACCTAGGTGTGCGTTCGTACTAAGCACCAGGCGCACATTACTCCAAATGCCACTCTCAAAAAACAGACAAATCAACGATCGCCATCTCATACACTGTCGGGAAAGCGCAATCGAACGGCCCAGAAGCTCCCACCTCGCGCGCCCTCATTGGTCACGAGTCACATCATGATCCTCTAACCCACTACTATTGATCCACGTTGCGTGACCCTGATGACTTCAAACAATAAAATATTTCTTTTTTATTAATTTTTCTGAAAAAAAACACAGCTTAAATACCTGACTCGTGTCAAGACTGATAGACACTTGTCGACTCCAGCGGCGAAGAAGAAGGAAACGACACACCATCTCACTCTCTCTCCTCTATTTCTCTCTCTACCATCCATTTTTTTACCCATCAAAAAGAAAAAATAATGAATAAAAAGGTAAAAGCCTCTCTCTTTCTCTCTCTAACTTATTATTATTATTATTATTTTTTTTTTTTTGTGGGATAAAATTAATTGCAAGTTGTTTTGTTTTATTTATTTATTTTTTGGGTTTTGGAAAATTCACTTAATGAACTAAGAGTTATTGAATTATTATTATTAATTTTCATGTGAAGTGCAGGAAAAAAAAATTATGGGTTGGGGTTTTAACTTTTGTTTTGTGCTCTTTGAGCTTTTCCTTTTCTTTGTTTTTAGATTATGATGTTTATGATTTGAAAATCTGGGTTGGCTTTCTTTGAAGTTAAGTTTGATGTGTGTAAATATTATGTAGATATGGGCATCTACATGGATGTGTTTATATACATGTTGTGGATATGGATGTTTGATTTGGACATGAAGCTCAGATTAAGTATTGAAGATGGAAGATGAAGGTTATATTTGTTTTGATTATTATTTTTGTGCTTTGGTTAATTTTGGATCTGATTTTGATCTACACTAGAGTGCTGAAGGTATAATCTGATCTACATAAGTTGAATGATTTTTCTTGATATTCTTGATGGGTTTTCATGCCAAGTATTATTTGACATGTTCTTTCAATTATTCCAAGCTTGAATTGAGTTTTTTTTTTTTTTGGCAAAGTAAGCTAGAATTGAGGTTGATAAGATCATGAATGATGTTTATACTTTGTACTTTTGGGTTGATTTGTATTTAATATGATCAGGGAAGTGTTTTTATTTTCTTTCTAAATTTGAGTTTGTTTTCTCATCATTATGATTGGTGGTTCTGTTTTAGAGTGGAAGATTATAGCAAACAATGAAGATCATTTATGCAGTTTTACATTTGTGGGTCCTTGGATTAGGTTTCTAGACTGTATTCAATATAAGGAAAGTCAATATTTGGTCTGACTACTAACACCCTCTCTTTGATTTGTTAAATTTTGGGTCTGAAAATAAAGATAGCAAGCCAAGGGGAACTAGGGTTTCTATTTGATCCTCTTTGACTAGATGAAAATTTAAGACAGCTTGGTGTTGCCAGATCTAATTGTGTGGAAATATAAGAACACTCTGCATTCTTGAATAATGGGATCATATTTGAACTTCAAGTACTTTGGTGAAACACCACAACCAGATGGAAGTGGCATGAAGCCGGTAGGCAATTTTCCATTGGCCCGACAATCTTCCATATACTCCTTGACCTTTGATGAGTTTCAAAACACATTAGGTGGATTTGGAAAGGATTTCGGATCAATGAACATGGATGAACTCTTAAAGAACATTTGGACAGCTGAAGAGACTCAAGCCATGGCATCTTCTAGTGGTGTTGGAGAAGGGAATGCCCTGGGTGGGAATTTGCAGAGACAAGGCTCACTGACATTGCCTCGCACGCTTAGTACGAAAACTGTCGATGAGGTTTGGAGAGACTTTGTTAAAGAAACTACTGGCGGTGCAAATGATGGGGGCGGAAGTGTGAATGGGGGGTCAAATTTACAGCAGCAGCAGCAGCAGCAGCAGAGGCAGCCTACTTTGGGAGAGATGACACTGGAGGAGTTCTTGGCAAGAGCGGGGGTAGTTAGAGAAGACGCTCAACCAATCACGAGGCCAAATAATAGTGGATTTTATGTTGATCACTTATCACAACCAAATAACAACACCACCAGTCTGAATGGTTTGACATTTGGGTTTCAGCAATCAGCTCAGAACAATGTAGTCGTGGCTAATAGGATAACAGAGAACAATAATAATAATAATTCAGTGCCTAATCAGTCTTCTGGTTTACCACTGAATGTCAGTGGAGTAAGATCTTCTCAGCAACAATTGCAGCAGCATCAACAGCCACTTTTACCCAAGCAAGTCACGGTGGCGTTCACTTCTCCACTGCCTGTAGTAAATAATGCACAACCGGCTAACCATAACCCGGGAACAAGGGGTCCGGTTGTTAGAATGGTAGATCCTTCTACAAACAATGGTTTAATTCAAGGTAGTGTCCTGCAGACTGGAGGAGTGGTTAGCATGACGGGTTTTGGCCCTCGGACTACTGCCACGGTTGCAGCAGGAGGATCTCCTGCAAGCCAGTTATCTTCAGAAGGGGTTGCAAAGAGTAATAATATGGATACAGCGTCACTGTCACCACCTCCTTTAATGTTTAGTGGAGGCGTGCGGGGAAGGAAATGTGGTGGTACTTTGGAGAAAGCAATGGAGAGAAGGCATAGGAGAATGATTAAAAATAGAGAGTCTGCTGCACGGTCACGGGCTCGGAAACAGGTGAATATCAAACGCTATACATAATTTAGCTCTTTTATACCCTTTCTTGTGTTTATCGTATTTTGACTTTGTTTTGTTATTCTTGAAGCTAATCGAGTGGGTTTTATGGGTTGTGGTAATTTATGCATTTCTATAATAATCAAAGATCATTCATAGAAATGGCTAATATGGCTAATATTGTGAGCCCAGTTTATAAGTTAAAAATTAAGATCATGTTGAAATTCACCGATCTACATTATATTTCAAGAAGGAAGGCTGATATGGAAATGATGGAAATAGAGTGAGAAAATCAACAGAAACCCCAACAGCACTGTTCCTCAAACCCTCATATTTCTAGTAGAGATGAATCTCCTTGCTTTAGTCATTTATGAACATGTCTATGAAATATAGTTATAAACACACAAATATGACAAAGCGATGAGAAAATCTCTGCTACTCAATCCTAAATATGAGTTTCATGGAAGAAGAGGTAGCAGAGCATACATCTTTCTGATGCATAACAGTAAGTTTTATTATCATCTTGATGGTTTGTTGAGTAGAACGTGTTTGTATATGTATAAATGTGAACTATAAAAAATATTATCATCTTGATGGTTTGTTGAGTAGAACATGTTTGTATATTACAGTTCCATGTATAAATAGCTTTACTATATTAAGTGACTTGCCTTGTTGATCAAAGTTACACATTTCAAAGGATTGCTTGGATGATGGAGAAATTGTTGACCAAACATCTCATCTAAAATCTTAAGTTATTAGAGAAAATCTAAGACTTAAGAGAAAATCTAAAATCTTATGTTAAGACAAAGTTTATTTATATCCTCAACACGTCCCCTTTACATGTGCTTGGTTGATTCACCGATGTCTAAGAAATTGTTGACCGCCATCTCATCTGTTAGAGAGAAAGGTGTAACATTATTATTTATACCCCCAACAATGTCCATTGATGTTAGGTTTCTCTTTGGGTTTCTGACAGGCCTATACCTTAGAATTGGAAGCAGAAGTTGCAAAACTTAAAGAACTTAATAAAGAGTTGCAGAAAAAACAGGTATATTACTAATTGTTGCCAAAAGTTTTGTGCTTTTGAAATTGTAGATTATTTAAAAAAGAAATTAAAGGTCAAATATTTGTTGTTGTATTGTTGTTGCCACAGGAAGAAATTATGGAGATGCAGAAAAATCAGGTACATTCTTTTTACTATAGAAGTTGCCTTGGATTTTAAACTAGGAAATTATGATAGTTGTTTTGAAAAAATATTGCCCCACCAAAAAAGACAATTTAAAATAAAAGGTAAAAAAATAAATAGCTTTTGCTAGAATCTTCACAGCATACAAGCTAGGAAGCTCGAGTTTTTCCATCATGCAAAGACTTCTTGATGAAAACAGTTCTCGTTTTTTATAAAATGAATAAATTTTATTTGCATTTGGTTTTCCCCTATTTTTAATTTATTCCCCACAAATGGCTACTTAGAATTATACATCCAATAAATGGAATTTATCAATTGATTGGGATCATCTGGGTATGGCCGGTAAATGTAGAACATGGACTATGAGATGAAAAAACCATAATAGGGTTGACAAAAGGTTGAATTAACAGGGTGCTCCTTGTATATGTAGAACTCTGCTTGAATTTTCGATTCATTTGACAAGTAATGTATTTTTGTTTTGTTTCTCCAGATATTGGAGACAATGGATATGCCCTGGGGAAGTAAAAGACAATGCTTGAGGAGAACGTTGACAGGTCCCTGGTAGAGTAGCGAGAATGGAAGCAAGTTGCGGACGTGTACTTAGAACAGAAGAACAGAGTTGTAGAAAGGGTGTTACCAGTGAATGAATGGTTGAATACAAAAACTTTGGCCCTTTGTCATATATAAGGATTGAACAGAGTGTATTGTGATGATTCAAAGTTCAAACCTTGTTGTAGGAATGATAAACATTATGTACAGAAACAGAGTTTTGTGTTGTAAAATATTGTGGGATTGGATTGATCACGTAGATTGAACTTTCCCAGTTGTGTGATCTCTGTTTTTTGTGAACTTGTTGGAATTTTGACCACCATGAAGATCATTTTGGGTTGGCTTTTTCAGTGAAATTAAGGGTTAATTTCACTTTTATCCCTTAAATCATTTCCATTAATTTTTTTATTCTAATTCTAAATAATCAATTTTATTAGCTTATTCTGTAAAAAAAAAAAAAATTTATATTTTAATTCATACGGTTCATTTGAAGATAATCCGTCAACCTATCTAAATCAGTAACAGTGAAAATCAAATTTAATGAGGAAAAAAGATAATTTAACAATTTCAACAATTTTTTTATTTACATTATATTAAACAATTTACACGCTACCTCAAATACCATCCTTTTCTTCTCCGTTCATTTCAAACTAGTAAGTAAAAAAATAAATGTTTGATTATATGATTTAATTTGTTCAAATTTTAAAACAGAAATTACCAAAAACATATGTATAGTTTAACCTTTTTAACAAAATAAATTCTGAATTTACAATTTTGTTTATAAAGATCAATCCTTGACTTTTTTTTTTTTTTTTTGGTTGTAATTTTCCCAATTTTAAAATGAATTTTTTACCTATCAAATTATATTAATTGTTAGTGATTTAGACAACCATATGCGATTAAACCATATGGACAAAAATTAAAAATTTTGAAGTTTAAATAGATGAAATTAATTGTTCACCAATGAAATAGCAAAAAATAAGATAGCTAAGAAATAAAAAGTGAAATTAACTCTCAAAAAAAACAAAACTTTTTCCTTTCATAACACGTTTTTGAGTGCTAAGAATGAATGAAAATTGAGAGAGTACAAGGTATTAGTGCCATCATGTCATCATCCCCTGCCTAGTCACTTAGAAAAAGTGGAACAACAAAATAACAGTGTAGCTCTCTTGTTCCATTTTCACTTGATAAGAACACGACTTTTCAAATTCAAAGTAACTTTTGCTATCTACTCAAATCCATGATTCAAATACAGTCTTACCCAAATCCATGATCCAAATATAGTCTTAATGTTCCTAATGGCCAAAGGGAAGAATAAGGATATGCATACAGATCCAAAAATAGAAGAACTGTTTATAAAAATATAAACAACGAGGTACTTCAAAACATCAAAACCTGTTTACAGGAGCACATCTCGCACACAACTTTGGATTGCTCTCTGACAAAAAGCTTAATGACACAGAAATAACAGTCATGAATGTCATCATTTTCTTTGCCTGCCGGGCAAAAAAGCACCAATCCTCAATGGTATCGGTCCAGAGTAAGGTCTGCAGAAAGCAACACTGATCGAATAGTTAGCATACCACATCTTGTTATGTCTGCAGAAATCGAAGATAACTGATTGCAGCTTATCAATATAAATGAGGATTTCAAGCCGCTGTTCTCAATCATTGTGAATTCTTTCTGCAAGTAATTTTTCCTGTGAATGAAGAAAAAACTTCGTTCTTATATATAACCAACCCACCAGAGAAGATTATTTTCTTCTTCTAATGGCTGATCGAGTTGGGAAAAAATCGCTCCATCTTTCTTGGCTATGGGCATTTGGCGTCTCAAACACTTCACAGGTAACAATCATCTTTTTAGCTCCTGGGGTACTCGATAACAAGACCTTCTGCTACACTCCTTGCCCTTGCATGACCAAAAAGCTTACTCACAATAGCCAAGGCAAAATCGGCTGCAGAGGCAAGTCCCCTGCTTGTGATCAGTTTTCCATCGATAACCACTCCGGCACCATCCACTGCTTCGTTGGTGAGCTCGCTTATGATAGATGGATGAGCTGTGGCTCTCTTATCCTGTTTTTGTCAGAGAAGGCATGGGTTTAAAACATCTATGGCTAAAAAAGTTGGGATATATTGAGTTTTTTCAGCGAACCTTGAGTAATCCTTGTCTATGCAGGACTGCAGGTGAAGAGCAGATTGCTCCGTATATCCGCCCAGTTGATTCTTGTTCTTTTAGCAGCTTCTTTAGAACCCTTGATTTGTGCAGCCGCTCGGCCCCCGCAACTCCACCCTAAAGATTTAGGATCAGCGACGTGTTAAGAGATGTACTGTAGAACCAAATGCATTTGGTCTATGGCACGTACATAAAGTTGATAACATATCAATTTAGCATAAAATTGTTGGTAAATTGAATATTTATAAAGGTTAATTACACTAAGACCCCTCAACTATTAGCTAATATCACTTCCCCTCATCTATCAACGCGAACATATTGACCCCCTCAACTATAAAAACCGTACAAATGCCCCCTACTGAAGGTGGTCTAGAGAGTGTGAAAGTGATACATTTTTAAAAGATAATGCAATTTGAGATTTAAAATTAGAACATTTTCATTGCCTCACCGGTAGGATGATCAAGTCATATATTGATTCGGCAGCGCTGCCAATTAACTTGTCTGCAACAATTTTTGTGCCTTGTGATGCCAAAATCTGCACAGATTTTTCAACTGAAGCAATCACAACATCCACCTTTGCTCGACGTAGAATGTCAACAATTGTTACTACTTCAATTTCTTCAGATCCATTTGCAACTGGGATTAGCACCTGTTGCATTCAATGACTAGAGATGATTGCATGCTTACTATATTAAAAAAGAAATTAGAGCCAAAATTACTAGTGTCAAATAAATATAATCATAAATAGTAGTCACAATATTTGGGCAATTTCAGCAAAAATAGATGTTGAGAACATATTGTACAAATGAAAAATTTGAGAGCAAGATACAAGTACAGGGCACAACCAACCACATGAATTTAAAATATTAGCGAGCAAAATACATTGCTCACACATCTCAAACTAAGAATAAATTCTATTATCAAGAAAAATCACCTAAATTAGCAGAAAATAAATATAAAGCTTCATGTATGATTAACAGACAACATGTAATCTGTCAAGCAGATAAAGGAACTACTTACATGAGGGTTGTGGTCAACAGTCCACTCAACTCCATTGAATTCTTCCTTTCTAGGGTTCTCATTAGCAGAATTCATTAGCTAATGGAAAAGAAGAAAAAGAGTGTTAGCTCAAAGCCTACAACTGATTACACAAAATAAATGAAGGCAAATTTTTTTTAAAATAAAATAAAAATGAGACAACAACAAAACAAGTGTTTGAAGCATTAAACAGAAACAATATTCTTACTTTATGAGTTTCAACCAAGTATCTCTTAGTTTAGTTATATGGTTACTATAATAGCATCATTTTGACTATTTCCTTTTCTTTGTTAAGACATTTCCTATTGAGCAGTACTTGAAATACTTTTGAAGTAATCCATTATCTCTAAAATATTGATGTTGGGACCTATATGTAGTATGACAAGAAAGGATAAATTATGGAATAACACATTCATGGAACTGTTGAAGTAGCACCAAGTGCAGATGAAGAAAAAAGAAAAAAATGCTAAAGATGGTTCAAGCATATGCAATGAAGACTAAGAAAAAAACATGGTAACATGTGGTCTAATTAAATTCATGGTCCTCCACAGAGTAGAATGGCAAACCAAAATCCATGTAATTGACCTCAAATAGTTGGAAGATGGCTTATTGAGTTGAGTTGTAAGAAAACTTAAAACAGATAATTTTTTATTTTTTATTTTTTTATTTATTTCTTTTTTTTTGTATATGCAAGCAACTAATCGACTAACCTAACTTTCGGGTTTCAGGAGACTCAAAATTTCAACCTTTTTGGTTTCTCATCAAACCTTTTAATGACGAGGCAACACAGTTGTGGTATTTTGTCTAGGAAATGACTTCCTCCAAAACCTTCAGTGTCTTATTGGGACACTGAATTTTTTTCTCTCTATAAGCAAAATACAGCTACAACATGAAATCTGAATAAAGAGAAATAAATGGAATTCTGGCATATCTTACCAACAATTCTCTAACCTCCTTGGCAACAGACTCCCCCAAAAGCTGCTCCACTAATGTTATAGCAAACACAAAAGAAGTACCTGGGCCACGGCTTGTTGTTAGCTCCCCTGAAACTTGGATATTTGATTTAACTGCCCGGAAGGTTGGAAGCTTGTGCATAAATGCAGGGTGACAAGTCATCTTGAAGGAAAAACTAGATCTCAATTGGCCAACAGTACATAAATAAGTTGAAAGCATTAAAATTTCAAAGGTCCCAGACTAACACCAGATACCTGTTTTCTTTTGAGGAGACCCCATGGCAGAAGTGTGACTGCTGGAGCAGCACAAATAGCACTGTATAACCTTTTCTCCTCAGCTTGTTTGCTTGTAATTTTACGGAGAATCTCACAATCTCTCAAGCGTACTGAGCCAGGCATTCCACCCTATAACCAAATGCATTAGAAGAGAAAACAACTATTACCACAAAAGAACTCAATAATTTGGTGAATTATAGGATGGAAAACCTGAAAAGTAATCCCATACATTATAGATATGCAAATCATTCCATTAGAACATCCATTGTCACATTTGTTTACTAAAATTATGATGAAAAATGCATCCCAAATGAAATCATCATTAACCATTGTAAAGGAATGGTCATTTCACAAAGAAGCTAAAGAATGACAATTCCAACTAGGGCCTTTGGACTAGTGGCTATATAGCACCACTTTATGGTGTGAGGTTGCAAGTTCAAATCCTCTTGAGAGGAGTTTGATACCCTTTGTGTTGCCCCCCTACTAACAACTAATGTATACCGTGTAACCAAAAATAAATAAATAAAAATAAAGAATAAAGAATGACAATTCCATTCCGTATACCTTCATTCCAGTGAAACAAACAGTAATTAGGAATTCCATGACAATTTTGGTAGACTGTGGAAAAGTGCTTGTACCTTATGCCTAAACAGCTTATAGCTTATAACTATGAACATAAGCTGATTTCTGACTTATAAATTAAGCATCTCCTGCCCCACTCAAAGAATAAGCTGATTTCTGACTTCCAAAAATCTATAAGTTATAAGCTATAAGCTAAACCAAACAAATCAAAATAGTTTAAATTAAGCTGAAAGCTGAAATAAGCAGCTTTTAAGCTGCACCAAACAGGTACAATGCGATTTCTGGCAAAATGATGATGTGCTACTTCCATGACCAATAGGGTTCATGATTGACCTTACTTCAGCTAAATTCTGCTATAACCACACAATAGTATAGGAATATTGATAATGGGCAGGTATCAATTTTAATCCTTGGAATATCAAGAGATGATTATAAATTAGTGAAACAACTACAATATGTATAGATTTCAATACAGACCAAATAATAGTTGTGGGGGTCTATCTTGTTGATTCTTAAATCAGAGTAACTTATGAGTAAGAATTTAACAATTTGTCATACATAAACCAAACAAAATCAAACTAAGCCATGTCCCAATCATGCATAATTTGTCATAATATCAGTTATAAGTAGCCCTTATCAAGCAATACAGAATCATATCAAACTCAATTGTATTGCTAGGAATATGAATTATCTTACTGGCAAAGCAACAAGATCGAAAATTTCATCGGAACAAGCCGAGATGGACGTATCAGCAACCAGCCTAGTACCACAATAAGCTTTGATTTCAAGCTCCGGCTCGACCGAGGCCACGGTCACATCGGCACCAGCTCGGCGCAGAACACCAACCAATATCACAGCTTCCATTTCTTCAGAACCAAGCCCAATTGGCACAAGAACCTGTTCCCACACAAAAAAACAACATAATCAAAACCCACAAAACCCTAATCAAATCCTTCCTTAATTTCTCATTTTTTCCTTAGAAAACACAATCAATAGAGAGAAAAAGACCTTCTTGGGAGGGTGAGAGTTGGTAGTGGTTGTGGGTGTAGTTGTTGGAGAGAGAGTTTTGGTGCGTTTTGAAGTGGGTTTTTTGGGGTGTTGGGTGGGCATGGAAGCGAATGGAGAGGAGTGGAGAGTGGTGAGAGAGACAGCCATTGGAGGTTGATGTGGAGAAGAAGGATTCAGAGGAGGAATTGAAAGAAAAGATGATAGAGAAGTCATTGTTCTACATATATGAGAGCATATGTATGTGTTTGTTGTGTATATGAACTCTCTCTCTCTCTCTCAGTTTCGCATTTTGCAGAGTTGCAAACTTGCAGTGTTCTTCGGCCCGCCGGCGATGAGATCATTTAAAAGGATTTATTTTTAAAATTATACATTATCCCCAAATTGTGGTTCAATATTTATTTTAGGTAAATTACAAACACATGCATGATATCTTTTTAAAATATAATAGTTGTTTGGTTTTAATTTTTTAAATTTAATTTTTGAAAATTGAATTTTTTTATTTTTCATATTTTTTATTTTTACTGAATTTTTTTAAAATTTTAAATATTTTTTTTAAAAAATTTAGATGCACATTACTTAGATATATCTAAAAAATAAAATATTTGTGAAAAAATATTTTAAAAAAATTAATAAATATATAAAAATATGACAAATATATTAAATTTTATAATTTTTTATATTTTTGATATTTAGTAAATTTTGTAAAGTTTTTTCAGAAAAATTATACTTTTTAAGTGTAGTTATTTTAGGTGCGTTTAAAAATTAAAAAATTTACTTAAAATATTTAAAAAATTTAGTAAAAATAAAAAAATACGAAAAATAAAAAAGTAGAATTTTCTGAAAAGTATTTTCAAAAAATTAGAAACAAACATGGTGATTTGTTCTTGTGATTTTAAAAATTATATCTCATCTCTTGAAGTTTCTAATTTTATAACAAATGACCATTTTAATTAATAAATTATCAAATCAATTAATAATTTTTAATGATGTCAGAAATTTATTTCTATTAATAATTCAAGTAATTTTATCATTGTATAGGACAACGGTTAGAAATTTTGTTTTTCAGTTAATTCTATTAAATAGTAAAAATATGATAAGTTATTTATAATTTTTCAAATTATAAAGGATAATCTGTATTTTAAATAAATTTTAGGAGTGTATTTGTAATTTATCATTTTTTTATTATATTATTCTTAATTTTTAAGTTGTACGTTTAAAATATAGAAAAAAAAATTAATGAAACATCCCTCTCTAATTTTGTATAGTAAGAGAAGTTTAAGATTTTTTTTTATTAGTTAAGGTCTCTCAATGAAATATATCTATGGTCATACCAGATAAATTCCAAAATTTCTTTGTAAAAATTGAAATTTCTGTGTCATGACCAAAATTTCTCTAAGTATAATTTTATTTGTGAAAATGTTAAGGAACCCCAACTATTATAAAAACATTATATGTGATTTATCTTATAAAATTTTAATATAAAAAATCCCCTAAAATATGAATGCGGTGAAAGTAAAATGAAATTTGTAATTAAAGAATTCAAATATAAATATGTGATTTTAAAGTTTAAAGAATGAAAAATAATTAGTCCTTTTGTAAATTCTAAAAGGATTTATTTTTGGCCCATCATAAAATGTTACTTTGGTGAGTTGAGCTATTTTGGGATTGTTCTATATATAAATTAGGGCGAATTATACTAACAATTTGTTGGAAAAAATAGTTTAATATAGGTATATTTTTTAGTCTAAATTTAAGTGGGCCCCAAACATCTTTTGGGGTGGATCCGAAGAGGTGAAGTGTTCTTTGCCGCGTGGCAAGTCACACGGTGAAGACGGAACGTCAAAACTATTTATGAGTGAATAGAAAGTTGACGTCGTTTTCGGGTCTAATTTTAATGTGGAACTTTAATTTAAATGTAAATTTATTTTTTGGTTTCCTAAAGTGATTTCCTAAAAAATTATTAAACTATTCAAATAGTTTAAATATTAGTATTCCACATGTTTAGATCTTTTCCACCTTTAACATTTTTGAATAAATTATTCAAATTGTTTTTTTTTTATCCTAGCAGTTTCTTTGACTTTAAACCAACGGTACTATTTTTCAAATTGTTTGAAATTTGTTCTTCCAACAGTACTTTCTCAAACTTTTGAAAAAATAAAAATAAAACAACGGTTATATTTGTTGTGCACCTTTTCATTTATTTTTGGTACCTGTTCGGGCAGAGATTTTGCCTATATATACAGCCGTAAATCCAGCAATCGAGACCCCAAAAAAAAATCTGTAAATTCAGTTTTCTTATCCTAAATTCTGCACTTATGCATTATTCTTCATATTAGATTTAGAATAAAATTCAGAGAGTTAGAACACAGGTTTGGTTAGCCGAACAAATTGTTTGGAGTGCTACTACAATTTGTGAAAATCATTGTATCTTGGGAGATAGACGCCACTCAACCGTAAGCACCGTAACGGGGCGAATCTGTCTTAAGGACAGAGTGTCACACACTCGACTTGGTCTTTGATTATTTATTCGGTTCAACAAAATAATTTCTGTAAGTTTATTTTATTTTGTTTGATTTATTTTCAGTTTATTTTATTTACACAGAAGGTTGTTCTAACAATCTTAAGACAGATTCGAATTATTCTGTTTACAGAATTTTTCGTTTGTTTCCTTTTTTTTTTTAGAAAATTATTTTTTTGTGAATTTACAAAATAATATTCTGGTTGGAAAAACAAATAATGATTATATGCTATTTGACAGATAGTAGTAATATACTATCTCTTTTCTTTGACAACTAGTAGTACGATACTGGTGTCATTAACAATTCAGAATATATTTTTGTGAAATTTTGTTAGAAAATTAATTTTGATTTTTAGAATTTATTTTCTGAGTTTTCATTAATTAAAATTCTGTTTCAGTATTTTAATTATTGGAATGTTACAAGAAATTTAAGTTTCTGTGTGAAATTAATTTGCTTAAATTTTATATTATTTTATTTCCAAATTAATTGGAAAAAAAAATAAAAATTATATTCTTATTTCTTTTATTTTACATAATTTAATTTCTTGTGTGGAATTAATTTGGTTAAATAAAATTTTATTTTATTTCCAAATTAATTAAAAAAATAAAAGTTATATTCTTATTTCTTTTATTTTATAGAATTTAATTTTCTGTGTGGAATTATTTTTGGTTAAATAAAATTTTATTTTATTTCCAAATTAATTGAAAAATAAAAGTTATATTCTTATTTCTTTTATTTTACAGAATTTAATTTTTTATGTGGAATTATTTTGGTTAAATAAATTTTTATTTTATTTCCAACTTAATTGAAAATTAAAAGTTACATTCTTGTTTCTTTTATTTTTAGAGAATTTAATTCTGTAAATTTTGATTAGTTTTCTGTGTGGAATTAATTTGGTTAAATAAAATTTTAGTTTATTTTATTTCCAAATTAATTGAAAATAAAAGTTACATTTTGTTTTGTTTCTTTTATTTTAACAGAATTTATTTCTGTAGTTTTGGTTTAATTTGTTTAAATAAAATTTTATTTTATTTTTCAAATTAATTGGAAATAAAGTTACAATTCTTATTTCTTTTATTTTTACAGAATTTAAAATTCTGTGTTTTTTGGTTTAAATTTTCTTTGTGGTATAAAATTCTAATTATAATTTTATTTTATAATTTAGAATTTATGGCTACTAACACTGGTCAATCTAATGTTCAAACTAGTACTGGTATGATGATTGCCATTACGCCAACCTCTCCTTATATTGGGACTGTGCCAGTGAATCACGGCGGAAAACCAGAGAAGTTTTCAAGAACTAATTTTTGCAAAGGTAAAGGAAGAACAAGTAAGAAGGTTACTAAAGCCGATATAACCGAAATGGATATAATTTCCAATGGTATAGATGTCATAAATCTTTCTACAGTTGTTTCCGAGGCAAATCTTATCGGAAATCCTAAAGAATGGTGGGTGGACACTGGTTCTACTCGCCATATTTGCGCCGACAAAAAGATGTTCACATCTTATTCTTCAGTGGACAATAGTGAACAACTTTTTATGGGCAACTCCTCAACTTCCAAAGTTGAAGGACAAGGAAAGATTGTACTCAAGATGACATCTGGAAAGGAACTCACTCTCAACAATGTGCTACATGTACCGGATATTCGCAAGAATCTTGTTTCCGGATCTTTGTTGAGTAAGAATGGGTTTAGGCTAGTATTTGAGAGTGATAAATTTGTACTTACTAAGAATGGGATGTATGTAAGAAAATGTTATATGTCTGATGGCCTTTTGAAGTTAAATGTAATGACCGTTGTACCATCAGTTATTAATAATACTACATCTTCTTCTTACTTGCTTGAGTCTTCAAATTTATAGCATGGTAGACTAGGACATGTTAATTATGGATCTTTGCGTAGATTAATTAATATAGAATGTTTACCTAAATTTAACATTGATTCAAATCATAAATGTGAAATTTGCGTTGAGGCAATCTAAAACTCCTTTTCATTCAATTGAAAGAAGTACGGAACTACTTGAATTAATTCATAGTGACATTTGTGATTTTAAATCAATTCAAACTAGAGGTGAGAAAAAGTATTTTATCACTTTTATAGATGACTATACTAGATATAGTTATGTTTATTTAATTCGAACCAAGGATGAAGTTTTGGAAATTTTCATTCAATATAAGAATGAAGTTGAAAATCAACTTGGTGAGAAAATCATGAAACTTAGAAGTGATAGAGGTGGTGAATATGAATCACCTTGTGGTGAATTTTGTAAAGAACATGAAATAATTATCAAACCACTGCTTCTTACTCACCTCAGCAAAATGGAATTGCTAAAAGGAAAAATAGGACTTTAAAAGAAATGATGAATGCCATATTAATAAGTTCTGGATTACCTCAAAACTTGTGGGGGGGAAGCAATACTTTCTGGTAATTATATTTTAAATAAAGTATCCCAAAAGAAAGTAAATCAAACAGCCTATGAAATGAGGCATGGTAGAGCACCATCCTACAAATATTTAAAAGTGTGGGACTATTTGGCTAAAGTGGCTATTCCTAGTCCTAAAAGGACTAAGATAGGTCCTAAGACCATTGATTGCATTTTCATTGGTTATGTTAAGAATAGTAGTGCATATCGATTTTTGATTCATAAATCAGAATATACCGAAATGCATGTAAATATTATTATTGAGTCTCGAAATGCATCATTTTTTGAACATGTATTTCCAAAGAAGACTGGACAAGAGACTAGTAACAATAAAAGATCTCATGATGCCATTACTTGTCAGGATCAAGAACATAATCAAGAACAAAAGTTAGACCAAAATGAGGAAGAAGAACCTAGGCGTAGTAAACGTGCTAGAATCTCAAAATCTTTTGGTCCAGATTTTCTAACATTTTTGTTAGAAAATGAGCCTTTTACTTTTAAAGAGGCTATAGCCCTGTTTGGTAGAACTGTGGGAAAGTACTTATAGCTTATACCTTAACAACTTATAGCTTATAACTATGAACATAAACTGATTTCTGACTTATAAATTAAGTTTCTCCTGCCCCGCTCAAAGAATAAGTTGAATTCTGACTTACAAAAAGCTATAAACTGTATTGTTAAGCTAAACCAAACACATCAAAATAGCTTAAATTAAGCTGAAAGCTGAAATAAGCTAAAATTAAGCTGTACCAAACAGGGCCTATGTCCAGTCCTGAAGCTCCTTCATGGAAAGAAGCTATCAACAGTGAAGTTGAATCCGTCTTGCAAAATCACACTTGGGAATTTGTAGATTTGCCACCAGGTTGTAAACCTCTTGGGTACAACTGGATTTTCAAAAGAAAATTGAAAGCGGATGGATCAATAGACAAATATAAGGCAAGACTTGTAGTCAAAGGTTTTAGACAAAAAAAAGGTCTAGATTACTTTAACACATACTCACCGGTTACTAGAATGACATCCATTAGAATGCTAATTGCCATTGCATCTCTATACAATCTAGAAATTCATCAAATGGATGTTAAAACCGCTTTCTTAAATGGTGAGTTAAATGAAGAAATTTACATGGAACAACCAGAAGGGTTTTCTGTTCCAGAGAAAGAAAAGAAAGTGTGTAAATTGGTTAAATTATTATATAGTTTAAAACAAGCGCCAAAGCAATGGCATGATAAATTTGACAAGGCAATGATGTCAAATGGATTTAAAATTAATGAGTGTGACAAATGTGTTTATATTAAAAACTCAGACAAAGGTTATGTCATTGTATGTCTTTACGTGGATGATATGCTCATCATAGGTAGTAATAATGATATGATTAAAACTATTAAGAAAATGTTGAATAAACATTTTGACATGAAGAACATGGGCATTGCTGATGTAATTCTTGGTATGAAAATTACCAAAACATCGGAAGGATATGTTTTGTCACAATCTCATTACATTGAGAAAATACTTGACAAATTCAGCAAAGATGATGATCATCTTGCTAGAACACCTGTAGATGTTAATTTGTATCTTTCTAAGAATGTACAGGAAAGTATTTCTCAATTAGAGTATGCCCAAATTATTGGAAGGTTAATGTACTTGATGAACTGCACTCGCCTAGATATAACTTATGCAGTAAGTAAATTAAGTAGATATACGAGTAATCCGGGAGTAGAACACTGGAAATCAATTATAAGGGTTCTAAGATATTTCCGATTTACTCGTAACATTGGGCTTCATTATACTAGATATCCAGCAGTACTTGAAGAATACTGTGATGCAAATTGGATATCGAATACTAGAGACTCAAAGTCCACCAGTGGGTACGTCTTTACTCTTGGTGGGGCAGCTGTATCTTAGAAATCTTCCAAACAGACTTGTATTGCTAGGTCTACTATGGAATCTGAATTCATAGCTTTAGACAAAGCAGGGAAAGAGGCAGAATGGCCTCGCCACTTCCTTGAAGATATTCCAATATGGGCAAAACCGGTGCCTACTATATGCATACATTGTGATAGTCAATTAGCAATTGGTAGAGTACAGAGTCATATGTATAACGGTAAGTCACAACACATTCGTCGTCGACATAACACCGTAAGACAACTACTCTCTAATGGAATTATTTCCATAGAATATGTTAAGTCTAAAGACAACATAGCGGATCTACTAATCAAAGGGTTAGCAAGAGAGTTAGTTGAGAATTCATCGAGAGGAATGAGACTTAAGCCTATTAAATAAGAGTTACCACAACGGCAACCTAACCTAGTTGACTGGAGATCACAAGATCTAGGTTCAAAGGGACAACCGAGTTGTAAATGACTCAAAAGGATCACTGGGGAGTTAAACTTCTACCCATTTCTATGTTGAAATAGTGATGACTGTAGCATTTGAGGTTAAGTAAAATTTTAATGATTCTTATATCTAGGTAAACCTAATGGAGTATGGCAGGATACTCTTCATAAGCATTACCTATGTGAGTGTGAACTAGGCCGGTTCTGTGAGATTTGTGAAGGACTACAATTCTCTAGAGCACTATAAAGACCAGGTTGTTCAAGGCCAAAATGAACATAATAGTGAGAACTAAACTATGTCTGGGGGATATACTGTGTGAGTTCTATTGTCTTGGTTTACACAAACGGCTGAACAGTTCAAGACATCATGTTCACTGGTTAGCTAGTAAATCCGATAGTGTCTAACAAAGGAAGGTTCAAAGCCAAAAGTTACCTATCCTTTGCAGAATATTTCCAATTTCTGTACTCTCTGTAATTAGATCATGTTGCTGCATTTTCTCTCCGTCAAATTCCATTCATGTGGGGGGATTGTTGGAAAAAATGGTTTAATATAGGCATATTTTTTAGCCCAAATTTGAGTGGGCCCCAAACGTCTTTTGGGGTGAGTCCGAAGAGGTGAAGTGTTCCTTGCCACGTGATACGTCAAATGGTGAAAATGGAACGTCAAAACCATTTATGAGTGAATGGGAAGTTGACGTCGTTTTCGAGTCTAATTTTAATGTGGAACTTTAATTTAAATGTAAATTTATTTTTTGATTTCCTAAAGTGGTTTCCTAAAAAATGATTAAACTATTCAAATAGTTTAAATATTAGTATTCCATATGTTTAGATCTTTTCCACCTTTAGCATTTTTTAATAAATTATTCAAATTGTTTTTTTTTTTATCCCATCATTCCTTTGGCTTTGGACCAACGGTACTATTTTTCAAATTATTTGAAATTTGTTCTTCCAACGGTATTTTCTCAAACTTTTGAAAAAATTAAAATAAAACAACGGTTATATTTGTTGTGCACCTTTTCACTTATTTTTGGTACCTGTTTGGGGAGAGATTTTGCCTATATATACAGCCGTAAATCCAGCAATTGGGACACCGAAAAAAAACAGTCTGTAAATTCAATTTTCTTATCCTAAATTCTGCATTTATGCATTATTCTTCATATTAGATTTAGAATAAAATTCAGAGAGTTAGAACACAGGTTTGATTCACCGAACAAATTATTTGGAGTGCTACTACAATTTGTGAAGATCATTATATTTTGAGAGATAGACGCCACTCAACCGTAAGCACCGTAGCGGGGTGAATCTGTCTTAAGAACAGAGTGTCACACACTCGACTTGGTCTTTAATTATTGATTCGGTTTAACAAAATAATTTCTGTAAGTTTATTTTATTTTGTTTGATTTATTTTCAGTTTATTTTATTTACACAGAAGGTTGTTCCAACACAATGTCTATAGTTTAGGGCTTGTATTATTTTGGTTCATAACTTTTCAATTGTAATATATTTGATTCTGAATTTTGAATCTTATTCAAAATAAGAACAATTGAAGATACCATTGCTCAATTCAAGGGCAAAGCCATCAATTTGATAAAATATAAATTAATTTGATAAAAATAAATTTCAAAAAAATATTTTTAAAATTTTAAAAATAATTTCTACTCACCAAATATAAAATTATGTAAAATTGATAAATCTTTTAGACAATTATTTATTTTTTTATCAAAATAATTTTATTATGTGTTTGGATAATAATCATATAATGGGTGGTTATTACGCTTTTAATGTGTAATCGATATATTTAATATATGAAATATTATTAGTTTTGGATTTTTGATTTAATAGATTGATAATAATGATATTAAAGTTGTCGCTATATTTGACTTTTGAAAAAATAGAAATTAATTTAATAAAAATAAAAATAACCATCCATTACATAATCATCATCTAAACATATAACAAAAATTAATTTGATAAAAAAAAGAAGTAAATGTCCACAAGATTTATTAATTTTATATAATTTTATTAATTTTATATAATTTTATATAATTTTATTAATTTTTTTAAAATTCAAAATTTTAAATTTTTTTTTTGACATTTATTCTTGTCAAATTAGTTTATATTTTATCAAATTGACGACTTTGCCTTTGAAATTGAGCAATGATATCTTTAATTGTTCTTATTTGGAGTAAGATTCAAAATTTATGGTCAAATATGTCATAATTGAAAGTCAGAGACTAAAATAATATAAATTCCAAACTATAGGGACCGTTAGTGTAATTCACCCTATAAATTATTTATGTTATAAACTTTTGTATATATATATATATATTATCAATAAGTGTGATATCCAAATTTTAGTTCTAGATTTATGCCATGAAATAAAGTGTGCGGTGAAGATTGAATTGGTGTATTGTTAGATTCATATATAAAATAAATTTGGACTATATATTGATATTTTTTAATAAAATTTATAAAATTGTAATATTATTGATATGTTATTTTTTTTTAAAATTATGATGGATAGGGGTATGTGCGGACTTGTTTGGTGCAATTTTAAGTTGGTAATTAAAAAATAAAATAATTATTTTTTTCTAAATTTTCAATAATAAGAATTTTTTTAACTCGAAGCTACATAAAGGTAACAAAGATTATACCACAAATTAAGTCTATCAATTTTATCCACAATAACATAATATGTGTCAATTATATGAATTTAAAAATCTAAAAAAACAAATCTCTAGCATTTTTTTTTGTCACAATTTTCTATTTTTATATTATCTTTATATAAAATTCATCAAATTTTATGACCATGACTCTCTAGCATTGATTGTTATAAATTTGAATTAACAATTATCTAAAGGTAATATGGAATAAAAATTGGGAACAAAAAATATGACCCACAATTTATATAATAATAGAGAAGATAATTATTGTGATAAACGTCAATGTCTTTGAACGTATATAAATAAATGATTCTGGCTTGTTTGGCATTGATTAATATAGTCAATTTTTTTAGTCAGACACTTTTTAAGTTTAACGTTTTTAGTTTTGTTTAGTTTTTGTTTGAGAATTTTTTTGATTTTTGTGAGAGAAAAAGTGTAATAATTATGAGTAAAGAGTGATATTTTGTCTTATTGACTTATATAACTTATTTTATTTTATTTTGTGTTTTTTAATCCCAAAATTTTAGTCAAACGAGCATTTAATAATAAAATTCCTATTTTCCATTTAAATTCTATATTTTTTTTTGATAAATTACAAATACACTTCTTAATTTTTTTTTAAAATATAAATTATCTCAACGGGTTAAAGAATTACAAATGATCTCTTATTAAAATTTTTTATTTAACAAAACTAACTTAAAAAATAAAATTTTTAATTCATCTTCTATATAATAATAAAATTATCTAAATTATTAATTAAAATAAATCTAAAAATTATTAAAAATTATTAATTAACTTAATAATTTACTAATAAAAAAAATCAATTTTTTTATCAAATTTAAAACTCGAAAGAGCGAGACCTAATTTGTAAAATTATATAAAATAAATCGTATTTTAAACAAATATATTTGTATTTTGGTAATTTCCCCCAAATCTTTTTAATTTTTATTTGCTTAAATCCCAGTTAAAACCACTCTCCATCAGAACTCGATAGGGTTTCAAATTGAGAACTCTCTGCCGGAGCATTCCATATTCTTCCATTGTTTATTGTTTCTTTCTCTATCATTCAAAATTAGGGTTTCTCCATATCTCACTTCACATATTTCCGTTTTGTCGTTTCAGACAAGTGCGATCATTTGAAGCCGTTATAGTTTTCTGATCATTCAATTCAGTTCAATTGATTTATTTTTCCTTCTACAATATCTGCTGGAGCTGAGTACGAGAAGATTTGGCAATATCAGGTATTTATCAGGTTACGGCTTCATGGGTTTTTGTCTATTATCATTAATTGTTTTGTTTTTGGTTCTTTTGTTGATGAATTTTCAGTGTGTGTTGAAATTTTAGGCAAAAATAGAAGAATTGAAGCTGAAATTTTAGTCTGTTTTGTCCAGGGTTCTTTGAAAATCTTCATCTGAATTTGGGTGTCCTATGGCTAGCATATATAGTGCATATGAGTAAATTTGGAATAGTTTTTCAGTTTACTGCTTCAGTTTTAATGCTGTCTTTATAACTCTACAACCATTTAGAAATCCATATTTCTTTGCAAGATGCATTTTTTTACTTTTCGAACAATCCTATATTGTCTTCTTACTTCACAAATTGAGATAACCATGTGTCTTGTAGCCCAATTGGTATCCAAGTGCTGCATCCAAGAGTAAAGTGGATGTTTTTATCTGAAAAGTTTGATGTGATCTATGATGCTCTTATTAAATGAGACGCGAAGAAAACAAAAGAGCACAATTTCGAATTACATGGGGGATGTGATCCCTTCTGTTTTTCTTGGCTGTGACTGTTCTGTCCTTATAGCTGTATAAAAGGTCATAAATACGCATCTTGTTTCTGTTTAGTGTAATCATTGTTCAGTCAATGGTGGATTTTGAGTTTTAACTGACTGAAGTTAACCATTGTTTTCAAGTCTATGTCTTAACTGATCTTCACCACCACCATAATTATTGTTGGTTCCAACTTTCAACTACTTTTTGGGCTACGGATTTTGAGGGGGCATATTCCCACCAAGCTATGGTTTCAACCTCTTGGAAGGCACATTAGTATATATATAATATGCAGCTTTCATGAGTATGATTATGTTAATGTTCAGACTACAGTCTGGAGTTATCCATTGTTGGAAGCTCACTGGTTTATTTAATGTTTGAGGAAATAATACCCTACAAATTTGAAGAGTTATTACCAATGCTTTCTCATTGCTTTGCATGTTCTGATTCAATCCTTTCATTCCTACATATTTGGTCGTTTTAGGAAGAATTATTGTTATTTATTTTTTACCTTATGGCCACTTATAAAGTGGAATAGATGTGATATATAAGTGTCCAAGCTTATGCCTTATGCATACCTGAAGCTGTTAATTTGAGCCCATTCTATCCCCACTCCCTTTCTGTCTGGTTGTCCTCTTGATACTTGGGTGGTAAATTTGAATGTGATTTTTCGGTACCCAATTTAGTCTGATGATATTTTTGCAAGGACAGATATGCACAAATATATATTTTTTTAAAAGAAAAAAAATAAAAAATTGTTATTGCTGAGCTGTTTGTACGTAGAAATGGATTAGGTCAGTTGACTGTTTGCAGGAAACATAGAGATTTTGTTCTTGTTAGTTTCAAATTAGTCATAATTTATCTTATGGAGTTTGCATATATAATTTATTACCTTCTGTGTAGAGGTTGGCTTGACCATCTTGTTTTGCTATATATACCATTGGTTGCAGGCAAAATTGCCCTTGGAATTTTAGGTCTGCTTACCGGTTGGATATGACTTGGAATGTTACACTGCTCAAGTGATTAATTCGGCTACAGCGTGTTTCTTTGTCTCTTTATTTTTTTCCTTTTGCTTTGCATTTTGGGCTATACTCATAGCCCGGTTTATACTACAATAAAACATTTTAAGAAGTTTTTTGTTTTATAGTTTACTTATAGTCCCTTCTATTCGCCATTTCCAGGGACCTGTGAGCTTTAATTGAGTTAGTAATGGCTAGTTCTCAGCTTTGATATTGCCTTCTGAATCCTCCAAACAAAGTGGTACGCATATGGAAGCTTCAAACATGAACTTTGCCCAACCACCTTCGCAGCAGAGCCAAAAATCCTCATATGGTCCTGTGGCTATTCTATGGGACATTGAGAACTGTCCTGTCCCAAGTGATGTACGACCTGAAGACGTGGCTAGCAACATAAGAATGGCGTTGTGGGTCCATCCTGTAATCAATGGAGCTGTTACATTGTTCTCTGCATATGGGGATTTTAATGCCTTTCCCAGGCGACTGAGGGAGGGCTGCCAGAGAACTGGTGTCAAACTCATAGATGTACCAAATGGGAGAAAGGATGCTGCTGACAAGGCCATATTGGTTGATATGTTTCTTTTTGCTCTTGACAACCCTCCACCATCTTCCATCATGCTGATCTCTGGCGATGTTGATTTTGCTCCAGCACTTCACATACTTGGTCAACGTGGATATACTGTGATTCTTGTCATTCCTTCTAGGGTGGGTGTATCATCTGCCCTGTGTAATGCGGGCAGGTTTGTATGGGATTGGCATAGTGTGGCTCGTGGGGAAGGCTTTGTGCCTCCCTCTAGGGCTTTAATTCCCCCTCATGGAGGTCCGGCTGAGATTGCTGGGAATCTGATGGGGTGCCAAATCAATGATAACCTAGATGTTCAGAATGAGGAAGCAATTTTATATAGAGGGATGTCACAAAATGTTTACAACTCAAGGGATTTCTCAATGATATCACAGTCTTTATCTGAGTACAATAGTACTTCAATAACCATGCCTTGCTTTCCTTCAACTTTAAGATCACAAAGTCTTCCATCTGGTTCAAATGAAGTATCAGAGGCATCTGCTCCTCCTTGTGACGAGAATGATTTGATGTGGGTACAGCCTGGAGATCTAAATGGTTTGAAGGCACAGCTGGTGAAGCTGCTTGAATTGTTTGGAGGGTGCGTGCCTCTTACCCGTGTTCCTCCCGAGTACCAGAAATTTTTTGGGAGGCCTCTTTATGTAGCAGAATATGGGGCATGCAAGCTTGTGAATCTTCTCAAGAAGATGGGTGACATGATAGCAATAGAAGGAAAAGGTCATAAGAAGTTTGTCTACCTTCGAAACTTGAGACCTGGCCCAAGTGCGCCTCCACTACCCCTGGCAAAGAAGGATAAGAAAGGAAAGGAGTCTCAGGAAGAGATCGTTGATATTATCACAGGTGGTGGATCTTCAGATGAGTTCTCAGATGAAGAAAGGGTAGTAGTTGAAGAACATGATGAACGGGCAGGTGTAGAGAAGACCAATCTGGTTATGTCATCTAGATGTGAAAATGATGACCCAGGTATTGAACAGTTCAAGTATGAGCTACAAGAGATTTTTGTGAGTTATTCTTGTCGAATTTTCATGGGTTCTTTTGAGGCTATATATCAGCAACGGTACAAGAGATCAGTGGATTACCGGAGGTTTGGTGTGAATGATCTGGAGGAGTTATTGGACAAGGTGGGAGATGTTGTGGTTTTGCACGTGGAACCAGGAAGCAACAGGAAGTTTCTGGTTGCTGTTGGTGGCTAGATGAATAGGGCAGCTGCTATTTTTTAAATTTTTTGTCTTTAACTTAATTAGGGGTCTTTGTAGCTGAGGTATGCTTGTTGCTACCCTGTTCCTCTCTCTCTGTATATATATATATATATTTCACCCCAATGTTTCATAAAAGATGATAGGAAAAACTAGGAGCACGTATGTTTGTTGTGCATCTGATAGTTTTGAAGGTTTATCCATGTAAGACTTTGTAACAGATCTACTGCCAAAGCATATCTGTATGCAAACTAACATGCCTTTTTAACATTTTGTGTTCCCATTACGTGAACTGAGATTTGAGCACCTTTGCTCCAGATTCTGCATTTGGAGGCATGGTTGCTTGGATGTGATCCATATTTAACAGTTGTAATGATTGAACTGCTCTTGCTTACTGAGATTGTTGTCTTTGATTTTTAATTTATATTTTGTTATCTAGGGATATCAGTACTACAGAAAACTGTGTATATATATATTTTTCCCCAAAGTTTAATAAAAGTTGATAGGAAAAGCCAGCAGCATGTATGTTTGTTGTGCATCGGACAGTTTTGAAAGTTAATCTGTAAGACTCTGTAACAGATCAACTACCAAAGCATATCTGTCCACAAACTAACATGCCTTTAACTTTTTGTGTTCTTATTACATAAACCAATATTCTAAACTTGTTTATGCGAATTGGTTTTGAACGCCTTTGCTCCAGATTTTGCATCTGGAGGCATGTTGCATGGGGTTGGTCCATATTTAACAGTTTTAATGATTGAACTGCTATTGCTTACTCAGATTGTTGTCTTTGATCGTTAATTTATATTTTGTTATCTAGGGATATCAGTACTACAGAAACCTGTGCAGTTGCTTACTGGCATGGTTGTCTTTGATTGTTAATTTATATTTGTTATCTAGGGATATCAGTACTACAGAAACCTGTGCAGTTTGATGTAGTTGATAGCAAAGACTCAGAATCCAAATGTTTACGACAAAAATATTTTTTCTTAGAAAGTGTTTTCTGTTGAAACAAAAGGACCGTTAGTTTCAAGAAGAGGGAGAGGGGCAAGGAATTCTGTCAGGATGTTTTAAGTCAGTCACCTTGAAATGAGAAGTGTCTTCTTTTAGTTTTGGGTGGGTACAACTATGTATGCATTTCTTGCAGCCGTCCTCAAGGCATCAGAGCCGGCTGTTTATTCAGACAACTATGGAAACTCCAATCAGTTGTACTTTTTTTATGATTTTTTTTGTTGGTTTCATCACTTGGACTTTAGTTGCTTGAGCAGTATATATAACTTATTGTCATTGTACTGATTAACTACTTCAGTGGTCTGTTTTCAGTGTTCCCCAAAAATGGATTGCTCTTTCTTTTTCAACCTCCTCTATTTCTTCCTACTTTCAGTTGGCATGTCAGCAGCTCTTGTTGTGGATGATCGTAGGACGTACATCATCCACGTGGACAAATCAGCAATGCCTTCTCCTTTCCCAGATCATCATAGTTGGTATATGTCAACTCTCTCGTCCCTGTCTTCGCCGAATGGTGTTCTTCCAACCCATCTCTATACCTACAACCATGTCTTGGATGGCTTTAGTGCAGTGCTATGCCGGTCCCAACTTGATCAGCTGGAGAAAATGTCTGGTCACGTTGCCACGTACCCAGAAACCTTTGGAAAGCTTCAGACTACACATACCCCGAAGTTTCTTGGCCTGGAACCAAATGTTGGGTTATGGCCTGAAGCCAATTTTGGGGATGATATGATCATCGGTGTAGTTGACACTGGAATTTGGCCGGAGAGTGAGAGTTTTAGAGATGATGAAATGCCCCCCGTACCAGAGAGATGGCGCGGTACTTGTGAGTCTGGTGTGGAATTCAACTCTTCTAACTGTAACCGGAAACTCATCGGAGCACGCTCGTTCAGTAAAGGGATGAAGGAAGCTGGCTTGAACATCTCCAAAACGGACGACTATGATTCTCCGCGGGATTACGATGGACATGGGACACATACATCGTCGACAGCAGCTGGAAGCCCTGTGCAGGATGCGAGTTACTTCAATTATGCAAAGGGAACAGCGATTGGAATGGCACCAAAGGCCCGGCTTGCCATGTACAAAGTGCTTTTCTTCAACTACACATATGAAGCTGCTGCAACGGACACTATAGCTGCCATGGACCAAGCCATAGCCGATGGTGTCGATATAATGTCATTGTCGTTGGGTTTCTTTGAGACTCCTTTCGAACAAAACCCAATTGCAGTGGCAGCTTTTACAGCCATGGAAAAGGGGATCATTGTGGTATGTGCAGCTGGAAATGGTGGTCCTCATGGTTTCACCATTCTCAATGGAGCTCCATGGATCACTACCGTTGGAGCGGGGACCATCGATCGAGATTATGCCGCTGAAGTGACACTCGGTGACATCGGGGACCTCACCGTCAGCGGAAAATCTATCTATCCATTAGACTTGTTAGTCTCCAGAGTCCCTATATACTTTGGCTATGGAAATAGGAGCAAAGAAATCTGCGACGACTATTCTCTGGACCCTAAAGATGTTGCCGGGAAGTACGTGTTCTGTGACTCAGGAGTTAACACGTTCGAAACAGACAGAGCTGGAGCTGCAGGAGCTATCTTCAGTACTGACGACTCCATTTTTCTCCGCCCAGGAGATTTCAACAATCCATACGTGGCAGTGATTCCAGAAGTTGGAAATTCGATCAAAGACTACCTAATCAAAGCCAAGAATACAACTGTGAGTATTAAGTTTCAACTAACAGTTTTGGGTACTAAACCTGCCCCAATAGTGGTATGGTTTTCTTCCCGAGGACCGGATCGTAAATCGCCATGGATACTGAAACCTGATATCTTAGCTCCTGGAGTTAATATTTTAGCAGCATATGCACCAAACAGAGGAATTGCGCCGATTGGAGATGACTACGACTATTTGCTTAGCGACTTTGCGCTTCTCTCCGGCACATCCATGGCGTGTCCCCACGTAGCCGGTATATCAGCACTACTAAAAGCGGTACACAGGGATTGGAGTCCAGCTGCCATCAGATCTGCATTGATGACCACGGCTTACGTGATCGACAACGTGAACGGCACGATCATCGATATGACCACCGGAGTAGCCGGGACTCCTCTTGATTATGGGTCAGGGCACATAGATCCTGTAAAAGCTATAGACCCAGGACTTGTTTATGACTTGGAGGCTCAAGACTACAACAATTACTTGTGTGGAATGAACTACACAAACCAACAGATCAAGATCATCACCAAGAGATCAAATTTCAGTTGTGATCAAGCTAGTCTTGATCTTAACTACCCGTCTTTTATGATCCTCCTCAACAACACTAACACTACTAGTTACACCTTTAAAAGGGTGTTGACAAGTGTAGTGAATAGTTCCTCGGTCTACCGTGCTGTGGTGAATGCTCCATCGGGCATGAAAGTGGTTGTGGAGCCGCCGGCGATAGCCTTTGACGGGAAATACAGCACAGCCAAGTTCAGCATGACAGTAGAGGTTGATGCTGGAGTTGGAAATGTCAGAATACAAAGTGATTCTATTGTGAATTATGGGTATTTAAGCTGGAATGAGGTTAAGGGCAAGCATGTAGTGAGAAGTCCTGTTGTTGCTGCTTTTGCACCTTATCCAAGAGCATGAAAGGTGATAGAACTTGGAATTGCCAAAACGGAATGTCAAAGTCAAATTTTGACACCTTACGGTTCTAAAAGTTGCAAAATTTGGCAACCATGCTGAAACGGGTGAAATGATGGTAGTTTTTTTTTCTTCTTTTTATTTATAAAAAATTATATTTGTGTGTGCTATGTTAAATTTAGCAGCTCAAATAGCAGATGAACTAATGCTCTCTTTGTCCAATTATAATAATGGTAGTGGCTACAACAATTGCGTTTGGGAGTACCTTAATTGTATATTATTGTGTTTTTTTTTATTATTTATTATTATTATTATTATTATTATTTTTGGTTGGCTTTTGCTTGTTTTAGGTATAAACTTAATGGTGAGTACAGTTAACAAGATTGCACTACATCATTGTTTTGTTCATTAAATGGCTCAGATTGTCATGTGCCCAATTGAGCTCCCAAAAAAAAAAAAAAAAAATGTTGTTCCACTGATATAAAAAAATTGATCGGTGACTTCTGCCCTCCCTTTGCTTATCACGGGCAACCCCCTTCTCCTTCCCTCACCAACGGCAATCCCATTGCACCACATGATTTTTTCTTTTTTGGTGGGTGAGATTTATATAAAACAGGAATAGTAGAGAATCAACGGAAAAAATTAAACAAAATAAACATGTTATAAAGGTTATACGAGATCAAACTTAAAATAAATATGTTATAAGACCAATGATCTGTAAAGGTTATGAGAGATCAACCAATTTTAATTTTTGGTGATTATCATGAATTGTTTTATTTTTAGTTCATTTGTTGATGAATTTTCAGTGTGTTGAAATTTTAGATAAAATAGAAGAATTGGAGCTGAGAGTTGTCTTTTGTGTGTAGGAAATCTACTCTCTCTATCTGTCTTCTTTGAAAGTCTATATCTGAATTTGGATCTCTTATTTCTAGTGCATATGAGTGAATCTGGAATCTTTTTCAGTTTACTGTTTCAGTTTTAATGCTGTCTTTATAACAATTAACAATCATTTAGAAATCGATCTTTCTTTGCAAGACGCATTCTTTACTTTTTGAACAATCTTATGTTCTTCCTACATCTGTTTTTATTTTCTTTCCCCCGATTGCATGACCCTTATCATTTGCGACTAACAGTTGCACACAAATTGATATAACTAGAGGGCACCATGTGTCTTGTAGCCCAATTGGTACATAAATGCTACAGAGCCTCACTGAATTGGTACGTGAAGAGTTTAATGTGATGTATGATGCTCTTAATAACGATGCGAAGAAAAGGCGAGAAAAGCTTGAGGGAAAATATGCTGTTTATTAATGAATTACATTAGATCCAGCACAATTTTTCTGTTTAGTGTAATCATTGTTTGGTCAGTGGTGGAGTTTTAGTTTTTGTTAATAAATTTGTTTACTACGAAATGTGAACTGACTGAGGTTGACGATTGTCTTCAAGTCCATGTCTAACTTGACCATCACCATCATAATTATTGTTGTAAGCTATAATCCGCAAAATAATATGTTTAAGTCATGCTCTCTTTTAGGCTGAGTTGATATAGTTATTGTAGACTGGTAGTAATTTAAACAAGAATTTTGTCAGCTGGAAATTAAATTATGAAGATTTTTATAATAGTATCACCTTGTGGTACCATAATTATTTTATTAAATGGAGGTTTATAATTTGCATATACGTCTCCCTTTAGCCTTAATTTTGTCCTTGTAGTTCATTTAATTTTTGAAGTTCAGTACCATAGAGGGATTCCACCTCTTTTTCTTTTATTTTCTTTTAATTTCTAGAGATATGATGGCAGTATGTGATATGTAGTATGAGACTTTGGTTGTTTTTTATTTTGTTTTTTCTTTCTGTGAAGGACTCCTTGTTTTCCTTTTCTCTTGTACTTTTCTTCTTTTCTATTAATTCTATTAATATTTGTTGCCGATAAAAAAGAAGTTGCGTATTATGATCTTTCCAGCGGCACTGAATTTTTTATTATTTGATTTATGTTGTCTCATCTTGTCATGCATGTTACAATCAAGCCTAATAGAATCACACTCAGACACCTATTCATTGACCGTATCTTGTATTATACCTTTATTTTGGTTCGGTAGATACACAAGTAAGAAATAAAAAAGTGCTTGTTGTCATGCCTAGGAGTCAGATAACAATCACACACAAGCACCCAAACAAGAACACACAAATATTTACATGGTTCGGTAAAATGCCTACGTTCATGGGCAGCGAATTTCACTATACGGAGAGAAATACAAAATTACAACAATAGAGGAGGAGGAGGCACTAATCTCACTCAACTCTTGCTCACACTCTCTCTTGTTTATACACTGTAATTTCCCACACAACTCCTTCCTACCTCTCCCTACTTATACACAACAAATGGAGAGGGAGAACAGACAACGGGAGAGTGCCAGCTCACTCTCCTCTTTCGGTGGAAAGCTTTGGAAAGCACATGGTGGGATCTCATTTTCCTCATTTCTGTACCTACTCCTTGACTTGGAGTATTTCGGTGCCTACTTGACTTGGAGCATCCAAGCCAATCTTCAGCACTAGTTTTGCTCACTCTGACTGAACCTCATCTTTACATTGAGAGCCGAATTGTTGACTAGTGAAATTTCCATGATTCACCTATATTTGATTGGAGGAGAAATTTCCATGATTCAATCTGAATTTGATTGGAGACTCTGCAATTACGTATTCATCATTTAGGCTTAAACTTTGATCATGTTGGCACAGTTTCAGAATGTTATTAAGTTGAGGTTATTCTTTTTTAACAGTTGTTGTTCCAACTACATTTTGGGCTATGGATTTTGAGGGTACATTCGCATCAAGTGGGGGCTTCAAGTTGTTTGTTTATCTGTAATATTTTGTGGAGCTGAGCCGTTATTGATATATTAGAGATGTTGACCTGAAGTTATCACTCTTGGAAGGCGCATTGGTAGATATATATGTGCAAGAATGTTCATCTTTCTAGAATTTGATTATGTTATTGGTCAGACTACAGTAGTGCTGTGGAGTTATCCTTTGTTGGAAGCTCACTAGTTTATTAATGTTTGAGGAAATACTACGCTACGATTTTGTAGAGTTATTAACAATGCTTTCTCATTGCTTTGCATCTTATCCGATGCAATCCTTTCTTTTCTACATATTTGTTATTTCAGGTAGACAAGGGTGAATTGGGTTTCTAAATAAATTATCAAATTAAAATTTTGATGCAAATAATAAATATTTGCTCAACAATATAAGGTAAAGAAATAAAATGAGTGATTCGGCACGCCGAGCCTACGTCTACTCTTCAAATATCCTCCTCGAGAATTCCTCAACTATTCTTCAAATAGTAATACACCACTAGCTTCATGGGTGTTAGTAAACCTTTACAACAATCCCGATCACTACGACTAGTTTAGAATTCGGTACTTAATCACACCTCACTAAGTGATTTTATTCCAAAAACTACTCACAAAAATAACAAGACTAGTTTTGAATCCAGTGCCTAATCTTACCTAACCCAAGTGATTTTATTTTGAAAAATCACTCATAAAAACTCTCTTCTTTTTTTTTTTTTTAAAACAAGAATAATAAGCATAAGGGATAGAAAACCCTTTTACAATTTTGCTCAAACTCTCAACAAATTTTCTCTTAATAGAAATAATTAATCATTGATAGTACACAACACACTATTTGAAAATATTTCAATATCACAAAATTTTCTCTTACTCACTTCTTGATTTTTCTCCCCATAAAGCACTTGTCACGACCTAAACACATCCTTATAGGTTTAGCATCGTAACCAGTCAGTAATCCTGGGATTACTAAAGGCCTCTGAACAAGTAAATAAAATATGGGGGCTAGCGGAAACGACTACAAACATGTAATGTCCATAGAGCTGTGTAGACATACATGAGACTGAAAATTTAAAACTTAATTTACATAATTAAGACGTCATACTCACGTCACCATTCATACAAACAGACAAACAAAAGGCTTGTTCAACTTAACAAAAGAAATACAAAATATCTTTAACATAATTCACAAAAACTTGACCACTACAAAAGGGAACCTCCTCAGGAGGCATTATAGCTGGCTGACAGAACGAAACTCCAGGCAATCAACTATAAGCTTGGTCACGCGCCTGGTCACCTATATACATACATACATAATACGGTGAGTTAAAACCCAGTAAATAACAACAGAGTAAAGGATTTATGAATGATATCCAAACAGTTTTAAGAATTAGAGTTCATATCAGAAACATATTCAGATTCATATATGCAACCAAAAGTCTCAAGCAATTATATGTGGTACATCCATTAGCTATCATATTATCTTAGTCCTAGGACCCATATGCATAGTCGGTACCGACGACCCTAAAGGTCCATATCTTGTACACAAGTAGCTATGGTATTGTTTCCCCCAAGCAAGGGTCATGCATAAACCAAGATATTGTTTCCCCCAGGTAAGGGCCATAGGATCATAAGCCACAGTATTGTTTCCTCCGGGCAAGGACCATATGAACTAAGGATGCCACAAATACATTTCAGAAAATCAAACATTCATTCATTATTCATAAAATAACAGTTCATAAACAGATCGTATCTTATTCTTCTGAAAATACTTATAATCAAACATAGCTTTATAGAGTTGTTACTCACAGATAGCTTCAATAGCAAAATGGACAGAGTAGACAGATCGGATAGCTTATGGCGCGTGACCTACACAAACACATAACAAATGCACATTGAACACACGCTCGAAAAACGTATAAATCATTTCTTTTTCTATCTTGGTGTGTTTCTAATCTTTATCCTCATTATTATGTCTTAATTAAGGCTTATGAATGCTTAAGATGTGATGAGGATGCTAAAATGTAAGTTGAAACACTTAGTCAAATTTTCAAAAACAAAGCAGTCCGCTCGAACGCAACTTTGGTCGCTTGAGCAGTCTGCAAAGTTTGTAAAAGTACTGGTTGGTTGATTTTTACGCTCAACCGTTGCTCGAGCACAAGACTAGGTAAATAGGGTCTCTGCTCGAGTGCAACTTTCTACGCTCGAGCGGTCTGCAAAAGTCTGTAAAACTTTTAGGAGCTCTCATTTTATGCTCGAGTGCAACTTCGGTCGATTGAGTGGAGGGTCAAAAATAAGGGTGGTCACTCGAGCGCAGGGTTTGCTACTCGAGCCAACCCCCAAACCCTGCAAAAGTACTGGCAGCTCGCATTCTCCGCTCGAGCACAGACTCCACCGCTTAAGCGGAGGATGCAAATTCTGGAATTTTTAGATTACTGATTCAAGTCCAAAACTCAATTTCAAAGCTTCAAAACACATCTTTTTGGGCCAAAACTTGGTAAAACATTGAGAAACTCATAGTATATGATGAATTACAAACCATTTTGCAAAATCAAGCCCAAACGTTTTGCCAATTGTACAAAACAAAACTTGAAACTTCCAAAACATAACATGCATGAATTGTTATGAACTCCAACCTTCCAAAACATGATCAAATGATATAAAATGGCATGAAACTTGATGAATTTCCAAAACCAAGCTATGATCAATGCATGCATGTGAGAATTCTTCAAAATCAAACTCCAAATGCAAGAGAATTTGCATGCATGTAAGGTTATCTTCTTAATTCTTCTTCTTAGCTCAATTCTTTGGATTAATTATCTAACTCTCTTGAATTTATGCATTAAGTGCCACAACTATACAACTAAAGGAGTGAATTCCTACCTCAAGCTTTGAATTTTCAAGTGTAAAGCCTTAATTCTTCCAAGATTGAGCAATTCTTTGGTCTTCCTCTTAATCTCTCCAATTTCTCTAACAATTCCTATGTTGAGTTCAATATCCTACCTTCTCTCTCTCTCTCTCAATGTTTTTTTAGTCAAAAAGATGAGAAATGAAAGTGTAAATAATGGCCTTAAGTCAACAAGTTGTCTTATATAGGCGTGATTAAGAAGTTTAATTAATGACTAATCAATTAGCATTATTTATTCTAATTATTTGATTCCGAATCAAATTTTAATTAAATTTACCATAATGTTCTAAAAATTCCATATAACACATAAATGGAGTGAATTTCGTATTCTATCGCCGATAAGGCCTTCAATTCTCAAAACAGAACAGAAACACAAACAGATATTTCTACGACAAATATATATAAATGCAAATAACATATAACACATGCAATTAACGTAGAATTTTATCTTAATTACTTATTAGGCCTTCTTAATCAAAGATCATAAGCTAATCACAGGTCGGGGTTGTTACAAAACTTCTATTTATATCCAAAATACATGCTGTTGGGGAGGCAGACGCTCCTTTGATTGTTGGATCACGTGGAGATGGATGCTAAGAGAAATCACGCGAAAGAAATCATCACATAGAAGATTTGAAAATATAGGCTATGGGTCACTTTCGATGAATAGTAACAACAAAATTTTCAAAACATCCACCGTAAAATCAAATGATACACAATGATTGTATAGTAACTTTTATACTTAAAAATTTGATTGCACAGTAAAATCTCTTTAAATAATATTTATATCAGATATGAAAATGTATACCTTTTTAAAAAAATTTGTAGTTATCGTAGAGATTTTAAATACACTCTAATAAAAAATAACCCACCACCCCATGTAAGTATATCAATTTTGTCAAAAGTAGACAATCTATCAAATTTATCAAAAGATGATAACCCACAAATACCACATTTATTAAAAGAATATAACCAATCAATGTCAAATTTGTCAAAATATAAATAATGACCAATCGGAGTTTTCAACACGTGAATAATAAATTTTACAAAATATTTTCGTAAAGTCAGATATAGCACAATAACTTCCATTTAAATAATATCTAACACAAATACATCATACAATATATATTTTAACATATAATATTTTGTATCAAAGAATATAACCAAACCAAACCAAACCAACCCTTAAGTTCCATCAAATAGGGTCGGTTACATGAATCCTTCTTCTCCATGCAGCCCTATAAAAGGCCATTTTATTAGTCAAATTAAGTAGATCCATATCTTTATTTACAACGCTAACCAACGTTAATCTAGACCTACCCTGTCCCCTAACACTCCCATCTACCATTCCAGTATCGCATCTCTTGACTACTGCCTCTGTTGGTCTCCGTTGAATGTGACCAAACCATCTTAATTGATTCTCTCTCAACTTATCTTCTATTGGTGCTACTCTTACCCATTCTTGAATACACTCATTCCTAATTCTGTCTTGTCTAGTCTTGCCACACATCCACCTTAGCATCCTCATCTTAGCCACACTCATCTTATCTACATATTGTTTCTTAGTTCCTCAACACTCCGTCTCATACAATATCGATAGTCCAATAGCCGTTCTATAGAACTTACCTTTCAGTCTAGTGGGTATTCGTTTATCGCACAATACCCCAAACACACTTCTCCACTTACACCATCCCGCCTTAATCCTATGGGCCACATCCGCATCAATCTCCCCTACTGTTGTGATAATCAACTCCAAATAACGAAAATGTTCACTCTTAGGTAGTTCTTGGTTCTCAATCTTCACTTCTCCTTTGCTTTCATTGTTACTATTACTAAATTTACACTCCATGTGCTCTGTCTTAGTTTTGCTTATTTGGAATCTTTTAGATTCAAGAGCTTTTCTTCAAATCTTCAACTTTGTGTTAACTCCTTCTCTAGTCTGATTCACTAACACAATCTTGTCTGTAAAAAGCATACACCATGGCACGTCATCCTGAATATTTCTCGTCAACTCATCCATAACTAAAGCAAAAGATAAGGACTTAAAGTAGATACTTGGTGTAACCATATAGTGATAGGAAATTTATTTGTCTCTCCAGCAGGCGATCTAATAGTGGTCACCACCCATTCATATATGTTCCTAATCACCTCAATGTCACCTTTTGTCATTCCTTTTTTCTTTAACACCCACCATATTATATCTCATGACACTCTATCATATGTTTTCTCAAGGTCGATAAACACCATATGAATGTCTTTTTTTTTTTTTTTTTTTTTTCTTTTTTTCTCTATACTTTTTTATTACTTTCCTCAAAAGGTAGATCGCTTCCATTGCAGACCTGCCAGACATAAACCCAAACTGATTCTCTAACACCTTTATTATATCTTGTAATCAACGTTCCATCACCCTTTCCCACACTTTCATTATATGGCACATTAGCTTGATTCCTCTATAATTGTTGCAATTCTGGACATCTCCTTTATTCTTATAGATTGGCACTAAAATACTCTTCTTCCACTCATCTGGTATGTTCTTAGTTAACAAAATTTTGCTAAACAACCTAGTCAACCAAGCAACCCATTTTTTACCTAAACACTTCCAAGCTTCAATAGGGATATTATTGGGTTATAAAGCCTTATTTGATTTTATCTTCTTAAGTGCAATATCTACTTCAAAGTTCATAATCCTGCAATAGAACCTATAGTCTTGGTTTATCGTACTACTAGTTATTTCTTCCTCTATTGCCGTACCTCAATATTCCTCATTTAATAGTTTCTCAAAATAATTCTTCCATCTTTCCTTAATCTCTTCCTCCTTCACCAATACCTTAGAATCTTCACTCTTGATGCACTTGATTAAAATCTCTTATTTTCCTCTCCCGTATCTTAACAAGTTTGTATACCCACTTCTATCCCTCCTTACTATCTAGTCTAGTGTATAGGTCATCATAAACTTTCAACTTAGCCTCTCTCACTATTTTTTTGACCTCCTTATTAGCTAATATATAGCTCTTAAGGTTTTCCTCAAGTCTATCATTCTGTTACTTTTTGAAGCATTATTTTTTTGCCTTAACTACCACTTGAATCTCTTCTCTCCACCACCAAGTTTCTCTAGAGCTGGGTCCCATCCCTTTCGACTCTCCAAGCACTTCCCTTGAGATTCTCCTCATACAATTGGCCATCGAGTTCCACATAGTGTTAGCATCTTCTTCCAAGTCCCAAGTACTTTCCTTATCCATTCTATTATTAAATATTTCTAGTTTATCCCCTTTTGGGTCGCACTATCTCGTCCCACGACGCCTACCATCCTTCCTAGCTTAGTGTTGCCCTCTAAAACATAAATCTTGTACCAAATCCTATATTGAGAGGCCAGGCTCTCTCTAGGAATCACCTTAAATCATTGCATTTTAGGCGGTCCACTTTTCTCACTAAAAAGTAATCTATTTGGCTCTTAACTGACCTACTCTTAAAGGTGATCAAATGCTCCTCCCTCTTCTTATACATAGTATTGGCCACCACCAGGTCAGAAGCCAACGCAAAATCTAAGATACTCTCTCCAACCTCATTTCCCATAATATATTAGACATCATCAAAATTAAACCATATGATTAACAGTCTCTCCTTTTTTGATGATGGCAATACAAGTATTAATTTGATACAAAATTTCATCGAATAAATGTAACAAAAAAAATTTCAACAATCATAATACATACATTTATTTGCATTATACTTTCTCATTTATTAACAAGTTCTTTGTCCAATAAATTTATATATAAATCATATTTCTTCTCCTCCTTTAACATCATTGAAATAAAAGTTTAATATGGGTGAGGAAAATCAAATTTTCTTTTGAAGTAAATACAACAAGAAATATTTAACAATAATAATGCAATCATTTATTTTCTCCCTCTTTAAAAAAATTTGACAAACAATTCATATATAATTGTTATAACTTATCCCTTTTTTCAACGTAATGAAAATATTTGTGCCAATAAGGAGTAAGATAAAAATTTAGAATAATTTTAGGATATATCTTTAAAAAAACTGCCCCTAAGATTATGTATATAGTCAAAAAAATAATTTTAAGAATACTCCCCCTAAAGTTACGTTTCTCATAAAACATTATATCTCCCCCTCAATTATTTATTTATCCTCCAAATACAATTTTTGAACATTTTCAAATATAACTTGCACTGTAAGATTTAAAAAATAAATTTATGTATATTCTTCATTTCTATTGTGACTTAAAAAAATATCTAATTATAATACAAGTCATCATGAAAAATGCACTTCAAAGATGTAATCATATCAAGTCATGTATTTGTCAAGAGGTGTACAATCAAATTTTTTGATTTTTCAAAATGTAAAAAATATCATAATATAGACTCAAATAAATATTTTAATATTTGATTATTCTGTGTTCAGTGATGCCTTGTCTTCATTCAATCACATATAGTTCTAATAAGCATCAATTCAAATGTAAATATACAAATTCAACCAAGCAAATTCAGCACATGCTATACCATAAAAATTAACTTTTTAATAAAGTGATTCACGTAGATAATCAAGATATAATAAAATCACATTTTTTTATATATTTATTTTCTATATCATTCCTGTGACTTAAGTGACATGACATAAGCATGTTATGACATTATGTAAGCATGGTATGGCATTACAACAAATTAAAGTTTTAAAAACAAAATTTTGGAATAAAAATAATTTGTATATAAAAATTATACTTTTAAGGACAAAATGAAGAAATTTAAAAAAAGAAACACTTAGGTCAAGTTTGGCAAGTTGAAAAAAAGTTAGAAAGTTAAAAAGTTACTCAAAAAGTTAAAAATTTATCATTATTCACCAAAAGTAAAAAATTATGACTGTACAACTCCCAATCCTAATTTTTCCCTACACACTAATTTATACAATTTTTTATATACATTTTTTTTTTATAAAAAGTCAAAAAATTAATCTAAACATTCATATTTTTTTCCTTAATTTTTTAATCTAAAAAAATAAAAAATACACTTATTTAAGACACTCCACACAACCCCTTAATCATATTATTACATTTTTAAGATAAAGCTGTTTGGTTGCAAAAAGAGTGACTTTTTGCATACTACTTTAGTTGGTTGCCAATAAAATTAACTCATTCTATTATATTTTCACTCTTTGCACAATTATAGGCGTCCGGATCCTCTAGAGTAACTCTCTAGAGTGATCCTCTAGAGTGGTGATCCGACGGCTGTGGTTAGGCCTCACCAAAACGACGTCGTTTTGGTGAGGATTTTCACAAAAAAAAAAAAAAAAAAAAAAAAAAAATCAGATTTTTGAAGCTCTGTTAATGGCTTCCATTCATCATCATCTTCACAACACAACCCAAGAAGACCCACACCGATCACCACCGCCGCCTCACTATCGATTCGTGGAGATGTCCTCCACCGCCGCCGGAGAGATCATGCTGTTCGGCGTCCGAGTCAAGGTTGATCCGATGAGGAAGAGCGTCAGTATGAACAATCTGTCGCAATACGAACAGCCTCAGTGTCAGGACTCCTCCAACGTCGCCGACGTTGCCGAGGCCGTTAGAATTTGCGCCTCATTCACTCTGCGAAGTAGCATACCATGGTGTAACTCTCTTTCTTATAAACTCATGCTCTGTGAATGTTTGTAGATTGGTGGGGATTACTTGATGGATTTTGGGTCTCTGGGTTTAGAGGGTTTGGTGGGTCCAGAGAATCAAGTCTCTTCACAGCTTGTTTCAGACCATGAGTCCACCAAGCCAAAGAGCAATAATGGATCTGGGTTTCTCAAGCAAGAGAGATCTGGGTCCGGAGAAGACGACTGGAGGAGCAATAATGGCCGGTTACGCCTCCGCCGACGAGGCCGTTCATCCCCAGTCCTCCGGGAGTCGCGAGCGCAAGCGAGATTTGATCTCCGATCATCTTCTCAGCCACTCCTCTCTCTCTCTCTCTCTCCCATCTCCCCCTCTTCAGTCGGTTTGGAACTCACCAAATGGAGAATTTTTTTTTTCCTCACCAAAATAATCTCAACCTTTAATTTTATGGGTGGGGCACGTGTCAAGCCCTAAAAAGTTACTCCAGAGGATCACTTCACATATCACACTCTAGAGGATCCTTACGCCAATTATAGTCGGGATTTCATTTCCTCTCCACACAACTCTCTCTCTCTCTCTCTCTCTCTCTCTCTCTCTCATCCCTAATTTCATTGTTGATTTCAATCCCTGCTCTCAGAGACTCCTGATCGGTGGTTTGTTGATTTCGTCCCCGACAATTTCGATCCCTAATCTGATCTCTCTCGACAGCTATTTCAATCCCAGGTTTGATCGATTAATCGATTATTCATTTGAGCTAAAATTTATACGAAATTGATGATGTTTTTATGTGTCCGATTCATTCATTTTTAGTTCATTTCTTGTAAATTTACAGTTGTGAAATTTAGATGAACAATCTTTTTTTTTTGATGGTTTTTCCACTTCTCACAGTTCAGAATCCTTTTTGTTTGCTTCGGCATAACATTGATTCGAGAGATTGTGTTTCTTCAGTTTGTTTGCTTGGAACTCATATTGTTTGGTTTCAATTTATACTTGAATTTGGTTTTCCGAACATTAGGATCTATTATTGTAACATTGATCTGTGGATTTTTTTTTTCCTAATTATTTAAGAGATCAAATTATTTTAGTTCTAAGAGACATGGTTCTGTTTTTAGATCAACTTTTACTCTTTCTCTGGCAATCAACTTTGACATAGTTCAGATTGTAGGAAGAGGTGAAGATTGGGTTCCATCTTTTGATCTTGAGCTGTTCCACTTACACAATTTCATTTATATATAAAATGAAACATTGATAGGTTTCTATAGTTTGTTTCTCCTCATATGATTGGATTGCAAGTATATGCTAGTACAGGTTATACATCACTGTGCTTTTAATATCTCTGTGCTGCTTATTATTTCAGGTTTTGGTGTTTGTATCTTCATTCACTGGTATGGGGTAGCTGATAGCAAAAACGTACTTTTTGAAATGGGGTAAAATTTTATATATTTTTCTCAATATCATTTCAACAAGAGTCTCGTGCACTAGGCCTTTTTTGTGTGGATTGTATACATTAGGTCTGTTTGCTAAATCACAGGGATAGAAGCTTACCCGGGAGTGTAGCAGGCGATTTAGAAAAACATTCTCCTTTTCGTCTATATATATATTTGCATAATTACACTTTTCATAGGAGTTATTCCTTTTACTTACTGTTCTACAGGGAATTGTTTTCATTGGGAGTAATGTTTGTAATTGAACTTCAGATTAGGGGAATGCTGAAATTAGGAGTTGAGTACATCTAACTTGGAGGTAGTTTAAGTTTCTTACTCCAATTGGAGGTAGCTGATATGCGAGGTCACTACTTCAAAATGGAGTATGTTATGCACCTCTCTTCGGTTGCTGGTGCCCCGATTGATTCATGAGATATATCATTAATAGCAATGAACTTGCTTGTTATAATATTGGTTTAATTTACTCATGTTCTGGAATTGAAATATGCCTTCACCTTTTCTGTAGCCAGTAGCCAATGAATGTAATGATGTTTTTTTTTTTTTAGGTCTCCCCAGGGTATCCCCCGCCGACCGCGGAGACTAATCCCTTCGCTGGTTTGTAGGCACCTCGAAGGGTGGGACAGCTGGCCCAGGGATTTAAGGCTGCTCCATGCCCAAGGTGGGAATCGAACCCCCGACACTTGGTTAAGGGAGGAGGAGTCCCTTCCACTCCACCACACCCCCTGGGTTGAATGTAATGATGTTAATGGGTGTGAATTATGATTGTTGCATATGGAATGAGTACAGGAACTTGGAGTAGATAATAGATATAGAAGGGATGTGTTCAGAAATGAAAAATGAAGTTTTTAATGTGGTTTAGCTTAGTACACAAGTGAATTGTCTGGTTATATTCCCTTTACTTTGTCTTATTGTCTTGCTAATATTGTGGTCATGATGTGGCAGATTGAGTCTTCCCCCCCCCCCCAAAAAAAAAAAAAAAAAAATCTATATATTGGTATTAAGAATTAATGAAAGATTAAAGGGTTTTCGTAGCATTTCGTTTATGATCCTAGACTTTGCTTTTAACAGTCCCATGGATTCCTCACATGAGATAGAAAAGATTGCAAATATTTTTATCATGCATCAATCATCTGATGTTATTAGCTATAATTCCCTGTATAAGCATATCAGTTAAACAATGTTGAGCTCAACTATGAACCATGCAAGGTAACCATTCTTCATCTTGTTTTCACAACATCAAAGTAAACTTTGTCTATCTTGGAGTAATTATTTTCAAATTTTTGTAGCAAGTTGATTTAGTTTAATCTTTTTTAACTTTTGAATATTGATAGTGAAGATTTATGTGAGATTGTTGCAGATACTACCATTGGCACATTAAATTGCAATATATTAAATTAATCTATCATTGGATAATTTTTAATTGGTAATCTATTTGAGAGTTTGGCATATTCTATGCAGGTCCTACAAGCTTACGTCGATATGAAGCTTGGGAGCTCTCTGCTAGATTTTGAATGCCATTTTAGCGAAGCCATTGAGAAGAAGATGTGATGAGTTGAGTTGTTTTGTTATGTAGGTAAATATAACTCCAATTACAGTCTGTTCATTGAATAGTTGAATGCTACAAACAATGCTTATGTCACTAGCGGTTTGCTGAGAGATGCCAGGGGAGCTTGGATTTTTGGCTATCATGGAAGATTGGAGTCAGCAACTAGTGAAGAAGCCGAGCTTTGGGGAATTTACAGAGGCCTCACCATCATTTTGGAGAAAAGCCTGCGAGACATCTTGATTGAATCTGATGCAGCAGCTGTGGTCCTAAACATCAACAACTCCACACCCAGCAACTATCCCTACCGAGCTCTACTGGAGGATATCAAGTTCCTCATGCACAGATGCAACTGCTCTGTCAGCTACATACCCCGTGAAGGGAACCATTGTGCAGATAGGCTTGCAAATCTGGGAGTTCATCATGGAGAAAATCTAGTAGTTCTAGCTGACCCTCCAAATGATCTTGCTAGTCTGCTAGTTGCAGACATTGTTGGATTATCCTGTGAACAGGCCTAAGTCTGTTTAGGCCTTTTGGCTTTTTTTTTTTCTGTCTTGTTTTTTCTTTCTGTAATCCTTTCCTTTGAATCAAAAAAAAAAAAAATAAATTGAAAATGATACTTTTGAAATCTCTGTCAGTTTATGATATACAATCAAGATATTACATACTAATGAATCAGAGCATGGTATTTGTTTGTTATTGAAATATCTTTTGATTAAGCCTTTTTAAATGTGATGAGCATTTTTTTTTTTTTTGTGTAATTGAATTTTAATTTAGAGATGAACAGATGGTCTGGTGATATGTTTGATATTTTCTGTTTGGTTGTTGAGAAATCAAGAAAGGAATATAAGTTGATGTTCATACTAGTATTTTTAGAGTAATTGTTAGAAAAAAAAAAAAAAATCAAATTTTTAGAGACCAATTTTAGTTGTCTCAAAAAAATTAGGGTAAATTACACTGACACTCCCTGAGGTTTATGTTTATTACAGTTCTTTCCCTTCACTTTTTGGAAATTACATCTCTCCCCCTGAGGTTTAAAGTTTCATTACAGATTCTCCCGTCAGCAATTTAATTTTTTTAAATACTAATTTTGCTCTCATTGGGTAAATTACATTGACACCCCTCACATTTTAGAAATTACAATCCCCTCCCTAAGGTTTAAATTAACATTACCAATTGCTCCCTTGGTTAGTATTAGTTGGAAAAAAAATTCATTGAAAAAAAAATTAATTGAAATTTTTTTTTGTTAGTAAAGTTTTTAAATTTCTGTTTAAAAACCAATGTAAGCTTATTTTTTGAATTTACGTTTTTTTTTCAAATTTACAAACTGAGACAACCATTTATAAACCAAAAAAATTATCAAACAAATTTTTATGATAGTTTTTAAAATTTTTGTAAATATGAATTGAAAACTGAAAACGAAATGGTCACCAAACAGGCTTAATGGTAAAAATGTCGTAAAATTAACAAATAATTAAATAAGTTACTAATGTAAGAAATGACTTATCAAAAGATTCTTAGGCTATGTATGGTTTGATTTTTAGAATTTTTTTTTAAAAATTAAAAATTAATTTCATTAAGAAATGAAAAATAAAAAATAATTATCATTTAAGGGTAAAAAATAATTATTATTTTAACTTTTGGGTAAGTTATATACATATGTATGGTTGTTTCAATTAAATTTTTAAAAAATTATTTCTAACCACTTGAAAGATAAAAATTATATAAAAATGATAATTATTTTTTATTTTTTATTTCTTGATCAAGTTAATTTTTAATTTTTTTTAAAAAAATCTAAAAATCAAGCCATACATAGCCTAAGAATCTTTTGATAAGTCATTTATTATATTGGTAACTTATTTAATTATTTGTTAATTTTACGACATTTTTACCATCAAGCTTGTTTGGTAACCATTTCGTTTTCAGTTTTCAATTTATATTTACAAAAATTTTAAAAACTGTCATAAAAACTTGTTTGATAATTTTTTTGGTTTATAAATGATTGTCTCAATTTGTAAATTTGAAGAAAAAACGTAAATTCAAAAAATGAGCTTACGTTGGTTTTTAAACAGAAATTTAAAAACTTTATTAACAAATTTTTTTCTTAAATAATTTTTTTTCCAGCTAATATTAACCAATGGGGCAATTGGTAATGATACTTTAAACCTTAGGGAGGGGATTGTAATTTTTAAAATGTGAGGGGTGTCAATGTAATTTATCCAATGAGGGAAAAATTGGTATTTAAAAAAATTAAATTGCTGAAGGGGGGAATCTATAATGAAACTTTAAACCTCAGGAGGAGATGTAATTTTCAAAAAGTGAGGGGGAACTGTAATAAATATAAACTTTAGGGGGTGTCAGTGTAATTTACCCAAAAAATTATAACCTTTGCACACCAGTTTCATTTGTTTCAAAAACTAAAACTTTTAGAGACCACTTTCATTTGTCCCAAAAACTAAATTTTTAGAGATCAATTTTTGTTGTCTCAAAAATTAATTTGTGTCTCTATAAATACTCCTCCTATTGGACTATAATTAGACTTTTAGATACAAATTTTGGTTGTCTCAAAATCAAAACTTTTTGCAATCACATATTTTTGTCTCTAAAAGTCTATTTATAGTGACAAATGTAAAATTTTGCCTCTAAAACTCATTTTTTGACTTTTTCGGACGGGCCATTTGGGACAAATTTTGCGACAGAGAAAATTGGTTGGCTAAAATTTTTCCCAACAAATAATACATTTTTAGGAACAGAATAAATTTGTCCCTAAAAAGCTGATTTCTTATAGTGTGGTATGGCTTAAGTGACATCATTTTGTCTGAAATTTGTATAATAATTTATTTTATATATCCCTATAACTCAGGTTATAAATTGATTTTTTGACTCATTAAGAAAAAAATATATAAAAAATAAAGAAGTGATATAATTCAAATAAACTAATAAACTAATAAGTTGACTTATAAATTTGTTCCTAAAATGGCCCTAAATTTGATTACACTAGTCAAAAAATATTAGAGAAATTATTAATAAATTGTTTTTTGCAAATAAAAAATTGATTAGACATTTAATTTTTTTAATTAATAATAATTAAGTTTCTTAAAATTTTTAATCAAAAAAATTATCTTTTTTAGAAGATGCCAAATACCCTTTCAAAGTACTAAAATTTTACTGAGCTTTCATTTGGGATGTAGGTTGACTTTTCGATTATTTTAGTCTGTGATTAAAAAGTCTCGTTTGAGATGAGCTTTTTGATTTTTTTTTTTTTTTTTTATACTTTTGTGAGAGAAAAAAATAAAATTATTATGATTTAGATGTAACATTTTATCTTCTTGACTTTTTTTTGGTTATTTTACGTTTTTTGTCTATTTTACTTTTTTATGACTAAATTAGCCAAAAAAGCCTATGTCAACCTGTTGGCTTATTTTTCTTACGAAGAAAAATACCATAAATGCGAGCATGCTAGTAAGGATTGAAAAATCCTTACAGATTAAATTCAAACCAATTATCAAGTGATTGTGTTGACGGTTCTTTTGCCTCAATGAAGAGGACTTCAAAATTGCCAAATGTAGAGAAAAAAAATTAAAAGAAGAATGAGGGAGATGAAGAAAGATGATTGAATGAACAATCGGGATGATTAAGTGAACAATCAAAGTAACAATTAATTACCTCTACTCCTATGCTTTGAAAAGGAAGTGCATAAAATTACCTCTACTCCTATGCTTCGAAAAGGAAGTGTAGAAAATAAAGTGCAAAAAATATAAATGACAAGAAAAAATAGAAATCAATTTTTTTTTGTTTGAGTTCTGGATTATTTACAATGTAGCAATGAATGGCTATTTATAGGCAAACATTTATAAAAAAAAAAACTACCTAAAACTACCCACTTTTCCATCTTCTCCATTTCATATTCCATGATCTTCCATAACTTCCTTCAACCTCCACTTCATGCTCTATGTTCTCCACTTTGTTCTCCATCACCTTTCTACATTTCATAACTTCTCATAACTTCCAAATGAGTAGGAGGTGCCACATGTCCTACAATTATATAAATAATAAATAATAAAATTTCATATTTATGGTGCCAACATTACCCCTCGCGGCCATTAAAAATTATATTTACTTGAATTTTTGAAGGGCTGAACCAAGCACATGACTAATCCAAGCAACAAAGTGCTTTGAATAATATCAACAAAGTGCTTTGAATGATATAATAGCATCAAATATTCACAATTTTGTCGGTTGAATGCAAGAGCCATTGTGTGATTACAACCAAAGCACACATATTGTCATTATTTCGTGCCTTTAGTGCCTAAAAAAAAAAAAAAAAAAAAAAATTGGCCATCAATTTGAAAAGATAAGTCATTCTCAACCACTGATTTAAATGCATAGGCAAAAATCCCTAGCCAAGCTCAACATTTTAAATGGCTAAGTTGCTCTTTAATGCATCAAACTCATCAAAACAATGCTTAAAAATGATTTTTTATTAGCCATTTCATCAAAATTAAATTTTGATGTGAACCACAATTCCAAAAAGAATTTTAAACACTAAGAACTATAATACAAGATGGCCTTAAAAATTCAAACAACTTGACATTCTAAATAATTTCAAAAAATTTAAATTCATGAACATTAAATTATTCATCATTCTTGGCCATGTTTGGCTTGAGAACATGTTCTTTGGCCAAATAACTTTCATCATTCATTCACAAATGGGGTTGTTTTTCTATTTTATCCATTAATGGATTATGAAAATCCTTCATGTGAGTTTCATCATTTTTTGACTTAATGGGCTGTTTCATTTTAGCCATTAACGACATATGAAAATCCTTCATAGACATTTTATATCCATAGTTTGACTCTCTAAGAATGAGTTTTTCAACTTCCCGAGTCTTATATGGAACATTATTTTTTATCATGCTTGGCTTAATAACATGCTTTTTAGCCATGTTATTTCCATAAACTGGCTCTTTAAAAATGATTTTTTTAACCTCCTAAGCCATTGATGAAATCAACTCTTTGCTTTTGCTATCTTCAACCATAGAAAAATTTTGAAAAAATTCACCAATTCCGACCATTAAAGCCTCAGTTAAAGACTTGGTAGTGAGAGTTGACAACTCATCATTCCATTGGCGAATTTTCATATTGAGTTGATGAGTTTCTCCAATTAAATGGTGTCTTTTTTCTTCTACCAAATAATATTATAAGGGATGAAAGTTTATTTCATTAAGAAAATGAATCTCTTCTTGAAGATCCAAAATTTTTTATTTACGCCAAAAGATTTCATCTAGGCTATTTGGAATGGACAAATCCAATTCATTTTTAATTTCTTACACTTGAAGTCCCACTAGGCATGCCAAAAATTGTTGTCTTATTTTTCTTACGAAGAAAAATATCATAAATGCAAGCGTGCCAGTAAAGATTGAAAAATCCTTACAGATTAAATTCAAACAAATTATCAAGCGATTGTGTTGACGGTTCTTTTGCCTCAATGAAGAGGACTTCAAAATTGCCAAATGTAAAGAAAAGAAAAATTAAAAGAAGAATGTGGGAGACGAAAAAAGATGATTGAATGAACAATCGAGGTGATTGAGTAAACAATCAAAGTAACAATTAATTACCTCTACTTTTATGCTTTGAAAAGGAAGTGCATAAAATTACCTCTACTCCTATGCTTCGAAAATGAAGTATTGAAAATAAAGTGTAAGAAATATAAATGATAAGAAAAAATAGAAATCAATTGTCTTTGATTTGAGTTCTGAATCTTTTATAATGTAGCAATGAATGGCTATTTATAGGCAAACATTTGTAGGAAAAAACTATCTAAAACTACCCACTCTTCCATCTCCTCTATTTCATACTCCATGATCTTCCATAACTTCCTTCAACCTCTACTTCATACTCTATGTTTTCCACTTTATTCTCCATCATCTTTTTACATTTCACACAATGTGAGTCCCATGTAGATCCCACCCATGTGAGACATTTGATAAAATTTTTGGAACCTCTAGCATTTTTGTTGATTAAAACATGCACATGCCACATTAAACACAGGCTGTTAACTCCAATAATTCAAGATATATATCCATTTTTCCAAAGGGATATCCATAAATGCGTTTCCTTTAATTTCTCAGCTTAGGAGATATATAGATACCTGCACTGATTAAAACATGCACATGCCACATTAAACACAGGCTGTTAAGTCCAATAATTCAAGATAAATAATGTTATATATATCAATTAATGTATATTATTTGTATAATTTTAGATATTTGTAACTTGTATAATAAATGTAGTCAATAATAATATCATAACATTAGTACATTAATTAGTATATGTAACACTACCAATTCAAGATATGTATCGAATCCTCATAAATTTTGATGATTTACTAGTAATAATTAAATAAAAAATGTTAAAATAACGACTCTAAGATTGTTGTTAGTATTAAAAAAAAAAAAAGTGCAAAAAATGCACGGCAATGTGTGAAATATTTTGAGATATGTTAAGAGTATATTAAGATTAGAAAACGTTAGACATAATGGTTTTTATTCACAGCTTTTAGGACTATCATTAATAAGACTCTTAAATAAATACCTAGAAAAAAAAATAGTTAATTTTATTTGTCACTTGAATTATTGACAATCAATATCCGAAATCCTTAACTTTTATATTTTATAAATTTATGTCTCATTTAGTTTATCATCTCACACGTGACACATCAATAACCATTGATATAATGAGTTTGACATAAGGTGCATTAATATTTAACTGTTATAGATATGTCACATGATATTATAAACTATGTATCATGAAAAATATAATAATTACAGCATTGTTGTTTTTAAAACTTGAAACAACATTTACAAACTGTTACGATCTGATTTTGAGAAATAATCTTTTTATACGACATTTTATTTACTAATAAACATAATGCAATTAAAAAGATAATAAGTATAACGTTATTAAGTTTTGAAACTCAAAACAAGAAACACTACTAAAAAAAATACTTTTTGCGACCGCTATAAACCGTCGCAAATAATAAAAAACAGTCGCAAAAGACTTTTTGCGACAGCCCATGCGACGGCAAATGGGGGTCGCGAATATGGGGGTGGCAAATACTTTTTGCGACGGCAAAGCAACGGTCGCAAATTATTTGTGACCGCCTAAACTACTTATGGCGACTGCTATTTTGCCGTTGCAAAAAACAAAGAAAAATACTAACATGATTTTTGGCGACCATCTTGTCACCGTCGCAAAAAAAAAAAAAAAAAAAAAAAGTGTAGCGTTAAGCACTCTAAGAATAGCAATGACAAGAATTCAAATAGTATAGCATTGTAGTTTAATTGAACATGCCATTTGAGTCTCAAAATTGGAGCCATACGTGAGTTATTACAACTAAAAATTTGGAAAAAATTCTTTTATGAAAAAAATACAATCTAGAACTGGCCAATCTTCTAATCAATTTTCTTGCTTGGGTGTTTCTCCACTCTATCGATGAACTGGTCAATCTTCTTATCGATTTTCTTTTCAAATTCCACATCACCACATTGCACCTATGCCCATGGAACCTGCAAAACAATCTGCTGCTCAAAAGCACCATAGCATGCACAACACCTCTGCACATCATTCAGTAACCCATTCTATTCAGGTCCAAAAAGTAAAGTCACAGAATTACAAGGATATGCATAATTGTTGCTACTTTGAGGTCCTGAAGTTTCAAAATACAAACCTTATGCTAAGAAATCACTCTGCACATCTCCATCATAGTTTTTGCATGCCCATACATAACCTCATTCGCTCTTAAGGGCATAAGCAACCATATCATCAATGAGACGGTGTTCATACCTATCAATTTAATCATTTCAAATCCATGATGTAAGGCATTTACTAGAAACTGAAAAACATGCTTGGATTGAATAGTCTACTCACCATATCCCAGCAGTCTCATACTTTGATTTCCAGTTGGCTTCATACACTTCTTGAAATATGTCCTTGAATCTTCAGCAAAAAGAGAGAATAAGAACAAGGTTACACACATAGTGAAAATAGATGTCCGAAAACATGGATGCAGCAACATTAGGACAAGTTTAGACATGAGAGTGAACTAAATCAAATCAACAAGCTCCCCAGGAGTTGCCACAAGATTAGAAGTGCACAAGGCAATTAAAAAAATGAAAAAGAAAGAAAGACAATACAAATATAACAAGCCAAGCAAGCAAGTTGCATACCTTCCGTCATATTTCTTAAGAATAGTATTCTTTGTGCTAAGATAAAGAGGCCACTTTTTCTGGTAAGCAGTGTTCATTGAAGCCTCAGCAAAAGCTTGAATGGACTGTGTTTCAAGATAGAAAAGTAAATTTAGTTACCCGCCGCAATCTAGAAAGCAACTTCAACATACCATGAAAGAATTTGCAAACTCAAACCTCATCAGTGTTGTACATAGACAAAGCTGCACCCCCAGCACCGGTAAAGTTGTAAACCTCCAACTCCATCTTTTCATCTTTTCCTTCTGGTACTGCATACATGTTGAGCACCTTTTATCATAAACACAATTCTTTAAAACCTAGGAACAAGGAAGTAACAAAATAACGTTGGGAGAATTTTTTTTTACCAAACACCAACTTGAGTTTTCCAGGTCCTTTGAAAACTGCATCAGTTGCTTTGTATTGATCTCCAAATGCATGCCTTCCAATGCATATAGGCTTTGTCCACCCTGAAAACAATAGCAACTATTATTGCACTACTATATCATACAAGAGAATGAAAGCAGCAATGCAATCAATATTACGTACCTGGGATGAGCCGAGGGACATTTTTACAAATAATTGGTTCTCTGAAGACTCTGCCTGCAGCAAGTGCTAATAAGTGAAGCTCAAGCAGCATAACAGCTAGTCATCATGACTCTGTTTGACAGTTGGCACCAACTTCTTTAACCCAGGTACTGGCCAACACGTGCACCAAGTTCCATTTCCTCAATGGCAAGGGCAACTTTGGCTAGCCCAAAAGATGATGATTATGACAATGATGCAGCTGTGGCCTTTGGTGGGTGGCAATGGATTAGTGGTGATTAGAGAAGAAGAACAAAAATGAGATGAATGCATTAATAAATTATTGGGGCACTTCTGGAGCAATTTGTATTAGAGCACTACTGAGTGCAGAGCAATATTCAGACCTTATCTCTAGCAGCATTGTTAAGAATACATTAATATATTAAATTGGAGTAGCCCTTGTCTCAGGCAGTAGAGCACCTCATCTCAGGCATTCTTTCCTTATTCTTTTTTTCATCTTTTGTGCTTTGTATATTCATGTTCTCCTATGTATAGAATAAATATATAATGAAAGCCTGTTTTCTTCTATAACAGAGAAAAGAAAAGAGAGCAAAATAAATTGAGGAAGATGAAGATGTAGTTGTGGCCATTGGTGGGTGCCGATGGTTTACTGGTGATGAGTTGTAGTGGATTGTGGTAATAATATGAACGTAGTGGTCAAGTGGCAAAAACAACGGATGTTGATGATCCTAGAATCTATAAAATATATGTATATATATATGTTACTAATGGAAAAGCAATTTTCAACTCCACTAGAGCAATGTATAACCGCTTAAAACATTGGTTTGCCATCTTTGTCCAAGCAATAATCAAACATGTGAGTAAAATGGACATTCTAATGAGGATAGAGAAGCTAGCAATATTGTGTTTACCTCCTTAATGGCCGCTTAACAGGAGGGAGAATTTGTAATGTGATTGCAAATTATAGGGAGGAGGATGTAATTTTCACAACAAGAAGGAATCAAATATTTTTAGTCAAATATTATGGGACATTAATGTAATTTTCCTTAAATCTTACATGTAGAATTTTCACTAATTATGACCTGAGGAGAAGATCAAACTGAGTCGTCAAATGGTTATCTTCTACAATGGAAAAGAGGAAGGATAGACAAATACACACAAGCATACAATACCATATAACTACAATTTATATTAGACATTCTGTCCATTTAATCACCTATCACGTGAAGGTTACAACGAAGTGTAGTAAATAAAATTCAAAAAGATTCAAATTGAACATCACCCATAAGTGATATATAAACTAAAGAATGCCATGCAGAAAAACATGTCCAAATCAGTAGCATTCAATAACAGAAACAAACTTCTCATTTTCCAGAAATTAAATCAACAAATATGAATCAAGATTTAGATCTACTATTTCTTTCCTGTATTAGGGTCATCATCACTTGATGCAATGCTACAGACTTGTTCAAGTCTACAAGAAACCACCTCATGCACATAAAACCAGGAGTTTTAAAATATGCCAAAATTTTAACAAATTCCCTCTGAAACCCAAATTGGAAAATATATTCTAATTCAAGTTAGATAAACTAAGACCAGCATCCATAAAATATAAGTACATACGGAATGGTTGAAGACACAATCTTTTTGAGACAGACCCTATTTACTTCATAATAGTCTTAGCTTGACATTTTCAAGCCGTACTAGCTCTTGCCAGAGATGATATCAAAATGAGCACTGGTTTTCACAAATGATGCTCTGAAAACAATTAGATGTAGGACCAAACTGAAGAACTAACATATTACAAGGAATTATCAATGTTAAAACTTACAGTTTTTCCTTAATGATTTTTATGTTAAAACCTTAATTAATAATCATATCCTCGATCATCATGTAGAAAAAATCCTCTTCTTTATATTTCAATAACAAATAAAGAGTCCCCAGTTCTTTTAAGATATCACTAATGCCAAACTAAAACATGAAAGAAGCTGTGTTAGAACGAAGGGACAGACCTGGAGAGTCAGAGCACTGGTGTGTTTGGTAACCAAGAAATTGGTCAAGTTCACACAATATCACCTCATTGTCCATGCGATTGAAGCTACTCTCCATCGCGATCTTCCACTCCTCCGTACTCGAATCCTTCTTCTCTATCTCTTCCTTTACAAGTTCATGTAACCGATCTCTATACTTTATCGCCACCTACAAAGAAATCAAACACCTATTAACACTTGTTAATGAAAAACAAAATAAAAACGACTTGCTTGAAACCTTGTTAATTAGCAGATTTAACAAAATGCGAGAGATATCAGATCAGATCGAGTTCGGATTTTGATGAGATTAGATCGATTTTCTTGTTCGATTTCGGATCTACAATTTGCGAGAGAGATCGAGTTCGAGTTCGATGAAGAAAAGCTAGGGCAAGAACAGATCTAACAAAATGCAAGAGAGATCAGATCAGATCAGATCGAGTATGGATTTCGATCAACTTGAGAGATCAGATCAGATCAGATCAGATGAAGAGGATCGACTTTCTTGTTCGATTTCGGATCTGCGATTTGTGAGAGAGAGAGAGAGATGAAGAACAGCTAGAGTGAAAAAGATCGAGTTCGAGTATCCAATGAAGAACAGCTATAGTGAGAGAGATCGATATTAATCGCGAGAGAGAAGAGCAGCTCATGAGAGATTGTTTTACTTTGGTAATTGGAATGGGGTCAAGTGTCTGTTAAGTAAAACAGACTTGGCTCATTCAGACCATTAACAGGCATCATGGCTTGAAAAACGTGTTGGCTATTGAGATATACCACAGCGTTTCATAAAACGTCTTTGATTCAAACGCCGTCATAGCCAACTTTTCTTGTAGTGGAGAGAGTTCATACAGAGAGATTTGGGAAATAAGAGTGAAAAGGGGAGATAGTTTCAGTTAACAACGCGGGTCATTTTTATTTTTTTAATGTAAAAGGTGATTTTTTGCGACCGCTAAACCATCCGTCGCAAAAAAATAAACGCAAAAAGTCATATTTCTAGTAGTGAAATCAACACTGAAGTCTCATTTGGAAATAGACTATTTTAGTAACTTTTTAGTTTTTTTTTTTAATTAAAATATGAGATAAAAAAATTAATATATTTAGAATGACTTTTTAGTTTTTTATGAAAAAATGTACAAAAAATAGAGAGAAAATAAAATCTTTAATTTTTTTGTATAGGTTGTTGACTTTTTAATTTTTTTAATGACTTTTTAATTTTTAAACTAATTAGTGAGTTGCCAAACAAGACTTAATATAGAATTGTACAAAGGGGCAACAAAAGTTGAAGAGCTTTTAGGGGATGAAAAATGATTCATACTACTAATTTAGCACCACTAATGCATCACTAATACTTAAAAAGAACACGGACACTAAAAACAAAAACAAGAACAAGAACAAAGGCCTCTTTTGGCAAATGGGTGAAAAGCCACATCCTAACTTTTAACCCATCTTGGATTACATCATCTTTCATATGTTTTTATATGTTTTTTCAAAAAAAAATTTAACAAGCCAAAAAATTAGTTTTTAACCATCTTCTCAAAACACCCCAAATATAGGGGTGTTTTGAGAAGTTGGTAAGAAACTAACTTTTGGCTTGTTATCAAGCTTTTTGATTTTTTTGGAAATTGATTTGAAAAGTTGGTAAAAAGCTAACTTTTGGCTTTTTTGTTTAATATTTGTTTATATTGTCACATCACATTAAAATGACCAAAATACCATTACCCAACTTATGAAATTTACATTTTGACCCATGTTTTTGTTTGAACTATTTTTTGGAAATGTAATATTACACTTTTTAAATGTTATGCAATTGAAATTATTAAATTATTAAAATTATTAAATTATTCAATGTTGCACTACACATCACATTAAAAATAATTAAATTATTCAATGTAACATTAAATTTATCAATTTTTTGCAAACAAATTGCGCTCTTCCCGTCATTTTTTTCCACATTTACGTTTGCTAAACGCAGTTGACAACCTTTGCTTTACCAAGACAACCAGACAATTCTTATAACAAGTTGAACATTTTGACACATTCATATCATTTCCTGTCAATTGGTAAAGCCTAAACAGGATTACAGCCCAAGTTCACGCCGATGTCGCACTAACTCATTCTGAATTGATTTCCTAACTTCGTTCATATGTACGTCATCATCGCCCTCTGGTTCACCATCATCGTCATCACCAACACCTGCAAGATTTGGCATGTCGTTGAAAGTAAAGGTCTCTGCATTGGCAACTTTGTTGAAGGCTTCATCGTCGTTTGAGTTGCGGCGTATAAAATTATGTAGTGTTATTGAAGCCCCAACCAGTGGCACATGCATTTTCCCAAAATCATATCGAGGCATATTATGTAGGAATCCCCAGCGTGCTTTCCATACTCCGAACGTACGTTTAATTGCACTCCGTAAGGAAGAGTGCACTGTGTTGAAAGCTTCGTTTGCATTTCTTGCCTGTCCAGTAGCGCGAAACTCTTCCTGGTGGTATCGACATCCCTTAAAATGGCTCCAAAAAGCCTTTTTGGTTCTTGTACCCCACATCAACAAGGTAATATTTTCCTGGTTGTCATAAGATAATTTTGCATTAGTAACATCATTTATCAATCAAATGCACACAACTAACAAAGATGTGAACACCCCTAATTCAGCCAACCTTCCTCTGGGGTGGGGAATTGTTTGTGTAACGCCCTCAAAATAATAACATTAAACCTTTTAGTATTGACATGCATTGATATATAAAAGACCAACATCCTTCTATTCACCAGAGTATCCCGTTACAAAAAGTATTGCATGTTAACAATAAATCAAATGCCCTACGGGCTTACAGCTTTCCAAGTTAACACTTGGTTACAAAAAGAGAGTGCTAACTCAATTACACATTAAGCCCTTGGCTTGAACCTACATGTAATACATCAACAGAAAATAGACACAAAAAGTCTGTCCGCCTGTAGCCTCCCAAGCTATGTCCTTGGAGGTGGCATGCTACCTGTACCTGAAAATGATGTTCCCATAAAGGGTGAGCCACAGCCCAGTAGAAATACACTAAACCAGTTATGAACAATGACTAAAAGATTAGCAGTTGATAGATGGTCAACACAGATACATCCACTTATATCGCATTCCGGTTTCATGATAATAAGTCCATGTTACATTTCATCTCCCATTTCTTTTCAACTTTGAGTTTGAAACAAGGCTCAATACTTAGCCGAATAATTTAATGAGAATGCAACTCATCTATAGAACACTTTCGTACCTTACCGAAGATACATATTTTGGTGCTGTATCAACATAACATAGGAACACTTCTATATTTCACAATTGATAACGATATACATTTTAGTGCTATATCAAATCAATTTAAACACTTCCATAATCAACACTTGATACACATTGTAGTGCTGTATCAATATCACACAAAATCCGGTTTAGAGGTCCATCCCCTATCTTCCCTTAAACCATAGAGTACATCCCCTATCTCCTCCCACACAACACATGTACATAAATTTGGATCATATACAATCAATCAATACATGAAGTTAATGTATTATTCCAATCGCTATGTTCAATAGCATGCTCAATCGATTAGTTTTAGTTTGCCTAATCATCATCCATTGTCTATAACAATCAAGACTATCCTCCACCAATAGCCCAAAGTAATTATTTCTATACCGAACATAAATGCCCTAAATGGATATATAATCAACATTTCAATTCGGTGAGTGATAGTTAATCCAACTACACCCTTTAATCCCATACATTACCAATTCCAACATCCTCAGTTCAATTTCTCATTTCTCAAATTAATTTATCAAAGTAATTATGGCATTATTCCCATAAATTACATAACAACCCTAAGGTCCCATTATTCATCCATAACCCATCATTTAACTCATTTCTCAGTGCCAAACATGCATATAAGTTTATTATAAACAAAACCCCAACTTTTGTAAAATTACACAAAAGCACCAAACTTTCTCAAAATTATCCAACAACCCCCAACATATCAAAATGCTAAAATTCAAAGACAAAGCTTATAAAGAGGAGTAGGATATCCCTACCTCGAAGTTCAAGCTCGAATGGAGATGAAGACCAAAACCCAACGTGCTCCAAATCCCACCTTTTTCAGATTAAAACAAAGCTCTCAATACCCTCTACCTTTTTAACAAAGGCCCTAGGGTAGATTCACACTCTAGAGGGATCAAATCTTAGAGAGAGAGTAAGTTCAGAGAGAAAGGGTCTCAGATCTAGGGTTTGGAAATAAGAAAAGGTGAAAAAGTTATGTTTAAAATCGCTACTGCCTGCTGATATAAAACAGGCTCGCTCGAGCGAAGACCTGGTCGCTCGAGCGACCAGACACAGAAAACCTCGCTCGAGCCAAGAAAGTCTCGCTCGAGCCAACAACCCAGAAGCTCGCTCGAGCGACAAACTTCTTGCTCGAGCTAACAACTCGAACCTTCAGGTCTGCAACCAGATGCACGCTCGAGCGAAGAACAAACCAGATCGCTCGAGCGAAGGAAAGCTCGCTCGAGCCAAGAAATACAACTCTCAGGTCCAGAACCAGACGCAATCGCTTGCTCGAGCGAAGCCACTTTGGCTCGACCCACCAGACACAAACTCCACTCTCACTCGAGCGACCAAAACCTGGCTCGAGCGAAGGACCAAAAACAGAAGTTTGCTCGAGCGAAGGTCCAGAATTCTGGGCAGCAACCATTTGTTCCCAAACACAATCAACCTGTAACAAACCTGCCCAACATATCCTATAACTCAAATACAAAGTATGAAAGGATGTAAACAAGATATAAACGACTACTAACATCCACGGACACACGTCCGAATCACTGTACAACAAGGGGTAAAACCCAAGATTGCTATAACCTCCCCCCCTTAAAGAATTTCGTCCCCGAAATTAGCACAAGTTTTCAAAAACAAGTTTTTCTCCGTTTACACAATGTTACAATACAACATTCAATAACTTGACCTATTTCCGGTCATCCCATCTCTTATCAAGAGGCATTTCACAATATGTAAACAACATATATATATATCAACATGCATTAACATTATGCATTTTCCTTCCAGTTTCAACAATTTCATATCATAACCAATGTTCATGATACATTTCCAATTCTACAATATATTCAACATATACAATGTTACATTAAACTTCCATATTGAGGCAAGTTCCAAGACATACTTCCATTAAACCAGAACATTTTCAATGTTTTACAACTTAAGACACATATAAAGCTCTTAAGTCCAACAATAGTACAAAATCTAAATACAAGATTACATATTAACAAATATGTCCGGATATTTCTCACGGACTTTCAACTCACGTTCCCAAGTGGCTTCCTCCACTCCATGATGTTTCCACAATACCTTTACCAAGGGAATGGTCTTGCCTCGCAAGACTTGATCCCGCCTATCCAAGACCCGAACCGGTCTCTCCTCATACGAGGCATCCTCATCTATCTCCAAGTTGGTCCAATCCAATACATGCGATGGATCTGGCTCATACTTCCGAAGCATACTCATATGAAACACGTCATGCACTCCGGACAACTGCGGCAGCAAGGCCAAACGATAGGCAACCTCGCCAATCCTCTCAAGGATCTCAAAAGGGCTAATAAACCGAGGGGACAACTTCCCACTCTTCCCAAATCTCATCAATTCCCGCCTAGGTGATATCTTTAGAAAGACATGATCACCCATACCAAAGGTCTCCTCCTACGGTCGGCATAAGATTTCTGATGACTCTGGGCTGTAACAAGCCTCCTATGAATAAGCTCAACTTTCTCCATCGTTTCCCTCACCAACTCCGGGCCCAACAGAGGTGCATCACCTACCTCGGCCCAACAAACTGGAGACCTAAACGGTCGACCATACAAGGCCTCAAACGGTGCCATACCGATACTAGATTGGAAACTGTTGTTGTAGGCAAACTCCAGCAAGGGCAAGTGCCTCTCCCACGTCCCACTAAAATCAAGGACACAACCCCGAAGCATATCCTCGAGGATCTGAATAGTACGCTCGGACTGCTCGTCAGTTTGAGGATGATAAGCCATATTGAAGGTCAACTTAGTACCCAAGGCACTCTGCAAACTCTGCCACAACCTAGCAGTAAAACGAGGATCTCTATTTGAAACGATCGTCACTGGGACCCCGTGCAATCTCACTATGTCCCGAATATACAAGTCAGCAAGATGATCTACCGAATCTCTCACGCGTATAGGAATGAAGTGCGCCAACTTAGTCAACCGGTCTACAACCACCCAAATAGCATCACTACCCTGCTGAGTCCTCAGAAGACCCACAACGAAGTCCATAGTGACATGCTCCCACTTCCACTCAGCAATAGGCAAGGGTTGCAACAAACCCGCTGGCCTCTGGTGTTCGGCCTTCACTTGCTGACAAGTAAAACACTTAGACACGAAAATTGCCACATCTCTCTTCATACCCCGCCACCAAAACTGGCGACCCAAATCCCGATACATCTTAGTACCTCCCGGATGCACCGCAAGGCGCGAATGATGAAACTTTCGGAGTACCTCCTCTCGGCAAGACTCCGGCACAAACAAACGGTCTCGGTATCTCACACTCAGGTCGGGATACACCGTCAAACCCTTCTCCACCTTCCCACTGGAGATCTTCTCTTGGAGGGATTCTACCTTAAGGTCACCTCCCTGTGCCTCTAACACTCGAGTCACAAGTGTAGGCTGAGCAACAACAGAAAACAAGGCCGCAGCCTTAACAGATTCGCCCAGATACAAATCAAACTCGCTAAGTGCCCCCAACATCTTCCACTCTCGGATGGCTACACAAGCTACATCACTAATGGATTTCCTGCTAAGGGCATCGGCCACAACATTGGCCTTTCCCGAATGATAATGCAACTCGAAGTCGTAATCCTCAATAAACTCCATCCACCTCCTCTGCCTCAAGTTCAAGTCTTTCTGTGTAAATAGATATTTCAGACTCTTGTGATCCGAGAACACCTCGAATCTCTCACCATAAAGGTAGTGCCTCCAGATTTTCAAGGCGAAGATCACTGCTGCTAACTCTAGGTCATGTGTAGGGTAATTCTTCTCGTGTATTTTCAACTGACGTGAGCCATAAGCTACCACTTTCCCCTCTTGCATCAACACACAACCCAAACCCTCTCGTGAGGCATCACAATAGACTGCATAACCCAACCCTCTCTTCGGAATAATCAAAACCGGAGCGGTGGTCAATCTAACTTTCAGCTCTTGGAACGACTTTTCACAAGTCTCACTCCATAAAAATTTGACTCCCTTGCGAGTCAGTCTAGTCAACGGTGAAGCTAACCTGGAGAAATCCTTCACAAACCGACGGTAATACCCAGCTAATCCCAGAAAACTGCGGATCTCAAACACACTTTTAGGCTGTGCCCAATCTTGCACCGCCTCAATCTTGGATGTATCAATAGACACCCCTTCCCCCGAAACCACATGGCCTAAGAACTTGACTTCTTTTAGCCAGAACTCACACTTCCCAAACTTGGCATACAGCCTATGGGCTCTAAGCAACTCTAGCACCACTCTCAAGTGTGCCTCGTGCTCCTTCTCAGAAGGTGAATAGATAAGAATGTCGTCCACGAAAACGACCACAAAACGATCCAGGAATTCCCGGAAGATCCAGTTCATCAAGTCCATAAAGACTGCCGGTGCATTGGTGAGCCCAAATGCCATCACCAGAAACTCATAATGGCCATACCGTGTACGGAATGCCGTCTTCGGAATATCCTCCTCCCTGACCCTCAACTGGTGGTAACCCGATCTCAAGTCTATCTTAGAGAAATAACAGGAACCCTTCAACTGATCAAACAAATCATCTATACGGGGCATAGGGTACTTATTCTTAACCGTAGCCCGATTCAACTTCTGGTAGTCGATACACAATCTCAAGGCACCGTCTTTCTTTTTAGCAAAGAGGGCCGGTGCTCTCCACAACGAAACACTAGGGTGAATGAAGCCCTTATCTAGCAATTCCTGGAGCTGAACTTTCAACTCAACCAACTCTGCTGGGGCAAAACGATAAGGTGCCATAGAAATCGGCGCTGTGCCGGGCACTAAATCAATAGAGAACTCTATCTCTCGGTGAGGTGGAAAATCGACAAGATCCTCGGGAAAAACATCCGAATACTCACAAACCACCCTCAGCAACATAATCTGGGTCTCATTACACTCACCACTCTCAAAGCTAGCAAGTAGACCACTAAGCTCACTCCGCCCTCGCGGATCATACACCGGTGGCAACATACTACCAACCCGGTCCCCCAGAAAATGGAAACAATCCCCACTCAAGGTACAAACTGTAACCCTCTGGTGGTAGCAATCAATAATAGCCCAGTATGACGATAGCTAGTCCATACCCAAAATAACATCAAATCCCGACATGGGCATCACTACAAAAGGGAACGGAAGCCGGCGATCGGCGACCTCTATATCACAACCCCTACATCCGTGTTTCAAAATCAATTCACCCCCAACAGGTGATGCTACACAAATGGGAGATACTAACAGTGCCAACTCCAACTCCAACACAGATGCAAATACAGCAGATACAAAAGAATGAGACACACCCGTATCAATCAATACACTAGCAACTGAGTTGCAAAACAGAAAGGTACCTCTCACTACTGATGGAGCCGGTACTAGATCCTGCGCGGTAACAGCATACACGCGCCCTGTAGGCCCTTGATCCACCTGCTCACCTCTAGGAGCATATGACTGCTGCACAGAATGGGATGACGAAGCCCCCGGATTGGCCCTCGAGACCTGCACAGACTGAGCTGGCTGAAAACTCTGCGTCTGCCTAGAACCAGACACCCCCGAAGTGGCACTCAACTGTGGGCAGAACCTCTTCAGGTGCCCAGGCTGACCACACTGATAACAAGACAAAGACTGGCCCCTACCCTGACTCTGGCTCTGTGGTCTAGTTGAAGAAGAAGCAGCTTTCTGACCTCTTCTCCTCTGTGGGCAAACCGACGCCTTGTGGCCTAGCTGGCCACACTTGTAACAGGTGAACTCTCCCTGATTGCCTCTCCCCGAGCCTGAACTCGGCACTGGAAAGGTCGATCTAGCAACACCACCTTGAGACTGCTGAGGGTTAGCATCCCTTTGTCTCCTGCCATCACTCTGACCATCCTGGCTCATCTTGGAGCCTCTCTGTCCCTCCTCCTCCTGCATCATGATCTCCATATGGGCTGTAGCTTCAACCAAGTGCCCATAGTCTCGGGTCATAGAACCCCCAACTCTTATCTTGAGGCTGCGCCTCAACCTCTTCTCAAACTCAATACAACGGCGTTCCTCGGACGCCACAAGTTCAGGTGCGAACCTGGACAAGCTAGTAAAAGCAGCCTCATACTCGGCCATTGAAGGACTCAACTGCAAAAGCTGGCAGAACTGATCTCTCAGCTTCTCCCTGACTGCTGAAGATAAAAACTTTTCCTGGAAAGCATTCACAAAAGCCCCCCAAGTGCCATCAATATGACCCTTCACAAACTTCCACCACTGACCCGCATCTCCCTTCAGCTGGAAAGATGCTAAGGTCACTTTCAATACTCTGTCCTCGATGCCAAGCATCTCAAACGTCTTACTCATCTACTCCAACCACTCGTCAGCCTTAAGTGGTTCCTTTGGATCCCCAACAAACTCAAGCGGATTAAACTGGAAAAACTCCCTCTTCAAGAAGGAAGGCCCTGCTTCAACAACCTGGGCCTGCACCGGAGCCTGAACTGGATTCTCAGCTCGGAGAATTCCCATAGACTCCCTTAAAGCATCGGCTATCCCTTGGGCCAAAGCGCCCATAGCCCCCTGACCTGCTGGCTTTGCCACATTGGCCTGGCCAACCCCCTCCTGCTGTGCCGGAATGTCATCCGGTATAGGCACCTCCTGCCTCCTAGGCCTACCTCGCCTACCACCACGTCCTCGTCCTGACATCCTAATAAAGGTAACGAAGAACATTAGCACATTCATAAATGTGCCGAAACTAAACACCCGCGTCCTAATACATGGACAACTGTAATTCATTCCACGTAAGCACATAAACACATAAGCACTTACGAATTTCATTTCCGGATAATGATAGTCCCGAGGCGTTGCTAGAGTTCCGGTTAGAAACAACATTGATCAAGTGCTTTTCCAACAAGACTCACAGAAACCCAAGGATCCAATCAACATCCTAGAAATTTAATCCCATACCCAAATAGTCACATAAGCATGTTATCACATAAGTATATAACACTACATCTAAGTCTCTAACAAGCGAGACAAACCCATTGTGATACTAATTACTTCCCACGTACCCAAAGTATTCGAACCCGGTACGCTCTGATACCAAGTTGTAATGCTCTCAAAATAATAACATTAAACCTATCAATATTGACATGCATTGATATATAAAAGACTAACATTCTTTTATTCACTAGAGTATCCCATTACAAAAAGTATTGCATGTTAACAATAAAAGCAAATGCCCTACGGGCTTACAGCTTTCCAAGTTAACACGTGGTTACAAAAAGAGAGTGCTAACTCAATTACACATTAAGCCCTTGGCTTGAACCTACATGTAATACATCAACAGAAAATAGACACAAAAAGTCTGTCCGCCTGTAGCCTCCCAAGCTATGTCCTTGGAGGTGGCATGCTACCTGTACCTGAAAATGATGTTCCCATAAAGGGTGAGCCACAGCCCAGTAGAAATACACTAAACCAGTTATGAACAATGACTAAAAGATTAGCAGTTGATAGATGGTCAACACAGATACATCCACTTATATCGCATTCCGATTTTATGACAATAAGTCCATGTTACATTTCATCTCCCATTTCTTTTCAACTTTGAGTTTGAAACAAGGCTCAATACTTAGCCGAATAATTTAATGAGAATGCAACTCATCTATAGAACACTTTCGTACCTTACAGAAGATACACATTTTGGTGCTGTATCAACATAACATAGGAACACTTCTATATTTCACAATTGATAACGATATACATTTTAGTGCTATATCAAATCAATTTAAACAATTTCATAATCAACACTTGATACACATTGTAGTGCTGTATCAATATCACACAAAATCCGATTTAGAGGTCCATCCCTTATCTTCCCTTAAACCGTGGAGTACATCCCCTATCTCCTCCCACACAACACATGTATATAAATTTGGATCATATACAATCAATCAATACATGAAGTTAATGTATTATTCCAATCGCTATGTTCAACAGCATGCTCAATTGATTAGTTTTAGTTTGCCTAATCATCATCCATTGTCTATAACAATCAAGACTATCCTGCACCGATAGCCCAAAGTAATTATTTCTATACCAAAAATAAATGCCCCAAATGGATATATAATCAACATTTCAATTAGGTGAGTGATAATTAATCCAACTACACCCTTTAATCCCATACATTACCAATTCCAACATCCTCAGTTCAATTTCTCATTTCTCAAATTAATTTATCAAAGTAATTATGGCATTAATCCCATAAATTACATAACACCCTAAGGTCCCATTATTCATCCATAACCCATCATTTAACTCATTTCTCAGTGCCAAACATGCATATAAGTTTATTATAAACAAAACCCCAACTTTTGTAAAATTACAAAAAAGCCCCAAACTTTCTCAAAATTACCCAACAATCCCCAACATATCAAAATGCTAAAATTCAAAGACAAAGCTCATAAAAAGGAGTAGGATATCCCTACCTCGAAGTTCGAGCTCGAATGGAGATGAAGACCAAAACCCAACGTGCTCCAAATCCCACCTTTTTCAGATTAAAACAAAGCTCTCAACACTCTCTACCTTTTTAACAAAGGCCCTAGGGTAGATTCACACTCTAGAGGGATCAAATCTTAGAGAGAGAGTAAGTTTAGAGGGAGAGGGTCTCAGATCTAGGGTTTGAAAATAAGAAAAGGTGAAAAAGTTATGTTTAAAATCGCTGCTACCTGCTGATATAAAACAGGCTCGCTCGAGCGAAGACCTGGTCGCTCGAGCTACCAGACACAGAAAACCTCGCTCAAGCCAAGAAAGTCTCGCTCGAGCCAATAACCTAGAAGCTCGCTCGAGCGACAAACTTCTCGCTCAAGCTAACAACTTGAACCTTCAGGTCTGCAACCAGATGCACGCTCGAGCGACGGAACGCTCGCTCGAGCGAAGAACAAACCAGATCGCTCGAGCGAAGGAAAGCTCGCTCGAGCCAAGAAATGCAACTCTCAGGTCCAGAACCAGACGCAATAGCTCGCTTGAGCGAAGCCACTTTGGCTCGACCCACCAGACACAAACTCCACTCTCGCTCGAGCAACCAAAACCTGGCTCGAGCGAAGGACCAAAAACAGAAGCTCGCTCGAGCGACAAACTGCTCGCTCGAGCGAAGGTCCAGAATTCTGGGCAACAACCTTTTGTTCCCAAACACAACCAACCTGTAACAAACCTGCCCAACACATCCTATAACTCAAATACAAAGTATGAAAGGATGTAAACAAGATATAAACAACTACTAACATCCACGGACACACGTCTAGATCACTGTACAATAAGGGGTAAAACCCGGAATCGCTATAGTTTGGCTGGTCCTGTGATACTTCGTTAAAAACTCTATTGTCGTGCATACTACCCTCCCATCTGCAAGAGATAAAAGTAAAGCACAAGTCGAAATTACACACTGTGAGTATGTTTTGCGTGTGCCGTCCTTTACAACCAAAATATGGCGCTGCCTTCTACAGTGGGAGATGTGCCTCCATGTGTGTGCCGTTTAGCATGCCAATACAGTCTTGGGCATGCACACACAACAATTGCGTAAGCGACAAGGACGAACACATTACACCCAAAATTGTAATCCCTTGTTAACAAAGATTTGGTTATTATTCATGAAATGTTTGGTAAATGATTAAACTCACTCGAAATGGCAAATATGTTTGTTAGGACTCTAAGTACGGATGTCTGCTATGTTGTGACCTCGTTGGTCGATAGTGTGCACTTGTGAACAACTTCATTGCTTTAAGAATGCGCATTACATGATGCCATACTGTTTCCCTCGAGTGTTGAAAACGGTCTTCAATATCCCAACTCGAGAAGCCCCGCAAGACGAATATGAACATGCTGACACTCTCAACTACGTCCACACCATGGGGATGCTGTGGTAGTAGGAGACTGAAATCCTTAACTAATGTCTTGCACAACAATAAGAACACATTCTTTGACATTTGAAAATTTCGCTGAAATACTTCATTTCGACCTCGAAGCATCTCTTCCATCCACAAGCGACCAATCAATGATGATGTGTGAAATGAAGTCCTGTCAACATACTCATACTCATTGGCAATGTGTGCAATTTCCACCCATATCATTGATGTCGTTGATTCCATTTCTCCGATCATCTCTCGTATCCACGCATTTATTTGCCCATTGCGTACAACTTCGGAGCTAGTACCCTCTTGTGGATCCATGGATGTTGCAAACCAAAGAAAAAAACTCGTACAAGAATTGCATACACTTTATAAAATAGGCTGGATTGGAATCATTAACACCGGGAAAAATAAAATAAAATAAAATAATTGTCCAATTTATCTAGGTTTGTTGACAGTAACCATTTTTCACAGTTTCCAACATTTGCTTGCCAGAAATTGGATTCCAATAAATATATTAAATGGTAGTGTAAATAGATATTAATGTCAGGTACGTACCACACCTTTGGGCGGGGTTGTGTCACTGTGGACCGAACCAAAAATGAAATGCAGCAATTTTTTCACAAAATGGAAATTCGGAAGACAACAACAACTAAACTGATTATGTGCCACCAAGCTTTTGTTTCCAGACGAACATATCATCATCTCCATATATAGCAATTGTTTCACAAGTGCCCGTACCACATTCAACTGTTTCCATGTGATGCATGAAGAACTACAATTTGACAATATCCTGTGATTCATGTACATGCTGAAATGTGGTTGACAGATTCCATGCTTATGCAGCCATTGCATTAGCAACAATAAGCAACAGTTTTATTTGCATCACCAACATGTGATAGACAAATAAACACATAAATACTGCACAATAAATATTTAAACAATTACATAGGTATAGAAATATAAATAAATAAATAAATCGAACCAAAAATAAATAATAAGTTAATAAATAAATACAACCAAATTTAAGTAAATAAATAAATACATAAATACAGAAACTGTAAATAAATTAATACAAAAATATAAATAAATCAACAAATATAATGACGAATAAGTAAATAAAGTGTGAAAAATAAATAAATAAATAAGTAAATGCAACCGAAATTAAATAAGTCAATAAACAAATAAATACAGAAATTGTAAGTAAATAAATAAATAGAACCAGAAATAAATAAACACAGAAACTATATTTATTTAAAAAAAAAAAATAGAACCTAAAATCTATAAGTAAATAAATTAATACATAAATATAAATAAATCAACACATATAACACAAAATAAGTAAATAAGTACAGTAAATAAAAATAAATAAATAACAGGAAAAATTATCGGTAAATCCCAAATCAGGGAATGTTGTTTCATTTGGTCCTGTGTTTTTTCTTGTGAATCATTTGGTCCTATTTAATTAGGAAGGAATCTTTTTATTTGATTTGTTATTGTTTGGGTTACATATTTACCCTTTGGTGTGGGATTTTGGGTGGATTGTGTTGATGATGTGGATTTCGGAACACGCACACTAAAACATGCCAAATACTCGCATTACAACTAGTTCCAGTGACACAACGAAGCACATCATTAACATCAACAACACCACGACTGCATTCCAATGTAATAGGACCACCGATTGTAACAGTGATCAATGGCGTCCCTCAATGTTAATGTAATCACTAGGTAATTCACAAAATAAACCTTCGCCGTCACAGTCCACAATGCTCCTAATTGATGTTTGTAATGCAAAACTTCAGTCGTTTAGGGTTTGTCAATCACTATGAATGTGGAATTTAAATTCTCTCCCCTCGTAAATGCACAACCCATGTTTAGGGTTTCATTCCACCAACATGGTAATGTTTCAATGTGGAAATGTCGACCACCAATGTTAATTTACACTGATTCAAAGATTGGATCAAAAAATAGGGAAAACTACAAAACCCTATAGTGTGCTTTATGTCCAGAATAGTAATTTGAACAATAACCAAAACCCATGTTGCCCTTTAATTAAAACTCAAAACACTCACATGGTAGAGGGCATCTATGCCATTTCACATCTGTTAGGACTTTTCAGTTTATAAGAAAACATCCAGGATTAAGTAGTGCATAAGTCCATAATTTAAGATTTATTGGTGCATCACCCATAACAATACATCCAAAATTAAGTAAATAAACTAATAAATACCTACAAAAAATGTAAGTAACTAAATAAATAAATTAATACAATAAGATAAATAAATGAAAAAAGTGAACCACAAATGAGCAACCACATAAATAAATACTGAAATTTTCACTAGAAATTACCCCATAAATGTTACAATTCCGTACACACTGCGACATACAAATCTAAAATGTAGTACATGATGCATACACTAGCTTCCATTGCCTTGCTTCATTTTAGAAGTCCAGCATGTGACACAACAGTGCCATGTACTGTCTTGTACACTTTGCAGACATTACCCATGTCATAGACTACGGGTGAAAACCTACTCCTCCCATTTACCAACATAAAGACAAATGAGTTCAACCCTGCAACAATCAACACACAAAAATAAAAAAAAAATAAAAAAAATTGACAACAATAACAAACAAGAATAACATATAAATAGTTGGCATGCTTCCAAACTTAACTAAATGCACCCATCACAAGTGCAATTAACGACTAAACTACTAGCAAACATATGGTTCTTCTAAATACATATTTGGAAAAAAAAAAAAAAAAGTCCAGAACATTAAGGTCCCCAAACATTTAAACTACAATACCATGGTAGCACTACAAAAGTAAGTGCAAGCGCAGAAGCTTAATCCATATCAACCACACCATCACTCTCGAACAAACGTACATCCCGTTCACGTTCCCTACCAACAATGGCCGATGTGCAGGCACGCTTTTCTGTTAACCAGTGAACAATGTAATCCCGGGGGAGGGACATGATGAGGTCATGATTATTGGGTGAATCCATTATGCTGTAAGCAAATGAGAACAACTTACCGCCGGGCTCCAATCCAAGCGTGCTCATTAGCCTTGCAAGACAGTCCCCAACAATGTTTTCACCCTTTCTTGTGACAACATATTGCGTAATTTTCAATTCCCAGCTTTGTTTGCCGACAACCTCCACAAGGTTGTCCATGCTACTGGAAACAGTACCAAGCGTTGGCCACTTGCGATGTTTTGCATTGGTTGATCCGTCAGCGGCAGGCTGCGAGGGAGCATTGTCGAACAAGGAACTACCCACCACGTTCTCCCTGACAGTATCATGGCCCAGATGTGGTGGTGTGCCAGCACTGAGAGGTCCCATGCCACTGTCTTAGGTTGCAATGGCCGCTGCAGCATCATCATCACGCAATTCAATTGGAGTCCATGTATGTTTACCCGTCGTAGCTGCGCTAGAGTACACCCGTTCTATGAGCTCTAAGTGCTTTAAAGGCTTCCTCTTGAACTTAGCACATCAGGTGTTCATCTGAGACAAAAGAATAGACACATTCATATTGTATAATCTTTTACTCTAAAAATAATCAGTTCCAACAATTATTCAGAGCCAATAATGGAAAGCATGCAAATAAGTGTAAACGTATGCAAAGTTGTGCACTGCACAAAAAAGAATTTTAACAATGTACCAACTAGTAATGAAAACATTAAAACTAATAATTGTAAACGTGGCACAATTATCTCGGACAATAACTTCAATGTATTCAGCAATTGCTTTGATTTTAGAAAGTAGTGTCATAAGCAAAATATTGCATTACAAATCATAAAATAGTACGTAATTAAGGAAAATTTTTTTATCCCATGACGTACCGCTTGCATTTTTGCTCACCAATGGTCAGGAGCTGTGAACAAACCTGTCTCTTAGTCGTACCCAAGTCCTATCAAGCTTTGGCTGGCATTCTCCAGCTTCTTCCACGCAACTGTAGACACCCCATTTTTGACCGACCTTAAGACTCAGATGTCACCGATTGAGCGATTGGTGATGTTGCATATTGTGCTCATTCAGAAGTCTCAGAGTCGCGGCTGCGAGCCTTGCCTCCGGACTTCCGGGCTCTTTTTGTACTTTGTCTCGGTTTGTGAACCAGGCTCGGTTTTCTCTATTTTCTTTCCTGAGGGGAGGGAGAGGTCCCGTAGACTATCTCTCAGTGGCCGTGGGCTACATTTCGTGCCCGTAGGCCATTTTGCCCATTTTGGAGCCCGGTTCCCGGTTTTCGGAGCCGTCAGGCCGTGTACCTCGGTTCGGAACCACCCAACCATCTCCGATTCCTCCGATTTTTGGCATGCATCTCATTTACTCCCGTTCGAGGGACACTGGGGTCTTAGATACCCACTTCGTGGCCAAACACCACTTTTGGTGCTTAACGGCCGGTTTTCGGGACCCCGAACTGCGTGCTTTGGCCCCTGAGCATTCGTTTTGCGTCAGTTTTTGTTCATTTTTGGCAGGTACCTCTGTTTTATCACCAGGAAGATCACTGGAGGGTGGGAGGTCAGAAATTGTCTCAGCAACCAGTTATGCTCTTCCGGCGCCCCTCGGCGCCCGTTTTTCTCACTTCCGGGCTAATGTTGAACACCCTAGGGCCATTTTCTTCGAGCCAAAACCACATATTTGTGTTGTACACACATGGGAGGATCCTAAAAACACATGGCTGGCCAGTAATTCTTCTTTTCATTTTTGAACCCCTCCTAAAAGTGGCCTATTCTCTCTCCTGTTTTAGAGTTGCCAATTTTGAACCACATGGTTGTGAAGAGGAGACCTGGGAGGACACCAATATGTGAAGCTCGGCCATTAATTCGATTGGACCATTTTGCCCCTTGGCCGGCCGGCCATAGGGGGAAGCCGGCCGGCCACCTGCAGCAAAAATGGCTGGCCGGCCATGCTCCTTGGGAGGTGTGCATGGCAGTTGTATAGCTTTATCCCCCAAAATATCTGATTTCGGGGGATATTTTGTAAGCAAGGGAACTTAATCCCTTAAGGCCTACACTCTTTCACACTTTTTTTGACACCATCCTTGCATGCATACATCTCTCTCTCTCTCCCTCAAGAGTTAGAACACTTGCCTCAAGCTTACAAACACATATCTATCTCCATCTCTTTGATTCTTCTCAAGTTTGGTGCCATTTCTTCATCATCATCAAGCACCACCACCACCACTCCATTTCCAGCAGCAAGGAGAGGTTCTCAGAGGCTTAGAAGCAACATTCCTCAAGCCAAGAGGTAGAAAAGAAAAGGTCTACAAGGGTAAGTCTCCATCTCCCTCTTTTGTAGCATTTTCTTGCTTCTTTTCTTAAGCCTATTTTCTCACTATTTTAGGCTCCAACCATAACTGAAAGGGTCCTTATTTTGAGCTATTCTTCATGTTTGTTCAAGGGTTCAACCCTGTTTGAGCCCTCTATGGCACACTTGTTTCAATATCCTCTTGTATGACAATATTTTGCATGAAATTTCTAGCCTATGAGTGATCTGTTTTCGAGCATAATGTAAACTTTAAGTAGGCCTATTTTGAGCCCCTCTTCAACATTGAAGAAGGGATCAACCTTTTTTGGGCCCCCTATCTTGCACTTACTTCATAATCTCTCCTATTTACCGTAAATTTGCATGATTTGTTTGGCCTATATTTAAATTGTTTTGGAGCATGTCATGAACTGTGAGTAAGCTTATTTTGTGTCCCTCTACAACATTGTAGAAGGGATCAACCTTGTTAGGGGTCTCCATGTTATACTTGTCATTATACCCCTCTTTGACCCCCATTTTTGCATGCTTTTTTAAGCTTATCTAGCTTCTGTTTTCGGCCATAATCAGAGTTGGAAAGAGTCATATTTTGATCTTCTTGACATATTTCATTAAGGGTCTTTTCTGGTTTGATGAATTTTTGGGGTACCTCATGTTATAGCCTTATGTATCCTAGTTCTTGCATCACATTTTTAGCATGTTTTCATACTGATTTGGGGGATGTAATCTACTGTAAATGTTCATATTTTTAGTCCCTAATCAGTGTTTTAGAAGGGTATTTTTCCATTTGGGCTTTGCATATACCACTTGCTTCATAGCCTCCCTTGTGGAGCCATTTTTGTATGCCATGTTAGCCCCATTTATGATTGCTGTTTGGCCATGTTTTGTACTGAAAAATGCTAGTTTTGGGGCTGCCTTGCTTCTGCCTTTTCATGTCATGTATCAATTATGCATGTTTGGTGTAGCTATAGGCCATTTCGGGTGCCAAAATTCATGTTTCGGGATCATTCCATGCATCGGGTACACTTTGGCCATGTTTCGGGATTGTTTTGCCCCACATTTCAGTGCTGAAATTCATTTGCATGTTTGCATATCATATTTCCATGTCATTTCATGCCTTAATGCCATTGCCTCGGTTTGCGCGCCCGTGTGCACGCACTTCGAGGCACTTTATTTTCATCCGACGGCCTCTTATGTGAGTGTGGCTGAGGCTCTCTCATGTTAGTGTAAGTCCATTTTACATTCTGTATGCCATTTTAGTCTCATTGCATCGTGTATGCCATCGCCTCGGTTTACGTGCCCGTGTGCACGCATTTCGAGGCATATCAATTTTCATCTCACGGCCTCTTATGTGAGTGTGGCTGAGGCTCTCTCATGTTAGTGTAAGTCCAATTGCATTGCGTATGCCATTTTATGCCTTAGGATCATTTCCTCGGTTTGCGTGCCCGTGTGCACGCATTCCGAGACATCTCATTTTCATAGCATTGTGTATGTTAGGATTGTATCTTAGTTGCATTTCATACATATCATGCATATTGCATTGTGTTCGGGATAGGAGTTAGCCCGGGCACGGGAAACGAGGCGCGTTTCGTACTCCGAGCGACGGAACGGGTCTCAATTCCAAAGTCACTGATACTCCGGATTACCCGTGATGGAGTTAGGTTTTGTTGTAGAATTCATATGCATTCATCCCATATTGAGTTGTGCAATTCGGCTCGTCGGCCATCATGCATCGATATGCGTGATTGGTGGCACGAGAATCGAGGCATGCATATATTTGTGAAATACATTGCTATGCCCCTTTCCTGCTCTCTGTTGCAGCAAAATGAAGAATCAACAACTTTCTGGGACTTGGCACGCATTTCGAGAAACATTGCAAACAGAGGCTGATTGGGGCATCCCAATGGATCTCCGCGCAAAGCAGCCCAAACATGCATCATATCATTATCCGGAGCGGAATCAAGGCAGTCCCTGGCTTGCATGCCAGTTTACAGTTTTTCTTAGTTAATTTGTTAATTAATTAGGATTTTTCTGTATTATTCGGACTGTATATTTTGGACTGTATTATTCTTTCATTTGGGACTGTATTATTATTTTATTCGGACCCTCTGCGCGAGGGCAAAATTGTAATAAGTGTGGGTGAGTGTGATGTATGTCTTCCAACCCCACGTCTTTCTTCCCTTTTATTTACCTGCTTACGATGGTTTGATATAGGGCATATTTCAATTAGCATACAGTATGACAGCATGTTTTGCATCATTCATCTGTTTTACACGCACCGGGCTCGGCGCATCATACAAACTGCATTTGTATTTCAATTCCAAATTGAATACGTGATAGCTGTAGCATTCCACATGCCATGTTTAGAATAGCCGAGCCTGCTATAGTTTGCATCTTTGCATGTGTTGCATTAGGCATTGCTGTATACTTAGGATCATACATGATTTCTAACGAGCTTCTATTTTGGCTTGGAGTACTCGGTGAGCTTTTATGCTTTAGCATCCTTGCATGCGTGTGAGTGTTGCCATGATAGCATGCTTACCATGAGGCTAAATGCTTATGTGATATAACTGCCTTGAATGCCTGTGGGTGGAGGTTGAGTTACTTGAATTAGAACAATTCATCAAATGTTTGTTTTAAGCCCACTAGATAGTGGCAAAATCATATTTTTCTAAGCCCACCCGAGGGTGGCAAATCCACGTCTTAACCTACCTGCGGGTAGCACCATCAAACCATTTAAAAAAAAAAAACAAACATGAAATGTTTCGTTCCAATTCAGGCGATTCAGTCTATACTTGTATGCTGTGCGCATCACATAGTAACCTAGGCTAATAACCGGAATAAGAACTCGCAATGTTTTCAAAATTAGATATCATGATTAGTAGAGGCCGGTCTTTGACCGGGCGAGCGGGGGTGCTCACGAAGTGACCTTCCCCAATCGTACCTAAGTTCCCGAGCCGAGGCAACTTTGGTGATGACGGACACGTGGCCTTTGGCACCGAGTCAGGATTTCCTAAATTTCCCATTTTAAAATATTTAGGTGGCGACTCTGTATCTGGCAAAGCAGTCCATGTTTGTCACTTCTTTCAAAAAATCTGTTTTCAAAAACGATTTGCCGGAGTTGGACTCTTTGGTTCAAGATTAAGAACCGTGACATTTGAGTCCTTCGAACTGTAGTAGACCCAATATCGAACCAGAACCCGGGGGGGGGGGAACTCGCACTCCCTTCCCCCGGGATGCGTTCGGGGACGTCTACAGTTTCTGGCGACTTTGCTGGGGATTTAGAGAACTTGACTCGAACTCATGATATCTGGTTTTGACTACACTTGTGTATTTCTTTGCATTGCATTTGCATTGGTGTGCCTAGGACACCGTGTTTGCCATCTGCTATTCCTGAGCGGTTTGCCAGAGGCTTGTCTTGTCAAGGCATGTCCATAAGGCTGACCGGTTACGGGCTCTGCCAGTATGGGAACACAAACCCCGGTTTTATCGGGGCACCCTTTTTGACCATTCGACCTAGTGCATATTCGGATCCATAGTGACCATTCCAAACTAGGACATGTTGCTTACCCGTTTATAGGTTGTTTGAAGCCGCTGCGTGCATAGTGAAACCCTAGTTCCTGACAAAATAGGACAGGGAAACCCTACCCCAACATAGGGGTGTTTTCGGCTCTCACTTATCTGCTATGTGTTTGTTAGAGTGTGTCTCTACAGGGAATGCATGTATCAGTTGAGTTTGGGCATCAGGCCTGTAGGCATCAGTCAGTATCTGAGAATCAGTTGTCTGCGAATATCCGATTCAGTTTTGGGGAACAGTGATATAGGAACAGTGATCAGTGATCGAGGACAGTGTATTCTCAGCTTAGCAACTGTGTGTTGTATGCCCGACTGTGCGTTGTGTGTATTTAATTTAAGCTGTTATGCTGCTCGTTTTTCTGGTCATTTATTTCCTTTTTGCTTTATTATCTTTTTGCTAGGGCAGTTTTTAGCACGATTGCTTCCGAACCACTAGATACTCCCCAAGCACTTTGGACACGAGGTCGCCGACTCAATTGATCCGAGGATCTGGTTGACGGACATCCAGTGTTCCACTCTCTTCCCCCAGTTATCAGAAGAAGGCCGAGGAGGCGGAGTGTGTCAGAACAGGGATTACCGGGACAGAGGGCTACTTTGATAGTAAGCAGTCAGGTTGAGATTTCTGTGTCTGCCATAGAGGTACATTTACCGGTCGTTCAGATGGAACAGTAGAATACATCAGGGATGGAGGCGATGATGCGCCAGATGCATGAGAGCATGAAACAGATGCAAGATGATGCCGTCCGCCAAGCGGAATTTTCTAAACAACAAGCCGCAGTCATGGCCCAGCAGGCCGAACTGATTACTAGGCTGCAACAGCAGAATGCAGTGTCTGCTTCATATCAGGCTCCTCCTCCACCAGCGGCTCTACTACCTGAGCAGGCACTTATTGGTCAGAATACCCTGCCAAATCCTCAGAATATCCTCCCGAACACCCAGAATACCTTACCCAATGTCCAGAACACTCAAGAGGACACAAGTCTTCCAACGGGGCTGGCTCCGCCCCCACTTCTGCCACAACTGTCCAAGAATCTTACACCCAACCACCCGGACTCTCCATTTGAGTTCGAGGTAGATCATACAGCTCTGAAACTGAGTAAGCTGGAAAAGCTTTTCAAGAAATTGTAGGGGGTGACGGCCATCCCAGACATCGAAGATGGGTACACTGATGTGGCCGTAACATTGCCAGACAGATTCAAGATGCCACAGATTGACCGTTTTGATGGGTCCGGAGATCCCATCGTCCATCTTCGGCTATTTTCAGACATCCTGAGACCAATGGGCCTAACCTGACCACAAAAGCTTTCTTTGTTTGGCAGAACTTTGTCGGGGGTGGCAGCCATCTGGTACGCAAAGTTAGAAGATGATGTGAAGAGAAACTGGGATGAGCTGGCTGAGGCCTTCGTTGTACAGTACTCATATAATACACAGATCGAGATTACAACACGTGATCTCGAAACAATGAGGCAGGAACAAAAAGAGACTTTATCTGATTTTGTAACTCGGTGGAGAGCAAAGGCATCGATGATGACCTTGAGGCCAACAGATAAAGATCAAATTCGGATGATTGTACGCAATCTCCAACCGAAGTTAATGCAGAAAATGATCGTACTCCCTTTTCCCACCTTCTCAGATTTACACGAGATGGGGGTACAGATCGAGGATGCGATGAAGCAAGGTTTGATCGACCAGGACCGAGAGCAGCCCCGAAGGACATTCAACCGTAATAACGCCGCAGGCCCGAGTGGCGCTGCCAACACAAGGACTTCGGAGGTCGGCATGGTCACCACCACTCCCCCTTCCCAACCAAGGCCCGCAGCGGCCACATCCTTTTCCAGTACCTCCGGGAGCAGTAACCAAGCCCCAAGATACCAATCCAGAGGCCAAAGAACCTTCACTCCACTATACATGCCCTTGTCCAAGGCTCTCGGCGTTCTAATAAAAAAGGGGCATCTGAAACCCCTAGAGCCGAGGCCACTACCAAATCCACTCCCCCCTTCCCACAACCCAGCCAAGTACTGTGCGTACCATCAGCAGCATGGCCATGATACAGATCAATGTTTTCGGCTGCGTCACGAGATTCAAGACCTCGTTGACAAGAATATCATTCTGCCTCCCGAAAGACCCAACGTCACAACTAACCCACTCCCCGCGCATAACCAAGATCCACCACCCAAAAGAGTCAACCTCATCCAAACTGGGGTCGTTTCCTACGATCCTAGTATCTATATTACTTCCTCTCACCTACCCAAGCCGGAGGTGATCCTTCCTGATTGCACTAACTTGTGCATGTTGGACACCTTCACAACCCAATCTGAGCCAAAGGTGGTGACCTCCGAAGATGGAACGGGGCAGGTTTCAGAAGAGAGCAGAATTGGTGAGTCTGGGATGGGACAGCCTGGGAATTATGCTGGAAGAGCTTATGATCCAAGCGGATATATCTTATCGGTGAGCCAGTCTGAGCTAAGTGTGAGGCTGCCAGAAAAAGCTGAATTGTGCATGATTCGGGGAGACGGATTTGAACAAGGGGCAGATGATTTGATAACGGTGGAAGAAGATTTTGCCAACCTCCAGTTCTTCAACGACCAAGAAGCAGGGGATGCAACAATCAATTGGTTTGAATATGGGAAGTCGGCAGAGATTGCCGGATGGTTAGATGATCAGCCAGATGTTGTGGAAATTCAGCCAGAGCAAGGCCCGGCAGGGGCAGGGGTATCAATGATGGCCGGAAGGGCCGAGAGTCAGAATGAATTGCTGGAGAGCGCCGGTACAAAGAATTTCGCTCGGGATCAAGATATTGTGAAAACTGAACAACAAACCCTACTAACACAGGAGGAGCAAGAGAAGAGATGGGATTCTGAGAGAATCCGGAAAGCCAAGAACCATGAAGAGGTTGAAAGTGCTGCGAGCACAAGAGCAGGACATGTTGTGAGCATGTGGGATGAAAGTACCAAGAGTACGAACTTGCCGGAACCAGATAGGTGTTTGTTGAATGTCAGTGGGATGTGGTGGAAAGACGATGACTTATGTCTTGCCCACATAGACGAAGATTGGGCAGGTGCTCAACCAGATGATACTTGGTACCTCGATGAGGTGGACCACATGACCAGGAGCGGGCGGTACTTTAAGCCCCCGCACCTCGACCAACCCGAAGCATCTGGGAAAGATAAAGAGGCCGAGAAACAGAGAAAGAAGCAAATTGAAGAAGAAGCTGTACTGAGACAGTTAAAGAAGATACAAGCAGACATCACCATCTGGGGACTGCTTATGGCTTCGAGGGTGCACAGACAGGCTGTCCTATCTGCTATGGACAAGGCCAAACTCTCCATCGAACCTACGCCAGAGCAGCTGGTTGGGCTGGTTTTTCCGGGAGGAGGTTCCCCGGCATTAACCTTTTCAGACAAGGAATTGCCAGCCTGAGGGCGTGAATCATAACAAACCCCTCTACATCTCCGTGGAGTGTAGAGATAAGTGGATACCGGTGGTACTTGTTGATACCGGGTCTGCTATCAATGTCTGCCCAGTCAGAACGGCATATGCAATCGGGTTAAAACCCGCAGACTTCATACCAACCACTCAGGTGATCAAAGCTTATGATAATACCAGTAGGGAAGTGATGGGGACTGTCAAGGTTCAGACCCAGGTTGGTCCAGGACAACACAACATTGAATTTCATGTCTTGGACGTTCCCGCAACCTTCAACTTGCTCTTGGGGCGGCCGTGGTTGCACCAAGTGAAAGCAGTCTCTTCCACTCTGCACCAGATGTTGAAATACCCTCACGGGAAGGGGGTTGCAATTGTTTTCGAAATTCATCCATCCATCCACCGCCAGAAGTGTCTACGCCAGTTTTGGAGATCGAGCACGGCACGGAGGATGTGTTCTTATCAGGGTTCACTTTGGCAGAGGCCCGGGTAGTGCAGAATATTATGGCTGTGAATGAAGGTAGTGTACGTTAGTGCTCAATCCGTCTACCTCATGAACAAGTTACAACATATCCCCGGGATGGGATTAGGAAGGAGCGGCAGGAAAGGAGTCGCATGCATTGGCCGAAGTGCCACACAACCCGCATACCTTTGGACTGGGTTATCTGCCCACCAAAGAGGACTGGGTGAGGAAAGGAAAGGAAATGGCCGGCAGAGCCAGAGCGAAGCAGGCTGGAAGCCTTTTGACTTAATGCACAGGCCCATCCAGGGTACCCTGAACGGACGCTTCGTCGGGAGGGGGAGGACTTTCCATTTTGCGGCTTCCCAGAGCCATGGTTAAACGCGGAAGAAGAAGCGCGTACCAGGTTTCGAAATCTTCTTCGACCTGCAACTATCCGGGGATGACGTTGCCACAGAGCAGACAGACCCAACAGCTGAGGTTGAGCAGAATAAGGCAGTGGATCCTGAGGGCACAGAGTTGGAAATGGGGGTAGCACTGGCATGTCTCCTCTCTGATCCTCCGATCGACCAAGAGTGCTTGGGGGATAACTTCGCGGTTTCCATGATTGGGGATGAAACGGCTGCGAGCCGACCAGCAGCTATCTTGGATGCATCAATCGCACCCTCTCTCACTTGGCAGTACGAGGAGGGATTTTTGTCCAGCAGCACCGGGTCAGGTAGTGAGCCGGAATCTGATTCCACCGAGTCCTGTGAGTCGGAATCAGGTTCCAGCTCGACTGAGTCTGAGTCTGGTACTCCTAGGGATGTTAACCCGGATGCCACAGTCCTGTCCAGGTCGTCTTTTTCCTTTTCATTTGAGTCTGTTGTAACCAATGAATCGGACGATTCGGATGTGCCTAATGAGAATGAACTATCTGTGGTTTCCGAGTATTTTTCTGTGCCCTTGATTTATTGCATTAATTCAGACTTTCAAAACTTTGATGAAAACGACGAGGACGAAGTTCCTCCGGTTTTACAACGTTTAATTGAACAAGAGCAAGAGAGATTTGTTAAACCATTAATGGATGAAATCATTACCGTGAACATTGGTACTGAGGAGGACCCGCGGCTGGTCCAGATCGGGTCCACATTGTCTTCGGAGGAACGCGAGCGCTTAGTCGCTTTATTAAAAGATTTCAAAGATGTTTTCGCTGTGGTCCTACGAAGACATGCCTGGAATCGATCCTGAGATTGTACAGCATCGGATCCCCCTTGACCCCGAGGCCCGACCTGTCAAGCAGAAACTCAGAAGGATCCGCCCGGATTGGGCTCTTAAGATTAAGGAAGAGGTCACCAAGCAAATCGACGCAGGCTTCCTGCTGGTATCTGAATATCCGACTTGGTTGGCCAACATTGTTCCGGTGCCGAAGAAAGATGGCAGGATCCGGGTGTGTGTAGACTTCAGGGATTTGAACAGAGCTAGTCCGAAGGACGACTTTCCCTTACCGCACATCGATGAGTTGGTAGATTTCACAGCAGGGCATGCATTGCTCTCATTCATGGATGGCTTCTCGGGATACAACCAGATAGTGATGGCACCAGAAGACAGGGAAAAGACTGCATTCACCACCCCGTGGGGGACATACTGCTACCGGGTAATGCCGTTTGGGTTGAAGAACGCTGGAGCTACTTATCAACGGGCCGCGACCACAATACTACATGATATGATCCACAAAGAGGTTGAGGTGTATGTGGACGACATGATTGTCAAGTCCAAAGAAAGAGAGGGCCACTACACCGCCTTGCACAAGTTTTTTCAAAGGATCAGGGAATTCCGGTTGCGGCTAAACCCTCAGAAATGTACGTTTGGTGTTACAGCGGGGAAAAATGCTAGGGTTTCTGATTACACAAAGAGGCATCGAGGTCGACCCTTCCAAAATCAAGGCCATCCTAGAAATGCCACCACCAAGGACTGAAAAGGAGGTGCGAGGCTTTCTGGGTAAAGTGCAATTCATAAGACGGTTTATTTCAAAATTAACCTTGACTTGTGAACCACTTTTTGGCCTCCTTAAGAAAGGAAAGAAGTTCCAATGGGACGGCTGATGTCAAGCTGCATTTGAACAGATCAAAGAATATCTACAGAACCCACCCGTTTTATCGCCACCAGAACCGGGGAAATCGTTGATTTTGTATCTGTCAGTGACTGAAACTACAATGGGCTGCATGCTTGCACAAGAATCAGAAGATAAGGTGAAAAAAGCCATCTATTATTTGAGCAAAAAGATGCTGGAGTATGAGACCCGATATACACCGCTGGAAAAGGCTTGCTTAGCTCTGGTATGGGCTACCAGGAAGCTGCGGCACTACCTGTTAGCTCACTCTGTAATGTTGGTTTCAGCGACTTGATCCCATCAAATATCTCTTCGAGAAACCAGCGCTTACGGGTAGGCTAGCTCGTTGGTTGCTGTTGCTCTCCGAATTTGATCTCACGTATGTGACACGCAAGTCAGTGAAAGGAAGAGCAGTGGCAGAGTTCCTTGCCGACCACCCGGTTGAGGGGGATGAAGCAGTTGAGTACCTGTTCCCGGATGAATCAATTTTGCATATCGACGATGAAACTTGGACGATGTACTTTGATGGAGCGTCAAATCAACATGGGTATGGGATAGGAGTGTTGCTGATAGCACCCGACAATTCCCGTATCCCTCTAGCCTTCAAACTCCGGTTCAAAGTCTCGAACAATGAAACAGAATATGAAGCGTGCATTGCTGGTTTAGAAGCATCCCTGGAACTAGGGGCAAGACGGCTGGACGTCATTGGGGATTCGAACCTTGTTGTGTCTCAAGCTAAAGGAGACTGGAAAGTAAAAGAGGAAAAGATGATGATGTATCACCAAACCTTGGATTTGCTGATTCCTCGGTTTGAGAAGCTAAGTTTTACTCATCTACTAAGAGAGAACAACAGGTTCGCAGATTCTTTAGCAACTCTATCTTCTATGATAGACATCCCGTGTGGAGTCCGAATGCGTCCGGTCATCATTGACCAGAAATTTGCACCTGCCTATGAGTCGATTGCAGCCATAGATGAAGTTCAGGACGAACACCCCTGGTATTACGACATCTGGAACTTCTTGGAGAAAGAAGCATACCCGCCAGGGGTAAATGCCAAAGACAAGAGGGCAATCAGAAGAATGGCAGTTCAGTTCATCATCTGCGGGGGTAAACTGTATAAACGGGGTCATCTGGGAATGCATAAACTGTGCGTTGATGCCGAAGAGTCAAAGCGTCTGATGGAAGCCATCCACGGGGGTGAATGTGGTGCACACATGAATGGGGTAATGTTGGCACGGAAGATCCTTAGACAAGGTTATTACTGGTCCACCATGGAGGAGGATTGTATTGGCTTCGTCCGGCGATGTCACAAGTGTCAAATTCATGCAAATCGCATGAACATCCCGCCGTCAAAGCTGTACAACATGACTTCGCCATGGCCGTTTTCTGTCTGGGGAATTGATGTAATCGGAGCTGTTACGCCAAAGGGGTCGAATGGGCATGAGTTCATCTTGGTAGCGATAGATTATTTCACAAAGTGGGTTGAGGCCCAATCTTATGCGGTGTTGAAGGCTTCGCATGTAGCAAAATTTATCAGAAACAACATTATCTGTCGCTACGGAGTCCCAAATGAAATCGTTTCAGACAATGGTTCCCACTTCAAAAAGGAGGTGATCGATTTGTTGGAGAAATACAATGTGGCTTTTCATAAGTCGTCTACTTACCGGCCGCAAACCAACGGAGCAGTTGAGGCCGCCAACAAGAACATCAAGCGCATACTACAGAAGATGGTGGAAACCTATCGGGACTGGCCAGATAAGCTGCCGTTTGCTCTGTGGGGCTACAGGACTTCAATCAGAACTTCTACCGGGGCGACTCCGTACTCATTGGTTTATGGGATGGAGGCCGTTCTGCCTATTGAGATTGAGGTCCCGTCATTACGAGTATTGGCTGAGTGCCAGATAGCCGAAGCAGATTGGCAGCAAAGCAGATTTGAGGAACTCATGCTTTTCGATGAAAGAAGGCTGAAAGCACTGTACCACATCCAAGGTTATCAACGCAGAATCGCCCGGGCTTTTAACAAGAAGGTTAAGTCCAGGAATTTGAAAGAAGGAGATTTGGTACTCAAAGACAACCGAGCTCCCATCCACGACCCAAGGGGCAAGTTCAGACCCAATTGGACTGGTCCCTATATTATCAAGTCAATCTGGTCAGGTGGAGCTGTGGTTCTGATGGACCTAGATGGCTTAGAGTTTTCTCAACCGATCAACATGGACAAGTTGAAGAAATATTACCCCTGAGAGGCTCGCTAGGCCAAAAACCCGAAAGGGCGACCTAGGCAAAATTCAGAGCATAGAAAATTTGAAATTATAAAAACTGAGCTCGCAAGGTTGAAAACCCGCAAAGGGCGGCCTTGGCAAAAGTTAGAGCGCAAAAGGAGAGTAAAAATACCCGAGCGAACCCAAGCCTGAACTACGTAAGGCTTGATTCCCATCTATGGGATACGTAGGCAGCTTCATCCTGAAGTTCAGCCCCAATCTTTTCCTCGATCAACTTTGTCCATTTGATCATCTCAGTCATCTCTATTCATCAGCATTTATCGTGATCTCCGGTATAGTGTTATTCAGACTAGGGGCAACTTTCCGTTGCAATGAAGTGTTGCGGCACCATCCAGACTAGGGGCAACTTTCCGTTGCTATGAATCACCGAGGCACTTTTCAAACTAGGGGCAACTTTCCAGTTGCTAGGATCCGGGGTTGTGCATCTCAGTGACAGATCTCAGGCGTGTCCAGTTCTGATCCATATCGAAAATAGTTTTGAAAATTTTTAATAAAAGTTGACTTTGTTCAAATTAATCTTTTCACAACTAAGACCATTTTTGGACCAAAAACGGAGAATTTTCAGTACCACAACCTTCAATTTCTTTGATTTCAAAACAGAGTTCTCTTGCTCTTACATACAATTGAAGTTGCTTTTTATTACACTCATAACGAAAACTTGAAAGTACTAATAAAGCAATAAATCTGGGGCATAGTCGAGTCAGGTGTCCCTGCGCCCCCTGCCAGAGCTAGTCGAAGCCTCTGACGACCAACCTAGGCCCAATCTGTGCCTCCTCATTGAGCCAATCCCAGCACTCGTCAGATAAAGTGCAACTGAAAATAGGGGCGGGGGGCAGGAGCTCTCTAGTCCTCGAGGCCGTAGTATGTCGAGCAAGGTGTGCACCTCGAACCGGGAAAGTGACCGGGTACTCAATCCCCTCCGGAGGGCAAGTCTGATCATGACCAAATTGGCGCAGAATGCGGAATGGGAAATAGAATACACAATGGGTTAGGCCAATCAACCGGATCCCAGTATCCTGGAACATGCTATAGCTCATCGCCGAAAGGTTAAGCCAAGGACAGCGCCAAGCAATGCGTTCAGCTGACAAGTTGCACATCCATTCAAACCACCATCCCTCATCAAGGGCGTCAACCAGGCGTTGTCGAAAGAAGTAGCCGCGGGCTGAGTAAGCAGGGCAAGAGTCCACAACTTGCAATTTATCCATCAACCATATCTGGGGAGGGATGAAAAAGGAGAGAATAAAGAATAGAGAGATGTGCGATGAGAGAAAAGTAAGATAAGGGTTTTGTGAGAAAAATCGAGCCCGAGGGCCGAGTGATGTGAGCAAATACATATGTGAGCTCGAGTGGGAAACATTACCTGCAGCAGTAGTGGACTCCCTGCAAACCTGGTTGTCTCTTGGCGGTAGAAGGCATCCAAACCCAGCAGTGTCTCGGCCAATGTCATGGCGGTACAGCTCTTTCCTTCCCTCAAGCCTTGAGCGACTTCAATCAAACGGATGCTAGCTCCTCCGGAGCCCGAGACAAACAGAAAATGAGATAGCATGCACAAGCAGAGGGCATGTTGTCGGAAACCTTGCCAATGATGGTTGCTGCGGTCACCGGCGTCAGAGAATCGGTAAATCAGGCTTGGGATATCCAACATGCCATTACCAATAAGAGATCGAGCATCATGCGCGTTGAGACCGCACATCCGCCCTAAAGCTTGGGCATGGCCAAAACGAGACTGAGGCAAGATCTCTTCTGAGCGTTCAGACTCCATCAAAGCTTGAAAATCTTCAAAAGTAGGACATACCTCTTGCCCTCCGAAGCTGAAGACATGCGTCGCCGGGTTCCAAAATCTCACTGCGGCGTGGAGGAAAGGAAGGTGCAATGGAGTCCGACCCAGCGTGAATAGTGCATTCAAGCCGAAACCCTGGAAGTTCAACTTTTCCGAGCCATCTAAAGAAGATATCCAAGATGTGAGATTCTCTGCGAGAAATGCCTCCATCTTTCTGCAAAACAGTGATGAAATGAAAGAGTTCCAAAGTTGGAGCTTTATAGGGGAAGGAAAACACTATTTGGGGACACGTGTCACAATTCTGAGAGGTGTAACAAAGGGGGCCGGCCGGCCACCTATTCTAGCAGGCCGGCCACCTTTCAGTCTCCAAATGCAAAATGTGGCCGGTCATGCATTGGTCCTATTTTGCCCTCCGGAAGGGATTTTGAGGCATTTCTATGCATCGGGAACGTCGAAGGCCTCCATTTCTCTCAGTTTCGGGTACATTCCATCATCCAGATCGTCTGTCCGAAGTATGCTTTGTTGTATTTTAGCTTATCGAGTTGTTGTTTTGTTTATCGAGTTGTAAGTTTTGTCGAGCTGTCGCATTTTGTGTTTTGAGTTATTACTTTTTTGTTTACTTTTTGTTTACGCGATTTTGTTGAGTCTTGTTTATTGAGTCGTTAACATTGTTGTACTTTGCTTATCGAGTTGTAAACTTGCTAAGATTCTGTTATTTCTTAGTGAGCCGAGTTTTGATTTGTTGCGTCGGTTCATTACCTGACCCAGTAAATACACAAGGCACATTTTCATTCAATTCCATTTTGTGCAAAATGATGCGGTGCGATGCTAAGAATTTCAAATACAAACATCTTTTCAAAGGCTGTTTCATTCCATCATGTTTTACAACAAAATAAAGGTACAAGTTTTACAGGAAATAAAACTGCCTAACAATATGCAAAGTGCTACAAACTACTAGCAAAAAGTAAAATAAAGCAGGAAATAGCATCAATATCCTCGGGAACGGGAATGAGGAGGCCCTCTCATCCTCTTCTGCGGGACAACCTCTGCACCATCATCACCATCCGGGTCAGAGCTATCATCCTCCGGATCCCCCTCAGCCTCGTCTCCACTCCCGGAACCAAGACCGGAGCCTCCCTCCCCAGCAGATGTCTCTGACTCACGGTCTGCGACCTCCTCCTCCTCCTCCTCAATAATGGGTGCCCTGCGTCTGCGAGACGACCCTGCTCCTCGAGCTCCTCGAAAAGGCCTAGATGGCCCAGCTCCCTGAGAAGGCCTGGATGGCCCAGCTCCTCGAAAAGGCCCGGATGGCCCAGTACCTCGAACAGGTCCAGTACCTCGACCTCCCTGAGAAGGCCCGGGTGGCCCGGCCCGCGGCGGAGCATATACAGGAGGCATCTGAAAGTGAAAAGTTCAAATACATCAGTTCAAATATGAAAAGCAGATGCACGTACAATATGTGAGTGGGGTGTGTGTCAGATGTGCTCTACACAGCCTATCAATACAGCAGAATGTTCAAAACCAGTATGTCATCAGAAATATGCTAAATACAGGAAAGATGAACAGTACCTGCATGCCCATAATGGCCAGCTGTGCCTCCCTCCGTAGGATCATGCCCTCGAATGTGGCCAGCATCCCAAGTATCTCATCCGTGTACTCAACTGGAGGCTGCAAATACAAATGCAAAACTATCAGTAAAGGAATGAACATCCAAATATCTAACTGATAAATCAAAGCTGTAAAACATACCGGGGGTGAATCAGGATCCCTGACATGTATGTGGTCAGGAAGAGGAGGCTCTAGCGAGACCTGGTAAGGAGTCCCGAACCGCCAACTCGTCAACTCGGTCGGCATGTCTGGCCACCCAGGATGATGAAGAGACGGAGGGATCGGAGGAATCGAACTACCTCTACCCCTAGATGCACCAGCCCTGCTAGAGGAGGGGATATCCGTAGCACGGGCACGACTCGAAGATGGTACATCAGTAGGCCTCCGTGGCGGAGCACGCACTCCCGTCAAGGGGGGCATCAGATATATACGACGATAGGTGGCGTAGTCCCCCTCCATGAGATGTAACAAAGCATCGGTGCCCTGCATAGCACTAATGACCTCCTGGGCAGAGAGTCTATCGGCAGTCCGCATAGTGGCTGGAGGTACAGCAGGAGGGTCCTGAGAATCGTACCCCCACACCTGACGCAGAAAGCGTTCCCCCAGGAACCATGCCCTACCAACTGGTCCTTCGAGCAGGAACCTATACTGGGAATTACCCGATCCTCCGGGATACTGATGTCGGAGACCATCACCTAAGACCGCCCAGGGCTGCCAAGTAATCTGCGGATAGCCAGTGCATAAATCAATCAGAAATCAGGAATATACAAGGCAGATCAAAGATGAAAATGAAAGGAACTGAGAGTTCTGAAATACCTCTGTCGTCCGCACAGTATCAAAATACTGTCGCAGGTAGAAGAGAGTCTCTCGAGGTCTCGGTCGGTGCTCGCCCTCGAATACCAATGAAAACGGAGTCATAAGGAGTCCTGCACCTCCATCTCCGGGGCTAATGTGGGAAAATATACGTACACCCATAGCTGAGAAAAGCAGTGCGGAATGTGAATACAAAGTGCTAAAGGCAGAATACAGAGTGCAAAGTGCGCCGTGTGTGCAATGAACAAGTAATGAGGAGCAGAAATGTAAATCAAGAGGACAGAACGTACCTCCCAGGCTCTCCAATAGCCGCCGAGTAAGTCTCCTCGCCCGCGAGAGGCTGTACTCATGTAACAATAGAGGGTAGCCAGGCCAGCGCCACCCCAATCATACCGACTGACCTGTGATAGGTCCACTAGGGCACTCAAAAGATACAACCCGACAGTGTTCCCCCTATCAGCAAATAGAGTGGTGCCAAAGAGGAACATAAGGAAACCTCGGGTGTATCGCTCAATCTCCTCAGGAGACTCAGGCTCCATCTCCGGCCTCCGAAAATGGGAAGAGAACCAGGTGTACCGAACTCTCTTGGAAGCTCTGTCTACAGGTGGGCGAGCCCCCAGTAGATGTACCCAAGCGGCCTCCCACTCTCCCATATCCTCGTCATAAGGTATGGGCCAACCGCCTATGTCTAGGCCGGTGAGTACGGCAAAGTCTAGCGGAGTCATGGTTATATCCCCAGTGGCAGAAAAATGGAAAGAATTGGTGGTGTCCCACCATCTCTCCACCAAAGCAGCTAACAATGTCCTACTGGCAGGACAGTGTGATAACCCTGTACAGAATGCTCCGAACCCTGCTGAGTCAACCAAATCCCGGACAGCCTCCGGAAGCTTAGCGTACCACTCTCTCGCAGCAGTGGAGCCATATCCTCGCACGGTGCGAGAGCCAACCTGCATTCAGAATGAATACATGTGTTCAGTACACAATAAAATGCAAGCCGTATGCAAGTAACAAGCTGTGTGCAAATGAAATGAAGAAGCTGTGTGCAAATGAAATGAAGTAGCTGTGTGCAAATGAAATGAAATCAGTGGGTTGTGTGTTCACATCAAAATCTGGGCTGCGTGTTCAGTAAATCTGTGTTTTGGGCTGTGTGTTCAAACCTTACTCAGTGGGCTGTGTGTTCACATCAAAATCTGGGCTGCGTGTTCAGTAAATCTGTGTTTTGGGCTGCGTGTTCAAACCTTACTCAGTGGGCTGTGTGTTCACATCAAAATCTGGGCTGCGTGTTCAGTAAATCTGTGTTTTGGGCTGCGTGTTCAAACCTTACTCAGTGGGCTGCATGTTCACTTCAAATCTGGGTTGCGTGTTCAGTAAATCTGTGTTTTGGGCTGTGTGTTCAATCCTAAGTAGTGGGCTGCGTGTTCACTTCAAAATCTGGGCTGCGTGTTCAGTAAATCTGTGTTTTGGGCTGCGTGTTCAAATCCTAATCAGTGGGCTGCGTGTTCACTTCAAAATCTGGGCTGCGTGTTCAATAAATCTGTGTTTTGGGCTGCGTGTTCAAGTCCTAATCAGTGGGCTGTGTGTTCACCATCGACTTGGACTGTGTGTTCAAAAAATCGGAGTTTGGGACTGTGTGTTCTACTGTTAATTAGTGTGGGCTGTGTGTTCACTATCAACTTGGATTGTGTGTTCAGAAAATCAGAGTTTGGGACTGTGTGTTCTACTCTTAATTAGTGTGGGCTGTGTGTTCACCATCAACTTGGACTGTGTGTTCAGAAAATCGGAGTTTGGGACTGTGTGTTCTACTCTTAATTAGTGTGGGCTGTGTGTTCATCATCGACTTGGACTGTGTGTTCAGAAAATCGGAGTTTAGGGACTGTGTGTTCTACTCTTAATCAGTGTGTGCGGTGTGCTCACCTTCAAGTTCGGGCTGTGTGTTCGACAAATCAGTGTTTGAGCCGTATGTTCAATTCTTAACTAGTGTGTACCGTGCGTTCACAATCAATTAGTCAATGAGCCGTGTGTTCAGCAATTCAAGTGTTTAAGTCACATGTTCAGAATGCAAACAAAGTACTATGTCATAAGCTAAAACTGTGTGTTCAAGCATGGCAAAGCTACAAAATGCACGAAAAATGCAGAAAATAAAGTAAAATACCTCTCGTGCATCATGAGAGAGGTGCTGCTCCGGCTGTCGCAGAAGTAAATCCCCGGGTGCCCGGTCATTGAACCCAATGAAACGACGAAAAACGGCCCGTGGAAGCATATGTACCGGTGGGACGTATCTCCCGGGAACAAAAGGGCGGACTCTCGGGGGCAGTGTCATGATATCAAAATCATCCCTGGCACCTGGAGGACCTCCACTATGAGGGTAATCACCCGCCATTTCAAGAAATCTGCAAAAGGAGCAAAAATGAGCAAAAATGAGCCAAAATTGGAAAAAGTCAACAAAAGTCAACTCCCAGGAAATAGAAAAGTCAACAAAAGTCAACTCCCGAGAAAATCTTCCAAATATTGAGACAAACTTACCTCAAGTGGCGAAAATGAGAAAAGAAGCCCCGAAATCAAAATTTAATCGGTTCAAAGTGCTTAAAACTGAAAGATTTCGCGAAAACAACTTGCGTGGAAGGCCGAAAAGCGCGTATAAAGTGCAGATCTGAAGGAAAAAATGGTTTGGGGAGCAAGGGAAGGAGTTCTTGCAGCTGTGGGAGTGATTTCAGAATGAATGGATGAGGATATATATAGAAATGAGCCAAAATGACAAAATTGCCCCCTGTTTTGGACAAGTGGCCGGCCGGCCACCTTTTCTGGCTGGCCGGCCATTTGCTTTTTAGTTCCTAGCCAGTGACCTCCCCTAGGGCAACCACCTGGCCGGTGGTGTTCCCCACTTGCCCACCTAGCTCCTTGCAAATTTTGAGGAAGATCGGAGTTCCCGGGACCTGAAAAAGTTCAAGAAAAGTGCACTTTCTGGCGCGAAATTGCTCCGCCGGAACTTCAGCTGCAATTTCTGACATGTGTCTTATCATTACTCAACAAAATCAAGGTGTATCCTTTTTGAACATGTTGTAACCTCTCCGAGAGGTGAATCAGAGGCCGCGATCAAGTTGCCTTCACCGAAATGCGCGTTTTCTTACTCGTTGTTTCGCAACAAACGGGCACCCTGATTCGTGCTCATTTTGCATTGTTTTGCATATAACTTGCATTCTCATGAACATTTTGAATTGACATGCATGTTTTCTTGGTGTACCATACCTCTGTGCTTGAGCATGCATTGTCACGCACGTTCTTTTCTCGCATTGCGATGCGTTCACTCGCCGACACTGCGTGTGTCAAACTTTCGGAACCATAGGAATCGCATTGAATATATGTTGTTAGCATATTATTCTTGTTGAATTTCTCTCTTTTGCAGGCACGATATTGTATGTACGGTTCATTTGAGGCTGGTGCGACCAGACGAATCGCGCAGGTATCGTATCTTCTCCGTGTGAGACGTGACGAGAATTGAATGATTCTTCGCATTCCTAACTGCATGAAATGTAGTTGTTGCTTTGCATTCTGGCTTAAAACTGTTGTATCTATTTGCGAATACTTGCCTCATTACAGCTTGCTGCATTTGCATGATCATTTGGCTTTGTGCATGTCGCTTTGCATTTTGCCCCCCCTGCCTGCGGGCACATATCTCTGTTCATCTTGTATGATTGTCTAAGTCTTCGGCCTTGTCAAAAATGGGTCGTCTCTAGGCTTTGACATTCACTCCCGTCACTTCTTGACTTCCGAGTTCTGTCAAAGAGGGGCAACTGTAGACACCCCATTTTTGACCGACCTTAAGACTCAGATGTCACCGATTAAGCGCTCGGTGATGTTGCATATTGTGCTCGTTCAGAAGTCTCAGAGTCGCGGCCGCGAGCCTTGCCTTCGGACTTCCGGGCTCTTTTTGTACTTTTGTCTCGGTTTGCAAACCAGGCTTGGTTTTCTCTGTTTTCTTTCCTGAGGGGAGGGAGAGGTCCCGTAGACTATCTCTCAGTGGCCGTGGGCTACATTTAGTGCCCATAGGCCATTTTGCCCATTTCGGAGCCCGGTTCCCGGTTTTCGGAGCCGTCAGGCCGTATGCCTCGGTTCGGGACCACCCAACCATCTCCGATTCCTCCGGTTTTTGGCATGCATCTCATTTACTCCCGTTCGAGGGACACTGGGGTCTTAGATACCGACTTCGTGGCCAAACACCACTTTCGGTGCTTAACGGCCGGTTTTCGGGACCCCGAACTGCGTGCTTTGGCCCCCGAGCATTCGTTTTGCGTCGGTTTTTGTTCATTTTTGGCAGGTACCTCTGTTTTATCACCAGGAAGATCACTAGAGGGTGGAAGGCCAGCAATTGTCTCAGCAACCAGTTATGCTCTTTCAGCGCCCCCCGGCGCCCGTTTTTCTCACTTCCGGGCTAATGTTGAACACCCTAGGGCCATTTTCTTCGAGCCAAAACCACATATTTGTGTTGTACACACATGGGAGGATCCTAAAAACACATGTCCGGCCAGTAATTCTTCTTTTCATTTTTGAACCCCTCCTAAAAGTGGCCAATTCTCTCTCCTGTTTTAGAGTTGCCAATTTTGAACCACATGGTTGTGAAGAGGAGACCTGGGAGGACACCAATATGTGAAGCTCGGCCATTAATTCGATTGGACCATTTTTCCCCTTGGCCGGCCGGCCATAGGGGGTAGCTGGCCGGCCATCTGCAGCAAAAATGGCTGGCCGGCCATGCTTCTTGGGAGGTGTGCATGGCAGCTGTATAGCTTTATCCCCTAAAATATCTGATTTCGGGGGATATTTTGTAAGCAAGGGAACTTAATCCCTTAAGGCCTACACTCTTTCACACTTTTTTTGACACCATCCTTGCATGCATACATCTCTCTCTCTCTCTGCCTTAAGAGTTAGAACACTTGCCTCAAGCTTACAAACACATATCTATCTCCATCTCTTTGATTCTTCTCAAGTTTGGTGCCATTTCTTCATCATCATCAAGCACCACCACCACCACTCCATTTCCAGCAGCAAGGAGAGGTTCTTAGAGGCTTAGAAGCAACATTCCTCAAGCCAAGAGGTAGAAAAGAAAAGGTCTACAAGGGTAAGTCTCCATCTCCCTCTTTTGTAGCATTTTCTTGCTTCTTTTCTTAAGCCTATTTTCTCACTGTTTTAGGCTCCGACCATAACTGAAAGGGTCCTTATTTTGAGATATTCTTCATGTTTGTTCAAGGGTTCAACCATGTTTGAGCCCTCTATGGCACACTTGTTTCAATATCCTCTTGTATGACAATATTTTGTATGAAATTTCTAGCCTATGAGTGATCTGTTTTCGAGCATAATGTAAACTGTAAGTGGGCCTATTTTGAGCCCCTATTCAACATTTAAGAAGGGATCAACCTTGTTTGGGCCCCCTATCTTGCACTTACTTCATAATCTCTCCTATTTACCGTAAATTTGCATGATTTGTTTGGCCTATATGTAAATTGTTTTGGAGCATGTCATGAACTGTGAGTAAGCTTATTTTGTGTCCCTCTACAACATTGTAGAAGGGATCAACCTTGTTAGGGGTCTCCATGTTATACTTGTCATTATACCCCTCTTTGACCCCCATTTTTGCATGCTTTTTTAAGCTTATCTAGCTTCTGTTTTCGGCCATCATCAGAGTTGGAAAGAGTCATATTTTGATCTTCTTGACATATTTAATTAAGGGTCTTTTCTGGTTTGACGAATTTTTGGGGTACCTCATGTTATAGCCTTATGTATCCTAGTTCTTGCATCACATTTTTAGCATGTTTGCATACTGATTTGGGGGATGTCATCTACTGTAAATGTTCATATTTTTAGTCCCTCATCAGTGTTTTAGAAGGGTATTTTTCCATTTGGGCTTTGTATATACCACTTGCTTCATAGCCTCCCTTGTGGAGCCATTTTTGTATGCCATGTTAGCCCCATTTATGATTGCTGTTTGGCCATGTTTTGTACTGAAAAATGCTAGTTTTGGGGCTGCCTTGCTTCTGCCTTTTCATGTCATGTATCAATTATGCATGTTTGGTGTAGCTATAGGCCATTTCGGGTGCCAAAATTCATGTTTCGGGATCATTCCATGCATCGGGTACACTTTGGCCATGTTTCGGGATTGTTTTGCCCCCCATTTCAGTGCTGAAATTCATTTGCATGTTTGCATATCATATTTCCATGTCATTTCATGCCTTAATGCCATTGCCTCGGTTTGCGTGCCCGTGTGCACGCACTTCGAGGCACTTCATTTTCATCCGACGGCCTCTTATGTGAGTGTGGCTGAGGCTCTCTCATGTTAGTGTAAGTCCATTTTGCATTCTGTATGCCATTTTAGTCTCATTGCATCGTGTATGCCATCGCCTCGGTTTGCGTGCCCGTGTGCACGCATTTCGAGGCATCTCATTTTTCATATCACGGCCTCTTATGTGAGTGTGGCAGAGGCTCTCTCAAGTTAGTGTAAGTCCAATTGCATTGCGTATGCCATTTTATGCCTTAGGATCATTTCCTCGATTTGCGTGCCCGTGTGCACGCATTCTGAGACATCTCATTTTCATAGCATTGTGTATGTTAGGATTGTATCTTAGTTGCATTTCATACATATCATGCATATTGCATTGTGTTCGAGATAGGAGTTAGCCCGAGCACGGGAAACGAGGCGTGTTTCGTACTCCGAGCGACGGAACGGGTCTCAATTCCAAAGTCACCAATACTCCGGATTACCCGTGATGGAGTTAGGTTTTGTTGTAGAATTCATATGCATTCATCCCATATTGAGTTGTGTAATTCGGCTCCTCGGCCATCATGCATCGATATACGTGATTGGTGGCACGAGAATCGAGGCATGCATATATTTATGAAATACATTGCTATGCCCATTTCTTCCTCTCTGTTGCAGCAAAATGAAGAATCAGCAACTTTTCGGGACTTGGCACGCATTTCGAGAAACATTGCAAACAGAGGCTGATTGGGGCATCCCAATGGATCTCCGCGCAAAGCAGCCTAAACATGCATCATATCATTATCCGGAGCGGAATCAAGGCAGTCCCTGGCTTGCATGCCAGTTTACAGTTTTTCTTAGTTAATTTGTTAATTAATTAGGATTTTTCTGTATTATTCGGACTGTATATTTTGGACTGTACTATTCTTTCATTTGGGACTGTATTATTATTTTATTTGGACCCTTTGCGCGAGGGCAAAATTGTAATAAGTGTGGGTGAGTGTGATGTATGTCTTCCAACCCCACGTCTTTCTTCCCTTTTATTTACCTGCTTACGATGGTTAGATAGAGGGCATATTTCAATTAGCATACAGTATGACAGCATGTTTTGCATCATTCATCTGTTTTACACGCACCGGGCTCGGCGCATCATACAAACTGCATTTGTATTTCAATTCCAAATTGAATACGTGATAGCTGTAGCATTCCACATGCCATGTTTAGAATAGCCGAGCCTGCTATAGTTTGCATCTTTGCATGTGTTGCATTAGGCATTGCTGTATACTTAGGATCATACATGATTTCTAACGAGCTTCTATTTTGGCTTGGAGTACTCGGTGAGCTTTTATGCTTTAGCATCCTTGCATGCGTGTGAGTGTTGCCATGATAGCATGCTTACCATGAGGCTAAATGCTTATGTGATATAACTGCCTTGAATGCCTGTGGGTGGAGGTTGAGTTACTTGAATTAGAACAATTCATCAAATGTTTGTTTTAAGCCTACTAGATAGTGGCAAAATCATATTTTTCTAAGCCCACCCGAGGATGGCAAATCCACGCCTTAGCCTACTTGCGGGTAGCACCATCAAACCATTTTAAAAAAAAAAAACAAACATGAAATGTTTCGTTCCAATTCAGGCGATTCAGTCTATACTTGTATGCTGTGCGCATCACATAGTAACCTAGGCTAATAACCGGAATAAGAACTCGCAATGTTTTCAAAATCAGATATCATGGTTAGTAGAGGCCGGTCTTTGACCGGGCGAGCGGGGGTGCTCACGAAGTGACCTTCCCCAATCGTACCCAATTTCCGAGCCGAGGCAACTTTGGTGATGACGGACACGTGGCCTTTGGCACCGAGTCAGGGTTTCCTAAATTTTCCATTTTAAAATATTTAGGTGGCGACTCTGTATCTGGCAAAACAGTTCATGTTTGGCACTTCTTTCAAAAAATCTGTTTTCAAAAACGATTTGCCGGATTTGGACTCTTTGGTTCAAGATTAAGAACCGTGACATTTGAGTCCTTCGAACTGTAGTAGACCCAATATCGAACCAGAACCGGGGGGGGGGGGGGAACTCGCACTCCCTTCACCCGGGATGCGTTCGGGGACGTCTGCAGCAACCCAATCTTTCTTCAAGTTGTCATGTTTGTTTTTCATTTGTTTAGTTGAATGCAGAAGGCCGGTTTTTCCTAAGAACTTGTTCGCAACGTTCTTATACCCACTTATAGATAATCCGCATAGTTGTCGATTACCCACATCCATTTTAGCTATGATGAGTTGTAGAAACAGCTTTGTATTGTCACTGTCAAACTGGCATTTATGGACTGGTTGTTGTTGGGTTGATGTAACTACCTTACCTCGGTTCTTGGAAGAGGTACGGGGTGACGCACGGTTCGTTGCCATGGCAAGTGCGATTGGTGTAGATGGAGTTATAAGACATGCAATCCTGCTTGTACAGTTAATGATGTATCAGTTTAACAAAATTGAAGTATATGTTTTTCATGTCCACATACAAAACCCAAGTCCATCGACAATTAAATAAGTTGCACATATACTAATAAAGAACCCTGTAGACACCCCATTTTTGACCGTCCTCAAGGCTTGGACGTCACCGTTGGAACACCCGGTGATTATCCATGTTTGTGTTCGTTTGGAGTTCCCGGAGTTCTCGGCTGCGCGCGCCCTGCCTCAGGACCTCCGAACTCGACCGTTTGTGTTTGGTTTTGCACCAAACACTTGTGTTTTGCCTTGAAAAGGCAAGGAATGCCTTGTGAGGCATCCCTAAACACCACCGGCTGGGGCTAGAGGCCACCGGCTGGCTGAAAATTATATCGGCACTTTATTGTGCCGACCGGCACTGTTTTTGTTAAAATGGCACTCTTTGCCGGCCGGGTACTATGCACTTGCTTTATCAGATATTTTTATTGCAGCTGTAAAGTTTTTGTTCCCCTCCATACACGTGTATGGAGGGATGAAGCTTTGGTTTGCTTAATGGCTAAGCATTCTTTGCCTATAAAGAGAAGCCTCTCCTCTTGGTTTTAGGGTTGAACTTTTTGAGGCAAAAACCAGAGCTCATACATACATATATATCTATATCTCCCTCCCTCTCCTCTTGTGTGTGTGTTCTAGGGCCCAAATAGTGTGTTTTACCTCATTTTTGCACCATTACACACACTATTACACCTAGCTCCGAGATTGGGAGGCTTGGAGGTTTGTTTTAAGTGATTTTGGACTGGTTTTGATCACTTGAGGAGGGCTGGACCATCTGTTCTTCATTGGATCTTCAAGGGTGAGCTTTTCACTTTAGTTTCCCCATACTTGCAACTACTTTTTACCCTCTTTGCTTTGGGTTTTTGAGTTTGTGTTTAACATAAAAAAGTCTTGTTTTTACTTGTTCTTGAACCTTCTTTAAGGTCATTTTATGGTTTGAGTTAAGCCTCATTACTTTAAGCCTTGTTTGGCCATTTTTGGTGCCTTTTTCTCAGGCCTTCTTGTTTTGGTGTTCTTTAATATTCTCACCACTGAAAACCAGTGGTTTTTCAGTGGTGAGGATGATATTTTCGAGTCTCATCTAAGGGAGAGACACCCCTCTCTCTTTGGTCCTTTGGTTGGCCTTTGTTTTGGCTCATAGTATAACATGCGTGCATGCTTTCCTTAGCTTTCATTTCAGAGCTTTATTGTGTACTTTAGGTCATGTGTGACCTCTGTTTTTAATTGATTTCATGGCCTCTTGCATGCTTTCCATGTTGGCTTTAGAATGCTCTTTTATGCTTATAAGTAGTGTCATGCTTTGAGCCTTGATTCTTGCATATTTTAGCTTGGTTTCATGAAGATATAAGCATCTATTTGCCATGTAATAGGGCTGTGAGCCACTGTTTTGGACACCTTTGGTATGCTTGATGTGCATGTTTTGCATTCTAGGCTTGTAAACTTTGCTTCCATGGAGTCCTAGCATGATTGACTTGTTTTGATCTAGTGATTTGGCATCATATTAAGCCTCATTCCAGCCCATTAGTCATGTTTGCATGTTGGCATATGTGGCTTAGTTCATGTTTTAAAGATATGCTCTTGAATGCTTTAAAATAGACATTGTACATGCTTCCATGTTTGGTGCATTTTTGGGGGTGCCATGAGGGGATTTGAGTGTCATTCCACATGCTTAAAATCTGTTTTTGTTTGTTGAATGCACACCATGAGTGGTTGTATGAATGATGTCAAATTACTCTCTTTGGTGTCCTAGACTTGGGCCCATTGAATAGCATGCTTGTGTGGCATTTTCATCATGTTGTGAGGCTTGTTTTGCCACTGTTTTTGGGGGTTTGAGGGCTGCCCTCTATGGCTTAAGTCCATTGTTGCATGCTTATGTCATGATTGTTGCTTGCTTGGTCAATATAGCCTTGAATGTATGCTTGTTAGTCCCATGTTAATTGGCCCATCTTGCATGCCATTTGTATCCTACATACTTTAGCTCTTTGCATGCTTAACATGATAGATTGCATTGCATTTGAGCCTTGCTTGCATACTTGCATCTCATAGCTTGGTTTGGGGTTGTCAAGCCAAGCCTAGGATTGAGGGGAGTTCACATTTCAAGTGGTGTAACTCACCTCAATCCTTGGTCACTAAGGCCCTTGATTTCCACATGATGGGAACTTAGTCTTCATTTGTTGTGTTACATGCATATTCACATTAAAATGAGCGATCTTGGTTCCTTAGGCTATCATGCATCAAATGCACAATTGATAGCCCTAGAACCAAGAGCCACACCCCCTTGAGTCCCTAAACATGATAGGAGGTGTTGTACATGCTCACATTTGCCCAAAAACCATGCCTATGCATTGCTGTCTGTTGCTGCTGCTGTCATCTGTCTGCTGCAGGAACTTTCTGCCGGCCGGCAGTTCAATGTGCCGATCGGCACTTTATTCGTGCCGATAAACATAGAAGGCAGCCGGTGATCAATAAGAACAGCCGGTAATCTCCCCCCCCAGCCGGTGGAGTATCTCAGACCATTTGGGAGGTATTTCAGAGCTTTGGGAATTTTTGGAAGGGCAGGGCAGTAAAAACAGAAGCAGCAATGCCATGACACGGGTTTTCCGGGCAAGTCGCGACGAGCATGCATCATTCACACATCCCAAGGCAGGGCCGAGGCCCCATTTCATTTCATTTAGATGCTTTAATTTCAGTACTTAGAAATTTGTAATAATTTATTTATTCATTTATTCTTCGGTCTGTATTATTTATTTATTCGGTCCCTCCGAGTGAGGGCAAAAATGTAATAAGTGTGGGTGAGTGTGATGTATGTCTTCCAACCCCCACTTCTTTCTAACCCTTTTATTTACCCGCTTTCAGTGGTAGATTAGGGCATTTTAAATTTAGCATACCTTATGCAATGCATGCGTGCATCCATGCATTTGCTTACATGCACCGGGCTCGGTACATCATACAAACTGCATCGCAATTTTCAAATTTCAAAATTGAATACGTGCTATGTGATAGCATTTCATATGCCATGCTTAGGATAACCGAGCCTGTCTAACTGCATTCTTGCCTGTGTTGCATTAGTCATTTAACATAAACTAGGTCATGCATTGTTTTGCTAACTAGTTTATTGTTTTGGCTTGGAGTACTAGGTGAGCTTTTATGCTTTAGCATATCGCATGTGTGTGAATGTTGCCATAATAGCATGACTACCATGAGGCTAAGTGCTTACATGATAAACTGTCTGAATGCCTGTGGATGGAGGTTGAATTACCTAAATTGGGACAACACATTAAAACTGTGAGTTTTAAAGCCCACTAGATAGTGGCAAAACCGTCTTTTCTAAAAACCCGCTTGAGAGTGGCAAAACCTGCATTTTAGCCTACTTATGAGTAGCAAATCATTTTTTTTAAAAAACAAACGCGTAATGTTTTGTTCCAACTTAGGCGATTTGGTCTATACTTGTTTGCTGTGCGCATAACATAGTAAATCTAGGCTAATAACCGGAATAAGAACACGTAATGTCTTCAAAATCGGATATCGCGGTTAGTAGAGGCCGGTCTTCGGACCGGGCGGGAGGGGGTGCTCATAGCTGACCTTCCCCGATCGTACCCAAGCTCCCGAGCCAAGTCAACTTTGGTTATGACGGACACGTGGCCTTCGGCACCGAGTCAGGGTTTCCTAAATTTCCCATTTTAAAAAATATTTAGGTGGCGACTCTGTAATCTGGCAAAGCAGTCCATGTTTGGCACTACTTTTCAAAAAAAATCTGTTTTCTCAAACGATTTGCCGGATTTGGACTCTTTGGTTCAGATTTAGAACCGCGACACCAAGGGAGTCCGAACTGTAGCCGAGGTCCCCCGCGGACGTGCTACAGTTTCTGGCGACTCTGCTGGGGATTTTAGAAAGCTTGACTCGAACTCGTGATATCCTATTTTGATTTCACTTATGTGTTTCTTTGCATTGCATGTGCATTGGTGCGCCTAGGACACCGTGTTGGCCATCTGCTATTCCTGAGCGGTTTGCCGGAGGCTTGTCTTGTCAAGGCATGTCCATAAGGCTAACCGGTTGCGGGCTCTGCCAGTGTGGGAACACAAACCCCGGTTTTACCGAGGCACCCTTTTCGACCATTCGACCTAGTGCATATTCGGATCCATAGTGACCATTCCAAACTAGGACAGGTTGCTTACCCGATCATAGGTTGTTTGAAACCGCTGCGTGCGTAGTGAAACCCTAGCTCCTGACAAAATAGGACAGGGGAACCCTACCCCAACATAGGGGTGTTTTGGTTCTCATTTACTTGCTATGTGCTTTAGAGTGTAACTCTGCAGGGAACATACAGATCAGTTTGCAAGATTAAGTATCAGGCCCGAGGGCATCAGTATCAGTGTTATGGGAATCAGTTGTCTATGGATATCGGATTCAGGCCTAGGGGCAATAGTTCGTGATCAGTAATCAGTGGTTGAGAAACAGTGTATTCAGCATTCGACCGTTTATTTTAAATACCCGACCGTGTGTTGTGTGTTTATTTACTTTGCGTCGTTATGCTGTCCGATTGTCTGTTTATTTATATGTTTTATTTATCTTTTCATTAGGTAGTTGAGCACAATTGCTACCGATCCGATAGATATTCCCCAAGCACCCTGGGTCAGAGGCCGTCGACTCCTTCGATCTGAGGATCTGATAGACGGACAACCAGTGTACTACTCGCTACCCCCGGTCACTAAACGGAAGTCAGTAAGGCAGAGGGCATCAGTACAACAGTCAGTTCAGAGGGCTTTGTCTACCCCACCTGTGCTCAGTAGAGATCGGGGTTTTGTGTTGCCAACAGAGAGGGAATACATACCAGTAATCCAACCAGAACAGGATAGTATGGCCAGTTTGGAGGAGATGGTGCGCCACCTTCAAGAGAGCATGAAAGCAATGCAGCAGGATGCTGTCCGTCAGGCAGACTTCGCCAGGCAACAGGCCACAGTTGTAAGAGAACAGGCAGAGACAATTGCCAGGCTAGAACAGCAAACCGGAGCATCTGCTTCGCACCAAGTTCCTCCCCCACCAGGAGTTCCTAACGTCGGGGAGACAGCCAATGTTCAGACTGATACAGAGCTGCCCACGGGACCACCCCCACCTCCAACCCTACCTCAAATTCAACCTCAGCTATCAAAAACACCCACCAATCTACCGGACTCTCCCTTTGAGTTCGAGACTGATCCCACCGCACTCAAATTAAGCAAGCTTGAAAAGTTGTTCAAGAGATCCCAAGGGGCCAAGACTATCCCCGATATCGAAGATGGTTACACTGACGCAGCTGTGACGCTGCCCGACAGGTTCAAAATGCCTTATATTGATCGATTCGATGGGTCTGGGGACCCCATGGTACACTTAAGATTATTTTCGGATGTTCTAAGGCCAATGGGCCTCAGTAGGCTCCAGAAGTTGTCTCTGTTTGGTCGGACCCTGTCAGGTGTGGCATCTGCATGGTATGCTAAGCTAGATGATGACGTGAAGAGAAATTGGGACGAAATGGCTGAGGCCTTCATCGCGCAGTATTCATACAACACACAGATTGAGATCACTACTCGTGATCTCGAGACAACCAGACAAGACCCCAAGGAGAGTTTTTCAGAGTTCGTAACCAGATGGAGGGCCAAGGCTTCAATGATGACCTTGCGGCCCACGGACAAAGACCAGATTCGGATGATTGTGCGCAATCTGCAGCCGAAATTGATGCAAAAGATGATAGTAGTCCCATTTCCCACCTTTTCTGACCTACATGAGATGGGGGTGCAGATTGAAGATGCCTTGAAACAAGGCTGGATTGATAGTGATCGGGAACAACCCCGAAGGACCTTTAACCGCAACACTAATGCAGGCCCGAGTGGCACATCAGCTACGAGAGCCTCCAAAGTAAGCATGGTTACCACTAACCCCCCACAAAGAAATGCGGCAGCTTCGCCATTCTCCGGTGCATCCGGAAGCAACCCACAAACAACCAAATACCCACCCAAAAATTCCAGAACTTTCGCCCCACTCTATATGCCCCTATCCAAAGCTCTAGGGGTATTGATCAAGAAAGGGCACCTGAGGCCCCTGGAGCCGCGGCCCCTACCAGAAAAACTCCCTCCTACCCACAACCCGGCCAAATATTGTGCATTTCACCAACAGCATGGTCACGACACCGACCAGTGCTATCGGTTACGCCATGAAATTCAAGATCTCATCGACAACGGGGTGATTTTACCTCCCGAGAAGCCCAATGTTACTACAAATCCCCTTCCTGCACATAACCAAGCTCCACCACCTAAAAGACTTAATTTCATCCATACTGGGGCCACATCTTATGACCCTAGTGTCTATATCACACCCACCCACTTGCCTAAACCGGAGGTGTTCCTCCCCGAGTGCACTGATTTGTGCATGATGGACATCTCCATGACCCAACCCAAGCCAGTCGCGATGATTGCCAAGAACAGGGAACAGGGGGACCCAAAGCAAGAACGAGTTGTTGAGCCAAAATCTGCGGGATTTGGAAATTGTACTGAGAAAACGTATAGTCCGAGTGACTACATTCTACCGGTGGGCCAGGATGTGCCAATGGTGAAACTTCCAGCCAGAGGAGAACTATGCGTAATCCAAGGAGACAGTCTGGGACAGGAAATGGATAGTGTAACAGCCATGGGAGAGGACTTTGCCAATCTCCGGTTTTACTACGACCAAGACCCAGAGGACCCAGCAGTCAACTGGTTCGATTATGGGGAAACAGCAGAGGCCATTGGGTGGTTGGACGATCATCCAGATGTGATAGAAGAATTTCAGCCAGAAGGGAGCCCAGCAGGGGCGAGAACTTCAGTAACAGCCAGAAAAGTTGAAAAACAGAGTACATTGTCGGAGAGCGCCGGCACGAAGAGTTTCGCTCGAGAGTGGAGCATCTTGACCACAGGAATTGTTGAGCAGTCGGATGTATTGGCACAGTCAGAACAGGAAATGTTTGGGGGATCTGAGAGAGTCAAGAAGGCAAAGGCCCAAGTGGGGACTGAAACCGCTGTGTGCACAGAAACGGATAATGTTACAAGTATGGGAATAGAAAGTGCCGTGAGTACGAGGACAGCCACGCCAGAGCCCGACAGATGTTTGTCAGTTGCTGATGGGATGTGGTGGGAAGATGAGGATCTTTGTCTTGCCCACACAGACGAAGACTGGGGGAATAACCAACCCGATAACACCTGGTACCTTGGAGAGATTGACCACATGACACGGAGTGGGCGGTATTTCAAACCCCCACACTTGGATCAACCAGAGGCCTCAGGGAAGGACAGAGAGGCTGAGAAGCAGAAGGAAAAGCAGCTCGAAGAGGAAGCCGTACTCAAACAGCTGAAGAAGATACAAGCAGATATCTCTATTTGGGGACTGCTCATGGCTTCTCGAGTGCACAGGGAGGCTGTTTTATCAGCCATGGATAAGGCGAAGCTTTCAATAGAAACAACACCAGAACAGCTAGTGGGGCTAGTCTTTCCGGGAGGAGCTGCCCCGATGTTGACATTTGCTGATAAGGAATTACCGCCTGAGGGCACGAATCATAACAAGCCACTCTACATCTCTGTGGAGTGCAGGGATAAATGGATACCGGTAGTTCTTGTTGATACAGGGTCTGCCATCAACGTTTGCCCGGCAAGGACAGCTTACGCGATTGGTCTGAAAGTCGCAGACTTTATACCAACAGTCCAGGTCATCAGGGCATATGACAATACAAGCCGAGAGGTGATGGGAACCGTTAAAATCCAGACCAAAGTTGGGCCCGGACAGCAGGAGATAGATTTTCATGTCTTAGAAGTACCGGCAACTTTCAATTTGTTGTTGGGGCGGCCGTGGCTGCATCAGGTGAAGGCAGTATCATCTACTTTGCATCAAATGGTGAAATACCCCTACGGGAAGGGAGTAGCCATCGTTTTCGGGAATTCATCAATTCATCCACCACCGGAGATATCCACGCCTGTTCTGGAAATAGAGCATGGCCTGGAAGACGTGTTCATATCAGGTTTTACCTTGGCTGAGGCTCAGGTTGTACAGAATATCATGGCCGTTAATGACGGGATATATGTTAGCGCTCAAGCAGTGTACCTCATGAATAAACTCCAATACATCCCCGGGATGGGATTAGGGAAGAGCGGCCGTAAGGGCATCGCAACGTTGGCCGAAGTGCCACACAACCCTCACTCCTTCGGCTTGGGTTACATGCCCACCAAGGAAGATTGGGTAAGAAGAGGAAAAGAGATGGCAGGAAGAGCCAAAGCAAAACAGATGGGGAAACCTTTCGAATTGATGCACCGGCCCATCCGGGGTACCTTGAACGGACGTTTCGTCCGGGAGGGGGAAGATTTCCCATTCTGTGGTTTTCTGGAGCCATGGTTGAATGAAGAAAAGAAACGCATGCCGGGATTTGAAATTTTCTTCGACTTGCAGTTATCTGGGGATGATGTTGCTGAAGAGCAGACAGACCCGACAGTCGAGGCTGAACATAGCAAGGAATTGGAGTCTGCGGACACAGAGTTCGAAATGGGGGTAGCACTGGCATGTCTACTCTCAGATCCTTTGATCGACCAGTTGTGCTTGGGGGACGACTCTTCGGTGTCCATGATTAGAGATGAAACGGCTGTGGGCCAACCAGCGGCTATTTTGGATGCATCCATCGCACCCTCCCTCATCTGGCAGTACGAGGAGGGATTTTTATCAAGCAGCACCGGGTCAGGTAGTGAGCCGGAATCTGATTCCACCGAGTCTTGTGAGTCAGAATCAGGTTCCAGCTCGTCTGAGTCTGAGTCCGGTATTCCTGGGGGTGATAACCCGGATGCCACAGTCCTGTCCAGGTCGTCTTTTTCTTTCTCTTTTGAGTCTGTTGTAACAGAAGAATCGGACGGTTTGGAAATATCTAATGAGAATGAGGTAACTGTGGTTTCCGAGTACTTTTCTGTGCCTTTGGTTTATTGCTTAAATCAGGACTTTCAAAATTTTGATGAAAACGACGAGGACGAAATTCCTTCGGTTTTGCAACGACTAATTGAACAAGAGCAGGAGAGGTTTGTTAAACCCTTAATAGATGAAATCACTACCGTAAATGTTGGTACTGAGAAGGACCCGCGGCTGGTCCAGATCGGGTCCACGTTGTCTTCGGAGGAACGCGAGCGCTTAGTCGCTTTATTAAAAGATTTCAAAGATGTTTTCGCGTGGTCCTACGAAGACATGCCTGGAATCGATCCTGAGATTGTACAGCACCGGATCCCTCTTGACCCTGAGGCCCGACCTGTCAAACAGAAACTCAGGAGGATCCGCCCCGATTGGGCCATTAAGATCAAAGAAGAGGTCACCAAGCAGATTGACGCAGGCTTCCTGCTGGTATCTGAATACCCGACTTGGCTGGCCAACATTGTCCCAGTGCCGAAGAAGGATGGCAGAATCCGGGTATGTGTGGACTTCAGGGATTTAAACAGAGCCAGTCCGAAGGATGACTTCCCCTTGCCGCACATCGACGAGTTGGTAGATTTCACAGCAGGGCATGCCTTGCTCTCATTTATGGATGGCTTCTCAGGCTATAATCAGATAGTAATGGCACCCGAAGATCGGGAGAAGACCGCTTTTACCACCCCGTGGGGTACATATTGCTACAGAGTGATGCCATTTGGGCTAAAGAACGCCGGGGCTACGTATCAACGGGCTGCAACTACAATATTACATGACATGATCCATAAAGAGGTCGAGGTGTACGTGGACGACATGATTATCAAGTCCAAAGAAAGAGAGGGCCACTACACCGCCTTGCAAAAGTTTTTCCAAAGGATCAGGGAATTTCGGCTGCGGTTGAATCCTCAGAAATGTACGTTTGGTGTTACAGCGGGAAAAATGCTGGGATTTCTGATTACACAAAGGGGCATTGAAGTCGACCCTTCCAAAATCAAGGCCATCTTAGAAATGCCACCACCAATGACTGAAAAGGAGGTGCGAGGCTTTCTGGGTAAAGTGCAATTCATAAGGCGGTTTATCTCAAAACTAACCTTGACTTGTGAACCACTTTTTGGTCTCTTGAAGAAAGGAAAGAAATTCCAATGGGACGGCCGGTGCCAAGCCGCATTCGAACAGATCAAAGAGTATCTACAGAATCCGCCCGTGTTGTCACCACCAAAGCCGGGGAAGCCGTTGATATTGTATCTGTCAGTGACTGAGACTACGATGGGCTGTATGCTCGCACAAGAATCGGAAGATAAAGTGGAAAGGGCCATCTACTACCTGAGCAAGAAAATGCTCGACTACGAGACCCGCTACACTCCGTTGGAGAAGGCATGTCTGGCCTTGGTATGGGCTACTAGGAAGCTGCGGCACTACCTGTTAGCTCACTCTGTAATGTTGGTTTCACGACTTGATCCTATCAAATATCTTTTCGAGAAACCAGCACTTACGGGTAGGCTAGCTCGTTGGTTGCTGTTGCTCTCGGAATTTGACCTCAAATATGTGACGCGCAAGTCCGTAAAAGGGAGAGCGGTGGCAGAATTCCTTGCCGACCACCCGGTTGAAGGGGATGAAGCGGTTGAGTACCTATTCCCAGATGAAGCTATTCTGCACATCGAAAATGAGACTTGGACGATGTACTTTGACGGAGCGTCAAATCAATACGGATATGGGATAGGGGTGTTGCTGATAGCGCCCGACGACTCCCGTATCCCTTTAGCATTCAAGCTTCAGTTCAAGGTCTCAAACAATGAGGCAGAGTATGAGGCTTGTATTGCCGGCCTGGAAGCTGCCCTAGAACTAGGGGCAAGGCGATTGGATGTCATTGGAGATTCGAACCTAGTTGTGTCTCAAGCTAAAGGAGACTGGAAAGTAAAAGAGGAAAAGATGATCACTTACCACCAGACCTTGGATTTGTTAATTCCTCGGTTTGAAAAGCTAAGTTTCACTCACCTAGTGAGAGAGAACAACAGGTTTGCAGATTCGTTAGCAACTCTATCTTCTATGATAGACATCCCATCTGGGGTCCGGATGCGTCCAGTCATTATTGACCAGAAATTTGCACCTGCCTACGAATCAATTTCTGCCATAGATGAAGTACAGGACAACAACCCTTGGTATCACGACATATGGAACTTCTTGGAAAAGGAGGCATATCCACTAGGGGCAAATGCCAAGGACAAGAGGGCAATTAGGAGAATGGCTGTTCAGTTTATCATCTGCGGAGGTAAGTTGTACAAAAGAGGTCATCTGGGAATGCACAAGTTGTGTGTGGAAGCTGAAGAGTCGAAGCGCCTGATGGAGGCTATCCATGGAGGAGAATGTGGTGCGCATATGAATGGGGTGATGCTGGCACGAAAGATCCTCAGACAAGGCTACTACTGGTCTACCATGGAGGAAGATTGTATCGGTTTTGTTCGGCGATGCCACAAATGCCAGATTCATGCAAACCGTATGAACATCCCGCCATCAAAGTTATACAACATGACATCACCATGGCCGTTCTCAGTATGGGGAATCGACGTGATTGGAGCTGTTACTCCGAAGGGGTCGAATGGGCATGAGTATATCTTAGTAGCAATAGATTACTTTACAAAGTGGGTCGAGGCCCAGTCCTATGCAGTGTTGAAGGCTTCGCATGTCGCGAAGTTTATCAGAAACAACATTATCTGCCGCTATGGAGTTCCGAATGAGATCGTTTCGGACAATGGTTCTCACTTCAAGAAAGAGGTGATTGATTTGTTGGAGAAGTATAATGTGGCTTTTCATAAGTCATCCACATATCGGCCGCAAACCAATGGAGCAGTTGAGGCCGCCAACAAAAACATCAAACACATATTGCAGAAGATGGTGGAAATCTATCGGGATTGGCCAGACAAGTTGCCATTCGCTCTGTGGGGCTACCGGACTTCAATTAGAACTTCGACTGGGGCAACCCCTTATTCGTTGGTCTATGGGATGGAAGCCGTTCTACCGATTGAGATTGAGGTTCCATCATTGCGAGTATTGGCTGAGTGTCAGATAGCTGAGGCGGATTGGCAGCGGAGCAGATTCGAGGAACTCATGCTCTTTGATGAAAGGAGATTGAAAGCACTGTACCATGTCCAAGGGTATCAGCGAAGGATCACCCGAGCTTTCAACAAGAAAGTTAAGTCCAGAAATTTGAAAGAAGGGGATTTGGTGCTCAAAGACAATCGAGCTCCCATCCACGACTCAAGGGGCAAGTTCAAACGTAATTGGACGGGTCCTTACATCATCAAGTCTATCTGGTCAGGTGGAGCTGTGGTTCTGATGGACCTAGATGGCCTAGAGTTCTCCCAACCGATCAACATGGACAAGCTGAAGAAATATTACCCCTGAGAGGCTCGCTAGGCCGAAAACCCGAAAGGGCGACCTAGGCAAAATTCAGAGCACAAAAAAATTAGAAAATAATAAAAACTGAGCTCGCAAGGTTGAAAACCCGCAAAGGGCGGCCTTGGCAAAAGTTAGAGCACAAAAGGAGAGTGAAAATACTCGAGTGAACCCAAGCCTGAACTACGTAAGGCTTGATTCTCATCCTTGGGATACGTAGGCAGCTTCATCTTGAAGTTCAGCCATAAACATTTTCCCCGATCAGCTTCGTCCGTTTGATCGTCTTGGTCATCCTTGTCCATCAGCATTCATCGCAATCTCCGGTGCAGTGCTATTCAGACTAGGGGCAACTTTCCGTTGCCATGCAGCGCCGCGGCACTATCCAAACTAGGGGCAATTTTCCAATTGCAGGAATCTGGGGTTGTGCATCTCAGTGACAAATTTCAGGCGTGTCCAGTTCTGATCCATATCGAAAATGGTTTTGAGAAGTTTTAATAAAGATGACTTTGCTCAAATAAATCTTTTTACAACTAAGACCATTTCTGGACCAAAACGGAAAATTTTCAGTACCACAACCTTCAATTTCATTGATTTCAAATAGAGTTCTCTTGCTCTTGCATACAATCGAAGTTGCTTTTATCTTACATTCATAAGGAAAACTTGAAAGTACTAATAAAGCAATAAATCTGGGGCATGGTCAAGTCAAATGTCCCTGCGCCCCCTCCCAGAGCTGGTCGAAGCCTCTGATGCCAAAGTGGGTCCCTCCTGTGCCTCTTCATTAAGCCAATCCAAGCACTCATCAGACAAAGTGCAACTGAAAATGGGAGCGGGGGCCAGGAGTTCTCTCATCCTCCATGCTGCGGCATACCTGGCCAGCTGTGAGCCTCGGATTAGGAATGCAGCCGGGTACTCTATCCCTTCCAGCGGACAAGTCTGATCATGACCAAACTGGCGCAGGATACGGAATGGGAAGTAGAAGACACAGTGAGTCAAGCCAACCAATTGGATCCCGGGTTGACGGGTCATGCTGTAACTCATCATTGGGAGATTGAGCCAAGGGCATCGCCAGGCAATGCGATCTGCGGACAAACTGCACATCCACTCAAACCACCAACCTTCATCAAGGGCGTCAACTAGGCGTTGTCTGAAGAAATAGCCGCGCGCTGAATATGCTGGGCAAGAGTCCACAACCTTCAATTTATCCATCAACCACACCTGGGAAGGGATGAAAAAATGAGAGAATAAAGAATAGAGAGAAGTACGATGAGAGAAAAAGTAAGAAAGGGGTTTTTGTGAGAAAAACCGAGCCTGAGGGCCGAGTGATGTGAGCAAATATAAAAGCGAGATGGGGGGGAAACATTACCTGCAGTAATAGTGGACTCCCTACTAATCTGATCGTCTCTCGATGATGAAAGGCGTCTAAGCCCAACAGCGTCTCAGCTAAGACCATGGCGATGCAGCTTTTGCCCTCCTTCAAGCCTTGGGCAACTTCAATCAACCGGACACTGGCTCCTCCGGAGCCGGAGACGAACAGAAAATGAGAAAGCATACATAGACAGAGGGCGTGCCGCCGAAAGCCTTGCCAGTGATGGTCGCCACGATCACCAGTCTCAGAAAAACGATAGACCAAGCTCGGAACATCTAATGTCCCGTCACAAATCAGAGAACGAGCATCAGGTATTGAGAGCCCACACATTAGTCCTAAGGCTTGAGCATGGCCAAAATGAAATTGGGGTAGGATTTCCTCATTGCGCCCAGATTCCATTAGAACTTGGAAATCTTCGAAAGTGGGACACACCTCTTGCCCGCTAAAGCTAAAGACATGTGTTACCGGGTTCCAGAACCTTGCCGCGGCATGGAGGAACGGAAAGTGCAGCGGGGTGCGGCGCAAAGTGAATAGTGCGTTTATGCCGAAAGCCCGGAAGTTCAGCTTTTCCGAGCCATCCAAGTTGTTAATCCAAGTTGCGAGATTTTGGGCAAGAAATTCTTCCATTTGGAGCCAATCAGTGTGGAAATGAAGAAGACCACGAGGCTAAGATCTTTTGTAGAAGATAAGGTTGAGTGGAGGACACATGTCAACATTCTGTGGGTGCAGGCAGTCTACAGCCGACCGGCAGTAAATAGTGCCGACCGGCCGTAATTTTGTGCCGACCGGCCAAATTATGTGCCGATGACCATCCTCCCCAGCCGATGGTCCTTGTGTCCAGCCGATGGTCTTCCTTCTATGCTTTCTAAGCTTTCTATGCTGAATATTTGGGAATTCCACCCCTCTCAGCACTCTCCGGTGATCGATTCCCGTTGAGTCGCGCGTATTTGTTTATCGAGTTGTTGTATATTTGCTTATCGAGTTGTACGTCACTCACTTTAAGTCTTTCATGTGTCTATCAAATTGTGCTTGCACTTGGCTAGTCTGTCGAGTCTTTGATTTGCTTATCGAGTTGTAGTTGGTTTACTACCTGATTATTGCGATGCGATGCTTTGTTTTCATAAACACAAGTTTCAGTTCCAGTCGCATTGTGGTGTGAAACCTTGCGATGCGATGCATAGGACATGCACATGCAATACCTTTTGAACAAATAGTTGTTTCATCTCCATCATATGTTTTGCAAAAACACACGATTTTGAGAAATAAAACCTGCCTAAGGCAGTGCAATGTGCTTAAACTCCTAGTAAAAAGGAAAGTAAAACAAGAAAATAGCAGGGTAGCAGGATGCTGAGTTTGACACTGGTAACCTCCTCCTTTCGGCCATTGTACCTTTTGCGCCCTTGTTCGGGTCAGTCATGTGATTTGGTATCTTCATCACTTAAGGCAGTCCAAGAAATGGCGCCCTCAGAATGTAAGCGGAGCTTCGAGTTGACCTCGTACCACAACTTTTGAGAACGATGCTTGGAACATGCGAAGGATGTCCCTTCCCGTATCCTTTTATATTTTGTAAATTCCATTTCAATTATACTGTGTTGCAATACGTTACATTACAACATCATGATTTACCATGTTCAATTTCAAATTCTCCTCTATACACATTGCATTGTATGCGTGCTTTGCTTTACTGATATGTGTTCAATCCTCTATACACATTGCATTGTATGCGTGCTTTGCTTTACTGATATGTGTTCAATCCTCTATACACATTGCATTGTATGCGTGCTTTGCTTTACTGATATGTGTTCAATCCTCTATACACATTGCATTGTATGCGTGCTTTGCTTTACTGATATGTGTTCAATCCTCTATACACATTGCATTGTATGCGTGCTTTGCTTTACTGATATGTGTTCAATTTTCTCTATACACATTGCATTGTATGCGTGCTTTGCTTTACTGATATGTGTTCAATTTTCTCTATACACATTGCATTGTATGCGTGCTTTGCTTTACTGATATGTGTTCAATTTTCTCTATACACATTGCATTGTATGCGTGCTATGCTTTACTGATATGTGTTCAATCCTCCATACACATTGCATTGTATGCGTGCTTTGCTTTACTGATATGTGTTCAATTTTCTCTATACACATTGCATTGTATGCGTGCTATGCTTTACTGATATGTGTTCAATCCTCCATACACATTGCATTGTATGCGTGCTATGCTTTACTGATATGTGTTCAATTTTCTCTATACACATTGCATTGTATGCGTGCTCTGCTTTACTCACATGTGTTCAATTACAACTGCCTATGCACGTCGCATCTGTTACACACCTCCAATTGGGTAATTTGCATGTTGCTAACAATACCGTACCTGTTAAGTTTACTTTCTTTGCAGACACGATATTGTATGTACGGCTCATTTGAGGCCGGTGCAACCGGACGAGCCGCACAGGTATTGTATCCTCCGCGTGAAACGTTTTGAGAATTGCATAATTCTCTTACATCCTTTCTGCATCGTAGTGTAGACTGTCGCGTGTTAGCTTATAACTGTTGTATGCGTGCTTCATTACAGCTTTCTTCGCATGATCATAAGTTACGCCTGGCTTCTTGCATTTTCAGTTGCATTTTGCCCCTGCCTTCGGGCGCATATCTTCCTTGCTTTGCATGATTGTCTAAGTCTTCGGCCTTGTCAAAAATGGGTCGTCTCTGGGCTTTGACATTCACTCCCGTCATTCTTATGACTTTCGAGTTCTGTCAAAGAGGGGCAACTGTAGACACCCCATTTTTGACCGTCCTCAAGGCTTGGACGTCACCGTTGGAGCACCCGGTGATTATCCATGTTTGTGTTCGTTTGGAGTTCCCGGAGTTCTCGGCTGCGCGCGCCCTGCCTCAGGACCTCCGAACTCGATCGTTTGTGTTTGGTTTTGCACCAAACACTTGTGTTTTGCCTTGAAAAGGCAAGGAATGCCTTGTGAGGCATCCCTAAACACCACCGGCTGGGGCTAGAGGCCACCGGCTGGCTGAAAATTATATCGGCACTTTATTGTGCCGACCGGCACTATTTTGTGCCGACCGGCACTGTTTTTGTTAAAATGGCACTCTTTGCCGGCCGGGTACTGTGCACTTGCTTTATCAGATATTTTTATTGCAGCTGTAAAGTTTTTGTTCCCCTCCATACACGTGTATGGAGGGATGAAGCTTTGGTTTGCTTAATGGCTAAGCATTCTTTGCCTATAAAGAGAAGCCTCTCCTCTTGGTTTTAGGGTTGAACTTTTTGAGGCAAGAACCAGAGCTCATACATACATATATATCTATATCTCCCTCCCTCTCCTCTTGTGTGTGTGTTCTAGGGCCCAAATAGTGTGTTTTACCTCATTTTTGCACCATTACACACACTATTACACCTAGCTCCGAGATTGGGAGGCTTGGAGGTTTGTTTTAAGTGATTTTGGACTGGTTTTGATCACTTGAGGAGGGCTGGACCATCTGTTCTTCATTGGATCTTCAAGGGTGAGCTTTTCACTTTAATTTCCCCATACTTGCAACTACTTTTTACCCTCTTTGCTTTGGGTTTTTGAGTTTGTGTTTAACATAAAAAAGTCTTGTTTTTACTTGTTCTTGAACCTTCTTTAAGGTCATTTTATGGTTTGAGTTAAGCCTCATTACTTTAAGCCTTGTTTGGCCATTTTTGGTGCTTTTTTCTCAAGCCTTCTTGTTTTGGTGTTCTTTAATATTCTCACCACTGAAAACCAGTGGTTTTTCAGTGGTGAGGATGATATTTTCGAGTCTCATCTAAGGGAGAGACACCCCTCTCTCTTTGGTCCTTTGGTTGGCCTTTGTTTTGGCTCATAGTATAACATGCGTGCATGCTTTCCTTAGCTTTCATTTCAGAGCTTTATTGTGTACTTTAGGTCATGTGTGACCTCTGTTTTTAATTGATTTCATGGCCTCTTGCATGCTTTCCATGTTGGCTTTAGAATGCTCTTTTATGCTTATAAGTAGTGTCATGCTTTGAGCCTTGATTCTTGCATATTTTAGCTTGGTTTCATGAAGATATAAGCATCTATTTGCCATGTAATAGGGCTGTGAGCCACTGTTTTGGACACCTTTGGTATGCTTGATGTGCATGTTTTGCATTCTAGGCTTGTAAACTTTGCTTCCATGGAGTCCTAGCATGATTGACTTGTTTTGATCTAGTGATTTGGCATCATATTAAGCCTCATTCCAGCCCATTAGTCATGTTTGCATGTTGGCATATGTGGCTTAGTTCATGTTTTAAAGATATGCTCTTGAATGCTTTAAAATAGACATTGTACATGCTTCCATGTTTGGTGCATTTTTGGGGGTGCCATGAGGGGATTTGAGTGTCATTCCACATGCTTAAAATCTGTTTTTGTTTGTTGAATGCATGCCATGAGTGGTTGTATGAATGATGTCAAATTACTCTCTTTGGTGTCCTAGACTTGGGCCCATTGAATAGCATGCTTGTGTGGCATTTTCATCATGTTGTGAGGCTTGTTTTGCCACTGTTTTTGGGGGTTTGAGGGCTGCCCTCTATGGCTTAAGTCCATTGTTGCATGCTTATGTCATGATTGTTGCTTGCTTGGTCAATATAGCCTTGAATGTATGCTTGTTAGTCCCATGTTAATTGGCCCATCTTGCATGCCATTTGTATCCTACATACTTTAGCTCTTTGCATGCTTAACATGATAGATTGCATTGCATTTGAGCCTTGCTTGCATACTTGCATCTCATAGCTTGGTTTGGGGTTGTCAAGCCAAGCCTAGGATTGAGGGGAGTTCACATTTCAAGTGGTGTAACTCACCTCAATCCTTGGTCACTAAGGCCCTTGATTTCCACATGATGGGAACTTAGTCTTCATTTGTTGTGTTACATGCATATTCACATTAAAATGAGCGATCTTGGTTCCTTAGGCTATCATGCATCAAATGCACAATTGATAGCCCTAGAACCAAGAGCCACACCCCCTTGAGTCCCTAAACATGATAGGAGGTGTTGTACATGCTCACATTTGCCCAAAAACCATGCCTATGCATTGCTGTCTGTTGCTGCTGCTGTCATCTGTCTGCTGCAGGAACTTTCTGCCGGCCGGCAGTTCAATGTGCCGATCGGCACTTTATTCGTGCCGATAAACATAGAAGGCAGCCGGTGATCAATAAGAACAGCCGGTAATCTCCCCCCCCCTAGCCGGTGGAGTATCTCAGACCATTTGGGAGGTATTTCAGAGCTTTGGGAATTTTTGGAAGGGCAGGGCAGTAAAAACAGAAGCAGCAATGCCATGACACGGGTTTTCCGGGCAAGTCGCGACGAGCATGCATCATTCACACATCCCAAGGCAGGGCCGAGGCCCCATTTCATTTCATTTAGATGCTTTAATTTCAGTACTTAGAAATTTGTAATAATTTATTTATTCATTTATTCTTCGGTCTGTATTATTTATTTATTCGGTCCCTCCGAGTGAGGGCAAAAATGTAATAAGTGTGGGTGAGTGTGATGTATGTCTTCCAACCCCCACTTCTTTCTAACCCTTTTATTTACCCGCTTTCAGTGGTAGATTAGGGCATTTTAAATTTAGCATACCTTATGCAATGCATGCGTGCATCCATGCATTTGCTTACATGCACCGGGCTCGGTACATCATACAAACTGCATCGCAATTTTCAAATTTCAAAATTGAATACGTGCTATGTGATAGCATTTCATATGCCATGCTTAGGATAACCGAGCCTGTCTAACTGCATTCTTGCCTGTGTTGCATTAGTCATTTAACATAAACTAGGTCATGCATTGTTTTGCTAACTAGTTTATTGTTTTGGCTTGGAGTACTAGGTGAGCTTTTATGCTTTAGCATATCGCATGTGTGTGAATGTTGCCATAATAGCATGACTACCATGAGGCTAAGTGCTTACATGATAAACTGTCTGAATGCCTGTGGATGGAGGTTGAATTACCTAAATTGGGACAACACATTAAAACTGTGAGTTTTAAAGCCCACTAGATAGTGGCAAAACCGTCTTTTCTAAAAACCCGCTTGAGAGTGGCAAAACCTGCATTTTAGCCTACTTATGAGTAGCAAATCATTTTTTTAAAAAACAAACGCGTAATGTTTTGTTCCAACTTAGGCGATTTGGTCTATACTTGTTTGCTGTGCGCATAACATAGTAAATCTAGGCTAATAACCGGAATAAGAACACGTAATGTCTTCAAAATCGGATATCGCGGTTAGTAGAGGCCGGTCTTCGGACCGGGCGGGAAGGGGTGCTCATAGCTGACCTTCCCCGATCGTACCCAAGCTCCCGAGCCAAGTCAACTTTGGTTATGACGGACACGTGGCCTTCGGCACCGAGTCAGGGTTTCCTAAATTTCCCATTTTAAAAAATATTTAGGTGGCGACTCTGTAATCTGGCAAAGCAGTCCATGTTTGGCACTACTTTTCAAAAAAAATCTGTTTTCTCAAACGATTTGCCGGATTTGGACTCTTTGGTTCAGATTTAGAACCGCGACACCAAGGGAGTCCGAACTGTAGCCGAGGTCCCCCGCGGACGTGCTACAAACCCCAACAGAATAAGACAGTTTTTATAATACTTTGTAAAAATATTATGTCATACAAGACGAGCACAGTATTGATAACAGCAATATAGGTGATACAAAACCAAATGTACATGTCACAACATCCATAACAATGGATCACATACAAAACAACAACACAAAAACAACGGCGCACAAAACACTGACGACAGTCCTAAGCATATATAAGCTCTGATCTATACGAATAATGTCCATACGTAACCCCGTATCGATAACATTAGGTGGGTGGTCAGTAGTAAATTTTTTGCTGCAAAACTCATCACACCAACCAACCTACACAACACATCGCTGTCGTATAAAAGTAAAATACATAGTTAGACTGCATGATATGCGCCATAACGACAAATGAACAAGCACATGACTAACTGCAAAAGAGAGGGACAACACAAATGCACCGTACGACTAGGGTAAACATAGTACAAAGGCCCTAGGTTTTTGGCAAATTTGGAAATCTTGACAACGCAATGTCCAAAGCTACATGCACACATTCTGGATGGCCATGACGAAGTGGCAGTTGACATGGACGACTCCATCTCTATAATCTTATTTTTTTTTTGTTGCCAACTAGTTAATCTATTCCAAACTGCAAAACAGAATCTACGGTTGGGTCGACGGTGTTTTGTCAATGGTTTGAGTATTTTCATTTATTTGTGACATTCAGGTTCGTTAGTTCCATTCGTTGTGTATGTTGGGTATTAGTTGACAACCTTTGTCTTGTGAATAGTATGGGTAATTCACTACTTGTTCTATCCCACTATGTGAATATAAATATTTATGTAGAAACAACTCTCCCTTTGTGTAAATTTTTATTTAAAGAATTCATGTCATATAGTAGTAGAGTTAACTAGCACGCTGAGTATGAGATTGAATAAGCTTCTTGTCTAACATAGAATTATAAACACAAATATGCGCACTCAATAATTGTGATACCCTTGTTCCGTAATACGCTAATTGGTCCTTAATTTGAGTATGATTATGTGTTTAGCATGATTTTATGCGTCATTATGTGAATATATGTGATTTTGAAATTCTATCTGTTCACCGTAGGAATATCTGTTTGAATAATTCGCTTCGGAAATTAAATTGAAGGCCTTATCGGTCACAGAACCCGAAATTCATTACGCCATTGTGATTGGCATCATTTTTAGGGCCTACGGTGAAGTTTAATTGAAAATTGATTCGGGTCAGATTAAATCGATTAAATTGGTGAATTAGTGCCCAACTATTTAATATTATTAAATAAGCATTAGTGGGACTTTTTATTTATGGCCATATACACTCTCTTTACTCCTTTTTGAACTCAAAAACCTGAGATAGGCATTGAGAGGGTGTGAAGGCCGGCTGTAGAGAGAAAGAGAGAGAGAGGAGAATTGTGCAAGTTTGCTCTTGATCCTTGCATGCATTGAAGATGACACAAGAATTGCCATAGATTGTGAAGATTAAACTCCTTGGTGAGTAATTCATGCATTTTTAGTCACTCTCTAGTGAATCCAAGTTTAATAGATGGCCAAGAGCATGAATTAGTTGAATGTAAGGGGATTGTGTTGTGTATGTTGGATTTCAAGCTAATAGAAGCATGCATGTAAAGAATTGTTATAGATTTTCATGTTTGAGCTTAACTTGTGTAATCTATGTTGAAGTTTGGATGAAATCCATGTGTATGACCATTTCTTCACCAAATAAGTTGTGGATAATGTGTATTTCTTACATACAAGAGTAGATCATGAAGGAGTAAGCTTTGCATGTTGGAATTTGATATGTTGGTGATGAAATTGGACTAATTTGAGACATGCATGTGACTTATTTGTGAAATTGAGCCTCATTGAGTTGTAATTTGGGGTCTATACCATGTTAGCATGATTGTACTTGAGATTTGAGCCATTGCATGCAAGAAGTGTAGCTGGAAAATTAAATTGGAGCTCAAGAACACAATCTGGGAAACCCAGAATTCTGATGTCCGCTCGAGCGAGGAAGTTCACGCTCGAGCGGGGATTTCGAGCTCCCAGTATTTTGTTCTTATAGGCATGGTGCCCGCTCCAGCGGGTAATTTCACGCTCGAGCGGGGATCAAGGAGGATGAATTTCCGCTCGAGTGTCCTAGTTCACGCTCAAGCGCAAAAATGAGGCATCCAGTACTTTTTGCAGACATGGTTTCCGCTCGAGCGGGTAAGTTCATGCTCGAGCGGGGAGCTATGTTGAGAGGCCTTCCGCTCGAGCGCCATATTGGAAGATCGAGCGTAAATTTCACCTATCCAGTACTTTTGCAGGCCTTAAGGGTCCGCACGAGCGGGGAAGTTGACGCTCGAGCGGGAACCCTGTTTTCTGAAATTGTGTTAATGTGTTCTATGTCTCGTTTTCTGTTCTCTTTCACTTGTAAGCACTCTTAGGCATATGTTAAGCATGGTAAACAAGTTAATTAGATAAGAGTAAGGCCTAAAGAGGATTATGTGAATTAAGGAACGGATGGAATTATTAATGACCCTTTTGTATTCATGAAATGTGTAGGGTCAAGCTCCAGGGCGAATCCACAAACCGATCGCTATGAGTAATATCGATATTTGAACACTTATGAATGTCCAATTGTTTATTCCCTTATAAACTTTATGAGTTGTTAATTGGGATTGTGGACAAAAGTTGACATGAATGAAACGAATGGACCCAAGGTCGTTTTGATACGGTTGTATGGGCCAAAGGTCGTTTTGACATAAATGTATGGGCCAAAGGCCGTTTTGACAGAAATAAGTGGGCTGAAGGCCGTTTCGTCATAAATGAATGGGCCAAAGGCCGTTTTGACATGAACGAATGGGCTAAAGGCCGTTTTGACATGAACAAATGGGCCAAAGGCCGTTTTGACATGAATGAGTGGGCCGAAGGCCATTTTGATAGAAATAAGTGGGCCGAAGGCCGTTTCGACATAAACGAATGGGCTGAAGGCCGTTTTGACATAAATGATCGGGCCGAAGGCCGTTTTGACATAAATGAGTGGGCCGAAGGCCGTTTGGACATGAATGGAAATCTAACTGGGCCAAAGGCCAGAATGTTTGGAACTATAGTCACTTGATTTGAAATTCGTATAGTCATATATCTGTTAAATAGAAATATGAATTGGGCCCAAAGCCGTTTGGAACATGTTGTTCTACAATGTTATGTAACTTCTATATTTGATATTATTCACTGGGCTATCGCTCATCCTCATTCATGTGTTTGTAGGTGAACCGAGAGAAGTCCAAACCCAGCCCCTGTGAAGTCTGCCAGGAACAACATGAGTTTTGAGAAAGTCAGCCTTGTGTCTCACGCACGAGACCTACCCTTGCTATTTTGTTATGTGATTATATTGTCTTGTTGGCAAGGACTTCATGTATATTTGTAAATAGTCTGTCATGGGTTGACTTAGTTGAATGATCCTGTCTGTTAAGAATTTTATGGTACTGTACTTTTGACGTGGGTTATTAACGTATAGGAGTATGGTTTGTTTTGGAGTGCATGTAAGCACGGCTCTATGGACAAAGTTTTTGATTATTGCTTCCGTTTGGCCCCTTTACTCTGTTGAGTTATGTCTATTTTGGTTTGAGGCCGTAGGTAATCTCAGGATTACTGGCCGGTTACGTCCTTAACCCATAGGGGTGGGTTCGGGTCATGACAGAGTGGTATCAGAGCATGAGTTAATAACTCACACACTTGTCCAAAAAGAGCAATAAGCGTCTAGATAAGATCTAAGATGCATTCATGTGATAAATATGAATTTGGAAGCATTGATTATATGCTTAAATGTTTTGATATGAACAATTATATGTCGTAAGTTATAAATTACTTGCATTGCAAATTACCTGTATATGTATGCTCTTTGTTACATACATACTTGTGTATGTCCCGTATAAGGCATAATGCAAGTTTAATCAGATGGTGAGAACTCGAGGAGATGAAATAGAAGAATCCTCAACTGCCAGAATGGACAGAACGGAAAGATTGATCCAAGAAATGGCAGAAGCTTTGAGACAGCAACAGGAGTGGCAACAACAGTGGCAGCAACCACACCCGCCACCTCCACCTCAGGCACCACCCGTGCCAAATAATCAGAATGATGACCGGATTATAGCTCTCACCAAGGAATTCAAGAAAATGAAACCCCCGCAGTTCCACGGGGGATTAGATCCGTTGAAGGCCGAAGCGTGGGTCCTCGGCATTGAGAAATTGTTTGAAGTGTTCCCCTATTCAGAGACTCAAAAAGTGCTTCTAGCCACTTTTATGCTAGAAGACGAAGCAAGAAGATGGTGGATGTTGATGCGAGAAAATCATAAGGATGTGGATTGGGCAAAATTCTTGGAGATCTTTTATGACAAGTATTTCCCGCAATGTGTTCGGGATAGGAAGGTAGCCAAGTTCATGGAACTCAAGCAAGATAGCATGACGGTGGCTGAGTATGAGGCCAAGTTCACTGAGTTAGCCAGGTTTGCACCACATGTGATTGACACCGATTACAAAAAGGCAAAACACTTTGAAGGTGGACTCCGCAGTGACATCCTAGAGAGGGTGAATGTTCTAAAGTTGGAAACTTACATTGGGGTGCTTGACAGGGCCATCATATCAGAGGCTAATATAGCTAGGCAAGCTAAGCCAGTAACAGAATGGAAGGGTAATAAAAGGCAAGGCTTCTTTTCGAAGAAGAAATTTCTAAAAAAGCAGAACACGGGCTTCTCAACTACTTTAAGTTCTTCTTGAGACACAGCTCCCATGTGCAACATTTGTAGTAAAAGGCACCGTGGAGTCTGTTACTGTGCATCAGGGGCCTGTTTCAAGTGTGGGAAACAAGGGTATATAGCCCGAGAGTGTAATCAGAATGGTGGGAAGATGGCAGCTAGTTCAACTGCATCAGTCCCAAAGCTGGGAAATGCTTTGAGATCTGCTCCCACTGGGGATACAGTGAGACAGGGGAGAGTTTTTGCACTTGTTCCGGGCGATACACGTAATGCCGTTGTCTCAGGTACTATTTCAATATGTAATCCGGATGCCTTTGTATTAATTGATTCTGGATCAACACACTCATTTGTGACATATACATTTGCATCTAGATTGAAAAGACCCCTAGAGTTATTGCCATATTTGTTGTGTGTGTCTGCTCCATCGGGGGAATCTGTGTTATGTGACTATATATATCGGTTTTGTGACATGCATATTGAGGATGCTATCTTATATGTAGATTTATTGCCCTTGAACTTTAGGCATTTTGACGTAATTTTGGGCATGGATTGGTTGACCAAGTATTGTGCCACCATAGATTGTGTGACAAAAAGGGTTGTATTTAAACCACCAGAACAAAAAGAAATTGTGTTTGTGGGTAATGGGGTAGTGCCTCCACCATATTTGATATCTGCAATGAAAGCATGTAAACTAATCAGGAAAGGGTGCCAGGGATATTTGTGTTATGTACTGTCTGAACAGTCTGAGAATGTCGAATTGAACAATATTCCTGTTGTTAGAGAATTTTCGGATGTGTTTCCGAATGAATTACCGGGGAAATTGGTGGACAGGGAGATAGAGTTTACTATTGAGACTGTGCCAGGCACCCAGCCTATTTCTAAAGCTCCGTACAGAATGGCTACTGCTGAAATGAAGGAATTGAAAGAACAGTTGCAAGACCTGCTCAATAAGGGGTTTATTCGACCTAGCACTTCGCTTTGGGGTGCACCAGTACTGTTTGTGAAAAAGAAGGATGGTATCTTGCGTCTATGCATCGACTATCGGGAATTGAATAAGGTAACAGTAAAGAACAAATACCCCCTACCCTGTATTGATGATTTATTTGACTAGTTGCAAGGATCACAGGTGTTTTCTAAGATTGATTTGAGATCCGGGTATCACCAGCTGAAAGTTAAGGCGGAGGATGTTGAGAAAACAGCATTCAGAACGAGGTATGGCCATTTTGAGTTTCTTGTTTTGCCTTTTGGAGTGACTAATGCTCCGGCAGCATTTATGGACCTAATGAATAGAATTTTTAAAACCTACCTTGATGAGTTTGTTGTAGTCTTCATCGATGATATTTTGATATACTCTAAAGATAGACTTGAACATGAACACCACTTGAGGACCGTTTTACAAATACTTCGGGAAAGAAAACTATTTGCTAAACTAAAGAAGTGTGAGTTTTGGTTGGATGAGATTGTTTTCTTAGGGCATGTGATCAACAAGGAACGAGTTTTAGTGGACCCGCAGAAAATAGAGGCAATTGTGAACTGGCTTACACCAACTAATGTGATGGAAGTCCGCAGCTTCATGGGTTTAGCTGGGTACTACAGGAGGTTTATGAAGGATTTTTCGAAAATAGCCGTGCCTCTTACCTAACTGATACGCAAGGGGCAACCATTTGAGTGGGACAAAGAAAGAGAATCAGCCTTCCATGAATTGAAGACAAGATTGACCACGGCACCAATTTTGACACTACCTTCAGGTACGGAAAATTTTGTGATTTTCAGCGATGTATCTTATAAAGGTTTGGGTTGTGTGTTAATGCAGAACGGAAAGGTTATTGCTTACGCCTCTCGGCAGTTGAGGCCACACGAGAAGAATTATCCAACACATGACCTAGAACTGGCCGCGGTTGTTTTTGCTTTGAAAATCTGGCAGCATTATTTGTATGGAGCCAAGTGTGAAGTCTACACAGATCATAAGAGCCTAAAATACTTCTTTACGCAGAAAGAGTTGAATATGCGTCAGAGAAGATGGCTAGAATTGATAAAAGATTATGACCTGGAAATTCAGTATCACCCCGGGAAAGCTAATACAGTGGTCGATGCTTTGAGCAGAAAATCAACAGGGAGTATAGCTTGTTTTCTTACTGAACAAAGGGAGATTTTGCAAGACTTTGAGAATTTTGAAATTGAAGTAGTAGTAGGTGAACGGGGCGGACTGATAGCCGCTATTACAGCCGAGCCGGCAATTATTGATGAAATTAAGCAGAAACAGAAAGAGGATGAATTCCTCAAGAAAGTGATTGACAAATCTGAGGCAAGCCCGAAAGCAGAATTCAGTATTGAGAATGAAATGTTGAAATTCCGGAACCGAATATGTGTCCCTCATATCCCGGAACTGAGGAAGAGGGTTTTAGATGAGGCCCACAGGTCCGTATTTGCTATGCATCCGAGTAACAATAAAATGTATCGAGACTTGAAACAAACCTATTGGTGGCCTAAAATGAAGAAGGAGATTGCAGAATATGTGTCCAAGTGCTTTCAGTGTCAACAAGTTAAGGCTGAACACCAGAAACCAGGCGGTCTACTTCAACCTCTCCCTATTCCTAAATGGAAGTGGGAACATGTGACTATGGATTTCGTTGTTGGCCTACCTCAGACTTCACGGGGTATGGATTCTGTTTGGGTTGTAGTTGATAGACTAACTAAATTCGCACATTTTCTGCCTGTCAAAACTACATTTACTGCTTATAGATTGGCAACCATTTACGTTGATGAGATTGTCCGTTTACACGGAGTTCCAGTGTCTATTGTGTCGGATAGAGATCCAAAATTTGTCTCTAGATTGTGGAAGAGTTTGCAGGAAGCTATAGGAACAGAACTAAGGTTCAGTACTGCATTTCACCCACAGACAGACGGGCAATCAGAACGAACAATTCAAACTTTGGAAGATATGCTTCGCATGTGTGCCTTGGATTTTCAGGGGAGTTGGGAAGATTATTTGCCGCTTGCAGAGTTTGCTTACAATAACAGCTTCCACTCCAGCATCGGTATGGCACCATACGAGGCTTTGTATGGTAGGAGGTGTAGATCACCTATTTGTTGGACAGAGGTCGGGGATAGAGCTCTGCTTGGGCCAAAAATTGTGCTAGACACTTCTGAGAAAATTAGGACCATTCGTCAAAGGCTCAAAACAGCTCAAGACCGACAAAAGAATTACGCAGACGTTCGGAGAAGACCTCTTGAGTATGAGGTTGGTGACCATGTGTTCATCCGTGTTTCTCCTAATGAAAGGCCAAGTCAGATTTGGGAAAAAGGGCAAGTTGTCGCCCCGCTATATTGGGCTGTTTCAGATTTTGGAGAGACTTGGTCCAGTTGCTTATAGAGTTGCTTTGCCGCCGGGATTCGAGCAAATCCATAATGTGTTTCATGTGTCGATGTTGAGGGGTTACCTCCGAGACCCGTTTCATGTGATTGATTATCATCGGGTTGCTATTGATGAAAACATGGAATATGCTGAATGGCCAGAACGGATTGTTGATCGGCAAGTGAAACAATTGAGAAGCAAATCCATTCCAATGGTAAAAGTGGAATGGAAAGAACACTATGGGACAGATGCTACATGGGAAAAAGAGGAAGAAATGCGGCTACGCTACCCACATTTGTTTCCTGACGAAGGTAAATTAAGTTTGGAGGACCAAACTTCCTAAACGGGGGAAGACTGTGATACCCCTGTTCCGTAATACGCTAATTGGTCCTTAATTTGAGTATGATTATGTGTTTAGCATGATTTTATGCGTCATTATGTGAATATTTGTGATTTTGAAATTCTATCTGCTCATTGTAGGAATATCTGTTTGAATAATTCGCTTCGAAATTAAATTGAAGGCCTTATCGGTCATAGAACCCGAAATTCATTACGCTATTATGATTGGCATCATTTTTAGGGCCTACGGTGAAGTTTAATTGAAAATTGATTCGGGTCAGATTAAATCGATTAAATTGGTGAATTAGTGCCCAACTATTTAATATTATTAAATAAGCATTAGTGGGACTTTTTATTTATGGCCATATACACTCTCTTTACTCCTTTTTGAACTCAAAAACCTGAGATAGGCATTGAGAGGGTGTGAAGGCCGGCTGTAGAGAGAAGAGAGAGAGAGGAGAATTGTGCAAGTTTGCTCTTGATCCTTGCATGCATTGAAGATAACACAAGAATTGCCATAGATTGTGAAGATTAAACTCCTTGGTGAGTAATTCATGCATTTTTAGTCATTCTCTAGTGAATTCAAGTTTAATAGATGGCCAAGAGCATGAATTAGTTGAATGTAAGGGGATTGAGTTGTATATGTTGGATTTCAAGCTAATAGAAGCATGCATGTAAAGAATTGTTATAGATTTCCATGTTTGAGCTTAACTTGTGTAATCTATGTTGAAGTTTGGATGAAATCCATGTGTATGACCATTTCTTCACCAAATAAGTTGTGGATAATGTGTATTTCTTACATGCAAGAGTAGATCATGAAGGAGTAAGCTTTGCATGTTGGAATTTGATATGTTGGTGATGAAATTGGACTAATTTGAGACATGCATGTGACTTATTTGTGAAATTGAGCCTCATTGAGTTGTAATTTGGGGTCTATACCTTGTTAGCATGATTGTACTTGAGATTTGAGCCATTGCATGCAAGAAGTGTAGCTGGAAAATTGAATTGGAGCTCAAGAACACAATCTGGGAAACCCAGAATTCTGATGTCCGCTCGAGCGGGGAAGTTCACGCTCGAGCGGGGATTTCGAGCTCCCAGTATTTTGTTCTTGCAGGCATGGTGCCCGCTCGAGCGGGGATCAAGGAGGATGAATTTCCGCTCGAGCGTCCTAGTTCACGCTCGAGCGCAAAAATGAGGCATCCAGTACTTTTTGCAGACATGGTTTCCGCTCGAGCAGGTAAGTTCACGCTCGAGCGGGGAGCTATGTTGAGAGGCCTTCCGCTCGAGCGCCATATTGGACGATCGAGCGTAAATTTCACCTATCTAGTACTTTTGCAGGCCTTAAGGGTCCACTTGAGCGGGGAAGTTGACGCTCGAGCGGGGACCCTGTTTTCTGAAATTGTGTTCATGTGTTCTATGTCTCGTTTTCCGTTCTCTTTCACTTGTAAGCACTCTTAGGCATATGTTAAGCATGGTAAATAAGTTAATGAGATAAGAGTAAGGCCTAAAGAGGATTATATGAATTAAGGAACGGATGGAATTATTAATGACCCTTTTGTATTCATGAAATGTGTAAGGTCAAGCTCCAGGGCGAATCCACAAACCGATCGCTGTGAGTAATATCGATATTTGAACACTTACGAATGTCCAATTGTTTATTCCCTTATAAACTTTATGAGTTGTTAATTGGGATTGTGGACAAAAGTTGACATGAATGAAACGAATGGACCCAAGGTCGTTTTGATACGGTTGTATGGGCCAAAGGTCGTTTTGACATAAATGTATGGGCCAAAGGCCGTTTTAACAGAAATAAGTGGGCCGAAGGCCGTTTCGTCATAAATGAATGGGCCAAAGGCCGTTTTGACATGAACGAATGGGCTAAAGGCCGTTTTGACATGAACAAATGGGCCAAAGGCCGTTTTGACATGAATGAGTGGGTCGAAGGCCATTTTGATAGAAATAAGTGGGCCGAAGGCCGTTTCGACATAAACGAATGGGCTGAAGGCCGTTTTGACATAAATGATCGGGCCGAAGGCCGTTTTGACATAAATGAGTGGGCCGAAGGCCGTTTGGACATGAATGGAAATCTAACTGGGCCAAAGGCCAGAATGTTTGGAACTATAGTCACTTGATTTGAAACTTCGTATAGTTATATGTATCTGTTAAAATTATGAATTGGGCCCAAGGCCGTTTGGAACATGCTGGTCTACATTGTTATGTATATTTTGTATTTGATATTATTCACTGAGCTATCGCTCATGCTCATTCATGTGTTTGTAGGTGAGCCAAGAGAAGCACAAACCCAGCCCCAGTGAAGTCTGCCAGGAACAACATGAGTCTCGGAGAGTCAGCCTTGTGTCTTACGCATGAGACCACTCTTGCCCTTTTGTTATGTACTTATGTTTGTCCTGTTGGCAAGGGCTTTGTGTACGTCTGTAGATAGTCTGTTATAGGTTGACTCGTTTTTAGATGATCCTGTTTGTAATGAATTTTGTGATACAGTACTTTTGATGTGGGTTATTAACGTATGTGAATATGGTTGTTTGATGTGTATATAAGCACGGCTCTGTGGACAAAGTTTTCAATTTTTACTTCCGTTTGGCCCCTTTACTCTGATGAGTTATGTTTGTTTGGGTCTGAGGCCGTAGGTAGTCACAGGATTACTGGCCGGTTATGTCCTCAACACATAGGGGCGGGTTGGGGTCATGACAATAATAGAGGCTATGCCACTATTTTGTTTTAAAGTGTGGACAAAGTAAACACTTGAAAATCCACACCTAATGACCTATGAGATAATGTATGATAATTAGGGATTAAAATTAGTTACCATGAATCTCTGGACAATGGTCTTGCTATAGTAAGTCAATGAATTAGGTTCAAAGGTAAAACCAAAAGATATCATTTTAGGTTGTGGAGTTTAAAATAAACGCAATATTGTTAATACTATTTTACTTTAATTTTAAACTCAAACTATTAAACAATGTATTATGTTGACGTGTCTTACCCTTATTTTTTTTTATTTAAAAAAAAAAACCCATAACAAATTATCCTTATTATCACATAATTACAGTGACATTACAAGTACTACACTATTGCATGAGATCAACATTCATGTAAGTCAACAGATCATGAAGATAATTGATTGGAACCTGGGTTAAACACACACATGCTAAGACCTTGGTTTTTCTTCCCTTTTGCCCTGTTGGTCAAATATGCATTTTTTGAGCATATGTTGCCTAACAAATCTAGCAATGATTGAAGGGGTAAACATGTGAAGCAGCTAAAGCAAAAGAGAACTTTACAAAAAAAAAAAAAAAAAAAAAAAAAAAAAAAGAAAAAAAAGAGAAAAAAAGAAAAAGAAAATTACAACCATGTCTCTCTCTTTCTCCTACAAAACCCATATATGGAATACTCCACTCTAACTACACATGTATGTCAAAGTATTTATCTGTGTAATTCTACACATCATAAATGAATTACACAAAATTTTTAAAGTATTTGGATGTTCAAGGCTTAATTGAGTTAGAAGCAAAGCACATTAAGCTCACAAGAACATGAGATAAAATTGTTTTCATATATAACAAAATCAATCTGGGTTAAAGGCATTGTAATAAAAATAATGTTGTTATAATTTAGGGATGAACCATTCCATCTTCTCTTCTCTTCTCTCTCCAGACTACAATAACCATGTATGTACAGGTGTGTTCCTCTTTGTCTCCTCGTTGATTGCTTTTATTTTTTCCAGTTGGCTGTATTGGTGGGATAATAGGCACCCAGATCATTAAGCAAAGTTATTGAATTTATAAGTCTCGTTTCATTAAATTAGTAGTTTCTGTGTTGTTGATGAAATTTTGGCAGATAAATGAGTGCTCATTACTTAATTCATTTGGTTTGTTTTTTAGTTTATTGAAGATGAAGATGAAATTTTTAGTTTACTCATTTGGTTTCTCATAGCCCCCATCTTTACTACTCTCATATAAGTTCCTTGTTATTTTTTTTTTCCACACCTTGTTTTTTTTTTTTTTTTTTTTTTTTCTTTCTGTGTGTAACGGATGCCAACCCAACTGCAGCTATGAGGGATAGCAGAAATAGAGAGGTAGTGAGGGCGTTGTTGTTCTATGGTTACAGAACACAGACGGCATATAACTTCGAAATATAACATGATAGAGATAGTGAGGGTTCAAGTGGAAGCCAAAATCCTCAACAATTACAACATATAAGTGTTGAAGAAAGCAGATGTGCAAGAGATTGACGAATACATTTACGAAATAATTTCGAACCAGACAACAACGACACATGGGTACCGTGCTTACCTGATGTTGTAGATCTACCGACGACGAGGACGTGGACGGCGACGCCGGAGGCAGCTTTAGTGGTGGATGCTTTCATCTCCAATTGTTGGACAGTTTGACAGTAACGGTGAGGAGGAGAAGTGATGAAGAGAGCAGCGACACAAATTAGATGTTTTTGCCCTAGGATTCAACTTCTAACCACGAAGGGTAGTACCGTCAATTCACAGCTTGCGTTCTGCTAATTTTCCAAATGGTGTTCTGCGTTTTTAGGTCACAAGATTTGCATTTTTGGAGGTACTGAACGCATCTTTTACTTGTGTTTCCAAAAGACTACATAGATTGAAAATCAGTTACCTATCATTGCATGAGATATATATATATATATACATACACACATACATACATACATATATTCATGACTTGGATAGAGTGAGTAAACCCTAAAACCAAGAACAAGAAAAGAAGAAGTGATCAAATGAGTATTGATTTGAGAGGAGAGTGATGATGGAGAAGCATACCTTCTTCAATAAGAGAAGAATATATTTATGTATGCAACCCAATCATGATTGCAGGTAAGCATAAGAATAATAATGATATCATCAAATGAAATATTTTCAGATTTAGAAAATCAACTTTTACCAAAGCTAGCTATACCAATTATTTATTGATGTTTTTGAATATTGTGTGATTACTGTTTATCCGAGAAGATGTAGTGAATATTGTCTCCGATTATGCATTATGAATATCCACTGTCCAATTACCATTTTCTCTTACCGGATTTCACCTTAAAGCGCACCTACCCCCCCTCCCCCCCCCCAAAAAAAAAAAAAAAAAATCAAGTTTTCGATTTTGGTACCCAAATCTTTTTGGGTTCGTGAGTGTTAGTTTCAAGATTACTTGATTTTGAAATCCATTTCATTTTTGTTCCATGTAATCCTTTTTTAAATTGACTTGATGAAATTGAGTGACCATTCCTATTACAATAATGACACACAATATTAGGATTACTAAATGATGATGCTTTAACAAAGAAATTTTTATAAAAAATTTGTTTCTTACCCGCTTTATTAAAAACTCATCTTTGATTTTCAAGTAATTTATTTAAATTTTCTTTCCCTTGTATGAATTTAAAAATCATTTTATTTACATCTTCTATATTTTTTTTTTTTAAGAATTATTTTCAATTTTCAAATCATTTGAAGATTTTTTTAAAGAATCATTTTCCTTTTTTAAAGATTTCATTTTTATTTTTCAGAGTTTCATTTTCATTTTTATTTTGGATTAATTACCAAAAAGTCCTATCTACATATTTGGTGGTAGCTTAGGTCTTGTCAAAAAGTTTTTGAACCATTAAGTCCCATTTATAGGTAAAAAGGCGTTTTGCCCTTTAATCCCAAAACTGATAATGTTCTCAATTTTAAAACTGAGAATATTCTCAATTTATAATTATCAAAACTAAGAAATTTCTCATTTTTTTCTAGTATGAACTAAGAATATTATCAAAATTAAGAAATTTATAATTATCAATTTTGAGAAATTTTTCAATTTTTTTCATGATTAAAATTGAAAATATTATAAACTGAGAATGTTCTCAATTTCAAATTAGAATTCAGAAGAACAATGTAGTCTTTCTATAATTTTCACGGACTTACAGCAATAGCGTAGAGTTTACAAAAATCTAATTTTACCCCATGCTATGGCAATAATAGCGTAGATTTTAGTTTTCAACTTTATTCTTTCTGATGTATCGGAAAAAAAACTTTATTCTCTAATTTTTTTCATTGTATCGTCCATCTCTTTAGATTTTAGTTTTCAACTTTCCCTAGTTAAACCCAGTCTCTCTCTCTCTCTCTCTCTCTCTCTCTCCAGCCAAACAATCACAATCCATGGACGACGTCTGTGAAGGCAAAGACTTCACCTTCTCAAACCAAGAAGAGAAGATGTAAGAAAACGTAACCAACCTACCATTCTTTTTAAGAGAAATTAATCAAATCATAACAATTAAAATAATAGTAAAATTCAATAGCATGATAAATGTAACAACCATTATAATAATTTCGACAATTTTAATAGTTTAGGTGACACTCAAAATCTCACCAAAGAGATTTTCTTACTAACCACTAAGGCATGGCCACGGTTAATTTGGAAACCCCTCCTGGTCAAATATTAAAGAACTATCAAAGATGCCCACACCCGGAGTTATATACCTGTAACACGTCCGCGAGGGACCTCGCGCTACAGTTCGGACTCCCCTGTTTTGTGTGTTGCGGTTCTAAATCTGAACCAAAGAGTCCAACTCTGGCAAATCGTTTTGAGAAAAACAGATTTTGAAAAGTAGTGCCAAACATGGACTGCTTTGCCATATTACAGAGTCGCCACCTAAATATTTTAAAATGAGAAATTTAGGAAACCCTGACTCAGTGCCGAAGGCCACATGTCTGTCATCACCAAAGTGGTCTTGGCTCGGGAGCTTAGGTACGATCGGGGAAGGTCAGCTATGAGCACCCCCTTTCGCCCGGTCCGAAGACCGGCCTCTACTAACCGTGATATCCGTTTTTGAAAACATTACATGTTCTTATTCCAATTATTAGCCTAGAATTACTATGTTATGCGCGCAACAAACAAGTATAGACTTAGATTGCCTAATTTGGAAATAAACATTGCATATCCGTTTGTTTTGAAAATGCTTTAGAATTTTGCTACTCGTAAGTAGGCTAAAACACGGATTTCAATGAGTTTTCCAACTCAAGCAACCCAACCTCCACCCACAAGCATTCAAGCAGTTTATCTCACATAAGCACTTAGCCGCATGGTAAGCATACTGTCATGGCAACATTCACACGTATGTGGTATGCTAAAGCGTAAAATACTTACATCGTACTCCGTGCCAAAACAAGAAACTAGTTAGCAGACATGCATGTCCCTAGGTCATGTTAAGTGGCTAATGCAACACAGGCTAAGATGCAATTTAGAGTAGGCTCGGCTAACCCTAAAGATGGCATGTGGAATGCACTTTATTCGATGCACGTATTCAATTTGGAATTGAAAATACAATGCAGTTTGTATGATGTACCGAGCCCGGTGCATGTCAACAAATGCATGGATGCACGCATGTATTGCATAAGGTATGCTAAAATAAACGTGCCCTAATACTAACCATTAAAAGCAGGTAAGTAAAAGGGAAGAAAGAAATGGGGGTTGGAAGACATACACACCACTCACCCACACTTATTACAATTATGCCCTCACACGGAGGGACCGAAAGAATAATACAAATAATTAACTACGCAAGCTAATTAAATATTATAAATAGCCTAATTAGTTGACAAACTAACTAAACTAAGAAAAGCAGTAAACCGCCTCGGGAAGAGAGCCAAATGCAGCACGTGCTCGGGTTCCGCTCGGAATTGCACTGCCATGCTTAGACTGCCTCTGTTTTCCCTACTTTGCTCCTTTGGAAACTGCCAAAGTCTCAGAAATGCCTTTCAGGACACTGGGGAATACCACCGGCTAGAGGAAATGACCACCGGCACTAGGATGTATCCATCGGCACAAAATATACCCATCGGCTGTTGATTGACTGCCGGTCGGCACTAAACACTGCCGGCCGGCACTGAATGTCTGCAGAACCTGCAACTCACAGCAGCAGAGGACAAAAACTTGCATGGCAATGTAATTCCAACAATGTGTGCACTAATCATGCCCCTTATCATATTTGTGACTCAAAGGGACATGTGCCTCGATTCTCGGGCCACCAATCACGCATTTCCATGCATGATGGCCCAAAGAACCAAGTGTGCACTTTCAATTTCAAATGCATGCAAACCATATGAACAAACAAGGGTGCCAAACCTCTATCATGTTTATCTCAAGAGGCCTAGCATGCATGTGAATGCAATGAAATCCTAAGCATGTTGGCTAGCATGCAATATGGACAATGCAAGGCGTTTGTGCAAGCATACAAGCAAACATGTAAGGCAAGCATGCAAACCAAATAAAAGGTGGACTTAAACATGATCTAGGCAACTCTAACTAGGCCTAAAATCAGTAGCCAAAATGCTAAGTATGAGAGCTAAATACACATGCATATGTACACATGTTAAGGCACACACTTAGGCATTAAACAAACCACTCTCAAGCACACTTGAAAGGAGATAACATGGATGATTAGCATGCAACATAGGCTCTAAAATCATGTCAAGAATGCGGTACCAAACCAACTCAAATGAGACAAGCCAAAGCATACAAACATGGCCCAAGTGCTCAAGGCTAGTCAAAGGACATTGAACTACACTTGACAAGACTTAATATGGCAAGAGTTAAGCAACTAAAATCAGAGTTTTAGCACACAAAATCAAGCCCAAAGGACCACTTAGATGGCATCTAAGTGGCTCAAATTCAAAGGCATGCATAATGGTCAAAACATAAGGCATGCAACACATGCTCTCAAAGCAACAAAGAGACAGCTAAGGCAAGCATACAAGCACACCAAAGGGACTGAAATGACATGTTGGATGGTTCCAAACCACCAAAATAATGCAAGCAACACATGCTACACACTCACATACTTGAGGCGTACAAGCCCGGCAAGCCACAAATGTAAAGGAGCTATATTAAACGTGCCAAAATCAATCCAAACGACCACAGACAGACCTAAAGCATGGAAAAATAATCACAAAACATTCATAAGTCTAAGCCTAAATCATGTTCAAATAAAGGCTAACAACCTAAGGTATGTTAAGGCAATACAAGGCATTACATGGCAACTATGCTAAGCATGCATAAGGGACCAAAACCAATACATAGCAATGTTAAATCATGATATTCTAAGCATGAATAACAGTCCATACATGCTCAACACACACTCAAACACAATGCTCCGTCAAGAGGCAAAACTTGCCCTTTTCAAGGACAACAAGGAGAGGGGGTGACCCTCTCCTTCTTAGGACTTTAAGGCATCATCTTCACCACTGAAATCCCTCAAGATTTCAGTGGTGAAGAGACCCCAACACCAAAATCCCGGATCTCAACAAAATAGCACAAAATGAGGCCTTTTCAAGGCCTAAGAGGGGTCAAACCTCCCCAAAGCACAAAACACTCTTAATGAACTATCAAGAGGGCCTAAAAAAAGAACTTTTATGTGTTAATCACTAAACACAAAAACAGTTCTAAGCTATGCAAAAATGGAGTGCAAAAATGGGGTAAAAAGGGGGAGTTTTGTTACCCTTGTAAACCTCTTCACAAAAGTTGATGCTGTTGCTTCCTTGAGCTCAAATCCAGCCAAAAACACCAAGAACAACCTCTTGGGACCTCAGTAGCCAAGGGAAGGTGAAACACTAGGTGTTGATGAGCAATAGTAAGTCACAAACACCTAGTGTACAAATAAAAGGGAAGAAGAGAGATAGGATAGATACAAAACTTCTAACCTAGAACCAGAGCTTCTCTGAGGTCTTTTCTCTCTAAAAATGTCTAAGTTTGCTAACCCTAAGCCAAGAGAAGAGAGCCTTCTCTTATAGACAACAAAGCTTACAAGCTAAGTCAATCAAAGGCTCATCCCTCCATATACGTGTATGGAGGGGAAACAAATGCAAGACAGCTGCTTTAAAATATCTCATAAAGCAACTGCACAGTAGTCGGCAGGGCAAAATTATCATTTTGACAAAATTGACTGCCGACCGGCACAAAAGAGTGCCGACCGGCACAAAAGAGTGCCTATAAATTCGTACAAAACTCTATAATTGTTGAAAAAAATTCATGGATGAAGTAAACATCATTATAAACAACTTTGTAGAAGAAATCATCTTCAAATGTTGAGTATAAAAGTTTCTAAAAATTCGTACAAATTTTTTGGCAGATTTAAGGACCAAAGAAAATCTTCAATCCTCTCTATAATGGTATAAACTACACGCAAGCATATTTCCACAATAATACCATGACTTTAAGACTATCAATATCTTCAATATTTGATATACACATCACAAAATTTATATATATATATAAAGTTCTATCTAAAAATTAGTCATTTTATCACATGAGTATAATCTGAAAATTTCAACAAATAAAAAAAATGAGAGGGTTGAGAGGATTTTTTTACTTAGTTGTAGGATTGAAATGGAATAGTGAAATGGTAGGAAAATATGCAACCTTAATCTCCCACTCTTCTCCTCCTCCTACTGCTTTTACTGCTTTGTTGCTCACAGAATTTTCTTCCCTTTTTTTTTTTTTCTTTTTCCTCACTGATCCGGAGGAGTGAACATACATTGTATATATAGCAAATCAAGTTGAGCCCCCCCTCCCCCCTCGTTTTTTTCTCTGTCTCTCTTTGTCTCTCTCTCTCTCTCATCATTCTCTCAAGTGGTCTCTCAGGTGGTCTAGTCTACTCTTCCAATTCCAAGAAGCATAATGAGGTGAGGGTTTCTACACTTACATTCAAACAAACATGTGGCAAAGTTGCCACCAAAAATCTGCTGCTTTTTTTTTTTGGTGTGAGTTGCTTAAAATTGATATACTAAAATTTTTAACTAAGGTATTTAGTAAGAATAATTATCATGTTGAATCCTAATTAAAATAATTTATAAACAATAAATATTGAATACCTACAAAATTATTATTCTTAATAATGTTTTTGTTAGCGATTGAATTGGGTTAATTTAAAATTAACTTTTACACTATTATATATTTTAGATAGACTCTGAATAAAATTAATTAATTAATTTATTCATTTATTTTCTTTTAAGAATAATTAAATGTGGGTTTTTACAGTGGCCATCAATAATTTGTGTTCCTATAATGGCTGCCATAGATCAACTTTAAGACTGTTAGGTCAAAAAATAAATGAGAGTCCTTACTCAAATACCAATTGTTATCTCAGGTAGATAACCCAAGAAGGGGGGATGAATTGAGTTTCTAAATAAATTACCAAATTAAAAATTTAACCCAAATAATAAATACATAAATTTGCTCAACAATATTAAGTAGAGAAATAAAATGAGCAAAAGGAAGAGAGATCAAACATAGTGATTTATAGTGATTCGGCACGCCGGGTCTACGTCAATTCCCCAAATATCCTCCTTGAAAATTTCTCCACTATTCTTCAAATAGTAATATACCACTAGCTTCACGGGTGCTAGTGAACCTTTACAACAAGTGACCAATCTTGATCACTCTGACTACTTTAGAATTCAGTGCCTAGTCACACCTCACCAAGTGATTTTATTCTAAAAACCACTCACAAAAATAACCCAACTAGTTTTGAATCCGGTGCCTAGTCTCACCTAACCTAAGTAATTTTGTCCCGAAAAATCTCTCACAAAAACTCTTTTTTTTTTTTTACAAGAATAATAGGAATTAGGTTACAAGTTTGCTCAAACTCTCAACAAATTTTCTCTCAATAGAAATAATTAATCATTGATAGCACACAACACAATATTTGAGAATTGTTCAATATTACAAAATTTTCTCTTCTTCACTTCTTGATTTTTCTCCACATAAAACACTTCTATTTATATCCAAAATACTAGTCATGGGGGAGGCAGACACTCCTTTGCTTGTTGGATCACGTAGAGACGGATGCTGAGAGAAATCAAATGGAAGAAATCATCACGTGGAAGATTACCTTCGGTGTAGAGGCTGCATTTTTAGTTTATTACCTTTGGTGTAGAGGTTGGCTTGACTATCTTGTTTTGCCATATGTTCAATACTATTTGTTGTAGGCAAAATTGCCCTTGGAATTTTAGTTTTGCTGACCACGTGGATATAACTAGTAATGTTAAACTGCTAAACTGATTAACTCAGCCACAAAGTGTTTCTTTGTCTCTTTCTTTCTTTTCTTTTGCTTCGTATTTTGGGCCATATAGCTGGTTTGTACTACAATAAAATATTTTGAGTACTTTGTGTTACTTCCAGTGGTTGTTTGTGTAAACTAAATGTATAAATAAAATAAATAACAAAATAAAAATAAATAATCTAGAAAATAATTAAATAAATTAAATTTCGAATTAATTGCTTACAGAAATTATAAGTCGAGGCTTGTGTTGGACACAATCTCTTTAAAGTAGATTTCGCTCTCGTTCCAGTGCTTTGAGATTTAACAGCGTCTACTTCCCAGGATGCAGCGACTAATACTTGATTTGCAGTTCTACAAACTCAAGTCTGGCGAACCAAAACTATGCTGTAACTCTCTTTTTCTCTTCCTAAGATTAAATGCAAAACAGATGCAGAAGAATAAGAGGACAATAAGAGGAAGAAGAAGGAAGAAATGTTGAAGAAAAATTGATGGAATGAAATGCTGGAATGGCAGGCTATTTATAGCCAACCATGCACCTGTTCTGGTAGGCGTTGGTGGTTGTTTGGACATGACCGGAAAGTTGCAATTAGAACAGTACCGGTTCGAAAAGAAGGCGACCAGAAAATTCAGAAATTTGAATTTGAAAATTTGGTGCAAAATTTGAATTAAGGAAAAAAAAATTCCTACAAGAATTTGAAAAAAATTCAAACGAATTTTGTCCAGAAAATTAAAATTAGGACCCAACCTGACCCGACCCACACCATGCACTCGCGTTCGGCTCAGCTTGGTTTGACTAGTCAGCCGAACGACAGTGGCGGCGTGCACGCATGTATAGTGGTTTTGGGCCAAGCCCACTTTGTCTATAACTTCCCTCCTTACAAAACTTGAGATGCCCCTTGGTGCCTATCCCAAGTATGGCAAGCTAGACATATACTCATATAAATCCTTAAAACTTTCCTATATAAGACAAGCACATTTCATAAATGTGCAGGAAACCCACCTAAAGCCATTTCCACGAACCCAAAAATGCGCATTGAATTCTCATTCATCCGGAAATGGTTTTGAACAATCAAATACACAATGTTATTCACTACGAGGCATTAAACATGAACCCAATTAGAAACGTTAAAAATAACGCTTGGATCCTACCTTAATTAATGCTCAAAGCAAGCAAAAAAATAAGTTTATACAAAGCCATTTTCTAACAATCCCCAACATGAATGGAATTCATGATAACGAACATGCAACAAAATGCAGACAAAGAAAGAGTACATTAAGAAGATACACCATATCGAGATAGGTAGCTTTTGGCTTTGAACCTCCTCTGGTGAAAGCCTATCGGACTTAATAGCTAACTAGTGGACGCGATGCCTTGAACTGTTTAGCTATTTATGTAAGCGAAGACAATAGACTACACATAGTGTATCTGTAGACACAGTTTGGTTCTCATGGTTGTGTTCATTTTGGCCCTGAACAACACTTGGTAATTCACGAGTGCTGTAGAGAATTTAGCCTTCTTAATTCTCACAGAATCGGTCCAATTCACACTCATATAGATGACTTCTTATTAAGAGTATCTTGACATATCCCACTTGGATGTCCAAGCTACAAGAATAATTAAAAGCAATGTTTATCCTACTAACGCTGCAGGTATCGCTCTTTTTATCATAGAAATGGATAGGAGAAAACCTCCTTAGTGATATGTGAAGTCATTCATAATTCGATTGTCCCTTTGAACCTAGATCTTGAGATCTCTAGTCAACTAGGTTAGGTTGCCATTATGGCGACTTTTAAGTAATAGGCTTTAATCATATTCCTCTCGATAAATGATACACTTGCTCTCTAGCTAGCCCTTTAGTCAATGGATCCGCAATATTCTCTCTTAACTTTACATATTCTATGGAAATTATTCCATATGACAGCAAATGCCTAACATTATTATGTTTTCAACGAATGTGTCGAGACTTACTGTTATACATATGATTCTGTGCCCGTCCTATTGCTGTTTCACCATCACAGTGAATGCATATAGCTGGCACAGGTTTAGGCCACATTGGAATGTCTTTTAAGAAATTACGAAGCCATTCTACTTCTTCTCCTGTTTTATCTAATGCAATAAACTCAGATTCCATTGTCGACCTTGCTATGCATGTTTGTTTGGAGGATTTCTAAGAGACAGCAGGGTAAAGACGTATCCACTAGTAGATTTGAGTTTTTAGTATCCGATATCCAATTTGCATCGCTGTACCCCTCGAGTATTGCTGGATATTTGATATAATGTAAGCCATAATTCTAGGTATGCCTTAGATACCTAAGTATCCTAATTATTGTTTTCCAGTGATCTGACCCTGGATTACTTGTGTACCTACTCAATTTGCTTATAGCATAGGCTATATCTGGTCTAGTGCAATTCATTAAGTACATCAAGCTTCTGATTATCTAAGAGTACTCTAACACTGTGTTTGGTTGGAGGATTTGGAAAGGGAAATAGAAAATGTAAGTGAAATGAGAATAAAATATACCTACATTTCACCTAGTATCACATACCTTTTCCCTTTCCATTTCCAAATCCCTCCCCAAATCCCCCAACCAGACACAGCATAATTGTGATATGTCTATACCTGTATTTTTTGACAAATGAAAACTAATGTCAACAGGTGTTTTAGCAGGACGGTCGTCATGCTTTCCAAATTTCTCCAGAATCTTCTCAACATAATGAAATTGAGATAAAGCATATCCTTCAGATATTCTAGTAATTTTTATTCCTAGAATTATATTTGTTACTCCCAAATATTTCATGTCAAACTTTTTGTTCAACATTTTTTTTGTGGATTTAATCATGTCATTGTTGCTTCCAATAATGAGCATGTCATCCACATAATGACAAACTATGACATAGCCTTTGTATGTGCTTCTAACATAGACACATTTGTCATGTTCGTTTATCTTAAAACCATCTGAAAGCATAGCGTGATCAAACTTTCCATGCCATTGTTTCGGAGCTTGTTTTAATCCATAAAGGGATTTGACAAGTTTACAAACCTTTTTCTCTTGGCTATGAATTTGAAACCTTTTTAGTTGTTCCATATAGATTTCCTCATCCAATTCGCCATTTAAAAAGGTTGTTTTAACATCCATTTGATGTATCTCCAGATTATATAATGCTGTAATCACTATTAGCATGCGAATAGCTATTATTTTTGTGACTGGTGAATAGGTATCAAAATAATCAAGACCTTCTTTCTGCCTGTATCTCTTAACAACAAGCCTAGCCTTGTATTTATCTATTGAACCATCTGCTTTCATTTTTCTCTTGAATATCCACTTATATCCAAGAGGTTTTACATCTTGTTGGAATATTCACCAGTTCCCAAGTATGATTTTGCAAAATAGATTCAATTTTACTATTCACAACCTTTTTTCACAATGGAGCTTCAGGACTTGACATTGTTTCCTTGAAGCTTTGAGGCTCATTTTCTAACAAGTATGTCAGAAAATCTAGACCAAATGATTTAGAGATCCTAGCCCTCTTGCTACGTCTAGGTTCATCTGCTTCATTATCATTTTGGTCTTCATTACCACCCATAGCAGTATCAAAAGTTCTTTTATTTTAATTTGTCTCTTCAGTTTCCTTGCAAGGAAAAATGTGTTCAAAAAACGACGCATTCCTTGACTCAATAATAGTGTTTACATGCATATCAGGATTTTCAAATCTATGAACTAAAAATCTGCATGCACTGCTATTATTTGCATAACTAATGAACACACAATCAATGGTTTTTGGTCCTATCTTAGTTGGTTTAGGATTAGGAATTGCCACTTTGGCCAAACACCTCCACACTTTGAGGTAATTGTAGGTAGGTCGTTAACCTTTCCATACTTCATAAGGTGTTTGATTGATTTTCTTGTGGGGTACCCTGTTAAGGATAAAGTTAGCAGACAAAATCACATCCCCTCCCCATTCCCCACATGTTTTGAGGTAACCTTGAACTAATCAACATGGCATTCATCATTTCTTTAAGAGTTCAATTCTTTCTCTTAGCAACTTCATTTGACTGAGGAGAACATAGTGCAATGGTTTGGTGAATAACACCATATTCAGAACAAAATTTCTCAAATGGTGCATCATACACACCACCTCTGTCACTCCTCATTACCTTAATAGTTTTGCCAAGTTGATTTTCAACCTCAAGCTTATAATATTGAAAAGTTTCTAAAGCTTCATCTTTACTTCTCAATACGTAAACATAACAATATTGGGTGCAATCACCAATAAAAGTAATAAAGTACTTTTTACCTCCTCTAGTTTGAATAAATTTTAAATCACAGATATCTGTGTGAATTAAACTTAGAGGTTCAGTATTTCTTTCTACTTTATTAAATGATGCCTTAATGAGTTTTGCCTCAACACAAATCTCACATTTATGATTAGGATCAAACTTTAAGTTTGGCAAACATTCTAAAGAAACAAGTCTACGCAAAGAATTAAAATTAACATGTCATAATCTACCATGCCATAAAAAAAAAAAGACTCAACAATATAAACAGAAGATGTGTTCTTATTATTAATAGCCAAATTTGGTACAACAGTTAAAACATTGAGCTTAAAAAGCCCATCACTTATGTAACCTCGCCCCATATACATTCCACTCTTGGAGAGTACAACCTTGTCAGATTCAAAAACTAATCTAAACCCATTTGTTCATTTTGTGCATCTATTGCACTTGTTGAGGATGTAGGCACTTAACCTGTGTTTGGCGTCGTTTGGCTGTGCCCACTTCTTTTCTATATAAAACGTAGTTTGATTTGCATCTTTATCCTTTTATGATATTTGTGTGGTTTAGCACTGCTTGTGGTTTGATTATATTATTGCATTACACTGTATATCATTTGTATTATTTCGTTATATTGTGTATCATTTGCATCTTGCCCTTGAACTACGCTGGTTTAATTCCTTACAACAGGATACGTAGGCAACTCTCAGGTTCAACCAATTGCATCTGCATTTTGTTTGTTTTCCCAAGTCTTACGGCCTTGTCAAAATGGGTCGTCTTCGGATTTTGACATTCACTCACGTCATTTCATGACTTTAAGCTCTGTCAAAAAGGGGCAACTGTAGACACCCCATTTTTGACCGCCCTGAAGACTTGGGCGCCACTGATTGATCACTCGATGATGAAAGTTATGCTATGCAAATGTTCAATTTCTTCAGCAAGAAAAGCTTCTAAATCCCAACTTTACACCTCATTTTGGACCAAAACTATTTTAGACCTTAAAACCCTCTCTTTCAAAATATTTTTGAAAATGTTTCTACGATATTCCAAGGCTCGCATTTCGTTAAAAATTATACTTTTTGGTAAACTGAGCAATGACAAAGTGGAAATAAATGGAAGAGAGGTGAACTCTTTAAAACAAAGTGAACAAGTGCGAAATAGTCTTGATGATGTAAGAGCCCATCCAATTGGGACTGAATTTGCCCCTAGTGTTGTGGATAGGAACTTGATTGTCCTTTAACAAATTTTTTCTTCTCTCAGATTCTGAGATTTGGCTTTCTTGCCAGTCTTCATTAGTTTGAGAGATGACCCAATTTTGAATATTCGAGCACATTTGACCTTTTTTGCCCCTAGTTCAAGAGTTACGTCAGACCCAACCATGCAAGTCTCATATTTTGGTTGATCAATGAACATTCTAAATCAAGGTTCAAGGTTTGAAAGCAAAGGGGTCGAGTCTTGAGGCTGAGAGTGATCCTATGCAGTATAATCTCAAGATCAATTCCAGGCATGTCTTTGTAGGACCACGCAAAATTTTTTTTGAAATATTTTAATAAAGCGACTAGTTGCTCATGCTCTTCTGAAGACAATGTAGAACCAATCTGGATCAAGCCAGGATCCTTCTCTGTACTCACATTAACAGACATGATTTCACTCATCAAGGGCTTAGCAGGCCTCTCTTTCTCGCAATTGATCAAATTTTTGCAAATCCCGAGGAATTCCTTCCTCTTTGTTTTTATCATAGCGTTAGAAAAGTTTTGAAAAACTTAGGTCAATGTAATGACTTAAAGGCACAGAAAAAGTAAGTGAAAATTACTGCCGTTTCATTCAAAAACTAATCTAAACCCATCAGTGGTAAAAAGCGAATTGACATTGATCATCCCATCGGAATTTTTTTCCTTTCTTCAGGAGACTAAAAAGTGGTTCACAAGTCAATGTTAATTTAGAAATAACCATCCTATGAATTGTACTTTACTCAGAAAGCCTTGCACCTCCTTTTTAGTCCTTAGTGGTGGCATTTCTAGGATGGCCTTGATTTTAGAAGGATCTACTTCGATGCCTTTTTGTGTGATTAAGAAGCCCAGCATTTTCCCTGCTATTACACCGAAAGTACATTTTTGCAGATTCAACCTTAGTCTGTATTCTCTGATCTGTTGAAAGAATTTCTTTAAGGCGGTGTAGTGGCCCTCTCTTTCTTTGGACTTAACAATTATGTCATCCATGTACATCTCAACCTCTTTATGGATCATATCATGCAGAATGGTAGTTGTAGCCCATTGATAGGTAGCCCTGGCATTCTTCAGACCAAATGGCATAACTCGATAGCAGTAGGTCCCCCACGACGTAGTGAATGTAGTTTTTTCTCTGTCCTCGGGCGCCATCAGAATCTGGTTATACCCAGAAAACCCGTCCATGAAGGAGAGCAATGCATCCCCCGCGGTGAAGTCCACTAGCTCATCGATATGTGGCAAGGAAAAATCATCATTTGGACTAGCCTTATTTAGATCCCTAAAGTTGACACAGACTTTGATTCTTCCATCCTTTGGGACTGGAACAATGTTGGCCAACCGTGTTGGATACTCAGATACAAGCAAAAACCCTGCCTTGATCTGTTTGGTAACTTCTTCCTTAATTTTCAATGCCCAATCCAGACGGATTCTTCGCAACTTCTGCTTGACGGGTCGGGCCTCAGGGTCAAGAGGGATCTGATGCTGTACAATCTCAAGATCAATTCCAGGCATGTCTTCTTAGGATCATGCGAAAACATCTTTGAAATCTTTTAATAAAGCGACTAAGTGCTCGCGTTCCTCCAAAGACAACGTGGACCTAATCTGGACCAGACACGGATCCTTCTCAGTACCCACACTAATAGCAATAATTTCATCGACACAAGGTTTTGCAAACCTCTTATCCTTTCGATTAGTCAAGTTTTTCAAAACCAGAGGAATTCCTTCCTTTTTGTTTTCATTAAAATTCTGAAAATCTTGGTCAATGCAATAAATAAGCGACACAGAGAAATACTCAGAATCAGCAGCATTCTCATTCATAAGATCTAGCTTATCCAGCTCTTCAGTTACAACCAACTCAAAAGCAAAAGAAAAAGAGGACTTGGATAAGACCTTGGCATCCGGGTTATCACCCTTAAGAATACCAGACTCGGACTCAGAAGAACCAGAATTTGATTCCGACTCCATAGACTTTGTGGAATCAGATTCTGGTTCACCACCCGACTCAGAACTAGACAGGTAGCCCACCTCAGCTGCTAGACAAGAGATGGTGCTTCAGATGTAACCAAAATGCTGTTGGATGGGTTCACACCTGATTGGTCCTCGATCATGGAGATGGTAAGGTTATCTCCCAAGCTCTCTGAGTCGGCCGGAGAATCTGTAAAGAGACACGCCAGTGCTGCCCTTACTCCAAGCTCGCTGTTATCCGAGTCACTTTCCATGCTCTTTTCAGCTTCAGTAGTTAGCTCAGCCTTTTCCTCGGCATCACTGTCTTGCAACTGCAGGTCAAAGAAGATTCCGAAGCTGAGGACACACTGCCTCGCAGAATTCATCTAGGGCTCAGAAAAGTCATAAAAGGGGAAGTCTTCACCCTCCCGAACGAAGTGGCCATTCAGTGTTCCCCGAATCGGCCTGTGAACAAGCTCATAGTGTTTCCCAAACTACTTGGCTCTGGCTCTGCCTACCATCTTTTATCTTTTCTTGACTCAATCCTCTTTGGTGAGTACATATCCCAGCCCAAAGGCATGCGGATTATGCGGCACATCGGCCAATACTATGACACCTTTCCAGCCACTTCTTCCAAGCCCCATTCCTGGCACATGCTGCAACTTGTTCATGAAATAGATTGATTGGGCGCTGACATACATGCCCTCATCTGCTGCGAAGATGGTCTGTACTGCCCGGGCCTCAGCTAGAGTAAACCTTGAGAGAAAACATCCTCCTCGCCATGAACGATTTCCAACAGTGGTGTAGTTATCTCTGGCGGAGAACGGATGGATGAATTCACAAAGATGATTGCCATTCCCTTCCCGTAAGGGTATTTCAGCATTTGATGGAGAGTAGATGAGACTGCTTTCACCAGATGCAACCAGGGTCTCCCTAGCAATAAGTTGAAGGTGGCCGGGACATCCAAGACATGGAACTCGATATCCTACTGAGCTGGGCCTACCTGAACTCTGATTTGTACCATGCCCATAACCTCTCTGCTGGTATTATCATATGCTCGAATCACTTGGGCTGTAGGCACGAAATCTACTAGTTTAAGGCTGATGGCATAAGCTGTGCGGGAAGGACAGACGTTGATAGCTGACTCGGTGTCGACCAATACCACTAGTACCCATTTTTCCTTGCACTCAACTGATATGTACAGGGGTTTGTTGTGAGCTGAGCCTTTCTACGGCAGTTCTTTATCAGAAAATGTTAGAGTTGGCCCGGCACCATTTGGGAAGACCAATCCCACAAGCTGTTCAGGGGTAGTGTCAATGGATAGTTTGGCTTTGTCCATTGCTGATAATACAGCCTGTCGATGCACCTGGGAGGCTATAAGAAGACCCTAGATTGAGATGTAGGCTCAGATTTTCTTTAGTTGCTTTAACATTGCCTCTTCCTCCAACTGCTTCTCTTTCTATTTTTCAACCTCTGTATCTTTCCTAGAGGCCTCAGCTTGGTCTAAGTGCGGTGGCTTTAAATACCTCCCACTTCTTGTCATATGATTATCTCTTCAGCATACCACGTATTGTTTGGCAGACACCCACCCCAGTCTTTGTCGGTGTGAGCCAGAAGTAGATCATCATCCTCCCACCATACCCCTTCGGTAGCCGACAAACAGTTGTCCGGCTCCGTTTGTATCACTTTCACCTCACAAGTTTCCCTCGCAGGGTGTTAGGCTATTCCAGTTTTCTGGTTGTCTTCAACCTCTCTTGTTCAAAGTGCTTCAAAGCAGCTTCCTGTTCTGTATCCGCAGTACTTATAATGCCCAATTCTTGAGCTGAACTTTCTACGTCGATGTTCTCCATTAGTTTTCCCTTTTCATTGGCCATTTCGGCCACTGCAGCAATTTTTGCTTCCTTTTCTTCTGGTTTTGTTTCAATTTCTTTCTCTCTGTCCGGTTCATCACTAAACCACCCAGAGTTGTCTATCGACCCATTCAAATCGAACCAGTCAATCTGTATATCCATTTGATCTTGTTCGTCAAAGAACTGCAAGTTGTCTAAGTCCTTCTTTAGCTTCGCTAGATCATCAAAACCTTGGCTCGGGCCATTCTCTCTAACCACATTGACCTCCATTGCTGTTGGCAATACCACTTTTGGCTTAACTTGATCAATCGGCACAATGTAACAACTCAGATCATACTTCTCCTCAGACAAGTCCTCAGAGCACTCAGGCAACGGACTTGTACTCTCCTCTAAGGCCAGCCTCCCTTCTTCTGCCACTGTTACCACCACGGGTTTAGGTTAGAGTGTGGATGTGTCCATCATGCACAAATCTATGCTTTCAGAAATGAACATCGTCGGTCTGGGTAGGTAAGAAGGGGTAGTATATGTGCTGGGTAATATAATGCAGCCTAAAGCATTGGTCAGTGTTGTGACTGTGTTGCTGGTGAAATGCACAGTACTTAGCTGGGTTGTGTTTCGGTAGGAGAGGATTAGGTAGTGGGCGAGGCTCTAATGGCTTGAGGTGCCCCTTTTTGATCATCACCCTTATGGCTTGGAATAAAGGCATGTAGAGTGGGGTAAAGGTCCTTTGGGATCGGGTAGGGTTGTTTGAAGTTTGTGGAGTTGTGCTGGCAAAGGGATTGGCGGTCTTGGTTGTGGTGGTGACAACACTCACATCCGACAACCGTGCAGCCGTGCTACCACTAGTGGTTGCATTGGAACTGCGCACAAAAGGCCTCTTGGCATACTTTTTCTCATCAGTGATCAACCCTTGTTTCATGGCGTCTTCAATCTGAACCCCTATCTCATGGAGCTCGGTGAATGTGAACAGAGGTAGGATGATCATTTTCTATAACAATTTCCCGTGCAGATTGCGGACTACCATCCTTATCTGATCTTTCTCTGAAGGTCGTGTAGTAATCATTGAAGCCTTAGCCCTTCACCTCGTCACGAATTCAAAAAAACCCTCATTTGGCTTCTGCCGCGTTGCCTCGAGATCACGAGTTGTGACCTTGATTTGTGTACTGTAGGAGTACTGTGCAATAAAGGCCTCAGCCATTTCCTCCCAACTTTGCTTCATAGAATCCTCTAGCTTCACATACCAGATAGCCGTTATTCTCGACATAGTCCGACCAAAGAGTAAGAGCTTCTGCAATCTGATCAGGCCCATCGGCCGCAGGATGTTTGAAAATAGCCGAAGATGAACCATGGGGTCTCCAGAGCCATCAAACTGATCGATGTGTGACATTTTGAACCGGTCTGACAATGTCACCATAGAGTCGTATACCTATCTTCTATGTTAGAAATAGAGTTCACACCCAGTGCTCCCTTGAAGAGCTTCTCCAGCTTGTCGACCTTAAGCACGGTTGGGTTAACCTCAAATTCAAATGGAGCCTCGGTTTGATACATAGGCGCTTTGGATGCTTGTGATGGGATCGACTCTGTTGGGTTGCCCAAATTCTCAGCCTGGGCATTAGCAGTATGGACTATAGCTTCGGGTGCTGGAATACCCATAGGAGGTGTATGAGATGCAGAAGCCACTGCCGATTGTGGCTGTTGTTGTTGCAGCCTGTTTATTACCTCTACCTCATGTGCTGTGACCTTGGCCTGACGAGCAGCGTCTTGTTGTATGGTTTCAACTGTTTGCTGAAGGTGGTGGATCAAGTCCTCCATGCTAACCGGGAGATACTGTGCCATTGGAATTGGTGAGTGATCTTGTACTGGACTGGATGTAGAAGACTGAGCCCGACTGAATACAGGTGAAGTGAGGGGTGATCGTTGGACTGGTGAATTGTGCCTAACTCTCCTTTGTCTAGTAACCGATGGGAGCGAAGCAAACATAGGCCATCCTTTAACAAGATCTCTGGATCTGTAAAGCCTCTTGACACGGGTCCAGAACGCTTGGGGGATATCCGAACTGTCCAAAGCTATGGTGTTATACTACCTAGCAAAAAGAAATAAAGCAAAAAAAAAAAAAGAAGTAAAAATCAAAAACCGCACTGCACCTTAGCTCAGATGTTAACAATACACAGATGTAATCAAAGCTATAGGACTGCACTCAACACTGAATTCTACCCCCAAAACTGATACCTAACTTGCAACTGATACGCACATTCCTGTACAGTTTCACTGTAAAGCACATACCAGTTAAGTGAGAACCAAAACACCCTTATGAGGGAGTAGGGTTACCCTATCCTAGTTTCATCAGGAGCTAGGTTCACTATTCAAACAATGCGGTTTTACGCAATCTTGTATTCGGGTAAGCACCCTGTCCTAGTTTGGAATAGTCTCTATGGCTTTTGATATGCAACTAGGCCAGATGGTCAAAAGGGTACCTCAGCAAGACTACCTTGTATACCTCTCACACCTAACACCGAGAAGTGAAAGGAGGATCAAACGGTATAGCAGTAGTCTAGATCCAAGGATTGTGTTCCCATCATGGCAGAGCCCGCGACCGGTCAGCCTTTTGGCAAGCTTTTAAGCAATCCTCCGACAAACCGTCTAGGAATAGCAGATGGCAAACACAGTGACTTAAGCACACCAATGCAAATGCAATGCAAAAAAACATATAAGTGTAAACAAAATTTCATATCATGAAGTTCAAGTCAAGTTCTCTAAATTTTCCCAGTAGAGTCTCTAGAAACTGTAGCTCGCCTTTTTCTCGCCCCATTTCAGAAGTTCGAAATAAGCCCTACAGTTCGAATTTCTGCGGTTCTAAATCTAATCACACAAATGCAATGTGAAATTGATAAATACCAAAGAGTCTAAATCAGGAAAATCTTTTGAAAAATCAATTTTGAATCAAATTGCCAAAAATGGACTACTTTGCCAGATATAGAGTCGCCACCTAAATATTTTGTTTTGGGGAAATTTAGGAAACCCATGACTCGTGCCAAAGGCCACGTGTCCGTTATCACCAAGATTGTCTCGGCTCGGGAGCTTAGGTACGAGAGGGGAAGGTCATGAATGCATTTGAGCACCCCCACTCGCCCAATCAAAGATCAACCTCTGCTAATCATAATATGAATCTTATGTACATTATATACTCTTGTTCCGGTTTATTAGGCTAGTATTACTATGTGATGCGCACACACACAAATATAGACTAACTTTGCAAGAATTGGAACATTTTGAGTTATGTTTGTTTTGAAAATTATTTCAAAATATGAACCACTTGAAAAAGTGATCGCATATGAACATTACTCAAATTATTTCAATTCAAGCAATAAGCCTTCATCCACAAGCATACAAGCAGTTTATCAATTAAGCATTTAGCCTCATGACAAGCATGTTAGACATGACAACAAGCACACTTATGCAATTATGCTAAAGCTGATAAAAGCTTACCTAGTACTTCAATCCAAAAGAAAAATGAGTTAGAAAAATGCATGATCCTAACTTATGCAATATGACTAATGCAACACATGCGATGTGCAATCTAAATAGGCTCGGCTACTTAACATGACATATGAAGCATTTAAATAGCATGCAGTCTAAGCACGTATTCAAAAAAGTATTGAACTAACAATGCATTTAGAATGATGCGCCGAGCCTCGGTGCATGCAATACAAATGGATGTAAACATGAAGTATGCTAAACAAAACATGATGTCCCTAAACTAACCATCGTAAGCAATTAAATAAAAGGGAGAAAGACGTGGGGTTAGAAAATATACTCATTATTACATTGTACTCTCACGAAGGAGAGTCCGAATGAATAAACTAGCTAACTAAATAAAGCTAAACTAATTAAGCTAATTATTACAAACTGAAATGAATAAACTAGCTAAGCTACTTAATTAATCATTACAACAAATTAATTAACTAACTAGTTAACTGACTAATTAAATAGTTACAACGCAAGCAAGTGCACTTAAAATAAGTAATTAAACTAAACAACTAACTACTACACCTTGGGAAATGAGAGATGTTTATGCTCATGCTTGGTTTCCACCCGAAAAGCCACCGTTTTGCTTCCAGAGAGCCTCTGTTGCGCAATAGAACACACGCGCTGTTGCCCACTTCCAGAATAACTTTTCTCTGACAAAGGAACACATTGATGAATTTTGCATCAGTGGCTGGCCGGCTAGTGATGAGTGTTGCTGGCCATCAAAGGTGGTCTGCCGACCACTGCTACCCAATTCTCCTTGCTGCAACAGAGGACAAACATAGCATATATAGGGTATTTCAAGGGTTTGTTTACACAACTCAACCCTCATTTTCATGAGCAAATCAAAGGAGTAGCAAGTTCGGTTCACAAACCATCAAAGGATGCAATTTCATTGCATGATGGCTTATGAAACCAAGTGTGCAAGTTCAATAAATGCAAAACAAGACACAAACCTCCTCATTTTCATGAATGATCAAGGGAAGTGGTGACCTTGGAACCTTGAATCATTTCATCACTAATGAATATGAAATGGTTCAAGTTTCCATGTGTTCAATTAACGTCCGATTAAATACAATCAAATTATTAGCTTGCTCACTTTTAATTCCAAGTTTTAGTTACTCTATTTTAGTTACATTTCCATCCTTTAATCAATTGAGTCCCAAAGGGTGAGATTAAGTCCTCTAATGGAAAAAAGGGCTCAAACCAAAAGTTATTTTAGGCATGAAAAAGACATCATACCGTTGGTAATAAACCTCTTAAGGGATTAAACCATTAAGCATGACACCTCAATCTCATGCTTTTAACAAACAAGTAGTTTGCACCACTTTCAAAGCAAAACAAAAAGCCAAGAAAGGAGGGATGTTGCAGAGATTATTAGTGTTGAAAATGAGTGAGAAAAGCATAAATAAATGCTATCAACGCAAAGGAGAAGGTGTTTAAGGCCTAGAACACCAAACTCATGAGGACCATTACACTATAAACATGCAAAACAAAGCTCAAATGTAACTAACAGCCCAAAGTAGTGCTAGAACAATTTAAAATATGCCCTAAAACATGCTGGAATTGAGCTAAAAATAGCTAGATTAATATGTTAAAACATGGCACAAACTAGGCTAGTAAGCAAGACATAAGGAGGGGAGGCTAACTCCTTCAAATTTAGACTTCAAAACAAGATTTTGGCCATTGAAAAAGCTCTGAAAATCAGTGTTTAAAAGCTTGGAAAAAAAATAGTAAACGGGTGGGAAACATAAGGGCTAAGGCCTCCAAAACAAGATATAAAGAAGGGTGAACCACCCCTCAAACTTTAATGGCCTTAGGACCCAAGTTTCAAACAAAAAGTACAGAAGTTTTACAGCCCAAAATCAGTTGGAAAACAACAAGTACAATAGTAGAAAAAGCAAGTAAAGGGACAAAGCTTTATACCTCTTGAAGAAAAAAAGTAATTCAAGCAACAAAAAACTAAGCAAACAACACCCTCTAGAGCTCAAACTAAGCTCAAAGATACCTCATCTCAAAGATGAGAAGATTTGGTTAAGGGTGTATAAGCAAAGGTTAAGGAATTGTAGGCAAAAATGTAAAGATTTGCTAGAGAGAGAGAGGAAAATTTTTGATCTCAAAATTTTCTAACCTCAAAACATGAGATAAGGGTCTCTTATATATAGAAAACATGAAATCTCTACAAGGATATGTAACCCTACATGTGGGGACAGATGCATACATCTGTGCAACCAGCTAGCATAGCTGGCATAAAATATCTGCAAAATATAGTGGTGGCAGCAGCCTAAAAGTGATGGTCGGCAGCCTCAAACCAGAAGCTGCAGGCTTGAAGGATCAAGGCTTGGTCCAAAAATGAAGTAACAGGGGTGTAGGGCTTGAAAGGCTCAAAGTTGTGGCATTTTGCTGAGGACTTCAAGCACTTTGACGAGCAAATAAACTCATCATCAGGTGTGCATGCAATGGTGTCCAAGTCGTAAGGGTCATCAAAAATGGGGTGTCTACACCATTCTTAATCAACAATGACCCAGAAATCAAATTCTTGCGAATCTCCTGCACATGGAGTATATTGTTAAGAGTGAGTTCTTTCCTCGAGGTCATTTTCAGCACTATCTTTCCTTGTCCTTCCACAGTTGATGTGGAAGAGTTTCCCATAAAAAGTTGTTCCCCACTTTCCACCACTTTGTAGGTTGTGAATATCTTCTTATTTGCACAGATATGGCGGATTGCTCTAGTATCCACCCACCACTCCTTGGGATTGCCCACCAAATTAGCCTCAGATATTACTGCAATAAGATTGATGTCTGCCACTCCATCAAAAAGATAAAAATCCTCGACTATGTTGGCTTATGCTGACTTTTTGCTTAAACTCCCTCCATCCTTACGAACATAACAATCCTTAGCGCGATGTCCATCTTTGCCGCACACAAAATACTTGCCTTTGAACCTCTTGTTGAACCCGCTGTTGATTCCTTTGTTGATCTTACTAGTGGATCCTTATTTGGAACCATTTCCATCATGCTTCCACTTCTTGTTGTTGAATTTTGACCATTGTCCATGTTCCACAACATTTGCTTTAGTCTGCATGATATGGTTTCCTGACTTCTTGTCGGAAGCACGATTGTCCTTCTCAATTCTGAGCCGCACTATCAATTCCTCCAATTTCATCTCCTTGCGCTTATGCTTAAGATAATTCTTGAATACTTTCTAAGATGGTGGCAATTTTTCAGTGATCGCCACTACTTGGAAATATTCACTAAGAATCATCCCTTCAGTATATATGTCATAGAGAATTAATTGGAGATCTTGAGTCTGGCTAATAACCATCTTGGAATCCATCATTTTAAAATCCAGAAAATGGCCGACGACAAATTTCTTTGTACCGGCATCCTCTGTCTTATATTTCAGATCTAAAGATTCCTACAGTTCTTTTGCGGTGCTTTTCCCACATCTCCGGTGCTTCGAGATTTAATGGCATCTATTTTCAAGATGCAACAACTAATACTTGATTTGCAGCACTACAAACTCAAGTCTGGCAAACCAAAACTATGTTGTAACTCTCTTTCTCTTCCTAAGATTAAATGCAGAACAGATGCGGAAGAACAGGAGGACGATAAGAGGAAGAAGAATGAAGAAATGTTGAAAAAAAATGATGGAATGGCAGGCTATTTATAGCCAACCATACACCTATTTGGACATGGTTGGAAAGTTGCGACCGGAACAATACCAAAACCCACACCACGCACCCACACTCAGCTCAGCTAGCTAGTTGGACGACGGCGACAGCGGCACGCGTGCGCGTGTGTGGTGGTTTGGGCTAAACCCACTTTAAGATTGTTACTCCCGGTTGTTGTTATGTGTGTGTAAACTAAATGTATAAATAAAATAAACAACAAAATAAAAATAAATAATCTAGAAATAATTAAATAAATTAAATATCGAATTAATTGCTTACAAAAATTATGTTTGGTTTGTGTTTGTAGAGTAGTTTTTGAGATAAAAAGTACAAAAACTTGTTTGGTTTGCCTTTTTTAAAAAATGGTTTTGGAAAATTGTTTTGGGAAGAGAGTTTTAAAAAAAGTGAATGATTTCATGTGTATGAGAGAGAGAGTGATTTTGGAAAGTAGGTAACCAAACAAAATTTTGAGATTTTTTTTTGAAAAAATTTGTTTGGTTTGATTACTCTTGAAAATTTGTTTGTAGAGAATTTTTCCCAAAAAGTTTTCTAAAAAACAAACCAAACAAGGCCAAATCGAGGCTTGTGTTGAACACAATCTTTTTAAAATAGATTTCGTCCTCGCTTCGGTGCTTCAAGATTTAACGGCGTCTACTTCCTAGGATGCAACAACTAATACTTGCTTTGCAGCACTACAAACTCAAGTCTGGTAAACAAAACTATGCTGTAACTCTCTTTTTCTCTTCCTAAGATTAAATGCAGAGCAGATGCAAAAGAACAGGAGGATGATAAGAGGAAGAAGAAGGAAGAAATGTTGAAGAAAAATTGATGGAATGGCAGGCTATTTATAACCAACCATACACCTGTTTGGACATGGCCGGAAAGTTGCGACCGTAACAGTACCACAACCCACACCACGCACCCACGCCCGGCTCGGCTAGTTGGTTGGATGGCTGCGGCGGCATGCGCATGCTTGTGTGGTGGTTTTGGGCCAAGCCCACTTTGTCCATAACTCTCCTCCTTACAAAATTTGGGGTGCCCCTTGGGGCCCAACCCAAGTATGGCAAGCTAGACATGTACTCATATAAATCCTCAAACCGTTTCTATTGGGGACAAGCACATTTCACAAATGTGTAGGAAATCCACCTAAAGCTAGTTCCACAAACCTGAAAATGCACGTTGAATTCTTATTCATTTGGAAATAGTTTTGAGCAACCAAATACACGATATTATTCACCATGTGGCATTAAACATGAACCCAATTAGAAATATTAAAAATAACGCTTAGGTCCTGCCTTAATTAATGTTCAAAGCTAACAAAAAAAAAAAAAAAAAAGAATTTATACAACGCCATTTTCCAACACTTTGTTTACTTATAGTTCCTTCTCTTGGCCATCTGCAGGAACCTGTTGCCTTCTGAATCCTCCGAACAAAGTGGTAAACAATTAGGATCTTTATAGCTGAGGTATGCTTGTTGCTACCCTGTTCCTCTCTCTCTCTCTCTCTCTCTCTCTCTCTCTATATATATATATATATATATTTCACCCCAAAGTTCAATAAAAGTTGATAGGAAAAGCTAGGAACACCTATATGTTTGTTGTGCATCTGACAGTTTTGAAGTTTAATCTTAAAAGTTCCATGTAAGACTCTGTAACAGATCAACTGCCAAAGCATATCTGCACGCAAACTGACATGCCTTTTAACATTTTGTGTTCTTATTAGTACATAAACCAAGATTCTAAAATTGTTTATTGAATTGGTTTTGAACACCTTTGCCCCAGATCCTGTATCTGGAGGCATGGTTGCATGGGGTTGGTCCATATTTAACAGTTGTAATGATTGAACGCTCTTGGTTACTTGGATTGTTGTCTTTGATTGTTAATTTATATTTTGTTATCTAGGATATCAATACTGCAGAAACCTGTGCGTTGCTTACTAGAAACTTGTGCAGTTTGATGTAGTTGATAACAAAGATTCTGAATCAAAATCAGGGGCGAAACTGTGTGGGGCCGGAAGGGGTCTTGGCCCCTTTTGATTTTTTACAATTTATTATTACTTTTTTATTTATGAATATTTATAAAAATATATAATGGGATGAGTTTTTAATTTTATAAAAATTATCTTACTAACTTTTTATTTCATTAATATTTAACAATGTATAATGAAAATGATTCCTAATAATTTTTTATTTTAAATAATAGTATCAGTTTTATCGAGTTAATTTTATTAATACAAAAGGTACATATTATTTTTTTTTTAATTTTAAAATAAAATAGTATGCATACCTTTTTATGAGTAATGCTAGACAACTAAAAATTTTACTCCTAAATTTATTCACAATAACATAACAGGAGTTGAGTCTTAACTGATTGACTTTTAAATAATCTAATGACATGTCACATTCAATGTTATTGAGTATACGTTTAAAGGTCATGTTTTAATCTTAAGCATATGTCACTTCTTGTATACTATATTATATTAATCAATAAATAGCTTAAAATAGTGATTTAACCGATTTTAAACTTAGATCTAATAGTTCAAAAAATTTAAAAATTAAAAAAACTATTTATTAGATTTATATAATTTTTTCATGAAATACTTCTTTCACAACGCTTGTATAAGAAATTATATTCAATTACAATTGTACCAAAACTAACTCAATATTTTTTATGCATATATATTGGCCTCTCCCAAACAAAATCCCTGGTTCCACCCCTAATGAAAATGTTTACGACAAAAATATTTTTTCTTAGAAGGTGTTTTCTGTTGAAACAGAGGGAACGGTAGTTTCAAGAAGAGGGAGAGGGCCAAGGAAGTCACTCAGTATATTTTGAGTCAGTCCCCTTCCAATGAGAAGTGCCTTCTTTTTATCATCCTCTTGTTTTCTTAGGGTATATTTGATTGTATGGATTAGAGTATGAGATTGAGATTATTAATTTGTAGGCCCAATTATCCTATATTTGTTTTAATATTTTGGTTTAGGATTATTAATCAAATGGATAATTAATCCAACAAATTTGTAGAATTATTAGTAATGGGGTAGGGGTGTGATTATTAATCCAATTGGATAGTGAATATCACACTAATTTAATAGGATTATTAATACTTCACTATTAGTTTTGTGAATCAAACAAGACCTTATTGTCTTAAATAACATTGCAAATGAACAGATTCATTTGTAAATAGGCTTGAGCTCAGCTCGTTCAAACTCGATTCGTTAAATTTTTTTTTTTTTTTTTTTTTGCCTTCAAGTTTGAGCTCGTTAAATTTTTAATAAACAAGCCTAAACATTCTAAAGTTCAGCTCATAAGCTCGACTCGTTAGCTAACTCGTTTAATATTTATTATTTATATATTAAATAATGTAAAAATATGTATAAAAAATACGATAAATATGTTATTTATCTATTTGAAAATATAAATATAAATAATAATTAACTATAGATAATACATTTATATAATAGTAATAGTAGATATTATTATTTTGGTAAAATATTGATTTTTTTTAGAATATTTATATATATTGTATATAAAATTGTATAATCAAAGTTTTAATTGTAACTTTAGCCTCATACGCAAATATAAATTTATAAATTTTTGAACTTGTTAAGGCTCGTGAACAGACTCGAGGTTGAGTCAAGTCTAAGCCAACTCGGATTGAACTCGGTTTATTAAATTTTTATTGAGCTCGAGCTCAAGCTCGAGGTTGTTAAAATCTTAACAAACAAGTAAAACATACTAAAGCTCGACTCGGCTAGTTTACCACCCTAGTTAAATGATTGAAAAAGGAATCTCTTTATTTCATTTCTTTATTGAAATCTGGTAAAGTCTTTTCTTTCCTTATCTTGTTTTGTTTTTTTTAAATCAAAATCTTGAATATATTCACTTACCATAGTAGAAATCTGTTGATAGTTCAGCATGGTTTGTGGTGCGATATCGAAAATGATCTGCACAGATGGAGGTGCAAACTGCCATGTTTAGTTTTGGGTGGGTAATTATGGAAACTCCAATCACTAGTGCTTTTTCTATGATTTTTTTGTTGGTTTCATCACTTCGACTTTAGTTGCTAGAGCAGTATATATAACTTATTGTCATTGTACTGATTAAACTATTTCAGTTGTCTGTTTTCAGTGTTCCCCAACAATGGATTGCTCTTTCTTTTTCAAGCTCCTTTGTTTCTTCCTACTTTTAGTTGGCATGTCAGCAGCTGTTGTTGCGGATGATCGTAGGACATACATCATCCACGTGGACAAATCAGCTATGCCTTCTCCTTTCCCAGATCATCATAGTTGGTATATGTCAACTCTCTCGTCCCTGTCTTCGCCGAATGGTGTTCTTCCAACGCATCTCTATACCTACAACCATGTCTTGGATGGCTTTAGTGCAGTGCCGTCTCAGTCCCAACTTGATCAGCTGGAGAAAATTCCTGGTCACGTTTACCCAGAAACCTTTGGAAAGCTTCAGACTACACATACCCCGAAGTTTCTCGGCCTGGAACCAAATGTTGGGTTATGGCCCACAGCCAATTTTGGGGATGATATGATCATCGGCGTTCTTGACACCGGAATTTGGCCGGAGAGTGAGAGTTTCAGAGATGATGAAATGCCCCCCGTGCCAGAGAGATGGCGCGGTACTTGCGAGTCTGGTGTAGAGTTCAACTCTTCTAACTGTAACTGGAAACTCATCGGAGCACGCTCATTCAGTAAAGGGATGAAGGAAGCAGGTTTGAACATCTCCACAAGGGACGACTACGATTCTCCGAGGGATTATGATGGACACGGGACCCATACATCATCGACAGCAGCCGGAAGCCCCATGCAGGATGCCAGTTACTTCAATTTGATAAGAATACAGAGCATAATAATACAGAGCAGTTAGTGCAAGATCAAGAAGATGCTGAGTCAGCCAGTGTTCATCACGTCTCAGCAGCATTGCAACGCACAAGATCAAGTCTCCTCAATCATAACTAACTTCTAACTACTTACTGTTATAAAAGATTAGCTGTAACCTCTTTTAGTTAGTATCAGAGTTAGTTAACTGAAGTTGGGTTAGCTATTGTAATACGTCTCTATCAACTCTATAAATTGTAGAAGTTGCAGATTGAATGAATAAGAAAAGCACAGATTCAAAATATTCTTTATGGTATCAGAGCCTCGAATGCTCTAGCGAGCTCAAAGTTTCTTCTATGGCTTCCATGGATTCTTCATTTCAACTTCCTTCAAATCTAAAACTTCTGGTCTCGAATCTGAGTGCATTTGTCACTGTAAAACTTGATGTTAGCAATTTCATTGTATGGAAGAATCAACTTTTCAATATTCTTCGTGCTACTGGACTGATTGGCTATGTCAATGGATCTGTTATTCCTCCTTCTGAAATGATCACTGACAAAGAAGGTGTGAGTGTTCTAAATCCTGACTTCACTCATTGGCACACTGTTGATGCTCACCTCCTGAGTTGTATCACTGCAACTCTTTCTCCTTCAATCTTTACATCTGTCTGTCATTGTAAAACTAGTTTTGAGGTTTGGTATAATCTTGAGAAGAGATTTACCTCTCTTTCAAGATCACACATACATCAGCTTAAAAATAAGCTTCATAACATCACCAAATCTTCTTCATCAATGGAGGAATATCTTGCACAAATCAAGGATATTGCTGATCAATTGGCTTTGGCTGGATCTGCTGTTGATGATGAGGATTTAGTTCTCTTGACTCTCAATGGTTTGCCGGCAGAATACAGTGCATTTAACACTACAATTAGAGCCAAAACAGATCCAATTTCAATGGATGTTCTGTCTTCGCTTCTCTGTTCTGAAGCTATTCATATTGAAAATACTTCTAAAGTTTCTTCTGGTTCACACATGGCTTACTCTGCTTCTAATACTGCTTTATCACAGTCCCGTAATTCTGGTTCTCGAAATACTTATCGAACCAATTTTCACAGAGGCGATCGCACTGATTCACGAGGTGGTAGATTTTCTTCTCGTGGTCGCAGAGGTGGACGATCCAATTTCACTTCTGTCATCTGTCAAATTTGTGGCAAGAATAATCATAGTGCTCTCAACTGTTGGTACCGATTGGATTCTTCTTTTCAGCCATCTGCTTCTTCACCGTCTGTTCCTCGTTCATTCGATGGATCAAGCAAAGCCTATGTTGCTTCTACATCACATCCTTCTGAGAACTGGTATTTAGATTCTGCTGCTACCAGTCATATTACACATGATCTTCAAAACTTGAATATGTATCAACCCTATGAAGGTCATGATCAGGTAATGGTTGGTGATGGTGTCTCTCTTCCTATTCAGCATAAGGGTAATGGTCTTCTCCCTACTCCCTTTTCCTCTTTCCATCTTCAAAATGTTCTTCATGTTCCTCAAATTTCAGCAAATTTGATTTCAGTTCATAAATTGGTTAATGATAATAATTGTACTATAACATTTGATGCTGATCATTTCATTATTCAGGACAAGACAAGTAAAGCTGTCTTGTACAGAGGTGTTTCCTCTCACGGCCTCTATCATCTTCCAGCTGCTCTTCCTAAGTCTCCTCCTCATCAAGCATGTTTCAGAACTACTACTTCTTCTCCTGACATATGGCACTCTAGGCTTGGTCATCCATCTACTCACAAATTTCGAGTTCTTTGTAATAAATTTCAGCTGTCTGTACATAGTAATAAAACTCCTGTTAATTGCTCACCTTGTTGTGTTGCAAAGAGTCACAGGCTGCCTTTTAGCCTTTCTACTACTACTGTCAATAAACCGTTTGCTTTGATTCATAGTGATGTTTGGGGACCATTTACAGTTCCTTCTTCTCCTGCTACATACAAATTTTATGTCTTGTTTGTTGATGAGTATAGCAAGTTTACATGGATATTTCCTTTGCATTATAAAAGTGAGGTTTTTTCCAAATTTATGGAGTTTAAGGCTTTTGTGGAAAATCAATTTGAAATTTCTCTTAAAATTTTGCGCACTGATAATGGTTCTGAATTTCTTAGCCATGAATTTCAAAATTTTCTCAAGAAATTTGGTATTGATCATCAATTAGCTTGTCCATATACACCAGCCCAAAATGGTGTTGCTGAGCGCAAGCATCGTCATATTGTGGAAACTGCTGTTACTCTTCTCCATCAGTCCTCTGTTCCACTCACCTATTGGTTTGAAGCAGTTGCTACTTCTGTTTTTCTTATAAATCGCATGCCTAGTTCCAAGTTACAGGATCTCACTCCTTTTGAAAAATTATTTCATAAGTCTCCTGATTTTTCTTTCCTTCGTGTTTTCGGCTGTCTTTGTTATCCTTGGTTGCGTCCTTATTCTGCTCATAAACTTCAGCCCCGGTCTGCTCCTTGTGTTTTCTTGGGCTATGTTCCTGCTACTAAAGGTTATCGGTGTCTTGACCCTTCTTCCAACAAAATATACATATCTCGTCATGTTACTTTCCATGAACATCATTTTCCTTTTTCTTCATTATCTTCTTCCTCATCTATTTCCCCAACGGTTTCTTCTTTACAGTCTTTCTTTTGGCCAGTTTCTGTTTTTCCTCCCAGGTTTGGAGCTTCATCCCAGGTTGTATCTTCCTCTGTGTCTGCTCCCTCTGTTTCTATTCCACCTGTTGCTCCTACTTCTGTTGTAGCTCCGTCTACCTCCCATATTCCTGATATATCTTCTATATCTGCTGGTTCTCCTTCCACTTCTCATAATCCAGCTCCATCCCTCTGTGTTGATTTCTCTTCTTATTCACTTCCTCATCCTCCTTCTCTCTCTACCAATGTGCATCCTATGACTACTCGCTCTAAAGCTGCTTCTCTTGCTACTCCTTTGTCCTTTGCCGCTATTGCTTCTGATCTTTATGAGCCTTCTACTTTTAAGGCTGCATCTCTTTCTCCTGCTTGGTCTGCTGCTATGGATGCTGAATTTCACGCTCTTCAACAGCAACGTACTTGGTCTTTAGTCTCCCTTCCTTCTGGCAAACAGTCTATTGGCTGTAAATGGGTCTATCGGCTTAAAAGGAATTCAGATGGTTCTGTGGCTCGGCATAAGGCTCGTTTGGTTGCTAAGGGTTATCTTCAAGAGGAAGGTTTGGATTATCATGAGACTTTCAGTCCCGTTGCCAAGCAGCCTACCATTCGGATTTTGCTTTGTTTGGCTTTACATTTCCAGTGGCCTATTAAACAAATGGATATATCTAATGCCTTCCTCCATGGGGTTTTAGATGAAGAAGTATACATGACTCAACCTCAGGGGTATGTTGATCCTCAGCACCCTCAGTTGGTTTGCAAATTACACAAAGCCTTGTATGGGCTTAAGCAAGCCCCAAGGGCTTGGTATTCCACATTCTCTAAATTTCTTCTCTCCAATGGCTTTGTGATTAGTTCTTCTGATTCTTCTCTTTTTATTCACCATACCTCTGCTACTCTTACAGTGCTTCTCATCTATGTTGATGACATTTTATTAACGGGCAACAATCCTTCCCATATAGCTTCTCTTATTACCTCCATGCATGCTTCCTTTTCCATGAAGGAGTTGGGTGATATTAACTATTTTTTGGGCATTTCAGTTACTCATTCTCCTGCAGGCTACTTCTTGTCTCAGTCTCAGTATGCTCTTGAAATTCTTGGTAAAGCTGGCTTAACAAACTGCAAACCTTGTGCTGCTCCTATGTCTGTTAAACCTTCTTCTACTGCTTCTTCTTCAGTTCCTTTTTCTCAACCGTCTCTCTATCGGAGTCTTGTGGGAGCTCTGCAGTATCTTACCATCACCCGCCCTGACATTGCTTTTGCTGTTAATCATGCTTGCCAGGCCATGCAGTGTCCTTCTGAGGCTGATTTTGCTGCTGTTAAACATCTCCTTCGGTACTTGAAGGGGTCTCTTTCTCAAGGCTTGCAGTTTACTTCTGGTCCGCTTGATCTGTTTGCTTTTTCTGATTCGGATTGGGCTGGCAGTGTAAGTGACCGTCGGTCTACTACGGGCTATTGTGTGTTTTTGGGACCAAATCTGATCTCTTGGTCTGCTAAAAAGCAGCCCACCGTCTCGCGTTCATCCACTGAAGCGGAGTATCGTGCTTTAGCCCAGGCGGCTGCTGAGCTCAGTTGGCTTCAAATGCTGTTATCTGATCTCCAGGTTCCTTCTTGCTGTCCTATTTTATGGTGTGACAATTTGTCTGCTATCTCTCTTAGTTCCAATCCGGTGTTTCATGCTCGATCTAAGCATATTGCTGTGGACTATCACTATATTCGTGAACGTGTTGCTGCTAAACAGGTTGCTGTCCGTCATATTTCTTCCTCTGATCAGCTGGCTGATCTCTTTACTAAGCCTTTACCTGTGTCCCGTTTTCAATTTCTTCTGTCCAAGCTCTTACCGTCGTCCCCTCCTCTGAGCTTGCGGGGGCATGATAAGAATACAGAGCATAATAATACAGAGCAGTTAGTGCAAGATCAAGAAGATGCTGAGTCAGCCAGTGTTCATCACGTCTCAGCAGCATTGCAACGCACAAGATCAAGTCTCCTCAATCATAACTAACTTCTAACTACTTACTGTTATAAAAGATTAGCTGTAACCTCTTTTAGTTAGTATCAGAGTTAGTTAACTGAAGTTGGGTTAGCTATTGTAATACGTCTCTATCAACTCTATAAATTGTAGAAGTTGCAGATTGAATGAATAAGAAAAGCACAGATTCAAAATATTCTTTACAATTATGCCAAGAGAACCGCGATTGGAATGGCACCGAAGGCCCGGCTTGCCATGTACAAAGTGATTTTCTTCAACTACACATATGAAGCCGCTGCGTCTGACACTATAGCCGGCATGGACCAAGCCATAGCTGATGGTGTCGATATCATGTCATTGTCGTTGGGTTTCAAGGAGACTGCTTTTGAACAAAACCCAATTGCAGTGGCAGCTTTTACAGCCATGGAAAAGGGGATCAATGTGGTATGCGCAGCCGGAAATCGTGGTCCTCATGATTTTACCATCCTCAATGGAGCTCCATTGATCACTACCATTGGAGCGGGGACCATTGATCGAGATTATGCTGCCGAAGTGACACTTGGTGACTACGGGGACCTCATCGTCAGCGGAAAATCTGTCTACCCATTAGACTTGTTAGTCTCCAGAGTCCCTGTATACTTTGGCCATGGAAATAGGAGCAAAGAAATCTGCGACAACTATTCTCTTGACCCTAAAGATGTTGCCGGGAAGTACGTGTTCTGCGACTTCAGTGAATCATTCGGATTTAACACGTTTGAAACAGACAGAGCTGGAGCTGCAGGAGCTATCTTCAGTACCGACTCCGCCATGTTTCTCTACCCAAGTGATTTCAACAATCCATACGTGGCAGTGATCCAAGAAGTCGGAAATTCAATCAAAGACTACCTAATCAAAGCGAAGAATACAACTGTGAGTATTAAGTTTCAACTGACAGTTTTGGGTACTAAACCTGCCCCAATAGTGGCAAATTTTTCTTCGCGAGGACCAGATCGTAAATCGGCATGGATACTGAAACCTGATATCTTGGCTCCTGGAGTTAATATTTTAGCGGCATATGCACCAAACAGAGGAATTGCGCCGATTGCAGATGACCACGACTATTTGCTTAGCGACTTCGCGCTTCTCTCTGGCACATCCATGGCGTGTCCCCACATAGCCGGTGTATCAGCACTACTAAATGCGGTACAGAGGGATTGGAGTCCGGCCGCCATCAGATCAGCATTGATGACCACGGCTTACGTGATCGACAACGCGAACGGCACGATCATTGATATGACCACCAGAGTAGCCGGGACTCCTCTTGATTATGGGTCAGGGCACGTAGATCCTGTAAAAGCCATAGACCCAGGACTTGTTTATGACTTGGAGGCTCAGGACTACATCAATTACTTGTGTGGAATGAACTACACAAACCAAAAGATCAAGATCATCACCAAGAGATCAAATTTCAGTTGTGATCAAGCTAGTTTTGATCTTAACTACCCGTCTTTTATGATCCCCCTCAACAACACTAACACTACTGGTTACACCTTTAAAAGGGTGTTGACAAGTGTAGTGAATAGTTCCTCGGTCTACCGTGCTGTGGTGAATGCCCCATCGGGCATGAAAGTGGTTGTGAAGCCGCCGACGATAGCCTTTAAAAGAAAATACAGCACAGCCAAATTCAGCATGACCGTAGAGGTTGATGCTGGAGTTGGAGATGTCAGAATACAAAGTGAGTCTATTGTGAATTATGGGTATTTAAGCTGGAATGAGGTTAAGGGCAAGCATGTAGTGAGAAGTCCCGTTGTTGCTGCTTTTGCACCTTATCCAAGAACATGAAAGGTGTTAGAACTTAGAATTGCCAAAATCGTATGTCATAGTCAAATTTTGACACCTTACAGTTCTAAAAGTTGCAAAATTTGGCAACCATGCTGAAATGGGGGAAATGATGATAGTTTTTTTTTTTGTTCTTTTTATTTATAAAAAATTATATTTGTGTGTGCCATGTTAAATTTGGCAGCTCAAATAGCAGATGAACTAATGCTCTCATGGCCCAATTATAATAATGGTAGCGGCTATTAACAATTGCGTTAGAGATGCTACAAGAGCAAGGGTGCCAAGAGAGTACCTTAATTGTATATTATTGTGTTTTTCTATTTATTGTTACTTTTGACTGTTTTAGGTATAAACTTCATGGTGAATACAGTTGACAGGATTGCACTACATCATCATTTTGTTCATTCAATGGCTCAGATTATGTCATGTGTCCAATTAAAAAAAAAAAAAAAATTGTCATTCCACTGATATAAAAAAATTGATCGGTGACTTCTGCCCCCCCTTTGCCCATTGGGGTGACCCCTTTCTCCTTCCCTGACCAACTGCAATCCCATTGCACCACATGATTTTTCTTTTTTGGTGGGTGAGATTTATATAAAACAGGAAGAGTAGAGAATCAACCAAAAAAATTAAACAAAATAAACATGTTATAAGGCTAATGATGTGTAAAGGTTATAAGAGATCAAACTTAAACAAAATAAATATGTTATAAGACCAATGATAAACCTGGGTAGAAAATCAACCTGAAAGCCTGTGCTTGATAATATTAGATCTAGGCTTTTAGGTTGGAAGAGGAAAATGCTGTCCTTTGCTGGGAGGTTAACCTTGATCAAGTCTGTACTTTCTAGTCTCCCGGTGTACTATCTTTCCCTTTTCAAGATGCCCGAAGGTGTGGCCCGTGAAATTGAAAAGATTGAGGCTGCTTTCTTGTGGGGCGGTGATGGCCTAAAAAGAAAAGTTCATCTGGTAAAATGGATGGAGGTTACAAAGAGTGTTGCCCAAGGAGGTTTGGGCATCAGAAGGATTAGGGATGTTAATGCATGTTTGCTTCTAAAATGGTGGTGGAAATTTGGAAATCAAATCTCAGCATTATGGAGGCACGTTATTTGCAGTCGTATCAGATTTTGGCATGACAAGTAGTGTGGATCTACCTATCTAAAGGATGAGTTCCTCTTTCTTTTCAACCTGTCTGCTGATAAGAATGGTTCTCTTCAACAATTCTATGCCAGGAAAACCAGCACTTCAGTTTGGAACTTTCCATATAGAAGAATCCTGTATACTTGGGAAGAGACCAGTGAAGCTAGGTTGATTACAATGTTATCTTCTACCCCCCCTTCTTGCCCCTCAACAGTGCTGACAGCCTGGTTTGGTCTGCCCCAGGTTCTTGTGTTTTCTTTGTGTCTTCCCTATATTCTCTTTGTAATTCTCTCCTTGGGCCTCCCCTCAACATCAGCAAATTCATCTGGAGCAATACCTTACCTCCCAAAGTACGTTTTTTTGGTTGGTTAGCTTGGAAAAACAGAGTTAAAACAGCGGTGTTTCTGCTCGATATTGGTATCCTAGGCAGCAATGTTTCTCCTCTTTGTCCTCTCTACAAAGTGGCCCCTGAATCTGTTTCTCATGTGTTGCTTCATTGTCATTTCTCTTGGATCATTTGGTCATCTGTGCTATATGAGTGGGGGCTCTGTTAGTGTATCCCTCAATCTGTAGCAGCTCTGTTTAACTGGTGGATGGGGATTAAGCTCAAGCACCCTCTCAGGAAATTCTGGGAAGCAATCCCACTGGTTGTACTGTGGTCCCTCTGGAGGCTAAAGAATGAGTGTGTTTTTAGAGATGATCATCCTAATTCTGTAGAATTGTGGGAACTTATCAAGATCAGATTGGCTCTTTGGCTTAAGGCTTCTATCAAGGATTTCCCCTTCACAGTTGAGGATGTGGTTCTCAATTGGAGACAAACCAGGCTATGCTATTCAGTTTAAAAGAAATCTACCACTGTTTTGTTCAGTTTCAGCTCTAGCATACTCTGTCTTCTTCTGCTGCTGTCTTTTATGCAAGTCGTGATTTGTTGGTATTCTACAAGCAATCAAAGTGATGATAGAGTTGAGTTGTTCATAGAAGGTTGAAGGCTTTAGCTCAAGTCTGGTGTTTTTTGGCCTCATAAATCTGCTGGGCTTCTGACTGAAGTTCATTCACTAATTTTTACTGAGTTTGTAGAATGACTAAAGGGCTGCAGTATTGATCATGGGAATTCAAGGAGTGTAGTTCTGTGCTGGTTTCTTCTATGGTTGAAGGCATTGCAGGTTCAAGGATGATGGTTTGTGATGGTTTGTGTGGGGATTGGTCTAGTTTCTCAGCTGTGGTAGAGTGGATTGGAGCTTCAAGCCCAGATGTTTGCTTATTTTTCATCAGATGAAAGGTCTAGTTAGAGCCTACTTTGTGGAAGCAAACTGGTTTAACACCAAGTATATATGCAACTAATGTTTATAGGGCTGCTGTTATGCATTGGTGCTTGGTAGGGATTGCCTGATCTGGTTTAGAGGCTGCAGTGCCTATTTTTTCTGGTTTTCTGGTTTTTGCTCTGTTTGTTTTGCTTATTGGTTTCTCACCAACTTGGAGGTTGGAGCTTGTTTTAGCTCCAAGCTCCTCTTTATTGATGTAATTTTTCTTATAATCCATCAATAAAGTCTTCTTTTTGTCGATCAAAAAAAAAAAAAAAAAGGTTATAAGAGATCAACCAATTTTAATTTTTGGTGATTATCATTAATTGTTTTATTTTTGGTTCATTTGTTGATGAATTTTCAGTGTGTTGAAATTTTAGGCAAAATAGAAGAATTGGAGCTGAAAGTAGTCTTTTGTGTGTAGGAAATCTACTTTCTCTATCTGTCATCTTTGAAAGTCTGTATTTGAATTTGGTCCCTTATTTCTAGTGCATATGAATGAATCTGGAATCTTTTTTCAGTTTATTGCTTCTGTTTTAATGCTGCCTTTATAACTCTACAATCATTTAGAAATCGATCTTTGATTGCAAGGCGCATTCTTTACTTTTTGAACAATCTTATGTTCTTCTTACATCTGTTTTTATTTTCTTTCCCGCGATTGCATGACCTTTATCATTCGCAACTAACAGTTACATGCAAATTGCTATAACTAGAGGGCACCATGTGTCTTGTAGCCCAATTGGTACATAAATGCTACAGAGCCTCATTGAATTGGTACGTGACGAGTTTAATGTGATGTATGATGCTCTTAATAACAATGCGAAGAAAAGACAACAAAAGCTTGAGGGAAAATATGCTGTTTATTAATGAATTACATTAGATCAAAATTTAGGAAAAATCTATTTTTGCCAAACCATTTTTCCAAACTGTGGGAGCTGAATAAATGGCTAAATCGGAAGGGGCAAATTTTAGTAGACAGACATTAACCGGCTGCATCCTGCAAGACTAGGATGAGCCGAACACAATACGTAAGCCGATTAAGAAAGGATCTTTGAGGCCGAATAGAAGAGCAGGTAATGATTGAAAAGTAGGCCCAGGCCCCGAGGCCTCAAAAGGAACAGATATAAATAAAGAAGCAGCGTTCTTGGAAGGGTATGTAAGAATCACTTCACTAAACTTAGTAAACAAGCTTTCTTGAGTATAAGAACTAACTTGCCCGTTGGAGTGCTAACCCCGGCACCGTCGACCGGAGTGTTTGTCTTTGCAGGTGACTAGCTGAGGATCAAGAGCGTCTCCCAGGATTTGAAGAGTATTTCCAGAACCACTTCCCCACAATTGGCGCCGTCTGTGGGAATACTCAAGTACATCTATGGAGGGCGTGACGCAAGATCCTCCGATAGCCACCGACGAGACTACACAGAGAGACGACGTCACTCCGGCAAATATGCTCGGGAAGGAAACCATCGCTGCGAGATGCGCCTTGAATTTTGACTCGCCAACGACTTCAGCACAGGAGACGATACAAGCCATCATAGAACAAGCTAAACAGAATGAACAAAAGCTGGAAAACATGATCGCAGAAAACGAACGCCTTCGTCAAGATTTGGCCATGGAAGTAGCAAAATCCAAAAAAGTCGCGCGCCAAGACCCCGAACGACCCCTGAGGGCAGGTAAATAACGACCTCGAGCCCGACTAAGGGAAACCGATAGCGACTCCAACTCATTATCCACGGAGCATAACAAGGGACGCTCAGACACTTCCAGCTCCTCTGAAAAAAAGTCCACACACAAGGGACAAGCGCAGAAGAAGCAGTTTAGATGAAGAGGACCGGTACGATCCTTTTATCCGACGAATTGCGAGGGCGGCCCTGCCCAAGAAGTTCAAAGCTCCATCATTTACTCTCTACGATGGAAAATCAGACCCCACTGATCATATACGTCACTACAAGCAGGCCATGACGTTGCATGCAGAAAATGAAGCCCTTATGTACCGAATATTCCCCAGCAGCTTGGGGCCATTAGCTGTCAGATGGTATTACAAGCTGGAGCCGGCTTCAATCAGAAGTTTCCATCAATTACAAAAATCCTTTAGGGCCAGGTTCATCACCAACGAGGTACAGCCGAAACAGGCCGACTCTCTCTGGGTTATGCAAATCCAACCAGGAGAAACGCTGAGAGCATATTCGGCGCGATATTGGGAGTGCTTCAATCTCGTTGACGACGCTTGCAATGACTCCATGGTCGTCACCGCCTTCAAAATGGGACTACATCCTGACAGTGCTTTTCGCAACTCCCTGACCAGAAGACCCCCCAAAACAGTCTGGGCGTTGATGAAGAAAGTTGAAGAGTATTGCAAAGTGTAAGACGATGCGTTGAGGATTAAAGCCAGACAAGTGTCCACCAAACCGGCACCTCCTGAAATTGCTCAACCGATAAGTTCCGTGCCACCTCCGAGTCCTGAGCCGCGACAACGTGCTAAACGAGATAAAAGGCGGGATTCTCGCCGATCGAGTGATCAATGCTCCCACCCGACGAATGAACAATTGCAAGTCGACAATAGACGCTTGAGGCGCGCCGACAAAAAGTACACGGACCTGTCAGAGCCAATCACCGCGGTAATGACCAAAATCCAACACCTTCCATTCTTCAGATGGCCGTCAAAGATGGTGAGGCCACCCGATACACGACGAAGGGACCGGAGGTGCGAATATCACAAAGATTACGGCCATGAAACAGAGAGTTGCTATGCATTAAAAGATCACCTGGAAGAACTGGTGCAAGACGGCCGACTGCAGCAGTATGTGAAACAGGGAAAGCCAACCAAGGCATTAGCATTGAGGCAGGACTCTCCCCCACTTGGTGTGATCCATGTAATTTACAGCCTGCCTACACCCCCAGCCGTGCACACAATTCGACCGCATCCAACTCTACAAGGGCGCCGTATTTCGACTGACCGGTCCGAAGAAGCTCCGACAATTGCCTTCAACGACTTCGACCTCAATGACGCAACGGCCTCCCACATTGATCCGTTGGTCATTGGATTACGCATAAACCGGTTCATCATTGAACGAATTCTCATAGACCCAGGGAGTAGTTCAGAGGTCATGTACTACCAAGCTTTCATCAAGCTCGGCCTCAACGAGTCAGATCTATCTCCGGCGCCTCACCCACTGTTCGGCTTTAATACGAATCCCGAATATCCATTGGGCAAGGTCACATTACCTGTTCGAGCGGGTTCCAGAACGGTCGAAGCGGAATTCCTGGTCGTGAAGCTCCCCTCGCCATATAATGCCATCATGGGAAAAACCTGGCTAGATGTCATGAAGGCCGTCCCAAGCACCTACCATCAGATCCTGCGTTTCCCAACAACCCACGGTGTTGAAGAAATACGTGGTTCCCCCCAATCGGCACAAACAGAGTTCTGATGAAAACCCTATCACTGACCCGATCTGTGGGCTCTGATACCTGTAAATATACTTCACCTCTGCAATACGAACTATTTTTCCTCGTCGCTCAAAATCATATGTCAACTCCCAGTGGGGCACTCGCCAGGATTGGCCAAATCAAGTCTCCGGATTCGGAGTACCCTTCGTGGATATCACGATTGGCCAAATCAAGTCTCCGGATTCAGAGCCCTCTTTGGCGCATGACGCCTTAGGGCCGATTAAGTCTCTGGATTCGGAGCCCCCTTTGGCGCATGACGCCTTAGGGCCGATTAAGTCTCCGGATTCGGAGTGCCCTTCGTGGATATCACGATTGGACAAATAAAGTCTCCGGATTCGGAGCCCCCTTTGGCGCATGACGCCATAGGGCCGATTAAGTCTCCGGATTCGGAGCCCCCTTTGGCGCATGACGTCTTAGGGCCAATTAAGTCTCCGGATTCGGAGCGCTCTTGGTGGATATTGCGATTGGCCAAATGAAGTCTCCGGATTCGGAGCCCCTTTTGGCGCATGACACCTTAGGGCCGATTAAGTCTCCGGATTCGGAGCGCCCTTCGTGGATATCACGATTGGCCAAATCAAGTCTCCGGATTCAGAGCCCCCTTTGGTGCATGACGCCTTAGGGCCGATTAAGTCTCCGGATTCAGAGCACTCTTTGGCGCATGATGTCTTAGGGCCGATTAAGTCTCCGGATTCGGAGCCCCCTTTGGCGCATGACGCCTTAGGGCCGATTAAGTCTCCGGATTCGGAGCGCCCTTCGTGGATATCACGATTGGCCAAATAAAGTCTCTGGATTTGGAGCCCCCTTTGGCACATGACGCCTTAGGGCCGGTTAAATCTCCGGGTTCGGAGCGCCCTTCGTGGATATCACGATTGGCCAAATAAAGTCTCCGGATTCGGAGCCCCCTTTGGCGCATGACGCCTTAGGGCCGATTAAGTCTCCGGACTCGGAGCCCCTTTTGACGCATGACGCCTTAGGGCCGATTAAGTCTCCGAATTCGGAGGGCCCTTTGTGGATATCACGATTGGCCAAATAAAGTCTCTGGATTCAGAGCCCCCTTTGGCGCATGACGCCTTAGGGTCGATTAAGTCTCCGGATTCGGAGCCCCCTTTGGCGCATGACGCCTTAGGGCCGATTAAGTCTCTGGATTCGGAGCGCCCTTCGTGGATATCACGATTGGCCAAATAAAGTCTCCGGATTCGGAGCCCCCTTTGGCGCATGACGCTTTAAGGCCGATTAAGACTTCGGATTCGAGCCGATTAATCTCCTTAAGGCCGAATAGGCCCTGGGTTCAAGCCTCCAAATACGGAGCCCGCTTTAGTGCTTCATAGGATTATTGCATTAATCCGTTCGGCCATACTAATCGGTCTACAGTGCTAAGCGCTAATTACGTCTCCGAATCCGGAGCGAACGTTGGCACGAACAAAAGATATTGATAATTGATCCTATGTAACACGCTAGAACAGATCATACATTCGAAGTAATGTGCTTTAGTACACAAGCAAAATTCAGAATAACACGCAAATAGATTTAAAATAAAACCATTTATTTAATTAAACAGTTGTTATATAAACACAACCCGCATTCGAGCATTACAATATCGAAAGCAAAAAAGGAACAAGACGCGCCGGTAAAGCAGCATCGCCGGATCGACGACCGTCGCCCTAAACCCCTCCATGGCGTGCAATACCTTGAACCAGTTATGCTTAAGCCCACGACTTGCATAGCGCCAAGCTTCCCCTGACACCACTAACAATGTCAAGGCAAAGATCCAGGACAAGGAGGAATGAACTTGACAGTTGTTGACTCTTCTTTCGGGTGATCTGCTTCAACGACTTGGAGACTCACAGATCTCAAGCTCTTTGGATGACCTAACTCCCTCACGGGTAGGTTTTCTGCTACAAACCATCTCAACACCAAACTTGACCGAAGTTTGAGCCTCTGTAACCAAAATCACCATCCCACACAAGGAATGATGAGTCAAGTGGGATTATTGGTGCGAAGCGCCTACTCCTTTTATTCTCAGCAACGACCGCGATCTCGAGGTCCCAATCCCAAGAAAATTTTATTAACGCCAAAAAATGCATTGGCTGAATAAGACAAGCGTTGATTGACATTCGCCACGACCGCCATCCCGACGGCTAGCCGAAATGCGCACAGGCTGGGCCAAAGTGAAATAGATTTATTAAACCGGTCGGCCAAGTCTTCACATGCCGATCACCCTCGACCAGCCCACTAATCCAACTGGCCAAGCATCAATGCGCTGATCCAAGTCAAAGATAAATGGCCGTTGAAATAGCCTCAATAAAACCTTAACGGTCGTCACGAACGTGTCGATCCTGCCCGTGCAGATCCTGCCGATAAGCCCGCGTACCGCTGGACAGTTAACAGCTACCTGGCTCGGACAATTTAGACATTCAAACATTTAAGCAACACGAAATACACATATGCCGAATATGAATGACAACGAAACATTTGTAATGAAACGTTCTTTATTCAATAAAACAACAAGTTACATAGTTTCAAACGCGCTCTGCGTTCCAATCTTACAACTATTAAACTCATACGGCGTCACCCTCATCCTCACTCTTCTCAACTTCAAAAGCAGAAAACGAAAAATCTTTACTCCTGTAGCGTGGTGATGCCAAATCACTTCCCGACGCTCGAAGAGCCTCTGCGGCTTGAGATGCCTTGATCCAACCATGCCTAAACCCACGGTTTTCACATCGGCACACTTCTTCGGCCAATTTTTCCCTGGTTTTCTCAATTCCCACTTTTAGGCCCTCATGGAAACCTTTCTCATAGGCCCTCCCCTTCGTGCTCTCTATTGTGAACATACTTGCCGTCTCTCGGTTGGCAAGTGCGAAGCTGATAAGCTGACTAGTAACCCTCTCTTCCACAATTGGGTTCGCGTGCGCGGTGGATTGTGCCTGAGCCGCCTTAGTCTTCCTTAGTTCCCGCTCGGCCGCCTCCATGCGGGCCTCCAAACTTCGAATACATTCTTCCTTCTTCTCCATCTCTTGACGGGCAGTGCGCAGTCTCATGCCGACTTCGTAAGCAGTGTAAAGCCCCTTCACCGCGCCGTGAATGCCCTCGCAAAACACCTCGTAGTCTTGTCGACCGAGCATTGATTGCTGAACCTCAGGAGGAAATATTTGTCGGGCAAAGTCGATCGCTACATCTGGGTCTCGAACGATCAAGTCCGCCTTTATCATGGGTCTATTCCTCACAAATACCGCAAAGCTTAATGGGCACGGATTCGCGTCAGACCTCCTCTCGACTCAGGACTATAGAGATTTACCCTGCGACTGCTTGTCTCGCCTAGGCGATCTACTGCGACGTCGGGGCGACTGACGCCTCTCTCGACCCCTGGAACTCCTACTTCCTGTATGTGAGGGTTCACCACCTCGATTCATATCTCTGCCCAGCTCAGCTAGGGTCTTCGCTTCAACCTTACTGTTAAAGAAGAGTCGGTTCGACATTCGCGCAATCAGTCTTCCTCCAGGAGCTCGAGTTAGTTGTCTACCAAGCTCATAAAGGATGTACCCTTGTTCATTTATCCTTCACAGAGGCAGCACGATCGAGGCAATCTCATTAATTGGAGATCCTGAATCACCCGACGCCGGCTGAGTCGACGGCAGGGGCACGATTTTACCATCTATTCGAATATTGCGAACTGCCTTGGGCAAGGGTCAGGTTCCCCAGCCGGCTCACAACTCGATTCTTCAAACCTCTGCAGGAACTGCTTGGGGCAAGGGCAGAATCATCAATCTATTCGGCTCAAGTACCCCAGCCGGCTCCCGAATCGATTCTAACCTCTACAGGAACCGCCTGGGGCAGGGGCAGATTCATCAATTTATTCGGCTCAAGTACCCCAACCGGCTTCCGAATCGATTCTAACCTCTGCAAGAACCGCCTGGGGCAGGGGCAGAATCATCAATATATTCGGCTCAAGTACCCCAGCCGGCTCCCGGATCGATTCTAACCTCTGCAAGAACCGTCTGCGGTAAGGGCAGATTCATCAATCTATTCGGCTAAAGTACCCCAGCCGGCTCCCGAATCGATTCTAACCTCTGCAGGAACCGCCTGGGGCAGGGGCAGATTCATCAATATATTCGACTCAGGTACCCCAGCCGGCTCACAAATCGACAGTTCATAATTCGAATCCAGTCGGCATGAGAAAGACGAATCAATATTGCCACAGGATATTCAATCTCTAAAGACGAGTCAATATTGCCACAGGATATTCAATCTCTAAAGACGAATCAAAATTTTTCATTAACATAACTACACAAATTGTGTACGAGTAGTAATGAAATTACAAGGAAATTTTCATTAATAAATTGCGTACAAGATAGTAACCAATTTATACATGAAAACCACCATGAACCAACAAAACTCTACCAAACAAAAATAAAAAAAAACTAAATGAATTAGGAAACGCCTCCCAGATCACTCCTCGGTGTCGGATTCAAGGGGCTCAACATCCACTTGCTCGTAAGGAATTGGCAAATCCAATGTAATCCCAGCGGCAGCAAGGGCTTTGAGCCACCCGTGTTTGAACCCCCGATTCTCAAATTTGGGAACTTCATCAACGTATTCCGTGAAGGCGGCTCTTTTTCCCGCCTCAAAAGCCTCAGATTCGGCTTTCTCCTGGGGCGCCTTGAGCTCTTCCAACTGACTCTTCGCCTCGGCAAGTTCGTCTTTGGGGAGCTTGAGCGATTCCTCACTCGTACTCGCTCTAGCCTCAGCGTCAGAACGAAGCTGTTCAGCAGTGCGAGCCCTCTCATTCTCCGCTTCGGCTCGTGCGCTCTCCATTGCGGCTCTCATCTTCTCAAACTCGGACCTACTCTTCTGACCGTCCACTTCTATCTGCAAACGGTCAATTCTGCCAAGAGCATCATGCAGGCGGCGGCCTAAGTCGGTGATCCGACCGACGGTCTGTAAACAACAAGCGATCATTAGATACTTCTATAAAAATAGATTTAAGCGAATTTGAAATCACCTACCAAAAGTGTCGACTGCGTAGATAGAGCTACGGCCATAATATCTGGCACGGCGCAAAAGGTTGCATTGTCAGCCGGCAAGGAAATTGAAGCCGCCAGGCTCAACGCAACGGCCGGATCCTCCATGGCCGAAGCATTGGAAAGAATCGGCGTATCTCTGATCTTAGGCTGAATAACAAAAAGAGCAACCGCATCCGATTCTTCGAGGCGAGGCCGTTTGTCAATGGGACTAATTTCTGAACTAGCCTCCTCCTCGGCACTACGTTTTTGGCCGCGTCCCTCCGGAATCAGCCATTTTTCGCCGGCCTGCTGTTCAACCACTTTTTTCGTTTCGACCGGCGTAACCTGAGCCGTTCCTTCAATAATGGATACAGAGGCCTTAGTCAACCTGGGATCGGATTCGGCAGCCTTGGCATTTTTTCGAACAGCCATCCGCTCGGCATTCCGCTTACGCCCCATTTGCGTAAGGCTTTCCTTTGCCATACCTCCGAAGAAATCGCCGGGTAGATCTCCTAAGTTCGCGAAAATATCCCCGGAAGAAAACTCTGCCCGACCTGAAGCGGATGGTGAGGAAGGCTGGTTGAGTCCGGCAGCCTCGAACACCGAACGCACGGCCTCGTCAACCTTTTCGCCCTCCTCAATGAATTCTCTGGCTGGGTCGGCAACTACCTCTATCACCGGCTCTGCGTCTTGCCCTGAATCAGAAGCTTCGAGACCAATCTGCCTAAGGTTCTTGTAGCTGGGGAAGATAAGAGCCGAGAGGTGCTGATCGCCGAATGGAATTGGGATGTTGTCCGCAGCCGAGAATGTGGTATAAGTGGGTTCGTACCGAAGTAAAATGTGGGCGGCTCTCCCTTGTTTTTGCACGTTTGGGCGACCGAAGTAGTCGAGTGCAGTCTTAATGTCCCTAAGGACCACGTCGTCAACTGAAGTCAGAATCTTCTTCAATTTGTTACCTGCAAAAGATAAGGAGAGCTTAAGGAAAAAGAGCCGATTAAAAGACAGATCGACAAACATAAGATATTACATGGTAACCTGGATCACCCTTATGTCTGGGAATGGGGTCTAGGTGATCTTCGCCTTCAGCGAACTCCCAATTACCTCGGACATTGACCATTACATCGTCAACCCTCCTACCAGAACTGGCAAGCATAGTCACCAAATGATGGTTAGTATCCTTGGCCCTGAGGAAGTACCGCCCCAGCCGACCAGAGGATTTGGCTAAAGCATAGCAGTGTCGAATGGCCAAAATTCTGAGATTGATCCTAAGGCGTCGATTCAACTCTATAACCCCCATAATGATTCGAAAGAAATTTACATTGGGTTGAGAAGGAATCAGACCCCAATAGCGAAGAACGGCCCTAAGCGATGGATGTAAGGGGAAACGAACTCCGCCCTCCGCAATGGATAGGAGGGGGAATGCGATCGTATTCTGATCCTCTCTCTCCATATCTAGAGTGTTGTCCGTTACGAGAGACAAATGGACGTCATCGGGAATGGAAAAATGTCGCCGGAATCCGGAAATGCGACTCTCAGAAAGGAGGTATTTCAAGTGTTTAGCCATTCCAACGGGGACCCAAGGACTCACCGAAAGTAAAAACGATAAACAGAGAATAGGATTACAAAGAAAAGGGAAGAAGACTTACGAAGAGCAGAAGAGGCAAAGGAAGACGGACGAAAGTTGCAGAAAATGTGAGTGAGAGGAAAGATGCGCGCTGGCGGTCGAAACGTATCAGATGATTGACGAAATGTGCACCCAAAAGGACTGAAGTTTCAAATCACAATAAATGCGAGAGACACATGAATGGCGCGGGAAAGTGTAATGATAAACGAAAAGGTGTGCGCCTTCTAACATCCTCTGACGTCTTGGGGAACACGAAGCCGCCTGATCTATGCTAAGCTTTTCGAATTCTGGACCAAACACGCCGATTAACTACCATCAATAGGGAGTTCAGGGGGCAATTGTGGGAGCCGAATAAATGGCTAAATCGGAGGGGACAAATTTTAGTAGACAGACATTAACCGGCTGCATCCTGCAAGACTAGGATGAGCCGAATACAATACGTAAGCCGATTAAGAAAGGATCTTTGAGGCCGAATAGAAGAACGAGTAATGATTGAAAAGTAGGCCCAGGCCCCGAGGCCTCAAAAGGAATAGATATAAATAAAGAAGCAGCGTTCTTGGAAGGGTATGTAAGAATCACTTCACTAAACTTAGTAAACAAGCTTTCTTGAGTATAAGAACTAACTTGCCCGTCGGAGTGCTAACCCCAGCACCCCCGACCGGAGTGTTTGTCTTTGCAGGTGACTAGCTGAGGATCAAGAGCGTCTCCCAGGATCTGAAGAGTATTTCTAGAACCACTTCCCCACACAAACCATTTCTTACATTTATACACAACAAATGGAGAGGGAGAACAGACAAAGGGAGAGTGCCAGCTCACTCTCCTCTTTTGGTGGAAAGCTTTGGACAGCACATGGTGGGATCTCATTTTCCTCATTTCTGTACCTACTCCTTGACTTGGAGTATTTCAGTGCCTACTCCTTGACTTAGAGCATCCAAGTCAATCTTCAACACTTGTTTTGTTCACTGACTGAACCTCATCTTTACATTGAGAACCGAATTGTTGACTAGTGAAATTTCCATGATTAAGAGATGTTAACCTGAAGTTGTCACTCTTGAAGCCGCATTGGTAGACATATATGTGCAAGAATATTCATCTTTCAAGAATTTGATTATGTAAATGGTCAGATTACAGTAGTGCTGTGGAGTTATCCTTTGTTGGAAGCTCACTAGTTTATTTAATGTTTGAGGAAATACTTACGCTACGAATTTTAAGAGTTATTAAAAAGAGCAATATTAAGTATCATGAAAAAATTTTCATGAAAATGATCATGAAAATTTATGACTCTTGGATTGCACTTAAAATAAAACACTACACACTAATCAAGGTAATCCAAGGGTCATAATTCTTTCGTGATCATTTTCATGAAAAATTTTTCATGATCCTTAGCTTTTCTCTATTAACAATGCTTTCTCATTGCTTTGCATCTTATCCGATGCAATCCTTTCTTTTCTACATATTTGTTATTCAAGATAGACATTCTAAGAAAGGGTGAATTGGGTTTATAAATAAATTATCAAATTAAAATTATAACCTAAATAATAAATAAATAAATTTGTTCAACAATATAAGGTAGAGAAATAAAATGCGCAAAGGGAAAAAAAATCAAACACAGTAATTTATAGTGGTTCGGCACGCCGAGTCTACGTCTACTTTCTAAATATCCTCCTCAAGAATTTCTCCAATATTCTTCAAATAGTAATACATCACTACCTTCACAGGTGTTAGTGAACCTTTACAACAAGTGACCAATTCCGATCACTTCAACTAGTTGAGAAATCGGCACTTAATCACACCTCACCAAGTGATTTTATCTCAAAACCCACTCGCAAAAATAACACGAAACTAGTTTTGAATCCGGTGCCTAATTTCACATAATCCAAGTGATTTTATCTCGAAAAATCACTCATAAAAACTCTCTTTTTTTTTTTTACAAAAATAATAAGAATAATAGATAGAAAACCCTTTTACAATTTTACTCAAACTCTCAACAAATTTTCGCTCAATAGAAATAATTAATCACTGTTAGCACACAACACAATATTTGAAAATATTTCAATATCACAAAATTTTCTCTTATTCACTTCTTGATTTTTCTCCATATAAAACACTTCTATTTATATCCAAAATGTACTAGCCGTTAGGGAGGCAGATGCTCCTCTGCTTGTTGGATCACATGGAGACGGATGTTGAGAGAAATCACGCAAAAGAAATCATCACGTGGAAGATTTGAAAATACAAGCTGTTGGTCACTTTCAATGAATAGTAACAACAAAATTTCAAAACATCTACCGTAAAATCAAATGATGTATAGTGATTGTATAATAACTTTTCTACTAAAAATTTGATTCCACTGTAAAATCTCTTTAAATAATATTTATATCAGATATGAAAATATATACCCTTTTAAAAAAATTTGTAGTTGTTATAGACATTTTAAATACACTCTAATAAAAAATAACCCACCACCCCATGTAGGTATATCAATTTTGTCAAAAGAAGACAACCTACCAAATTTGTCAAAAGATGACAACCCACCAATACCACATTTGTTAAAAGAAAACAACCAATCAATATCAAATTTGTCAAAAGATAAATAGGGACCAATCGGATTTTTCAATACGTGAATAATAAAGTTTACAAAATATTTTCGTAAAGTCAGATATAGCGTGGTACCTTCCATTTAAATAATATCTAACACAAATATATCATACAATATATATTTTAACTGATAATATTTTATATCAAGAAATATAAAATATGTATATTAAAAAATTACAATTTATCCCATAATATTTTAGACATCATCAAAATTAAACCATACGGTTAACAATCTCTCCCTTTTTGATGATGGCAATATAATTATTAATTTGACACAAAATTTCATAGGAATAAATGTAACAAAAAAAAAAAAAAATTCAACAATCATAATACAAGCATTTATTTGCATTATATTTTCTCCTCATTTATTAACAAGTTCTTTGTCCAATAAATTTATATAAAAATCATATTTCTTGTCCCACTTTAACATCATCAAAATAAAATGTTAATATGGGTGAGGAAAATCAATTTTTCTTTTGAAATAAATGCAACAAAAAATATTTAACAATAATAATGCAATCAATTATTTTCTCCCTCTTTAAAAAAATTTGACAAACAATTCATATATAATTGTTATAACTTCTCTCATTTTTTAACGTAATGAAAACATTTGTGCAGATAAGGAGTAAGATAAAAATTTAGAGTAATTTTAGAATATATTTTTAAAAAAACTCCCCCTAAAATTATGCATATAATAAAAAAAAATAATTTTAAGAATACTCTCCCTGAAGTTAGGTTTCTCATAAAACATTATCTCTCCCCCTCAATAATTTATTTATCCTCCAAATACAATTTTTATTTCTTCCTCAGAACATTTTCAAATATAAGTTACAGTATAAGAATTTATTAATTTTTTTATTTATGAATATACAATTTATTACTTTTTTTTTTATGAATATTTGCAAAATATATAATGGGGTGATTTTTTAATTTTATAAAAATTATCTTACTAACTTTTTATTTCATTAATATTTAACAATGTATATTGAAAATGATTCCTAATAATTTTTTATTTAAATAATAGTATCAATTTTATTAGTACAAAAGGTACATATTACTTATTCTTTTAAATTTAAAATAAAATAGTATGTATACCTTTTTATGAGTAATGCTAGACAACCTAAAATTTCAACCCTAAATTTATTCACAATAACATAATATATGTTGAGTCTTAGCTGCTTGCCTTCTAAATAATTAACTGACATGTCACATTTAATGTTATTGAGTGTAAATTTGAAGGTCATGTCTTAGAGATCTTAAGCATTTTTCACTTCTTGTATACTAAATTATATTAATCAATAAATAGCTTAAAATTGTGGTTTAACCGATTGTATACTTAGATCCAATAGTTCAAAATTTTTTAAAATTTAAAAACTATTTATTAGATTTATATAATTTTTTTATGAAATACTTTAATATTTTTTAGGGGATTTTTTTTAAGATCCCTGGTATTAAGATTTTATAGCATAAAGGACACTTAATATTTTCATAATATCTAAGGTCCCTCAACATCGATCAAGAGAAAATTTGATCCAGAGAATTTCTCTGGACAAATCACAAAGAAAATTCCAAATTTCTCTGGACGTATCACAGAGAAAATTCCAAATTTCTCTGGACGTATCACAGAGAAAATTCCAAATTTCTCTAGGCATATCACAGAGAAAATTTTACACATCACCAACACCAAATTTCTCTGAACACATCACAGAGAAAATTTTACACAAACTTGTGATGGTGGGCCTGTGTTTGAACTTGTGTTTGGAGTTGAAATTGTTGTGTCTGAGGAACTTGCTATGCAGAGATCCTTTGAGGGTGAGACTAGGTTTGAGGCTGTTGAACAGATTTTTTTTGCTATTGTTCAAATAATGCCAATTCCTCTGGTTTCTTCCACTGCATGTCCATGGCAGTAAGCATTGGTATCATAGAGAAAATTCCAAATTTCTCTGGACACATCACAGAGAAAATTTTACACATCACCCACACCAAATTTCTCTGGACACATCACAGAGAAATTTTACATATCACCAACACCAAATTTCTCTGGACACATTACAAAGAAAATTTTACACAAACTTATGATGGTGGGCTTGTGTTTGAACTTGTGTTTGGAGTTGAAATTGTTGTGTCTGAGGAACTTGTTGTGCAAAGATCTTTTGAAGGTGAGACTGGGTTTGAGGCTGTTGAATAGATTGTTTTTGCTGTTGTTCAAATAATGCCAATTCCTCTGGTTTCTCCCATTACATGTCCATGGCAGTAAACATTGGTATATATATATTTAAGAGGGAATGGTACTCGCCCCAAAAAATATGAAGATAATAAATTTCTTACTGTGCTTTGACCAGTTGAACTATTATAATAGTACTTGAATCCATCAAGAGAAGTGTGTTCTATCCAATTACATTTTACAAGAGGAACGACCTATGGTATTACAAGAAGAACCAGAGTAGACGATGTGGCAGGAGGCACTTCTGCCACGGAAGTGATAGCAGACATGAGAGAGAGAGAGAGAGAGAGAGAGAGAGAGAGAGAGAGAGAGAGTAGCGAAGAGAAAGGAGAGTAGTGGGAAGGAGAGATAGAGAGCGTGAGATATATCAAATTTCTCTGTAATAGATGGGTGTGGGTTGAGGGACCTTAGATATCAAAAAATAATATTGTGAATCTCTTTCATTACTAAAAATGAAAGAGTGACCTTAGACTAATTTTTCCTATTTTTTATGCATATATATTGGCCTCTTCCGAACAAAATTCTTGGTTCCATCCCTAATCAAAATGTTTTCAGACAAAAATATTTTTTCTTAAAAGGTGTTTTCTTTGAAACAGAGAGAACGGTAGTTTCCCTTCAAGTAGGGGGAGAGAGCCAAGGATGTCACTCAATATATTTTGAGTCAGTCCCCTTCTAATGAGAAGTGCCTTCCTTTATCATCCTCTTGTTTTCTTATTGTCTTAAATGATTGTAAAAAGAACCTCTTTATTTCATTTCTTTATTGAAATCTGATAAAGTCTTTTCTTTCCTTATCTTGTCCTTATTAATATATTAGTTTCTCTAGTTAAATTTTTTTAAAATCAGAATCTTGAATATGTTTACATTTTGTTTTTATCAGCAAAGAAAATCTATATATTCACTTAGCATATATAGACACTTAGAGCATCTCCAATGGTTTGCCATTGGAGCTACCAAAGCTATAATGTAGCAGCTTTGAAGAAAAAAGGTTCTCCAATGATGAGATATAGCAGCTATTAAAAATGGCAAATGCCAAAGCTGTTGCCAAGTTTGACAACAACTTTGGCAAATGGCAAATCTGCCAGCTTACCAAAAACCAACTGATTTTTTTCCCTCCCTCCCTCCCTTTCTCATCATTTTCTAGAAGAACTCAAACAAAAACTGATCAATTTTTTCATTTTGCGAAATTCACGAATTTTTTTAAAACAAAACTCAAGGGCATAGGATGCTTGTAATAGATTATAAATATTGACAATCTACTGTAACTCTCAAAAAAAATCAAATCATGGCCAATATTGCTCTCTATATCTAATCTAAACATCAGAAACCCAGTTTAGCCATTGCATTGCAATAATTTCATGAAACAAAAATAGCACATCTGCTAAATTGATGTTTGAAGAATAAAAAAAGGAGCTACAATATGAAATAGTACCTTTTGTATAAGATGATCAAGATCTTCGAGTGTGCCGAATCTCCCCTCTCAAAGCATGGCATATGTCCTGAATGATTCTGTTGTTTATTAAATAAGATCAGCAATGGTATCAATGCCTATACAGCATCATAATGAGGGATTGATGAATAAATTCTGAATAAAATACATATATAGAAATTGACATTTGGTTCTCCCTTTGCACACTCTGATTTTAGAGAGGAAGGGGGAGAGGGAGACTGAGAGAGAGATGGAGAAGGAAACACCATGGTCTTCGGAGAGAGAGAGAGAGAGAGAGAGAGAGAGAGAGAGTGAGTGAGACAGACTTCATCACTTTTGGGAAACATGGGTTGGATGACTCTAGATGATTCATCTCAACCGTTGAAACCCTAAGACGTGGATGGTGGTGATCCTGTCTTGGAAATGCAAAAAGAGCCGTTGTGCTCTTTTGCTTAAAAAAAAAAAAAAAAATTCACAATTTTTCAATTTAAATTTTTGGTGAGGTGAATTATATTTAAATTTTTTTTTTTCAATTTTTTTTTTCATTTTTCATATTTGTCTAGTCGGGAAAAATATAAATATATAATTTTTTTAGAAACAGTTAAAAAAAGGTCACAAAAGATAAAAAATAAACAAAAAAAAAATACTAAAAAACTTATATCTAAACAACACCTACAAACTTGAAGGGAATGTTGGTTGAGATTTGCCAAAATAGCAGGTGATTATTGGAGCACCATTGCTATAATTTGGCAAAATAGTACTATTCATTACCAAATTATAATAATAGCAATATATTATAGCAACAACCATTGAATATGCTTTTAGCGTATATTCACTTAGAAAATCTATGTATTCACTTGGTTTTTTTTTTTGTGAATATATTCACTTAGCGTGGTAGAATTCTGTTGACACCATCAAGCCATCCATAGCCGGCTGTTTGTTCGGATAATTATGGAAACGCCAATCAGTAGTGCATTTTTTAATGGTTTTTTTGTTGGTTTCATCGCTTCAACATTAGTTGCCAAAGCAGTACATATAACTTATTGTCATTATACCGATTAAACTATTTCAGTTGTCTGTTTTCAGTGTTCCCCAACAATGGATTGCTCTTTCTTTTTCAAGTTTTGCGACCGCTACTAAGTTGTCGCAAATAATTAAAAAATAGTCGCAAAAGACCTTTTGCGACGGCTCTTGCGACGACAAATGAGGGTCGCGAATGTGGGGGTGGCAAATACTTTTTGTGACCGCAAAATTACAGTCGCAAACTATTTGAGACTGTCTAACCTATTTATAGCGACTGATATTTTTCCGTCACAAAAAAGTTTAAAAAATGCCTACAATGTATTAGAGACCATCTTCTTACCGTCGTAAAAAAAAAAAAAAAAACAAAAAAAACAAAAAAAAAAAAAACAAAAACAAAAACAAAAACTAACTACAATCATATATATGTATATATTCAAATATTATATACAATAAGCGTAAAGGCATATTTGCAAAAATCTCAACATTCATGCATTATTTTCCATTTCTTCCCTTAATAAAATTCTCGTTCTTCCAAAAAAAAAAAAAAAAAAAGTGTGCAACAATAACAAGGAGTTTCTGAAAGAATCCTACAAAAGTTTTTCATCTCTTGCAATTACAAAGAACATTTGAGGTTACAATAGTTCTGATTCTAAGAATCCTTCACAGTCTTTTTACATAGTCGGAAGAAGAGCAGCAACTCTTGAGATTACAGACATCTTTTGATTTTGTCATCTGCTTTAAGAGAGAGAGAGAGAGAGAGAGCAAAGTAGCTCAAGTATCAATCCGGAGAAACAATGGAACTCAATAATGCTTTACAATAGTTAGGTGCTAAACAGTCAAAATTTACAAGTCCAAGCATACAAAGCAACACTAGCAATATGATTATGAGCAAAATAGAGAGAAAATGTTAAGTTATGAACAAAAAAGTGATTTCCAAACACATCAAAAAGTATGCAGCAGCAAGGACTAACAAGAATTATCCATGGAAGTTGTTCAACTGCCTCATAGTTTCTCTTTATCTTATCAAACCATGCAACATTAACACTACTTCTACACTCTCCTGTTTTTCTTTCCTCAGAACTATCACAAACCTCAAAATATACTTTCTATTAAACCAAAGAACTAAACAATCAAAAAGAATTGAAAGTGAATTAATACATTACACAATTAAAAAAGTAGACTACACATACGAGTCAATCATCCATCCTTATCTGATATTTTTGCAACCAGCAGAAGTACTAAAACAAGATAATTCAGATTATATAGAATGGAAAGCTCAATATTAACTCACTTCTACAAAATTACTTGCAACAGACAAAAATTTAGATGCCAACATGCACAAAAAAGTCAGCTATTGAGCTACACCTCAATATGATGTTATTCAGTCACTAGTAACTTCCTTGTTTACCTCGGAGCTAATTGGTATCAGACCATAGAGACAGATACGAAGATCACCTTGAACTAGTCGTGGGTGCAAGTAGTTCTTATACAAGTCCCAGAACTCATCTCTGTCACACGACACAAATAAATGAGAAACAAGTTAACAATATTTATGACAAAGACGTGGTTGTTCTGGATTCTAAATTAACAATGTTTATGACAAAGAAAGAAATAACATAAAAGATGACAATGGTAAAAGGAAAACAGGGACAGAGATTGGTAAAGTTATATTCAAACCTTACTTGAGGAAGTGTGAATAAGGAATAACCCTTAACATCAGTTTGCATGTCAAGCACAATCACTGCTAATCGTGTTAATCCCAGTGCCTCCATATCAATCAACTTCTTCATCCTAAAACAAATTTGAGATTTTACAAAATCATTTTATACAACTTAATAGGTTAATGAACCCAAACGAAAAGGACTAAAAAATAAAGATAAATGATATTTCACTTGTCACCACAACAACATAATCGACGAAGTAAATTGAAATGTGAAGCTTGCTAATTAAGGAGAAAAAAATTTATGAATTAGATCTGCATAATGGACTGGAGAAGATCCATTCCAAAAACACAAATGAACAAAAAATAACAAGATTCTTTGTTTGGGTGAATAGGGAAATAAATGCACAGGAAGTAAAAAGGATGAGAGTTAGTTGGCCCCTATGCTTCAAGTCCTATAAAAAGAGGTTTTCCCCTCCTTGGGCAACAAGCTATTTTCAAAAGATATACAATTTCTCTACACACCAGAGGCTCTCCTCCCCTCGGTGTCACTCTCTTTCTAAGATTGTTTCAGCTTCCTTCCTCTCCAACTACAAAGGGCAAGAGCCAGCTTAGTGACTACTATGATTTTCAGAGGACTCACAGTCTGTCACATCATCAATGACCGCTCACAATACAAAACCAAACAAGTTACACAAAAACAAACACAAGAATAGTAAACTAAACTAAAAAGAAGTTGAAAGTTATATACAAGGCAACATGATACAACTTGCTTGCATAAAGACATAGAAAAACTCAAGGATGAAGATAAGAAAATACCAAATGAAGAAACCTAAATTTGGCATGTAGGTTTGATCAGAAAGGGTAAGAGAATCACGCCCTAGTGCAATGCTTGCAGCACTATCAATTTATTACTCTTACTTAACCTTATTCCAACTAAAATACATTGCCTTATAAATTTAGCTCCCAAAACAAAGACTAGTTTACCTACCTATCTCAAAGACGCAAAAATAGTCAAGGACCTTGACAGACTAAATGGGTAACCTTCCAGCCAGAGATGCCTTACAGAGCCAGTGCCTTCACAAAATATCAAATAAAAAAACAAACTAAGACCACTTACCTGCTTGGTGTCCCACTAGCAATATTAACATGGTTCTTTAAAAAGGACACCTACATCAAATTAAAAGGAATAATGATAAATAAACGCATACATTCTAAATCTACTCTAATTTAATGAATAGAAAGTAAAAGAGAATAAAGAGGATAGTTCAGAAGTTGTATTCAAATAATACTTTCTTTTTGGTGCACATCAAAATAACACAATTACAAGTTCATGTAGCCTACAGAAAATGAATCAGTGAATCATATTGTTGAAAATGTTTTTTTTTCTTTTTCTTTTCTTCTTCGTATCTAGGCAGACCAATGACTAAAGAAAAAATATACTAACACTGAAAATCTCCATCACCAAAATTGTTCACTCTCACATTTATTTACAATTTTTAATAATCGTAATAGTGTTGCTCTCCATTATTCAAAATTTTATGATAATTTAAGTTGTCATAGTACACCATTTAAATAAGGGAAGGATTAAAAAAATATTTACAAAAATATGATAAACATTATAAATATTAATAATTAAAATCATAATTTTTTTATAAATATTTTTTTCCTAATCTCACTAATGAATACTTCACCCTTTTAAATATCTAAATAATTTTCCTTTTATATGCAAATTTTATATCAATTTCCATCAATTAAAAAGCAATATAATGTAAGTCATTCAAATGTTAAACACGTTGGTAGTGTAAAGTCTAGTCATTCCACAACTTGCAGCTTATAAAGACTCATCACCAAACCATTATTAAAAAATAAATAACCAATTCCTCTTCTTCAAATCCATTACTTATCCCAAACTCTCTTGTAAGTAAGTGAGAACATTGTGCACTAGATACAACTGTAGACGCGCCTGCGGGGGGGACCTCGGCTACAGTTCGGACTCCCTTTTGTGTCGGTTCTAAATCTGAACCAAAGAGTCCAAATCCGGCAAATCGTTTGACAAAACAGATTTTTGAAAAGTAGTGCCAAACATGGACTGCTTTGCCAGATTACAGAGTCGCCACCTAAATATTTTTTAATTGGGAAATTTAGGAAACCCTGACTCAGTGCCGAAGGCCACATGTCCGTCATCACCAAAGTGGTCTTGGCTCGGGAGCTTGGGTACGATCGGGGAAGGTCAGCTATGAGCACCCCCTTTCGCCCGGTCCGAAGACCGGCCTCTACTAACCGTGATATCCGATTTCGAAAACATTACATGTTCTTATTCCGGTTATTAACCTAGAATTACTATGTGATGCGCACAACACAAAAGTATAGACTAGATCGCCTAACTTGGAAATAAACATTGTATATCCGTTTTGTCTCGAAAAACGTGTTGTTTTCTTTTGCTACTCGCAAGTAGGCTAAAATTCGGATTTCAACGAGTTGTTCCAACTCAGGCAATCCAACCTCCACCCACAGGCATTCAAACAGTTTATCATGTAAGCACTTAGCCGCATGGTAAGCATACTATCATGGTAAAGATTCACACGCATGCGATATGCTAAAGCCATAAAAACTTACATCGTACTCCATGCCAAAACAGTAAACTGGTTAGCAAACATGCATGACCTAGTTCATGTCAAATGGCTAATGCATCACACACAGAGATGTAATCTAGAGTAGGCTCGGCTAACCCTAAACATGGCATGTGAAATGCGATCAGATAGCATATATTCAATTTGGAATTGAAAATACAATGCAGTTTGTATGATGTACCGAGCCCGGTGCATGTAAACAAATGCATGTATGCACGCATGCATTGCATAAGGTATGCTAAAAATAAGTATGCCCTAATCTACCATTGTAAGCGGGTAAATAAAAGGGTTAGAAAGAAATGGGGGTTGGAAGACATACACCCACTCACCCACACTTATTACATTTTTGCCCTCGCCCGGAGGGACCAAAATAATAATACAGTCCAACGAATAAATAATTAACTAAACTAGCTAATTAAATATTACAAATCAACTAAATTAATTAAATTAAATAATCAATCTAATTAAGCATTAAATGTCTCGGGATGAGGGCTAACTGCAGCGCGCGCCCGGGACTCGCTCGGAATCGCACTACCATGCAAGTATGCCTCTGTTTCTTCTGCTATCCAACTCTGAAAATTACCAAAGTCCTAGGAACACTTTCTTTGGTACTGGAGATCATCACCGGCTGTACAGAATTTCCACCGGCTGAAGGATTTGGCCATCGGCACTGAATTGTTCCATCGGCTGGGGATGAACTGCCGGTCGGCACTAAAAAGTGCCGGTCGGCACAAAATGTTCTGCAGATCCTGCAACTCACAGCAGCAGAGGACAAACTATGCATGGCAATGTAATTCAAAGCATGTATGCACCAAACATATCCCACATCATGCTATGGACTCAAGAGGGCATGTGCCTCGATTCCCGGACCACCAATCGCGCATTTCCATGCATGATGGCCCGGAGAACCAAGAGTGCAACTTTGATTTCAAATGCATGCAATGCAAAGAAGCATATAAGGGTGCCAAACCTCTATCACACGCACTTCAAGAGGCCTAGCATGCATGTCAATGTGATGCAACCCTAAGCATGTGATCTAGCATGCAATATGGACAATGCAAGCAAGTTGAGCATGCTAAGTATACAACTTAAACAAAGAGGCATGCGAACCAAACAATGGAGTGGACTAAACAAGAATTAGGCTACTCCTAATTGGCCTAAAAATCAGTGGCCAAAGTGCCTAAAAAAGGGGACCAAACACACATACACACATGCGAGTGTCAAGACCCAAACCCAAGGCACAAACATACAACCCTTAAGCACACCTAAAGAGGCCAAATATGGACAACTAGCATGCAATTTAGGCTCTGAAATCATGCTACAAAATGATGCCAAATCATACAACAAGGCAAGCTAAACAAAGCATGCAAATGGTCCAAGTCTTGAAACAAGCCAATGAGGCATTGAACTACACTTATGCAAAGTAATTATGGCATGCATAAACAACCTAAAACAGAGTTTTAGCATGTGAAGGCCAAGCCAAATGACTACTTAGATGGCATCTAAGAGGCTTGAAGTCAAAGGCACACAACATGGTCAAAACATGGAGCATTTGATACATGCTTTTAAAGCATTAAAGAGGCATGCAAGGCAATCAAACAAGCACATCATAAGGTCTGAAATGGCATGTTAGATGGTTTCAAACCATCAAAATAAAGCAAGCAAGGCATGCTACACTCTCATGCTCTTAAGGCCAACAAGCCAAATGCAAAGGAGCTATAAGATACAAGTCATGATCGACCAAAACGACTATGGACAGAGCTAAAGCAGGTCAAAATAAGCATACAAGCTTCATGGATCTAGGCCTAAAACATGCTAGAAAGAAGGCATACAAACCTAAAGCAAGTTAAGGCAATATAAGGCATTACAAAGCAACCATGCAAAACATGCAAGGAGTGCTAAAACCAACTTAAAATCATGTTATAATATTACAATATAAGCATGAAAAATAAGTCAAACATGCTCAACACACACTCAAGCATAGACTCACTTAAAAGACCAAAACATGCCCTTTTCAAGGACATCAAGGAGAGGGGGTGGCCCTCCCCTTTTTGAGACTTCAAGGCATGCTCTTCACCACTGAAATCCCTCAAGATTTCAGTGGTGAAGAGATTCTATCACCAAAATCTCGGATCTCTCCAAAATAGCACAAAATAGGGCCTTTTCAAAGCCTAAAGGGGGTCAAACTTCCCCAAACCTCACAACACTCTTAATGAACAATAAAGAGGACTTAAAAACAGAGATTTTATGTGTTAATCACTAAGCACAAAAACTGTTTTAAACTAGGTAAGAATAAGGTGCAAAAATGGGGAAAAAAGGGGTTAGTATCTCACCCTTGTAGACCTCTTCACAAAGGTTGTGGTTGATGCTTCCTTGAGCTCAAAATCAGTCAAGAACTCCAAGAACCAGCCCTTAGAACCTCAGTTGCAAGGAGAAGGTGGAACACTAGGTGTTTTAGTGCAATAGTGTGAACTAAAGCACCTAGTGTACTAAACAAGCAAGGAAAGAGAGAGATAGGATAGATACAACTATTCTAACCTAAAACCAGACCTTGGCTCTCTCTAACAATGGTTAAGTCTCTCAAGAAGCCAACCCTTGAGCAAAGGGAAGAGCTTTCCCTCTTATAGGCCAAAAGCTTACAAGCTTAGCCACTAAGTAAGCTCATCCCTCCATACACGTGTATGGAGGGGAAGACAATTGCACACAGCTGTCTGAAAATATCTCAGAAAGCAAGTGCACAATGTCCGGCCGGCATAAAATGTCATTTTGACAAAATTTAGTGCCGACCGGCACAAAATAGTGCCGACCGGCACAATAAAGTGCCGATGACAACTCTAGCCAGCCGGTGGCCTCTAGTCCCAGCCGGTGGTGTGTAGGGATGCCTCACAAAGCATTCCCTGCCCCTCCAAGGCAAAGCACAAGTGTTTGGTGCAAAACCAAACACAAACGGTCGAGTTCGGAGGTCCTGAGGCAAGGCGCGCGCAGCCGAGATCTCCGGGAACTCCAAACGAACACAAACATGGATAATCACCGAGCGTTCAAGCGGTGACGTCGAAGTCTTGAGGACGGTCAAAAATGGGGTGTCTACAACAACCTTTTAACAAGTGCACGTTTATCACCAGCAATTAAAAATAGATAAAATAACTTTTTTTTTTAAATAAAAAAAAACATAAATCTCAGTCTCTAGAAACAAGATAATGGCCAACAATTACAAGAATTTCCAATGGAATGTCTTTTCAAAATTTTCACAATGCCTTTCACATAAATCAAATGATTCATTTGTGTGGGGTACATATTTTAAGCTAACTGCTCAAAGAAAATATTTCTATGATGATGATGTTGATAATAATTTTAATTAACTGTGAATCTCAACACAGTCAAAGCAGGGAATTATCAAAATGCTAGCAACAAATTATTGCTAACTGACTTCACTAGGATACTAATTTCGCCGATTGGTTAATTTTGCATCAATCAAACAATAAATTGGAGCATGCACAACCATTTCATACATACTTTTTGCTATCATGAAATAAATTCAATTTCATATCAAAATAGAACAGGTAAGGAAATCAAAATTTATGAGAAGAAGGATATACATACATACATATGTGTGTGTGTGTGTGTGTGTGTCTTCAAATACGAATTATAGTGAGGAAAAATCAATAAATTGGCGAAACCAAAGCTTGTACCTGTAGCAGATTGATTCAAACCAAAGCTTATTTCCAAAATCAGACTACCTGGTGGAAAAATCAATAGATTGACGAAAAAGTGATTGAATTACAGTGAGTTCAGATGAAGAAGTTGAATACGAATTACAATAAGTTCACTGAGTTCAAGTGACGAAGTAGAGAGATGAAAAAGTTGAAATACGAATGAATGATTTCAAGAGAGAGAGAGAGAGGGAGAGAGAGAGAGTTCATACCGTTGGAGATCTCTTCTTCAGACGACCATGGTGATCTATAGAGCGAAATCAACAGAGGGAAATCAGATTCTCTTCCTCAGACACGATCGAGTGAAATCATATTTGGGGGAAATGGGAGTCTAGGGCAAGTTTTACACGATCAGATTTGGGGGAAATGAAGGAAAATATAAATTGGGCTGAGTGGGTTCCTAATAGTGGGCTCACAAGTTTTTGCTTAGGCTGATTTGCCGTTGCAAATAAATTTTTTTTTTTCCGACGGTCAAATAATCAGTCGCAAAAATATATACGCAAAAAGTGATTTTTCTAGTAGTGTTCCTACTTTTAGTTGGCATGGGTTTTTGTCTATTATCATTAATTGTTTTGTTTTTGGTTATTTTGTTGATGAATTTTTAGCGTGAGTTGAAATTTTAGGCAAAAATAGAAGAATTGAACCTGAAATTTTAGTCTGATTTGTCCAGGGTTCTTTGAAAATCTTCATTTGAATTTGGGTCTCCTATGGCTAGCATATATATAGTGCATATGAGTAAATTTGGAATAGTTTTTCAATTTACTACTTCAGTTTTAATGTTGTTTTTATAACTCTACAACCATTTAGAAATCCATATTTCTTTGCAAGATGCATTGTTTTACTTTTCGGACGATCCTATATTGTCTTCTTACATCACAAATTGAGATAACCATGTGTCTTGTAGCCCAGTTGGTATCCAAATGTTGCATCCAAGAGTAAAGTGGATGTTTTTATCTAAAAAGTTTAATGTGATCTATGATGCTCTTATTAAATGAGATGCAAAGAAAACAAAAGAGCACAATTTTAAATTACATGGGGGATGTGATCCCTTCTGTTTTTCTTGGCTGTGGCTGTGTTGTCCTTATAGCTGTGTAAAAGGTCATAAATATGCATCTTCTTTCTATTTAGTATATATATATAGAATATGCAGCTTTCGAGAGTATGATTATGTTAATGTTCAGACTACAGTCTGGAGTTATCAATTGTTGGAAGCTCACTGGTTTGTTTAATGTTTAAGGAAATAATACCCTACAAATTTTAAGAGTTATTACCAATGCTTTCTTATTGCTTTTCATGTTCCGATTCAATCCTTTCATTCCTACATATTTGGTCATTTTAGGAAGAATTATTGTTATTTATTTTTACCTTATGGCCACTTATAAAGTGGAATAGATATGATATATAACTGTCCAAGCTTATGTTAGCTTTTGATAAAACTCTCTTTAGAATGAACTATATTTTATATTGAATTTTTCTCACTTATTGATTCATAGTCTTTGCCTATAGGCTTACATCCTTTTATATAGAGAAGGTTATACAAAAGTTCAATGAATAAGATTCATGAACCTAAACAACCTTGCAATTAACTAGGTACATGAATATAATATAGATAATGTACTTAATAAATATAAAATACATGAATACAAAGAATGTATGAACTTAATGTATCCAATGCATGCAATGTATCCAATGTATCTAATGTAAATATGGTATTAATTTTAACACTCCCCCTTAATGCCATATTGTGTGACACCCAATTTTTCTCTAAAAAATTCAAACTTGTCTCTTGGTAGAGCTTTGGTGAAGATGTCCGCAACTTGATCTTTAGTCTTGCAATACTTGATTTGAATCTCATCATCTTCCACAGCTTCTCTAATGAAATGATGTTTGATAGCAATGTGTTTGGTACAAGAATGGTAGACGGGATTCTTTGCCATAACAATAGCAGAGTTGTTATCACACATAATTGGAGTAGCTTCACCTTGCTTCTCACTAAAATCATCCAAAATTCTTCTTAGCCAAATTGCTTGTGTAGTTGCCAATGATGCTGAAATATATTCGGCTTCAGCAGATAATTGTGCCATAGTTTGTTGTTTCTTGGATGACCATGAAATTATGCCCGATCCAAGAGAAAATGCATACCCAGAAGTGCTTCTCATATCATCAACACATCGGGCCAAATCACTATCACAAAATCCAAGTGACTTTGCATCAACAAATTTCTCATAAAAAATTCCATAATCAAGTGTACCTTGAATGTATCTCAACACTCTATTTGCAACCCCAAAATAAATTTGGCTTGGACTGTGCATGAACCGAGACAATAAACTTGTAGCATACATGATGTCTGGTCTTGTAGCAGTTAAGTACAACAAATTTCCAACCAAACTTCTATAACAAGATGCTGCAGCTTCTTTGCTTCTATCTTCCTTTGACAACTTTTCATTCACAATCAAGGGAGTAGCAACTGATTTGCAATTCTTCATTTGGAATTTCTCAAGAAGAGTATACTTCTTTTGGCAAATAAAAACACCACAATTGTTTTGGTAGATTTCAATGCCTTGCCTCTTGATGTACAAAGTTGGCTCACTTTTGCTTCTTTGAAAACCCTTTTCATTAAAGTAAGCATCAATTTCACTATACCATGCCCGGGGTGCTTGCTTTAGGTCATATAAAGCCTTCTTCAACTTGTACACTTTATCTTCTTTGCCTTTGACAACAAAACCTTAAGGTTGATCAACATACACCTCTTATTCTAATTTTCCATTCAAAAATGCTGATTTTACATCAAGTTGGTGCAAGAACCAACCCTTTTGAGCCGCTAAAGCAATGATAGCTCTAATTGTATCAAGTCAAGCCACAGGAGCAAAAGTTTCTTGGAAATCAATTCCAGGTTGTTGTGAATACCCTTTTGCCACAAGTCTTGCTTTGTTCTTTGAATAGAGCCATCCAGATTGAACTTTGTTTTGAAAATCCACTTCACACCAATTATTTCTTTTTCTTTCGGTTTCTCCACTAGCTCCCAAGTCTTATTCTTCTCAATCAAATGAATTTCATCTTCCATTGCTTTCTTCCATGCTTCATCTTTAATTGCCTCTTCAAAATTTTCAGGTTCAACAATGCATAAATTACATCTTGCATACACATCACTAAGACTCCTTATATTTCTTGGAGTTGAACTTGGAGATGAAGAACTTGAACTTGAACTTGAACTTGAAGAAGATTGTGAACTAGCAATTGGTGACACTCTTTGTGGAGATTCAAGAGTTGTAACATCTTCAACTTGTGGACTTTCTGATTCTTCATTGAAAGAAATGCTTTAATCTTGGACTTTCTTTTCCTTCTAATCAAAAGACGCCTTCTCATCAAAGAGAACATCTCTACAAATAATCACCTTCTTTTGATCCAAACTGAAAAGTCAGCCTTTGGATTTCGAGCTATAACCCACAAAGATGCATTTCTTACTATTTTCATCAAGCTCGTGCCTCACTTCTTTTAGAACACGAGCATAACAAATGCAACCAAACACCTTCAAGTGATTCACTGATGGTTTCCTTCCACTCCAAGCTTCAAATGGAGTTTTGTCCTTAAGAGCTTTTGTAGGACATCTATTCATCAAGTAAACTGCTCTATACACGGCCTCACCCCAAAAAGTTTTGGGTTGCCCCTTCTCATGTAGCATAGACTTAGACATCTCCTCTATGGTTCGATTCTTCCTTTCCGCCACACTATTTTGTTATGGAGTGTACCCAACAGTCAATTGCCTTTCCATTCCAATATCTTCACAAAATTTCATAAACTCATTTAAGTTGTATTCTCCGCCTCTATCACTTCTCAAAACTTTCATCAAACCACTTTGTCTTTCAACAAGATTTTGAAATTTCTTGAAGATAGAGAAAACTTCACTCTTTTGTCTCATGAAATACACCAAAGTCATTCTAGTAAAATCATCAACAAAGATAATAAAGTATTTGTTACCTCCATGAGTTAGTGTATCCATAGGTCCGCACGCATTGGTATGGACAAGCTCCAATGGTGCTTTAGCTCTCTATGCTTTCTCCTTTGGAAATGACTCCCAGTGATGCTTTCCAAGTGCACAATCTTCACAAATATGTTGCACTTCATGAATGGTTGGCAACCCAAAAACCATATTCTTTTGTTGTAGATATTTCAAGCTTTAAAAATTCAAGTGCCCAAATCTTCTATGCCAAAGCCATGAATTATCAATCACATACATCTTCACGTCCATCTTCAAAGCTGCATTTTTGCTATACCGGAAAATGAGAGGAAAACTTTTATTCTTCTCCATCTTGATTTTTGCTATAACTTGGCTTTTCCCCCCTTTGTCAAAAATTTTGCAAAAATCGTCTTCAAAGTGAACAAGATATCCATGCTTCATAAGTTGTCCAACACTTTGTTCCAAGTCTGGAACTAGGAGAACATCGGAAATGAATCTTGTACCCATCTTGGTTTCTATAGCAATAGTACCTTTTCCTTTTGTTTGGACTAAGGCACCATTCCCCATTTTTACTTGAGAACTGAAGGAAGCATTCATTGTCACAAAAATGCTCTCATCTCCTGTCATGTGATTGCTACATCCACTATCGAGAAACCATACATCCTTGTTTTGATCCGATTCCTTGTGATAAGCATAGAACATGTGCCCTTCATTTTCTTGCTCCTCGGAAAAATTAGCTTGTTGAGTGCTCTTAACTTGGCAATCCTTCTTGACATGCCCAAATTTGTTGCAATTGTAACATTTTGGCTTTCCTCGAAACCAACAATCTTTATCAACATGATTGCTTTGGTTGCAAATTCCACACTTTTGTTGAGTGGACTCTTCATTTTCCTTTCTTTGAAAATTAAACCTTTCTCTTCCTCTTGCATTTCTTGCTCTTTCGATTGCATTTCTTTTTCTTCCTCGGGAATTAGAGGTACTAACATTAAACTTGGATTGAAAGGCACTTTCAATTGACTTTTCAGATTGCCTACTCAATCTTTGCTCAAATGTTTTAATTGAACCCATCAAATCTTCAATACTCAAATCAGCAAGATCTTTAGTTTCTTCAATGATAGCAACAATGGGATTGTATTTCTCTGGCAAACTTATCAAAATTTTCTCAACAACTCTTTGATTAGTAATATTATCCCCATAAATTTTCATTTGGTTTACAAGTTCCATAACCCTAGAAAAATAATCCTTCAACAATTCCATATCCTTCATCTTTAAATTTTCAAAATCTCTTTTCAATGATTGAAGTTTGATGGTTCTTACCTTCAAGTTGCCTCTATACTCTTTCTGAAGAATATCCCATGCCTTCTTCACTTTTGTTGCATTGATAATTCTTGAAAAGATTGCTTCTGAAACTCCTTGTTGAATAAAAAAGAGAGCCTTTGAATCCTTCTTCCTTTGCTCTTTTGATTGGTTCTTTTGGGGATTTGTCAAAGCTCCTTCATCTTCGGGTTCCTCGAACCCATTTTCAACAAGATCCCAAAGATCCATGTAGACAAAAATAGTTCTCATTTTCACATACTAAAAATCAAAATTTTCACCATTAAAGATAGGAGTAGATACATTTTGGTTGTTGGGATTCGCCATGGACGTCGGTTTGTTCTTCTTCGGGGCTTGTTTTTTTGTATCCGATCTCTACGCCCAGCTTGCTCTTGACCCAACCAAAGCTCTGATACCACTTATGTTAGCTTTTGATAAAACTCTCTTTAGAATGAACTATATTTTGTATTGAATTTTTCTCACTTATTGATTCATATCCTTTGCCCATAGGCTTACATCCTTTTATATAGAGAACGTTATACAAAAGTTCAATGAATAAGATCTATGAACCTAAACAATCTTGCAATTAACTAGGTACATGAATATAGTCTAGACAATGTACTTAATAAATATAAAATACATGAATATAAAAATACATGAATACAAAGAATGTATGAACTCAATGTATCCAATGCATACAATGTATCTAATATAAATATGGTATTAATTTTAACAGTTTATGCCTTATGCATACTTGAAGCTGTTAACTTGAGCCCATTCTGTCCCCACTCCATTTCTGCCTAGTTGTCCTCTTGATACTCTGGTGGTAAATTTGAATGTGATTTTTTGGTACCCAATTGAGTCTGATGATATTTTTCCAAGGACCAATATGCACAAATATATATTTTTTAAAAAGAAAAAAATAAAAAATTGTCATTGCTAAGCTGTTTGTATGTAGGAATGGATTAGGTCAGTTGACTGTTTGCAGGAAACATAGAGATTTTGTTCATGTTAGTTTCAAATTAATCATAATTTATCTTACGAAGTTTGCATATATAATTTATTACCTTTTGTGTAGAGGTTGGCTTGACCATCTTGTTTTGCTATGTATACCATTGGTTGCAGGCAAAATTGCTCTTGGAATTTTAGGTCTGCTTACCAGTTGGATATGACTTGGAATGTTAAACTGGTCAAGTTATTAATACCGCTACAGCGTATTTCTTTGTCTCTTTATTTTTTTCTTTTTGCTTCGCATTTTGGGCTATTCTCATAGCTGGTTTATACTACAATAAAATATTTTAAGAAATTTTTTGTTTTATAGTTTACTTATAGTCCCTTCTATTCACCATTTGCAGGAACCTGTGAGCTTTAATTGAGTTAGTAATGGCTAGTTCTTAGCTTTGATATTGCCTTCTAAATCCTCCGAACAAAGTGGTACGCATATGGAAGCTTCAAACATGAACTCAGCTTAACCACCTTCGCAGCAGAGCCGAAAATCCTCATATGGACCTGTGGCTATTCTATGGGACATTGAGAACTGTCCTGTTCCAAGTGATGTACGCCCCGAAGATGTGGCTAGCAACATAAGAATGGCATTGTGGGTCCATGCTGTAATCAATGGAGTTGTTACATTGTTCTCTACATATGGGGATTTTAATGCCTTTCCCAGGCGACTGAGGGCAGGCTGCCAGAGAACTGGTGTCAAACTCGTAGATGTACCAAATGGAAGAAAGGATACTGCTGACAAGGCCATATTGGTTGACATGTTTCTTTTTGCTCTTGACAACCCTCCACCATCTTCTATCATGTTGATCTCAGGCGATGTTGATTTTGCTCCAGCACTTCACATACTTGGTCAACATGGATATACTGTGATTCTTGTCATTCCTTCTAGGGTGGGTGTATCATCTGCCCTGTGTAATGCGGGCAGGTTTGTATGGGATTGGCCTAGTGTGGCTCGTGGGGAAGGCTTTATGCCTCCCTTTAGGGCTTTAATTCTCCCTCATGGAGGTCCAGCTGAGATTGTGGGAATCTGATGGGGTGCCAAATCAATGATAACCCAGATGTTTAGAATGAGGAAGCAATTTTATATAGAGGGATCTCACAAAATGTTTACAACTCAAGGGATTTCTCAATGATATCAGAGTCTTTATCTGAGTACAATAGTACTTCAATGACCATGCCTTGCTTTCCTTCAACTTTAAGATCACAAAGTCTTCCATCTAGTTCAAATGAAGTATCAGGGGCATCTGCTCCTCGTTGTGACCAGAATGATTTGATGTGGGTACAGCCTGGAGATCTAAATGGTTTGAAGGCATAGCTGGTGAAGCTGCTTGAATTGTTTGGAGGGTGTGTGCCTCTTACCCATGTTCTTCCCAAGTACCAGAAATTTTTTGGGAGGCCTCTTTACGTAACAGAATATGGGGCATGCAAGCTTGTGAATCTTCTCAAGAAGATGGGCGACATGATAACAATAGAAGGAAAAGGTCATAAGAAGTTTGTCTACCTTCGAAACTTGAGACCTGGCCCAAGTGCGCTTCCACTACCTCTGGCAAAGAAGGATAAGAAAATGAATGAGTCTTAGGAAGACATCGTTGATATTATTACAGGTGGTGGATCTTCAGATGAGTTCTCAGATGAAGAAAGGGTAGTAGTTGAAGAACATGATGAATGGGCAGGTGTAGAGAAGACTAATCTGGGTATGTCATCTAGATGTGAAAATGATGACCCAGGTATTGAACAGTTCAAGTATGAGCTACAAGAGATTTTTGTGAGTTATTCCTGTCGAATTTTCATAGGTTCTTTTGAGGCTATATATCAGCAATGGTACAAGAGATCAGTGGATTACCAGAGATTTGGTGTGAATGATCTAGAGAAGTTATTGGACATGGTGGGAGATGTTGTGGTTTTGCATGTGGAACCATGAAGCAACAGGAAGTTTCTGGTTACTGTTGGTGGCTAGATGAATAGGGCAGCTACTATTTTTAAAATTTTTTATGTCTTTAACTTAATTAGGGGTCTTTGTAGCTGAGGTATGCTTGTTGCTACCCTGTTCCTCTCTCTCTGTATATATATATATATATATTTTTCACCCCAATGTTTCATAAAAGATGATAGGAAAAACTAGGAGCATGTATGTTTGTTGTGTATCTGATAGTTTTGAAGGTTTATCCATGAAAGACTTTGTAACAGATCTACTGCCAAAGCATATCTGTATGCAAACTAACATGCCTTTTAACATTTTGTGTTCCCATTACATAAACTAAGATTCTGAACTTGTTTACGTGAACTGGTTTTGAACACCTTTTCTCCAAATTCTGCATTTGGAGGCATTGTTGCTTGGGGTTGGTCCATATTTAATAGTAGTAATGATTGAACTACTCTTGCTTATTGAGATTGTCGTCTTTGATTGTTAATTTATATTTTGTGTGGTAATGTGGTTTGGAAATACTCTCTGGATCCAATGAGATGCTTGTGATCCTCAGCTAGTAACCTGAAAAAGAATGAACACTCCAGTTGGGGGTGCCGGCATTAGCACTCCGACGGATAAGTCAATGTTTACTCTCTTGATTGCTTGTACCTTAAGTTAAGCACACTAATTCTCACATACCTCTCTCTAGATGGTGTTCTTCTATTTATATCTTTTTCTTTCTTGGGATGGGCTCACCTTCAATTCGTCGTATAACTATTTACTCGGCTCCTTTTGTTGCAAACCGCTCTTCACTCGGCCCCTTACTCAACTAATTACTTGGCTGAATAAGGTACTGCTGGATTTGCATGTATAAGATGGGGCCGAATGCGATATACGAATTTCGACTCTCCAGGCCCAACTATTTGACCTCTTTATGTGTCCCAATATTCGGCCTCCACAATGGCCCCCCAAACACTCCTCTAACGACAGTTAGTTGGTGTGTTTGGTTTCGAATTCGAAAAGTCAGAGCCGAAATTCGGCGGCTAACCTCATTCCAACACGGATGTCAGAGCACATGCCTTTCAGTCATCATTTCAACTTCCTACCCCTTCGTACACTTCCATTTTTTGTGATTTAAAATTTTGTCGTCTTTTCAAATACATACACATTTTTGGATGCTTGAAGTTTTTGGACTGCCTTCCGACTCACCTCTGCAACTTCCTTTTATCCTTCATTGTCCTCCCCGTCTCTTGTAAGTTCTCTTCCTCTCTGCTTTGAATCCCTTTTCCTAGTTTGTTTTTAGTTTAGCATACTCCTATAAGCTGACGAAAATGGCGAAGCATTTGAAAGACCTCCTCTCCACAGATCGAGTTTCTGGCTTTCGACGCCATTTTTCTATTCCTGATGACGTCCGTCTGTCACAGCACCCTTGATATGGAGAGGGCTGATGAAAGCACAATCATCTTCCCTCTTTTATCAATCGCAGAGGGCGGAGTCCATTTTCCCCTTCACCCATTCCTTAGGGTTGTCCTTCGCCATTGGGGTCTAATCCCTTCCCAACCCAATGTCAACTTTTTTAGAATCGCAATGGGGATTATAGAGTTAAACCGTCGCCTTAGGATTAATCTCGGCATACCTGTTGTTCGGCATTGTTATGCCTTGGCCAAGTCTTCTGGCCGGCATAGACGCTACTTCCTTAAGGCCAAGGACTCCAGCCATCAATTAGTGACTATGCTGTTGAACTCTGGAAAGCGAGTCGATGATGTCATGGTTGTTGTCCGAGGTAACTAGGAATTCGGCGAAGGTGAGGACCGCCTAGATCCTATTCCTAGACGGAGGGGCGAACCAGGTGGCCATATAGCTCCTTGCGTTTATTTTTCTTATATTTATAAGGCTTTATTTTTGCGGTCTCATGGTTTTGCTTGTGTAGGAAACGATTTGAAAAAGGTTTTGATTTCAACCGATGATGCCGTTCTTACGAAAATTAAAGTCGCGCTCAAATACTTCAGCCGTCCAAGCCTTCAGAAACAAGGGAGGGCGGTCCACATTCTTCTTCGATACAAGCCGACGTATATGACGTTTTCGGCGGCAAAAAACATCCCAATTCCGAGCGGTGAGGAGTCTCTTACGGCTCTTATTTTAACCAACTTCAAAAACTTACGACAAGTTGGTTTCAACGGATTCGACTCGGAACGGGCAAAAGTAGCTGAGGAGGTCGTTGAAGAGTTAGACCAGTCCGAAGCCGAAGTAGACGAGGCTTTGAAGTTGGCCTTTGAGGAAGCTGGCTTTAATTCAGCCAACCCTCTGTCCACTTCGGGCCGAAGGGACTTTCCTTTTGATGACATCTTTATTGGTTTAAAAGAACTTCCCGGCGCATACTCCGAAGACATGGTCGGGTTGTCACTTACACAACTCGCCAAAAAGAAAAACGCGGAAAGAATGGCTGCGCGGCGGAGAGCAGAGGCCATTCGATCTAAAGTGCCACCCGCTGCCGATGCTAAGCCCTCCCTACCTGTTATCGTGGAGGAGATGACTCAAACCCGAAATGCCGAATCGGAGCCAGTTGTGCAGGCGAATCAAAAGGATGAGCGAAGGGTAGAGAAACGTCCTGCCGAGGTCGAGACTGGCTCTGAAGAAAACCCGGCTGACAAACGGCCGTGCTTAGAGGAGTCGAATGTGGTTGTGCCTTTTGTCGTTTAACCAAAGATAAAAAACATGCCAGTCTCCTCTAATGCGTTGGCTATGAAAGACCTAGCCGTGGCGTTGAGCATGGCTTCGTCGGTCTCATTGCCAGCTGACAAGGCAGCTTTCCGGGCGGAGCCGGATCTGTTGGCAATAACATTAGCTGCTCAATCGGCTCTTCTGGTATATAACTTGATCTTGTCTTTCCCTTTTGTGCATATATTTTTTTGGTTTTAATTTCCTGTTTTGCAGACGGTTGGAAGGATAGCCGAGATAGGCCATCGCCAGCATGACACCATCAAACGAATTGGCCGTTTAGAATTGGAAGTTGAGGGCCAGAGGAGTAGGGCCGAGTTCGAAGCAGTAAGGGCAAAGATGGAAGGTGCAAGGGCCGAGGTCAAGATAGAAAGGGCGAGAAATTCAGACCAACTCAGATTGGCCGCGCGAGGAGATAGCAAATGCAAGCGAAGATGCACTCAAATTAGCCCAAGAGGCGATTGCCAAACTGGAGGCTAACTTGGAAAAATCGAAGAAGGCGAAGGAAGTAGCCGACTCTGAGGCTTCCAAGGCGTACAAGGCTAGGCAAGGTGCTGCCCTCGCAAATTATGTGGAAGAAGTCCCCAAATTTGAGAATCAAGGATTCAAATGCGGCTGGCTCAAAGCCCTTGCTCCTACTAATGTGACATTGGCTATGCCGATTCCATACGAGTAAGTGGATGTTGAGCCACTGGAGTCTGACTTCGAGGATTGATTAGGGCGACACTTTAGTTGTTTTTGTTTAAGGATTTTGAATGTTTTGTTGCAGCTTTTTGTTTAGTAGCTTTTATGTGTAAAATGACTACAGTTTTTAAGTTTTTGCTAGCCATTTCCTTCAAACTTGTAGCTTTTTGTTTAGTAGTTTTCACATGTAAAATGGCAACAGTCTGTGCCTAATTTACTAATGAAAATTTCCTTTGTACTTTGCTATTATTTGTGCTTAATTTTGCTATTGATGAATAGTATTGCTTTTTATTACTTTGGATAAAACATTCATGTACACCTGCCGATTAGATAACTAGGGAATTTAATGATTTATCCTCGTCGAATAGCCAATCAGATTAAAAAATCTTCCCTTGCCCCAGCCAATGTATGGACTCCGAAAGTCGAATATCATTAGTTCATGGAGTGGCTGCGGCACAGATCGGTCGGCATCGGGCCTAGATATTTGACCAATCAGATTAATAAATCTACCCTTACCCTAGTTAATGGACTCCAAAAGCCGAATATCATTAGTTCATGGAGTAGCTGCGGCACAGATCGATTGGCATCAAGCCTAGGCAATTTAGTAATTTAACCTCGTCGAATAGCCGATTAGATTAATAAATTTGCTCTTACCTCAGCCAATGTATGAACTCCGAAAGCCGAATATCATTAGTTCATGGAGTGGCTGCGGCACACGTCGATCGGCACTGGGCCCAGGCAATTTAGTAATTTAACCTTGTCGAATAACCAATCAAATTAATAAATCTGCCCTTGCCCCAGCCAATGTACGGACTCCGAAAGCTGAATATCATTAGTTCATGGAGTGGCTGCGGCATAGATCAATCGGCATCGGGCTTTTGGAGTAGCATTAATGAAATGGCCTCGGGGGCGCTGCATGTGTTAGAAAAAAATGGGGTGGGTTCTTCGCATCCATAATTCCACTTCTTGTGTTCAGACTCAATTTTAACCATTTTGTTGGGGAGGATTAGATAAGTGCGAATGTCAAATAGACTATTCTTCAACAGTAGAAGAGAAGGACGGACATTAGCTGAACTTGACACTGAAATGAATCGTAGCAGTGAGCCCACACGCACGGGAAGTAGGACGTCCAGGGAACAAGAAAAACATTAGCCCCCAAGTCGTCAAAGTAGATCACCCCAAGGGAAAAACAGCAACGTGGCAGCTCCCCTTGACCGCGATTGAGAAATGAGTCTGATGCGACGCCGCGACCATTGAGTTTTGCAGTTTTTGTGGGGAATAAACCGATGACGGAGGGGGATTCTATTGTTCATGACCCAGGTGTAGCAGTCGAGTTCGCTCGACAAATTTTTCCACCGGAAGTTCAGCAGTCGATGGTTGGTCAACAGGATTTCGAAGTGTTTCGAGAGGGCATTCATGGAGTGGTGAAAGGGCTGTATATCGCCTATGAAGTCGGCATGCGTCTGCGTGTGGCGTGGCGGGAGATAGAGAAAAAGGACGAACAAATTTAAAACTTGGAGGCTCGTACGGAGAAGGCCGAGCGTGAGTTGAGGAAGGCCCAAACTGCTGAGTCGAGTGCGGCCGAACAATCTAACCCAGTCGTAGAGAAAAGAGTGACCCAACGGCTGATAAGTCATGCGATTGCCGATCGAGATATGGCAAGCATGTTTGTAGTAGAGACTGTAAGGTCCATGGGTTATGAAAAAGGCTTCCACGATGGCCAAAAAGTCGGGATAGAGAAGACCAAGGAAAAACTCGCAAAGGAGGTATACCGATGCAAGAATCGAGGCTTTAGACATGGGTGGATTAAGGCTCTTCAAGCTGCAAAGGCTCTCCAAGACGCAAGAGTTGAATCGGCATTGCCATTATACCAACGTCATCACTTTCCTTTTGGCGCTTTCGAAATTGAGAAGAATGATGATAAGGGTGACGCCGAGTAGAATTTGAACATATTGTAAATGCTCCAACGTAGATTGGGCGTCAGCTATGTATTTATTGGTTAATTTAATAAAATACTCTATTTTAAATGTTTGCGTGCTTCAACTTGTTTATACGGTTTGTGCCGGCTCAACTTAATGAAGCATTTCATTTTGAATGTTCGTATGCTTTACTCGGCCAATAGTGATATCCAAGAAGGGCTCTCCGAATCCGAAGGCTTATTCGACTTATCCGTGACGTGCAAGTATGGGGCTCCGAATTCGGAGGCTTTTTACTCGGCCCAAACGTGACCTACACGGATGGGGCTCCGAATTCGGAGGCTTTTTACTTGGCCAATCGTGATATTCACGAAAGGCGCTCCGAATCCGGAGGCTTTTCCAGCCCAAACATGACCTGCACGGATGGGGCTCCGAATTCAGAGGCTTTTTACCTGGCCAATCATGATATCCACGAAGGGTGCTCTGAATCCGGAAGCTTTTCCGGCCCAAACGTGACCTGCACAGATGGGGCTCCGTATTCGGAGGCTTTTTACTTGGCCAATCGTGATATCCACGAAGGGCGCTCCGAATTTGAAGGCTTTTTCGGCCCAAACGTGACCTGCACGGATAGGGCTCCGAATTCGGAGGCTTTTTACTTAGCCAATCGTGATATCCATGAAGGGCGCTCCGAATCTGGAGGCTTTTTCAGCCCAAACGTGACCTGCATGGATGGGGCTTCGAATTCGGAGGCTTTTTACTTGGCCAATCGTGATATCCACGAAGGGCGCTCCGAATCCGGAAGCTTTTTCGGCCAAAACGTGACCTACACAGATGGGGCTTCGTATTCGGAGGCTTTTTTACTTGGCCAATCGTGATATCTACGAAGGGCGCTCTGAATCTGGAGGCTTTTTCGGCCCAAACGTGACCTGCACGGATAGGGCTCTGAATTCGGAGGCTTTTTACTTGGCCAATTGTGATATCCACGAAGGGCGCTCCGAATCCGGAGGCTTTTTCAGCCCAAATGTGGCCGGCACGGATGGGGCTCCGAATTCGGAGGCTTTTGAACTGAATTTCATAATGAAAAAATAGGAAACTTTGCATTGCAAAAGTGAAATCCGTACATGGTGAATCATTGAAAACAAGAATCATGCCCCACAGATCAAGTTCAGTGATAGAATTTGCGCAAATGCGTGGAGTTCCAACGGCGTGGTAGACTCCTACCAGACATGTCTTTGAGCCGATAAGCTCCCGTTCCCGTGATTGAGTCGATTTGGTAGGGGTCGTCCCAGTTAGGACCCAATTTTCCATCAGCCGGCTTTCTAGCAGCTGGAAGCACTTTTTTCAGGACAAATTCGCCAGGGACATAGCGGCGTAGTTGAACACGTTGCTTATATGACTTGGCAAGCTGCTGTTGGTATCGTGCCATGGATGCAAGGGCACGGTTTTTTCGTTCTTCAACCAGAATTACATCCAAGGCCAGCATCATGTCATTTCGGCCCATATCAAAAACTTTTGATTTCAAGGTCGGGAGTCGATCTCCAAGGAGATGATTGCCTACGTTCCGAAGCACAAGGTGAACAGCGTTTCCCCGGTGGACCGTCTCGGGGTAATGCGATGAGCCCATAATACACTCGGCAATTCTTTGACCCATCTGCCTTTAGCTTTCTCCAGCCTCTTTTTGATGCCATCCAAAATGGCTTTATTAGAGGCTTCCGTCTGGCCATTACTCTGTGGATAAGCCGGGGTGGAGAAATAGGGCCGAATACCATACTTACTACACAACTCTCGGTAGACACCGCAATCAAATTGGGTGTCATTGTCTGATATTAGTGCTCTTGGAATACCGAATCGTGTTATGATATTTCTCCATACAAAATGTTTCACGTCGGTATCTCGGATGTACGTTAGTGCCTCCGCTTCTACCCATTTTGTGAAATAGTTTGTCGTGACAATCAAAAATCGCTTGTTACCCAGGGCATGAGGCAATAATCCGACAATGTCAAGTCCCCATTGGGCGAACAGCCAAGGACTGGTTATAGAGCTCAACTCCTCAGCGGGCAGATGGGTTAAAAGAGAGAACTTCTAGCACTGTTCACATTTTTTCACGTAGCATTCGGCATCGGCTCTCATTGTCGGCCAATAATACCCCTGCGTCACAGCTCAATGAGCCAAGGAGCGCCCGCTAAAATGGGCACCGCAGCTACCTTCATGTATTTCTATCAAGAGTTCCTCGACTTTATCCGGATTGACACATTCTAGGTATGGACCAGAAAGGGATTTTTTGTAAAGGTTTCCTTGCGGATCCAAGTAGTATCGCAAGGCTTTGTTTCGCAACTGGTGCGCTTTTTTATTGTCCAATGGGAGCTGTTCGGAAGACAGGAATGCAGCAATGGAGTCCATCTAACTCGGTCCTGACTCTATGACATTGCCCTGGATTTCCTTTAAAGAGCCAATGCTCAGCTCTGGAATGAAACCTACTTCGATGATCCGTTTAATCTTTGAGTTAATGGCAGAGGCTAGGCAAACCAGGGCATCTGCATGTGTGTTCTCGTCACGGGTTATTTGGTTCAATTCATGGTGGTCAAATTTTGCCAGCAAGGAATTTGTCGTTTTTATATAAGCTGCCATACGGTCATTTTTGGCCGCATACTCCCCCTTTAGCTAATTGATCACCAGCTTCGAATTGCAAAATACAAGCAAACGCTGAGCACCCAACAAATATGCATTCCGCAAGCCGGTTAGCAGGGCTTCATATTCGGCCTCATTGTTCGATGCTTCGAAGCCGAGTTTGATGGCCTGCTCAATTATTGCTCCGTCGGGAGACATGATCATTACCCCGGCTCCACTGCCCCATTGGTTGGATGACCCGTCGTAATACAGCTGCCAAATGTCCCCAACATAAATTCTTCAGTTTGGCTTGGGTTGAATTTGTTCAGACTTGAAGTTGGCAAGACCCTCCTGAATTTGGCCACAAAATCAGCAAACACTTGCCCCTTGATTGAGGTTCTAGGCAGAAATTGAATATCGTACTGGCTGAGTTCGAAAGCCCACTTTGAAACACACCCTGATGCTTCTACACTACGTAGTACTGACCGGAGGGGGTAATCTGTGAGTACCCCGATGTTATACCCCTGGAAATAATGCATCAGTTTTCTTGCTGCCATGACGAGGGCTATGATGAGTTTTTCCAATGGAAGGTAACGTGTTTCGGCGTCAACCATTGCCTTGCTCACATAATACACAGGTCACTACTCCCCAAGCTCTTCCTTTAACAGTACAGCGCTGACAGCCCGGTTGAAGACAGCTAGATATAAAATAAGCGAGTCACCTGTCGATGGTGTTGTCAATAGTGGAACTAATCGGAGATAAGTCTTCAGACCATTGAAAGCGGCTTCGCACTCAAAAGCTTTACCCTGCCGTAGGGTATGAAAGAATTATCGGCAGCGGTCCGTGGAACGACTGATGAACCTATTGAGTGCGACAGCCATCCCCATCAACTTCTGAACCTCCTTGACCGATCGGGGGGAGCCGAGTTCCCGGATTACTGTGATTTGCCTTGGGTTAGCTTCGATTCCTCGGTAGTTGACGATGTAACCCAAAAATTTTCCAGAGCCGATCCCAAACACGCATTTGGAAGCGTTCAGCTTCATTCTGTATTTGCGTAAAATGCCGAATGTCTCTTCCAGATCAGCTAGATGAGTTTGCTTTTATTTGGACTTGACCACCATATCGTCAATGTACACTTCCATAGTGTGGCCGAGTTGCTCCTTAAACATGGCAGTGACTAGTCTTTGGTAAGTTGCCCCTGCGTTCTTCAGCCCAAAAGGCATAACCTTATAGCAATAGGTCCCTCTTGGGGTGAGGAATGTAGTTTTGTCTTGGTCCTCCGGATGCATGGCAATCTGATGGTAGCCTCTGTAGGCATCGAGGAAGCTCATACGCTGATGACGTGCCATCGCATCTATAAGTTGGTCTATTTTGGGGAGGGAAAAACAATCCTTGGGGCAAGCTTTGTTTAGGTCGGTGAAATCAACGCAGACACGCCAAGTCCCATTTTTCTTCTTCACAACCACAGTATTCGAGAGCCATGTAGGGTAGGTCACTTCCCTGATTGCCCCGGCATCAAGCAGTCGGTTAACCTCTTCAACAACGGCAGCAGTGTGCTCTGCGGCTGACCGCCGACTTTTCTGTATAATCAGCTTACATTTGGAGTCAACATTTAAACGATACTGAGAGACATATGGATCTACCCCCGGCATTTCATACGGGGACCATGCAAATACGTCCAAGTTGCAGAGCAAGAAGGTAATTAGCTGCTTTCTATCGACTTCATTCAGGGAGGCACCGATCATGAAGAACCTGTCAGGATTCCCGACAATTTCGACTCGATCCAGGGCTTCTGTGGCCTTTTCACTTGGAAGCCGTCCAACATCATCGAGGCTCTCTCGATTTGGAACCTCAATAGAATTCATTTCCAGCTCTCTTGGTGTCTTTGTGGCAAGGAGATAACATGCTTGTGCCGATTTCTGGGAACCACGGATTTGTTCAACGCCACGATTAGTTAGGAAACGAAGCAATTGATGATAGGTGCTCGGCACGGCCTGCATGGTGTGTAGCCAAGTTCGTCCCATGATGAGATTATACGGCGAAGGAAGTTTGACAACCAAGAATTCCACATCCACTGTTCTCGAGCTAGCTCGAACTGGTAGTGCGATTTTGCCCAATGGGTATTCTGGATTAGCGTTGAAGCCAAATAGTGGATAAGGATCTGGGGAAAGATTAGATTCGATGAAGCCGAGTTTGGTGAATGTCTTGTAATACATAACTTCCAATGTGCTCCCCGGATCAATGAGTACGCCCTCAACGGTGAATTGATTTACGCGTAACTTGATTACCAAGGGATCGATGTGAGGAAGTGTCACTCCGACCAAATCTGAATCATCAAAAGCCATGCTCGTAGCTTCATGGGGCCGTTTGGCCGGAGTGAGTTGATTTTGAGGATCGGGCTGCGACTAAATCGTATGCACCGCAGAAGCCATTGGCAAGCTGTATATCATGTGGATCACGCTGAGTGGAGGTGAATCCTGCCGTAAGGCTATTGCTTTGGTTGAGTTGCCTTTACGGACGTACTATTTTAGCCGACCATCTTGTACTAATTCCTCCAAGTGATCCTTCAATGCGTAACAACTCTCAGTATCATGGTCGTGGTCTTTGTGATACTCGCATCACCTATCTCGTCGTCTCGTGTCGGGAGGTCCCACCATTTTGGACGGCTACTTGAAGAACGGAAGGTGTTGGACTTTAGACATAACCATGCTGATCAGCTCTGACAACTCCATATATTTCTTGTCTGCGCGCCTTGTGCGTCTGCTATCTACTTGAAGTTGTTCACTAGCTCGGTGGGAACATTGGTCGTTTGATCGGCGTGAATCCCATCTCTTGTCTCATTTAGCCCGACACCGTGGTTTGGGGCTCCGAGGTGGTACAGAATTTACCAGCTGAACAATTTCGGAAGGGGCCGTCTTGTTGGTGTTATTCCCGGCTTTGACCCACAAGGCGTCATCTTCCACTTTGCAGTATTCCTTGACTTTCTTTATCAACGACTAGACTGTTTTGGGGGGCCTTCTAGTCAAGGAACTGCAGAGAGCACTATCAGGATACAAACCCATTTTAAAGGCGGTGATGGCTATGGAGTCGTTGCAAGCGTTATCGACAAGATTAAAGCACTCCCAATAGCGCGCCGAATACGCTCGTAAGGTTTCTCCTGGCTGGATCTACATTGCCCAGAGAGAGTCGGCTTGCTTCAGCTCGACCTCGTGGGTGATGAATCTTGCCCTGAAGGATTTCTGTAATTGATGGAAACTCTTAATCAACGCCGGCTCCAACTTATAATACCATCTGACGGCCAATGGTCCCAAACTGCTTAGAAATATTCTGCACATGAGAGTATCGTCATCTGCTTGCAGCATCATGGCTTGCTTATAATGACTGATATGATCAGTGGGGTCCGATTTCCTGTCGTACAGGGTGAACGACGGGGCCTTGAACTTCTTGGGTAGTACTACCTTTGCGATTCGTTGCACAAAGGGATCGTGCTGGTCTTCTTCGTCTGAACCATTTTGTCTTCGCTTATGCCTTTACGTGGACTCTCTTCAGAGGAACTGGTAGTTTCAAGTCGTCCCTTCTTTTTGGGCTCTGGGGATAATGAGTCAAAGTCACTGTCACTATCTTGTCTCCGAACTCAAGGTCTTCGACCATCCGCTCTCAAAGGTCGTCCCGGATCTTGGCGCGTGACTTGTTTAGACTTTGCCACTTCCAAAGCCAAATCCTGCCAGAGGCGCTCATTCTCAGCAATCATGTTTTCCAACCACTGTTCGTTTTGCTTCGCCTGTTCCATGATCGCTTGCATTGTCTCATATGCTGAAGTTGAGGGTGAGGTATAGGCAACGGAGTCGAAGTTCAAGGCGCATCTCGCGGTGAGGTTCTCCGGTTTCAGCATGTTCATTGGAGTGAGGTCATCTCTCTGGTTGGTTTCATCAGCGACTATCGGAGGATCTTCCGTTACGCCTGCATTGGATGTAGTTGAGTATTCCCACAGACGGCACCAATTGTGGTAATATGGTTTGGAAATACTCTTTGGATCCAATGAGACGCTCGTGATCCTCAGCTAGTAACCTAAAAAAGAATAAACACTCCGGTCAGGGGTGTCGGGATTAGCACTCCGACGGATAAGTTAGTGTCTACTCTCTTGATTGCTTGTATTTTAAGTTAAGCATACTAATTCTCACATACCTCTCTCTGGATGGTGTTCTTCTATTTATATCTTTTTCTTTCTTGGGGTGGGCCCACCTTCAATTCGTCGTATAACTATTTACTCGGCTCCTTTTGTTGCAAACCGCTCTTCACTTGGCCCCTTACTCAACTAGTTATTTGGCTGAATAGGGTACTGCTGGATTTGCATGTATAAGATGGGGCCGAATGCAATATACGAATTTCGACTCTCTAGGCCCAACTATTCGGCGTCTTTACATGTCCCAATATTCGGCCCCCACATTTCGTTATCTGGGGATATCAGTACTACAGAAAACTGTGTATATATATATATATTTCACCACAAAGTTTAATAAAAGTTGATAGGAAAAGCTAGGAGCATGTATGTTTGTTGTGCATCTGACAATTTTGAAAGTTAATCTGTAGGACTCTGTAACACATCAACTACCAAAGCATATATGTACACAAACTAACATGCCATTAACTTTTTGTGTTCTTATTACATAAACCAAGATTCTAAACTTGTTTATGCGAATTGGTTTTGAACACTTTTGCTCCATATTTTGCATCTGAAGGCATGTTGCATGGGGTTGGTCCATATTTAACAGTTGTAATGATTGAACTGCTATTGCTTACTCAGATTGTTGTCTTTGATTGTTAGTTTATATTTTGTTATCTAGGGTTATCAGTACTACAGAAATCTGTGCAGTTGCTTACAGGCTATGAAGCACGGATACTTCAAAAAGGGTGACGTATCCGTATCGGATACTTATCGAATACCGATACTCCTCGGATACTCGCGGATACGTATCGGATACTTCTTAAAAGTATCAGATACTTCTTAATTAATTTTTTATTAATTTTGAAGTATCGGATACTTAATTTTGAAGTATCGGATACTCGAAGTTATATATTACTTATAATATTTTATTTAGTTCTTTGATAAGAGGAATATAGTGAGAGTTAAAGTAATAGAATTTGTCAAATTGATGTATCCTTGTTGTCTCTCTCACTTCTCTCTCGCTTTCTCACTCTCTCACGTTTCTTCTCTCTGCTCTCATTCTGTTTTTGGTGTTGGCATGTAAGGATGATGTTTAATTTGCATTTACATTTGCTTTTGCTTTTAGTTTTGGATATTTTATGAATGTTTGAGCACTTTTAGGTTACTAGGAATCCCTCTCTTTATTTATTAATTTACTTTAAGTTTTATTTTCATGCATATTACATTATTAAAATTATAAAAATAAAAAAATAAAAAATTATGAATGTATCCCCGCTGTACCCGTATCGTACTTTTTCAAATTTTGACATATCGCCATATCCACATCCCCATATCACCATATTCGTATCCGTGCTTCCTAGGCTATCATTGATGACTTAAAAAAGTATATTTGCTGAAATTTTTATTTAAGAATGGTTTTTTGGCTTTAACTAAGGTCTTGTGATATTCAATGATGAAGGGGAACAAGTTGAAGCTATTGACCTTGAAAACTCTTAGTTTTATAGGAATCTTTATTCTTTATCAAGTTGTCTTTTACTTTAGGTTTTATTTTTATGCATACTGCATTACTAAAAATTGTTAAAATAATATTTTTTACGAACGTATCCCCGCCGTACCCGTATCTTAGTTTTTTAAATTTTATCGTATCGCCGTATCCGTATCGTATCATATCCGTATCCCGTATCCGTATCCGTGCTTCCTAGTTTACAGGCATGGTTGTCTTTGATTGTTAACTTATATTTTGTTATCTAGGCATATCAGTATTACAGAAACCTGTGCAGTTTGATATAGTTGATAATAAAGACTCAGAATCAAAATGTGTACGAAAAAAATAGTTTTCCTAGAAAGTGTTTCTGTTGAAACAAAAGGAACGTTAGTTCCAAGAAGAGGGAGAGGGGCAAGGAATTCTGTCTATATGTTTTAAGTCAATACCCTTCAAATGAGAAGTGTCTTCTTTTATCTTCTCGTTTTCTAGTTGTGTTGCATTATTGTAAAAGGAATCTCTTTATTGAAATCTGATGAAAGTCTTTTCTTTCCTTATCTTGTCCGTATTAATATATTGGGTTAATTACACTAATAGCCCCTATAGTTTGGGATTTGTGTCACTTTGATCCTTGACTTTTCGATTGTGACACATTTGATCCTAAATGAATTTTGTTCCAAATAAGAACAATTGAAAATATTATTAGATTTTTCAAGGGTAAAATCGTCAATTTGATAAAATATAAACTAATTTACAAAAATAAATATCAAAAAAATATTTTTAATTTTTTTAAAATTATTTTTATCCACCAATGATAAAATTATGTAAAATTAATAAAAATTACATGATTAATTTTTTAAAATTAATTTTACATGATCATTATCCAAACACATAATAAAAATTAATTTGGTAAAAATAAATAAATAAATGTCTAAAAGATTTTTTAATTTTATATAATTTTATTTTTAGTAGGTAGAAATAATTTTTAAAAATTCAAAAATATTTGTTTGACATTTATTTTTGTCAAATTAGTTTATATTTTATCAAATTGACAATTTTACTCTTGAAAAATCTAATTACATGTTCAATTGTCCTTAATTGGAACAAAATTTAAAATTCAAGGTCAAATGTGTCACAATTAAAAAGTCAAAAACCAAAGTGATACAAGCCCCAAACTATAGCAATTATTTGTTTATGTTGTCCCTTACCAAAATCTTGGATATATTGAGTTAGCATAGTAGAAGAATATTCGTACTATCAAGCAGTAGTTCAATATGGTTTGTGATGCGATATCTGAAAAGGCATCCAGAGCCGACTGTTTATTCAGACAACCATGGAAACTCCAATAAGTAGTTCTTTTTTTATGATTTTTTTGTTGGTTTAATCGCTTGGACTTTAGTTGCTTGAGCAGTATATATAACGAGCAATGTTAGGTATCATGAAAAAAATTTCATGAAAAATTTATGATCCTTGAATTACACTTAAAATAAGACACGACACACTAATCAAGATAATCCAAGAGTCATAAATCTTTCATGATCATTTTCATGAAAGTTTTTTTCATGATCTCTAACTTTTCTCATATATAACGTATTGTCATTGTACTGATTAACTACTTCAGTGGTCTGTTTTTAGTGTTCCCTAAAAATGGATTGCTCTTTCTTTTTCAAGCTCCTCTGTTTCTTCCTACTTTCAGTTGGCATGTCAGTAGCTCTTGTTGCGGATGATTGTAGGACGTACATCATCCACGTGGACAAATCAGCTATGCCTTCTCCTTTCCTAGATCATCATAGTTGGTATATGTCAACTCTCTCGTCCCTGTCTTCGCCGAATGGTGTTCTTCCAACCCATCTCTATACCTACAACCATGTCTTGGATGGCTTTATGTCTCAGTCCCAACTTGATCAACTGGAGAAAATGTCTGGTCACATTGCCACGTACCTAGATACCTTTGGAAAGCTTCAGACTACACATACTGACACAGCAGAATACACGGGGACTAGATATCGTTCTAGTAGACGAAAAGAGCTCTCGAATCCACGAGAAAAATAGAACCTTGAATCCACAAGAAAGAGAAAATATCTTAATATTATTGATTGAATGAATAAAAATTGAATAAACCTGCCCCAATTGGCAGATTTTTCTTCGCGAGGACTGGATCGTAAATCGACATGGATACTGAAACCTGATATCTTGGCTCCTGGAGTTAATATTTTAGCAGCATATGCACCAAATAGAGAAATTGCATTGATTGGAGACGACTTTGGCACGTCCATGGCATGTCCCCACGTAACTGGTATATCAGCACTACTAAAAGCGGTCCACAAGGATTGGAGTCCGGCTGCCATCAGATCAGCATTGCTGACCACGGCTTACATGATCAACAACACAAACAGCACGATCATTGATATGACCACCGGAGTAGCTCTTGATTATGGGTCAAGGCACATAGATCCTGTAAGAGCCATGGACCCAGGGCTTATTTGTGACTTGGAGGCTCAAGACTACATCAATTACTTGTGTGGAATGAACTACACAAACCAACAGATCAAGATCATCACCAAGAGATCAAATTTCAGTTGTGATCAAGCTAGTCTTGATCTTAACTACCCGTCTTTTATGATACTCCTCAACAACACTAACACTACTACTTATGTCACACCCCAAACCTGAGTATGACCGACCGTAACCCATAGAACTTACCCAAAGGCACACGTAAGCCTATACATGAATCCAAAATGACAAAGAATTAATGTGATGATAGCCCAGAAATAAATAAATCAAAACCCACCAGTGACAAGTCATAAGTATAAATGGTAAAACCAGCCATAACCAACTTCCAAAAATATATACTAAATGGAACACAAATCGCTCATAAAATAAAATAATTCTAAATAAAATCTCACCACAATGTATGCACAAAACGGACATAACAAGCTAAAACAAAAGAATGAATGTCCTAAAGGTCCATGCAATTGAGTCCCCACTACGCCATGAGTCCACTCTACGTCCTTTTAACACCTAGAAGTGATAAACAACTAAGTTAGTTGATAGCTCAGTGAGTAACAACATGGATAGTAAATATAGTTTTGAAAATAGGGTTCAATTCCAAATAAGATATATATCACAGAAACTAGATTGACATACAATTTGGTAAAGAGAATCTGTTTCAAAAAGAAGGTTCCACAATTCAACAATTAAAATATTTATGTCTCCCAAGAACATCATAAATGGCATTTTTCACTTAAAATATATTACAATGTGAACACCAATAATTTTCTAGGTACCAAGAAATAACAAGTAATATGCCATACAGTTCTTGAGGCAATAAGCCCCGTTGGATCTAATATCGAACCAAGAGTCATCCTCGGGGTGACAATCCGGGCCTTTTCTCTAAAAAAATCCAATTGAAGGTCACCTAGCCTAACCTAGGTCTTTTCCTTACAATCATTGAGCACTAGAGTCATCACGGCCCAAATCGAATCTGTTCCCTAGTGGCTAAAGTCACCACACATGGTAGAATAAATTCCCTAGACTAAAATATACAAATGGTCTCAATAATCAATACACATCAATTTTGCAAAACATGGTAGTTCACCATTATAAACATGAGACCAAAAGAAATAGTTTACAGTATGCCAAGTTCACACATGTTTCAGAAATAATTTGATTCCATTGATAATATAATAATTTATCCAAACAGTTTAGTTTGAAACAAGAATTAAATTTTCCAACAGTTCAGGGTAGAGGAACATTTATAAGAATATGTAGCATGAAACTACTCACCTGAAAACAAAAGAATATAATCCTCGAATAGAGTATGAAAGTCCAACTAGTGCCCTGAACCAAATATGAAGACTACGCGTCACTACTAATTTAAAAATTCTAAAGAGAATAATAAACTAAGTACCTCACACTAAAGTGCACTAACACAGCTCAACCCCACTCACTGTTACTCTTAATAATACCTAAATTCATGTTCTTCAAGGTCTAAATTTACCCAAGACATGGGTTCCGATCGAAACTTAACTAAAAGTAACTTTAAGATAAAACAGAATTTTAAACAAGTTTTTCCAATCTATTCGTTAACTTTGAAAATTAAAAACCCACTTCATATTGTTCGAAAAATTCCAAAATCCTCCAGATATCAACTAATATATCCTAAGTTTCAAACCTAACTGGTTTTACTTGATTTGCTTATCAAAATAATTATTTACAATTAATTATATCCAAACATGTTGTTTTCTGCAGCACTTTAAATAAATTGACGATTCTCTTAGTATACACGAGCAATCAATGCAAGGCCAAAAATGTAAGAAACTAGACTCATAACTGGTTCTAATGACATTGATTTGATAATTTTTGGATTTATACCCAAAGAGAACAACACTTCTGAAATTACTATTTTACGCCAGTTTTCTGGACAGATTTGAACGCACCAGTTAATATAGATTTTGACTCCCAAAAATTATGAGAAAATTCTGATATGCAATTCAATATGTAATTAATCTATTGTAAAAATTTCAGTTCAAAATTCATCCGTTTGATATGATCCCTCAATTTTTAAAGTTTATGGTTCCGTGCAGAATTCTTATCTAACGACTTTATCTCCTTAATTCACTTTAAAATTTTGCATGATAATAATATACACAGAATACTATCCCAATCAGCCAAATATTTCATAGCCATGCCCAACACATGTACCTACTTCACCGATTTGACCCATCAACTACATAGCAACTCACAAGAAGAAGAAAAAGATAGTGAGGGAATAAAAAAAATAAGGGATTTATCTTGCCAATGGCCACCACAAAACTCAACAATTTTCAGCACTTTTCACCCAATAACCTAGATGTCTCTCTCCATCTCTTTACCTCTCACTGCTGCTCGGAAAGTTGTGGGAAACAATATCATAAGAATTAGGGTTTTATTATCCTTTATATATATAACCGGTAAACTGACACAACCCAGTCTCTATTTATTTAAATTTTTTTTAAATAATAAATCTTGCCTATAAATTAAAGACTTTCACCATAAATTTATTTTATGTTTTAAAATTAATTTAAAGATCCTCCAATAAAATTTAATTTCCATAAGATTCACCATCAAGATATTTGAGATTGTAAAATTATTATTATTTAATTATTTACTTTATTTTTATATTCGGGTTCTCATATTCTCCCCCTTAAAAGAAAAGCTTCATTCTCGAAACTAATCTGAGTAAATCATGAAAATAGATGTGGGTACTTCTCGCGCATCTCATCCTCGCGTTCCCAAGTCGCCTCTTCAACTAGATGATTACGCCACAGTACCTTAACCAATTTAATGGCCTTTGTATGCAATATTTTCTCTTTCGAATCCAAAATCTGAATAGGCATCTCCTCATACGAAAAATCCTCTCTAATCTGAAACGGCTCATAATCTATCACATGCAACGGACTGTGCACATATTTCCTCAACATAGACATGTAGAACACATTATGCACTCCTGCCAACCTGGGGAGTAGAGCAACACTGTACACAACCTCACCAACCTTCTCCAATACCTCAAATGGACCAATGTATCTAGGACTCAACTTTCCTTTCTTTCCAAACCTAATGACTCCTTTCCATGGTAATACTTTCAAGAATTCCATATCCCCCACATGAAACTCTAAATCTCTCTTACAATGATCAGCATAACTTTTTTGTCTACTCTGAGCAATCAATAATCTCTCTCTGATGGTGATAATTTTTTGTGTACCATCCTCCACCAAATCAGGTCCCAACATTTGCCTCTCACCAACCTCATACCAACACAAAGAAGGCCTACACTTCCTTCCATACAAAGCCTCATAAGGAGCTACTCCCAAACTAGAATGATAACTATTATTATATGCAAACTCCATGAGCGGCAAATAATCATCCCAATTACCTCTCCACTCCAAAGCACAAGCCCTCAATATATCCTTAAGGGTTTGAATAGTCCTCTCCAATTGCCCATCTGTCTAAAGGTGATAAGCTGAACTAGAATTTAACCGAGTACCCATAGCCGACTGTAACACACCCCAAAACTTAGATACAAAATGAGGGTCCCGATCTGACACTATTGACACAGGTGCACCATGCAATCTAACAATCTCCTTCACATACAACTGTGCAAATCAAGCTAGAGAATAGTTCATCCGAATTGCAATAAAATGTGCTAACTTGATTAATCTATCCACAATTACCCAGATTGCATCGTGATTACTGCTAGTACGAGGTAATCTACACACGAAGTCCATGGTAACATGATCCCACTTCCACTCTGGTATAGATAAGGGTTGTAGTTTCCCCATAGGTTTATGATGTTCTACTTTAACCTGTTGACACACCAAACACTAAGCCACAAATTCTGTAATATCTCCCTTCATACCATTCCACCAAAAATATTCATGAAAATCCCGATATATCTTAGTGCTTCCAGGATGAATGCTGTAACTAGAACTATGTGCCTCCGTCATAATATCCTTCCTCAAATCACCACCAGCAAGAACGCAAATTCGGCTACGTAATCTAAGCAACCCATCATCACTAACCACAAAGTCTACATGCTTACCCTCTGCCATCTCTCTTTTAATACGCTCACACTGGGGGTCAATCTCCTGAGCTAAACGAATCCGTTCTCTCAAGGTTGGCTGAATTGTCAATTGACTACAATAAGCCCTATCACCAGGTGTAACAACTTCAAGCCTCAAACGTCTCATGTCTTCCACCAAACAACTCTCAATAGACAAAGCAGCTACATCTCCAATTACGACCTTCCTACTTAAGGCATTTGCCACCACATTTGTCTTCCTAGGATGATACAAAATATTCACATCGTAATCCTTTAGCAACTCAAGCCATCTTCTTTGCCACAAATTTAGTTCATTCTATGTGAAAATATACTTCAAACTCTTATGATCAGTGTAAATCTCACATGACTCTCCATACAAATAATGTCGCCAGACCTTAAGAGCGAAAATCACTGCTGCTAACTCCAAGTCGTGCATAGGATAATTTCTCTCATGTACTTTCAAATGTCATGATGCATAAGCAATCACCTACTCATGCTGTATAAGCACACATCCTAAACCCTGTCATGAAGCATCACTATAAATCACAAAACCACCACCATCTATAGGTAAGGCAAGGATTGGAGCTGATGCCAACCTTTGTTTAAACTCTTGGAAGCTACGCTCACAATCATCATTCCACTCAAACTTTACCCCTTTCTTGGTGAGATTGGTAAGTGGCAAAGAAATACAAGAGAATCCTTTTACAAACCATCTGTAATAACCAACAAGCCCTAGAAAGCTATGTACCTCTGTCACGGAAGAAGGTCGTGGCCAATTAACAATTGGTGCCACCTCCGTGCTATCCACAGATAGTCCATCTTTACTCACCACATGACCCAAAAAGGATACACTGCTTAACCAGAATTCACACTTCTTAAATTTTGCGTATAGTCTATTCTCCCTAAGAATCTGCAGTACTACCCTCAAATGCTGCCCATGCTCCTCCTTACTCCTTGAATAAATTAGGAGGTCGTCAACAAACAATACCACAAATTTATCCAGTTGGAGTTTGAATACTCTGTTCATCAAATCCATGAATGCGACTGGTGTATTTGTGAGACCAAAAGGCATCACCAAAAACTCATAATGCCCATAATGGGTTCTAAAAACGATCTTAGGAACATCCTCATCCCTTACCTTCAACTAGTGATAGCTTGGCCTCAAGTCAATTTTAGAGAACACTTGAGTTCCCTGAAACTGGCCAAATAGATCATCAATGCGTGGCAAAGGATACCTATTCTTCACTGTGACTTTGTTCAATTCTCTATAATCAATACACAATCTCATAGACCCATCATTCTTCTTCACAAACAACACAGATGCTCTCCAAGGTGAGACGCTAGGCCTAATAAAACCTTTGTGTAACAACTCCTGTAACTAATTTTATAACTCTCTCAACTCCAATGGTGCCATTCTATAGGATGCTTTAGAAATAAGTGTTGTGTCAAGGACCAAGTTAATGAAAAATTCTACCTTACGATCTAGAGGAAGTCCAGGTAGATCCTTTGAAAAAACATCAGCGCAATCACTCACTACAGGAAACTCCTCTAACTTCTATTCTGGCAGTTCGATACTCACCACACAAGCGATATAACCATGACACCCTTTTCTCAACATTCAGTTAGCCTGAAAGAAAGAAATAAAACAAATAAAAGACCCTTTTTCTATCTCCCTAAAAGAAAAAACTCAAGTTGTCCTGGCATAACAAAAACTACCCCCTTTCCAAAACAATCAACAAAGGCATGATGCTTCATCAACCAAACCATCCCTGAATTCACATCAAAATCCTTCATCTCCAAGGAAATCAAATCCACTGAAAAATCTTTCCATCCAAGTCTACCTCACAAGAACTACAAAACATCTCCCAATACATTGTTTCTCCTAATGGAATAGACAAGGTAATACATGCATTAAAAGGCGCACAAGAAATAGTCAAACAATGTAAATATCTAGGTGCCATCTCTTAACCTTCAAAATGAAATCAAGAAAAGCTCAACACAAGCTTAAACAAAACTAACTTAACCATAACCTACTAAGGACTATAGGAACTCGGACCTCGTCTAAATGATGAAATGCAAGACATGCAGCTCGATAAACCTAATGCTCTGATACCACAATTGTCACACCCCAAACCCGGGTATAACTAGTTGTGGCCCACAAGGCCTTAGTGTAATAACCCCGACCCTGATTAGTGCTAATTGAGACTTAGTTATACCTAATAATAATTAAGAGGAAATCCGGGATTTATTTGCATGAGTATTGCATGAAATTTGTAATTTTGTTGGTGTGTGTTTAAACTTTAATTCGCAAATTGAAGGCCTTATCGGCGGCCGAATTTAAAGTCGTTTGGTGTTTCATGATCATCATAAAATATGTGATTTTATAGGATACTTATTCAAAATGTGGTTAGGAACGATTAAATTAGAATAAAATAAGCTAAACCCATAAGTTGGCATAATTACCAAATTGCCATGGGGAGTGGACCATTGTTTATTATTGTTTAGAGCCTTATTACATTGTATACAAGCAATTTCCTCAGCTCCTGGAATTGCTTCTGCCGAATTTAGAGTGAGAGAGGGAGAGAGAGAGTTGGGTTCAGCTTGTTTTGGCTTGAATGTGCTTGGAATTAAGGGGTCTTGAAGTATATTTGCATATTGAGCTCCTACACTTCAACTACAAGACTAAGGTAGGAAATTCAACCCTTTTATTTTGCCTTTAAGCTAAACCTTGTATGATTCTAGTCAAATTGTAGGATTGGAGCATGAATTGGTTCATAAATGTTGAATTAGAGCTCATTTCATGCATGCATGTGTGTGTTGATGAGGTTTGAGTTGTTTTCATGGAAATATTGTGCATGCATGTCCATATTTAAACTTAAGTCCATAATTTCAACTTGTTTGGAGAAGAATGAGTCCGTTTGGACAAGCTTTGAAGCTGGAAATTGGTTCTAAATCCATGCATGGCATGTTTAAAGCTTGTTCATGAAAAATGGGTTTGAAAGTGGTTTTATTTGACTCACCTTTGGGCTTGAATTCATAAATTGGCTTTTGAAACTTAATGTAATATGAGTTTGAAGTGTTTTCCCAGAATTTGGGCCCAAAAGGTTGAGTTTTGGATGGTAGGAAGCCTGGTTCGAACTTGGAAGACAAATCTGGAAATTCCAGATTTTGCTTCCTCGCTCGAGCGAAGGATTCCTCGCTCGAGCGAACATCCTTTGTTTTGAGCTCCGCTCGAGCGAAGAAATGGTGGCTCGAGCGCACATTGCACGCCTTCAGGTTTTTGGTGCACGCAGGCGTACGCTCGAGCGAAGGAAGGCTCGCTCGAGCGAATACTTTGATTTTTTTGCTAGCTCGCTCGAGCGAGAATCGAGCGACCATCGCGCGTAAAATTTCAGCAACCAGTACTTTTTCATTTCATCAGACCGCTCGAGCGAAGGGCTCCTAGCTCGAGCGAACCCTTTGATTTTGCATGCTCGCTCGAGCGAAGGAAGGCTCGCTCGAGCGAGGCCCTTATTTTCAGCAACTTTTGAAAAATATTTTCTAAGGCATTTTTACACCCTCATTCCATTTTGGGCACTCCTAGGCCATGTTTAAGGCTCCATACTAAGGGTAAAGGGTTAAGTACACACTTAGAATTGTCAACATAAGTTTTGATACAATGAGAGATGCGTATTTCAAGTGTGTACCCATTATGTGATGTAGGTCAAGTGCCGCAATCTGTTTGACCCTTTTGGCTTCACCTACTTGTATCAACGCCCACTGTGAGTAATAACTCTGTAAAGTTATGTTCAACTTTAAGTATTTTCTGACTGATGTGGTATGATCTGATTTCTGAAATACTATGTTATGAATTATGAATGATTGTCCAATTTTCCGAAATGTATTGTGGCACTCTTAGTCCATATGGCCCTCGCCCGGGGGAAACAATACCGTGGCATATGGCCCTCGCCCGGGGGAAACAATACCGTGGCATATGGCCCTCGCCCGGGGGAAACAATACCGTGGCATATGGCCCTCGCCTGGGGGAAACAATACCGTGGCATATGGCCCTCGCCCGGGGGAAACAATACCGTGGCATATGGCCCTCGCCCGGGGGAAACAATACCGTGGCATATGGCCCTCGCCCGGGGGAAACAATACCGTGGCATATGGCCCTCGCCCGGGGGAAACAATACCGTGGCATATGGCCCTTGCCTGGGGGAAACAATACCATGGCTACTTGCGCGCGAGATATGGACCTTATGGTTGTTGGTACCAACATTATTGTGGTCCTTGGACCTAATTGATCGGATAGCTATGGGTGTACCACATATGATCTTATGCAAGAATTGGTATATGAATATGAATATGGAAATGATTATGAAAATGAAATGGAATCTGAAAAATGCATAAGACTATGTTTCTGATAGGATTGGGTTTCTGATGTAAGCTTTGATTTCTCATTATGCAATGGGCATCATTCATTAACCCCTTTACTCTGTTGATTATTCACTGGGCTTTCGCTCACAGTTTACTATATATATGTAGGTGAGGCGGCACAAGATCCTGGCCAGAGTTGATGGCCTCTTGTTTCCCTTTTTGGTTAGCCAGCTGTTGCGCCTCCCGAGGAGGTTCCAGTTAAAGCCTAACCCTGAGGCAGTTTTGTCCCGTGCTAGTCAATTGTTGTGTTTTGTAATGTCGGATCTTGGGACATACTTATGTGAATATCTTGTAAATATTGGTGTACTTTGACTAGCATGTTATGTATATAAATAAGTTTTAAATTTTCCGTCCCATGTATGTCATCACAGCTCATTGGACCTTGTTTACTTTCAGTATGTGCTTCCGCAGCCCCTTATTATTTGTTATTATGTTTGGAGGCCGTAGGTAATCCATGGATTACTGGCCGGTTACGTCGCCGAACCTATAGGGGCGGGTTTGGGTCGTGACACTTAGCCCAAGGCATACATAAGCCAAACACGAATCTATAATCACATTGAACAACCATACAAAAGTCCAGTAATAAATAACCAAGCTCAATCCAATGACAAGCCACAAGTATAAATAGCAAACCAACTGTAATCAGTACCATCCAAACTTATGGGATATAAACAGCCCACATCTCAAAATAATTCTGAATGAACCTCAATAAAAATAAAAATAAATATGCACAAACTTGACATAACGATCCAAAACAATATAAATGAATGTTCTAGAGGTCCATGCAATTGAGTCTCCGATATGCCATGAGTTCACTCTAAGTCCTTCTAACACCTAGAAATGATAAACAACTAAGTCAGTTGATAGCTCAGTGAGTAGCAACATAGATATTAAATACAGTTTTGAAAACAGGGTTCAATTTCAAAATAAGATATATATCACAAAAACTAGATTGGCATACAGTTTAGAAAAGAGAATCTGTTTAAAAAAGAAGGTTTCACAGTTTAATAGTCAAAATACTCATGTCTCTCAAGAACATGATAAATGACATTTTTCACTTAAAATATATTACAACGTGAACACCTATAATTTTTTGGGTACCAAAAAATAACAAGTAACATGCCACACAGTTCTCAAGGCAATAAGCTCGTTGGATCCAATATCAAACCAAGAGTCATCCTCGAGGTGCCAACCTGGGCTTTTTCTCTAAGACGATCCAATTGAAGGTCACCTAGCCTAACCTAGGTCTTTTCCTTACAATCGTGGAGCACTAGAGTCATCACGGCCCAACCCGAATCTGTTCCCTAGTGGCCAGAGTCACCACACACAGTAGAATAATTTCGCTAGACTAAAATATACAAATGGTCCCAATAATCAATACACATCAGTTTTGCAAAACATGGTAGTTCACCATTATAAACATGAGACCAAAACAAATAGTTTACAGTATACCAAGTTCACACATGTTTCAGAAATAATTTGATTTCATTGATAATACAATAATTTATCCAAACAGTTTAGTCTGAAACAACAATTAAATTTTCCAACAGTTCAGGGTAGGGGAACATTTATAAGAATAGGTAGCATGAAACTACTCACCTGAAAACGAAAGAATATAATCCTCGAATAGAATATGAAAGTCCAACTAGTGCCCTGAACCAAATATGAAGACTACACGTCACTACTAATTTAAAAATTCTAAAGAGAATAATAAACTAAGTACCCCACACTAAAGTGCACTAACACAGCTCAACCCCACTCACTGTTACTCTTAAATAATACCTAAATTCATGTTCTTCAATGTCTAAATTTACCCAAGACATGGGTTCCAATTGAAACTTAACTAAAAGTAACTTTAAGATAAAACAGAATTTTAAACAAGGTTTCCCAATCTATTCGCTAACTTTGAAAATTAAAACCCACTCCATGCTGTTCGAAAAATTCCAAAACCCTCCAGATATCAACTAATATACCCTAAGTTTCAAACCCAACTAGTTTTACTTGATTTGCTTATCAAAATAATTATTTACAATTAATTATATCCAAACAGGTTGTTTTCTGCAGCACTTTAAAGAAATTGACGGTTCTCTTAGTATACACGAGCAATCAATACAAGGCCAAAAATGTAAGAAACTAGACTCGTAACCGGTTCTAATGATACTGATTTGATAATTTTTGGATTTATACCCAAAGAGAACAACACTTCTGAAATTACTATTTTACGCCAATTTTCTGGACAGATTTGAACGCACCAGTTAATATAGATTTTGACTCCCAAAACTTATGAGAAAATTCTGATATGCAATTCAATATGTAATTAATCTATTGTAAAAATTTTAGTTCAAAAATCATCCATTTGATATGATTCCTTGATTTTTAAAGTTTATGATTCTGTGCAGAATTCTTATCTAATGACTTTATCTCCTTAATTCGTTTTAAAATTTTGCATGATAATAATATACACAGAATACTATCCCAATCAGCCAAATATTTCATAGCCATGCCCAACACTGTGCCTACTTCACTGATTTGACCCATCAACTACGGAGCAACTCCCAAGAAGAAGAAAAAGATAGTGAGGGAATAAAAAAATAAGGGATTTACCTTGCCAATGACCACCACAAAACTCAACAATTTTCAACACTTTTCACCCAATAACCTAGACGTCTCTCTCCCTCTCTTTACCTCTCACTGCTGCTCGGAAAGTTCTGGAAAACAATATCATAAGAATTAGGATTTTATTATCCTTTATATATATAATCGGTAAACTGACACACCCCCTTCTCTATTTATTTTAATTTTTTTAAAATAATAAATCTTGCCTCTGAATTAAAAACTTTCACCATAAATTTATTTTAGGTTTTAAAATTAATTAAAAAAATCCTCCAATAAAATTTAATTTACACCTTAGGATTCACCATCAAGATATTTGAGATTGTAAAATTATTATTATTCAGGCCTTGTTTGGCATATACTAAAAAAGCCAAAAAGTTAAAAAGTCACTATCCTATTTAAATTACATCACCTTTCTACCACATCACTTTAAACCCAACCCATATTTCATAAAAATTCAAAAAATGCACTTATTTAGAACATTCCAAACAACCCCTTAATTATTTACTTTATTTTTATATTCGGGTTCTCACAACTTGCACCTTTAAAAGGGTGTTGACAAGTGTAGTGAATAGTTCCTCGGTCTACCGCGTTGTGGGGAATGCTCCATCGGGCATGAAAGTGGTTGTGGAGCCGCCGACAATAGGCTTTGATGGAAAATATAGCACAGCCAAGTTCAGCACGACAGTAGAGGTTGATGCTGGAGTTGGAGATGTCAGAATACAGTGATTCTATTGTGAATTATGGGTATTTAAGCTGGAATGAGGTTAAGGTCAAGCATATAGTGAGAAGTCCTGTTGTTGCTGCTTTTGCACCTTATCCAAGAGCATGAAAGGTGTCAGAACTTAGAATTGCCAAAATGGCATGTCAAAGTCAAATTTTGACACCTTTTACAGTTCTAGAAGTTGCAAAATTTGGCAACCATGCTTAAATAATGATAGTTTTTCTTCTTCTTTTTATTTATAAAAAATTATATTTGTATGCGCCATGTTAAATTTAGCAGCTCAAATAGCAGATGAACTAAAGCTGACTTTGTCCAATTAGAATAAGAAAAATGTCTTGTAGCTCAAATTTTGTGGCTCAAAAGTTGCTCAAATGGCTAATTTTGTAGCATTGCCGTTGTAATAATGGTAGCGGCTATAACAATTGCATTAGAGATGCTACAAGAGCAAGGGTGCCAAGAGAGTACCTTAATTGTATATTATTGTGTTTTTTTTTTTTAAAATTTATTATTGTTATTATTATTTTTTTTGGTTGCTTTTGCCTGTTTTAGGTATAAATTTGATGGCGAGTACGGTTAATAAGATTGCACTACATCATCGTTTTGTTCATTAAATGGCTCAGATTATGTCATGTGCCAAATTGAGCTCCCAAAAGGTTAAAAAAAGAACAAAAAAAAAAATGTCGTTCCACTAACATAAAAAATTGATCGGTGACTTCTGCCCTCCCTTTGCCCGTCATGGGCAACCTTCTCCTTCCCTCACCAACTGCAATCCCACTGCACCACATGATTTTTTCTTTTTTGGTGGGTGAGATTTATATAAAATAGGAAGAGTAGAGAATCAACCGAAAAAATTAAACAAAATAAACATGTTATAAGGCTAACGATGTGTAAATGTTAAAAGTGATCGAACTTTTTTTTTTTTTTTTTTTTGATCAGCAAAAGAAAAGGAAACTTTATTGATGAGATAGAAGTTTATTACATCAATAGAGGGAAAAAATGGGGGATGAGTGCAAAAAGTATTATGGTGAACCAAATCAATCCCAACTAAGTTGGCACCGATAAGATCACTCAATCATATGCTAGCACAACATCAAAGATTGGTGAGAAACCAACCACAAATATCAAAAAAGCAACCTCACCCAAATATAATATAGGCACACCTAATACAAAATTACAACCCAATACTAACAACTAGCAGCAACCCAAACAGAGCATCAACAATAAAGCAACAGCCATTATGCACTACCCACATAACCAGCAGCAACCCCAGCTCTACATAAACTAGCAGCAGGCCCAGCAGAGCAGCAACGCCACTGCAACCATCCTCTTCACCACCAGAAGCAGCCTCATAACAGCATCCTCATAACATCAGCACATGCCAGCAGCACCTCTACCTTATAAACAACATCTACCACCAAGTTGCTGCTGCTATTGCACCTCTAAACCCCAAGTTCCTTCTACCCAAGTCATCTTCTCATCCCAAGTCTCATCCAGCCATCCACACCAATCCCTTAAGCTACATATTTCTGGTATTAACTAACAGCAGCAAAAAGCCCAAGGCAAAGAAGAACAACAGGAGCAGCAACTGGCCCAACCAGAAAACAGCAGCAACATCTAGCCACAATAGCATCAAACAGTTCAGCAACCTATAGCTCTGCTGCAAATTATTAATAATGTCCTGTACTGAATATAGAGCCTCCTTTGCCTGAGCTTTAACCCAAAAAGCAATTCTCACCTTGATTAATTCACAGAGTTCATTCAACTGGAATAGTTTCCCATTAAAGACCACATCATTTCTTATTCTCCATATTGACCACATACAGGACATTGGGATTGCCTTTCAAATTTGATTTTCAAATTTGCTCCATTTATAACCCCTCCACCATTGTAGCAGCCCATTAACATTATCAGGTATCACCCAATGCACCCTCTACCAATTCATCAGGCACGACCACACCTGCCAAATAACAAGACACTAGAGAAGCACATGATTGACTGTTTCAATGGTACATCTACAGAACACACAATTTACAGAGGCATTTTCGTGCAGCACACCAATTTTTTGTATATAAGAGATCAAACTTAAACAAAATAAATATGTAAAGGTTATGAGAGATCAACCAATTTTATTTTTTGGTGATAATCATTAATTGTTTTATTTTTGGTTCATTTGTTAATGAATTTTCAGTGTGTTGAAATTTTAGACAAAATAGAAGAATTGGAGCTGAAAGTTTTCTTGTGTGTGTAGGAAATCTACTCTCTCTATCTGTCTTCTTTGGAAGACTATATCTGAATTTGGGTCCCTTATTTGTAGTGCATATGAGTGAATTTGGAATCTTTTTTCAATTTATTGCTTCAGTTTTAATGCTGTGTTTATAACTCTATAATCATTTAGAAATCGATCTTTGTTCGCAAGATGCATTCTTTACTTTTTGAACAATCTTATGTTCTTCTTATATCTGTTTTTATTTTCTTTCCCCCAATTGCATGACCTTTATCATTTGCAACTAACAGTTGCACGCAAATTGATATAACTAGAGGGCACTATGTGTCTTGTAGCCCAATTGGTACATAAATGCTACACCCAAAGTAAAATGGGTGTTTCGAGCCTCACTGAAATGGTACGTGAAGAGTTTAATGTGATGTATGATGCGCTTAATAGCGATGTGAAGAGAGGACAAGAAAAGCTTGAGCGAAAATACCCTGTTTATTAATGAATTACATTAGATCCAGGACAATTTTGCTGTTTAGTGTAATCATTGTTTGTTCAGTGGTGGATTTTGAGTTTTTGTTCATAAATTTGTTGACTACGAAATGTAAACTGACTAAGGTTAACTATTGTCTTCAAGTCCATGTCTAACTCGACCATCACCCCCATAATTATTGTTGTCAGCTATAATCCTCCTCAAAATAATATTTGTAAGTCATAACTCAGTCTTATGCTCTCTTATAGGCTGAGTTGATATAGTTATTGTAGACTGATAGTAATTTAAATAAGAATTTTGTCAGCCGGAAGTTAGAATTATGAAGATTCTTATAATAGTATCACCTTGTGATGCCATAATTATTTTATTAATTGGAGGTTTATAATTTGCATATAGGTCTCCCTTTAGCCTTAATTTTGTCCTTGTAGTTCATTTAATTTTTGAAGTTCAGTACCAAAGAGGGATTCCACCTCTTTTTTTTTTTTTTTCTTTTTTTCCTAGAGATATGATGGCAGTATGTGATATGTAATATGAGACTTTAGTTGTGTTTAGTTTTGTTTTTTCTTTCTGTGAAGGACTCCTTTGTTTTCCTTTTCTCTTGTACTTTTCTTCTTTTGTATTAATTCTATTAATATTTCTTTTGTTGCCGATAAAAAAGATGTTGTGTTAATTGATCTTTCCAGCGGCACTAAATTTTTTTATTTGATTTATGTTGTCTCATCTTGTCATGTATGTTGGAATCAAGCCTAATAGCATCACACACTTATTCATTGACAGTATCTTGTATTATACCTTCATTTGGTTCGGTTGATGACCACACAAGTAAGAAATAAAAATGTGCTTGTTTTGTTCACTGACTGAACCTCATCTTTATATTGAAAGCCCAATTGTTTACATTGAGAGCCCATCTATATTTGGTTGGAGGAGAAATTTCCATGATTCAATCTGAAATTGATTGGAGATTCTGCAATTGCATATTCTTCATTTAGGCTTAAACTTTAATCATGTTGCCACGGTTTGAGAATGTTGAGGTTATTCCTTTTTAACAATTGTCGTTCCAACTACATTTTGGGCTGTGGATTTTGAGGGTACATTCCCACCAAAGTGGCGGCTTCAAGTTGTTTGTTTATCTGTAATATTTTGTGGGGTTGAGCCGTTATTGATATATGGCTATAGAACCGGGAAATTTAGCCAAAAACCCCTCCATTGGACTAAGGACAGCTTAATTTATTTTGTTTCATGAACCCCCTAAGGAAAAAATACATAATTGATTAAGGACAAAGTAAAAAATATATTTTTTTTTTCTTAGACAATATTACCAAAGTAACATGTTACTGTGAACTAGAGTAATATGTTACTGTCAAACAAAGTAACATGTTATTGTAAGACAGAATAACATGCCCCCCATAGAATAAGAGATGTTGACTTGAAGATGTGTAACTCCCTATCCCACATCGGAAGTTTGCATGGGTGATCTTAGATATATAAAGCACCACTACTGTGTTACTAAATGACTTGGACCTAAGCTTTGGGTATTGTTGGTCGACTTGTCACGCCTCAAGCCCCGTGACAACGCCGCACACTCATCTAAGCGAGCATGCAAGATTAAGAGTCCAATCAAATAAACCAACAATATAAAATACACAAATTAAATCTTTAATTATCATAATACCAAAATCCATAAATAATAAACAATCCTTGTCATATGAAATCATCCACCAAGTCCACTACTATAATCCACTAGCAAACTAGTAAAATTAAATCTTTAATTATCATAATGCCAAAATCCATAAATAACAAACAATCCTTGTCATATAAAATCATCCACCAAGTCCACTACTATAATCCATTAACAAACTAGTAACCCAAAGTTCACTACTATAATCCACTAACAAACATCTAAGTGAGCATGCAAGACTAAGAGTTCAATCGAATAAACCAACAATATAAAATACACAAATTAAATCTTTAATTATCATAATACCAAAATTCATAAACAATAAACAATCCTTCTCATATGAAATCATCCACCAAGTCCACTACTATAATTCACTAACAAACTAATAAAATTAAATTTTTAATTATCATAATGTCAAAATCCATAAATAACAATCCTTAAATCTTTAACATAGTTAAATCTTTGGGTAAACTACCAATAGGTCCTATTTTGGAGACTTATTACCCAATAAGTCCTACTTTGGAGACTTATTACCCATTAAGTCCTATTTGATATAATTTATTAAGTGATAAAGATAAATTTATCAGTCTTTTTTTTTTATGAATAATTTTATAGTGATAAATTTATCAGTCTCTTTGTTTTATGAATAAATTTTTAGTGATAAATTTATCACTCTCTTATTTTTATAGTGTTAAATTTATTAGTTAGAACCTGTAGGTAAATAAATCTAGTTAACAGGACTAATTGGTAAGTACCCCTAAATCTTTAACAATCCTTGTCATATGAAATCATAAACCAAGTCCACTACTATAATCCATTAACAAACTAGTAACCCAAAGTCCACTATTATAATCCACTAACAAACTAGTAACCCAAAGTAAATTAAAATCATAATCCTACTCTCGGTACTTCCACAAATAACTAGTAACCCAAAGTAAATTAAAATCATAGCCCAACTCTGGACACTCTCACAAGTAAAAACTCGTGCAGCTCTACTTCTCAAAATCTGAAAAAATAAAATATGGGTAAGCTAAATAGCCCAGCAAATAATCAATAAAATAAGGGTAAGCTAGACAGCTTAGCAAATAACCGACCATCACTGCTAGTTGGATCAAATATACAAAAAAAAATAAATAGTCAATAACCAATAAATATAATTTTTGCTATAATTCAATAAATGAACAATTATTTGCAAGATGGTTTCATAGCTGAAAATAAACAATGTACAATACATTTTAATTGAAAAGAAAACAAGATAATTCAAAGTAATTTTGTTGTTCAAATCGATAGTTCGATATTCATATGGTTCAATGATTCGATTCACGAAACTCAAGTCTGGGTGACTATGGTCACTTAGCCCATGACAAAGCCTAGAACCATACATAGGCCGGTGGTGAAGCCCCAAAAGAAACTAATTTATGTGCCAATAAATAATCCTTATTGGCTAGGGTCCAAATCATAGCCAGACTAGAGAAATATTCAAAATTCAAACAATACACAACCTTTGAATAAAACATTAGATATTTTCATAATAGTTTCACAAAATATTTAAATAATTTCATAATAATATCTAATATTGTTTTATACTTGACTCATATTTTATTTTAGGAAAACATGAAGGTTATAAATAAATATTTATAGTTTCAAACGATTTAATGGGAATAAAAATGAACAAACAGTGATAGAGGGTTACTTACCTCAACCAACTAAAATAATATTCCAACACCAACTCTAAACACCCAACTTCACCACTTCAATAACACAAACCTAATAAATAAAAACCTCAAATAAATTAATATTTTTATGTGTCTTATACACCCACAAAAGTTTCACCATATTAGATTAATGTATTGCTTTAATATCCAAGTGACCAAACCATTCAACCCAACTTTATAGCCAAACACACCCTTACCCATGATACAAAACTCCACTGTCAAACTACACCCACACACAACGCTTTACCATTGTTTCTATTACTCACCCACAGCTACACTCTTACACGTTGCACCCAAACACCTAATTCTCAAAACCTAGGTAGGCACCTACAGATTTTTCAAATCCCCATAATGTATTGATTGTTTAATTCCTCTTTTCAAATCCCTATAATGCATTGATTGTTTAATTTCTCCAAATAAACTTAAAAATCAGTAGTACATGAAAAGTTTTACCTCCACCAATGGGTGTCTAAAAATCACCAATTTTGAGCCCTCAATTCTCTACTACTGTCTCTTTCTTGAATCCTTTGTCAAATTATGATACAACATAACATGAAACCCTTTTCTTTTCTTTTTCTTTTCTTTTTCTTTTTAACATAAAAGATTATTAACCTAATTTCTTAAAATTACTAAATTACTCATATAAATTAATTTAATTATTACTTTATCCAAAAAAAATAATTCTACATAACTTGGGTTTTACAAGTTATCACTCTTGGAAGGCGCATTGGTAGATATATATGTGCAAGAATATTCGTCTTTCAAGAATTTGATTATGTTAATGGTCAAACTATAGTAGTGCTGTGGAGTTATCCTTCGTTGGAAGCTCTCTAGTTTATTTAATGTTTGAGGAAATACTATGCTACGAATTTGAAGAGTTATTAAGGTATCGTTTGGTAATATTTACGTTTTTAGTTTTCTATTTATATTTATAAAAAATTTAAAAATTCAAATAAAAACTTGTTTGGTAAATTTTTGATTTATAAATCAGTGGTCTCAGTTTATAAATTTGGCCAAAAAAATGTAAACTCAAAAAATGTGTTTCCGTTTTGAGTTTTAAAATTTTTTTTTTTTACCACCCAACACTAGCCACCACCCACCACCATTTTCCACCACCGTCTTCCGCCGCCACCACTACCCACCTGCCACCCAGTCGCCGCCACCACCACCCACCCCTCGCCGCCGCCACCACTACCACCACCACCACCACCACTACCCACCACCAACCTGTCATCCACCCGCCACCACCCACCACTACCATCCACCACCCACCACTACCGTCCACCGCCCGCCACCACCACTCATCACCCATCTGCCACCACCATCCACCACCCGCCACCACCACCCACCTGCTACCCATCTACCACCACCCACCCACCACCCACCTACTACCACCAACCGCCACCCACCTACCACCACCACCACCTACTCGCTACCACCCACCACTCGCCATCTACCCGCCACCACCCACCCGCCACCACCTGCCATCCGCAACCTACTTGCCACCACCCGCAACCACCACCCACTCGTTACCACCCACCACCCGTCACTGTCACCCACCCACCCACCATCACCACCTGCCACCACCTACCACCACCCGCCACCACCCGCCATCCGTCACCCACCTGCTACCACCACTACACACTACCCACCACCACCACCACCACCACCCACTCGCTACCACCCGCCACCGTCACCCACCCACCCACCACCCACCACCACCATCCACCCGCCATCACCCACCACCACCCGCCAACCGCCACCCACTTGCCACCACCACCACCCACTACCCGCCACCACCACCACCACCACCCACTCGCTACCACCCACCACCCGCCACCGTCACCCACCCACCCATCCACCACCACCACCCACCACCACCATCCACCCGCCATCCGCCTGCCACAACCACCCACCACCCGCCGCCGCCACCACCACCACCACCACCCACTCGCTACCACCCGCCACCGTCACCCACCCACCACCACCACCCACCCGCCACCACCCACCACCACTTGTCATTTCTCACTCTTTTTTATATTTTTAAAATTTTTTAAACATTTTATCAATTACCAAACGCGTTTGTAGTTTATGTTTTTCTAAAAATAAACAAAAACCAATTTATAAAATTTTTATAAATATAAACTGAAAACGTAAACGTTACCAAACAAACCCTAAGAGTCTCATTGCTTTGCGTCTTATCCGATGCAATCCTTTCTTTCCTACATATTTGGTCGTTTTATGAAGATTTTTTTTCCCCTTCTTTTTCATGCTTACGAGCCACTACTAAAGTGGAATAGATAGGATATATAATAATCAACAATGTTAGCTATCATGAAAAATCTTTCATAAAAATAATCATAAAAATTTTGTGACCTTTGAATTACACTTAGAATAAAGTACTACACACTAATCAAGATAATCCAAGAATCATAAATTTTTCATGATCATTTTCGTAAAAAAAAATTTCATGATCCTTAACTTTTTCCATAATATACTTGAAGCTGTCAGTTCCCATCCCATTTTGTCCCCACTCCCTTTCAGTCTGGTTGCCCGGATGCTCTCTCTGGTAGACATCAATCTGGTTGTAGTGCACCCTATTGACTCATGATATTTTGCGAAGACTTTCATACACAAATATCTTCTCGCTCTCTCTCTAATAAAAAAACAAAAATTTGTCACTGTTTGCAGGAGATAAATAGATTTTGGTTCATGTTAGTTTTTAGTTAGTTATAATTTATCTTCTGAGGTTGCATATTTACTTTATTACCTTCGGTGTAGAGGTTGGCTTGACCATCTTGTTTTGCTATATGTTCAATACTATTGGTTGTAGGCAAAGTTGCCCTCGGAATTTTAGTTATGCTGACCACTTGGATATAACTAGTAATGTTAAACTGCTCAAGTGATTAACTCAGAGTGTTTCTTTGTCTCTTTCTTTCTTTTCTTTTGCTTGGCATTTTGGGCCTGCAATACAATATTTTAAGTACTTTGTTTACTTATAGTTCCTTCTCTTGGCCATCTGCAGGAACCTGTTGCCTTCTGAATCCTCCGAACAAAGTGGTACACAATTAAGATCTTTATAGCTGAGGTATCCTTGTTGCTACCCTGTTCTCTCTCTCTCTCTCTCTCTCTCTCTCTCTCTCTCTCTCTCTCTATATATAATTCACCCCAAAGTTTAATAAAAGTTGGTAGGAAAAGCTAGGAACACCTTTGTTTGTTGGGCATCTAACAGTTTTCAAGATTAATCTTAAACGCTGTATTTGGTTGGGAAATTTGAGAGAGATTTGAAAAGGGAACGCGAAAAAGTGTGTGAAATTAGATGAATTGTAAGTATATTTTATTTATATTTTACCTACCTTTTTTATTTCTATTTCCAAATCTCTTCTTAAATTCTCCAATCAAACACAACGTAAAAGTTCCATGTAAGACTCTGTGACAGGCAACTGCCAAAGCATATCTGTACGCAAATTAACATGCCTTTTAACTTTTTGTGTTCTTATTTCATAAATCAATATTCTAAATTTTTTATGCGAATTGGTTTTGAACACCTTTGCTCCAGATTCTGTATGTGGAGGCATGGTTGCGTGGGGTTGGTCCATATTTAATCGTTGTAATGATTGAACTGCTCTTGCTTAATTGGATTGTTGTCTTTGAATGTCAATTTATATTTTGTTATTTAGGATATCAATACTACAGAAACCTGTGCGTTAGTCAGTAGGATTGTCGTCTTTGCTTGTTAATTTATATTTTTGTTATCTAGGGATGTTAGTACTAGAAACTTGTGCAGTTTGATGTAGTTGATAACAAAGGTCCTGTTTGGTAGAGCTGTGGAAAAGTGCTTATAGTTTATGCTTAAACAGCTTATAACTTATAATTATGAACATAAGTTGATTTCTGATTTATAAATTAAGTATTTCCTGCCCCACTCAAAGAGTAAGCTGATTTCTAACTTCTACAAAACTATAAGCTATAAGTTATAAGCTAAACCAAACACATCAAAATAGTTTAAATTAAACTAAAAGCTAAAATAAGCAGCTTTTAAGTTGCACCAAACAAGGCTAAAGATTCTGAATTAAAATCAGGGGCGAACTATATAGGGGCTGGAGGGGTCTTGGCCCCCTTTGATTTTTTACAATTTATTATTACTTTTTTATTTATGAATATTTGTAAAATATATAATGGGATGATTTTTTAATTTATAAAAATGATCTTACTAACTTTTTATTTCATTAATATTTAACAATGTATAATGAAAATGATTCTTAATAATTTTTTATTTTAAATAGTAGTATCAATTTTATTGAGTAAATTTTATTAATACAAAAGGTACATACTACTTATTCTTTTAATTTTAAAATAAAATAGTATGTATACCTTTTTATGAGTAACATTAGGCAATCTAAAATTTGACTCCTAAATTTATTCACAATAACATAACAGGAGTTGAGTCTTAGTTGATTGCACTACTAGAAAAAACACTTTTGGCGACCACCTATTTTTTTTGGTCGCAAATAGTCCACTTTCTGCGACCAAAATTTAACTTTTGGCGACCACATTTTTTTGGTCGCGGAAAATCACCCTTTGGCGACTAAAAGAAAAAGTTGGTCACGGAAAGTATACTATTGGCGACCAAAGGCTTTTTTGGTCGCGGAAGAGCACCTTTTGGCGACCAAAAAGAGAGTTGGTCACGGAAAGTATACCCTTTGGCGACCAAAAAAAAAGTTGGTCGCGGAAAGTATACTATTAGCGACCAAAAGGCTTTTTGGTCGCGGAAGATTACCCTTTGGCGATCAAAAAGAGACATTGGTCGCGGAAAGTATACTATTGGCGACCAAAGGCTTTTTTGGTCGCGGAAGATCACCTTTTGGCGACCAAAAAAAAAGTTGGTCGCGGAAAGTATACTATTGGCGACCAAAAGGCTTTTTGGTCGCGAAAGATTACCTTTTAGCGACCAAAAAGAGACGTTGGTCGCGAAAAGTTATGGCGGGATAAATTTATTAAAAAATAATACTACTATAATTACATACTATTTTTTTTGTTTAGCCATTAAAAGTTTTATAAAATAATAAATAACCCAATTTTTATGGGTTATATATTTTTATTTCCAAATATGAACAAGAATGATGTAATTGGCAGAGTGGAAAGGATGCATGGTGACTCTTTGGTCAAGAGTTCGAATCTCAGGCGGCACAAAAGAATTACATTTTTTGGTAAAAGGCGCTGACTTTTGGCGACCAACTTACCTTTGGTCGCTAAAAGTTTACTTTTGGATAATATGAATTAGACTTTCCGTGACCAAAAAAGTTGGTCGCGAATGGTCACTTTTAGCGACCAAAGGCCTTTTTGGTCGCAGAAAACTATCTGTGACGAGGCTTTAGCGACCAACTCGCGACCAACATATTTTGGTCGCGAAAACCTTTTCGCGACCAAATATGATACTTTTCGCGACCAAAAGTGTTGGTCACAGAAAGTGTTTTTTCTTGTAGTGTTGACTTCTAAATAATCAAACAAGTCACATTCAATGTTATTGAATGTAAATTTAAAGGTCATGTTTTAGAGATCTTAAGTATTTTTCACTTCTTGTATACTAAATTATGTTAATCAAAAAATAATTTAAAATAGTGGTTTAACCAATTGTATACTTACTTAGATCTAATAGTTCAAAATTTTTAAAAATTAAAAAAACTATTTATTAGATTTATATAATTTTTTCATGAAATACTTCTTTCACAACGCTTATATAAGAAGTTATATTCAATTGTAAATATACCAAAACTAACTCAATATTTTTTATGCATATATATTGGCTTCTCTGTTGGCTTTTTGGCTTTCGAATGGTGTTTTTGTAAATGTGAGCGTACCAGTAAGAATCAGTCAGTCCTTACAGAAATGTTAATTGCCAACCAATTATCAGACGATTGTGTTTTAGTTCTTTCAGCCTCAATGAAGAGGACTTTTACTGGTGGCTTGACTTAGGAGAAATTAAGCAAAATAACAGTTAAATGAAGAACAATTGAAGTATTTCATTAGAATGAAAACTTACAATGATTCAAACTTAGCCTCTTAGAGGTTTACATCAACGATCTACTTGAAACTACTCCTATGAATGAAGTACAGTGCAGGAATTTAAAGTACAGAAATGTAAAGAGCAGGAATTTAAAGAACATGAAATGTAAAGACTGGAAATGTAAAACTAGAAAAGAAAATATGTAAAATAAGATTGGTTTGTATGATCTGAGTCTAGGGGTTTTTTCTAGGGTCTTCCCTGCTATTTATACTTCTCAAGGATGACCATCGAACTGCACTTCAAACCGTCGAACTGCTCCTCCATGATCGCTGATCATGCTGCCTTATAAGTAGTTCAACTACGCCATCATTTGCAGTTAGGCTTCCCTGCTATATTTGAATTTGAATCTAAGTAACCGTTGAAGCCACATCACCTTGTACCTCTTTATTGATCCAATGCTACTCAGATCACGTGAGAACCAATACTAACTGCCACGTGTACGATCAGGATCGAAGACTTGCATAGTCTTCCTATATTACCTTTATTCTGCCACGTGTTGAATTGTAACTAGCTTGTACAAAATATGTAGTCAACATTATCCCTCGCACTAATATACCCAATACTTGGTGATATTAGTGGATCAAAGCCTTTCTCCCGCGTTTTTTAGAACGTGTATGAGGTTTGCATTCCTCTAGGAATGCAACTGTCATTCATCATCTGCATTAAAACTCTCCTTCAATCTTTTGAACACCCCCACCACCTTAGTATTCGAACAGACTGATACATTTTCCATGGTCGAATCAATTTTTTCCTCCATTGATCGAGCACACGAAGAGTCATATGATGATGCTACCCTTCCTCGAAAGAACTTCCACGCATTAATTAGCCATCACTACCCACATTTCTATATTCAGGTCATGGAAGCCTTTACAAATTACCAACCTTTGGATTACGAACACATTGCCCTTAATCCTTCAATTCAAAAAGTTGCAGATATAGATACAAGAAGTTCTTCCTCTAACTCCCCCTTATACCTCGAACAAACTGCTCTCAAATCTTTGATTCGGAAATTTGCAAATATGGACTTGGGAAACTCTTCTTCACAAACCTCTGCATGGGATAAAGCTGCAACTTCTTCCTCTTCTGGGGTTTCTGACTGGACAAGCTGGTCAACACCTGAGACCTGTGATTTGAGGGAACGAATCAACCATCATTTTGTTGAGTTCACTGACCCTTTAGAATTTCCTTCCTACGCTCGAAGTTCAGTGGTCTATCCCTACGTGCCCATTGACCATCGACGTAGTTTGGAGGAGAATCTGCTTGTAGCATGGTACACATCCTCCATGCCTACAAAGATAGTGAACGTTGCCCGGCGCCTAGAAGAAGCACAAGGGTACAACCTATCATTCTTAGCCCAGAAAGCGAAGATTTGTTCTTCTGACTGGCTCGATTATATTAATGCCTTTGTTTCTTCTGCTCCCGTGCCATCTCCCATAATAGAAGCATCCACACCTTCTTCTCTATCTTCTGAAATTGAAGCATCCATACCTTTTCCTGCGCCACCTTTTTGCTGGACAGAGAAACTGAGGCTTGCCCTTCCCATGGATAAAGTCTTTCCACCTTACAAACCTCCACCTTTTCCTATTCCAGCTGAGCGGAAACAAGCTCAACTCCTGCTTGCAGCTTTCTCTCACTTGCCCTTCAATGTTCTTGAGGACGAAGTCCCTCTCAAGAATCTTCGATGAGCTTCTGATATTCTGACTAGGAGTCATGTCCTTAATCCCCTTGCCCAATCAGAACTTCATATGTTCCTAGACCAACTTCCATTGCTCCTCTACTGGCATCGAAATTCTATGGCCACTACACAATCTTTAGACCAACTTTCGTCTCTTCGAATTGATACCCAGTACGAAGTAGAGAACTTCATCGAAGAATTCGATGATTTCAAGAATAAAGATTCTACGTATTCGGATGATTTAGTCATAGACAAATTGGAACAAAGATTGAGAGAGGAAGCTTTCGAAATAAAGGCTGAAGAGCTCTACTAGGAAGTGAGAGCACATCAACTCATGCAGCCAACGTTAGAAGAAATAGAAGATATAATAAAGAAAGAAAAAAAATTCATTAATCATTATTGGATTAAATTTCATGATCTTGTTATTTATTCCATTCATTATTTTTATGAGCTTGAGTTTATACCCAGATAGGGTTATTCGATGTAATTGCCTTGGCTTGAATATAAACCAAATTCTTTTGTATTTGGCATTGTTTGACCGTGTTTCCTTTTGTCTTTAAAAGCCAATTCAGAACTTTGAACTGAACAATCTTATTCGTCGAATATGGACTCAATTGTTTCAAAAATGAAACACTAAGAATCAACATGAACCTTTCCAATTTATGGAATACGGTTGACATTTTTTGCTGATCTTTATCTAGAAACAATGCTTCGAATCTAGCAATCTTATACTTAAAGCTTGTTTCAGCCATAACCAACATTTGATCATGGTTAATATGATCAATTTAGTTTTAAAATTGACCATCTTTTGCTTCGAACAATAGTTCATGCTGTTTTAGTTCAAAAGATAAAATCTTTCCGTATATACACCAACCAACTATTGGTATAGATGTTTCGAACAACAATTCACATCCTTAAGAGGCCTTAAGTTTTGTTTCGAAGGACTTCACTTTCTGAAGTAAGCAAATACTTGAGCATTCTTACATCCTTAAGTATGGAATGTGCTTCGAAGCTAACTTCTGTATTTCGAAGCCGTTGTTGTTTGATTTTTGGCGCCAAAATCTAGTTTCGAAGCCAAATATCTTGCTTCGAAGCTGGCATCACCATCCGGAATGTGTTCTTCCCTCCAAAAACTATCAATATCGGAAGAGATTCCTCGTATTCGTACTTTTAGTACTTAACGACTTATGGGATATATTTTCCGGACACAAAGGCTTTTAAAACCCTTTTGTTTCGCGTTCTGGAATTACTTACGCTCTTAATGTACAAACCCTCATCAGTCTTCCACTTCTCTCTACTCTCCTCTTCACTTTCTGAAAAAGCGTATTATCAATGGCTTCTTCTTCACCAAAAGTGCCAGTCATAAAGCGTGTGAGCTCATCTGTGGCCTTGAAAAGACTCATTGATGCAGAATGTGAGAAGTACAAGGCTGGGGAGAAAAGCGCTATCGATGGGCGTATTTTTGTCCCTCGTCGCCATGTGCAGCAAGATTATGTGCTCGGGCCCATATTCAAAGAGATCCTTAATGAGCTCCCAGCCCTATATCCTCGTCTGGAGAACCAATGTCTCATTTATGAAGGTGGTCTCGACTGGAGGAACTGGAGAATCAATCGCCCTCACCGATGCTGGCCCATGATGAGACCGGAGTGGCAAGAATGGTATGACCGGGTCATCCCTGCTAGGACACTGGACCTTCAAGAGCTCTCCCTTCTCGATGCTCTCCGACTATCTAGGGTAACTATCTCAGAGGACCCTTTCCTAGTTCCCGCTGCTTTATGTTTTTGGAACCCTATCTTTAATTTCTTTCAATTTAGATGTGGGATGATGACCCCTACTATTCTTGATATTTGCCATCTACTAGGAGTATCCTTATTGGTACCCCCATTACACCAGATTTCCCTGACTTAGCAGTCCCTTTCTCCCTCCCCTCTCTTAACTCATCTTACAATGATTTTGTTAAAACTGAGAATAAAATAGAGGGCCTGGTAACTGATAGGGAATTCTTTTCCTTCTTGTTATATTGGCTTTGCAAATTCCTCTTCTGCACCTCCTCCCAAAGAATCATGCTTGAATTTGCCCCTCTTGCCAAAGCCTTTGTTTTGCAGAAAAGGGTAGCCTTGGCCCCATATGTTCTAGGCCATGTATATGGAGTTTGTTCTCTCTTTTGTGAGAAACCCTTAGATGCTAATCAAGGGGGGCCATTCTGGATCCTTCAGCTTTGGCTTTTCACCTATTTTACTAAATTACAATCCAAATGCCTTAAATTTTCTAGGCTACACTCTCTTACCCATGGCATAAGACTGGCCAATGCTTCACTTTCTCCCTCTACTTTTGCCTTTTATTTCTCTTTCTTCCATCAACTACCAGCTGCCCCTCCTACTCACCGTTTCCATCCCTTCGAACCCAGCATTGGTCCAACTTAGTTGAATAATTTCCTAAGTGACAAGCTCTGTGCCTCGCCTGCTCACAAGGATATATGGGCTTCCCTTCTGCTTTCTAGAGAGCTATTTATTGGGACTACGAATCCCAGAGCTTATAAATGCATAGCTGAGCCTTATTGTCCTACTCAATTTGCTAGACAATTTGGCTTCACACAAGGGGTCCCAATACCTCTCTGCAGCAACACCAATTTGAGCCTTACTAGGAGAGATTTGAAGGTTCGGAGGTCGAGGCTAGAAGAGGCAACCTTCAAATTTATAGATGACTTGGCCAATTTTGAGTATACCCCTTTCATTCCTCAAGGTACCGTATTGAAGAGATACCAAAATTGATGGGTGAGCAATATGGAAGTCTATTTGGCCATTTCACCTCAAAACTTACTAAAGGTGTTGGATGTGCCCAAGCCCAAGGGAGCTGGAACTGTTACTTCTTCCACTGTGCCTCTCACAACCCAGTCCATTCCTGCTGCCTCAACTCCTTCTAAAGTCACTCGGGCTGCTTCGAAGAAAGGTATGTACCTTTGTTTTCTTTCCTTCAACTTTCTCTATAATGTTGGTTATCTTATTCTTAATTCTTCTTCTGTGAAGGTGGTCAACAACAAAAGAAGAGGAGACTCCTTGAGCTAGAAAAGGAAATATTTGAGGTTCAAGTAGTAGAAGAAGAAGAATAAAAAGATCAAGAGCAGGAGTCTCCCTTGAAAAGAAGGAAAAAAGTGATTGACTTTGTTCAACAGAAAACAGCTGCTAGAGAAGTAGAAAAGGAGCTCTTTTCTAGGGAATCCGAATCTCAGACTGAAGAAATTGAGATGGAAATTGAGAAGGAGCCGATAATACCAATACAGAGAAAAAAGAGAAAAAAGATAACTGTCTCTCCTTCTGATTTCGTCGAAGACTCCGATTCCAAGACCATTGCCGAAACAATAAAAAAAAAGAAGGAAAGTGGCTGCTTCAGCTACTAACTTGGTCGAAGATCCCGTCCACGAAGCAGCTGTTAAGGCTGTAGAACAAGAGTATTCCAAGGCCATATTTGTCTTCGAGAGGGCTGAGAAGAGACGGCAGCAACAATTTCTAAAAGATGAAGCTGCTGCTGTTGACGCACTACAAAAGGAAGCTGCAAGAAGGCAACAGACTGCCGAACATTACTCTTTTCGCAGCTCTTCCATCAGTGCCAGCGCTTCTGGAACAAGTAATTTCTTTCATGCCTCTATTATTTTCTTGTCAAATCTTCAATATTGAGACTTGACATTACTTTATATTTCTTTGCAGTAATAACCACTGAGCCTATCTCTCAATTTACTTCTCTTTCGAGCCTTGCTCCTCCTTCTCCTTCCAAGGAAATTCCAACTGCTACCTCTTCTTCGAAGGAAGCTAATTCCCCAATTGAGGGTGCTGGTAGTTCTCCAACTCATAATTCATCACCTTTGCCTACTTCCAGTCCCTCCTCGCTTGATTCATTGGTGGTTAAGACCATAGAGATTGCCAAAAATGCTCCATCCATTTCTCCTATCCCCATGCAGTCCTCTGTGCCTTCCACCACAACACTCTCTACGCCCCTCATGTCTATGAATGAGGTTGATATCTTCGAAGGAAGACTAGCTAGTCTCTTTGACGTACCCTCTACCTCTCCAACATTGAATGTTGAAGCTGAGCCATTAGTTTTGGCTGACTCCTTGCTGGAAATTTTTGAGAGCTCTTCTTCCTCCAGCAGCAAACCTTCTGCACCTTCAATAGACTTGGACACATGCTTGGAACTGTTGATTTCTTTTTCGAGGATCCCCTTCGAGGCTCTGCAAAGGCCTATAATCAGAAATGGGTTCCTTCAATGCTGCAAAATTGCTGAGCAGTCTGGCATGAATGTTTTAAGTCATCTATCTCAGGCAGCAGCTATTATCGATTTTTACATCAGCATTTGTCAGGTTGCCAAGGCTGACGATGAGAAATTGGCTGGCGACCAGAGTTTTGTTTCCCAAGTACATATTGAAATGTCAAAGCTTAAGGAACAATACTCCTCTGCCTTCCACTTTCGAGTCCAACTGCTGGAGAGGAAAGCTTAGCTTGAAGAGGAGCTATCTGCAGTGAATCAAGCCTTAGTCCGAACTGACACTAAACTGCAAATTACCAACCAAGGACTGGCTGATCGAAAGGAAGAGATGGCTACAGCTATTTGACTGTTTTCAGCATTTACCAATAGGAAATCTGTTGTACAAAAACAATTAAAACACTGTAATGATTTTTGGGCCAATTTGTGGCAAAATGTACTTAATTCTTTATGAAAGAACAAATTTTTGTCTGTCTTCTAAGTAATCTTGTATTCTTGTGCTTTAGTGTTTATTTTATTCCTTGTGTTCCCAAATGGTTGGAAAATAAGGCTTCAAATATCTGTCATTAATCTTTTTGGGATGTATGTAACCATTCAAATTTCTTAAATGGTATGCTCCAAAAGGCAAAACTTTATGAATTTGATATGGTCCTTCCCGGTTAGGTGACCATTTGTCAAACTTATGGCTTTTAATTCCTATTGGAAGTATTGTTTTCCATACCAAATCACATTCATCAAAGCCAATGTGTTTGACTTTCTTATTATAATTCTTGGATGCTTTCTTCTTTTGAAAAAGAATGCTATTTAATGCCAAAATTCTGGCTTCATCTATGTTTTCTAACTCCAAACACATACTTTGATGGCACTGCTCAGGATCTAACTGATCTTGGCATCTTACCCTCAAAGATTTAACATTAATCTCCACAGGTAAAACTACATCATGCCCATATACTAAGGCATAAGGAGTGACTCCTGTGCTTGACCTTAGGGAAGTTCTGTAAGCCCACAAAACATCCAACAACAGGTCAAGCCAATCCCTAGGATTATCTTCCACAACCTTTTGTATTCCCTTTTTCAAGGACTTATTGGATGATTTAGCTTGACCATTGGCTTATGTATAATAGGGTATGGAATTAACAAGGCTAATTCCAAACTCTACCACAAAAAACCTCACCATTTTCCCATTGAACACAGTTCCATTATCCACAGTTATGGTTTGTGAGATGCCAAATCTATGGATTAAATCTTTAATGAACCCAATGACTTATGTCTGGTCTACAGCTTTGTATGGCTTGGCTTCGATCCACTTAGTAAAATAATCAGTGGCCACCAGAATGAAACAATGATGCTTCGAAGAAGGTGGGTGTATTTTTCCCATCACATCCATGGCCCATCTTCTGAATGGCCAAGGCTTCACTACTGCATATAGGTCAGTTATGGGCACATGCCTTATTATGCCATGCTTTTGAAATGCCTGGCAACCCTTTGCATATTCTATGCAGTCTTTAAGGATAGTTGGCTAATAGTAGGAATGCCTTCGAAGCAACCATCTCATCTTTATACCAGGCTGATGAGCACCACAGATGCCTTCATCAACCTCAGCCATAGCTGTTAATGCTTCTTTTGGACCTAAACATTCCAGCAACAAACCATCTCCCCCCCTTTTGTAGAGAGCATTACCATGTATCATATATTGCATAGACTGCAATTTAACTTTTCTGTTGGCCTTCGAAGATGGACCAGCCAAGTACTGCATTATTGGATACCTCCAATCTTGTTTTTGTAAGTCATTATGATTGACTTCCAAGACCACATTCCTTTTGTTCAAAGGTTGTATTAATCTCTGATATGTTGTTTGGCTTATGTCCTTTTGGGCATTATCCATTCTCTTGAAGTTCGAAGCTTTCTGAGTCACATCATTAGCTCTGTTATTCAAGAATCTTGGAACATGAGTCACATTTGCTATTTGAAATTGAGAAAGCAAATGTAATGCAACAACATAGTATGGTAAAATGCTTATACTTTGACACTTGAAAATCCCTTTCACTTGGTTAACCACCAATTGAGAATCTCCAAATATGTCAACTGCATGAACTTGTAATCCAATAAGAATTTCCAGTCCCACTATTAAGGCTTCATATTCAGCCTGGTTATTGGAACAAGTAGCTTCATCCACCCTGAAACCATGTGTGGTTTCTACCCCTTGTGGTGATTTAATCACAATACCAATTCTAGTTAAGCCATTGGCTTTCGACCCAACGAACCACATCTGCCATGGCTCAACACTAGCCATACCAAGTTCCATTATCTCTTGGCTCTCTGTTTGAGATGGATGGTCTACCAGAAAATTGGCTAAAACTTGCCCTTTTACTGCCCTTTGAGGGACATATTATAGATGAAATTCTGACAAGGCTAGTATCCACTTGCCAATTCTTTCCCTCAACATAGGTCCAGATAACATGTACTTAACCAAGTCTGTAGTTGCAATTACCAAGACAGTTGTAGGTAAAAGATAGTATCTTAATTTCATTGCAGCAAAATACAAAGCAAGACACAGCTTTTCAACAGCTGAATATTTACATTCACAAGAATTTAGAAACCTACTAAGGTAATAAACAGCTTGTTCCTTGCCTTCTTCATTATCTTGGGCCAAGAAAGCTCCCAATGAATCTTCTGCTGCAACTATGTACAACTTCAAGGGTTTATCACCTTTTGGTGGCATCAGCACTGGAGGGTTGGCCAAGTAAGCTTTGATACCTTCGAAAGCAATTTGATGCTCTGTTGTCCACTCAAATTCCTCTTCATCTTTCAGCCTTAACAAGGAAGCAAATACTTTAGTTTTCCCTGCAGTGTTAGAAATGAACCTTCAAAGAAAGTTAACCTGTCCAAGGAACCTTTGTAATTCTTTCTTACTTGATGGAGACCTGGTTTCAATAATGGCTCTATCTTTATTCTGATCAATCTGTATTCCTTTCTTGTGCACTACATAACCCAAGAAGTTTCCAGATGACACACCAAAAGCACACTTAAGGGGATTGAGTTTTAACTTGAACCTCCTCATTCTTTCAAAAGCTGCTTCTAAATAAAACAGATGCTCCTCCATGGACTGGGATTTCACTACAATGTCATCAATATAACATTCTAAATACCCTCCAATAAGGTCATGAAAGATAGTGTTCATAGCCCTCTGATATGTAGCTCCAGCATTCTTCAGACCAAATGGCATTTTAACCCATTCGAAGGTGCCAATATTCCCAGGACATCTGAATGTTCTCTTGTGAATATCCTCCTCTGCAATGCAGATTTGGTTATAACCAGAGTGTCCATCCATCATTGATAAAACTTGATGCCCTGCTGAACTGTTTACCAACAGATCTACTATAGGCATAGGGTATTCATCTTTTGGAGTTGCTAGATTTAAGTTTCTGAAATCAATGCATACCCTCATTTTACCATTCTTCTTAACTACATGCACAATATTAGATAGCCATTCAACATACCTGGCTGTCCTAATAAAGCCTGCCTTGAATAGTCTAAGAATCTCCTCATTGACTTTCTGAATTACTTCTGGACTCATTCTTCTTGGTTTCTGTTTGTATGGTTTGAAATTAGGCTTCATAGGGAGCCTATGTTCCATTAATGACTTATCCAATCCTGGTAGTTCATTATAAAACCATGCAAAGCAATCTTTATATTTCTCTAGAACAACCAATAACTGGTCCCTGTCCAGATCATTCAAACAAGCACTTATATAGGTGGGCTGTTGCATAGAACCTTCCCCTAAATTTACTTCTTCTAAGGGGTCTTGTGTCTGAGAACTTATTGAAGCTTCTTCCTTGGTTTTTTCTACCTTCGAAGCAACCTTTTCGCTTTGTTCTGCTCCCAGGTTCTTTAGTTCAACATCTCTGTCCTCTTCCTCATAGACAAAATCTGTCCACAAAGCTTCCTCTTCCTATATCTCCTGAACTTTTGCTTCAATGTCCAATGCACGGTATTTATCAAGGGTCAAAACTCTGACCTGTTGCTGCTCCTGCTTGCAGCCAATTATCATGGCTTCTCTCTCTTGCTCCTGTACTTTCTGAACTATTGCTTTTACATCCAATGTTGAGAATTTAATCAGAGCCAAGGACTTGGCTTCTTGTGCTTCATCTCTTTGCCTACAACCAGGCATCATTGTCATCTTTAACGACAACCTCTTCATCAGCACTATCCTGGACTAAGTGCTTCAGGTGTGTCACTTCTTCATCAGCCGTCACTTCGGCTGAGCCATCAAGTTTCCTCAGTATACTGAGTGGTGTCACTCCCTCAATACACAGTTTGGCCTCTGCAAAGTTTGCATAGGCTATGAAAGGTTAAGGATCTACATCAATTTCCTCTGTCTTTCCATTGCCTAAGGCCATCATAATTTTCTGATGCAAAGAGGAAGGCACACATTTGTTAGTATGGATCCAATCTCTCCCAAGCAAAGCATTGTATTTAGCATTACTGTCGATTACGAAGAATGCTGTCATGTAGTCCCTGGTTCCCACACTCAAGTTAATGGGTAGAATTCCCTGAGCCATCTGTTTGTCTCCAGCAAAGCCAGCAATGGTTGTGCTAGTTGGGATCAACCTGGGATTCTTTTTCCCTAGTTTCTTCAAAGAAGATTTCGGTAGTAAGTTCACTGCTGCCCCCATTATCTATCAGGACTCAGTTCAATTATATCCCATCGAAGAAAGCCTTGATGTACAAAGGCTTGACATGTTGTGTCATAGAATTCGAGAGATATTCAAAAGGATATGAGAGGTTAATGCTCACCTCTTCTTCACTCTCATATTCAATTTCCATTGGGGTTACCATTCCGGAATTATCCTGTACCATACTCACTTGTGAATCTTCACTAGAGACTGGAATTGGATCAACTTCTTGACCATCTTGGTTCTCATCCCCAGCTTCAAACTCATGAGGTAGTATATATACCATATTAACTGATACTGGAGGAAATGAGCCAAACTGGCTGGCTGGCTGTGCCTGTTTCCCCTCTTGGCTATCTTGATCAGTTACCTCAGAAGCATCCTCCATGGTGCATTCTGGCACTTCATTGCTAACAGGTTTTTTCGAATGGTTTTTCTCGACTGGTTTTTCAACCAGAAATGTTTGCTCAGCCATGAAGGCTTCGAACATTTCTTCCTCCACCATTTCTTACTTTTAGCTTATGCCAATTTCTTCTTCTGTCTCGCTATCACTTTCCATCAGAGCTTTCTCCAATCCTGCTAAGCTAGACTTCTCTCTGGCTTTTAGTTCAGAATGAACCTTGGCCAACTGTTCTCTGCTGCAACCCACTTTGCTTTATAGTGTTGGCTTTGGAGTACGGTCTGGCTTTGGAGTCTTTTTTCCTTCTGTCTGGACCAATGAAGAGCTCTCTCCATTTTCTTTCATATATTTCTGGTACTGAGTGTACCTGCGCTGAATTTTTCTCCTTTGTGATCTCGAAATGACTAGGACCATGTTTGGTTCCTTTGTCTTTGGGTGTTTAAGCAATGCTCAATTGTTTGGAGCCACCAAAGGAGGCTTAACCATCCTTCCTTGGTTTCCAACATCTCTCTGGGCAGGCACTTCCCTAGGTTTGTTTTGCATTACAAACCAGTCTAGAACTCCAAGTACCCACAAACTTACTGACTCAGATGTTGAACTGCTTTTTTCTACCTTCGAAGCCATCTTCGAAGCTGGCTGTGAAGGTAAGTGCTTGGCTCTGACTTCATGTTTCGAGCCTGATTCAAGCCTTCGATGAAGGTGGCCACTTTCTGTCCTATGTGAGGTTGGTCTAGGGGGCCAATCTTTGGCTTTGATCCCATAACTTGAACTCCTCTCCAGTTCTCTTTCAGAATGACTGCTCTCCATTCTGTAATAGTTAGGTGGCCTAGACTCATACAAGGGCCTCTTGCTTTTAGCATGCATTCTATCGACTGCTGGTTCAACTACCAATGGCTGCTGCCTAACACTAGCTGGATACGACCTTTTGTTATAAGCATTAGTTGGTTTAGGGCATCTCTGCACATCTCTGTAATATTGTTTCCCATCAATTGGGAGCCCTTTCAACCACTTATAACTCAGTCTGCACCTGGGACACATCATTTGCATTACTGCTGCCTCTAAGGAATCATCATCCAGTGATTCTTCATCAGAGTGTTCCCTCTGGTGTGAGAAACCTTGTCCAATAGCTGGTGGGTTTCTAGTGTCCTTCTTGATGGTTGTCTGGTTAGCAACATGCATCTGCACATTGACTTCTTCCAGTTCTGTCAATGACAAGTTCTGGAAGTCTGACATAATGACATTGGCTGCCACCTCTCCAACTTCTGGAAATGGATTACTGTCGATCCCCATGGCCTTTTCTGCTTTGGCTGGGAATTTCAAACTTCCTTTCCGAATTTGTTCTTGGATCTTGTCTCGAAAAACAATGCAGTTTTTAGTCGAGTGAGACCAAGAGTTATGCCATTTACAATATACTTTTCCTTTAAGTTCATCTGGAGATGGCAGTTTTACTCCTTTAGGTAACTTAAGGAAGTTGGCCGCAAGCAAATAATCAAAAATGACATCTGCTTTTGTTAAATCGAAAAAGTACTTTCTGTGAAGGTCTTTCTTTTTAAACTGCTGGTCAATTGTTGTATCCTTATGAATTAATGCCTCACAGATCACAGGTTCTTTGCCCACAATATCTGCTGCATCGATCTCATAATTAGGATCCCTATAATATGTCTTGTATGATGCATTATTTCGATCTTGTTCATCCTCTAGTAATGCTTCATTCCTGGACACCTTATAGGTCAGTTCTACCAAATCTCTGAATTCAGTTGAGTCAAACTTCTTTCGAAGCCTGAACTCTAAACCATTTTGAGCCAATCTTACGAATTCTGGCTCTGGCAGGATGACTCTACATTTATTTCGTGCCCTTTTAAATCTAGCAATAAACTGAGTAGCCTTTTCTTCAGGCCTTTGACTCAATCTTGCCAAGTTTGTCATGGAAACCTCTGGCTCTGATTAGAAGAATTGGGCATGAAATACCTCTTCCATTTGTTGCCAAGTTTGAATGGAACCAGGTGTAAGGTTGATGTACCATGCAAATGGTCCCCCAGTTAGAGAATTTGGGAATAATCTTAGTTTCATATAGTCATGATTAGTAAATTCACCGCATTGAGCAGCAAACCTAGCAATATGCTCTACTGTTGATTGATTTCCACTCCCATAGAAAAGGGTAAAATCTGGTATTTTGAACCCCCTTAGGTATTCATGTACCTTATCTATCCATTCTGAGTATGGTTTTCTGTATACAGGAGTCTAGACCCCCCGAGCCATCGGTCCACACATCTCCCTAACAATATCAGCAATTTGGTCCCTAGGGACCATATTTTGTGCCTGCTGAACCACTACTGGAGGAACAAACACAGGGTTTGGTGGACAAACTTGTGCTTGTGGTCCTCTTGGTCCATAAGGTGGTACATTTGGGACTGGTTGCCCTTGTGGTGCAGGTTGCTGTTGGGGATATGGGTAACCCTTTTGAGTCTGTCCTGCGAAAGGACCTGCGAAAGGTGCTGGAACAGGTGTTGTGTCCCTTCCATTTGTGGGAAAACCTTACAGCCCCCCGGATATAAATTCAAATAAAGGATTAGTATACCCCCTAGTGCCAGGTATGGCTTCAAACATGGGATTTGTGATCATTCTTATGCTAACTTCTTGTACTGGGCCAGATCCACCAACTTGCATGGCTTCATTGTTGAGCACTGAGGCATTTTGACCTGCTATAGGCCTCGAAATGGGATCATACCAAGACTGAGGTGATGGTCTTTCATAATTTTGATTACTAGTTTAACCATTAGAATGTCCATTAACTTGTATAAGCTGTTTATCTCTAGCCAATCTTTGCTGAGGGACATTTAAAACTTCCTCTGTATGTCTTGTGTTTGTTGGTTGGTGGTTATTCATTCCATCCAAAAAGGATGTTGCCCACCTTTCCATTGTGTTCATTAATTGTTGTCCCATGGCATCTACTAGGCTATCCCATGGATTTGTTGGCTGAATAGATGGAACAGTGGATGATCCAATTCCTTGGTTTTGTCCAATATTATGAACATATAGTTCTTGTCCCGAAGTACTGGTTTGTTCAACCATAGGTTCTGATCACATGGGAGTTTCCACAAGATGTGTTACCACATTATCCTCTGGATTAGGTATTTCTACCTCTCCTTCTATGCCTTCTTCCAAGTGTTCATTTTCTCCTTGTCTTCTTCGTCTAGCCATTTTAATTAGTCCCACTGGGCGTGCCAAAAATATATGTTGACTTTTTGGCTTTCGAAGGGTGTTTTTGTAAATACGAGCGTGCCAGCAAGGATCAATCAGTCCTTATAGAATGTTAATTGCCAACCAATTATCAGACGATTGTGTTTTAGTTCTTTCAGCCTCAATGAAGAAGACTTTTACTGATGGCTTGACTTAGGAGAAATTAAGCAAAATAACAGTTAAATGAAGAACAATTGAAGTATTTCATTAGAATGAAAACTTACAATGATTCAAACTCAGCCTCTTAGAGATTTACATCAACGATCTACTTGAAACTACTCCTATGAATGAAGTGCAGTGCAGGAATTTAATGTACAGGAATGTAAAGAGCAGGAATTTAAAGAACATGAAATGTAAAGATTGGAAATGTAAAATTGGAAAAGAAAATATGTAAAGTAAGACTGGTTTGTATGATCTGAGTCTGGGGGTTTTTTCTGGGTTCTTCCCCGTTATTTATACTTCTCAAGGATGACCATCGAACTGCACTTCAAACCGTCGAACTGCTCCTCCATGATCGCTGATCATGCTGCCTTATAAGTAGTTCCACTACGCCATCACTTGCAGTTGGGCTTCCCTCCTATATTTGAATCTGAATCTGAGTAACTGTTGAAGCCACGTCACCTTGCACCTCTTTATTGATCCAATACTACTCAGATCACATGAGAACCAATACTAACTGCCACGTGTATGATCAGGATCGAAGACTTGAATAGCCTTCCTATATTACCCTTATTCTGCCACGTGTTGAATTGTAACTGGCTTGTACAAAATATGTAGCCAACATTCTCCCAAACAAAATTCTTGGTTCCACCGCTAATCAAAATGTTTACGACAGAAATATTTTTACGACGGTAGTTTCAAGAAGAGAGAGAGGGCTAAGGAAGTCACTCAGTATATTTTGAGTCAGTCCCCTTCCAATTTATCATCCTCTTATTTTCTTATTGTCTTAAATAGGACTGCAAACAAACACACCCGTTTGTGAATAGGCTTGAGCTTGGCTCGCTCAAACTTGGTTCATTAAATTTTTTTTTTTTGCGTTCGAGCTCGAGCTCGAACTCGAACTCGTTAAATTTTTAATAAACAAGCCTAAACATTCTAAAATTCAACTCATAAGCTCGGCTCGTTAACTGACTCGTTTAACATTTATTATCTATATATTAAATAATGTAAAAATATGTATAAAAAAATAAGATAAATATGTTATTTATATATTTGAAAAATATAAATATAAATAATAGTTAACTATAGATAATATATTTATATAATAGTGGTAGTAGATATTATTTTAATAAAATATTGACTCTTTTTTTAGAATATTTATATATATTATATATATAATTGTATAATTAAAATTTTAATTGTAACTTTAGTCTCTTACGCAAGTATAAATTTATCAATTTTTAAACTCGTTAAGACTCTTGAACAAGCTCGAGTTCGAGTCAAGCCTAAGTCAACTTGGCTCGAGTTCTATTTGTTAAATTTTAATTGAGCTCGAGCTCGAGCTCGAGTTCTAATTCACTAAAATCTTAATAAACAAGCCAAATATACTAAAACTTTGCTCACCTCAGCTTGTTTACTGCCCTAGTTAAATGATTGTAAAAAGAACCTCTTTATTTCATTTCTTTATTGAAATCTGATAAAGTCTTTTCTTTCCTTATCTTGTCATTATTTCATTTCTTTATTGAAATGTGATAAAGTCTTTTATTTCCTTATCTTGTACTTATTAATATATTAGTTTCTCTAGTTTTTTTTTTTATTTTATTTTTTATTTTTTATTTTTTAAATCAAAATCTTGAATATATTCACTTAGCATAGTAGAACTCTGTTGATACCATCATGCAGTAGCTCAGCATGGTTCGTGGTGCGATATCGAAAATGATCTGCACTGATGGAGGTGCAAACTGCTATATTTAGTTTTGGGTGGGTACAACTATGTAGCAGTATTTGCAGCCGTCCTCAAGGCATCCATAGCCGGCTGTTTATCAAAATCTTCAATATCTATGATTTTTTTTGTTGGTTTCATCGCTTCGACTTTAGTTGCTAGAGCAGTATATATAAATTATTGTCATTGTACTGATTAAACTAATTCAGTTGTCTGTTTTCAGTGTCCCCCAACAATGGATTGCTCTATCTTTTTCAAGCTCCTTTGTTTCTTCCTACTTTTAGTTGGCATGTCAGCAGCTGTTGTTGCGGATGATCGTAGGACATACATCATCCACGTGGACAAATCAGCTATGCCTTCTCCTTTCCCAGATCATCATAGTTGGTATATGTCAACTCTCTCATCCCTGTCTTCGCCGAATGGTGTTCTTCCAACGCATCTCTATACCTACAACCATGTCTTGGATGGCTTTAGTGCAGTGTTGTCTCAGTCCCAACTTGATCAGCTGGAGAAAATGCCTGGTCACGTTGCCACGTACCCAGAAACCTTTGGAGAGCTTCAGACTACACATACCCCGAAGTTTCTCGGCCTGGAACCAAATGTTGGGTTATGGCCCGAAGCCAATTTTGGGGATGATATGATCATCGGTGTAGTTGACACTGGAATTTGGCCGGAGAGTGAGAGTTTTAGAGATGACGAAATGCCCCCTGTTCCAGAGAGATGGCGCGGTTCTTGTGAGTCTGGTGTGGAGTTCAACTCTTCTAACTGTAACCGGAAACTCATCGGAGCACGCTCGTTCAGTAAAGGGATGAAGGAAGCAGGCTTGAACATCTCCAAAACATACGACTACGATTCTCCGAGGGATTTCTTTGGACACGGGACCCATACATCATCGACGGCAGCTGGAAGCCCCGTGCAGGACGCCAGTTACTTCAATTATGCCAAGGGAACCGCGATTGGAATGGCACCGAAGGCCCGGCTTGCCATGTACAAAGTGATTTTCTTCAACTACACATATGAAGCCGCTGCATCTGACACTATAGCCGGCATGGACCAAGCCATAGCTGATGGTGTCGATATCATGTCATTGTCGTTGGGTTTCAATGAGACTGCTTTTGAACAAAACCCAATTGCAGTGGCAGCTTTTACAGCCATGGAAAAGGGGATCATTGTGGTATGCGCAGCCGGAAATCGTGGTCCTCACGGTTTTACCATCCTCAATGGAGCTCCATGGATCACTACCATTGGAGCGGGGACCATTGATCGAGATTATGCTGCTGAAGTGACACTTGGTGACTACGGGGACCTCACCGCCAGAGGAAAATCTATCTTCCCGTTAGATTTGTTAGTCTCCAGAGTCCCTATATACTTTGGCCATGGAAATAGGAGCAAAGAAATCTGCGAGGACTATTCTCTTGACAATAAAGATGTTGCCGGGAAGTACGTGTTCTGCGACTTCAGTGAATCATTCGGATTTAACACGTTTGAAACAGACAGAGCTGGAGCTGCAGGAGCAATCTTCAGTACCGACTCTGCCATGTTTCTCTACCCAAGTGATTTCAACAATCCATACGTGGCAGTGATCCAAGAAGTCGGAAATTCAATCAAAGACTACCTAATCAAAGCGAAGAATACAACTGTCAGTATTAAGTTTCAACAGACAGTTTTGGGTACTAAACCTGCCCCAATAGTGGCAAATTTTTCTTCGCGAGGACCAGATCGTAAATCGCCATGGATACTGAAACCTGATATCTTGGCTCCTGGAGTTAATATTTTAGCAGCATATGCACCAAACAGAGGAATTGCGCCGATTGGAGATGACTACGACTATTTGCTTAGCGACTTCGCGCTTCTCTCTGGCACATCCATGGCGTGTCCCCACGTAGCTGGTATATCAGCACTACTAAAAGCGGTACACAGGGATTGGAGTCCGGCTGCCATCAGATCAGCATTGATGACCACGGCTTACGTGATCGACAACGCGAACGGCACGATCATTGATATGACCACCGGAGTAGCTGGGACTCCTCTTGATTATGGGTCAGGGCACGTAGATCCTGTCAAAGCCATAGACCCAGGACTTGTTTATGACTTGGAGGCTCAAGACTACATCAATTACTTGTGTGGAATGAACTACACAAACCAACAGATCAAGATCATCACCAAGAGATCAAATTTCAGTTGTGATCAAGCTAGTCTTGATCTTAACTACCCGTCTTTTATGATCCTCCTCAACAACACTAACACTACTAGTTACACCTTTAAAAGGGTGTTGACAAGTGTAGTGAATAGTTCCTCGGTCTACCGTGCTGTGGTGAATGCCCCATCGGGCATGAAAGTGGTTGTGGAGCCGCCGACGATAGCCTTTGACGGAAAATACAGCACAGCCAAGTTCAGCATGACCGTAGAGGTTGATGCTGGAGTTGGAGATGTCAGAATACAAAGTGATTCTATTGTGAATTATGGGTATTTAAGCTGGAATGAGGTTAAGGGCAAGCATGTAGTGAGAAGTCCTGTTCTCGCTGCTTTTGCACCTTATCCAAGAGCATGAAATGTGTTAGAACTTAGAATTGCCAAAATGGTATGTCATAGTCAAATTTTGACACCTTACAGTTCTAAAAGTTGCAAAATTTGGCAACCATGCTGAAATGGGTGAAATGATGATAGTTTTTTTTTGTTCTTTTTATTTATAAAAAAATTATATTTGTGTGTGCCATGCTAAATTTGGCAGCTCAAATAGCAAATGAACTAATGCTCTCTTGGCCCAATTATAATAATGGTAGCGGCTATAACAATTGCGTTAGAGATGCTAGAAGAGCAAGGGTGCCAAGAGAGTACCTTAATTGTATATTATTGTGTTTTTCTATTTATTGTTATTATTATTATTATTATTATTATTATTATTTTGTTGGCTTTTGACTGTTTTAGGTATAAACTTCATGGTGAATACAGTTGACAGGATTGCACTACATCATCATTTTGTTCATTCAATGGCTCAGATTATGTTATGTCATGTGTCCAATTAAAAAAAAAAAAAATGTTGTCATTCCACTGATATCAAAAAATTGATCGGTGACTTCTGCCCTCCCTTTGCCCGTTGGGGCGACCCCTTTCTCCTTCCCTCACCAACTGCAATCCCATTGCACCACATGATTTTTTCTTTTTTGGTGGGTGAGATTTATATAAAACAGGAAGAGTAGATAATCAAGCAAAAAAATTAAAAAAAATAAACATGTTATAAGGCTAATGATGTGTAAAGGTTATAAGAGATCAAACTTGTTAGGTTTTTATTTTTGGCCACCCCGTTTGACAAAACGCCTTTGAGTTGTAATTTTATTCGCATTTTACTTTCAGTGAGGCTATGAGTTTATTAGATGCGAATCCAGATCGAATCGAGCCTTGCAAATCAGTTTGTGATGTTAATGCATTCAAGATTGCCACTTCGCTGATTATGACGGGGGTCGAGTTGCCCGGTCAGCTCGCGGCCCGAAGCAAAATGCAAAAATGCATTCAAAGTTGCCTGTCCGTTCATGTTATACTTTTCAAGATTTTTCAGTTTTGGCCTTCCCGCTCGAGCGGGGAAATGGGCGCTCGAGCGGGGTTTGCAAGCTCACAGTATCTCTGTTTTGCCTGAAAAAATACTGGAAGGTGTGATTCTCCGCTCGATCGGGGAAACAGACGCTCGAGCGGGGAGCCTACATGAAATCACAAAATATGAAGTCTCCGCTCGAGCGGGAAGACCGACGCTCGAGCGGACCGCGCGATCCCAAATTTCCAGATTCATTATGCAGTTGGTTTTCTTCTGAAACAAGGTTTATTTTGGGTTTCTATAAGAAGTGGGATTACTTTGGAGTTCTGCAAGAAGTTGGTTTTCTACAAACAAGAAGTTGGTTTTCTTTCCCAACTACGATTGCTTTGGATTTTCTATAAATAGTTGGTTTTCTCCCAAAACTAGACTACTCATTTTTTTATTGAAGTCCTCCAGATCTTCTTTTTGGTTCTTAAAGGTTTATATCTGGAGATATTTTGTTATTTTCTTTGATGTTTTATTGAGTATTTAACTCATGGTTTAAAGAGAGTACATCAAAGGTTTGTTTGTTATACACAAAAGAGAGAGTTGTTCTTCAGTTGTGAATTCTGAAGAATTCGAGCCTGAAGCTTTGGAGGGAATCCGAAGTGGCTTATCAGAAAGACAATTCCGTGCTGAAGATGGGATTGGAAGAGGCACATAGAGGTTGGTTCAATTAGGCGTTGTGAATTCGCTAGATAATTGAGAGTGATACCTGTGTAATTCCTTTATATCTTCTTAGTGGATTGTTCTTGTGGCTGTTGCCTGTGGTTTTTTGATCACAATTGGAAGGTGTCCAATTGTGGTTTTTCCACGTAAAATCTTTGTGTCTCTTTCTCTTGATTGTTTGATTGGGATTGTTATATTCTGCTTAAAATTGATACATAATCACAAATCAACATCTAGGTGTTTTCTAGATTTTTCAAAACTTAAACAAAGTAACTATGTTATAAGACCAATGATATGCAAAGGTTGTGAGAGATCAACCAATTTTAATTTTTGGTGATTATCATTAATTGTTTTATTTTTGGTTCATTTGTTGATGAATTTTCAGTGTGTTGAAATTTTAGGCAAAATAGAAGAATTGGAGCTGAAAGTTGTCTTTTTTGTGTAGGAAATCTACTCTCTCTATCTGTCATCTCTGAAAGTCTATATCTGAATTTGCTCCCTTATTTCTAGTGCATATGAATGAATCTGGAATCTTTTTTCAGTTTACTGCTTCTGTTTTAATGCTGTCTTTATAACTCTACAATCATTTAGAAATCGATCTTTATTTGCAAGGCGCATTCTTTACTTTTTGAACAATCTTATGTTCTTCTTACATCTGTTTTTATTTTCTTTCCCGCGATTGCATGACCTTTATCATTTGCAACTAACAGTTACATGCAAATTGCTATAACTAGAGGGCACCATGTGTCTTGTAGCCCAATTGGTACATAAATGCTACAGAGCCTCCCTGAATTGGTACGTGAAGAGTTTAATGTGATGTATGATGCTCTTAATAACAATGCGAAGAAAAGACAAGAAAAGCTTGAGGGAAAATATGCTGTTTATTAATAAATTACGTTAGATCAAAATTTAGGAAAAATCTATTTTTGCCAAACCATTTTTCCAAACCATTTCTTACATTTATACACAACGAATGGAGAGGGAGAACAGACAAAGGGAGAGTGCCAGCTCACTCTCCTCTTTCGGTGGAAAGCTTTGGACAGCACATGGTGGGATCTCATTTTCCTCATTTCTGTACCTACTCCTTGACTTGGAGTATTTCGGTGCCTACTCCTTGACTTGGAGCATCCAAGCCAATCTTCAACACTAGTTTTGTTCACTGACTGAACCTCATCTTTACATTGAGAGCCGAATTGTTGACTAGTGAAGTTTCCATGATTCCAACTATATTTGGTTGGAGGAGAAATTTCCATGATTCAATTTTTATTTGATTGGAGACTCTGCAATTACTTTTTTTTTTTTTTTTTTTGGGTACATCGGAATTAAGACTCTGCAATTACGTATTTTAACACAAATACATCATACAATAAATATTTTAACAGATAATATTTTGTATCAAGAAATATAAAATATATATATATTAAAAAATTACAATTTATCCCATAATATTTTAGACATCATCAAAATTAAACCATGCGATTAACAATCTCTCCATTGTTTATGATGGAAATATAATTATTAATTTGACAAAAAATTTCATAGGAATAAATGTAACCAAAAAAAAAAAAAAAAAAATTTCAACAATCATAATACAATCATTTATTTGCATTATATTTTCTCCTCATTTTTTAACAAGTTCTTTGTCCAATAAATTTATATATAAATCATATTTCTTCTCCCACTTTAACATCATCAAAATAAAATGTTAATATGGGTGAGGAAAATCAATTTTTCTTTTGAAATAAATACAACAAGAAATATTTAACAATAATAATGCAATCAATTATTTTCTCCCTCTTTAAAAAAATTTGACAAACAATTCATATATAATTGTTATAACTTCTCCCTTTTTTTTAACGTAATGAAAACATTTGGAGAAATGATTTTTCCCCTGAAACTTTTCCCCCCGAATCCCCCTAATGCCCAAAACAACGTCGTTTTGGGCATTTTTTTTTTTTTTTCCTTCTTCCATTTTTGAGTCTGAAACGCAGAAGAGGGAGGGGGAGAGAAAGAGAGAAGGAGGGAAGAGAGAAAGAGAGAGAGAGAGAAGAGAGGTGGTTCGCCGTTCGCCGATCGCCGATCGTCGCCCAGTCCGGTCGTCATCGCAGCCCAGTTTCATCGTAGCCCAGCTCCGCTGCAGCCTAGCCCCACCTCTGCCCAGCCCCGCCGTCGCAGCCCAGCCCCGTCTCTGCCCAGCCCAGCCCTAAGCCCCCCTCTGGTTGATTTGGCCCCTCCTTTCCTTTATCTTCCTTTTCTTCTTCTTCTTTCTTCTTCTTTGCAGATTCGGGGGATTTGGGGGAGGGGGCTTTCGAGCTCCCTAGCAATGCTCAAACATTTGTGCAGATAAGGAGTAAGATAAAAATTTAGAGTAATTTTAGAATATACTTTTAAAAAAACTCCCCATGAAATTATGCATATAATCAAAAAAGTAATTTTAAGAATACTCTCCCTGAAGTTATGTTTCTCATAAAACATTATCTCTCCCCCTCAATTATTTATTTATCCTCCAAATAAAATTTTTATTTCTTCCTTGGAACATTTTCAAATATAAGTTACAGTATAAGAATTTATTAATTTTTATTTATGAATATACAATTTATTACTTTTTTATTTATGAATATTTGTAAAATATATAATGGGGTGATTTTTTAATTTTATAAAAATTATCTTACTAACTTTTTATTTCATTAATATTTAACAATGTATATTGAAAATGATTCCTAATAATTTTTTATTACAATAATAGTATCAATTTCATTGAGTCAATTTTATTAATACAAAAGGTACATATTACTTATTCTTTTAATTTTAAAATAAAATAGTATGTATACCTTTTTATGAGTAATGCTAGACAACCTAAAATTTCAACCCTAAATTTATTCACAATAACATAACATAAGTTGAGTCTGAGTTGCTTGCCTTCTAAATAATCAACTGACATGTCACATTTAATGTTATTGAGTGTAAATTTGAAGGCCATGTCTTAGAGATCTTAAGCATTTTTCACGTCTTGTATACTAAATTATATTAATAAATAAATAGCTTAAAATAGTGGTTTAACCGATTGTATACTTAGATCTAATAGTTCAAAATTTTTAAAAATTAAAAAACTATTCATTAGATTTATATAATTTTTTTATGAAATACTTCAATATTTTTTAGGGGATTTTGTTTTAAGGTCTCTGGTATTAAGATTTTATAGCATAAAGGACACTCAATATTTTCATAATATCTAAGGTCCCTTAACATCGATCCAGAGAAAATTCGATCTAGAGAATTTCTCTGGACAAATCACAGAGAAAATTTCAAATTTCTTTGGACATATCACAAAAAAAATTTCAAATTTCTCTGAACACATCACAGAGAAAATTTTACACATTACTAGCACCAAATTTTTTTGAACACATCACAAAGAAAATTTTACACAAACTTGTGATGGTGGGCCTGTGTTTGAAAGTTGAAATTGCTGTGTCTAAGGAACTTGCTGTGCAGAGATCCTTTGAGGGTAAGACTGGGTTTGAGGCTGTTGAATAGATTGTTTTTGCTGTTGTTCAAATAATGCCAATTCCTCTGGTTTCTCCCACTACATGTCCATGGCAATAAACATTGGTATCACAGAGAAAATTCCAAATTTCTCTAGACACATCACAGAGAAAATTTTACACATCACCCACACCAAATTTCTCTAGACACATCACAGAGAAATTTTATATATCACCAACACCAAATTTCTCTGTACACATCACAGAGAAAATTTTACACAAACTTGTGATGGTGGGCTTGTGTTTAAACTTATTTGGAGTTAAAATTGCTGTGTCTGAGGAACTTGTTGTGCAGAGATCTTTTGAGGGTGAGACTAGGTTTGAGGCTGTTGAATATATTGTTTTTGTTGTTGTTCAAATAATGCCAATTTCTCTGGTTTTTCCCACTACATGTCCATGGCAGTAAACATTGGTATATATATATATATATATAAGAGGGAAACGATACTCGCCCCAAAAAATATGAAGATAATAAATTTCTTACTGTGCTTTGACCAGTTGAACTATTATAATAGTACTTGAATCCATCAGGAGAAGTGTGTTCTATCTAATTACATTTTACAAGAGCGACGGCCTATGGTATTACAGGAAGAACCGGAGCAGACGATGTGGCAGGAGGCACTTCTGCCACGGAAGTGATAGCAGACATGAGATCGACAAGAGAGAGAGAGAGAGAGAAGAGCAGCGGAAAAGAAGAGAGCAGTGGAAAAGAAAGATAGAGAACGTGAGATATATCAAATTTCTCTATAATAGAGAGGTGTGGATTGAGGGACCTTACATATCAAAAAATAATATTGTGGATCTCTTCCATTATTAAAAATGAAAGAGTGACCTTAGACTAATTTTTCCTATTTTTTATGCATATATATTGGCCTCTCCCGAACAAAATTCCTGGTTCCACCCCTAATCAAAATGTTTTCGGACAGAAATATTTTTTCTTAAAAGGTGTTTTCTGCGAAACAGAGAGAACATTAGTTTCCCTTCAAGAAGAGGGAGAGAGCCAAGGAAGTCACTCAGTATATTTTGAGTCAGTCCCCTTCCAATGAGAAGTGCCTTCTTTTATCATCCTCTTGTTTTCTTATTGTCTTAAATGATTGTAAAGGAACCTCTTTATTTCATTTCTTTATTGAAATCTGATAAAGCCTTTCCTTTTCTTATCTTGTCCTTATTACTATATTAGTTTCTCTAGTTATTTTTTTTTTAAAAATCAGAATCTTGAATATATTCACATTTTTTTTGTTTTTTTTTATCAGCAAAGACACTACAACAAACTGCACATTTGGCGACTAAAATTGGTGACCAAAACAATTTTAGTCGCCAAAAACAGCATATTGGGCGACTAAAACCCTGATTTAGTCGGCATTAGTTTAATCTTTTTAGCTACTAAATTACTTTAGTCGCCAATAATACTATATGGCGACTAAACTTAATTTTTGTCGCTATTTGAAACCATTTTACGCGACCAAAATTTCATTTAGTTGCCGTATAATAACATTTTGCGACAAAAAAATTTTTGTCCCCAAAAATGGGCGTATTTTGATGAATTTTTGGCGACCAAAGCTCAATTAGTCGTTGTATATTAACCATTGCCGATGAAAATTTGAAATTAGCAGCGAAATAGGATTCTTTTGGCGACCAATTTTTAGTTGCTGTTAAGGATATTTGGCGACTAATAACGATTTTGTCGCTAAAGCTTCGAAATTTTTTTAGCGGGAGACTAATTAATATTCGCGCCCTGTATATATTACGCAGACACATTTTTGTTCTGTTTTCACTCACACACCAACATACAGAGCAGTCGATACCTCATCTTATCATTGCTCACCACTGCCGATCATCACCATCGCTGGCCACCGGCGGTCACCACCACGACCACTGCAAATTGGCCCCACCACTGATTACAGGTATTTGTCTCTCGTCTCTCTCCCTCTCTATCGATCTGGGTTTGTCTGTATCTCTTTCTCGCTGTCTCTCTCATGCTCGTGTCTAACGATTTCTGTAGGGTTTGTATACGTTTTTTTTTTCTTTCATTTTCTGTTGATTTCGTAAACAATTTGTTAGGGCTTTTTTTGATTTCGTGAATGGGTTTGGTTGAAATTTCGGATTGGGGATTTTTGATTCTCGATTTTGGATTGATATTAGATGTATGGGAGTGACAATGGTTTGAGGCTTTCAAAATAATGGAAGGTTAACGACTATGTTTCAATGAAACTTCTCTATAATTCTTTGAAATATGGAAGGTTCTTATAGTTTATAAAACTTTGAAGGGTGACTTGAGCACTTATTCTACAGAACCATGCTAGCTACATATCTGATAATGGTTCTAAATCAATATTGACCTTGTTGGGTGTCGATGTTCCTACTTTTGTTGCGGGTTTAGGGTTTTTCCATGTAGGGCTTTTGTTGTTTTCATATGAGTGATGTGAGTTTTCTCTTTCTTAGTTGTATTTTCCTCTCTCATCAGTTCTCACTCTCTACCAAACCTACAAGCCATCATTTTTGGGTTTGAGGAACAACTTCTAATCGGGTATGTATCAAGCAGCAATCAATAACAACTACATTCCTAATCTTCATGTGTTATAGTTTTCAGAATACTTGCCGTCATTTGATACAAATTTTCATTGATTTTATTTGGGAATTTTTTCCTTTCATTCTTTGAATTTGGAACTCTATTAATGATAATCTTGTCAATATACCATCTTTGGTGATTTTTTTTCCCTCTTTTAAGTGTTAGTGGTGGTTGTCTTTAGTTTTTATAGAATTTTCCAAATTACATAGTTAATTTTGAATTGTTTTATGTCTTATTCACTCAAGTTTTTTTTTTTTGAATTGTTGAAAAGGATTGGTGAATCTGATTAAAAGAATGACTGTGAAGCTAATTAAAAAAAAAAGGAAACTTTTGGAGCTAATAAATGAGACCAGCGTCATAATCTTTTCATGGCAACTGTGAATCTGTGCTGATCATTCAACTTTAATCTTTCTCTCAGTTTTGTATTTTTCTAAAATGGTATCTATGAGCATATATTGTGGTGGAAACAAAATGATAGGTACTTATTCACTCTGTTTTAGTGAAAGCTTCATGTGCTGGTTCATCCTTTTCTTGTTTATACTTAGATACATGATGGCAGGTGAGGAGGGAAGGGCGCATGACGTGGGGTCCTGCTCCCTCAAACGTTTGTACATACCTTTTTGTTGAAAATTTTTGTTTACAATGGAACTAATGGGTGTAATTTTTGTTGTGTAGATGGCTTTTGGCATTGACATGTGGATCTTCTATTTTTTTGCCGGGAAGATAATTTACAGCTTTGCAAATTTGGGAAGTTTTTGGTTGTCCTCTACTTTTTGTGTGGATTTTGGATGAATTGTACATATAATTTTTGGCGGGGTACATAGTATTTTTGGAACTTGTATTAATTGCTCTGGTGGTATATATAGATTACCTTTTGTCATGGTACATATTACCTTGGTAATTTGTACCATGCCAAATGGTCATTACAATGCATAGTATAATAAAAATGTTTTGCGTATAGAGGACACTGTTTTGGTAACATATTTGGAATGTATGAGGTTATTATTTGCAATTGGAATATATTAGTTTGTTTGAATACAAGTTTACATTGTAAGGTGTTTTTTTTTTTTTTTTTTTTTTATGGTTGTAAGTGAAACATGCATTACGGAATAGGTGATAATATATATATTGATTTGTTTGTATACTTATTACAAGTTGCGGTGGATATATACAGGTTGTGAAAAAAGTTATTAAAATGAAAAAAACAAAACAAAAATAAAAAATGACATTTTCGGTGACAAAACAATTGGTAGCCAAAAAAAGGAAATAAATCTTTTGGTGACTAAATATTTAGTAGCCAAAAGTGAATTGAAAATAGTTTTGGCAACTAATTTTTTAGTAGCCAAAACGAATTGAAAATAGTTTTGGCGACTAATTTTTTAGTAGCTAAAACTCAAAACACTTTTTGGCGACAAAATATTTAGTAGCTGAAGATGTAAGTTAAATGAATTGATGTACCCTTTGGGCGACTAATATGTTAGTCGCCAATCTAACTCATCAGCGACCAATCCACTTTTAGTCGCTAATAGTGCTACTTTTGCCTACTAAAATATTAGTTGCCATTCTGTTGGACTTTTGGCGACTAAATTTGTTTTAGTCGCCAAAACCTTCGCTGACAATGTACCCACGACAAAGCCAGCGACCAAAATTTTTGGTTGGAAAATCATTTCGGCGACTAAAATCAATGCTTTTGGCGACTAAATTTTTAGCCGTCAAAAGTGTATTTTCTTGTAGTGAGAAAATCTATATATTCACTTAGCATATATAGTCATTTAGAGCATCTCCAATGGTTTGCCATTAGAGCTAGCAAAGCTATAATATAGCAGCTTTGAAGAAAAAAGGTTCTCCAATGATGAGATATAGCAGCTATTAAAAATGGCAAATGCCAAAGCTATTGCCAAGTTTGACAACAACTTTGGCAAATTGTAATAACCCCAGTCCGTAATTAGCTACTAATTTGTAATTAAGAATGCTAACCAAGTGTTTAAATGGAATTATGTGTTATTATTGATTGTGATATGTGCTTTATAGTAATTTGTGCATATCTATCTGATTTGAAAATTATTTGTCATGATTTCTACTTTGAATCTGAAATTCTTAGCCTAAATGCTTTCAGGAAACCGAATTGAGCACATGGATTAACTAATTAGAATTTTTAGAACCATCTGAAAATTTTTGTTAAAAAAAAAAAAAAAAAATTGATTCGGTTTGATAAAAATCGCATGTGATTAAATTGAACCTTGATGGGAACTATTTTGGATTAATTGAATTTCGGTCTAACCTGAATATATTAAGGTTACTTATGTGTGATTAAATAATGCATGATTGGTACCTAATCTAGTCCTATTATTGACCCAAGATGAGAATTAGTGTATTATTGGGTTGAGGCATTGGTGGTGTTGGATGTAGGGAATCAAAACTTGTGTATGTGTGTGTTGGAAGTGTGCATGTGTGTGCACTTGTATGAGCTCAATGTGAGGGTGTGTGAGTTGTGTATATTCTGATGAAAGCTGGGGGAGAGTTGTATCACTCCATCACTCTTGAGGGCCTAGCGTAGAGAGTGAGAGAGAGAGAGAGAGAGAGAGCTCAAGTGAGGAAGAAGAAGAGAGCTAGGAAGATCACCTCTTGTTGTGTGAAATCAAGCTCTAGGTAAGAGTTTAAGCTCATTTTCTGTAACCATTCCCCTATGCATCATGTTTTCAACTCACTTGTGGATCATTTACATGAGATTAGAATGAGAAATGGGTCTTTGGGCTTGTAAATTAATTGCATGTGTATTCATGGTAGATTTTACTATCTTCAGTTTGAGTTTGAAATCCTTGCATGCATGTGAGTTTTGAGCATGCTCATAGTTGTGAATCCATGAATTTGTTGTTCATCATTTGCATGTTTTGAGAAAAATCAAGAACATGGTTTGAAAACCCTCCATGCATGAGCTTTTGAGTTTAAATTTGCTACATCCATGAGTTTTTGAATAAAAGATGTTTCAAGGGTCTTGTATTGAGGTTTTATAAAGCTATTTTTGTGTATTTGATCAAATCATGCAAGACCCCAAGGTTTGGAGGTGGTTTGGAAGCCATTTTTGCTAAGCTTTCTGCCTAGAATTTTACAGTTGGCTCGAGCGAAGAAGTGGTGGCTCAAGCCAACATTTCGAGCTCTCAGAATTTTGCACTCTGCCAAAGGCTGGCTCGAGCGAAGAAGTCTTGGCTCGAGCGAGCTCTGTTTTTGCCTTCTGCTGGCTCTAGCCAAGAAAAGTTGGCTCTAGCCACCAGCCTATTTTCAGCATGTTTTCAAAAGATGTTTTAAGCACATATCTTCACTCCCATCTCTTTATGGGCATTCTTAGGCATGATTTATGAGCCATTAAAGATTAATACGCTAAGAAATAACATAAGTAAGTGAATTAGGAAATATGTGTAGAATCCAAGTATATGGGCATTATGAACAAGTTATGTAGCATGGAATGAATGGGAAATTAAAGTAAGAAAGCTAAGCCATGTATGACCACATGAATGAATAATAATGAGACATATTTTGTGCTATGTATTTTGTGATTGTAGGTCAAGACTCGAGGATTGATTGACCATTTACGGGAACTACTGTGAGTAACGTTATCGTAAAGATACGTTTATATGAAATTATGTTCCAAACGAGAAATGATATGTTATGTTTTCTGAAATGATATATGCTTCTATGAACGAACATTCCAAGTTTGAAATCTATTATGGCATCCATAGGTAGTCCCAAGTCATGGGGAACGGCATCAAAATGCGGGTCCATGACATTTACGAGATCTCGTTAGCCACTTCATTGTGGTGATATGTGTTTAATCGGTATCCGGAACCGATTACTCTAGTCGGAAGACGTTATGTGATATGTTCGATATGTTCGATGGGATATGCCATTATTATGTTCTGATATGACTATGATTATGCTATGATCTGTTTTATACGTATGAAATGTTCGGAGTTCGTTCACTAACCCCTTTACCTTAATGTTATTCACTGGGCTGTAGCTCATTGTTTGTATATATATGTATATAGGTGAGGATTCTGGAGTTTGAGCCCGAAGGCTTTTGCCTGGAGTTTTGTTCTGTTGTCAGCCAGCCTTTGTGCCTCACGTGGAGGTTCCCGAAGTGTCTTGGGTTCAAGTGTTGATTAATTCTGTTTATGCATGGGACTTTATTTTAATTATGTTGTCTGTACGGAAGATATTGTAATGTGTGTGGTATAATATAATGTATGGTTGACTTATGGTTATGCATATTAAGTTTTTAAAATATTTTGTTTCATGTAAGTCGACACAGCTCATTGGACATTTATATTTATGTTATTGCTTCCGCAGCCCCTTATTATATGTTAATCTGTTCAGAGGCCTTCGGTAATCCAAGGATTACTGGCCGGTTACGATGCTAAACCTATAGGGGCAAGTTTGGGTCGTGACAGAGTAGTATCAGAGCATGAGTTATACCGCACACATGTGTCCATATGAGCTATAGGATGTCCTAGAAATGAAATAGGGACAATGCATTATCATATTTAAGTGTATGAATATATTTGAACTGAAAATGAATTGAAATGAAACCTTTGTGCATGATCAAAGAAGTTAAGTGGAATAACATGTAATGTTAATTTCAATACCGAATGTGGAAACTATGTGAACATGAACACATAAAAGTAAGGAATCACGTGACTGTATCTGAATTGAACTAGCAGTGTAAAACCATCTAATATGAAATGAAATATGAAATTAGTGAGGACTTTCCCTCTGTTAATGGTTACCCTATTTGTGTGTAGATCAATGGAAAGGACAAGGAATGTAGGCGAATCTGAATCTTCTGACGCTAGAATTAGCCGGTTAGAGGAAATGGTTGGAGCCTTAACTGAAAATTTGAAACAACAGCAACAAGGGCAAACATGTGTACCTGAACCAGTTAGTTATGATATGATAACAGTGACACAAAAATACAATAAGATGAAACCACCTGAATTTCTGGGGGGTATTGAACCGTTAAAAGCCGAGGCTTGGGTTTTAGAAACTGAGAAAATATTTGAGGTATTCCCGTGTACTGAGGCACAGAAAGTTTTGTTGGCAACATTCACACTTAAAGAAGAAGCTAAGAGATGGTGGATGTTAGTGCGAAATGATAATGAGGGTGTGACATGGTATAGATTTAAAGAAGCTTTCTTCGAAAAATATTTTCCCCAATGCATCCGGGATAGGAAAGTATCTGAATTTATACAACTGAAACAAGGCAAAATGACTGTGGCCGAATATGAAACAAAATTTACTGAGTTAGCTCGATATGCACCCCACATGATTGACACCGACTACAAAAAGGCTAGGAAATTTGAAGGTGGGCTTGACTTAGATGTGTATGACCGAGTTGGCATCTTAAAATTACCAAAATACGTGGATGTTCTTGATAGGGCCTTAATGTCCGAAGCAAACATAGCCGCTTTGAAAATATCCAAATCAACTGAATCAGAAAGAATGAAACAAAAGAAACAAAAAGTTGAAATGACTAGTAATTCGATGATCAACGTGAATGAGAAATTTGGGGCAATAACTGTGAACAAAAAAGGTCAGGGGAGCAATGTGAACAATGATATACCTGTCTGTAGAGAATGTGGGAAACAACATTGGGGCATTTGTCGCTGTCTGTCAGGAGCTTGTTTTAGATGTGGTCAGAAAGGGCACTTGGCTAATTCTTGCCCGTGAACTCATTCGAATAACAAATAAGCCTAAATCTACACCCTAGTTCCAGAAAATGCTCAGAACACTGAATTGATTAACGTAGGTATTACCTTAACCATGTGTAATTGTTTTTATGAGAATTTGTGTGGGAACCATACGTTTCTTAACTTGATATAGATTGTGGACATACCAGTGGGTAAATTGAATTGTTAGAACTATGAACTTATGTTATTTGAATCTTGTGAACTTAACGAATCACCTGTGTCTTGGAAAATATTGGGACTTGTGAACAATGGGAATTTGTCGGGTTAAACCTTTGTACCGTATTGTGAAAATTTAATATGAACTGTTAAATGTGACCTTTTGAACTATGCTAGAACTGTCGAACGTGGGAACGCATTATGATTGATTGTAACTTGGGAAATCTGTATGACCATGACTAGAATTGAACCGTTATGTATCGACTGACATCATCGAATGATTAAACCCGTAATCTCGTATTGTATATATGAATCAGTCACGTAGGGAATTGCTGAAATTGAGAACCTATGTCAGTTGGGAAGAATGAACTTCTGCTTATGAATTTGTGAACGAATGCCTAAATGATAATTGATCTTAGACTCGTATCTGTATATGTATATATGTCCTCGCTTGTGAGACCATTAGAACTGATGGGATTGAACTGTGGTTAATGAACATTTTGAAATCTACTGGTTGATATGAACTATTGTAACTGACCCGTTGAACTGTGCTTGAACTGCTAAATATGGAGATACACTAGTATTGACTATATATGGAACGTGTTTGAACTCACATATATCTATACCTTTGCATGGAATGTCGGCTAATTACATTGTATCTAGACTGAGTAGACTTATGACTTATTGCCTTAATTATCATATCTGGAGGAACTATTTGTGTTTATCTGTATATAGAATTCGTGCATCTATATTGGGAAGGTTGTTAGACTCTGGACATGTACATATATGACTATACCTTTGCTCAGAATGATCGATGTGATTATTTGTTGATGACCTTTGAACGGTGGACTGTGATTGTTGAACATTGACTAGACTGTTGACTAGACCAGTGAGCCTATGCTTTAATGACTATATGACCAATCTGAAACTTTTATATAACGATCTGCTATTGTGTACCTTATGCTTACATGAACTCAGTTGGGAAATCACTATATTGACTGTGATGTTTACTTTCAATATGAACAATTATATACCTGTGCACCCACATGTGAACTTACTTGGGAAATGTAACACTGTATATGACCTGAACTCTTTGATATGAACTACTGTGATACATAACTCTGCTATGATTTGAGAACCGGGGAACTTAGAACAACTGTAAAACTACTGACTATACACCTAAGCAAATGGAGTATGAACTATATAATTGATGTACCTCATCGGGGAGTGATAAGGAAAGAACCTTTACATGATCTAATCTGATAGAACTGTAGTTTGATGAGACCTTTGTTTGACTGATAGAACTTCTGCTTGATGACTCACGCTTTGAACTTTTATTTGATATGACTGGGTAAAACTTTTAGTTGATATAACCGGGTAGAACTTTCATTGATTGATCTGAGGAGACCCTTATTGAAAGCCGTTATCTGATTTGACTACATTATAGGGGATTGTGAATTGCTTATGACTGAATGACAAGGTTGTGCTGCTAAGGGAATTAACTGAATGAAAAATTTGAATCGATCCTGAACACGTAGGAAAAATGTGAACCGTCAGTAGCAGACTATGTGACTATGAAATATGGTACCTTATGCTTGGGAGATATGGGAATACTGTATAATGATATGTGTTTAACTGCGCCGAAATTACCGTTACGACCTCGAATTTGTTTGGCGAAGAGAATGATTACTTCTGGGTTACTGTATTTTAAAACTAATGGAATCTGTTGACAACAGACTGGTTTGATTGTAAACTCTGACTATCTGGAAGTATACGTAATCAGTATGACTGCTTCTGTAGTGACACATGATATGATTGAATCTGTGAGAACTGAGGTTGACAAACAGTTTGCGAATAATTATTTCGGAATTTCGTATACTGTAATGGGGTCAATGTACGAAATTACCTTGTATTCCTGATAGCTTCAGAATGACCTGGACTGACTGTGATGAATTACCGGATTGAGAATCAAATTGAACAAAAGACCAAATGAGTGACTCGGAAATGAATAAATTAAATCTATGTAACTTAACGGGGGGAAAATTACTTATGAAAATGAGACCAGTGCAATCTATAACCCTGATAAGTGTTTGATATGAGTAGTGTGTGTAATAATGCAGTAAAGTTGTGTGCAACTATATTTATGTTCTATGTCTTGAAATAAGTTTTGCTTCCTGAAATGTTATATGTTGCATACTGAATGAATGTTCAACTTTCTGAAAAGTATTGTGACACCCTTAGTTCATATGACCCTCGCCCGGGGGTAAGAATACCGTGGCCGATGGCCCTCGCCCGGGGGTAAGAATACCGTGGCTATGTATGTGGGTCTCAGAACCAAATGAATTTGATGGCTAAAGGGTGTACCACGTATGATTATATGCAAAGTCTGAATATGCAAATGATTACGATTATGTATATGAATCAGTATCTGTTCTGTTACACTTATGTGTTCTGTTCTGCTCTGTTAGTGCTAATGAATGCACCATGTATGTTTAAGCAAGAAATGTGACATCCATGTATGATCTGGACAAGAATGTGAAAATGAACATGTATCTAAATCTGTTCTAGACCGAAATCTGAATATGTATAAGACTCTGTATTAATACGAACCTTAATTTCTGTATATGATTTATGATTCTGTCTCTGCACATAGTTAAAATTAAAATTGAGTTATGAACGTATTTGTGAGCATGGTTATGCTTCTGTTTTGTAAAGAGTTGGAATTGTTTTTCCTGATATAAGATAACTCGAGTTTGCGGACCAAACTCTCTTAAGGGGGGAAGACTGTAATAACCCCGGTCCATAATTAGCTACTAATTCGTAATTAAGAATGCTAACCAAGTGTTTAAATGGAAATGTGTTATTATTGATTGTGATATGTGCTTTATAGTAATTTGTGCATATCTATCTGATTTGAAAATTATTTGTCATGATTTCTACTTTGAATCTGAAATTCTTAGCCTAAATGCTTTCAGGAAACCGAATTGAGCACATGGATTGACTAATTAGAATTTTTAGAACCATCTGAAAAGTTTTGTTAAAAAAAAAAAAAAAAAATTGATTCGGTTTGATAAAAATCGCATGTGATTAAATTGAACCTTGATGGGAACTATTTTGGATTAATTGAATTTCGGTCTAACCTGAATATATTAAGGTTACTTATGTGTGATTAAATAATGCATGATTGGTACCTAATCTAGTCCTATTATTGACCCAAGATGAGAATTAGTGTATTATTGGGTTGAGGCATTGGTGGTGTTGGATGTAGGAAATCAAAACTTGTGTATGTGTGTGTTGGAAGTGTGCATGTGTGTGCACGTGTATGAGCTCAATGTGAGGGTGTGTGAGTTGTGTATATTCTGATGAAAGCTGGGGGAGAGTTGTATCACTCCATCACTCTTGAGGGCCTAGCGTAGAGAGTGAGAGAGAGAGAGAGAGCTCAAGTGAGGAAGAAGAAGAGAGCTAGGAAGATCACCCCTTGTTGTGTGAAATCAAGCTCTAGGTAAGAGTTTAAGCTCATTTTCTGTAACCATTCCCCTATGCATCATGTTTTTAACTCACTTGTGGATCATTTACATGAGAATAGAATGAGAAATGGGTCTTTGGGCTTGTAAATTAATTGCATGTGTATTCATGGTAAATTTTACTATCTTCAGTTTGAGTTTGAAATCCTTGCATGCATGTGAGTTTTGAGCATGCTCATAGTTCTGAATCTATGAATTTGTTGTTCATCATTTGCATGTTTTGAGAAAAATCAAGAACATGGTTTGAAAACCCTCCATGCATGAGTTTTTGAGTTTAAATTTGCTACATCCATGAGTTTTTGAATAAAAGATGTTTCAAGGGTCTTGTATTGAGGTTTTCTAAAGCTATTTTTGTGTATTTGATCAAATCATGCAAGACCCCAAGGTTTGGAGGTGGTTTGGAAGCCATTTTTGCTAAGCTTTCTGCCCAGAATTTTACAGTTGGCTCGAGCGAAGAAGTGGTGGCTCGAGCCAACATTTCGAGCTCTCAGAATTTTGCACTCTGCCAAAGGCTGGCTCGAGCGAAGAAGTCTTGGCTCGAGCGAGCTCTGTTTTTGCCTTCTGCTGGCTCTAGCCAAGAAAAGCTGGCTCTAGCCACCAGCCTATTTTCAGCATGTTTTCAAAAGATGTTTTAAGCACATATCTTCACTCCCATCTCTTTATGGGCATTCTTAGGCATGATTTATGAGCCGTTAAAGATTAATACGCTAAGAAATAACATAAGTAAGTGAATTAGGAAATATGTGTAGAATCCGAGTATATGGGCATTATGAACAAGTTATGTAGCATGGAATGAATGGGAAATTAAAGTGAGAAAGCTAAGCCATGTATGACCACATGAATGAATAATAATGAGACATATTTTGTGCTATGTATTTTGTGATTGTAGGTCAAGACTCGAGGATTGATTGACCATTTACGGGAACTACTGTGAGTAACGTTATCGTAAAGATACGTTTATATGAAATTATGTTCCAAACGAGAAATGATATGTTATGTTTTCTGAAATGATATATGCTTCTGTGAACGAACATTTCAAGTTTGAAATCTATTATGGCGTCCATAGGTAGCCCCAAGTCATGGGGGACGGCATCAAAATGCGGGTCCATGACATTTACGAGATCTCGTTAGCCACTTCATTATGGTGATATGTGTTTAATCGGTATCCGGAACCGATTACTCTAGTCGGAAGACGTTATGTGATATGTTCGATATGTTCGATGGGATATGCCATTATTATGTTCTGATATGACTATGATTATGCTATGATCTGTTTTATACGTATGAAATGTTCGGAATTCGTTCACTAACCCTTTTACCTTAATGCTATTCACTGGGCTTTAGCTCATTGTTTGTATATATATGTATATAGGTGAGTATTCTGGAGTTTGAGCCCGAAGGCTTTTGCCTAGAGTTTTGTTCTGTTGTCAGCTAGCCTTTGTGCCTCATGTGGAGGTTCCTGAAGTGTCTTGGGTTCAAGTATTGATTAATTCTGTTTATGCATGGGACTTTATTTTAATTATGTTGTCTGTACGGAAGATACTGTAATGTGTGTGGTATAATATAATGTATGGTTGACTTATGGTTATGCATATTAAGTTTTTAAAATATTCTGTTTCATGTAAGTCGACACAGCTCATTGGACATTTATATTTATGTTATTGCTTTCGCAGCCCCTTATTATATGTTAATCTGTTCAGAGGCCTTCGGTAATCCAAGGATTACTGGCCGGTTACGATGCTAAACCTATAGGGGCGGGTTTGGGTCGTGACACAAATGGCAAATCTGCCAGCTCACCGAAAGCCAACTGATTTTCTTCCTTCCCTCCCTCCCTTTTTCATCATTTTCTAGAAAAACTAAAACAAAAACAGATCAATTTTTTCATATTGCGAAATTCACGAATTTTTTTAAAACAAAACTCAAAGGCATAGGATGCTTATAATAGATTATAGATATTGACAATCTACTGTAACTCTAAAAAAAAATCAAATCATGGCCAATATTGCTTTCTACATCTAATCTAAACATGAGAAACCCAGTTTAGCCATTGCATTGCAATAATTTCATGAAACAAAAATAGCACATCTGCTAAATTGATATTTGAAGAATTTTACCATGCCATTCAGACGCTAGTGTTTCAGTTTGTTTCAGTGCCTCGATGTTCGACTCAGCCATTAATGCTCGGTCAAGAACATTTACATAGTTCGGTAGCTTTAAAACATTTATTCTGTCAAGGATTGCAACATTAAGGCCGCCTTCGAATTTCATGGCCTTCTTGTAGTCAGTGTCCACCATATGTGGTGCATATCTAGCAAGTTCGGTGAACTTTGTTTCATATTCGGCGACGGACATGGTGCCCTGTCTCAGCTGTTCAAACTCAGTCACTTTTCTGTCCCTGACACACTAAGAGAAATACTTTTCAAAGAAGGATTCCTTAAACTGAGCCCAAGTTATAATGGTGTTGGTGTCACGGACTAGCATCCATCACTTTCTCGTCTCTTCTTGCAAGGTAAAGGTGGCCAACAATACTTTATGTGCCTCAGAGCACGGAAACACTTCGAACAATTTTTCTGTCTCAAGAACCCATGCTTCAACTTTTAGTGGTTCAAGGCCTCCCTGAAAGGATGGCGGTTTCATTTTGCTGAACTTCTGGGTGAGAGCAATGATGTCATCATTCACATTCTGCTCCAGCTGTACCGGAGGAGGTGGGGGCTGTTAATTCTGTTGTTGATGTTGCCTTAAGGCTTCAGTTAATAGTTCCACAGTTCTTTCCAGCCTTGCCATTCTGGCTTCGGATGATTTAGTTTCATTAGCAGTGTTTGTATGCAATACGGTAATAATAAACATAGGAAGTTGCATACTTTAAACATTTAAACATAAGCAGTTGTATGTTTAAACACATTAACACATATTCATGTCATGTCCACACACACTTTTCATGCTCATGTGATGTCCTAATTGCTTTTCTAGGACACCCTATGGCTCATTTGGACACGTGTGTACGGTATAACTTGTGGCTCAGTATCGCTTTGATAACACTCTGCCATGACCCAAACCCGCCCCTATGGGTTCAGCACCGTAACCGGCCTAATCCGTGATTACCGAAGGCCGACTTAACAGTAAGACAGTATTATAGAGTACAGGGGCATGGTGGAAGCCAAATCAGTAAATAAACAATGTCCAATGAGCTGTGACAGTTTGTATGCAAAGAGACTTTTCATTCATATGCACATTCATAACGAAACAGTCTATACATATGTACAATCATTCAGAACAGGGATCTAATCCTTATGATAACAGTACAGTACAGTGCTACAGCTTATACAGTATCACAAAACAGATACAGAGACAGATAGGGAAAAAATTAAAACACCCCAAAGCCATAGCTTGAACGGGCTCGGAACCTCGCGGTGAGGCATAGTGGTTGGCTTGACAAAAGGGGAGTCTAACCCACGCTCCTAGCTCCGGTCTGGTGCCTGAACACCTACATATATATATGAGCAGTGTGCTAAAGCCCAGTGAATAACATAATGCGTAAAGAGGTTAAGAATGATGTCCTTTCAGTATTGAAAACAGTCAATTGATTTAGTATATCAGTCATTCAGTCATAACAGTCATATGTGGCACATCCATTAGCATAGCAGTACAGTAAACAGTAGGTCTTAAAAGACCGAACAGTCAATGATGGCCATCATAACAGTAAACAGAAGTTCCAAGATAGGAACTGACAGAGATCTCTGTAACAGTAGCAGTAACAGTGAACAGTAGTTGCTATGGATGCCACAATACAGTTTAGAATAGAGGACAAACATTCAATCAGTAAATAGTATCAGTTCTGAAACAGTACAGTTTAAATAGTCGCATTTGAACATATCTTTACACAATTGTTACTCACAGAGTTCTGGGCTACAGTTAAGCTAGAGCGCGTCCTCAAATACCAACCCTACACAGTTTACAGGATGAACACATACTAAGTTCACATTCGGGAAACAAAGACTTAGTCCCTACTTAGACTCGGTGTGGTTCTACATCTATATCCTCATCAAGATGCCTTAAACTAGGCCTAAGAATGCCTAGGATTGAATGAGGATGCAAAGATGCACTTTAAAATATTTTTCAGAATTTTCAGAAAACAGGGGATCCGCTCGAGCGCAGGTTACCCCGCTCGAGCGTAAAGGCAAACAAAATACTCCACTCGAGCGCGAGTTACTCCGCTCGAGCGGACTGTAAAACATGCCAAAAGTACTGGATGTGTGAAAATCACGCTCGATGGGCGCTCGATAGCCGCTCGAGTGTGAGACACAAGGTTCCGCCAATACCCCGCTCGAGCGGACTGCAAAACAGTGCAAAGTGCTGGGAGCACAAATTCCACGCTCGAGCGCCAGTCACCCCGCTCGAGCGTGAGTTCAAAATCTGGAATTCCCATATTTGAACCTCAGGCTCAAAATCAAGCTCAAATGAATCAAATTCGATTCCTTTGGGCCCAATTCCTGGAAAACACTTGTAAATACATAGTATGACATGATTTAAAGCTCAATTTGTAAGATCAAGGCCCAAAGGTAGTTCAATTAAATCCAAATTCAAACCAATTTTCATGAATATAACTCAAACATGACATGCATGAGTTTAAACCAATTTAAGCTTCCAATACTTGCTCTAATGAGGCAGTTATTCCAAAAACAAGATGAATTCATGGTCCATTGTAAAAATATGAACATGCATGAGTAATTCCATGAACAAACACCTCAAAACTCATGAATGGCAACATGTATGCATGGAATGAGCTTCAATTCAACATTAAAAGACCAATTCTTGACTTAGCTCTTTAAACTACCATGATCCATGCTAGATAGAACTTAAATACACAATTAAGAGGATAAAATTCATACCTGGGTTCCTCAATTACAAATCTAGAGGTTCAATTATGCAAAACTCCTTCAATTCCTCAAGATTTCAAGCAAAACCATCAAGTTGCACTCAAATCTCCCACTCTCTCTCTCCCTAGTCGGTTGAGACATGAAATGAGCTGATGAAATGTGTATGAATGAGTGTAATAAGGCTCAAATATGGTCTAAGGTAGTGGCCCACTCACAATGGCATTTTGGTAGATAAAGCCAACTTATGTGTTTTATATTATCTAATCTAATTTAATCACACTAAATCACATTTTGGATAAATATGCCATAAAATCACATAAATTCTAATGATCATAAAACATCGGTCAATTTCATATTCGGCCGCCGATAAGGCCTTCAATTCGCAGTTTAAAGCATAAAACATGAACAGATAATTTAACAGTCAACAGATAGACATACAATTAAACAGATATACTCAATCAATTCAGTTCCAGATTTCAGTCAGTCAGTTTAGTATTCAGTCGATTCAATTACTTATCATAATCGGTCTCAGTTTAGCAGTAATCAGTGATTAACTAGTAATCAGTGGTGAGGGTTATTACAGTCTCCCCTCCTTAAAAAGAGTTTGGTCCTCCAAACTCGAATTACCTTCATTCTGGAAGAAAACAGGATTCAGTGGAAACAGTTCAGGATATCTTTTAACCATGTCGTCTTCCCGTTCCCAAGTGGCATACACACCACCATGGTTCTGCCAGTCAACTTTCACTAACGAAATCTTTTTGTTTTTCAACTTCTTGATCCGTCTGTTTACAATCTGAATAGGTCGTTGTTCATAAGTGTAGTCATCACTCAGCACTACACGAGTCGGCTCTATCACATGGAAAGAATCCCAAGTGGCATACACGCCACCAAATTATGTCCAAACAATGCTTCGTCACAGTAAATAGCAGCCGCGCTGCCAGAAGGTATTTACAGATGGTGGAAGAGCCCGAGAGCAATGAACTATTTGCAGATGTTGACAAGGCAGCTGAACAGAAGGTAGTAGAAGACTTGGTACAACTAAGGATATATGAAAAAGACCCAGAAAAGTTCTTTTTGCTTGGCTCGTCTTTGTCCAGCACAAGAGAATAGAGGTCATGGAATTCTTAACCTCTAACATCGAAGTGTTTGCCTGGACACCGTATGACATGCCTGGCATTGACCCAAACTTCATCTGTCACTAACTGAATGTCCACCCAACTGCCAGACTAGTTATACAACACACTCACAGATCAGCACTCCAGCATGCTGAGATAGTGGCGGAAGAAGTGGGAAACTTGCTGGAGGTAGGAGCTATTAGAGAAGTGCACTATCCCAGGTGGATCTCCAATACCATAGTAGTGCCAAAGAAGAACGAAAAATGGCGTGTCTACGTGGACTACAAAACAGTCAACAAAGCATGCCCAAAGGACAATTTTCCCCTACCACGGATAGACCAACTGGTAGACCTGACGGCAGGCCACAATCGACTTAGCTTCCTAGATGCGTACAGAGGTTACTATTAGATCGCTATGTATGAACCAGATCAGGAGGTCATATCCTTTACAACGCCTAAAGGATTGTACTGTTACAAGGTCATGCCCTTTGGCCTAAAAAATGCAGGGGCAACATTCCAACGGATGGTCACCAAGATGTTTGAACCATTGTTAGGCAGAACAATGGAGGCTTACATAGATGACATGGTGGTCAAAAGCAAGGATGAGAAGGACCATCTCAAAGACCTAGGTGAAATGTTCCAAATTCTAAAGAAAAACAAGTTGCACCTAAATGCATCTAAGTGTGCATTCGGCGTAGGATCGGGCAAATTCATAGGCTTTCTGGTGACCAACCAAGGTATAGAAGCAGACCCTTCTCAGATCAAAGTAATCCAGGATCTTGAGAGGCCCAACACAGTCAAAGAGGTGCAGCATCTCACCGGCCTAGCAGCTGCTCTCAATCGGTTCATAAGTCGTTTATCAGACAGATGTCGACCATTCTTCCAAACACTAAAGGCCAAGTTTGAGTGGGATGAAGAATGCGACCGCGCCCTAGAAAGCTTAAAAGACTACATGTCTTCTCCACCGTTACTAGTAACCCCAGTACCGGGAGAAGAGCTCTTTCTGTACCTAGCAGTTTCACAGCACACAGTCAGCACAGTGTTGGTTAAGGCGGAAGAAATCCAACACCTGCCCATCTTTTATGTTAGCAAACCTTGCTAGGCGCAGAAACCAGGTACCTACCGTTGGAAAAACTAGCCTTAGCCTTGATGATGGCCTCAAGGAAGCTGTCGCACTACTTCCACGCTCACACCATAATCGTCCTAACAGCTTTTCCATTGAAAGCTTTGTTTGAGAGGGCGGACTTTTCTGGGCGAATCTTGAAGTGGGTGGTGGCATTAGGACAATTTGATATCAAGTTTCAACCCAGAACCGCAATAAAAGCCCAAGCTTTGGCAGACTTTGTGGTGGAGTTCACACCATGGAGTTATCACATCTGCCCAGCCGACTTGACTGGTACAACAGATGAGGGGATGGAAAGCGCCGCAAGAATTACACAGCCCCCAAAACAAAATGCCCAGCCACATCCCAAGACATATCGGATTGAAGAAAGAGAGGAAGAGGCAGACCGCACTATGCCTGGCAAAGACTCGTCAACAAGAAAAAACTTAGTACAAACAAATAGTGAGGGGCAAACAGTAGGTGTGGACTTGGAAGAAGACATCAACAAAACTCATGACCCCAAGACATCATCCGACCCCTCGACTTGCTGGAAACTTTTCGTTGGAGAAATGTGGAAACTCTTCGTGGATGGAACATCCAACAAACACGGTGCAGGACTTGGCATAGTCCTTATCTTACCAGATGGCCTAATAGTGAAACAAGCAGTCAACCTTGGCTTCCCAATATCAAACAATGAGGCGGAGTATAAAGCGCTTTTAGCAGGCCTCAAATCAGCACTTTTCATACAGGCCACTGAGCTAATGGTTTACAGTGACTCCCAACTAGTAGTAAACCAGATTTCAGGCGACTATGAGGCGAAAGATGAGAGAATGGCTAAGTACCAAGAGTTAGTAAGAAGGGAGATCATGAAATTCGAAGTAGTGAGGATACAGCAGATTGGCCGAGAAGAAAACAGTAGAGCAAACGAACTAGTAGGCTTTGCTTCGATGGCAGATACATCCATCCCACATCCATTACTGATCGACTTCTTACCAAGACCAAGCATTGAAGAACCCGAAGTGGCTGAGGTATGTTGCGCCGAACTAGGCCCTTCATAGATGGATCCCATTATAGTATTCTTAAAAGACGGCGTCTTACCCGAAGAGAAGAAATAGGCCAACAGAATAAGAGCAAAGTCACAGCGATTTTGGCTCTCTCCATCAATGGCCTTGTACAAAAAATCCTTCACAGGACCTTACTTGAAATGTGTCCATCCCAGCAAGGTCAAGGCATTCTTGTTCGAGATACACAAAGGCGTATGCGGAAGCCATCAATGGGGAAGATCTTTGGCCTACAGAGCAATTTCACAAGGATATTGGTGGCCATACATGCAATTAGATTCAAAAAAGTATGTGAAGAAGTGCGAGAAATGTCAAAAGTTTGCACACCAAATACATCAACCAGCCAAAGAGCTTCTACCATTAACTAGCCCATGGCCCTTCGCAATGTGGGGTTTGGACATAGTAGGACCACTTCCCACAGCACCCGACAACAGAAAGTTCTTTCTCGCAACAACAGACTACTTCACAAAGTGGGTGGAAATAGAAGCACTCGCCTCAATAAAAGAGAAAGATGTGAAGAAGTTCGTCTGGCAGAATAGCATGACTCGGTTTGGCATACCCAGGGTTCTAATATCTGACAACGACACTCAGTTTGATGGCAAAATTTTTAGAGGTTTTTGTGAGGAGTACAAAATAGAATCCTACAATGCTACACCAGCATACTCCTAAGCAAATGGCCAGGCAGAAGCATCAAACAAAGTCATCTTAGATGGATTGAAGAAAAGGTTGGAGAAAGCAAAAGGCAAGTGGGCTGAGAAGCTTCTTCATGTTTTATGGGCTTACCGTACCACATCTCGGCGGTCAACTGGAGAAACACGTTTTTCCTTGGCCTATGGAATGGAAGCAGTAATCCCACTGGAAGTTGGCCTCCCCACTATCAAGAGTGAAAATTTTGACCCAGACTTAAATGGAGAAGCCATAGCCTTGGAACTCGACCTGGAAGAAGAGAGAAGAAAAAGAGCACTGGTTCACATCGCCTCATACCAGCAAGAGTTATCCAGAAAATATAATAAGACAGTACATCCGAGGTAATTCAAGATTGGAGATTGGGTGCTGCGCAAAGTAATGGGAAATACTTTGGTACCCGGAGATGGCAAGTTAGGGCCTAATTGGGAAGGACCATACAAAGTGGTTGGATTAGCAGAAAAATGGGCATATCACTTAGCAGATGGGGACAATAAGGCAATTCCCAGGCCATGGAACACTGTCAATCTCAAACTATTTTATTTTTAGCTTTTCTTTAAAGTACTTGTTATTTTTTCTTTCTTCAATAAAACAAGTAGTTTTCTTTTCAACATAATTCTTTCTTCTGTAAAAGTTGTTTCAGTGAAACTAGGGGCAATAAAAACAGAGTTGGCCGGAATAACCAACTTTGGGCTCTCTTTAGCCAAGAGCAGGATCTGGACTGAAGAAGTTTGGCAGGAATAACCAAACACTTGGCTCTAGGTTGGTAGGAATAACCAACTTTGAGCTCTCTTCAGCCAAGATCAGGATCTAGGCTGAAGAAGTTTGACAAGAATAACCAAACACTTGGCTCTAGGTTGGCAGGAATAACCAATCCTAAGCTCTCTTCAGTCGAGATCGGGATCTAGGCTGAAGAAGTTTGGCAGGAATAACCAAACACTTGGCTCTAGCTTGGCAGGAATAACCAACCCTGAGCTCTTTTCAGCCGAGATCAGGATCTAGGCTAAAAACGTTTGGTAGGAATAACCAAACACTTGGCTCTAGGTTAGCAGGAATAACCAACCCTGAGCTCTCTTCAGCCGAGATCAGGATCTAGGCTGAAGAGGTTGGCAGGAATAACCAATATTTATTACTCTACAACCAAGATAAGGATCTAGGCTGAAGAGTGGTTGGCTGGAATAACCAACTTTCAGTACTCTTCAGCCGAGATAAGAATCTAGGCTGAAGAGTGGTTGGCAGGAATAACCAACTTTAAGTACTCTTCAGCCGAGATAAGGATCTAGACTGAAGAGTGGTTGGCTGGAATAACCAACTTTGAGTACTCTTCAGCTGAGATAAGGATCTAGGCTGAAGAGTGGTTGGCAGGAATAACCAACTTTAAGTACTCTTGAACCAAGATAAGGATCTAGGTTGAAGAGTGGTTGGCTGGAATAACCAACTTTGAGTACTCTTCAGTCGAAATAAGGATCTAGGCTGAAGAGTGGTTGGCAGGAATAACCAATTTTTAGTACTCTTCAGCCGAGATAAGGATCTAAGCTGAAGAGTGGTTGGCTGGAATAACCAACTTTGAATACTCTTTAGCCGAGATAAGGATCTAGGCTGAAGAGTGGTTGGCTAGAATAACCAACTTTGAGTACTCTTCAGCCGAGATAAGGATCTAGGCTGAAGAGACTTGGCAGGTATGACCAGATTATAAGGTTCCAAGACCGAGATGAGTATCTCGGCAGAAAAAGGCAAAACTTTATGCAATTATAGCTGAAAAATGAATGCAGGTATGGAATAAACCGAGCAAAAAGACAAAGATTTCATTCAAAATTTGAATCAAAGTTACAAGAAGGACTTTAGGACTTTAGCCCGGTTACAAATTCTTTCCAAGAGTAAAAAGAAGAGATTGCAGGATTAAGCAAAAAGGTCATCGAGGTCCGCATCCAGATCAACTCGAGCTGCACCAATCGAGAGCCCGGTTTCAGCAGGTAGCTCGGCGACATTTTCAATCAAGTCTTCCACCGATGGATCAACCTGAGCTGATGGAGTAGTATGCAGACCGTGATCAGCAGTAACAGCCGAGGTGTCGTTGGGCTCTGGAGATGCCTCCTCCTCCTCCCCAACTTGAAGAAATTTTTGCTGAATGGCATTGGCATACTCCGCCATGTAGCTTGGTATAAAATGGGGAGGAGGGTTCTGAAAGACCTCGATATCCTGGCCATGATCGAGCTTCGCCACAGTCGCCTTCCATCCGCATTTAAAGAATATGTCTTTTGCAGCTTCACATTGCTGGATGTTAGTGGCCTCCCTTTCCTTATAAGCCCGGTCTTTAGCATCTTTCACGCTCTTCTCCAGCGCGACGATCTCTGCATTCTTGTTCCTCTTGAGCTTGGCCAGCTCACGCAAATATTTATCTTTCAACTCGGCTGACGCATTCTGCTTATCTGTTTCAGCCGAGTTGACTAATCCAGTGAGTCGGGCTATTTCGGTATATAGCTCGGCCATTTTTTGCTTGGACTCTTCTAGCTCAGCTAACTTAGCATTGGCCTCTGACACGGCCTGCTGCGTTGTTTTGCGCAGCTCCAACACACGCTTATGTGCAATGTGGTTTTTCTACATGGCCCGCAAAAGGACGGTAAGAAATTTTGAGTAAAACCGAGCAAACAGATGCACAAAATTGGAAAGCACAAAAGTACTCACCAGCACCATCGATTTGGTGGCCGAGCGGATGGCCTTGAACTCGGTAAGATGGTCATGGTGTTCCATATCAGGTGGCAAACACACACTTTTTGCAAGATTAAAAGCGAGTGAGTGGTCTTTATATGCCACCACTAAGTCAGTATTCGCTATGGCTCGATTCTTGTACGACAGTTTTCGTACCCACTCTGAGGAGCTAGTTCGGTCAGATCGCGAGGGCTCTGGGCTTGGTGAAGTGATTTGTGGGAGCACGGTTTCGCCTTCATCAACCAGGTGTTGCGGCTCGGTTGTGGAAGTACGAGCGCGCTTGCTTGGCCGGGATGACGAGGCCCGGGCTATTGGGAGGGCCACCACAGCCTCTTGTGTTTGGCCAGCTTGTTGTACCGCAGCTTGGTCTCCAACAACTGGTGCAGTTGTCTCGATGATGAGCGCCCTGACTGCTCTCTTCTTGGCCATCTCTTGTTCTTCGGTTAGTGGAATGAGATTGATTTGGGGTAATGATGGATCAGGTTCTGGGGAAGGTTCCAGGAGGAAATCTGTTACCTTGGTCTTCCTCCTACTGCTATATCTATATGTCGGTTCAAAGTTGAGTAGCTCGGCCCAACCTCAATCGCGTTACCGCAGCGCGGCGCGGAGTGCGTCTAGATTGGGGTAATTGTACTGCGACTTTAGTTGGTTCAAATCTGCATAAAGAAAAAGACAACGGTTAGTACGGTGCAAAATTTATAAACAGAGTAAAGAACGCACAAAATTGAGCAGAGGTATATATACCGGCTACTCCTTTATTCCAGTTAATCCGGTCTCTTGGTATTTGGGCTTCTTGGTCCTCGAAGTTACCAGAAACCCAGAAAAAGTCGTCGTTGTTTATGTCTTTATCTGGAGTGTTTTTTTATTATTTTCTCTCGGCGGCGTCTTATTCTTAAATAGTATACCCAGCCGTCTTCGTTCTAGCTTAGAAAGTATTCGTGAAATAGCTCGGCTAGACCGAGGTTGAGGCCAAGCCGGCGATTTAGCTCGGCGATGCCATTTATTATTCTGTAAGAATTGGTGATAAGTTGGGTTGGGCATATTCTAGTCTACCTAAGGAATTCACAAAGGAGTGGTTGGACAGGGAATCAGAGTCTGGCCTCTACAATGGAAAGGACGGTGAATGGAACGAAGCCATGTTTTCCCCATAGAGTTGTGTCTAGTTCGGCGAGTGAAAGATGGACGTCATCAGGGATGTTGTAGTCCTTGCGGAATGCCGCAATAGCCCCTAGTGAGTTTACAAGGAATCAATATTTGCCCATGATGACTTAAGTTATGTATAAATTAGCTCAGAGTACTAGTTCGGTGTTGTGATGACGTTGCATATCTCGGTTGAACGTGCAAAGGAGTGCCTGGCCAACCTAGTCAGAGTCTGCAAAGTGGAGATGAAAAGTGTTATGCCCAGATCACTAGACCGGGCTAAAAAAGAAGAAGAATAAGCGTAAAAAACCCTAGTTCGGCTGGAGAGGGTGTAGCCCATTCTTAGTTTGGTTTTAACTAAGTCAGAAAGTTGGATTGGCCCCAAGTTATAGTTCGGTTATTGGGTGGAGTTCCGTAATTCGGTTATTGGGTGGAGTTCCCTAGTTCGGTTATGTTTACGCCTAGAGTGGCCTAAACAGGTTTTTAGCTCGGTTACAGCACGATTCTAGATTCAAACTTCATGTTTTCTGAATCCAAACAGTGTGTTCTTAAGCACGAGCCTATGGTTTGGGGGTCTGGTTTTTGGTACTAACTGATTCTTATCCATCTCAGCAAAACTACAGAGTGTGTTTTGTAATATATATAAGTATATACTTCTATACTATACATGTTCATGAAATAAACGGAAAAAGTAAGGATCTGAGTCACTTACAGTCTTAGCAGAAGAGAATGAAGTTCCAAATGACGAAGATACCAAACAGGAGTACAAGCTTTGCAGATGCTGTGTTTAGGCAAATAGAGATTCAGAGGCAAGAAAGGAAAGATGAATAGTGGAGTGATCAGTTCAAATGCTAGGGTTTTCATATAAGGCAAAGAAAAGGCGGGACTGTTCAAAAATTTTGGAATACGAGGGCGGCATGGACAGCTGTACTCAACCAATAGGGGCCAACCACGTGTCTATGGAATAGCAAGCGATCCAGATGTACAGCATGACTGAAGAGACGTTTTTTGACCGGACAAATCGGTAGCCCAGTGACAATTTAGCTTGGTTGAAGGTCTAAAGTTTTAACTCGGCTGATAGTAAATAATCCCAATCATGCTACGCAGATGAAATTAAGGGGCAATTGAGAGGGAGCTTTTAAGAGCATTTAAGGTCGAACTAATCCCAGGCGTAGTAATAGGCCGTTCTATGGGCCATGGTGAAAAGGGCTTAGCGAATGGACCTTAGTGTTAGCTCGGTCCAAGTATGGTTACAGTTACCACGGTAGAGTGGTGATAATTAGCTCGGTCATAGTATTTGGAGCAGAGGTATTTGGGCTTCTGATGGTGGACCTAGCTCTTGTTAGCTAGGTCAAAGCTTGCTGTAGTTAGCTCGGTCTCAACAGACAAAACCGAGGTACAAGTGAACAAGAACCGAGCTATGTGTTGCATATGAAGGCACTGGATTAAGTATGATAAAGGGTTAGTGTTAGCTCGGTCATACTGTCATCTAACCGAAGTAAAACCATCTCACTTGGTTTAAGCAGTGCAAGGGGTGTTGAAGGATAAACATTATCTTTCAGGAGTGTGATTCCTAGAAGGACTCTATATGGAGGAATAAGAGTCCCACTAGGATTGTGCTAGGCAAAAACTATAAAAGCTCACAACATAACCTATGTAGAGGTAACACAACTTTGATTCTCGAATACACAGAGCTTTTTGTCTATTTGTCTATTTTGCTGACTTAGGCATCGGAGAGGTATCCGACACACACCCGCTGGCTAGCTCACGTTTGTGTTTTCAAGGAGTAAAGCGACGACGTTTGGAGGAGTGCAAACTTGATCAACAGGATTATACGAGAAGATTATTTCGTGCTCGTACAAGTCCCTTATTTCTAGTGCATATGAGTGAATTTGGAATCTTTTTTCAGTTTACTGCTTCAGTTTTAATTCTGTGTCTATAACTCTATAATCATTTAGAAATCGATCTTTGTTTGCAAGATGCATTCTTTACTTTTTGAACAATCTTATGTTCTTCTTATATCTGTTTTTATTTTCTTTCCCCCAATTGCATGACCTTTATCATTTGCAACTAACAGTTGCACGCAAATTGATATAACTAGGGGGCACTATGTGTCTTGTAGCCCAATTGGTACAAAAATGCTACACCCAAAGTAAAATGGGTGTTTCAAGCCTCACTGAATTGGTACGTGAAGAGTTTAATGTGATGTATGATGCTCTTAATAGCGAAGTGAAGAGAGGACAAGAAAAGCTTGAGGGAAAATATGTTGTTTATTAATAAATTACATTAGATCCAGCACAATTTTGCTGTTTAGTGTAATCATTGTTTGGTCAGTGGTGGATTTCGAGTTTTTGTTCATAAATTTGTTGACTACGAAATGTGAGACTGACTAAGGTTAACTATTGTCTTCACGTCCATGTCTAACTCAACCATCACCACCATAATTATTGTTGTCAGCTATAATCCTCCTCAAAATAATATTTGTAAGTCATAACTCCGTCTTATGCTCTCTTATAGGCTAAGTTGATATAGTTATTGTAGACTGATAGTAATTTAAATAAGAATTTTGTCAACCGGAAGTTAGAATTATGAAGATTCTTATAATAGTATCACCTTGTGATACCATAATTATTTTATTAATTGGAGGTTTATAATTTGCATATAGGTCTCCCTTTAGCCTTAATTTTGTCCTTGTAGTTCATTTAATTTTTGAAGTTCAGTACCAAAGAGGGATTCCACCTCTTTTTTTTTTTCTTTTTTCTTTTTTTCCTAGAGATATGATGGCAGTATGTGATATGTAATATGAGACTTTGGTTGTGTTTGGTTTTGTTTTTTCTTTCTGTGAAGGACTCCTTTGTTTTCCTTTTCTCTTGTACTTTTCTTCTTTTGTATTAATTCTATTAATATTTCTTTTGTTGCCGATAAAAAAGATGTTGTGTTAATTGATCTTTCCAGCGGCACTAAATTTTTTATTTGATTTATGTTGTCTCATCTTGTCATGTATGTTGGAATCAAGCCTAATAGCATCACACACTTATTCATTGACAGTATCTTGTATTATACCTTCATTTGGTTCGGTAGATGACCACACAAGTAAGAAATAAAAATGTGCTTGTTTTGTTCACTGACTGAACCTCATCATTACATTGAAAGCCCAATTGTTTACATTGAGAGCCCATCTATATTTGGTTGGAGGAGAAATTTCCATGATTCAATCTGAAATTGATTGGAGATTCTGCAATTACATATTCTTCATTTAGGCTTAAACTTTAATCATTTTGGCACGGTTTCAGAATGTTGAGGTTATTCCTTTTTAACAATTGTTGTTCCAACTACATTTTGGGCTGTGGATTTTGAGGGTACATTCCCACCAAAGTGGCGGCTTCAAGTTGTTTGTTTATCTGTAATATTTTGTGGGGCTGAGCCGTTATTGATATATGGCTATAGAATCAGGAAATTTAGCCAAAAACCCCTCTGTTGGACTAAGGACAGCCTAATTTATTTTGTTTCATAAATCCCCTAAGGAGAAAATACATAATTGATTAAGGACAAAGTAAAATATATATATTTTTTTTCTTAGACAATATTACCAAAGTAACATGTTACTGTGAACCAGAGTAATATGTTACTGTCAAACAGAGCAACATGTTATTGTAAGACAGAGTAACATGCCCCCCATAGAATAAGAGATGTTGACTTGAAGATGTGTAACTCCCTATCCTACATCGGAAGTTTGCATGTGTGATCTTGGGCATATAAAGCACCACTACCGTGTTACTAAATGACTTGGACTTAAGCTTTTGGGTATTGTTGGTCGACTTGTCACGCCTCAAGACCCGTGACAATGCCGCACACTCATCTAAGTGAGCATGCAAGGCTAAGAGTTCAATCAAATAAACTAACAATATAAAATACACAAATTAAATCTTTAATTATCATAATACCAAAATCCATAAATAATAAACAATCCTTGTCATATGAAATCATCCACCAAGTCCACTACTATAATCCACTACCAAACTAGTAAAATTAAATCTTTAATTATCATAATGCCAAAATTCATAAATAATAAACAATCCTTGTCATATGAAATCATCCACCGAGTCCACTGCTATAATCCATTAACAAACTAGTAACCCAAAGTCCACTACTATAATCCACTAACAAACATCTAAGTGAGCATGCAAGACTAAGAGTTCAATCGAATAAACCAACAATATAAAATACACAAATTAAATCTTTAATTATCATAATACCAAAATTCATAAATAATAAACAATCCTTGTCATATGAAATCATCCACCAAGTCCACTACTATAATCCACTAACAAACTAATAAAATTAAATTTTTAATTATCATAATGTCAAAATCCATAAATAACAATCCTTAAATCTTTAACATAATTAAATCTTTAACAATCCTTGTCATAAGAAATCATACACCAAGTCCACTACTATAATCCATTAACAAACTAGTAACCCAAAGTCCACTATTATAATCCACTAACAAACTAGTAACCCAAAGTAAATTAAAATCATAATCCTACTCTCGGCACTCCCACAAATAACTAGTAACCCAAAGTAAATTAAAATCATAGTCGAACTCTCAACACTCTCACAATTAAAACTCGTGCAGCTCTACTTCTCAAAATCTGAAAAAATAAAATAAGGGTAAGCTAAATAGCCCAGCAAATAATCAATAAAATAAGGGTAAGCTAGACAGCCTAGCAAATAACCGACCATCACTGCTAGCTGGATCAAGTATACAAAAAAAATAAATAGTCGATAACCAATAAATATAATTTTTGCTATAATTTAATAAATGAACAATTATTTGCCAGATGGTTTCATAGTTGAAAATAAACAATGTACAATATATTTTAATTGAAAAGAAAACAAGATAATTCAAAGTAATTTTGTTGTTCAAATCGATAGTTCGATATTCATATGGTTCAATGATTCGATTCATAAAATTCAAGTCTAGGTGACTATGGTCACTTAGCCCGTGACGAAGCCTAGAACCACACATAGGCCGGTGGTGAAGCCCCAAAAGAAACTAATTTCTGTGCCAATAAATAATCCCTATTGGCTAGGGTCCAAATCATAGCCAGACTAGAGTAATATTCAAAATTCAAACAATACACAACCTTTGAATAAAAACATTAGATATTTTCATAATAGTTTCACAAAATATTTAAACAATTTTCATAATAATATCTAATATTGTTTTATACTTGACCCATATTTTATTTTAGAAGAACATGAAGGTTATAAATAAATATTTATAGTTTCAAACAATTTAATGGGAATAAAAATGAACCAACAATGATAGAGGGTTACTTACCTCAACCAACTAAAATAATATTCCAACACCAACTCTAAACCCCCAACTCCACCACTTCAATCACGCAAACCTAATAAATAAAACCTTAAATAAATTAATATTTTTATGTCTTATACACCCACAAAAGTCCCACCATATTAGATTAATGTATTGCTTTAATATCCAAGTGACCAAACCATTCAACCCAACTTCATAGCCAAACACATCCTTACCCATGATACAAAACTCCACTGTCAAACTACACCCACACACACCGCTTTACCACGGTTTCTATTTGTCACAGCCCAAACCCGCCCCTATGGGTTTAGCACCGTAACCGGCCAGTAATCCAAGACTATCAAAGGCCTGCTGGACAGTAATACAGTATTACAGAGTACAGGGGTATGGCGGAAGCCAATACAGTAAATAAACAATGTCCAATAAGCTGACAGTCTGTATGCAAAAAGATTTTTCATACCTTTATACTTTCAGTACAGAATAGTATGCACAAAATATACAATCAGTCAAAACTGGGACTTAATCCCTATTAAACAGTACAGTACGGTGCTATCAGTCTATACAGTAAACGAAACAGTTACAGAGACAAACGGGGAAATAAAACACCCCTAAGCCCTTAAGCCATAGCTTGATAGGCTCGGAACCTCGCAGTGAGGCACAGTGGTTGGCTTGACAAAATTAAAGCTTGCCTGACGCTCCTAGCTGCGGTCTGGTGCCTGTACACCTACATATATATATGAGCAGTGAGCTAAAGCCCAGTGAATAACATAATGCGTAAAGGGGTTAAGAATAAATGTCCTTTCAGTATTGAAAACAGTCATTTCAGTCAGTTTATCAGTCATTCAGTTTGTGGCTCATATTTCAGGTCATAACAGTCATTCAGTTAAAGTAGTGATATGTGGTACATCCATTGGCATAACAGTACAGTAAACAATATGTCTTAAAGACCGGGTCTTAACAGACCAAACAGTAAATGATGGCCATCAATAGCAGTACAGTAACAGTAACAGTACTAATTCAGAGAACAGTACAGTACTTGTGGATTCAAGAGGTGTCTCGCATAGACTCTAGAGGTGGCTCACACTGTAGCACTTAGTTCCGTAGATTCTAGAGGTGGCTCACAGTGTAACACTTAGTTCCGTACAGCACTTTGTTCCATATCAGAAATACAGAATGGCCATCATAACAGTAAACAGTAGTGGTTCCAAACTTGGGAACCGACAGAGATCTCTCTGTCACAATAACAGTAAACAGTAGGTGCCAAGGATGCCATAGTACAGTTCAGAATATAAGACATACGTTCATTCAGTACACAGTATCAATTCAGTAAACAGTTCAGTTCAGTAAACAGTATCAATTCAGTAAACAGTTCAGTTCAGTAAACAGTTCAGTAACCAGTTCAATTCAGTAAGCAGTTTCGTAAACAGTCCAATTTAGTAAACATTTCAGTTCAGTGAACGGTTCAGCAAACAGTTCAATAAAGTAGACAACTCAATAAGGTAAACAATTCAATAAAGTAAACAGTTCAGAAGATAATCATTTTTGAACATATCTTTACACAGTTGTTACTCACAGAGTTCTGGGCTACAGTAAGCTAGAGCGTCCCCTCAGTACGCCAACCCTACACAGTATACAGGATGAACACACACTAAGTTATACAGTTGGGGATGATCAATAACTTAATCCCTAATTTGCCTTGGTGTGTTCTACATCTATATCTTCATTAAGATGCCTTAAACTAGGCCTAAGAATGCCTAGAATGGGATGAGGATGCAAAAATACACTTAGAAAACATTTTGCAAAGTTTGCTGAAAATAGGAGCCTCGCTCGAGCGAGCCTTCCTTCGCTCGAGCGAGCTTCCAAAATCAAAGGCTTCGCTCGAGCGAGAAATCCTTCGCTCGAGCGGTCTGTCGAAACAGTAAAAGTACTGGATGCTGTAATTTTACGCTCGAGCCACCAATTCTTCGCTCGAGCGTGGCTCAGAGTAAAGGTTGGTCGCTCGAGCGAGGAATCCTTCGCTCGAGCGAAGGAGCCAAATTCTGGAATTTTCAGATTTGCCTCCCAAGCTCAAACCAAGCATTCTCCCACTCTATACTCGACCTCTTGGGCCCAAATTCTGGAAAACACATCACAACTCAATATATAACAAGTTTCAAAGCTCAATTTGTGGATTTAAAGTCCAAGAGTGAGTCAATTAAATTCAATTTTCAAACCCATTTTCAAGAACAATCTTCAAACATGGCATGCATGGGTCAAAACCATTTCAAAGCTTCAATTCTTGCTCTAATGAGCTCAATCCTTTCAAACCAAGATGAAAACATGGACTTAAACATAAATGTGAACATGCATGCAACATGTTGCCATGAAATCAACTCTAAATTCCTCAATACAAGCATGCATGCAAGAGATGAGCCTTCAATTCAACATTATAAGCCATATCTTGGCTCTAATCTTTAATAATCCTCTAAACCATGCAAGGAGTGCTTCAATTCATAAACAAGAAGGTAATTACTCTACCTTAAATCCTCAATCACAAGACTAGAAGCTCAATTTAGCAATTATCCTTCAATTTCTTCAAGTATACAAGCCAATTTGAAGATGAAACCAAACTCTCTCCCAATCTCTCTCCCTAGGTCGGCAAAGACAAGGAAAAGAGCTGATGAAAATGTTTGATCAAGTGTATAAACCAAGCCTCAAATATGGTGTGAAGTGGGCCACTAAGTGGCAATTCCGTAAATAAGGCCAATTCTTTGATTTAGCTTATTTTATCTAATTTAATCATACCAAATTGATTTTCAATTAAGTATGCCATTAATTCACATAAATTCCAATGATTATAAAACATTGATCCATTTCCGATTCGGCCGCCGATAAGGCCTTCAATTTGCAGTTGAATGCATAAGACGAGAACAGATAATTTGGCAGTCTAACAGATAGATTATGCATTTAAACAGTTACAGTCAATCGATTCAGTTTCAGATCTCAGTCAGTCAGTCAGTTCGGTACTTTAATCAATTCATGTTCAGTCTCAGTAAACAGTAATCAGTAAACAGTGACGAGGGTTGTTACACTATTACCCACCCAAAGCTACACTCTTACACGTTGCACCCAAACACCCAATTCTCAAAACCTAAGTAGGCACCTACAGATTTTTCAAATCTCCATAATGCATTGATTGTCTAATTCCTCTTTTCAAATCCCTATAATGCATTGATTGTTTAATTTCTCCAAATAAAATTAAAAATCAGTAGTACATAAAAAGTTTTACCTCCACAATGGGTGTCCAAAAATCACCAATTTTGAGCCCTCAATTCTCTGCTGATGTCTCTTTCTTGAATCCTTTGTCAAATTATGATACAACATAACGTGAAACCCCTTTCTTTTCTTTTTTTTTTTTCTTTTTCTTTTTAACATAAAGGGTTATTAACCTAATTTCTTAAAATTACTAAATTACTCATACAAATTAATTTAATTATTACTTTATCCAAAAAAATAATTCTACATAACTTGGGTTTTACAAGTTGTCACTCTTGGAAGGCGCATTGGTAGATATATATGTGCAAGAATATTCGTCTTTCAAGAATTTGATTATGTTAATGGTGAGACTATAGTAGTGTTGTGGAGTTATCCTTCGTTGGAAGCTCTCTAGTTCATTTTAATGTTTGAGGAAATACTACGCTACGAATTTGAAGAGTTATTAAGGTGTCGTTTGATAACACTTATATTTTTAGTTTTCTGTTTATATTTATAAAAATTTTAAAAACTTAAATAAAAACTTATTTGGTAAATTTTTGATTTATAAATCAGTGGTCTCAGTTTATAAATTTGGCCAAAAAATGTAAACTTAAAAAATGTGTTTCCGTTTTGAGTTTTTAATTTTTTTTTTTTTTTTACCACCCAACACTAGCCACCACCCACCACCATTTTCCACCACCGTCTTCCGCCACCACCACCCACCACCCACCTGCCACCCACTCGCCGCCACCCCCCATCCCTCGCCGCCGCCACCACCACTACCCACCACCCACCTGCCATCAACTCGCCACTACCCACCACTACCATCCACCGCCCGCCAGCACGACTCACCACCCACCTGCCACCACCATTCACCACCCGCCACCACCAGCCACTTGCCACCCACCCGCCACCACCACCCACCACCCACCCGCCACCCACCTACCACCACCACCACCTACTCGCTACCACTCACCACTCGCCACTGTCACCCACCACTTGTCACCTACCCGCCACCACCCACCTACCACCACTCGCCATCCGCAACCCACTTGCCACCACCACCCACTCGCTACCACCCGCCACCGTCACCCACCCACCCACCATCACCACCCGCCACCACCCATCACCACCAGCCATCTGCCACCCACCTGCCACCACCACCACCCACTACCCGCCACCACCACCCACTCGCTATCACCCACCACCCGCCACCCGCCACCGTCACCCACCCACCCACCACCACCACCCGCCACCTACCCGCCACCACCATCCACCCGCCATCACCCACCACCACCCGCCATCCGCCACCCACCACCCGCCACCACCACCACCACCACCACCACCACCACCCACTCGCTACCACCCACAACCCGCCACCGTCACCCACCCACCCGCCACCACCCACCACCACTCGCTACCTACCACCCACCGTCACAACTTTCCACCACCATCTTCCGCCGCCACTTGCCACCACTTGCCATTTCTCACGCTTTTTTATATTTTAAATTTTTTTAAAACATTTTGTCAATTACCAAACGCGTTTGTAGTTTATGTTTTTCTAAAAATGAACAAAAAATAAACAAAAATCAGTTTATAAAATTTTTATAAATATAAACTGAAAACGTAAACGTTACCAAACAGACCCTAAGAATCTCATTGCTTTGCGTCTTATCCGATGCAATCCTTTCTTTCCTACATATTTGGTCGTTTTATGAAGATTTTTTTTCCCCTTCTTTTTCATGCTTACGAGCCACTACTAAAGTGGAATAGATATGATATATAATAATCAGCAATGTTAGGTATCATGAAAAAATTTTCATAAAAATAATTATAAAAACTTTGTGACCTTTAAATTACACTTAGAATAAAGTACTACACACTAATTAAGATAATCCAATGATCATAAATTTTTCATGATCATTTTCATAAAAAAAAATTTCATGATTCCTAACTTTTCCTATAATATACTTGAAGCTGTCAGTTCCCATCCCATTTTGTCCCCACTCCCTTTCAGTCCGGTTGCCCGGATGCTCTCTCTGGTAGACATCAATCTGGTTGTAGTGCACCCTATTGACTCATGATATTTTGCGAAGACTTTCATACACAAATATCTTCTCTCTCTCTCTAATAAAAAAACAAAAATTTGTCACTGTTTGCAGGAGATAAATAGATTTTGGTTCATGTTAGTTTTAAGTTAGTTATAATTTATCTTCTGAGGTTGCATATCTACTTTATTACCTTCGGTGTAGAGGTTGGCTTGACCATCTTGTTTTGCTATATGTTCAATACTATTGGTTGTAGGCAAATTTGCCCTCGGAATTTTAGTTATGCTGACCACGTGGATATAACTAGTAATGTTAAACTGCTCAAGTGATTAACTCAGAGTGTTTCTTTGTCTCTTTCTTTCTTTTCTTTTGCTTCGCATTTTGGGCCTGCAATACAATATTTTAAGTACTTTGTTTACTTATAGTTCCTTCTCTTGGCCATCTGCAGGAACCTGTTGCCTTCTGAATCCTCCGAACAAAGTGGTACACAATTAGGATCTTTATAGCTGAGGTATCCTTGTTGCTACCCTGTTCTCTCTCTCTCTCTCTCTCTCTCTGTATATATATAATTCACCCCAAAGTTTAATAAAAGTTGATAGGAAAAGCTAGGAACACCTTTGTTTGTTGTGCATCTAACTGTTTTGAAGATTAATCTTAAACGCTGTGTTTGGTTGGGGGATTTGTGAGAGATTTGAAAAGGGAACGCGAAAAAGTGTGTGAAATTAGATGAATTGTAAGTATATTTTATTTACATTTTACCTATCTTTTTTATTTTTATTTCCAAATTTCTCCTTAAATTCTCCAATCAAACACAACGTAAAAGTTCCATGTAAGACTCTGTGACAGGCAACTGCCAAAAGCATATCTGTACGCAAACTAACATGCCTTTTAACTTTTTGTCTTCTTATTACATAAATCAAGATTCTAAAATTTTTTTTGCGAATTGGTTTTGAACACCTTTGCTCCAGATTCTGTATGTGGAGGCATGGTTGCGTGGGGTTGGTCCATATTTAATAGTTGTAATGATTGAACTGCTCTTGCTTACTTGGATTGTTGTCTTTGAATGTAAATTTATATTTTGTTATTTAGGATGTCAATACTACAGAAACCTGTGCGTTAGTCAGTAGGATTGTCGTCTTTGCTTGTTAATTTATATTTTGTTATCTAGGGATGTTAGTACTAGAAACTTGTGCAGTTTGATGGAGTTGATAACAAAGATTCTGAATCAAAATCAGGGGCGAAACTATGTAGGGGCTGGAGGGGTCTTGGCCCCCTTTGATTTTTTACAATTTATTATTACTTTTTTATTTATGAATATTTGTAAAATATATAATAGGATGATTTTTTAATTTTATAAAAATTATCTTACCAACATTTTATTTCATTAATATTTAACAATGTATAATAAAACTGATTCTTAATAATTTTTTATTTTAAATAATAGTATCAAGTTTATTGAGTCAATTTTATTAATACAAAAGGTACATACTACTTATTCTTTTAATTTTAAAATAAAATAGTATGTATACCTTTTTATGAGTAACATTAGGCAATCTAAAATTTCACTCTTAAATTTATTCACAATAACATAACAGGAGTTGAGTCTTAGTTGATTGACTTCTAAATAATCAAACAGGTCACATTCAATGTTATTGAATGTAAATTTAAAAGTCATGTTTTAGAGGTCTTAAGCATTTTTCACTTCTTGTATACTAAATTATATTAATCAAAAAATAGTTTAAAATAGTGGTTTAACCGATTGTATACTTACTTAGATCTAATAGTTCAAAAATTTTAAAAATTAAAAAGACTATTTATTAGATTTATATAATTTTTTCATGAAATACTTCTTTCACAACGCTTATATAAGAAGTTATATTCAATTGCAAATATACCAAAACTAACTCAATATTTTTTATGCATATATATTGGCCTCTCCTAAACAAAATTCTTGGTTCCACCGCTAATCAAAATGTTTACGACAGAAATATTTTTACAACGGTAGTTTCAAGAAGAGGGAGAGGGCCAAGGAAGTCACTCAGTATATTTTGAGTTAGTCCCCTTCCAATTTATCATCCTCTTATTTTCTTATTGTCTTAAATAGGACTGCAAACAAACAGATCCGTTTGTCAATAGGCTTGAGCTTGGCTCGCTCAAACTCGGTTCATTAAATTATTTTTTTTTGCGTTCGAGCTCGAGCTCAAACTCGTTAAATTTTTAATAAACAAGCCTAAACATTCTAAAATTCGGCTCATAAGCTCGGCTCGTTAGCTGACTCGTTTAATATTTATTATCTATATATTAAATAATGTAAAAATATGTATAAAAAAATAAGATAAATATGTTATTTATACATTTGAAAAATATAAATATAAATAATAGTTAACTATAGATAATATATTTATATAATAGTGGTAGTAAATATTATTATTTTAATAAAATATTGACTCTTTTTTTTAGAATATTTATATATATTGTATATATAATTGTATAATCAAAATTTTAATTGTAACTTTAGTCTCTTACGCAAGTATAAATTTATAAATTTTTGAACTCGTTAAGACTCTTGAACAGGCTCGAGTTCGAGTCAAGCCTAAGTCAACTTGGCTCGAGTTCTATTCGTTAAATTTTTATTAAGCTCGAGCTCGAGTTCTAATTCGCTAATATCTTAATAAACAAGCCAAATATACTAAAGTTTGGCTCAACTCGGCTTGTTTATTGCCCTAGTTAAATGAGGATTATTTACCAATAAATCCTACTTTACAAACTGTTATACTAAATAGTCCCACTTTTATTCTATTATACCAATTAGTCCTGTTGGTGGGTTGATTTGGTCCTTTTTATTTTTTTTCCCATTTTTGTTTAATTTCGTGGACGAGAATGTCCTTGGTATAATGTGGGACTGTGTGTAACAGTGTGTGTGCGTAACATTGTGTGTGTATGTGTGTCGACATCGTCTTTGTTCTTTCTGACCATCTCCACCACATCCACCTCACTCACACCCCTCGCTTTCTCGGCCTCATCGATTCCTTCATACTCTAGCCTAACTCCGATTACGCCGACGACGTCATCATTGGAGTCCTCAACAGCGGAATATGGCCGGATCTTGCCGGATCTGGCCTCTGTTTGAGGTCTCTCTCTCCCTCTCTTCCTTGAAATCCAGATTCTCCATCACTGTCGAAATCGCCTCAGATCTGTGTGGCCGCCGAGTGTGAGGGCGTTCAACGAAGCAAGCGACTCCTCCGCCATCAACACAAAGCTCAGATCTCAGATTTGTGGTTATTTTTGTGTGTGTGTGTGTGTATGTGTGTGTGTGTATCTATTGAGGAACACACACACTCTCTCTCTCTCTCACACATACACACACATGTATGTTTACATGTATGAGTTTGATTTGAATTGATTGTCTCGTGGAGAGAATCAGAGCTTTCTTCAACAACAGATGGCTTGTGTTTGTGGCTTCAATGTGGGTTCAGTCTTGTACTGGAATTGGGTACTTGTTTGGGAGTATATCGCCTGTGATAAAGAGCACGATGTCAACAAAACCCACAGCGGCAGAGAGTTTGCTGTCAATAGAAATTAAAAATTGAGAGATAACGGAGTTTGGCGACAGTGATGTTTGGCTCTGTCGATGTTGGTGTGGTGTTGAGTGTGTGTTGTGAATGTTTGTGTATCTGCCTGTGTGAACCCCCAAACACACCAACCCAGCCCAAAACAAAAACCTCTTACAGCGCTTTGCCATTGTGTGACCACCTTACAATGTATCACATGCAACACACCACACATCTATTTACTAATTATGCACGAGGGTAATTACGTCCCTCACAATTAAATAGGACTAAATGGTTTAGTAGAATAAAAATGGGACCAATTGGTTCATAAGTTCAAATTTTGAGATTTATTGGTAAATCTCCCGTTAAATGATTGTAAAAGGAACCTCTTTATTTCATTTCTTTATTGAAATCTGATAAAGTCTTTTATTTCCTTATCTTGTACTTATTAATATATTAGTTTCTCTAGTTTTTTTTTTTTTTTTCAATCAAAATCTTGAATATATTCACTTAGCATAGTAGAACTCTGTTGATACCATCATGCAGTAGTTCAGCATGGTTCGTGGTGCGATATCGAAAATGATCTGCACAGATGGAGGTGCAAACTGCTATGTTTAGTTTTGGGTGGGTACAACTATGCAGCAGTATTTGCAGCCGTCCTCAAGGCATCCATAGCCTTCTGTTTATCAAAATCTTGAATATCTATGATTTTTTTGTTGGTTTCATCGCTTCGACTTTAGTTGCTAGAGCAGTATATATAACTTATTGTCATTGGACTGATTAAACTAATTCAGTTGTCTGTTTTCAGTGTTTCCCAACAATGGGTTGCTCTATCTTTTTCAAGCTCCTTTGTTTCTTCCTACTTTTAGTTGGCATGTCAGCAGCTGTTGTTGCGGATGATCGTAGGACATACATCATCCACGTGGACAAATCAGCTGTGCCTTCTCCTTTCCCAGATCATCATAGTTGGTATATGTCAACTCTCTCGTCCCTGTCTTCGCCGAATGGTGTTCTTCCAACGCATCTCTATACCTACAACCATGTCTTGGATGGCTTTAGTGCAGTGCTGTCGCAGTCCCAACTTGATCAGCTGGAGAAAATGCCTGGTCATGTTGCCACGTACCCAGAAACCTTTGGACAGCTTCAGACTACACATACCCCGAAGTTTCTCGGCCTGGAACCAAATGTTGGGTTATGGCCCGAAGCCAATTTTGGGGATGATATGATCATCGGTGTAGTTGACAGTGGAATTTGGCCGGAGAGTGAGAGTTTTAGAGATGACGAAATGCCCCCTGTTCCAGAGAGATGGCGCGGTACTTGTGAGTCTGGTGTGGAGTTCAACTCTTCTAACTGTAACCGGAAACTCATCGGAGCACGCTCGTTCAGCAAAGGGATGAAGGAAGCAGGCTTGAACATCTCCAAAACATACGGCTATGATTCTCCGAGGGATTTCTTTGGACACGGGACCCATACATCATCAACGGCAGCCGGAAGCCCCGTGCAGGACGCCAGTTACTTCAATTATGCCAAGGGAACAGCGATTGGAATGGCACCGAAGGCCCGGCTTGCCATGTACAAAGTGCTTTTCTTCAACTACCCATATGAAGCTGCTGCAACGGACACTATAGCTGCCATGGACCAAGCCATAGCCGATGGTGTCGATATAATGTCATTGTCGTTGGGTTTCTTTGAGACTCCTTTCGAACAAAACCCAATTGCAGTGGCAGCTTTTACAGCCATGGAAAAGGGGATCATTGTGGTATGTGCAGCGGGAAATGGTGGTCCTCATGGTTTCACCATTCTCAATGGAGCTCCATGGATCACTACCGTTGGAGCGGGGACCATCGATCGAGATTATGCCGCTGAAGTGACACTCGGTGACATCGGGGACCTCACCGTCAGCGGAAAATCTATCTATCCATTAGACTTGTTAGTCTCCAGAGTCCCTATATACTTTGGCTATGGAAATAGGAGCAAAGAAATCTGCGACAACTATTCTCTTGACCCTAAAGATGTTGCTGGGAAGTACGTGTTCTGCGACTTCAGTGAATCATTCGGATTTAACACGTTTGAAACAGACAGAGCGGGAGCTGCAGGAGCAATCTTCAGTACCGACTCCGCCATGTTTCTCTACCCAAGTGATTTCAACAATCCATACGTGGCAGTGATCCAAGAAGTCGGAAATTCAATCAAAGACTACCTAATCAAAGCGAAGAATACAACTGTCAGTATTAAGTTTCAACTGACAGTTTTGGGTACTAAACCTGCCCCAATAGTGGCAAATTTTTCTTCGCGAGGACCGGATTGTAAATCGCCATGGATACTGAAACCTGATATCTTGGCTCCTGGAGTTAATATTTTAGCAGCATATGCACCAAACAGAGGAATTGCGCCGATTGGAGATGACCACAACTATTTGCTTAGCGACTTCGCGCTTTTCTCTGGCACATCCATGGCGTGTCCCCACGTAGCTGGTATATCAGCACTACTAAAAGCGGTACACAGGGATTGGAGTCCGGCTGCCATCAGATCTGCATTGATGACCACGGCTTACATGATTGACAACGCGAACAGCACGATCATTGATATGACCACCGGAGTAGCCGGGACTCCTCTTGATTATGGGTCAGGGCACGTAGATCCTGTAAAAGCCATAGACCCAGGACTTGTTTATGACTTGGAGGGTCAAGACTACATCAATTACTTGTGTGGAATGAACTACACAAACCAACAGATCAAGATCATCACCAAGAGATCAAATTTCAGTTGTGATCAAGCTAGTCTTGATCTTAACTACCCGTCTTTTATGATCCTCCTCAACAACACTAACACTACTAGTTACACCTTTAAAAGGGTGTTGACAAGTGTAGTGAATAGTTCCTCAGTCTACCGTGCTGTGGTGAATGCCCCATGGGGCATGAAAGTGGTTGTGGAGCCGCCGACGATAGCCTTTGACGGAAAATACAGCACAGCCAAGTTCAGCATGACCGTAGAGGTTGATGCTGGAGTTGGAGATGTCAGAATACAAAATGATTCTATTGTGAATTATGGGTATTTAAGCTGGAATGAGGTTAAGGGCAAGCATGTAGTGAGAAGTCCTGTTGTTGCTGCTTTTGCACCTTATCCAAGACCATGAAAGGTGTTAGAACTTAGAATTGCCAAAATGGTATGTCATAGTCAAATTTTGACACCTTACAGTTCTAAAAGTTGCAAAATTTGGCAACCATGCTGAAATGGGTGAAATGATGATAGTTTTTTTTTTTTCTTCTTCTTTTTATTTATAAAAAATTATATTTGTGTGTGCCATGTTAAATTTGGCAGCTCAAATAGCAGATGAACTAATGCTCTCTTGGCCCAATTATAATAATGGTAGCGGCTATAACAATTGCGTTAGAGATGCTACAAGAGGAAGGGTGCCAAGAGAGTACCTTAATTGTATATTATTGTGTTTTTCTATTTATTGTTATTATTATTATTTTTTTGTTGGCTTTTGACTCTTTTAGGTATAAACTTGATGGTGAGTACAGTTGGCAGGATTGCACTACATCATCGTTTTGTTCATTCAATGGCTCAGATTATGTCATGTGCCCAATTGAGCTCTCAAAAAAAAAAAAAAAACGTCATTCCATTGATATAAAAAAATTGATCGGTGACTTCTACCCTCCCTTTGCCCGTCAGGTCAACCCCTTTCTCCTTCCCTCACCAACTGCAATCCCACTGCACCACATGATTTTTTCTTTTTTGGTGGGTGAGATTTATATAAAACAGGAAGAGTAGAGAATCAACCAAAAAAAAAATTAAACAAAATAAACATGTTATAAGGCTAATGATGTGCAAAGGTTATAAGAGATCAAACTTAAACAAAATAAATATGTTATAAGACGAATGATATGTAAGGTTATGAGAGATCAACCAATTTTAATTTTTGGTGATTATCATTAATTGTTTTATTTTTGGTTCATTTGTTGATGAATTTTCAATGTGTTGAAATTTTAGACAAAATAGAAGAATTGGAGCTGAAAGTTGTCTTGTGTGTAGGAAATCTACTCTCTCTATCTGTCTTCTTTGAAAGTCTATATCTGAATTTGAGTCCCTTATTTCTAGTGCATATGAGTGAATGTGGAATCTTTTTTCAGTTTACTGCTTCAGTTTTAATGCTGTCTTTATAACTCTACAATCATTTAGAAAACGATCTTTGTTTGCAAGACGCATTCTTTACTTTTTGAACGATCTTATGTCCCTACATCTGTTTTTTATTTTCTTTCCCCCAATTGCATGACCTTTATCATTTGCAACTAACAGTTGCACGCAAATTGATATAACTAGAGGTATCATGTGTCTTGTAGCCTAATTGGTACATAAATGCTATAGAGCCTCACTGAATTGGTTTGTGAAGAGTTTAATGTGATGTATGATGCTCTTAATAACGATGCGAAGAAAAGATGAGAAAAGCTTGAGGGAAAATATGTTGTTTATTAATGAATTACATTAGATCCAGCACAATTTTTCTGTTTAGTATAATCATTGTTTGGTCAGTGGTGGAGTTTGAGTTTTTGTTAATAAATTTGTTTACTACGAAATGTGAACTGACTGAGGTTAACCATTGTCTTCAAGTCCGTGTCTAACTTGAGCATCACCACCATAATTATTGTTGTCAGCTATAATCCTCCTCAAAATAATATTTGTAAGTTATAACTCAGTCTCTTGCTCTCTTATAGGCTGAGTTGGTATAGTTATTGTAGACTGGTAGTAATTCAAACAAGAATTTTGTCAGCTGGAAATTAGAATTATGAAGATTTTTATAATAGTATCACCTTGTGGTACCATAATTATTTTATTAAATGGAGGTTTATAATTTGCATATACGTCTCCCTTTAGCCTTAATTTTGTCCTTGTAGTTCATTTAATTTTTGAAGTTCAGTACCAGAGAGGGATTCCACCTCTTTTTTTTTTTCTTTTCTTTTCTTTTAATTTCTAGAGATATGATTGTTAGGTTTTATTATTGGCAATCTCGTTTGACAAGGATTTCTTTAAGAAACTGATTTTCTTTCAAAACTATGATTACTTTTGGATTTCTATAAGTAATTGGATTTCTTTCAAAACTAGGATTACTTTGATTTTCTATAAGTAGTTGGTTTTCTCCTAAAACTAGAGTAATTCCTCCAGATCTTCTTGTTGGATATTAAGGTTTATATCTGGGGATATTTTGTTAGATTTTCTTTAATGTTTTTATTAAGTATTCAACTCATGGTTTAAAAGAGAGTACATCAAAGGTTTTGTTTGTTATACAAAAGAGAGAGTTGTTCTTCGGTGGATTCTGAAGAATTCGAGCCTGAAGCTTCGGTGGATTCTGGAATGGCTCATTATAAAGACAATTCCGAGGTGAAGACGGGGTTGGAAGAGGCACATAGAGGTTGGTTCAATTAGGCGTGGATTCGCTAGGTAATTGAGAGTATACCTGTGTAATTCTTTTAAATCTTCTTAGTGGATTGTCTTGTGGCTGTTGCCTATGGTTTTTTTATCACGATTGGAGGTGTCCAATTGTGGTTTTTCACGTAAAATCATGTGTCAATTTGTCTTAATTGTTTGATTGAGATTGTTATATTCTGCTTAAAATTGATACATAATTACAAATCAACATCTAGAGAATTTCTAGATTTTTCAATGATGGCAGTATGTGATATGTAGTATGAGACTTTGGTTGTTTTTGATTTTGTTTTTTCTTTCTGTGAAGGACTCCTTGTTTTCCTTTTCTCTTGTACTTTTCTTCTTTTCTGTTAATTCTATTAATATTTCTTTTGTTGCCGATAAAAAAGAAGTTGCGTATTATGATCTTTCCAGCGGCACTTTTTATTATTTGATTTATTTTGTCTCATCTTGTCATGTATGTTACATTCAAGCCTAATAGCATCACACTCACACTCCAATTCATTGACAGTAGCTTGTATTATACCTTCATTTTGGTTCGGTAGATACACAAGTAAGAAATAAAAAAACGCTTGTTGTCGTGCTTACGAGTCAGATAACAATCACACACAAGCACCCAAACAAGAACATACAAATATTTACATGGTTTAGTGAATTGCCTACGTTCACAGACAACGGATTTCACTATATAAAGAGAAATATAAAATTACAACAATAGAGGAAGAGGAGGAGATACTAATCTCACTCAACTCTTGCTCACACTCTTATACACTGTAATTTCCCCACAGAACTCCCTCCTACCTCTCCCTATTTATTGTTAGATAATCTTCATAATTTTCTATTTGTGTACTCAACAACAAAACAGAACACAGAAATAAATAAATTTAAAAAAAAGATTTTCCAGAATCTGTTTAATTACAAAAACAAAACAGAAATTGAAAATAGAGTAGGAGAAAGGAAACAAAATAAGAACAGAAAAATACTTACAGAAAATATTTTCTTAAGAACGATCAAGTTCAGTGTTTTACATTATCTCCTTAAGACAGATTCGTCCTCTCGAGGGTGCTCACAGATTATGGACGTCTATTTCCCAGAATGAAATGATCTACAATGAACAGTAGCAGCACTACAAACTATTCGCACAACGAACACATTTTGTGTATATACGACGAACACATTTTGTGTATATGCTCTTTCTCACAGAAAATAAATGCAGCAAAATGTAAAAAGCAATAGCAAAAGCAAGAACGGAAAAATTGATTGCGAAATCCAAATAAGGGATTGGCTATTTATAGAAGAACTAGTGGCTTTTCAAAACAGAATTCAACAGGTATAAAACTTGTGCGAGACAGAGTTGAAGATGTAAAAACTTGTTCAGACAGATTTGAACAGATAAAACTTGTTCAGGTTAAATTTAAACAGGTAAGAACTTGTTCGGTTTGGAGGAATAGGTGCATTGGACCAAATTGCCAACGTTCAAAAACGTTGGGATCAATTCGAAATTAATTTTGAATTTCAAACCAAAATTCAAATTCCAAACGGTAAAAATTTAATTTTAGAAAAAAACAAAATTCAAATATTTTTGGCTCAAAACAGATAAGCAAGTCCAACCCAACCTCACACCATACACTCGCGCCCAAGCCTAGCCCAACCTGCTTGGATGGGTAGCAGCACGTGTGTTTGTTTTGTGTCCAATGGGTCTAGCCCATTTTGCTTATAACCGCACCCTTCCACAAAACTTGGGTATCCCTTGGGGCTCTCCCCAAGATGCAAACCCAAGGCTTATAAACCCACACCAAGTTTCCCTACCAAAGCAATTGGAGACAAACCTTAACTCCATCCTTTATGGAAACTTCACCAAAGCACCATTTTCATAGAGCTCATTTTCGCATCGATTTTCTATTCACCCGATAATGATTTTGAGTAACCAAATATACGACGTGAATTGTTACGCGGCAAAGAAGGCATTGCCACATAGTATGAGTCCCACCTAAAAATTAGATCAAAATTTAGGAAATATCTATTTTTGCCAAACCATTTTTCCAAACCATTTCTTACATTTATACACAACAAATGGAGAGGGAGAACAGACAAAAGGAGAGTGCCAGCTCACTCTCCTCTTTCGGTAGAAAGCTTTGGACAGCACATGGTGGGATCTCATTTTCCTCATTTCTGTGCCCACTCCTTGACTTGGAGTATTTCGGTCCCTAGTCCTTGACTTGGAGCATCCAAGCCAATCTTCAACACTTGTTTTGTTCACTGACTGAACTTCATCTTTACATTGAGAGCCGAATTTTTGACTAGTGAAATTTCCGTGATTCCATCTATATTTGGTTGGAGGAGAAATTTCCATGATTCAATCTGAATTTGATTGGTGACTCTGCAATTACTTTTTTTTTTTTTTTGGGTACATCGGAATTAAGACTCTGCAATTACGTATTCATCATTTAGGCTTAAACTTTAATCATGTTGGCACAGTTTCAGAATGTTGAGTTGAGGTTATTCTTTTTTAACGGTTGTCGTTCCAGCTACATTTTGGGCTATGGATTTTGAGGGTACATTCCCACCAAGTGGCGGTTCAAGTTGTTTGTTTATCTGTAATATTTTGTGGAGCTGAGCCATTGTTGATATATATATATATATATATATTTGGTGTGTTTGTAGCCGAAGGCCTATTTTCCTTTTGTTACTGAACTTGCCAATGTGTTTTTGAGGGGCTTATGCATCACAGAATTAGCACAATTTAAAAAAAAAAAAAAAATGAAGTTATAATGGCGTTTTTCAAATGCCACTGTAGTGTTATATTTTTAAAATAGAAAAAAGCTATCACGATGTTTTAAAAACGCCACTAAATACTGACATGACGTCATGTAACCGTTATGTAGCACATTTAGCAACGTTTTTAAAAACGCCGCCTATACTAATATAACGACGCTTTTAAAATGTCATAAAGATATAGCGACGGTCGCATCTTCGACATTTGGTACTAAGCATCACAAAAAGAATTAGCAGCGTTTTTTAAACGTCTCTAAAAGCCTTATTTCCAGCTGTGATAAGAGATGTTGACCTGAAGTTGTCACTCTTGGAAGGCGCATTGGTAGATATATATGTGCAAGAATATTCATCTTTCTAGAATTTGATTATGTTATTGGTCAGACTACAATAGTGCTGTGGAGTTAACCTTTGCTGGAAGCTCACTAGTTTATTTAATGTTTGAGTACGAATTTGAAGAGTTGTTAACAATGCTTCCTCATTGCTTTGCATCAGATCCAATGCAATCCTTTTTTTTCTACATTAGACAATTTAAGAAGGGGTGAATTGGGTTTCTAAATAAGTTATCAAATTAAAATTTTAATCCGAATAATAAATAAATAAATTTTCTCAACAATATAAGGTAGAGAAATAAAATGAGCAAAGGAAAGAGAAATCAAATACAGTGATTTATAGTAGTTCGAGACGCTGGGCCTACGTCCACTCCCCAAATATCCTCCTCGAGAATTTCTCTACTATTCTTCAAATAGTAATAAACCACTAACTTCATGGGTGCTAGTGAACCTTTACAACAATCCCAATCACTCCGACTAGTTTAGAATTCGATACTTAGTCACACCTCACCAAGTGATTTTATTCCAAAAACCACTCACAAAAATAACAAGACTAGTTTTGAATCCGGTGTCTAATCTCGCCTAACCCAAGTTATTTTATCTCGAAAAATCACTCATAAGAACTTTTTTTTTTTTTTAACAATAATAATAAGAATAAGGGATAGAAAACCCTTTTATAATTTTGCTCAAACTTTCTACAAATTTTCTCTGAATAGAAATAATTAATCACTGATAGTACACAACACAATATATGAAAATATTTCAATATCACAAAATTTTCTCTTATTCACTTCTTGATTTTTCTCCCCATAAAACACTTGTCACGACCTAAACCCGTCCCTATAGGTTTGGCGTCGTAACCGGCCAGTAATCCTAGGAGTACCAAAGGCCTTTGAACAAATAAATAAAATACAGGCCTCTGAACAAATAAATAAAATACAAAGGCTAGCAGAAACAAATACAAACATGTAATGTCCATAGAACTGTGTAGACATACATAGGATTGAAAATTTAAAATAATTTACATAATTAAGACGTCATACTCACGTCACCATTCATACAAACAGACAAACAAAAGGCTTGTTCAACTTAACAAAAGAAATACAAAAGATCTTTAACAGGATTCACAAAAACTTGACCACTACAAAAGAGAACCTCCTCGGAAGGTACTGTAACACCCCGAAAAAAATTCAACAAAAACTCTTCAAATCAATAAACATTCACTACACCATGACAATAATCCTTCCATCTTCACATATACAATATAAATGGTTTTAATACAAAAGTCCCACATGCGGTATACATTCACAACATAAAAGAGTATATGAATCTATAGCATGTGAAGCATCAAATCTCAAAACAAATGAATGCCCTTAAGGGCTTACATCTTCCAAGGCATTAGCCCGGCTACACAAAAGTGGTCTCTAGGACCCATACACGTTAGCCCTTGGCTTTACAAAATTACAACAAAATGGGAGAGCTATTTACTCTTCACAAAAATATCCATGCCCTCAGTTTGGCGAGATCACCACATCTTTACCTACACCAGAATCCCATAGAGGTGAGCACTGTGACAACCCTCACCTCTGATTAGTGCTAAACTGTGATTGAGCATGATAAGTAATTGATTAGGATGAAATCCTAAATTGATTGTATGAGTGTGTTACTTTAATTGCATTTTATCTTTTTGTCATTAAATGATCTATTCATGTTTTGATTTCGAATTGCGAATTGAAAGCCTTATCGGCGACCGATTCAAAAATTGGTTAATGTTATATGCTAATTAGGATTTATTTGATTTTATGATAGGCTTAATTAAAATTCAGATTGGAATGATTAAATTAGATCAAATAATGTTAAATCACATTAGCTCAAATAAATTATCAAATTGCCATTGAGTGGATAATCCTAGGCTAACTCCTCCCCACTTCATACACATTTGACATATCATTTCTTCAGCCACTTTCCTAGACCAAAAACGAGAGAGAGAGAGTTGGAAGAAAATTTGAGTTCACCAAGATTGGCTTGAAACTTAGAGGAATTGAAGGAGATTTGCAAAATTGAGCTTCCATACCTAGAACCCAAGACCTAAGGTAGGAAATCCTTTCTCTTAACTATGAATTTGAGCTATTTCTTGCATGGTTCATGGAAAATTGGAGTATAGAGTCAAGTTATAGCCTAAAGAGTTGAATTTACATGAGAATTCCTACTTGCATGTTCATATTTTTGGTTATAGCCCATGAATTTATCATGTTTTGAGCACAAGCTTGCATTTGATTATGTTTTACAGCATTAGAGTTCATGGGAACTCATGCATGTGATGTTCTTGCATGATTCTTCAAGTTTCTTTGGAATTGGTGTTCAATTGGCTTACTTTTGGGCTTGATTTCATAAATTGATCTTTGAAACATGTTGTAGTATGAGTTTTCAGGTGTTTTCCAGAAAATTAGCCCAAAAGAATCGAGTTTGAAGCTTTAAAGGTTGAGTTTTGTGCTTGGCAATCAATCTAGAAATTCTAGATTTTTTATCCACGCTCGAGCGGAGAACTTCACGCTCAAGCGTACACTCTGAGTACATGCACTTCCGCTCGAGCGAAGGAAGTCACGCTCGAGACTGAAATGTATATGCCCAAAAGTTCATGTGTTTTGCAATCCACTTGAGCAAGGGACTTCACGCTCGAGCGAGGGTCTGAGTCTTACGCTCGAGCGTGGGTCGAGCATCCATTGAGCTTGAAAAACGTGCATGCAGTACTTTTCATGAGTTTACAGTCCACTCGAGCGGGGAAAGCCACGCTCAAGCGGAGCTTCTTTGTCTGCATGTCCGCTCGAGCGTAAAAAGCCACGCTCGAGCGTGGACCTCTGTTTCAGCAAATTTTGAAAAGTGTTTTAAAGTACATCTTTGCATCCTCATTCCATCCTAGGCATTCCTAGGCCAAGTTTAAGGCATCTTAATGAGGATAATGTTATAGAACCACACCAAGTCAAGTTTAGGGGCTAAGCTATTAATCCCAAGTGTGTAACTTAGTGTGTGTTCATTCTGCAACTGTGTAGGGTTGGCATCCGAGGACGCTCATTAGCTTGCCTGTAGCCCAGTACTCTGTGAGTAACAATGTTGCAAAGATACGTTCAATTACAATTATTTCTGAACGATTGATTGTACAGCTTTCTGAAATGATATTGCTTACTGAATAAATGTTTGTCCTATTTGTAAACTGTATTCGTGGCATCCATAGCAACTTACTGTTACCACTACTGTTACAAAGATCTCTGTCGATTCCAATGCTTGGAACTACTACTGTTACTGTTATGATGGCCATTAACTGACTGTTCGGTCTGTTAAGACCTACCATACTGGTTTGCTATTGGATGTAACACATATGACTATTATGGTTTCTAAATAACTGTTATGGCATGAAGTATGAGCCACTGATTGAATAACTGATCTACTGATACAATTGACTGTTTTAATTACTGAAAGGACATTCATTCTTAACTCCTTTACACATATGTTATTCACTGGGTTTTAGCTCACTGTTTATATTTATATGTAGGTGTCCAGGCACTGGACCGAAGCTAGGAGCGTCAAGTTAAGCTCCCGTTTTGTCAAGCCAACCTTCGTGCCTCACTTCGAGGTTCCAAGCCTATTCAAGCTAAGGCTGATGTTGGGGTGTCCTAGTTTCATCCTTTTTTGTCTCTGATCTGTAATAAGTGTTTAGACTTGACTGTATAGTTATGGTGAAGGGATTTGGTCCCTAACCTGCATATTTGTATATAACGTATATATATATATATATATATGTTTTGACTACGAGTGTGGCTTGTTATTAAAAGTATTTTCGCATTCAGATTGTCACAGCTCATTGGACATCTCTTTTTATTACTGTTTGGCTTCCGCCAGCCCCTTACTCTGTATTACTGTCATTACTGTCAAGCAGGCCTTCAGTAATCTCAGATTATTGGCCGATTGCGATGCTAAACCCATAGGGGCGGGTTCGGGTCGTGACAAGCACAAAGCCCAGTAGAGAAATTTCTAACAAAGTATATACATTTATGTATGATGGCCACCATTGAATGCAAATACAAATGCAATGCAATACTGTTTCAAAATATTACTCATGTCTCTCCTGAGAAACACCATGCATTTCATTTATAATTATGAACTCACAAATTTCCAAACTTAAACTTTTTAATCACAAGGGGCGGTAAATACGACACTGGTAATCCCTAGGCTAGTGTCTGCTAGGGGTGCAAACGAGCCGAGCCGAGCCAAGCCTTGTTGGGCTCGAGCTCGGCTCGTTAAGCTATCGAGCTCGTTTATTGAGCTCGAGCTCGGCTCGATAAGGGACTGGGCTCGAGCTTGGCTCGGCTCGGCTCGTTAATTTTTGTCGAACTCGAGCTCGGCTCGGCGCGGCTCGATAAATTTTTTTTAATATTATTTATATTATTTAAATATAAATTTTTAAATAAAAAATATTATTTATATTATTTAATATATAAAAAATGCATTTATATTATTATTTTTATATATATTTATATATTTTTCATATATAAATAATGTATTTATATATTATTTAATATATAAATAATATATTTATTATATAATTTAATTATAGATAAACGAGCCGAGCCGAACACAGGCGAGCTCGAGCTCGGCTCGTTAACGAAACGAGCCCAATAATCGAGCTCGAGCTCGGCTCGTTTACTAAACGAGCCGAGCCGAGCCGAGCCTGTTCACGAACAACTCGGTTCATTTGCAGCCCTAGTGTCTGCAAGTAAACTCTACGAGTACTACCAAACTGTCATTTTTACCGGTATTAACCGAAAAGCTCAACACCTATTCGCGCGGTTTTCTGGTCTTTCACCATGGACACTCAGGCCAACTTATCAAATTCATCTACACCCCCCCTAACCGAATTTACCACCGTATTTACCCCATACATAGTCTCATAGTTCTCATTATAGTGTAATCCTTATCAAAATAAATATGATGAGAAAGTGCAACAATAAAGATGAATCAAATGGGGACAGGATGCAATACAAAATATCTCAAAATATCTTTCCATTTCGGAACATTTCCACAACAAAATCAATTTACTACATTATTCTTTACTTTCTCTCCACACTATTTTTCCATGGTCGTGCCATCAATTTATAGCAACAACAATCCCTCAACATGACCAATTTTTTTACCAGAAGGTATCCCTTCAAGGTCACAAGTGATGCCTTTCACAAAACCAAGATGCACAACCATTATTAACCCATAACAACACACTTTTAAATGCTCAACATAAGGTTAAAATCACATTTCATTTCTCATGTATCATGTAAATTGCCATTTTTGCAGAACATATGATGGAAGTTCACTCTTTTAATATAGAACAACAAGATGCTCCTAGCATAATCACATTTGCGAGCTCAGTTTTTTTTTTTTTTTTTCTCTAATTTTTTTGTGCTCTAACTTTTGCCTAGGTTACCCTTTCGGGTTTTCGGCCTAATGAGCCTCTCAAGGGTAATATTTCTTTAACTTGTCCATGTTGATTGGTTGGGAGAATTCGAGGCCATCTAGGTCCATAAGAATGACAGCTCCACCTGACCAAATTGATTTGATGATGTAAGGACTAGTCCAATTGGGTCTGAACTTGCCCCTAGGGTCATGAATGGGAACTCGGTTGTCTTTGAGCACCAGATCCTCTTCCTTAAGATTCCTGGACTTAACCTTGTTGAAAGCCCTGGCAATTCTGCGTTGATAACCTTGGACATGGTACAGTGCTTTTAGCCTCCTCTCGTCAAACATCATAAGTTCCTCAAAAATGCTCTGCTGCCAATCCGATTCTGCTATCTGGCACTTAGCCATAACTCGCAGCGACGGAACCTCAAGTTCAATCAGCAGAATAGCTTCCATCCCATAAACCAGAGAATATGGAGTTGCTCCAATAGATGTCCGAATTGATGTCCTGTAGCCCCAAAGAGCAAATTGCAATTTGTCTGGCCAGTCCCTGTAAGTTTGCACCATCTTCTGTAGAATGTACTTGATGTTCTTGTTGGTGGCCTCAACAGCTTCGTTGGTTTGCGGCCGATACGTGGATGACTTATGAAAAGCCACATTGTATTTCTCTAACAAGTCGATCACTTCTTTCTTGAAGTGGGAACCAATGTCTGAAATGATCTCATTCGGGACCCCATAACGACAAATGATGTTATTCCTAATGAACTTGGTTATGTGCGATGCTTTCAGCACTACGTAGGATTGGGCCTCGACCCACTTTGACCCCTTTGGAGTTATTGCCCCAATAACATCAATTGCCCATACTGAAAATGGCCATGGTGAAGTCATGTTGTACAGCTTCGACGACAGGATGTTCATATGATTAGCATGAATTTGGCATTTGTGGCATCCCTGAACAAAACCGATACAATCCTCCTCCATGGTTGACCAGTAGTAACCCTACTTGAGAATCTTCCGGGTTAGCATTACTCCACTCATGTGTAAACCGCATTCTACTCCGTGAATGGCCTCTATTAGGCGCTTTGACTCTTCTGTATCAACGCACAGCTTATGCATTCCTAGATGGCTTCATTTGTACAATTTACCCCCGCAGACGATAAACTGAGCAGCCATTCGTTGTATTGCCCTTTTATCTTTGGCATTTGCCCCTAGTGGATAAGCTTTCTTTTCCAAGAAGTTCCAGATATCATGATACCAGGGGTTCTGATCTTGCACTTCATCTATCGTGGCGATCAACTCATAGGCTGGTATATACCTCTGTTCAATAATGATCGGACGCATCCGGACTCCGAAAGGGATGTCTATCATAGAAGATAGAGTTGATAAAGCGTCAACGAACCTGTTATTCTCTCTTAACAGATGCGTGAAGGTTAGCTTCTCAAACCTGGGAATCAGAACATCCAGGGTTTGGTGATAGATTTTCATCCTTTCTTCTTTAACCTTCCAATCTTCTTTTGCTTGAGACACAACCAGGTTCGAGTCCCCAATGACGTCCAACCTTTTTGCCCCTAGTTCCAAGGCGGCTTCTAAGCCAGCGATACATGCCTCGTATTCTGCTTTGTTGTTAGATACCTTGAACCGAAGTTTGAAAGCTAAAGGTATCTGGGAATTGTCAGGTGCTATCAGCAACACCCCTATCCCATAACCGTACTGTTTATACGCTCTGTCAAAGTACATGGTCCAAATCTCTTCCTCGACCTGCAGAATAGCCTCATCTGGGAACAAATACTTTATTGCTTCATCTCCCTCCACTGGGTGATCAACTAGGAACTCAGCTACTGCTTTCCCCTTGATAGACTTGCGAGTCATATACTTCAAATCAAATTCGGAGAGAATAAGCAACCAACAGGCTAGCCTATCCGTAAGTGCTGGTTTCTCGAAGAGATATTTGTTGGGATCTAATCTCAAAACCAGAATTACGGAGCGAGCTAATAAGTAGTGCCTCAACTTCTTGGTAGCCCATACCAAGGCCAAGCAAGCCTTCTCCAGCGGGGTGTAATGGGTCTTATATTCCAGCATCTTCTTGCTCAGGTAATAGATGGCTTTCTCCACTCTATCCTCAGATTCCTGCGCAAGCATACAGCCCATTGTCATGTCGGTTACTGATAAGTACAAAATCAACGGCTTCCCCGACTCTGGCGGTGACAACACGGGCGGGTTCTGAAGATACTGTTTGATCTGTTCGAAAGCAACCTGGCATTGGTCATCCGATTGTAATTTCTTTCCTTTCTTCAGGAGACCAAATAGTGGTTCACAAGTCAAGGATAATTTTGTAATAAACCGTCTTATGAATTGCACTTTACCTAGAAAGCCTCGCACCTCCTTTACAGTCCTTGGTGGTGGCATTTCTAGGATGACCTTGATTTTGGAAGGATCAACCTCAATGCCTCTCTGTGTGATCAAAAAACCCAGCATTTTCCCTGCTGTGACACCAAAAATGCATTTCTGTGGGTTCAGCCTCAACTGATATTCTTTGATCCGTTGGAAAAATTTCTTCAAGGCGGTGTAGTGACCCTCTCTTTCCTTGGACTTGACAATCATGTCATCCACATACATCTCAACCTCTTTGTGGATCATATCATGCAAGATCGTGGTTGCAGCCCGTTGATATGTAGCCCCAACATTTTTCAAACCGAACAGCATCACCCTGTAGCAGTAGGTTCCCCACGGCGTGGTAAAGGCAGTCTTCTCCCTATCCTCGGGTGCCATCAAGATCTGGTTATACCTGAAAAACCCATCCATAAAGGAGAGCAACGCATGGCCTGCGATGAAGTCCACCAATTCGTCGATGTGCGGTAAAGGAAAGTCGTCCTTTAGACTAGCTTTGTTAAGATCTCTGAAATCCACACACACCCGAATTCTGCCATCTTTCTTCAGCACCGGAACAATGTTGGCCAACCAAGTAGGATACTCAGTTACTAGCAAAAACCCTGCATCTATCTGCTTGGTGACCTCTTCCTTGATTTTCAAAGCCCAATCCGGGCGTATTCTACGAAGCTTCTGCTTGACGGGTCGGGCCTCAGGGTCAAGAGGGATCCGGTGCTGTACAATCTCAAGATCGATTCCAGACATGTCTTCATAAGACCAAGCAAAAACATCTTTGAAATCTTTTAATAAAGCGACTAAGCGCTCACATTCTTTCGAAGACAACGTGGACCCGATCTGGACCAGACGCGGATCCTTCTCAGTACCCACATTAATTGCAACGATCTCATCAACAAGGGGTTTTACAAACCTTTTCTCCTCTCGATCAATCAAATGTTTCAAAACCAGAGGAATTCCTTCCTCCTCGTTTTTATCAAAATTTTGAAAGTCAAGACCAATGTAATATACAAGTGTCACAGAAAAATACTCAGAAACAGCAGTGGTACCATTCTCATTCAAAGCTTCCAGCTCGTCCAATTCCTCGGTTACAACCGACTCAAAAGAAAAGGAAAAAGATGACTTGGACAAAACGACGACATTCGGGTTATTAACTCCAGGAATACCGGACTCTGAATCAAAAAAACTGAAATCTGATTCCAACTCCACAACTCTGTGGAATCAAATTCCGATTCACTACCTGATTTAGAACTGCTGGACAAAAAGCCCTCCCCGAACTGCCAAATGAGAGAGGGCGCGATAAATGCATCCAAAATACCACCGGAAGGGTCTACAGCCGATTGATCTCCCATCATGGAAATGGTGAAGTCATCCCCCAAGCTCTCCTATTTGATTTGAGGATCCAAAAGGAGACAAGCCAGCGCTGCTCCTATCTCAAGTTCACTACCATTGGACTCATCTTCTGTACTCTATTCAGCCTTAGTTGGTAGGTCAGTCTATTCCTCTGTGGATTCATCCTTTGCAGCTTTAGATCGAAGAAAATCTCAAAGCCGGGCAAATGCCGCTTCTCAGAGTTCAACTGTGGCTCAGGAAAGCCGCAAAATGGGAAATCTTCCCCCTCCCGGACAAAGCGACCGTTCAGGGTTCCTTGAATGGGTCTATGCACTAGCTCATAGTGTTTCCCACTTTGCTTAGCTTTGGCTCTTCCTGCCATTTCCTTCCCTTTTCTTACCCAGTCTTCTTTGGTAGGCGTGTAACCTAGACCAAAGGTATGAGGGTTATGTGGCACTTCGGCCAATGCAGCAACGCCCTTCCGGTCGCTCCTTCCCAATCCCATTCTGGGTACATGCTATAGCTTATTCATGAGGTAGACTGATTGCGCACTAACATACAACCCCTCATCAATAACCAGGATATCTTGTACCACCCGGGCCTCAACCAAGGTGAACCCAAACAAGAAGACATCCTCATCGCCGTGTACAATTTCTAATACTGGTGTAGTGACTTCTGGTGGAGGATATATAGAAGAATTCCCAAAAACAATGGCTACCCCCTTCCCATGGGGGTACTTCAACATCTGATGCAGAGTGGAAGAGACAGCTTTCACTTGGTGCAGCCATGGCCATCCAAGGAGTAAATTAAAAGTGACCGGAACATCCAGGACGTGAAACACAATATCCTGTTGCGCCGGGCTAACCTGCATTCTGATTCAAACTGTCCCCATCACCTCTCGACTTGTGTTGTCATAAGCCCGAATCACTTGGGTCGTTGGTACAAAGTCTGCTGGCTTCAAGCCAATAGCATAGGCCATGCGCAACGGACACACATTAATTGCAGACCCAGTTTCAACCAAGACAACCGGTATCCACTTCTCTTTACATTCAACGGAGATGTATAGTGGTTTGTTATGCTCAGAGCCCTCAGACGGCAATTCCTTATCCATGAAGGTTAAAGTCGGCAAAGCGCCTCATGGGAAAACCAGTCCCACTAATTGCTCGGGGGTTATATCGATAGAGAGCTTAGCCTTATCCATTGCTGATAGGATGACTTGTCTGTGCACCAGTGAAGCCATGAGCAATCCCCAGATGGATATGTCTGCTTGAATTTTTTTTAGCTACTTCAGTACAGCTTCTTCTTCTAGTAGTTTCTCCTTATGTTTTCCTGTTTCCTTATCCTTTCTAGATGCTTCTGGTTAGTCCAGGTGTGGGGGCTTAAAATACCATCCGCTCCGAGTCATGTGATCCACTTCCTCGGAATACCATATATCATCTGGAAAATTCTGTCCCCAATCTTCATCCATGCGGGCAAGATGCAAATCATCATCTTCCCACTACATTCCTCCGCAACCGATAAGCAATTGTCCGGTTCCGTTGTAAGCACTCCTGCATCCACATCACAGTCAGTCCCTGCAAGGCCTTTGGCCTTTCTAGCCTTCTGATCATTCTCATCACTTTTCTGTTCGAACCGCTTTAGTGCGGCCTCCTGCTCTGTATCGGCTGTACTAACACTACTTAATTCTTGAGCAAAATTCTTAGTACCGGTGCTCTCTGGCAACTTTCTCTTGTCATTGGCTATTCCGGCCATTACAGCAGTTCTGTTTCCAACTGTTCCAGCTTTGGTTGAGACCCCTCATCAACATCCGGTTCATCACTAAGCCACCCTGTATTATTCGTTGATCCATTCATATCAAACTAGTCAATCTGTACACTCCCCAGATCTTGTTCATCGAAGAACTATAGGTTACTGATGTCCTCCTCGAGATCGGCTAAGTCATCCAGTCCCTAGCTTGGTCCATCCTCACGGACTACATTAACCTCCATTCCCGTTGGCAATTCCATTAACCTCCATTCCCGTTGGCAATTCCACCCCTGGTCTAGCCTGACTGGTTGGCACAATGTAGCAGCACGGGTTATATTTCTCCTCAGATAAGCTCACAGAGCCCTCAAGCATGCCTTCTTTTATCGCAACCACCACCGCAGGTTTGGGTTGGGATATGGACGTGCTTATCATGTACAAGTCTGTGCTTTCCGGGATAAACAGCACTGGCTTAGGTAGGTGGAAGGAGGTGATATATTTATTGGGGTCGTAAGAGACGGCCAATGTTTGGATAAGGTTTATTTGCCAGGGTGGAGGGGCTTGGTTATGTGGTGGGAGAGGAATTGTAGTGACGTTAGGTGTAGACGTCCCCAAACGTCCCGGGAGGGAATATCCCATTTTGTTCATTGGGCTCACTACAGTTCAGGACTCAATGTCACGGTCCTGTATCTAATCTCGCAGAGTGCAATGCAAGACCGATGAATCATCAAAGAGTCCAAATCCGGCAAATCGTTTTTGAAAAATAGATTTTTAGAAAGAAGTGCCAAACATGGACTGCTTTGCCAGATACAGAGTCGCCACCTAAATATTTATTTTGGGGGTGATTTAGGAAACCCTGACTTGTTGCCTAAGGCCACGTGTCCGTCATCACCAAAGTTGCCTCGGCTCGGGAACTTGGGTACGATTGGGAAAAGTCACTTCGTGAGCACCCCCGCTCGCCCGATTAAAGATCGGCCTCTACTAACCATGATATCGAGTTTTGAAAACATTATGTGCTCTTATTCCGGTTATTAGCCTAAAATTGCTATGTGATGCACACAACACACAAGTATAGACTAGATCGCCTAATTTGGAACAAAGCATTACATATCCGTTTGTTCGGAAAAATGGTTTGAGTTTTGCTACTTGCAAGTAGGCTAAAATACGGATTTCAATGAATTGTCTCAATTCAAGGAATCCAACCTTCACCCACAAGCATTCAGGCAGTTATATCACATACGCAAATAACCTCATGGTAAGCATGCTGTCATGGCAACACTCACACACATGCAAGGATGCTAAAGCATAAAAACTTACCTAGTACTCCGAGCCAAAACAAAAGCTAGTTAGTAATCAAATGCATGATCCTAGCTCATGTTAAGATGGCTAATGCAACGCATGCAAGAATGCAACTAGAAATAGGCTCGGCTATTCTAAGATGCATATGAGATGCAACAGATAGCATGTATTCAACTTGGAATTGAAAATACAATGCAGGTAGTATGATGCGCCAAGCCCGGTGCATGCAAGACAAATGAATGGATGCAAACATGCGAGCATAAGTATGCTAATTGAAATATGCCCTAATCTAACCATCGTAAGCTAGTAAATAAAAGGGAGAAAGACGTGGGGTTGGAAGACATGCACACACGCACGCACAGTTATTACACAATTGCCCTCGCTCGAAGGGTCCGAAAGAATAATACAGGCCAAATGAATAATTAACTAATTACAAAAACTCTAATCAATTAACAAATTAATTACAAAACAAAATATAAGTATGAAAACTCAAAAGGCCACCGCAGCTAGGCCCCGGAATGATGGGATGATGCATGCTCGGTTTGCCGCGCTCGGAAACTCGTTGCCATGCCACTTGTTGCCTCTGTTTGCACTGTTTCATGCCTCTGAAAGCTGCACAAATCCCAAGGCTGCTTCTAAACCACTCCCTGAGCATTATGGGATGCCACCGGCCAAGATACATTACCAGCCATGGAAATGTGGCTGTAGGCCAAAAATTGGACCACCGGCTGGACATTGATGGTCGGTTGGCACTAAAAGTGGCCGGCCGGCCATTTCTTCCTGCAGAACACTGGTTTTGCTGCAACAGAGGACGGACAGTGCATGGCATAGAATTTACAAGACAATGTATGCACAACCACCCTCCCTCTCATGCTATGGACTCAAGGGAGTATGGCTCTTGACTCTCGGACCACCAATCACGCATTTCAATGCATGATGGCCCGAGGAGCCAAGTGTGCAATTTGATATCAAATGAAATGCACATAAACACATAAAGGACCCCAACCTCTATCATGGTTGATCAAGAGGCAAAGGATGCAAGCATGCAAGCAAAACTAATGCAACATGATCATGTTAAGGTAACAAGCATGTCAAATGCAATGCAACCTGGACAAGCATGCAACATGCAACATGGACATTCAAGCATACAAGGCAAACATGTGACAACATGTGAGGATAGGCAAGCATGTAACAACATGCAAGGGATGGTCTTACGCCAACATGGGTAGCTCTCAAGCATGCCAAAATCAGTGGCCAACCATGATGAAAACTAGGCACCAAAATGCACAAAAGCATGCACAATGCAAGGGCTCAAGCCTAAGGCACAAAACTCAACTCTCCAAGAGCATGGCAAAGATGAAACAATGAACACAATGGCATATATTCCAGCTCTGAAATAGCATACAAAATGACTCCGAAATGATGCAACAACTCACATGAAGCATGTTGGATGGCTTAAGCATTGAAACTAGTGAAGTGTGTTACACTATAGGTATGCAAAGCAAGCATCATTCAACCATGGGGCCTCAAAACCAGAGCTAAGGCAGCCCAAATCATTAACAAAATCAGTTTAAAACATGGCCAAAACATGCTAGCATCAAGGGCCATAACGACATGCAATGTGAGCTAGTAAGCATGGTTTACACTATAAGCATGTGAAACAGATGAGGGACCACCAAATCAGCCAAAAACAGTTTCAAGGCATGCCAAAATAAGCCCAAAAGGTCACTGAAACATAGTCAACACATGCTAGAATGGGGTGCTCCTTTGATAGGCCATGAAAGGGGTTACTCTACACATGCAAGAAGCAATCAAAAGTGGACCAAACCAGCTATGGAAAGAGTCTAGGAAAGTCCCAAAAGTCCCCAAAAAGGGCTTGAACCAAAACTCCAAATGATCTAAACATAGGCTCCTTTGTAAGGCCAAAAATGCCAACAAACAAGACAACAAGGGAGAGGGTCACCCCTCTCTGATTTAGGCCCTCAAAACAGCAAGCCTACCACTGAAAATCCACTGGATTTCAATGGCTAGGAGTCCAAGCAAAGATCAATACAAAGGCTTCAAGGTATGGCACAAAACAAGGCCAAAACAAACATGCAAGAGGGTAAACGACCCCCAACAGTAAAATGACCTTAAACAAACATGATAAGGACCTCAAAACAAGACTTTTTTCAGTTTACACCAAACCTCGAATATGCTTGCAAGTATGGCTAAAAAATGAAGCAAAGTAAAGCCTTAAAAGGGAGATGAAGCATACAAAGGGGGTAGATGACCTCTAACAGAAAAATGTCCTTAAACAAACTTCAAGAGGAGCTCAAAATAAGATCTTTTACAGTTTATGACAAAGCTCAAAAATGCTTGCAAGTATGACTAAGCTATGAAGCAAGATAAGCCTTAAAAATGGGGAAAGAAGTGTTACCCTTGTAGACCAACAAAGACCAGCAGCCTCTGGACCCAGAAACTCAACCCTTTAGCCTCTGAAAACAAGCTTCAAGAACCTTAGAGTGATGGTGGAGGGGTTAGGCTAAGAGCTGTAGTGCAATGGGGCCAAGAACCTCACACTTTTGAGCTAAAATGGAGGAGATATAGAGAGACAAAGAGGGATATATGTGTATATGCCCTAACCAAGTTCTGAACCTAGTATAAGGAGAGGGAAGCCTTCCTTTATAGAGCCAAGGGACTAAAGCTTCTCTTAGAAGTTTCAAACCAAGAGCAAAGATCCTTCATACACGTGTATGGAGGATCCAGTCTGTGCCCTCCAACTGGCACAGTTGGCATCCATTCAATCTGTAGAACACGTTGGAAGGCCGCCGACCAGCAAAATTGGTCGGTCAGCTACTATAAATGGTCGGCCTACTACTTATTTGGTCGGCTGGCATATTGTTCTAGTCGGTCGGCACATTGTTTGGTTGGTCGGCAGGAAAAATCTGCTCTACAGGTCCAACTTCAAATGGACATAACTCCTTCATATGAACTCCTTTTCAAATCATTCTTGTGTCCAAATTGAATCCCCGGAAGTAAGCTTTCCAATGGCACCAAACTTGCATCAAAATTCAAACTGTGAAAAAAATTATGCTTGTTTTGGTGAAGGTTGCTCAGTTTCGGTCCAACCGGGATGATGCCCAACTTCAACCAATCATATCTCCCCCATCCAGACTCGACTTTAAGAGATTCTTGAATGCAAAATGAAGCCCCAGAAGTCTTCTTTCCAACGGTGGTAGCCTCATAGCTTAACTTCAAGTGCATAGACAGATAAGCCTGATTTAGCGAGGACCGCTCGACTCTCTCTCTTAGCAGTTCATACCCAACTTCTTCCTCAGCTAGGTTTCTTCTCTCTTCTCCTCTTTTCTTCAACTCCAAACCCCCGAACAAGGTGTTTTGAAAGATTTTTCAAAGATTACATCTCTCTTTCATTCATTTCCACTTTGTCCTTGCTCGGTTTATCGAAAAGCGCATCATTTGACAAAATGTAAGCCTCGGAACATTGTAGAAACTTTATTTCAAAAATGTTTTGAAAGAGAGGGTTTTAAGGTCTAAAAACCATCCAAAATAGCTTTGGTCCAAAATGGGGTATGAAGTTGAGATTTTTCTCTCTCCTTGCTGAAGAAACTGAATCTTTGCCCTGCACACCTTTCTCCACCAAGTAAACCATCAGTAATGCCCAAGTCTTGAGAGCGGTCAAAAATGGGGTGTCTACATTAGGCTTTTGAGGGGGCGCTATCACCTTATTGTTGATGAGATCTTGAATCTCATGACGCAATCTAAAGCATAGGTTGATGTCATGACCATGCTATTGGTAAAAGGCACAGTATTTGGCCGAATTGTGTGTAGGAGGGAGGGGATTAGGCAATGGGCGTGGCTCTAGGGGCTTTAGATGCCCTTTTTTTATCAGGACCCTCAAGGCCGTAGATAGAGACATGTAAAGTGGGGTGAAAACCCTCTGGCCTCGGGGTTGGTGCTTCACGGTTTGTAAGGTTATATCGGATGTACCGGCAAAGGGGGTGGTAGTTTTCGGTGTGGTGGTGACCATACCAACATCAAGGGTCCTTACAGCTACATTACTACTCGTAGTCGCATTGGAACCGCGTGTAAAAGTCCTCTTAGGATGTTCTTTCCCATGGTCTATCAGACCCTGTTTCATTACATCCTCTATCTGCACCCCTATTTCATGGAGGTCAACAAATGTAGGCTGAGGTAAGACTATCATCTTCTGTAGCAGCCTCAGTTGCAGATTACGGACGACCATTCTGATCTGGTCCTTTTCAGCTGGCCGGGTGGTCATCATGGAGGCCTTGGCCCTCCACCGAGTGACGAAATCGAAGAAGCCCTTCTTCGGCTCTTGGCGAGTTGCTTTGAGATCACGAGTTGTGACCTCGATTTGAGTGTTATAGGAGTATTGAGCGATAAAGGCCTCAACCATCTCTTCCCAGTTCCTCTCTACAAAATCCTCAAGTTTTGCATACCAAATGGCCGCGATACTTGACAAGGTCCGGCTGAAGAAGGATAACTTCTGTAGTCTAGTTAGGCTCATCAGCCGCAGAATGTTTGAAAATAGCCGCAAGTGGACCATGGGATTACCCGAGCTGTCAAAGTGGTCTATATGCGGCATTTTAAACCTATCTGGCAAGGTCACCGCTGCATCAGTATAGCCATCCTCTATATCTGGGATTGAATTGACACCCTGAGCTCGTTTGAAGAGCTTCTCAAGCTTGTTCACTTTCAGTGCAGTAGGGTCGACCTCAAACTCAAACGGTGCCTCTGTTGGGTAAATTGGTGCTTTGGAATTCTGGGGTGGAACTGGCTCTGCTGGAATGTCCGCACTTTCCTAGACATTAGTTGTAATCCCGGGTATTGGAACCCTGACTGGAGGTGGATGCGAAACAGAAGCTGCTGCTTGTTGTGGTTGTTATTGCTGTTGAAGCCTATTGATCAACTCAGCCTGCTGGGTTGTAATCTCTGCTTGGCGGACGGTGACTTCCGCATGGCAGGCAGCGTCTAGCTGCATATTCTTGATAGTTTGCTGGAGTTGGTGTAGCATATCCTCCATGTTGACTAAGGGGTGCTGATCTATCAGAACTGGTGTGTACTTTCTTTCTGAAGTGGAAGCAGAAAACTGGACTTTGCTGAAGGAAGGTAACTATTGAACCGGTGAGTTATGCCTGATTCTCCTCTGTTTTGTAACCGGGGGTAGTGAAGCAAACACTGGTTATCCTTTTACAAGATCCCCGGATCGGTAAAGTCGCCTTACTCGAGTCCAGAGTGCTTGAGGGGTAACTGCCTCGTCTCAAGCAATTGTGAAACACTACCTTGCAAAAAGAAAAAATAAAGCAAAAGAAACAAAAATCAAAAACCGCACAGCACCTTAGCTCAGACAGAAACAACACACAGTTGAAATCATAAGCTGGACGACTGTACTCAAACACTGATTTTTGCCCCAAATTTCTGCCTCAAAACTGATACCCTCAAACTGACACCCAGACTTGCAATTGATACATACATTCCTGTAGAGTTTCACTCTAAAAGCACGTATCAAGCAAGCAAGAGCCAAAACACCCCTATAATGGGGTAGGGTTACCCTGTCCTAATCTTGTTAGGAGCTAGGGGTTCATTACGTAAACAAGTGGTTTTATACAATCCTGCATTCAGGTAAGCAACCTGTCCTAATTTGGAACAGTCTCTATGGCTTCCCATATGCAACTAGGCCGATTGGTCAAAAAGGGTACCTCAGGAAGACTACCTAATATACCTCTCACACCTAACACCGAGAAGTGAAAGGAGAATCAAACGGTACAGCGGTAGTCTAGATCCAAGGCTTGTGTTCCCATCGTGGCAGAGCCCGCAACTGGTCAGCCTTATGGCACGCTTTTCTAAGCAAGCCTCCGGCAAACCGCTCAGGAATAGCAGATGGCAAACACTGTGACTTAGGCGTACCGATGCAAATGCAATGCAAAAAGACACATACGTGTAGATAAAACAACATATCATGAGTTCGAGTCAAGTTCTCTAAATCCCCAGTAGAGTCGCCAGAAATTATGGACTCGCCTTTTTCCGCGCCCTACCTTTCGAAAAAGGGGTTTGAAAAGAAGGCCTCACAGTTTGGACTCTACCTGTGGTTCTGAATCTAGTCTCACAAATGCAATGTGAAACTGATAAACACCAAAAAGTCCAATCCGGCAAATCATTTTGGAAAATAAATTTTAAATCAAATAATGCCGAAATTGGACTGCTTTGCCAGATTACAGAGTCGCCACCTAAATATTTTGTTTTTGGAGAAATTTAGGAAACCCTGACTCGTGCCAAAGGCCACATGTCCGTCATCACCAAAGTTACCTCGGCTCAGGAACTTGGGTACGAGAGGAGACGGTCCTGAAATGAGCACCCCTGCTCGCCCAATCAAAGATCGGCCTCTACTAATCATGATATGTATTTTTATAAACATTATATGTTCTTATTCCGGTTATTAACTAACTTCACTATGTGACGCACACAAGCAAGTATAGATTAAAATTGCAAGAATTGGAACAACTCAACTCATGTTTGTTTTCAAAAATGGTTTGAATTTGCCACCAAACAAAGCGGGCTTAAAACATGATTTGCCACAACAAAGTGGGCTTAAAATGCACATTCATTGAACTGTTCCAATTCAAATAATAAGCCTTCATCCACAGGCATTCATGCAGTTTAGCAAATAAGCACATAGCCTCATGGCAAGCATGCGAAACATGGCAATATGGAAATCACACTCATGCAAGCATGCTAAAGTATAAAAGTTTACCGAGTACTCCAAGCCAAAACAAAAATTAATTAGAAACAATACATGATCCTAACTATACAAAATGCCTAATGCAACACATGCAACATGAAATTAATAGGCTCGGCTACTAATATGGCATTTGCAACACTTTGATAGCATGCTTTGAAACACATATTCAAAGAAGTATTGAAATGGACAATGCAGTTTGAATGATGCACTGAGCCTCGGTGCATGCAAGACAAATGAATGGATGCAAACATCTAGGTATAAGGTATGCCAACTGAAATATGTCCCTAATCTAACTATCAAAAGCGATTAAATAAAAGGAAGAAAGACGCGGGGTTGGAAGACATGTACACACGCACGCACGCACACTTATTACAACATTACACCTTCGTGAAGGAGGGTCCGAATAAATAAGCTAACTAGCTACGCTAATTACAACTCGAAACCAATTAACTATTCTAGTTAACTACTTATTACAAACCGAATTTAAGCTAATTAATTACAAAATGAATTAATTAACTAAATAATTACAGCACTTGCATGAATGAATTAGCTATAACTAACTAATTAAACAAAGCAAGTAAATGGCCTCGAGGGTGAGGGACGCATGCATGCTTGGTTGGTTTCCTCCCTCGCCTTGCCACCGGACACCTCTGTTTGTACTTGCTTGAACACCAACAATGCTGCCAAACACCTCTGCTCCAACTCAGGAACACACTTGTGCAAAATTCTATTTCTAGCCGGTCGGCCACCAATGGTGGCTGTTGGCTACCATTGGTGGCCGGTCGGCCACTACTGGTGGTCGGTTGGCCACCACTTCCCTGAACTTCTCTTTTTTGCTGCAACAGAGAGCAAACAGAGGCAAAACAGTGTATTCTCAAAGAGTGTGTGTACTGCTACTCTCCTTATCATCACACAAGTTCAAAGGAGTGTAGCTCTTGGCCCTCAAACCATCAACCAAGCATTTTCATGCATGATGGCCAAAGAACCAAACTTGTATAATGTAATAACCCTGACCCGTAATTAGCTATTAATCGATATTTAAGGATGCAAATGAGTGGATTAAAATGAAAGATGGGATTAATATGTAATTTGTATCATAATTGGCTTTTATTTGCTACCCATAGTAATATCTGATGAAATTTCACTTTAAAATGAAATTGAAAGCCTTATCGGCATCCAAACCCGGAATTGATTATACCGTCGTGTTAATTGGAATTTTTAGAATACTGTGGTATATTTAATTAAAATGTGATTTGGTATGATTAAATTAGGTTAAATAAGCTAATTAAAGAGTTGGACTTATTTACCGTTTTGCCATCCAGTGGCCAAATCCATACAAACACATTTGAGCCCCTTTAGCTCATTTTGAGCTCATTTCATCAGCCATGAGTGAGTGCAAAAATCTGGAGAAAACATTTTAGAGAGAGAGGAAGAGCAATTCTAGAGAGAGAGAGAGAGAGAGATTGGAGGAGAAATTCAAGGTTTTGCATACATTCTTCTAGATTAAGCAAGGTTTTAGCAAGAACAAGACTTAAGGTATAATTTTCATCATTTCATTCATGTATTTCAGTATTATCTTGCATGATTCATGGAGGTTATAAGTTTAGATGTGTACATTGAGCTTAAAATGTTGAAGTGGGAGTCAATCCATGCATGCATGCGTAAATTTCCAAGTTTTGGGTTTGATTTCAAAGGTTTCTTCCATGCATGTGTTAATTTCATTCATATGTTGGTCATTCAACTTATTTTCCATCAAAATACCAGGTTTGATCATGTTTTAGAAGGTTTGAATTCAAAGAAGTTCTTGCATGTTGATTTCATGGGTCAAATTGGGATTTAAGTTGGATTTTAAAGAAATGACAAGTTTTTGGGCCATGATTTCTTGTTTTAATTCTTAAACCATGTTGTTTTATAAGTCTTCATGTGTTTCCTTCATTTTGGGCCCAGAAAAATGAGTTTTGAAAGGTTGAAAGTCGAATTTGAGCTTGAGGAGGCAATCTGGAAATTCCAGATTTTTGCAGGCTCGCTCGAGCGAAGGGGTTCTCGCTCGAGCGACCACTCAGAGATTGTGCACTTCGCTCGAGCGACCAAAAGTCCGCTCGAGCGTAAATTTCATGCTCCCAGAAGTTTTGCAGAATTTACAGATCGCTCGAGCGAAGGAATGTGCGCTCGAGCGACCACTCACATCTTTGCATGTCCGCTCGAGCGAGGAAGTCTACGCTCGAGCGGAGTGTCATTTCTGCATGCTCGCTCGAGCGAGGAAAGCTTCGCTCGAGCGAGGACTTAAAATTCTAAAATTTTGCCTAAGTGTTCCAAGGCATGTTTTGACATCCTCATTGCATCTTAGGCATTCCTAAGCCTTAATTAAGCCATAGTAATGAGGTTATGGGCTAGAAACGCACACTAAGATAAAGAATGACAAGTATGTATGTGACTTGAGCATTGTAATAAGAATGAATCACACTAAGAGATTGCAAGGGTGTGTGTGTGTTCTAAGCCATGTGTTAAGAATGAACATGAACCAACGTGATGTAAGCCAAGCCTTAATGGCCACATGAATAAGTAATGATGAGATACGTTGTGTTATGTGCCTTTGTGATTGTAGGTCAACGTTCGAGAAGTGATTGACCATCTACGGAACCACTGTGAGTAACGTTATCGTAAAGATACGTTGATATGAAATTATGTTCCAAATGTGATATATCAAGCCATGATTTCTGAATGATATATGTTTCTGTGAACGAACATTCCAAGTTTGAAATCTATTATGGCATCCATAGATAGCCCCAAGTCATGGGGGACAGCATGAAAATGCGGGTCCATGACATTTACGAGATCTCGTTAGCCACTTCATTGTGGTGTTTGTTTAATCGGTGTCCGGGACCGGTTACTCTAGTCCGAAGACGTTATGTGATATGTGATTTGTTCTATGGAATATGCCATTATTATGTTCACATATGAGATGATTATGTTTATGCTATGATCTGTTTTGTACGTATAAAATGTTCGGATTTCGTTCACTAACCCCTTTACCTTAATGTTATTCACTGGGCTTTAGCTCACTGTTTGTATATATATATTATATAGGTGAGCATTCTGGAGTGCAAGCCCGAAGGTTTTTGTGGGGGACTGTGTTCTGTTGTCAGCCAGCCATTGTGCCTCACGTGGAGGTTCCCGAAGTGTCTTGGGATCAAGTTTTGTTTAGTCTGTTATGCATGAGACTTATGTTAACTATGTTGGCTGTACGCAAGATACTGTAATGTGTGTGGTATAATATTTTAATGGTTGACTTATGGTTATGTAATTAAAGTTTTAAAATTATTCTGTTTCAAGTAAGTCAACACAGCTCATTGGACATTTATATTTTCGTATATTGCTTCCGCTAGCCCCTTATTATATGCCTGTCTGTTCAGAGGCCGTAGGTAATCTAAGGATTACTGGCCGGTTACGATGCTAAACCTATAGGGGCGGGTTTGGGTCGTGACATATAAGCTTAATGAGTGCAAAACAAGACTCAACAAAACCATAACCCTATCATGCATGATCAAGGGTGATGGTGACCAAGAAAAGTGGCACGTTTCATCACTTTGAGTATGAAACGTTCCATTTTTCTCATGTTCAAATTAATGTTCGATCTGAACACATGCAATGCAACATAAAAGATGCTTATCTTGCCTCTTTTATTTGTCATGTTTTATTTACCCATTTTAGCTTACCAATCCATTCTTTAATTGATTAGTCCAAAAGGTAAGTGTCTTCTAATTGAAAGTAGGCTTAAACCACAAATGTCTTGAACATGAAAGTGACCTCATGCCGTTGGTTAGTAGAAACTCTCAAAAGAGGATTGAAACCATTAAGCACAAGTGTTTCAATTTCACACTTAAGCCAACAAGGGGTTCAAAGCCACTTTCAAAATAAATGAAAGAGTGAAGAATAGAGGGAGATTGCAGAGATTTCAGTGCTGAAATGGAGTGCAAAATGACTCTAAAACATGCAAGCAACTCATGCAATTCATGCTAAAAAGCCTAAAACCTTAAGCTAATGAAGCCTCTTTACACTACAACCACACAATACAAGCCTCAAAGGACCAAACCAGCTCAAAATAGAGCTAAAACCAGTCAAAATAGTAACAAAAACATACTGAGATTAAGCTAAGTTAAGCTAAAAAAACATGCTCACATGTTAAGCTATCTAGGCATGCAAATAAAACACAAGAAAGGGAGGCTACCCCCTTCAATTTTGGACTTCAAAATGAGATTTTTGCCACTGAAATAACTCTGAATTTCACTGGTTAAGAGGCCCAAAAAGTTTGATTTGAATATGTTAAAAGATGGTGCAAAAGCTTACACAATTAAGCAACAAGAAGGGTGGACTACCCCTTAACACAAAATAGCCTCAAACCATCATGTTAAACCTCAAAAACTAGAGTTTTTTGTAGTTGAAAACCAGCTCAAAAACATTATGAAAGGATGGTAAAACAAGCGTTCACAATAAGCTTAATTGAGGTAAGTCCTCTACCTTTGAAGCATAGCACAAAACAGCCATAATTTCAGGCTCAAACCTCCTTCCAAAGCTCAAACTAGGCTTCAAGGGACCTCGGCTCCAAGGTAGTCAAGTTTGGTTAAGGGTTAGTGTGTAAAAGTGTAGAAAAAACTAATTGCCAAGCACAAAGCAAGAAGAGAAAGAGAGAATTCTAGAGAGGGAGAATTTTGATCCAAATTTTCTAACCCCTCCAAATGAGGGAGAGCACCCCTTATATATAGAAAAACAAGGTTCAAGCTTGAAATCATCCTACCATACACGTGTATGGAGATGCACTTCAGTAAACAACAGCTGGCAAAGTTGGCAAACAAATATCTGAAAAAGGAGAAAAATGGCCGTCGGCCACCACTGATGGCCAGCAGGCACAAGCCATGGCCGATAAGCTGTGGGGCTGGCCGACAGGCCACCCTCTCCTCCAGACTTGAAACAACAAGCTCTTGGTCCACAACCAAGCACAAAGCAGACAGGTTTAGCAGCTCAAAAGACAAGGCGTTCGGCCAAGAACTTCGGGCACTCAAAACGAACACGAGCATACAAAATCATCGAGTGTTCAAACGATGACATCCAAGTCTTGAGGATGGTCAAAAATGTGGTGTCTACACCTAGTTGACTGGAGATACCAAGATCTAGGTTCAAAGGGACAACCAAGTTGTGTATGACTCAGAAGGATCACTAAGGAGTTTAACTCCTACCCATTTCTATGATGAAATAGTGATGTTTGCAGCGTTTTAGGTTAAGTAAAATTTTAATGATTCTTATATGTAGGTAAACCTAGTGGAGTATGACAGGATATTCTTCATAAGAATCACCTATGTGAGTGTGAACTGGGCCGATTCTATGAAATTTGTGAAGGACTACAATTCTCTAGAGCACTCATGAAAGACCAGGTTGTTTAGGGCCAAAATAAACATAATAGTGAGAACTAAACTGCGTCTAGTGACATGCTGTGTGAGTTCTATTGTCTTGGTTTACACAAACGGCTGAACAGTTCAAGACATCATGTTCACTGGTTAGCTAGTAAATCCAATAGTGTCTCACAAGAGAAGGTTCAAAGCCAAAAGTTACCTATCTTTTGCATAATATTTTCAATTTCTCTACTCTCTGTAATTAGATTATGTTGTTGCATTTTCTCTTCGTCAAATTCCATTCATTTGGGGGATTGTTGGAAAATTAGTTTTTATAAGGCTTATTTTGGGCCAACTTTGAGCCCAAAATTAAGTGGGCCCCAAACGTCTTTTGGGGTGGGTCCGAAGAGGTGACGTGTTCCTTACCGCATAGCAAGTTACATAATGAAAACGGTTCGTCAAAACCATTTATGAGTGAATGGGAAGTTGATGTCGTTTTTGGGTTCGTAGAATGGATAATTAAAAAAGTAAATATGGGTTTCCTTGAAATGGGTTGTCCCATATTGAAACTTTAAGAGAGCTTTTGTGGGTATATAAGCTCTTAGTGTAATAACTTGGGTTGGGCCCCAAGGGGCACCCCAAGTTTGTAGAAGGAAGGAGTTATGGACAAATGGAACCTTGGCTCAAACCACCACACGCGCGAGCGTGCCGCCGCCGTCCGTCCGTCCGACCGGGCATGGATGTGGATCGGGTCAGTTGTAATATTAATTTTTTGGATAAAATTTATTTGAATTTTTTTCCAAAAATTCTTAATAAAATTAAATTTCGATTTTGTGCCAAAATTGAAATTAATTTTCTATCAAAATTTTGCCTCATTCAGTCCGAATTCCTTATAGAATCTTCCGAACAGATTCAAACAGTTTTCTGATCTGTTGGAACCTTAACAGATTCATAACTGTCCAGGCAGATTCAAAATCTAGACAGTTTGCTTAACCACAACAGTTATTTGTTTGAATTTCAAACTGTATTTGCTCGAAACAGTGCACCTGTTCCATATCTGTACCAATTTGAAATTAACACATGTTCAGGTCTATAAAACCAGATCTGTTCCAACATTTTTCTACATTCGAAAAATAGTCTGAAATTTTCATTTTGCTATCCTATTTTTCTCCTTTGCATTATTTATTCTTCATTCTACTTTTAAAGAAAATCTAAGAGAGTATAGAATATAATGTTCTAGTTCGCCGGACAAATTTGTGAAGATCATTGTATCCTAGGAGATAGACGCCACTTAACCGTAAGCACCGTAGCGGGGCAAATCTGTCTTAGGGACAGAGTTTCACACACTCAACTTGGTCTTTAAATATTCATTCGGTTCGGTAAAAATAAATTCGGTATGTAATTTATTTTATTTGTTTGATTTGTTTTAATTTATTTATTTTTCACAGAAGATTATTCCAACACTATGTTCTCCACTTTATTCTCTATCATCTTTGTACATTTTATAACTTCTTATAACCTCTAAATAAATAAGAGGTACCACATATTCTGTAATTATATAAATAATAAATAATAAAATTACATATTTATTGTGCCAATACAACCATAGCCTGATTGAACTTGGGTTGCTCGTCATCCAAGTTGCACTCCAAAAGTTGATATGAAAAGGATTTTGTTATCGTGTCTTAAAGGTGCGAATAAAGAAAATAGTTAAATTTTGTTTACATACCGACACAAAATGCAAGTTTTAATTAGTTCAAAATGATAAAATTCACAATTCTAAGTGATGTTAACATTATTATTATTTTTTTTTTTTTTTCGATCAAAAAAGTTAACATTATTTTTAAATATTAAGCTTATAGTTTTAGACTAATCAAATTATAAAAACATATATATTGATACAAAACTGGTACATACATTTTTATAAAACTATTACATGCAGAATATCTATAAAATATATGTATGCATACATGTTAACAAGATTCTTATAAAAATTAGAGGATTGCTATTCTGATTTAAAAAATAGACTTACTTTCTCGAATCAATGTCAAAAAGATGATCGGATCAATCAATCATATTCTTAACACATCACTAAATCTAGAAAATAAATTTAAAAAATAAACTTTTATATCATTTTTTTTAAAATTAATATTAAAAAATTACTCACCGATTCCGAATCCATTTTTCCAAAGACATCCATGAATGCGATTCCTTTAATTTCTCAGCTTAGGAGATAGATAGATACCTGTATTGATCAAAACATGCACATGCCACATTAAACACAGGCTGTTAAGTCCATTAATTCAAGATATATATCCATCTTTCCGAAGATATATCCATAAATGCGATTCCTTTAATTTCTCAGCTTTGGAGATATATAGATACCTGCACTGATTAAAACATGCACATGCCACATTAAACACAGGCTGTTAAGTCCAATAATTCAAGATATATATCGAATCCTCATAAATTTTGATGATTTACTAGTAATAATTAAATAAAAAATGTTAAAAACGACTCTAAGATTGTTGTTAGTATTAAAAAAAAAATGTATAAAAATGCACTGCAATGTGTGAAATATTTTGAAATATGTAAAGAGTCTATTAAGATTACAAAACGTTTGACATTTAATGGTTTTTATTCACAGCTTTTAGGACTATGATTAATAAGAGGCTTAAATAAATATCTAGAAAAAAAATAGTTAATTTAATTTGTCACTTGAATTATTGACAATCAATGTCCCAAATCCTTAACTTTTATATTTTATAAATTTATGTCTCATTTAGTTTAGGAAAGTACTATGAACTCCAAATAAATTATTAAATTTTTTATCAAATATGAGATCTATACAAATCACATGTGTGTGGATCTCACACTCATTTGAGAAGTTTGATAGAAACTTTAGTAATTTATTTGAGATTCCTAACATAACTTTTTAATTTATCATCTCACGTGACACATCAATAACCATTGATATAATGAGTTTGACATAAGGTGCATTAATATTTAACTGTTACAGATATGTCACATGATATTATACACTAAATGTATTATGGAAAATATAATAACTACAGCATTGTTGTTTTTAAAACTTGAAACAACATTTACAAACTGTAAACTCTTATGCTGTGTTTGGTTGGGGGATTTGGAGAAGGATTTGGAAAGGGAAAGGGAAAAGGTGTGTGAAACTATGTGAAATATAAGCATGATTTTTTCACATTTCACCTACCTTTTCCATTTCTCTTACCATTTTCATTTCTCTTTCCAAATTCCTCTCCAAATCCCCCAACCAAACACACCATTAACGATCTAATTTTGAGAAATAATATTGTATTTATCATCTTTTTATACAACATTTTATTTACTAATAAACTAATGCAATTAAAAAGATAATAAGTATAACGTTATTAAGTTTCGAAACTCAAAACAAGAAATCAACACTAAAGTCTCGTTTGGGAACATACTATTTTAGTAAATTTTTAGGTTTTTTTATTAAAATGAGAGGTAAAAAAAATTAGTATATTTAGAATGACTTTTTAGTTTTTTATGAAAAGATATACAAAAAATAGAGAGAAAATGAAATTTTTAACTTTTTGATATAGATTATTGACTTTTTAATTTTTTTAATTACTTTTTAATTTTTAGATTAATCAGTGAGTTGCCAAACAAGACTTAATATAGACTTGTACAAAGGGGCAACAAAAGTTGAAGAGCCTTTAGGGGATACTTAAAAGAACACAGACGCACAAAACAAAAACAAAAACAAAAGCCTCTTTTAGGAAGTGAATTAAAAGTCACTTCCCAACTTTTAACTCATTTTGGGTTTCATTATCTCTCATATATTTTTACATTTTTTTTCAAAAAAAGTTATAAAAAAAAAAAAAAATCAACTTTTAACCATGTTTTCAAAACACCCCAAATATAGATTGAAACTCAGTTACCTATCATTGCATGAGATGCATATATATACACATACATATATTCATGACTTGGATAGAGTGAGTAAACCCTAAAACCAAGAACAAGAAAAGAAGAAGTGATCAAATGAGTATTGATTTGAGAGGAGAGTGATGATGGAGAAGCATACCTTCTTCAATGAGAGAATAATATATTTATGTATGCAACCTAATGATGATTGCAGGTAAGCATGAGAATAATAATGATATCATCAAATGAAATATTTTCAGATTTAGAAAATCAACTTTTACCAAACCTAGCTATACCAATTATTTATTGGTGTTTTTGAATATTGCATGATTACTGTTTATCCGAGAAGATGTGGTGAATATTGTCTCCAATTATGCATTATGAACATCCACTGTCCAATTACCATTTTCTCTTACCGGATTTCACCTTGAAGGGCACCTACAAATAAAATCAAGTTTTTTATTTTGGTATCCAAATCTTTTTGGGTCCGTGACTGTTAGTTATAAGATTACTTGATTTTTTGTTCCATGTAATCCTTTTTTAAATTGACATGATGAAATTGAGTGACCATTCCTATTACAATAACTACTGTAACAACCCCGACCTGTGATTAGCTAATAATCTTTAATTAAAAATGCTTAATAAGTAATTAAGAAGAAATTTTGTGTTTATTGCATGTTTTATATGTTGTTTGCATTTCTATCAGTTCATGGAAGGAGTATTGTCTGTGATTTTATTTCTTTCTGCGAAGTGAAGGCCTTATTGGCCACCATGTGAAATTGACTTGGTTTCTGTGTTATTTGGAATTTTTAAAATTTTATGGTAAGTTTAATCAAAATTCGATTTGGAATCAAATAATTAGAATAAAATAATGCAAAGCTGTTTAAGTCAAGCTTAATTAAGTCCCCTAATCAAGCCTATATAAAGCCACTTCTAGCACTACTTAGACAGTTTACACTTTTGTTCCTACACTCTTAAGCCTCAAAAATGTGAGAGAATGGAGAGGGGGGGGATTAGGGTGAGAGAATTGAATTCAAGAAGGAAATGAGGATTTGCTAGGGAATTAAAGGGCAATTGAAGAATTAAGCAAGAACTCACTAAGAATTTCAGGAATTGAGAACTTTGGGAAAGAATTTCAATCCTTAAGCTTTGTGTTTGACTCATTCAAGCTTGAATTCAAGAGAAGTTAGAGATTAAGATCAAGAATTGAGCTTAAAGAGCAAGAATTAAGGTCAATCCATGCATGCATACATTTTCTAACATTTTAAGTTTAATTCTCACATGCATGTACTAATTCTACCTTGGTTTGGGGAATTCATCATGTTTTCCATCAAATTACCTTATTTGATCATGATTTGGAAACGTTGAAATCAAGAAATTAGATGCATGGCACATTTTTAACATTTCAAGTTTAATTTTGAGCAATTGGTATGCTTTTGGGTCTTGATTCCATGAAATGATTTTTAATTCTCTATGTTTTACAAGTTTAGACATGTCTTCTCAAGTTTTGGGGCCCAAAAGTTGTGTTTTAAGGCTTTGAATTCGAGTTTTGAACTTGAGAGTGCAATCTGGAAATTCCAGAATTCTGCCTCATCGCTCGAGCAACAGATTTTGCGCTTGAGCAACCACTCTTTGTTTTTCACTTTCACTCGAGTGACCAAAAGTTGGCTCAAGCGTAAAATGCATGCTCCCAGAAGTTTACAAGTTTTACAGACCACTCAAGCAACCAGAGTTGTGCTCGAGCGAAGACCTCAGTCTCACGCTCGAGCGACCATCGGGCAGAAAATTCACACAACTAGTACTTTTGCAGAGTTTACAGATCGCTCAAACGACCACAATAGCGCTTAAATGACCACCTTTATGTTTGAACCTCCACTCGAGCGAAAGAAGTTACCCTTGAGCGAAGACCCTATTTTCAGCAAATTTGACTAAGTGTTTTGAATCATATTTTGGCATCCTCATTACATCTTAGGCATTTTTAAGCCCTAATTAAGACATAATAATGAAGATAAAGTCTAGAAACACACCAAGATAAGAAAGAACTACGTCAAAGAAATTTTGGGTATGTGTTTCAATACATATCCGTTCTGTATTTCTGTAGGTCACGCGCTATTAATCGCCTGATCCATCTGCTATATCTGTTTGTTATTGGAGCTATCTTGTAGACATCCCATTTTTTATGGCCCTTCAAGACTTTAATGCTCTTGCAGGTACATCTGGTAAAGAGTCTGTTTGCTCGCCAAGTGCTCAAAGTCCTCAGCGGAACGCCACAACTTTGAGCCTTTCAAACCCTGCATCTATTTTGTCTCATTTTGGACCATGCCTTGGTCTTTCCAGCCTGCAATCTCTGGTGGCCCGCCAGCCATCCATGGAGGCTGTCGGCCAGTACTTCTTGTCTGCCGGCCATTGATATGCCTTGCTGGCCATCACTGATGGCTGGCCGACCACTAGTGTTTTGTGTAGATATTTTATGTCAACTATTTGCACAGATGCTTGCATCTGTCCACACATAGAGAGCTGAATCTCCTTGTATAGAATTCATCTTTTCTATATATAGGGACCCCCTCTCTCATGTTTTGGGGTTAGAAGATTTCAAACTCAAAAATTCTCTCTTTCTCTCTCTAGATTTCTCTCTATCTTGCAATTGTGTGTACACTTGCCTAGTTATATCACTCTTTTGCATACACATCCTTAACCAAAATTGATCACCTTTGAGCTGAGGTCCCTTAAGGTCTTATTGGAGCTCTTGAAGGTGGTTTTGACTTGTATTTGTGCCTAAGTTGTGATTGGCTTCAAGAGGTATAACACTTGTCTTTTAACTTGTTTTAGTACACTTGTTTCTCTATCTTTTCCCACTGTTTTTGGGCCATTTTTGAGCTGTCAAAATCTTTGTTTTAATGGGTTGAAATTAGTATTTTAAGCCATTTAAGGTTAGGGGGGTGTCTCACTCTTCTGTATTCCTTGCTTCTAAGGCTTTTGCACCTTTGTTTCCCACTTTCAAACCAACCTTTTTTGGGCCGTTAACCACTGAATTTTAGAGTATTTTCAATGGCAAAAAATATGTTTTGACGTCCAAAATTTGAGGGGTTAGCCTCCCCTCCTTATATCTTGTTTGCTAGCCTAGTTAATTCTATATATTAGCATGATTTTCTAGCTTTTTGTAGCTATATTCCAGTATGTTTTTGCCTCTATTTTAGACTGCTTTAGCTCTATTTTGGGCTGTTTGGGTCAATTGATTCTTGTTTAGCATGGTTGTAGTGTAAATGTCCTCACAAAGATGGTGTTTTAGGCCATTAGACACCCCTTGTTTGAGTTGATTGCATGTTTTGGTGTTGTTTTGCACTTCATATCAGCACCTAAAGCTCTACAACCTCCCTCATTTCTTCACTCTTTATTTGCTTTGAGGGTTGTTTCAAACTTGGAATTCTTTAAGCTTGAGATTGAGGTCCATGCTTAATGGTTTAATACTCTTTTGAGGGTTCATTACCAACGGTATGAAACTTCTCTCATGCCTTAAACCATCCCTTGGTTAACACTTCTTTCACTTTAGAAAACTTTCACCAATGGACTTAATTGACTAAGTAATGGTTGGTAATTAAAATGAGTAAATAAAAGTGGCAAGTAAAATTGAGCAAGATAATAACTTGTGTGTTGTGTGTTCAATCAAATGTTAATTGAACACAAGAAAAATTGGGACATTTCATACTCAAAGTGATGAAATGTCTCAAGTTTTCTAGGTCTCCATTGCCCTTGATCATGCATGATAGGGTGACGGTTCTTGAGTGTCTTGTTTTGCATTTATTGAACTTGTACATCTTGAATCACAAGCCATCATGCAATGAAATTGCTTGGATTGGTGGTTTCTGACTTAAGTTCACCTTTCCTTGGATTTGTTCATGAAAATGAGGGGTGAGTTGTGCAAACAATCTGTGAGACTGCCTTCCTTTTACTCTGTTTATCCTCTGTTGCAGCAAGTGAAACAGTGCATCAGTGGCTGACAGGCCACCATCCATGGCTGATAGGGCACTATTGATGGTCGACAGGCCACTTCCATAGCCGGCACCTAGCCGGCAATCTCTACCATTGGCTGGCTGGCCACTGATGCAAACTTCAGCAGAATGTTGGTAAGGTGGAGCAAAATAGTTCTGGAAGTGTTCAACTCTGCAAACAAAGGCTTCCGAGAGCAAAACGGAGGTTTTTTCGAGTGGTATCCAAGCATGTGCACCTTCCATTTCCCGAGGCGGAGTAGTGGTAGAGTAGTTAATATCTTTAATTGCTTAGTTTGCTTACATTTGTGTTATAACTTAATTAGTTGGCTTACTAGTTAGTTCATTCAAGTGATGTAATAATTAGTTAATTAGTTTAGTTAGTTATTAATTTTGGTTTGTAATAATTAGTCTAATTAGCTTAATTAGCTAGCTAATCGCTTATGATGGTTAGATTATGGACATGTTTCAATTAGCATACCTTACGCTTGCATCCATTCATCTTGCATTGCAGACACCGAGGCTCGACGCATCATTCTAACTGCATTGTCGTTTCAATACCTTCTTTTGAATACATGCTTAGACCGCATACTATTTAATTGTTTCATATGCCATATTAGTAGCCAAGCCTATTAATTACATATTGCATGTGTTGCATTAGACATCTTGTATAGTTAGAAATCATGCATATTTTTCTAAACTCACATTTTCTTAGCTTGGAGTACTAGGTGAGTTTTTAATGCTTTAGCATACTTGCACATGTGTGAGTGATTGCCATGTCTAGCATGCTTGCCATGTGGCTAAATGCTTACTTGTTTAAATGCTTGAATGCCTGTGGATGAAGGCTTGCTGCTTTAATTGGAACGATTCAACGAATGTAAGTTTTAAGCCCATTATGTCTAGTGGCAAATTCACAGTTTTAAGCCCACTTTGTTGAGTGGCAAATCCGCAAACTTTAAGCCCACTTGAAGTGGCAAATTCAAACCATTTTCTCAAAACAAACATGAAATTGAATTGTTCTAACTTGAGCAAAATAGTCTATATTTGCTTGTGCCCATCACATAGTAAAAGCTAGCTTAATAAACGGAACAAGAGCACATAATGTTTATAAAAATCATATCATGATTAGTAGAGGCCGATCTTTGATCATGTGAGCAGGGATGCTCAATTCATGACATTCTCCTCTCGTACCTAAGTTCCCGAGCTGAGGCAATTTTGGTGATGACGGACACGTGGTCTTTGGCACGAGTCATGGGTTTCCTAAATTTCTCCCAAAAAAAATATTTAGGTGGGAACTCTGTATCTAGCAAAGCAGTCCATTTTTTTCATTTTTGATCCTAAAATCAATTTTCCAAAAGATTTGCCGAATTTGGACTCTTTGATGTTAATCAATTTCACATTGCACTTGTGAGATTAGATTTAGAACCGCGGGAGTCTGAACTGTAAGACTTCTTTCGAGCTTCCGAAAGGGGGCACAAAAAGCTGAGCTACATATCTGTGAGTAATAACTTTGTAAAGCTATGTTTACGTTTAAGTATTTTCTTATATAATATAACAAGAAATGCTCTGCATTCTGAAATACTATGTTTTGTATCAATGAATGATTGTCCATATATTGAAAAGTATTCGTGGCATCCTTAGCACACGGCCCTTGCCCAGGAGTAACAACACCGTGGTCTATGAGCACAAGGCCTTTGCCCAGGGGTAATAATATCGTGGTCTCATGGCCCTCGCCCAAGGGTAACAATACCGTGGCTTAAGTAAGTTATCTGTTCTCGGTACCGGAAGTTTCTTTATAGAACTGGTCAAATATGACCCTTAATGCTTTGTATCTGATCTGTTGGCGCTAATGGGTGTACCACGTATGATTATCTGTGAAATTGAATAAGTACATGTTTCTGAACTCTAAATAAGAATATGAATCTGTTTCTTATCTGAACTCTGCTTTCCGAATTTGATATAGGACATCATTCATTAAATCCTTTACTCTGTTATTATTCATTGGGCTTCCGCTTACTACTTATATTATGTATGTAGGTGATCAAAAGCGTGACCAGGCTCAATGATGGCTGCCTGGAAATCTATTGTCAGCCAACCTTTACGCATCCCAGAAAGGTTCCCGTCTGAAGAAGTCAAGTTTTTGTGAATCATGTTAAGGACTTACTTTGTTTAGTTTTGTCTTTGTTTATATGTACATTGGGCTAAGTCCCTTATGATAATATATGTATGGTGATGCTTGACTTAAGTAATTTTGACGTCATATGTATATGTTTAAGGTTTAAATTTTCTATCCCATGTATGTCTACACAGCTCTATGGATGTTGTATTTGTATACTTGCTTCCACAGCCCCTTATATTATATGATATTCAGGTCAGAGGCCTTTGGTAATCCCAGAATTACTAGCCGGTTATGATACTAAACCTATAGGGGCGGGTTTGAGTCGTGACAATGACACACAATATTAGGATTACTAAATGATGATACTTTAACAAAGAAATTTTTATAAAAAATTTGTTTCTTGTGGGGTTTGAACCTAATACCCTCTTTATCAAAAACACATCCTCGATTTTCAAGTAATTTATTTAAATTTTCTTTTCCTTGTGTGAATTTAAAAATCATTTTATTTAAATCTTCTATATTTTCTTATAAAGAATTATTTTCAATTTTCAAATCATTTGAAGAATTTTTTAAAGAATCATTTTCCTTTTTTAAACTTTCATTTTTATTTTTCAGAGTTTCATTTTCAATTTTAAAGATTTTATTTTCATTTTTCAATATTTCATTTTCATTTTTCAAAACATAATTTCATTTAAAAGACATTTATTTGATTTTTTGAGAAAATATTGTTTTGAAATAATCTTTTGAAAATCATCATGTAACTGCTCAATAAAATCTAATAATTCATCATATGTGGGAGAATTTGTATTTACCTCATCATCTTCAACTGCCATGAAACAAATATTTGTCACTTCGTTGTCGTTGCTTTCTCTATTGGGATATTTTATATCATCATCATCATCATCTCCATATGCAAATTTTACTTCTTCTATGATTTCATTTTCTTGATTCGTGCCTTCGTGTGTGATTTTTAATTTTTTCCAAATCTCTTTTGCTGTGTCACAAGCACAAATTTTATCATATTTATTAGGATCAAGTGCATAATATAAAATATATATTGCTTTGGCATTTATTTGAATGCTTCTAATATCATCCCCATCCCATTCCTCTTATGTTTTAAGAATTTTCTTTATATCTACGATTTTGGAATGAATAATTGAACCATTTTTAATAATCTTCTATACCATGTAGTTTGTCCCTTGAATATACACCATCATTCTATTTTTTCAATAATTGTAATTATCACCAGTAAAATATAGAAGGTTGGAAGGTGAGTGACCATCAATAATTTGTGTTTCTATAATGGTTGCCATAGATCAACTTTAAGACTGTTAGGTCAAAAAATAAATAACAGTTCTTACTTTGATACCAATTATTATCTCAGGTAGACAACCCAAGAAAAAGAGATGAATTGAATTTCTAAATAAATTACCAAATTAAAAATTTAACCCAAATAATAAATAAATAAATTTTCTCAATAATATTAAGTAGAGAAATAAAATGAGTAAAGGGAAGAGAGATCAAATATAGTGATTTATAGTGATTTGATACGTCGGACCTACATCAACTCCCCAAATATCCTCCTCAAAAATTTCTCTACTATTCTTCAAATAGTAATACACCACTAACTTCATGGGTGCTAGTGAACCTTTATAACAACTGACCAATCCCGATCACTCTGACTAGTTTAGAATTTGGTGCTTAGTCACACCTCACCAAGTGATTTTAACCCAAAAACCACCCACAAAAATAATCTAACTAGTTTTGTCTCCAGTGCCTAGTCTCACCTAACCCAAGTAATTTTATCCCGAAAAATCACTTACAAAAACTCTCTCTCTCTCTCTTTTACAAGAATAATAAGAATAAGGGATAGAAAACCCTTTTACAATTTTGCTCAAACTCTCAACAAATTTTCTCTCAATAGAAATAATTAATCACTGATAGCACACAACACAATATTTAAGACTATTTCAATATCACAAAATTTTCTCTTGTTCACTTCTTGTTTTTTCTCCACATAAAACGCTTCTATTTATATCCAAAATACTAGCCATTGGGAAGGCAGACACTCCTCTGTTTGTTGGAACACGTGGAGACAGACGCTAAGAGAAATCACATGGAAGAAATCATCATGTGGAAGATTACCATCGGTGTAGAGGTTGCATATTTAATTTATTACCTTCGGTGTAGAGGTTGGCTTGTCCATCTTGTTTTGCCACATGTTCAATACTATTGGTTGTAGGTAAAATTGCCCTTAGAATTTTAGTTCTGCTAACCACTAGGATATAACTAGTAATGTTAAACTGCTCAACTGATTAATTCAGCCACAAAGTGTTTCTTTGTCTCTTTCTTTCTTTTCTTTTGCTTCGCATTTTGGAGCCATATGGCTAGTTTGTACTAGAATAAAATATTTTAAGTACTTTGTGTTAATGGTTGTGTGTGTGTAAACTAAATGTATAAATAAAAATAAATAATCCATAAAATAATTAAATAAATTAAATTCCAAATTAATTGCTTACAAAAATTATAAGTCGAGGCTTGTATTAGACATAATCTCCTTAAAGTAGATTTCGCCCTCGCTCCAGTACTTTGAGAATTAACGGCGTCTACTTCCCAGGATGCAACGACTAATACTTGATTTGCAGCACTAAAAACTCAAGTCTGTGAACCAAAACTATGTTGTAACTCTTCTTTCTCTTCCTAAGATTAAATGCAGAACAGATGTAGAAGAACAGGAGGACGATAAGAGGAAAAATAAGGAAGAAATGTTGAAGAAAAATTGATGGAATGAAATGCTGGAATGGCAAGCTATTTATAGCCAACCATGCACCTATTCAAGTAGACCTTAGTGGCTGTTCAGACATGACTGGAAAGTTGCAACCGGAACAGCACCAGCTTAGAAAAGAGGCGACCAGAAAATTCAAAAATTTGAATTTGAAAATTTGGTGCAAAATTTGAATTATTTCCGTAAGGAAAAAAAATTTCCCACAAGAATTTGAAAAAATTCAAACGAATTTTGTCCAAAAAATTAAAGTTATGACCCAACCCGACCCACACTACGCACCTGTGCCTGGCTCAACTCGGCTTGACCAGTCAGCCGGACAACAGTAGCGGCGCGCGTGCGTATGTGGTGGCTTTGGGCCAAGCCCACTTTGTCCATAACTCGCTTCCTTACAAAACTTGGGGTACCCCTTGGGGCCCATCCCAAGTATGGCAAGCTAGACATATACTCATATAAATCCTTAAGTATTTCCTATATGGGACAAGCACATTTCATAAATGTGTAGGAAATCCACCTAAAGCCATTTCCACGAACTCGAAAATGCGCATTGAATTCTCATTCATCAGGAAATGGTTTTGAGCAATCAAATACACGATGTTATTCACTACGCAGAATTAGAAACATTAAAAATAATGCTTGGGTCTTACCTTAATTAATGCTCAAAGCTAGCAAAAAAATAAGTTTATACAAAGCCATTTTCCAACAATCCCCTACATGAATGAAATTTACGATAACAAACATGCAACAAAATGCAGACAAAGAAAGAGTACATTAAGAAGATACACCACATCAAGATAGGTAGTTTTTGGTTTTGAACCTCCTTTGGTGAAAGCCTATCTGACTTAATGGCTAACCAGTGGACGCGATGCCTTGAACTGTTCAGCTATTTGTATAAGCCAAGACAATAGACTACACATAGTGTATCTGTACACACAGTTTGGTTCTCAGAGTTGTGTTCATTTTGGCCCTGAACAACACCTGGTAATTCATGAGTGCTCTAGAGAATTTAGCCTTCTCAATTCTCACAAAACCGGCCCAGTTCACACTTATATAGGTGACTTCTTATTAAGAGTATTCTTTCATACCCCACTTGGATGTCCAAGCTATAAGAATCATTAAAAGCAAAGCTTATCCTATTAACGCTGCAGGTATCACTCTTCTTATCATAGAAATGGATAGAAGAAAACCTCCTTAGTGATACATGAAGTCATCCATAATTCGGTTGTCCCTTTGAACCTAGATCTTGGGATCTGCAGTTAACTAGGTTGGGTTGCCATTATAGCAACTTTTAAGTAATAGGCTTTAATCTCATTCCTCCCGATGAATGGTACACTTACTCTCTGGCTAACCCTTTAGTCAATGGATCCGCAATATTCTCTCTTGACTTTACATATTCTATGAAAATTATTCCAAGTGAGAACAAATGCCTAACGGTATGATTTTGTGCCCACCCTATTGTTGCTTCACTATCACAGTGAATGCATATAGCTCGCATAGGTTTAGGCCACATTGGAATGTCTTCTAAGAAATTACGAAGCCATTATATTTCTTCCCATGTTTTATCTAATACAATAAACTCGGATTCCATTGTCGACCTTGCTATGCATGTCTGCTTGGAGGATTTCCAAGAGACTACAGCACCTCCCAAGGTAAAGACGTATCCACTAGTGAATTTTGAGTCTTTAGTATCTGATATCCAATTTGCATCGCTGTACCCCTCGAATACTGTTGGATATTTGGTATAATGTAAGCCATAAGTCTAAGTATGCCTTAGATACCTAAGTACCCTAATTATCGTTTTCCAGTGATCTAACCCTGGATTACTTGTTTACCTACTCAATTTGCTTACAGCATAGGCTATATCCGACCTAGTACAATTCATTAAGTACATCAAGCTTCTGATTATCCGAGAGTACTCTAATTGTGATATGTCTATACCTGTATTTTTTAACAATTGAAGACTAATGTCAATAGGTGTTTTAGGAGGACGGTCGTCATACTTTCCAAATTTCTCCAGAATCGTCTCAACATAATGAGATTAAGATAAATCATATCCTTCTGATGTTCTAGTAATTTTTATTCCTAGAATTATATCTACTGCTCCCAAATCTTTCATGTCAGACTTTTTGTTCAACATTTTCTTTGTGGATTTAATCATGTCATTATTGCTTCCAATAATGAGCATGTCATCCACATAAAGATAAACTATGACATAGCCTTTGTTTGTGCTTCTAACATAGACGCATTTGTCACATTCGTTTATCTTAAAACTATCCGAAAGCATAGCGTGATCAAACTTTTCATGCCATTATTTCGGAGCTTGTTTTAATCCATAAAGGGATTTGACAAGTTTACAAACCTTTTTCTCTTGGCCAGGAATTTGAAACCCTTCCAGTTGTTCCATATAGATTTCCTCATCCAACTCAGCATTTAAAAAGGTTGTTTTAACATTCGTTTGATGTATCTCCAGATTATACAATTCTGCAATGCGAATAGATGTTATTCTTATCACTGGTTAATAGGTATCAAAATAATTAAGGCCTTCGTTCTGCCTGTATTCCTTAACAACCAGCCTAGCCTTGTATTTATCTAGGGTTAATTACACTAATAGTCCCTATAGTTTGGAACTTGTGTCACTTTGGTCCATGACTTTTCAATTGTGACACATTTGACCCTGAATTTTGAATCTTGTTCCAAATAAGGACAATTGAAAATATTATTAGTTTTTCAAGGGTAAAATCGTCAATTTGATAAAATATAAACTAATTTGACAAAAATAAATGTCAAAAAAATATTTTAAATTTTTTTAAAATTATTTTTATCCACCAATGATAAAATTATGTAAAATTAATAAAAGTTAAATGATTAATTTTTTTAAATTAATTTTACATGATCATCATCCAAACACATAATAAAAATTAATTTGATAAAAAAAAAATAAATGTCGAAAAGATTTATCAATTTTACATAATTTTATTTTTAATAGATAGAAATAATTTTTAAAAATTCAAAAATATTTGTTTGACATTCATTTTTGTCAAATTAGTTTACATTTTATCAAATTGACAATTTTACCCTTGAAAAATCTAATTATATATTTAATTGTCCTTATTTGAAACAAGATTCAAAATTCAAGGTTAAATGTGTCACAATTGAAAAGTCAGGGACTAAAGTGACACAAGCCCCAAACTATAGGGACTATTTGTGTAATTTGCCCATTTATCTATTCAACCATCTGCTTTCATTTTTCTCTTGAATATCCACTTTATATCCAAGAGGTTTACATCCTGTTAGAAGATCCACCAGTTCTCAAGTATAATTTTGCAAAATAGATTCAATTTCACTATTCACAGCCTCTTTCCACGATGGAACTTCATTGAAGTTTTGAGGCTCATTTTCTAACAAGTATGTCAGGAAATGTAGACCAAATGATTTAGAGATCCTAGCCCTCTTGTTACGTCTAGGTTTATCTGCTTCATTATCATTTTGGTCTTCACTACTATCCATAGTAGTATCAAAAGTTCTTTTATTTGAACTTGTCTCTTCAGTTTCCTTGCAAGGAAAAATGTGTTCGAAAAATGACGCATTCCTTGACTCAATAATAGTGTTTACACGCATATCAGGATTTTTAGATCTATGAACTAAAAATCTGCATGCGCTACTATTATTTGCACAAACCAATGAACACGCAATCAATGATTTGTGGTCCTATCTTAGTTGTTTTAGGACTAAGGACTGCCACTTTGGCCAACCACCTCCACACTTTGAGGTAATTGTAGGTAAGTCATTGACCTTTCCGTACTTCATAAGGTGTTTGATTGATTTTCTTGTAGAGTACCCTGTTAAGAATAAAGTTAGCAGACAAAATCGTCTCCCCCAACATGTTCTAAGGTAACCCTGAACTAATCAACATAGCATTCATCATCTCTTTAAGAGTTCGATTTTTTCTCTCAGGAACTTCATTTGACTGAAGAGAACAGGGTGCAGTGGTTTGGTGAATAACACCATGTTCAGAACAAAATTCCTCAAATGGTGCATCATGCACACCACTTTTGTCACTCCTCACTACCTTAATAGTTTTGCCAAGTTGATTTTCAACCTCAAGCATATATCGTTTAAAATTTTCTAAGGCTTCATCTTTACTTCTCAATAAATAAACATAACAATGTCGGATGCAATCATCAATAAAAGTAATAAAGTACTTTTTACCTCCTCTAGTCTGAACAAATTTTAAATTATAGATATCTGTGTGAATTAAGCTTAAAGGTTCAGTACTTCTTTCTACTTTATTAAATGATGCCTTAATGAGTTTTGCCTCAACACAAATCTCACATTTATGATTATGATCAAACTCTAAGTTTGGCATACATTCTAAAGAAACAAGTTTACACAAAGAATTAAAATTAACATGTCCTAATCTACCATGTCATAAAAAAGAAGACTCAGCAATAGAAACAGAAGATGTGTTCTTATTATTAATAGCCAAATTTGGTACAACAGTTAAAACATTGAGCTTAAAAAGCCCATCACTCATGTAACCTCGTCCCACATACATTCCACTCTTGGAGAGTATAACCTTGTTAGATTCAAAGACTGATCTAAACCCATTCTTGATCAACAATGACCCGGAAATCAAATTCTTGCGAATCTCTAACACAAGGAGTACATTGTTAAGAGTGAGTCTGAAGGCCTTTAAACAAAATAACAAAATATAAAGGGCTAGCGGAAGCAAATATATAAAATACAATGCCCATAGAGCTGTACTGACATACATACGACAGAAAATGTAAAACTTTAATTACATAATTAAAGCATCAAACCACGTCACTATCCAAGTACATATAGACAAAACGAAGGACATATACAAACTTAACCAAAAGAAATACAAAAAAAAAAAAAGTATCTTTGACATGGTTCACAAAATTTGATCGCTTCTCAAAAGGGAACCTCATCGGGAGGCACTGTGGCTGGCTGACCCAAAACTCTCCTAGCAGCAGCTTAGGCTTGGTCACGCTTCTACTCAGCTACATATATAAATAATACAGTGAGCTGGAGCCCAGCGAATACTAACAGAGTAAAGGGTTTAATGAATGATTTCCCATAGCAGATTCAAAAAGCAAAATTCGGATCAGAAGCAGATTCATATTCTTATTCAAAGTTCAGAAGCATGTACTTATTCAATTTCACAGATGATCATGCGTGGTACACCCATTAGTACTAACAGATCAAATACAGAGCATTAAGGGTCATACTTGACCAGTTCCATAAAGAAACCTCCGGTACTAGGAACAAATAACATTCTTAAGCCATGGTATTGTTACCCCCAGGCGACGGCCATGAGACCACGGTATTATTACCCTTAGGCAAGGGCCTTGTGCTTATAAACTACAGTATTGTCACCCCCGGGCAAGAGCCATGGGCTAAGGATGCCATGATTACTTTTCAATATATGAACAATCATTCATTGATACAGAATATAGCATTTCAGAAAACAGATCATTTCTTGTCATATCATACAAGAAAATACTTAAACGTAAACATAACTTTACAAAGTTATTACTCATAGATGGCTCCAATAACAAAACAAATATAGTAAACAAATATGGCACGTGACCTACACAAACACAGAACGGATACATATTGAAACACACACCCAAGATTTCTTTAACTTAGTTCTTTCTTATCTTGGTGTGTTTCTAATACTTATCCACATTACTATGTCTTAATCATGGCCTAGGAATGCCTAGAATGCAATAAGGCTGCCAAAATATGCCTTAGAACACTTAGTCAAAATTTTAAAACAGGGCACCTCGCTTAAGCGTTACTTCCTAAGCTCGAGCGAGCCCTAATGTCTACAAAAGTACTAGTTGCATGAATTTTCCCCTTGATGGACGCTCGACGGTCGCTTGAGCGGAAGATTGAATAAACAGGGTCCTCGCTCGAGCGCAACTCTTGTCGCTCGAGCGGTCTGCAAAACTTGTAAAACTTCTGGGAGCATGAATTTTACACTCGAGCTAACTTTTGGTCGTTCGAGCGAAAGTGCAAAACCAAGTGTGGTCGCTCGAGCGGTGAGATAGAATTCTAGAATTTCCAAATTACACTCCCAAGTCCAAAACTCAAATTCAAAGTTTCAAAACAGGGTCTTTTGGGCGAAAAGCTTAAGAAAATATGTGTAAACTTGTAAAACATGGTGAATTCAAAATCATTTTGTAAAATCAAAGCCGAAAAACATGCCAGTTATTCAAAATTCAACTTGAAACTTCCAAAACATAACATGCATGACTTGTCATGAACTCAAACCTTCCAAAACATGGATGAGGTAAGATGATGAGAAATTTGATAAATTCTTAAAACTAAGCCAAAATAGACACATGCATGTGAGATTTGTTTGAAATTCAAACTCAAAATGTGATGAAAATGCATGCATGTATGAATCATGCTCAATTCTATCATCTAAGCTTAATTCTTGTATTTAATCTTTCAGTTATCTTGAATTCATCCTCTTATTGATTCAAACACTTAATTTATGGGTTGAATTCTTACCTTAAGCTTGAGTTCACAAGTGTGGAAGCTTAATTCTCTTAAGTCTTCTTCAATTCCCTCAAAGTCTCTCCAATTCTCCTATACTTCTTTGATCTCAACCTTCTTCTATGTTTTTCCCTCTCTTTCACGTTTGTAGGTTCATAATGATGAAGATGAGATGACTCAAAGTGGTGCATAAGCCTTATATACTCTTGATTGGGAAATTTAATTAATTACGCTTACCACTAATCAATTGAGCTTTATTTATTCTAATTATTTCATTCCGAATCGAATTTCAATTAAACCTATCATAATTTTCTAAGAATCCTAAATAACACATATATCAAGTCAATTTCGTAATCAGATGCCCATAAGGCCTTCAATTCGCAGAATAGAACAAAAACACAAACAGATATTTCTACGATAGACAGATATAAACACAAATAATGCAACACACATGCAATTAATTTAGAATTTCTTTTTAATTACTTATTGGGTATCCTTAATCATGATTTAAGAGTTAATCACAGGTCGGGGTTGTTACACGAGGTCATTTTCAGCACAGTCTTTCCTTGTCCTTCCACAGTTAATGTGGAGAATTTTTCCGTAAAAAGTTGTTCCCCACTTTCCACCACTTTGTAGGTTGTGAACATCTTCTTATTTGCACAAATATGGCGAGTTGCTCTAGTATCCACCCACCATTCCTTAGGATTGCCTACCAAATTAGCCTCAAAGACTACTGCAACAAGATTGATCAAATAAAGATTCATATTCATAACAATTTTAAATGTAGTTTAACTGAGCATATATAATCCATTAGTCTCACACTTTTGATATAATTATACTAACCTCTCTTAAAGTTTTTAATTTACATAACAGTTAGGTCATTTTTTATCAACAATTTGTTAGTTGTGTAAATAAAAAAAATTATCGTCTTCTCTTTTCTACTAAAATATATATTTATTTTTATTTATTTCAGTGTCTACCTGTTGTCTGCACCACTTTAACCTTTATTAGAAGGGAAATTAGTATAATTATGTCAAAAGTATAAAATTAATTGTATTATTTCCAAATCTCAAGAGAAGAACAAATTAAATAAAATACCAATTGAGACTATTGTGTGACAAAAGACATTAATAATAATAATTTGTATAACAAGGAAGGGGGTTTTTCCTTTGAATTGGGATGAGACATTTGTCCGTGGCAATGTGGACCGGACATATGTCCTTCTAGACCCTTCTTGTTCCGCTCCCCATCAAATAACAAGTGTTATGGTTACATTGAAGGAGAGTTGCTATGCTTTGTTCGCCCCTCTTATCCTTTTTTGCACCCAAAAAAACAAAAGGTGAAATATAAAATGCACTTGGCCTTTAGTTTCTAGCCATTCTCTGTTTGTATGCTTGGGATGTGCCCTTTTAGGCTGCCATCAACAGAAACAATGTAGTACTTGAAGCACACTTATTTTCACCATTGGCAAACCTTGCCTATGGTGCAAATGCGGAGACTATTGGACTTCTTACCACATGAGTCCCATTAACCTCATACCAGCCTAAGTACCCATAAGTCCCATTGTACTCATTCCATGACCTAACTCCCAAATCAATTTCAACTGTCAAGTTGAACTCAGCCTTACTGTATTTCCCCGTGAAGGAGATTGTTGACGGCTGCACAATAATTTTCGTACCCATTGGAGCCGTCACCTCTGCTAGATACACCGAATGTGAATCGACCATATTAGTCAGCACCCTCTTAAAGGTGTAACTTGTAATATCAGTGGTGTTCAAGATGACGATAAATGAAGGATAGTTAAGATCCAAACTAGCATTTTCACAGTTGAAATCGGACCTCCTTGTTATAATCTGAATCTGTTGCGCTGTATAGTTCATTCCACAGAGGAAATCAATGTAGTCTTGGACCTCCATGTCATACACAAGTCCAGGGTCCATGGCCTTGTTAGCGTTCACATGTCCTGCCCCAAAATCAAGAGGAGTCCCTGCAGCTCCGGTGGCTATGTCAATGATTGTGCCATTCAAATTATCAAACACATCTGCAGTAGTCATCATAGAAGATCGAATAGCAGCTGAGCTCCAATCCCGGTGGGCTGCTTTCAACAGTGCAGCTATGCCAACTATGTGGGGAGACGCCATGGAAGTGCCAGACACAATTACATAGTCTGAGAGTAATGAACTGCCGTGAATATACGCACTCGACCTGTTGGGTACCCATCCAGCCAAAATCTTGTATCCAGGTGCCAGTATATCAGGTCTAAGTACCCATGGAGCCTCTGAACCCGGCCCTCTTGACGAAAAGCTCGTAACTTGTGGAGCCGGCTTGACACCTAGTAATGTTATCTGGAATTTGATACTCACAGTTGGGTTTTCAAATCCAACTATATAATCCTTCATTAATTCTCCATCTTTAAGGCTCACAACCACAAATGGAGTACCGGAAGAAAATATCTCGACAGAGTTTGAACTTACAATAGCTCCAGCAGCTCCTGATCTGTTCAATTCTTCCCACTGCAGAATCTGCGGATTCATTGATGTTTCGTTGTCAAAATCGCAAAAGATATACTTTCCTGCAACATCTTTAGGGTCTAAGGCACCAAACTGACAAATTTCTTTGCTTTTATTTCCATGTCCGAAGTATAAAGGGACTTTGGAGACTAATAGATTTTCAAGGTAAGTAGACCTTCCGGTAACTGATAAGACCCCATTTCCAAGTGTGACATGAGCCAAAAAATCTCGATCAATAGTTCCTGCACCGACATTGGTGATCCAAGGAGCTTCATTAAACAGCTGATCATGGCCGCTATTTCCAGCTGAACACGACACGAAAATCCCTTTTTCCATTGCTGCAAAAGCTCCGATTGCAATTGGGTTTTTGTAGAATGGAGCCTCAGGGAAGCCTAATGACAAAGACATCAGATCCACACCATCAGCTATGGCCTGGTCCATACCAGCCAGTATGTCGCTCGAGGTTGTAAGGACGGGTTCATTGAAGAATAACACTTTATACATCGCCAATCGAGCCTTCGGTGCCATGCCAATGGCTTTTCCCTTGGCATAACCGAAGTAACTAGCACACGGCACTGGGCTGCCAGCAGCAGTGGATGATGTATGAGTCCCATGACCGAAAAAATCCCTTGGAGAGTCGTAGTCTTCAGTTGTTGATATGTTGAATCCAGCTTGCTTCATTGCTTTACTAAAAGACCGTGCACCGATAAGTTTCCTGTTACAATGAGAAGAATTAAACTCAGTTCCAGTTTCACAGGCACCGCGCCAACGTGCTGGCACCGGAGGCATGTCATCGTCGTTGAAACTCTCACTTTCAGGCCATATCCCGGAGTCGATGATACCAATTATCATGTCATCCCCAAACCCCGCCACGGGCCATAATCCGACATCTTCTTGCAAGCCAAGAAACTTTGGGGAATGGGTTGTGTGGAGATGGCCAAATGTCTCTGCGTACGTTGCAAAATGGCCTGGCATTTTCTGCAGCTGTTCGAGCTGGGATTGTGACAGAACTGCACTGAACCCGTCTATGACATGATTATAAGTGTAGAGATGCGTCGGGGGAACATTGTCTGTGGAAGAGAGGGATGACAGTATTGATGTGTACCAGCTGTGGGGTGTGGAGAAGGGAGCTGGCATAGCTGACCTGTCCATGTGGATGATGTAGCTTCGATGGCCATCGGACAAGGAGGATGATATGGAAGATATGATAAGAAAAATGAGAGAATAGAAGAGGTAGGAAGGCTTTCCATGTTCCATTGTTATGGACACTAATGCTTGATTAACTATGAGATGAAAGATCAAATGATCTCATATATAGGCAGAGCCGGCCCCTGGACAAGGCTGGTGAGTCCGTGACCTCAGGCCCCAAATTATGTTTAAAAAATAGGCACCGAATAATTTTGATCTTAAGCTGTGTTTGATTAATAATTTTGGTCTTATGTTTAATTTATTGAATTGAAATTGAATGAAATAATCACTTTATCATAATATCCATTCTCATGTTTGATTTATTAAAAATAAAAACAAAAAGAATAAATTACAAATAAACCCTTGAGCTTCAATTAAAATACGAATCGCAACTGTGATTCTGAAAATTACATTCTATCCCATGAGGTTTCTAATTTCATAACAAATCGCCTATTTTATTAATAAATTATCAAGTCAATTAATAGTTTTTAATAATGTTAGAAACATATTTCAATTAATAATTTAGGTAATTTTATTATTGTGTAAAAGAGTAATTATGAATTTTATTTTTTTAGTTAATTCTATTAAATAAAAATTTTTGATAAGGGAGTGTTTATAATTTTCCGAATCACAAGCGACAATATGTATTTTAAGCAAATGTATTTGTAATTTACCTCAATAAAAATTACAAATAAAATTATCATTTACCATTATTGGAAAATAATCATTCTATAAAGATCAATTATTCTTCTTGTGCCTCCAAATGTCAGGCCGGCCCTGCATTGTAGGGACATGAGCTAGAGATGATTGATAAAGTCAAGGGCATACATATACGGCTAGTAATGTCTGTTCCCTGTTTCAATACTCTGACATTTAGTCCATGTCCTCAATATTAGAATCAAAATAATAATATTCCCATCACAGATTTGTTGTTGTTGTTGTTGTTGATTTGAAGACAAGGATAGAACCACCTTCATATTCTAATATTCTGGTATTAGTAAGATTTTCATGTTAAAAATATTTTTCAAATTTCAAAAATGAAAGATACTTTTGGTCCAAATATGTTTGTTTCTAAAATCACTTTCTATTTACTTTCAATTTTCGTCGTACCAAATAAATATTTCGAACCATAGTATATATGATTGGTTTCAGTTTTTCAACTAACAAAATTAAAAAGTTCGGATTTGATGCTAAACAGTATTATTTATACATATTCCTTTATTGTGCCAAACAATATCTGAATGGATTTGCTTTCATAAAAACAAAATCTGCAAATAAGTTTTAAGTGGCGATATGCATAAATGGGAGGACAACAATAGTTGCATTTCGCATATAGAAATTAAAACTAACTTTATCTAAAATTAAGTGCATATTGAGACAGTAATTGAGTTTTATATAAAAAGGAGTCGAGCCATTTGCAAGATTAAGATCTATATAACTCTCTCTCTCTTTCATCTTTCTTCTCAGCATCTTTCAAACTTTAGCTCAAAATGATTTAATAGACAAAATATGTAGGAAGATGATTCCATATTACAGCCATTGTCACTCAGTTTTCGAGTAAGATTTTTGAACCAAAAATGCAAATATCCAAGTTCTAAGCATCATTATTGCTACTGAAGCCACAAATGCTAAGGCAACTATTCTACTAAACCTCGCCAATGAGATTATTGAATCCAATCCAGTTAAATGGAAAGGCGAAAATATATTGTTAGTGCAAGAAGCTTTACATCCCAATTGTGAACAATCTATTTCCAAAAGCTACTCAGGCCATAGATAGAAATGATCGTAAAGTTGTTGTAAATGCGATCAATAAAGCTCGTGTTGGGGGTTTCAAAATGTTCAAAGCTTTTGGATGATATTCTGAAAAATGTATCACAAGAGATTCAGATGAGCATAAAGACAGCAAATGTTCATGTTGTAGAATGCTCTAGTATAATTAGAGTAGTTGTAAAACAATGGTTGGCTTCATAACTAAAAACCAACTTTTATATGAGCTCTTAATTATAATTGAAATAATAATAAAGGAATTAACTTTCAAGTGTTAATTCATTCTCATTTGTATGCTTGATTAAGAATATAGCATTTTAAATGGATTAAAGGTTTTTTTTTTATTTATTCGAGTTTGAGATTGGTTGCTCGAAAAATGAAAAGCTAAGCACGACACAAATGGAGTTTTTGTAACACTCCAAACGCTACTCCTTTGGGCGCACTAGCTAAAATCCAATCTAACATTTCCCAAATAGCAATCTTTCAAATCCACAATAATAAATAAAACGGTATCCAATTTACGATTGCTTCTGATCTTAAATAATACACAAAAGAAATCCTAAAATTTCTATCATGGATAAATCTTCATACAATCTGGTCTTGTACTGGATCAATATGTATACATTCTGATAAATATGTATGTGCATATTTATGAATGTATATATGTATGCATGCATGTATGAAGTTGTAGAGATGGTAGAGATACAAAACAATGGCGAAAAACTGATTGGTGGTTTGTTTTCAGCAGTGAAAATGAATAAGACTTACTTGGAAAGAAACAACCTATGTGGGACAAAATCTACTCTCTAAATGGAGTTATATATCAGAACAAAATCTAGTCAGCATGAAAAGTAATCTCTAAAAAATGGAATCATCTCATTTTAGATTCTATGATAAAGCAAGATGTAGTCACCCCAAATTTATGTATTGATTACCTTAATTTTCTCCTCGTTTTGTAGGTAAGTAGTTGAAGAATAGGGTGGGATAACAGTACAAATCTAGTCCTCGGTGCCAAGACATACAGTAAGTTACAGAATTGCGTTATCCTATGAGCATAAACGTTAGTACTAATAAAGTCAATTGAAATATGACAAACAACATAGTTTTACAAAATTGCAATTCATTCCAGCCTCAAAGAGTTCAATACTCTGACAATTTTCTTTTAGCATCTTTAACAAGACAAGCCATGATACATATTTTATACCTCTTCCCCCCACAAAATTTTAGCACAATGTAAATAGAAAACAAATAACATCCCTACTCTCGCAGTTTTTCTTCTCTCCCCTCTTTTTCCAATTAACATGTCTTGTAATAATCATGACAAATGCATTAAACTGCTCGATTGAAGGAAAGTTTCAATTACTCAATGAGGTAGAGAGCCATGCATACCTGAATCAAATATGATCCTGTGCTTTACAATTCAACCACAGCTTCGTCAAAGTGCTCCACCCAAAAAAGTCCAAAATCCATTATCAGTGGCTAAAACAGATGATTGGTTGTCCTCAAATGGAGGGTATAGCTGAAGGAGATTGCGGAGAACCAGTTTCAAGTAGAAAGCTTCTACTACAATACGACCTAGATGTACTTGAAGAAGAAGCGAGACACCTTCCATCTCCACTGTGAAAAAACACCTCGGCTCTATGCATTTTCCCTTTACTCCTTCTCCCTCTCCCATCAGTTCCTTCATACTCTTCATCTTCCACAGCTTCAACAAACCCACTATGCATCGGATCTGAACACTCGTACAGAAGCCGAAGAACTTGCTTAATTGACGGTCTAGCCCTTCCTTCTCTCTGGGTACACCATCTCACAATTGTCGATACTGTTTGAAGTTGATCAAAGTCGAACAAATCACCGATACTGGGGTCCACAAGCTCAGCAAGACTTGACTCTGAATTCAAAAATACTTGGGACCATTCCACCAAATTCTTGTTGTCTTGTATTGCTCTTCTGGCAGTAACCAGTTCTAATAGTAGCACACCATAACTATACACATCACTTTTTTCGGTGAGCTCTTGAGTGGTCACATACTCGGGATCCATGTAACCTGAAAGTCATGCAGTGTTCGACTCCCTTCAGAGCAAGTACAGAGAATTTTTGTGTTTTCTGAAAACAATTTTTGTTTTTTACCTGGAGTGCCCCTGATGTCAGTGTTCACTGGTTCAAAGCAAACTGATCCATCTTTTGAAGCATGCAAAAGGCCAAAATCAGCAACCTGTAAAACAAATCAAGGGCGGGAAAAAAAATATTCCAAAACCATTCATGTGGATGTGCTAAGATGTCCAGTAAATATCAGATGGGCTATTCCAAGATGATAAAATAATAATTAACTCAGTTAATGTTGTTTAGTTATACCAGAGAAATTTGAAGACTACCCGAATTTTAAATTTCAAAACTCATTAAAGCCTTAAAGGGCATCTAACTTGGTATGTTACCTTCGCAATGAAATTCTCGTCTAATAAAATATTGCTGGACTTAATGTCTCTATGGCACAGTGGAGGATCACAATAGAAATGGAGGTACTCCTGCAAGTGGAGATATCAAATTAGAACAAAGTGAATGTCACAAGATGAGAATTAGACTGCAAATGAATGTAGTAGATTTTGAAACTGTAGTATATTGGCTCATAGGTAAGCATTATTCTGCAAATTACCAAGGCATTTGCCACATCAATGGCAATTTGAATTCTAGTCTGCCAACTCAGAGGAGTTCTGCCTGGAGCTGCACATAAATACAGAGACATTTAAGACTTACTAAAAGAAGCCAACTCCAAAGATTTAATTTCCATTGCATCTGAACGCGTCAATTCATCATGCAGAATAGATAGTCATGACCGAAGTTTGATATGGAATCAATATGTTTTATGTGTCATATTTTGTCAAATAAATACATGCATTATGCAATAGAATTGCAAGGTTCTGTTCGAAGAAAAAAAAACTTATATTCCATTTTAAAAGATCAAGCACCAACAAAAAAGTGAACAGAAGAAATTGAGAAGCATACTGTGAAGATGGTCTTTCAAGCTTCCATTTGCCATATACTCATACATGAGAAACCTGCCATAAACAAAAGAGAGTTTTCATTTTTGTCAACAAGAAGTCAAATATATGTGTGCACACATCTGTATATATAAAGGTAGATGGACTACCTTTCATGTCTTTCAATGCAAAAGCCTCTAAGAGAAACAAGATGACGATGATGCAGCCTAGCAAGAAGCTCTATTTCTCTACAGAATTCATCCTCAGCTTGCTCTGAAACTTTGTCCATCCGCTTCACCGCTACTACGGTACCATCACTAAACTGAGCTTTGTAAACAGTTCCAAATCCCCCTTGTCCAATTATTGTGTTGAAGTGATCTGTTGCCTTCTTTGTCTCCTTGTAACCGAATTTTCGAAACATAGACGATGGGCCTGCATTTGGTTCAAATTCCCCCATCCCCCCCAATTAAAATTTTAAAAAAAAAAATGAAAGAGAAGGAAAATCAAAATGACAGAGACAACGATAAGACCCAAAAAAAAAAGGTTACAACTTTTATATGCTAAGACCATGTAACAAGAAAGAAACGAGAATTCTACCTTCCAGAAATTTTCTTGGAGGTTGAGTGTAGCCTTTTGAAGAGGACTTATCAATGGTCTCAGAATCCTCTAGCTCTCTTCTTTTCCTACGAATCAAAAATATCAAGACTACCAACGACACAACCGCAACTGCTGTAACTGCTATACCCAGACATGGAATTAATGTGAGATGAAAGAGATGGTGTGTTTCGTTAAGACGCGGACTCAAGGAGAGCTGGCCTGGGCTAGCAGCAACCAATGGACTCGGAGAAGCCTCGGGTGAAAGCAGAGATGGGGATGGCTCCGAAGCTAGCATAAAAAATGCAATTAAACTATAATCAAATGGCTTAACATATAGATATGAGCATAATGGATAACATCTACAAACATTTAAGATAACCATCATATGTGATGTGAACAGATAATGGGTAAAATCCAGTGTTAAGAGAGAACATCAGAAATAAACTAAATAAAACGTGGCCATCTTTTATGCATAGGCTCATATTACTCAGCAGATTTTTTTCTTTTCGTTTCTTTTTTTTTTTTGCTTTTGGGAAACTATATAGCTAAAATTCCATAAATTACTAGTCAAGTTGAAAAAAATGAGGTGCACATTGAATGGTCAGAGCTTACAGAAGTTCTTTGTTTCTTGGCATTGTCTCATAAGCCAACACTAAAGACTTACAAGTAGTTTCTAAGGAAAAGGTGAGGTGAATTTGAGTAGTCAAATCTGATCTCATCAATGCTGCCAGAAATACTTTTGTAAAACAATACTATTTGAGGAAAATATATACATCATAAGATCAATATGATACAAAGGGACTTGAACAAATCAGGGAGAGGCCTTCTGGAACTTTTTTCCATTGAACCAGCATCTCAAGGAGTGGAGTCACTAGTTTGTAATGAAGATTGACAAACCTTGCAATATTTACATCAAATTGGTTTGTGTTTGTGCCCTTGTCTAATATTTCATTTGATCAATTCTTTTGGGGGTATTGTTCAAACTTCTCATTTAATCTTGCACTTCAAAATGTTTTATTATTATTTTTCATTAGATATGGTAATCAACTATTCTTTACTCCTCTTTCTTTTCTTTCTTTTCTTTCTTTTTCTACTGTGAAAGAGTTAGTCATTTAAATTAAAACTATTTAAAAGCAAATGTAATGCAAATTGTGAGTATATGGTGACTCTTTGGTTACTAAAACAAAAGGAAACACTACCACCATAGTACACCCAAAAATTTAGCAGACTTTGGATTGGACCTCAAGATATCATTCATCACAGTACCTCCTCTTTTTCTTTTCTTTTTTTAATGCACATGCCAATAAAGACACTCAACTAAGCATGCCAACTGCACAGCTTAGAGGTGATTGCCTATGATTCCAAAAAAGATGTTAATGCAACATGGGACGTATGAGTTGTAGATGATACAACCGATGGCATTAGTCAGTATAGTTTTGGACAGATTATCAAGTCAGAGAAACAAAAAGCCATGATTCAGCGAGTTAATATAGGAAAGCTAGGTAAGATAAGACTGAACCAACATAATATTCTCTCCAACTCAGTATGGTAAGAAAAAAATACAAACAACAAAATTAACAGGATATTGATATTTTGGCCACCAAACCTGGTCCATAAGAAATATTAGGGGTAATCACTGGTTCAGTGGTTAAAATCTCGGCCTACTAACCTTGACATTCTAGGTTAAAGTTTGAGGATAGCCACTTTGTGCATTTATACCAAAGGTTAGGTATGTACCCAATCTAATCCCTCCCAAACACCCAATAATGGGTACTAATTGGGCATTGTTTTTTAAAGATAAATATTGTTGCCCATGTTCAGACATAAAATCATTCCCAATAACTAGAAACCGAGAGTCCTACTCGAACACAGCACAGAGGGTGTTCAAACGGAGCACTTTGAAGGTTTTACAAAAGTCCTGAGAGCATTGATCAAAGAGCACTTGAGTGGATGGTTCTTGATTCTCGTTCAAAGTGTGCTTGAGCGGGATGTTGAGATTTCTACTATCTAAGAATCCAAAGAAGGCCACTCAAAGCCCACCAAAAAGGCACTCAACCAGTGCATAATATTTGGAATACTACAAAACTATAACTACAGCAAAAACTTATGAAGCATTGAAAAACCCTACCCTGTCAGGAGTTCTTAGAACACATAAGGAACCCGTCTTTATCAATTCCAGAGAATTGAACTATAAGATTTCAAAACTGTTTTGAGTATTTTTGTAGATTGATTTCATTCTCTAAAAAAACCCACAAATATGTGATACATGCAAGCAATCTACCCTGGTCGATTGAGTATTGGAGTCGTGTGAGTGGAGAAAGGTTGTAACTGTGTATAGTGCAATCTCATCAAGAGAAGTTTGAAGGTTTCAGAGCCACGAGAGTGTGCTGAGCAAATTCGTTTGTGGAAGATGTTACGAATAAAGGTTAATCAAGTTGGGTTCTTCATAAAATCTTGATAGTTAGTGGATTGTTAAATCCACAGGGTGTGCCTGTGGTTTTTCCCTGGGGGACTTTTTTCCCTCATAGTTTTCTTTTTCACTTAGTGATTTGTGGTTACTATTGGAATTTGGATTTGATTGAAATGTATTGGTTGACTTTGTGAATTGAATTGAATAACATATTATAGCAAAACTTGACTTTAAAATTAGTTATCCTTTACTTGGTTTGGATTATTCAACCCCTCTAGGTGCAAACTTGTCCATCTCCACTATTTCAATTCTGAATTCCCCGACACCATTATACCAACCACAAACACAAAGGTGATGGAATCATAGTAAAAAAACAACCAAAATTACATAGGCTGCGGATGGTCTCTTCCACACATTCAGAATATACCCCAATTTCACCACACCAATAAATAAATAAATAATTGCACATAAATCAGTATCTTGTAAGAAAAAATCTCTTGAAGAGGAGATTTAAAATATCAGGGCAAGAACCTACATATTGTTCGACAAAAAATAAAACTATTATTTTCCAGATCTAGTAATACCTGGAGGAGTCATAAGCCCTGGAACCCCAAAGAAGCAGCTTGCAATGTCGACAGCTGACACATTATCAACTTGGCTGGCAAGTGCAACAAAAGTTGCATCCCGACAAGTACTTAACGTCATATTATCCACTGCACCTATTAGATTGCGAAGATATAGAATTCCGGCATTTAAACATGTTCTGCAATTACTTTCCATTGACAGTGGCAGTTGGCAATTTTCGGTGACATCTGGAAATGTTGGAGATTGCAGCATCTGTGTAACAGTTGTTCGACCTTGGCATTCATAATTAACAGGGATTTTGGTCCCCAATCCACAGAAAACAGTTGCATTTCTTGTTATCCCATATAGGTCTAAGGTTTCTGAAATGGAACTCATGCAAATCTGAGATAAATCTGGAGTAACCCCCAGGCTGCTCGTGAGATTTGCATAGCGAGCAATAGAAACTGCAATAAGGGCATTAATGTACCGGCAACATTTCCCTCTTTCTTCTTTATTGGAGCAGATGGAGGCAGCAAGTGTAAAGTTTGACCCACTCAAATCTAATGGACAATCTGCATAAATGAAAGAGAATAAAAATTTCTCGAACTTTCCAATGACAGTAATGTAAAACACAGACAGTAGTTCCAGTAGAAGCTGGAAAAAAAAATGGAAAGAAAGAAAAAGTAAAGGAAATGCCATAGAACAATGAAAATCCTAGTAGAGCTTCTTTTTGGGGGTCTATGTTTTTATGAAGGTCAGGCAATGAAATCCACGCCACATTTCATTTATGTGCAGAGTCCATATGATGGATGCATAGCAATTTTCCGAACACAATGTTGTTGTCAGTCTCAAAACTACAGAATTATATCAATTTACTGTGGTCATCTTTAGGTGATTAGGATTACTTTACCGACAAATTGTAAGTCAAGAGCTGTTTCTTCACAGCTTTAAATCAATTTTTTTGGACATGTTTGAAATACCAGGCCTTTGTGACAGGTTCAATTCAACCATGAGTTCAGCTACCGCCAATTAGTATGCAGCATCAGTTTGATTTATGTTAAGAGGAAGTACAAAACAAATTGTTGAATTAGAAATACCATCAAGAGTTGAATATCTCCAAACAGCTGGCATAGTGCCTTGTTGAGATGAATTAACAATAAAGATGGAATAAATTTGCCAAATGTCAGAGGGAAGATCGAGAATGTTATAGACAGCTCTAATTACAATAAAACTGAATTGGAGTTAAAATTAATGAGAAATGTATAATTGTTCAAAATAGGTAAAAAAAAAAACAAAAGGGTTTTGTCTGTTTCAAAACATAAATCCTAAAATTATGGCCTCTAAAGCCCTCAAATTCCTGCCTTTCATGCCCAGAATTGCAGTATTCAACCAGTAAGCAAACATAATGCATGAAGTCATGTTCATTTGCATCCACCAAACAGATACATACACACTACAAAATCACATAAATCAGTCAAAGCGTGATTTCCAGTGTGATTTCGTAATACAAACCTAAATTAAATAAATGAAACAAGTGTTCTGAAATTTTCATTGAGATAAAACCAAGCTGTAGATGCATAACTTGCCAAAAAAACTATAGATGCATAAACAAATTCATACATAACCGTGGAGATACTTCACTTCAAAACTAATACTCTTTCACGTAATATCGCGTGACAAGATTCACCAACTCCACCAAACGCAAGTCGGAGATCTCCAAATGTCATAAATAATCATGCATCATGTAAATGCCCATTAAATTGAAAACAGAAACAAGAAAGAAAGATACTTAAGAAAAAGAACAATTCAAATAGCTCAAGTTCACAACCAAACCCACGATGCATAATTACCAATCTTGCCCAAAAACCAGTCCAAAAAGCTCAACGTCACAACCAAACCCAAAAGCACTATTACCAATCTCACCCAAAAATCAGACCAAAAAGGCACATTAAATAGCGGTAAACTGTGAAAATGAGAGAAAATGCCATACCTGTGGCTGACATTGTGAGGGAAATGCAGTTAAAGAAAGAACAGCAAACCCATATCCAAATGCCCATTAAATTGTAAACAAAAACAAGAAAGATACTTAAGAAAAAGAACAATTCAAATAGCTCAAGTTCACCACCAAACCCACAACGCACAATTACCAATCTTACCCAAAAGTCAGTCAAAAAAAGCTTAATTTCACACCAAACCCATGTGCACAATTACCAATCTTACCCAAAAACAGTCCCAAAACGCACATAAAACAGAGATGAACTATGAAAATGAAGTCCTTACCAGTAGCTGACACAGTGAGAATAAAATGCATTTCAAGAAAGACCAGAAAACCCAGCAAGAGGACGGTTCTCTGTGCCACCATGGTGGCGGCGGCGAAGGAAAGTGAACCAGAGAGAGAGAGAGGAAGGCGGCGAGGCAAGGTCTCCCGAGAGTCTTAGCACAGTTGTGTGAACTGAAGGGAGCTAGTGCTGTTTTGAGTGTAGTGATGAATAATTAATAAAGAAGACTGGCTCAGAATTGCCAGTCTCAAAAAACCCTCACAGTCACGGAGGGTTGAATAATGTTTTCGGATTCTTCCACATAACTTCTTATAAAATTTAACAATTTTAAACATTATAAATTAGAAATAGTTTAAGATTAAAAAATTAGTAAAACATCTCTTTTTAATTTTATGTAGTAGAAGAAATAGAAAATATTTTTTATTAGGTAAAGTTCCTTGATGAAATTTCTTTGTGGTCATATCAAAGGAAATTTTTTTTGTAAAAATTGAAATTTTTCTATGTCGGGATCGAAATTTCTCTGTGTTGAGATTGAAATTTCTCTAAGTTAGACACAAATTTCTCTGAATCAGGCATAATTTTCTTTGTAAAAATGTTGAAGGACCCCAATTATTATGGAAATATGCATGTCATTTTATAAAATTTTAATATCAAAAACCTTAAAAAAAACTCTCATTTAGAATTTGGGTGAATTACAAACACAACCCTTGAGGTTTACTTATGATGATACAGTTAATATACAACGAGTACCTGGCAGAATAAGTCGGACTGATCCATGCTTCTCGTGCCAATATCTGAGTGATCAAACCCACCAATAAACCTGCAAACAAGTTCAACGAGGAACGAGGAGTCCCCTAGTGAACTCTCCGACGAGTAAGTCAGAAAGAGAAGTAGAGTGTAGAGAAAGATTGGAGATAGAAAGCTTAACCTTCTTTTTGTCTTCAACGTCTGCTTATATCCTTTGGTAATCATTTCACCGTCCCTTCCGACCTGCCACATTGGCCGAAAGTCTATACTGTAGCTTACCTTGTTCAAGATGAGGGGGTGTTGTTCCGACGGAGCGGTGTTGTCGTAATAAATATTGTGATGGGCTGCATTAATGGCGATGTGCAGTGGCAATAACTTTGCAGATCTTTGTCTGCTGATGTGGCTTGTCCTTTACCTGCCACATGTCTGAATATCATTGATTCTTCATGCCATGTTGGCTTCCAGCTGTTCAGGATCTCATCAGTTGGGCTATGTGTTGCGCTCTAAGTGATGGGCTTGGGTTGTTCATAGTGGGCTATGACCTTTGTGGATCTAACCACGTCAGTAGTTCCCCACTTCCAAGTGCAACTTTAGCCCAACGAAGAAAATACTAATGGAGAAGATAAGAAGGACCGACCGCGAAGGGTGGCCGAGTGGGAGGACCGACCATGAGGAGAACCGACCGTGAAGGTTGAGGTGGGGGGGCGCGGGGCTCAAGAGGCGGCGTGTCACGTGATGACTTGAAGTGGAAAAGACAGGGTAAGGGAAGGTGGCAATGAATCGTGATCGTACACATGGCAGCATCTCATGGGAAGGGAGATTAGGCGTTGGGCCAAAAATGAAACGATAGGTCAAGATGGGTGTTGAAAAGACAATTTTGGCAGATGTTTTGAAAAGTTTTCAAACTGGCGAAAAATAATTGTGACCCTTGGAATACGGGCAAGCCTTGGGCTTTTGGTATTATTCGATTTACCTACTTCTTTGTAAAAAATCAAAACATTTCAAGTGTTAACTCCTTTGTTGCTGACGATACACCTCAGCAACATTTCTTGAATTTTCTTACACCCGCTTCCGAAGTTATTCGTAGGCACACCACAGAGATGGCTCAAGAAGAAGCTGGAACCGCCAGGGTTGATCCGTTTGGGGATGACGACGCAGTAGAGCTGGCGAAGCAGTACCGGACGGAGAGACAAGTAGAGAGTGTAGGGGAGCTGGTGGTACAATCCCATTCTTCCACCATGATAGCGGCTCCAAAGCCAATCAGCCAGGCAGAACCAGATCATTGGCATACGAAGGCTGACAAATCAACGGTTACTGCAGTGGACTTGGAGGTTATGCGCGTTAAGTAACAGGTTCCTGCTGAAATAGAGTTACTGTTGCCGTCATCAACGAAGAGGCCATCCGACGCCCGGCCGGAGGAGTTTGCCCTGTACGAAGAAGCATTGAAAGGAGGACTGAGGTTGCCGCTTCTGCAAGTAGTGGTTGATGTCCTAAATCGGTTGAAGGTAGCGCTGGGGCAACTAATGCCCAACACATGGAAGATTGTATTAGCCTGTACAAGCGCGTGGCCGAAGGCGACTGAAGGGGCGGCTATGACGGTGGACGAATTTTTCGCGTGTTATAAGGCCTCAGGACAGCAAGAGACTTGGGTGACGTTGCAGGCGGTGGCAGGGAGGGGTTTGGTGATAGGGCTGCTGTCATCCATTAAGGGTTGGAGGCCGCGGTGGTTTTACGTGTCCGCGAATGGAGGGGTTGGGGTGCGTACGGTGTGGAGAGTGCCCACCAAATCTGTGGAGCCAAAACTGGGGGCGGCAGCAGAGGAGATGATAAAAAATGTGAAGGCATGGAGGGAGAAAGAGGGAGTCAGGTGGGACGACCTCGTTCAACCTTCAGTCTTGTTTGCAGCAGGATTGGGCCCTTAGCCGAGCGTTGGAGATCTGGGATAGGCTGAACTAGAGGCGAGGAGGAAAACGCAAGAGGTTGAGGATATGGCCATCCTCGCCAAGGCCAGTAAGTTCAAAGAGTCCTAGGCAGACCAACCGCCAAAACCGATCGCGAAGGAGAGGATCCGACCTCGCCCCAAACCCCTGGAGAAAAAAGACTTAGGTGGATTTGAGCCACGACCGCCCCCAGTTGATCCTTTGAAGGAGAGGGCCTACAAGGAGATGGAGGGGAAGGGTGTGGTAAAGAAGAAGAGGAGAGTGAGGAGGAGTGAAGAAAAGCCTACCTTAAAGAGGAAGAAGGAAATGACAGCAGAGGAGACCCCCACGGCCAAGGAGGCAGGGGAGGAGGGGGTAGAGGAGATCCCAATAGTTGAGGTCGCCTCAGAGGTTGTGGAGATCGTCCCAGTAGTGGTGGAGATCGCCCAATAAGTTCAAGTAGATGGGGGGCAACTGGCCCTGAGCCAAGGGAAGAGGAACAGCCCCAGGGGGGTCCTGCACCCCAAGGAGGGGGGGGTCAGGCTGACGACTGCTATCTACCATGCCCGCGCGGTGTCTGGATGACTAGAGGGAAAAGAAGGCCCAGCCAGGGCAGCTGTAGATCGCCTTGTGGGGATAGTGGATGATGCAGCCGTCCGCTCGGTGGCCAGGTTCAATGAGGCTGAGTTGCTAAAGGGGTTATGCTCTGCCCAAATGGAGGTAACCACCTTAGAAGGGGCTCTGCTGAGAAAGGCGGCGGCAGCGAAAGCCAAGTTGGAGGAGGTGAAGGCCCAACTTGCAAGTTTCATGAGGGAAAGTACAAGCTGGAAGAGGCTGCACGAGGCGCGTGTGCCAGGAGTTGGGAAGAGGCTGAGAAAGCGAAAAATTAGGAGTATTGGCGGTGGTGCAGAAGATGTTGCCTATCGTGCCCACGTTGAGCTGCTCGCGGCCAAGTTGGAGCTTGAGGACGAACGCCGCAGGGTAGTGTCGCTCGAGTTCCAGCTTGCTGGCGAGCAAAAGAAGCTGGGGGATGCTCAAAAGGCCTACACAGTCGCCGTCGAACAATTGAAGAGGCTATGACCAGTAATGAAGATCTGCGTGCCCAACAAATCAAGGAAAAAGAAGACACAGACCTGCAGATTGTTGGGCTGCAGAAGGAGCTAGAAGATGAGCGTGCCAAGTTGTTGGAGGAGAGGGCAAGGTTGAAGAAAGAGTTGAAAAAAGAGAATACCAAGGCATCTGAACGGCACGGGCTGGTCGGGAACGACCGCTAGGGGCAGGACTGAAGCAGAAGTTATTGAGAGCTTCCAGCGGTCAGACTTCTATAAGCACGAAATGGCTGAGTTCTGGGACAATGGCTGGAAGATGTTCAAGTGTAAAGCTGAAGAGCTGTTCCCAGACTTAGACCTCTGTAGTGTAAAAATTGACGAAGACGATGTGGCCCAAACCGCCCTAGATGAAGGTATTGAAGAAGAAGACCTCGTTCCAGTGAGGAGGAGTAATTGAAGTGAATAAAATTTGTACTTAGAGTTGTTTTGTGTGTTTGTTTTGTTTTTTTTTTTTTTTTTGAAATGCTGTAATGAACTTATGTACAAGTTTGTGAATAAATAAAATTTCAGTTGTGTTTTCATTCGATTGTTCTTGCTTATGCATCTGAAATGAATGAGAATGGTGGCTTGTGTGTGAAGCTTGTGTACAAATCGTTGTACAAATCTCAATGTAAATTGGAGTCGAACTTGTATTAAAAACTCAATGCAGAGTGAAGGTTAAGATGTAATAAAATTACAAGTGTGTGTCTGCCACACTGTTGAAGTGAATGAGTGTGGTTTATTAAAGTTAGGCTTGACTTGTAAAGAAAAAGGCTGAATTGCAACTGTTGATAAATAAGAAAATAGTCTGACTTGTAAAGGAAACATGTAAGAATGTCAAAGACGTGAAGTTCAAATTATGCCCAAAAATGAAGTTGTAAATCGTGTTGCAAGAGTGTTGGTAAATAAAAGATTAGTTTGGAATTTGACTAAGCAAAGAGTGGTGTAAAAACATGGACCTGGAATTTTGACTAAGTGTGTCTACGAATGCCACAAGCATAAGGTTGGCTTGAATGGCCTTACCAGAGCTCTGTATGCGTGCCTAGTTGGGGGTAAGCTATGATTCACTGACTTCGCAAATAATTCAATGGCTTGAAGTAACTCAGTCTTGCGTTGACCAAGGCATTTACGCTCAGTCTGGCTGAGGCTTGTCATGTTCAGGCTGGCTGAGGCTTTTGATGCTCACTCTGGCTGAAGAATTTGGTGCTCAGTTTGGCTGAGGCTTTTGTGCTCAGTCCTGGCTGAGGCTTTTAATGACTTGGTCTGGCCGAGGCTTTTGGTGCTCAGTGTGGCTGAGGCTTTTAACGACTCGGTCTGGTTGACTTCTTCATGCTCAGTCTGGCTGAGGCTTTTTGTCGCTCGGTCTGGACGAGGTGTTTGGTGTTCAGTCTGGCTAAGGCTTTTTGTGCTCAGTGTGGCTGAGGCTTTTAACGACTCGATCTGGCTGAGTTCTTCATGCTCAGTCTGGCTGAGGCTTTTTGGTCGCTCGGTCTGGACAAGGCGTTTGGTGCTCAGTCTGGCTGAAGCTTTTTATGAGTGCTGCAATCAAAATGTTATGGAGATGCCATCTAGATAACTGAGATATAAAATTGTTGTCATGGAAAGTGTAGCCCAGTTGATCAAAACGTTACATTATGTGAGGGGAGAACAAGAATGTTCAAGTGTGTAAATTTGCTGAAAAGAAAATACAATAACTAAGTAATACAAAAGTAGGAATTTATTGAACGTAACGCTCCAAGTGTTCGGGGTTCCACGGGTGGAGGAGATCTCGACCTTTCATGTCCTAAAGTCGGTAAGTGCCGGGTCGTGGTCGGGCTTTCATAACGTAAGGTCCCTTCTACTTGACTACCAGTTTGCCTTCAGTCGGATTTTTGGTGGCAAGGGTTACTTCGCGCAAGACAAGGTCCCCCACAGCGAACTCCCTTGGACGGACTTTGCAATTGTAGTGCGTTCTCATTTTCTGTTGGTATGAGGCCAGTCTGACAGCAGTGGTTTCTCTGAGCTCTTCGATTAGGTCAAGGTCTGTCCGACGAAGCTCTTCGATTACTTCTGGATTCGGATGTAAAACCCTTAGGGTAGGCAGACTGACTTCCACTAGGATGACCGTCTCAGCGCCGTAGGTTAAGCGAAAGAGGGTCTCCCCAGTGGGAGTCCGAGCGGTAGTACGGTAAGCCCAGAGTACATTCGGTAATTCCTCAGCCCAAAGTCCCTTAGCAGCTTCTAGCTTAGTTTTGATGATCTTCAGAAGAGAACGGTTGGTAACCTCGACCTGGCCATTGGCTTGGGGATGACCTGGGAAGGAGAAACATGGTTGGATCTGGAGGTCTGCACAGAACTTCCTGTACTTGGCGTTGTCGAATTGTTTGCCGTTGTCGGAGACGATAGCTTGAGGGATGCCAAACCTGCATACGATCGACTGCCAAATGAATTTGGTTGTGTTCTGCTCAGTGATGGTGGCAAGGGGGTTCTGCCTCTACCCATTTGGTGAAGTAATCGATGGCGACTATCGCGAACTTGGTCTGGCCTCGGCCGGTGGGAAGTGAGCAACTAAGTCGATCTCCCATTTGGCGAACGGATAAGGACTGCAAAGTGTGATCAACTCTGTAGGAGGAGCAAGGGGGATGTTGGCAAAACGCTGACACTTATCACATTTTGAGCACGAAGTCAGTCGCATCTTGATTGAGAGTGGGTCAGAAATAACCAGTGAGAAGTATTTTGTGGGCTAGAGACCTGCCACCCGAATGATTACCACAAATACCCTCATGGATTTCCCGCATCACATAGGTTGCTTGGGCTGGATTGAGGCATCGCAGATACGGGCGTGAAAAAACTATGTTTGTACAAGATGCCACTGACGAAGATGTAATTGGATGACCAGGCCCTGACTTTGGTGGCCTGCTGTTGGTCATCTGGAAGTGCCCCCGTTGTCAAAAATAGGAAGATGTCGGACGCCCAAGGAATGGGTTCATTTGGAGGAACTACACTTTTTGCTGGTCGGGAGGAGATGGCAGGGTGTGCTAGGTATTCGAGACAGGACACTGTAATAGCCCCAACCTGATTAACGCTAATTGGGACTTAATTATACCTAATAATTATTAAGAGGAAAATCCTGGAATTAGTTGCATGTGCATTGCATGAATTACGTGTTATTATCTGTTCGGTGTCGGAATATCTGTTTGTGTTTTTAAACTTTAAAACTTCGAATTAAAGGCCTTATCGGCGACCGAATCCAAAATCGTTTAGTGTTCCATGATTGTCATAATTTATGCGATTTTATGGTATATTTAAGTAAAGTGTGATTTGGTATGATTAGATTAGAATAATTGAAGTTGAATTACACAATTGGATTAAATTACGATTTTGCCACCCTTAGTGGCCCACCACCTCTACATTTTAAGCCATACATACACTTAGACACACATTTTGTTCAGCCTCATTCCTTTTTGTTTGTGCCGACCAAGAAGAGCTAGAGAGGGAGAGATTGGGTTTCTTGCAATTTGCTTGCAGACTTGGAGATTTTGAAGATAATTGTATAATTGAGCCCCTACACCTTATAATTCAAGCTTTAGGTAAGGAGTCCAGCCTTTTATTAATGTGTTTGAGCTTGTTCATGCTTAGTTCTTAAGCCTCTAGTGATTTGAGCCTTGAATTGGTCCATAAGTGTTGGATTAGAGCTAAATTCTTGCATGCATGTGCATACCATGAGATTTTAAGTTGTTTTCTTGGAAAATTCTTGCATGCATGTCCACATTATTGGTTCAATCCATGAGTTCATCTTGTTTTCCATCTAATCATCAAATTCCAAGTTGTTTTGTGGGGTCTGATCATGTTTTAAGAAGTTTGAAACAAGAAAAGTTCATGCATGTTACATTGAACTCATATTCATGTAATTTGGTTTGAAATTGGGTTTCAATTAAACACCCTTGGGCTTTGATTTCTTAAATTGAGTTTTGAAACATGTAATTCTATGTATTTACAAGAGTTTTCCAGAAAATAGGCCCAAGAGGATTGGTCTTGGAACATCAAACTCAAGTTTCAAACTTGGAACTCAAATCTGGAATTTCCAGATTTTGGGTGCCCGCTCGAGCGGGGAAGTGCCGCTCGAGCGGGAAAAACAAGCTCCCAGCATTTCGCGTGTTTTCAGTCCGCTCGAGCGGGGAAACTCGCGCTCGAGCGGGGATTTCATGCATCCAGCACTTTGCCTGATTTTACAGTCCGCTCGATCGGGAGAACACACGCTCGAGCGGATCCCCTTTGTCAGCATGCCCGCTCGAGCGGGGAAAGGCACGCTCGAGCGGGACCTGTTTTTCAGAAAATTTGCCTAAGTGTTCTAAGGCATTCTTTGCATCCTCATCCCATCCTAGGCATTCCTAGGCCATGATTAAAACTCCATACTAAGGGTAAGGGGGTTAGGTATACACTTAGAATCATGGATGTGAGTTTCGTACAATTGAGGTGCATGTTTCAAAGTGTGTATCCGTGATGTGTATTGTAGGTCACGTGCCGCAGTCGGTTTGACCTCTTTGACTTCGTTTATCTGTATCCACGCCCACTGTGAGTAATAACTTTGTAAAGTTATGTTCAATATTATGTATTTTCAGTATACTATGATACGAAATGATTGATTCTTTGAAGAGCTATGATATGTTGAAATGAATGAATGAATGTCCAGTTTTTCTGAAAAGTATTTGTGGCACCCTTAGTCCGGATGGCCTCGCCCGGGGGTAACAATACCGTGGCCTATGGCCCTTGCCTGGGGTAACAATACCATGGCTACTTGCGCGCAAGACATCCTTTGTGGTCGTTGGTACCAACCCTGTTTGTGGTCTTTGGACCTGCCTGTTGTGGTCTTTGGACCTGCCTGTTGTGGTCCTTGGACCTGCCTGTTGTGGTCTTTGGACCTGCCTGATTTGATAGCTAATGAGTGTACCACATATAACCTTATGCGAAGTTTGAATGTGATTATGAACCTCCTTGACCGTTCTGGGTGACTGCATCTCAATCAAGGCCTTGATCTTTTCAGGGTTAGCTTCAATGCCCCGCTACTGACCATGAAACCCAAAACTTCCCAGATCCTACGCCGAAGGCGCACTTCTTCGGTTGAGCTTCATTTGGTACTTACGTAGGGTAGCGAAGGTCTCTCGTAGGTCGTCAGATGATCAGCAGAGAGTTTGCTCTTGACTAGCATGTCGTCGACATATACTTCCATATTTCGACCGATCTGATGATGGAAAACGGCGTTGACCAACCGTTGGTAGGTGGCCCTAGCATTTTTCAGTCCAAACGGCATCACACGGTAATGGTAGGTGCCTCGGTCGATAATGAAGGAGGTGTGTTCACGATCAGATGACATTATATTTGATGATCGGCCGTGGTGTCAACCAGCAGATCTATGGAGGGGAAAGGATAGCTGTCTTTGGGGCAAGCTCGGTTGAGGTCGGAGTAGTCGACACAGAGTCGCCATTTACTATTGTTCTTACGGACCAGGACAACGTTTGATAACCATCTAGGGTAGTCCACGTTCTTGATGAATTGTGCCTCAAGGAGCTTGTCGACTTCTGCGATAATGAGTGTTGCGCTCCGGATGAAAAATACGCTGCTTTTGGCGATAAGGTCAGAATAAGGTTCAATGCTGAGGTGATAGGTTTATGAATGGTCAATACCTGGCATGTCTGAGTGGGTCCAGGCAAATACATCGTTGTGCTCGATCAGGAGGGCGGTAAGGTCGGCTTTTGCTTAGAGGGATAGTTGGCTGCCAATTTTGGCAGTTTTTGCTGGGTTAGTGGGATCAATGGGGACTTCGATAAGTTCTTCAACTGGTTCCCCCCCAACCAGCTCGTCTTCGTCTCTAACATCGAGTCCTTCGATGATCATAGCCTCTTTCAACTTGACTTCTTTGAGTGAGGCGACATAACATTCCTTGGCCACGGTCTGCTCCCCCCTCACTATCCCGACCCCCAGATCGGTGGGGAACTTGACGGCTAGGTGATAAGTTGATGTAATAGCTGGGAAAGCATTCAGGGCGGTAACCAAGGATGATGTTGTAGGCAGAGAGACAGTCGACAATAAGGAAGGTGAGCAGCTTGGTGGTCTGGCGTGGGTGCTCGCCGATTGTGATGGGGAGATTAATGGAGCCAATAAAGGTCACCCGATCACCAGTGAAACCGACCAAGGGGGTTTGGAGAGGGGATAGACTTTCTTCCCCGATCTTGAGCTGGCGGAAGCAGTTGAGGAAAATGATGTCTGAAGAGCTGCCATTGTCTATGAGAACCCATCTGACCTTATAGTTGGAGAAGAGAGCCGAAATGACTAGAGGGTCGTCATGGTGATAACGAATGCCAGTGCAATCGCCGGGAAGGCCGTTTTGTGGAAGGTCGGTCCAATGTGGCAACCTCTTTGTCTGAGCCTTGCCTTATTTTCCTGAGTTCTACGCGCTAAGCCGAACGGATGGTCCTCCACAGCAAGCCCGCCGGAAATAACTCTGATTTCTCCAACAGGTGGGACGGGATTACTTTGTGCCCGAGGTTGCTGTGGAGGGTGATCATGACCTTGATTTGGTTGGGCTAGCTGCCGGGGAGGAGTGCACCGTCGGGTGTTTCTGGTGGGCTCTGTCCTTTTTCTCTGCTGGGGGCGGGTCCGTGAACCGGCTAAGACGTCCCTGACGTATTAAGGTCTCGACCTGATCTTTGAGGTTAACACACTCATCGTATTATGGCTATGGTCCTGGTGAAAACGCAGTATTTGGATTGGTCCTTCCGATTGGAAGGGGTTCTTGATGGTTAGGGCCATTTGAGGGGGTAGTCCTGCTAGATCTGGTTGAGGACTTGTTCCATGGGGGAGTTAAGGGGTGTACCGCTCGAACCGACTGGGCGGTCGGACAGGTATCGGCCGGTCGGCTCGGGGGGGTCGGTCGGTATAATGTGGTGTTTGGGTATTATACTGGGTGTTTCTAGCTTCTGAGTCTTTTCGTTGTTCTCGGGGGGGGTCAGGTGTTTTGTTGTAGGGTCTTGGCGGGCTGCTAGGGAATCTTCGATGTTCATGTATTTTGGGCTTTGGAAAGTAAGGTTGTCATGGAGGTGGAGGGGTTTTTGGAGAGGGAGAAGAGGAAGTCAGACGACCGTACTGGCCATGAAAGCTGTAAGGATGACTTTCATCGTTTTCCGCCACTTGCAGGGCTTCGTTGTTGAAGCGGGTAACGAAACTGCGCAGGGACTCCCCCTCGATCTGGCGGATGTTGAGGAGTTGGGTTGCCGGACGGCGTTGGCGCTGGGCTCCAATAAAATGACTGAGGAAAGAGTCACTGAGATGCTGGAAAGTGGGGACGGAGTCTGCTGGTAACTGGCTAAACCACAGTCGAGCTGACCCCTTCAGTGTCACAGGAAAGCTCAACACATGATCTTGTCAAGGAATGAGTGGAGGATCATGAGGGTTCTGTAGGTCTCCAGATGGTCAACTGGGTCTGTCATTGTAGACACACCCCATTTTTGACCGACCTTAAGACTTTCACGATCTGAGTTGAGTGCTCGTCCCCTCTCGTGAACCCTGCCTCTGAACTTCCGGGCTTTTCTGTGCCTTGCCTCGGTTTGCGAACCAAGTGGTTTCCTGTTTTCTTCCAGGGAGGGAGAGTCTCGTAACCAAGGTCATGGGTACACATTTCATGGTCGTAGGCCATTCTTTCCATTTCGGAGCCCGGTTCTCGGTTTTTGGAGCCTCAGGGCGTGTGCCTCGGTTCGGGATGCCTAACTACCTCCGTTCGCTCCAGTTTTTGGCATGCATCCTATTTACTTCCTTTTGAGGGACACTGTGGTCTGAGAGACCCACTTCATGGTCGAACACCACTCCCGATGCCTAACAGTCAGTTTTCGGGGCCTCGGACTGCGCGTTTCGGCCCCCGAACCTTCATTTTGCATCGGTTTTCGTTCATTTTTGGCAGGGACCTCTGTTTCATCACCAGGAAGGTCATAGAAGGGTGGGAGGCCAGTAATTTTTTTCGGCGACCAGTTATATTCCTTCCTCGCCCTCCGATGCCATTTTTCTCACTCCAAAGCCAATGTTGACCACTCTAAGGCCACTTTCTTCAGCTCCAAACCACATATTTGTGTTGTACACACCTGGGAGGACACAAATATCACATGGCCGGCCAGTAATTCCTTTGAACCTTTTGAACCCCTTTGAAAAGTGGTTGTTCTCTCTCATGGTTTATAGTTGCCAATTTTGGACCACAGGGTTGTGTTGAGGGCACTGGGAGGACATCAATTGGTGGTGGCCGGCCACTATTTCAACTTGGCCTTTTTGACCCCTGGCCGGCCGGCCATGGGAGGTGGCCGGCCGGCCACCTGCAGCTTCAATACTTGGCCGCCTTGATCCTTACAGCAAGGTTTTAAAACCCGGACCGGACCGGCCGGTTCAAACCGGTTGAACCGGTGACCGGAGGGGGCTCCGGTCCGGTCAGCCCACCAAAACCGGCCATCTGCAAAAACCGGAAGATTTAGTGAAAACCGGTGAACCCACCGGTTAAACCGGTGAACCGGTTGACCCGGCACCGGGTTGATCAAACCGGACTGGTCCGAAAATATTTTTTTTTTAAAATTTTTTCTTTGTTTTTTTATTTTCTTTCTTTCTTTCTTTTTCTTTCTTTCTTTCTTATTTATATATATATATATATATATAAATATATATATAATATAAAATATAAGAATATAAGAAATTTTAATTTGAAACTCTTTTTCAAGGGTCTCCTCTTGTGAGGAATCCCATTAAGAGATTGATGAAATTATTGTGAAAGTCTTCACCTATTTATAAGAAAAAAACTCTTTCAAAAAACTCAAAAATCCATGTGGGATTCAATCAAATGTATTGGAGGGAATATTGAAATTTTGATATCCCCCAAAATTTTTGCTCTCCTTTCAATCAAATTATTTGAATTAAAATCATATGGAGGGAATATTAAATATTGATTTTATCTTCCAAAATTGAAATTAATAATATTTTAAAATGTATTATTATATTTTTCAGTAAAAAAATATTAGGACAAATATTTAAGATAATTTAATATTTTTAATTTATAATTTTATTACTTATATTTTTATTTAAATATTTTAATATATTTATTACGTCACGGTTCGATTCCGGTTTGATTCCGGTTGAACCGGTGACCCGTCCACCCGGTCCCTTTTCCGGTTCACTCACCGGTCCGGTTTTTAAAACATTGCCTTACAGGTGGTACATTACAGCTGTATACTTTTTTTCCCCCCAAAATCTGTATCCGGGGGAAAACTTATTGGGGGGAAACTTGGCTTGTTTTCCCCCCATTTTTCCCTCCTTTTCTCCCCCTCTTTGGTCCATATAACCAGCCTCCAGCATTGGTCCAAGGGTTACAAAATTTGTTTTGAGAGCCTTGCATCAATTCTCCCTCTCTCTCTACTCTAAGCCTCAAAACCCTTAAGCTCTTATACCCATTTCTACACCACCACCTAGCACTACACTACCACTTCCATTTCCAGTAGCTTGGAGCTCTTCTCAGAGGCTAGGAGGCACCATTTTTCAGTCCAAGAGGCAGCCAAGGCTTGGTCTTCAAGGGTAAGCACCATTTCCCCCTTTTCTAGCTCATTTTTGTACCATTTCTTAGCCCTCTTTGCTTACTATTTTGAGCTCCGGCCATAACTGGAAATGTCATTTTTTTTGAGCTCATTTTTCTGTTTCATTAAGGGTCTTACCCTGTTTGGGACCCCCATCTTGCACTTGCTTCATTACCCTTCTTTATGCCATAATTTTGCATAGTATTTTTGGCCTATGTGTAATCTGTTTTGGAGTATGATATAAACTGTAACTGAGCTTATTTTGAGCCCTTCTTCAACATTGAAGAAGGGCTCACCACTGTTTGGGACCTCCATGTATCACTTGCCATTGTACCCCTCTTTGGTCCCCTTTTTTGCATGATTTATTAGTTTATTGAGCCTCTGTTTTTGGACTTTGGTCTGAACTTAAATAGCCCTATTTTGACCCCCTCTTCATGTTTCATCAAGGGTCTATGGCTGTTTGAGACATCCTTGGTATACTTCATGTTATAGCCCTCTTGGTAGCCTCATTTTGCATGATATTTTGAGCCTATTTTCACACTGTTTTGAGCTCGGCCATAAACTGTAAAAAGCCTTATTTTGGGTCCCTCTTCAGCATTGTTGAAGGGCCCTCACTTGTTTGAGATCTCCATGCATCACTTGCTTCTTTGCCCCTTGGTTGGCTCATTTCTTGCATGAGATCTTTGGCATAGTTGCATCTGTTTTTGGGACCTGTCATAAACTGTAATACATCATATTTTTGGCCCCTCTTAAATATTTTAGAAGGCCCCTTCTCTGTTTGGGGCCATAATTTGTGACTTGCCTCATTACCTCCATCGCGGAGCCATTTTTGTATGCTAATTTAGCCCTACTTGGGCCCAGTGTTTGGCCTCACTCTAAACTGTAAAAATGCTTGTCTCGGGGCTGCCTTGCTTCTGTCTTTTCATTTCATATTCAAATTATGTATGCATTGTATAGTTACAGGCCATTTCATGCGCCAAAACCCGTGTTCCGGGACTCGTTTCATGCATCAGGTTTCATTTTACCGGGTTCCAGGGCTGTTTTGCATCTCATTTTACCTCTGATTTTTGCATGTTTGCATATCATATCCCATGTCTTGCCATGTCTTGTTAGAGTGGCATTCCGTGCCGTAGGTTCGGTTCTCGGTTTGCGTGCACGTATGCACGCATCTCGAGTTGTCTCATTTTCATTATGGCCTCTCATGTGAGTGTGGCTGAGGTCCACTTATGTTAGTGTAAGTCCATATTGCATTGCGTGTGCCATTTCATTCCATAGCATTGCGTATGCTAGGTTGTATGTTAGTGCATTGTGTATGCCATGTTACCACGTGCATCGTGCATGCCATTTCATAGCATGTTGCATGTTAGGTTGTATCTTAGTTGCATTTCATGCATATTGCATTATGTTCGGGATAGGAGTTAGCCCGGGCACGGGAAACGAGGTACGTTCCGTACTCCGAGTGACGGAACGTGTCTCAATTCCCCAGTCACCGACACTCCGGATTATCCATAATGGAGTTAGGTTTTGTTGTATTTTCATATGCATTCATTTCATATTGAGTTGTGCAATTCGACTCCTCGACCATCATGCATCGATATACGTGATTGGTGGCACGAGGATCGAGACATGCATACATTTGTGAAAATACATTGCCATGCCCCTTTCTTGCTCTCTGTTGCAGCAAAATGAAGAATCAGCAACTTTTCGGAGCTTGGCACGCATTTCAAGAACAGGTGCAAACAGAGGCTAATTGGGGCATCGTCATGGATTTCCGCACAAAGGCAACCCGAACATGCATCATTCATCACCCGGAGCGGAATCAAGGTAGTCCCTGGCTTGCATGCCAGTTTTACAGCTTTCTTAGTTAATTTGTTAATTAATTAGGAATTTGTACATTATTTGGACTGTATTATTCTTTTATTCGGGACTGTATATTTATTCGGACCCTCTGCGCGAGGGCATAATTGTAATAAGTGTGGGTGAATGTGATGTATGTCTTCCAATCCCACGTCTTTCTTCCCTTTTATTTACCTGCTTATGATGGTTAGATTAGGGCATGTTTCAATTAGCATACAGTATGATAGCATGTTTGCATTCATTCATCTGTTTTGCATGCACCGGGCTCGGCGCACCATACTAACTGCATTTGTATTTCAATTCCAAGTTGAATACATGTTAACTGTAGCATTCCATATGCCATGTTTAGGATAACCGAGCCTGCTATAGTTGCATTTTTGCATGTGTTGCATTAGGCAATCCTGTATACTTAGGATCATGCATGATTTCTAATGAGTTTATGTTTTGGCTTGGAGTACTCGGTGAGTTTTATGATTTAGCATCCTTGCATGCGTGTGAGTGACTGCCATAAATAGCATGCTTACCATGAGGCTAACTGCTTATATGATATAACTGCCTTGAATGCCTGTGGGTGGAGGTTGGGTTATTTGGATTGGAACAATTCATCAAGTGTTTTAAGCCCACCCGAGGGTGGCAAAATCTACATTTTAAGCCTACCTGCGGGTAACAAACCATCTTTCAAAAATAAGCATGAAATGTTTTGTCCCAATTCAGGCGACCCGGTCTATACTTGTATGTTGTGCGCATCACATAGTAACCTAGGCTAATAACCAGAATAAGAACATACAATGTTTTCAAAAATAGATATCATGGTTAGTAGAGGCCGATCTTTGACCGGGCGAGCGGGGGTGTTCACGAAGTGACCTTCTCCAATCGTACCCAAGTTCCCGAGCCGAGGCAACTTTGGTGATGACGGACACGTGGTCTTTGGCACCGAGTTAGGGTTTTCTAAATTTCCCATAAAAAAACATTTAGGTGGCGACTCTGTATCTGGCAAAGCAGTCCATGTTTGGCACTTCTTTTCAAAAAATCTGTTTTCAAAATCGATTTACCGGATTTGGACTCTTTGGTTCAAGATTAAGAACCGTGACATTTGAGTCCTTGAACTGCAGTGACCCCAATATGAACGGAACGGGACTTAACGCTCCCGAGGCGTTTGGGGACGTCTACAGTCGTACCATCAAAAGAGTTTATGGTGGGCATTTTGAACTTAGAGGGTAGAGGTTTATCCTGGCTGGAAGTAACAAATGGTGAGTTTGCAGTGGTAGAGGGTTTATGCTGCATGTTCTACATGACCCCTTGGAGTTGGAGCTTCATGGCTCGGAGTTCGGCGTCCCAGAGAGGGATGTTATCACCACCGGAAGGCGGGGGGGGTTGGACACTACTAGCTTCCCCTTCAGGGGTTGGTGCTAAGACCGATGGATGCGGGGGTCAGGGTGGTATATTTATGTTAGAAGGAGGAGGTTGCAAACCTTCCAAGTTTGGTGGATAGGGTTGCAGGATAGTGTGGCTTAGGGCTCGCTCTGGGTTGGGCGGAATATCGGGAGGTGGTGGCAGAGGCATAGGAAGGTTTCTTTGGAGTAGAGCATTTATCAGGGCTTGGTTTTGCTCGACCATGAGGTTAATGCTATTGGTAAGCTTGATGAAATACTGTGGTGGGTTGTTTGGATTAGGAGGGTCGGTTTGATGGTCGGCAGCATTATGGTGAGAAGCCATGGATCTAGTCGTGACCATACACTTTGATTGGTAGTAGAAAAAGGTTGTTGGGACAGGGTCTTCGGCAACAATGAGCACAACTGGCGCACAGAGCAAAGCTTTCCCAAAGACGACGCCAACTGATGATACAGTTAATATACAACGGGTACCTGGCAGAACGGGTCGGACTGATCCACGCTTCTCGTGCCAATATCCGAGTGATCAAACCCACCAATGAACCTGCAGACAAGTTCAACGGGGAACGGGGAACGGGGAGTCCCCCGGTGAACTCTCTAACGAGTAAGTCAGAAAGAGAAGTAGAGTGTAGAGAGAGATTGGAGATAGAAAACTTAACCTTCTTCTTGTCTTCAACGTCTGCTTATATCCTTTGGTAATCATTTCATTGTCTCTTCCGACCTGCCACCTTGGCCGAAAGTCTATGCTGTAGCTTACCTTGTACAGGGTGAGGGGGTGTTGTTCCGACGGAGCGGTGTTGTCGTAATAAATGCTGTGATGGGCTGCATTAATGGCGATGTGCAGTGGCAATAACTTTGCAGATCTTTGTCTGCTGATGTGGCTTGTCCTTACCTGTCATATGTCTGAATATCATTGGTTTTTCGTGCCATGTTGGCTTCCAGCTGTTCAGGATCTCATCAGTTGGGTTATGTGTTGGGCTCTAAGTGATAGACTTGGGTTGTTCATAGTGGGCTATGACCTTTGTGGGCCTAACTACGTCAACTTAAATTACAAATTACCTCTTGTGGTTCTAGAAATTACATTATGCCCCATGGGGTTTCTAATTTCATAACAAATAAGTCTTTTTATTAATAAATCATTAAATTAATTAACAATTTTTAATAATGTTAAAATTTTATTTTAATTAATAATTCAAATAATTTTATTATTGTATAGATAAACAGTTAGAAATTTCACTTTTTCAATTAATTCTATTAAATAAAAAATTCTAACAGGGAGGTATTTGTAATTTTTCAAATCACCTATAAGGGCAATTCGTATTTTAAGTAAATCTCAGAGGGTGTATTTGTAATTTACCTTTAAAATTTCTATCAACATTACAAATCTACCCTTATTAATGTAAAATTTATTCTGAAAAAAAAAAACTAATGGCTCAAATTTATTTCATATGTGGACCTCACATTTCATCAATTCAATCTCCACTATACAAATACATTCGAGGTAAATTCAAAGTTTGTAAGAGTGGATTCCTAATAAATGATTTAAACATCAAGTTTAGAGAATTTGAGGGACCCATGAGAATCACTACGAGTCTCGTTTCAATTATTCACATCTTTCATTTTGTAAGACTTTAAGTGTAAGTCATTGGTTAAAAAATCAAATGAATTTGATAATTAAAATATTTTTATTTTATGACATTAAACACTATAAAATTAAAATGTTTCGATTGTCAAATTGATTGCTTTTCTCCATAAATGATATACATGAATAACTTGCAAAATGAACTATTAATGTAGCGATTCTAATTTTTCGTAAGTTATTATTTATTTATTTATTTATTATTATTATTATTATTATTTTGACTTTGTTAATTGCGTGAATACATGAGAATTTAATGTGTTATTTAATTACACATAATTAATTTGAATATTATATATATATATATAAGGTGTTGTATATATTAATTTTATATTTATATATATTGTATTTATATAATAAAATATAATATAATGTTATTAGGTTATAAGTATTAGAGGCTTACTAAAAATAAAATAAAAAATTTAAAAAAAATTTAAAAAATAAATATAAAAAAAATGAGAGAGAGCCGCCAAGAAGGAAAGAGGGCTCACTGTGTGCGACAACAAGTGAGATTAATCAAAATCAAGGGCAAGCCGAGAAAGAGAATAGAGAGACGACAAAGAGAAAAATGAGAGAAGAAAAAAGAATTAGAGTTTTGTTTTTGTAGTTTCATTAATTTTTTAAATATTTTTTTGATTTTTAAAAAAAAATATTGTGAGTGTAAAATTCATTTTTCTTTATTTATGTTTAATTTGTTGTTTTTATTTATTTATTTGATATTGGTTTAAGTTTGTATTTGTATGTAGATGATGGATTGATTTTAATCATTTTGATTAGTTGTATATGCGTATATAAAGTTTAAGATTTTTATATGTATTTATTTTATGATTGTAATCATACTCATAAATATATGAAATTAAAATAAATTAGGAATCCATAAATAAATTCTGAATACTCTACCATGATTCCATAGATTGTTATTTAATTTGAATGCGGGTGAGAAAGTGTATAAAAAAAACAAAGTGAGGATTATAAGATTTATTTAAATGTTTTAGGCTCGGTATTGTTGTGTTTGTTCTCATGAGTAGATGAGGGGTTGTGTATATATATATTGTTGCCTCGTTCTCAGGAGTAGATGAGTTTTTTGATTTACGTGTGTACATATATGCTAATCATCTAAGGAGTGTGGGTCAAACTCGAGACGATATCCCCGTGCAAGTTTGGCTTCGAAGTGGTATTAGGAATACGGGAGGCACATGGGATATATGTGTAAGCCAGAAGTAAATGGCTGAAGTGGTAGAGTTAAGGTACAAAGAATTAAATACGAACTTAATGGTATAATTTGAATTGTTTTGATTTGTACATCTTGAAAAATAGTAAAAGATCTCAACAAATTACGAAATTTAAGTAGAGACATGTATACATAATTCTAAATAACTTTTGTATTTTAACTTTTTACTTAAAAAATCGATTAGAATTTGTAATCAGATGATCTTGGTTACAATATTTTTTATTCATTTTAACAATGTAGATTTTAGATGCTGTTTTATCCCACGAAACGAGCTCGTTTTTTTTAATTTTGCGTAAACTAACACTTTTCGTATTTTGAACTTTTTCCAAAAAAAATCATCTTAGGACAGTTTCTTTTCATTTTCAATTTCAGATTTTTTTGTTGAATTCCGTCTAGGTTCTTCTATCAAATTTTTCTCTCAATCTATTCAATTTCTACTAAATTCGTTCGCGTCACCTTTTAGAAAATTTGATCATGTACAACTTTTGTTTTTTAAGTCTTGGTCAATTCGAATGATTTAAGCATGAAATGATATGTTTTTTATACTTTTTCAGTAATTTACTTATGATTAAATTATACTAACTTCATTTTTTTGAAGAATGGTGGATCTTATTAACTTTTTATGCAGAACTGATCCATCATATTATTATTGTTATTGGTATACTCAATTTATGTTTAATTGTGTACAGGTAAGAAACTAAATGTCACCGTATCCCGAGAAACTACCCCTTCGTCTAAGTACGGGTGGAATTACTTGTCTTGTCCCGTAATAAGAATTAAATGAACTTTTGTTTGTGTCTGGTGGACACGTTGGTGTAAAATCTTATACTCATATCAATATACTTATATACTGACTCGTTTTGTTTGAGTACAGCTGAGCTTCCTTTGCAAGATTAGTTGGGACTACGGTGGTGACGAGAAATAACTACGATTGTAAGGCATGTCTTTTGGATGTCTTTTGTTTTATGGAGTCTATAGTTGATATTAGTTTATTTATATTTTTTTATGACCTTAGTATTTTGATAATTTGACATTGTGGGTTATTTTCTAACTTTATATTATTTAAATTGTTTTGACTATTTGTTGCTACTTTAATGTTGGATGTATTGAATAGTCATGAATTTATGATGGATGGTTTGGTTAGAGTTTGTTAATTTATTTTTTTTTTATCCCTCGTATTTTTTTTTTTTTTTTTTGAGAATTGAGATTTACTTAAATTTTATAGAAATGAGAACATTTAGATTTTGTTTCATCCTTGAGATTTTGGATAATGCAATATTAATTGAGATTTAGTTCTAATTTAATATTTAATTATTTAAATTTTGAAACGTGACAATTAAAATTATCAAAATACTTATGGACCCATAGGATTTTCAAGTTCTCTCTAAGACTTGACTTTTTTTTAGCTAAATAGGTTAAATAATTGCTGCTTTTGTATGAAATATGAACAAAATTTTGAAATTTGGTATTTAATCCTTCTAATTTTGTTCATATTGTGTGAGATTTGCTTTAGATTGTTTGAGATTTGTTAAAATTACCTCTAATTTTATCTTTTTGCTTGATTGCTTTTGTTAATTGCTTCAGATTTGTTGATTGATTTGTTGATTTCTGTTCAAAATTGGTGAAACAATTTCTGATATTGTAAAAAAAAAAAAAAATCTTTTAAACAATTTTTGTTTTACACAAATTTTTGTTTAATATTTTTTTTTTTGGTGAATTTGGTTTTATAAAAAATTTTGGCCTTGTTTTGTTAGAAAGGAGGGAGAGAGGAAACAGTTGACTTTTAGATGAATTGGCACATTTGATATTTGTTAATTGTTAAATTTGACAACTACCATTTTTAACCATTGGAGCACCAATTTTTGAACGTAACTATTATATTTTAGCTTTAACAGCTCTAACGATAAACCATAAGAAATATTCTAAATTACTAACGGTTTTGGCCTGGGCTAAACAAATATATATTTTTGACCAAATAAAGTCAAAAAGTAAAAAAATTGTTGTCTTGATCTAAAAAGTAATTAAAAAAGAGTGGTGATTGATACACCCAGTGGGGGTCTCACCCCCAGTGAGGTGGCGAGCCCCCACAGGCCAAGACCTTAAAAACAAAAACAAAAAAAAAAAAAAAAAAAAAAAAAACTGTTTTTGGACCAATCCCCCAGTGACACCTCACTGGGGGTAGGAAGTATTTCCGATTAAAAAATATACCTTGCCAATAATAGAAAAATAAACATAAAAAATAAAAAGAAAGATAGAAACTATTTTAGTAATTACCAAAGAATCTGTTTAATTTTTTTAAAAAATAACTAAAAAAAAAAGAAGAAGCAATTATCAAATTATAATTGCATCGTTTCATTTGGCAACTCAATATTTTAGTTTAAAAGTCAAAAACTCACTGAAAAAACTACAAAACCAAAAATTTATACCAAAACGTTAAAAAAAAAATTCTCTTTACTTTTTACACATCTTTTATAAAAAATTAAAAAATTATTTCGAACATAATAATTTTTTATCTCATATTTTAACTAAAAAAATTAAAAAATTATTAAAATAATTTGTTCCTAAACAAACTTTTTAACTCTATCCAACATAAGACCTAAATCTATAAAATATAAAGGGTATGGCTTCTGTCTAGTCCGGGATCAGACTGGACCGTGCTGTTGGGCCCGTGGGGGCCCACCACGGGTCTCGTTTTGATAATCTGAACCATTTAATGTGTAGAACTCGTCGAGTATTATATGTCTGTAAAAATCACATTGATCGAATATTGATAGCTATATGATCAAATCAGTTTTTTGTAAACCGTTAATTTGTTCACTGTCCAATTTTTTTTTATATGAAATTGATTTGATCACATAGCTATCGATATCCAATCAATGTGATTTTTTATAGCCATATTGTAATCGACGAGTTCTACATATTAACGGTTCAGATTATCAAAACGGGACCCGTGGTGACCCTCACTAGTCCAACAGCACGGTCCAGTCCGATCCCGAACTGGACAGAAGCCATACCCAAATATAAACTCATTAGTATGTTGAATATATCGTTCTAGCTCTCGTTAGACTCCCATGTATCTTATTAAATTCTTGACTTTGATTTACGATAAGTTATTTGACAGATATCTATGATTATATACTCGCTTAAGAGCATCTCCAATGCACTAGGCATATAATACTTATTAGTTAAAATGCATAGTGTGATTCACTTTTTTCAATTCCAATGCACTAGGCATATGATTAGGCATTTTGGCTCAACTCATATTCACTAGTTACATGTAGTTAGCCTTCAACGCTAGGCAAAATGTATTCAATCATTCGGATCATTTCCCTCCATCTTTGTTGTTGATGTGACATTCTATAAAATTAATAGTATTTGGATAAATAGCTAAAATAAAGGGACTTTTCTTAAGTGTGCAATTGCACACCATGTGCCGCTTACACAAAAAGTGTAAGTATAAGGTGTAAGTATAAGTATAAGGTGTAAGTGTAAGGTGTAAGTATAAGGTGTAAGGTGTAAGGTGTAAGTGGGTTGCGTATGGTGTGCAACCTCAAAAAAGGTGTAAGTGTAAGGTTTAATTTTTCACAAAAGGTGTAAGTGTAAGGTATAAGTGTAAGGTATAAAGTGTAAGGTGTAAGTTGCACACCATAACCAAATCCAAAATAAAGAGTATGGTTGGAGTAAAAATATAAAACAGTTGATAGGCAAAATAAAATACATACTTTATAGTAATATTTAGATAGATAAAATACATATTACCGTTGGAGATGCTCTAACAATAACAAGGAAATGCATGACAAAATATTTATATTTACTATTTTTATTTCGGCCGTGAGAAATCCCCCGAATCCGGGGGCCTCGAATCCCCACAATTTCCATTTCAAGTAAAAAAAAAAAAAAAAAAAATAGTTCCCAAATTGGAAATTCAGGGGATTAGGGGGAGTATTTTTAGGGGGATTTTTCATTTCAACAATGCTAGAGGGTCACAATTTTTGTGGCCACAATGGCTCAAAACTGTCAAAACGACGTCGTTTTGACATATTTTGCACTCAAAACGACGTCGTTTTGACAATTTTAAGCCATTGTGGCCACAAGAATTGTGACCCTCAAACATTTTCCTTTTCATTTTCCTTTTTATTTTGAGGAGTCATGCTAGTGACATCCTAACAAAAACAATTAGATTAAAATTTATAAATTTCGAAACATTTTTATATATTTTTATACATATTTTACACAATCATTAGCATTAACTTCTAGACAATCATTAGCATGAGAAATGGCAAACGACATATATATTATAGCCTCATTTCAGATTTGATTTTTTTTTTAAGTAACTTTTAATCTTTTAGTATTTAGTTTTGTTTTTTTAAGTGAAAAAAGGTTAAAATATTTAGGAATGATTTTTTTTAAAAAAATTTATAGAAAAATGCTAATAACTGATGTATATAATTGGTTTTATTGTAATTTTTTAAATAATTTTTTGATTATTTTTTTTAACTTTTTGATATTTATTTTTAATCTAAAAATAAAGTTTCCAAATGAGTTATATATAGGCATGATTTATGAAGGGATTGTGTCCGGGTCATTACAGATTGTTTGGGAAATTAATATATTAGTTTTAACAAAAATCACTAAAAAAATTTAAAAAATACAAAAAAAAATAAAAATATTTTGTAATATCTCTATTTTTTGTACGATTTAAAATTTATAAACTCTTTTTATATTTTCACATTATATTTTAATTAAAAAAATTAAAAAGTTATTAATTTGTTTTCCCAAACTAACCCTAAAGTGCTATTTCTTATTGATTTTAATTGATTACTAGAATTGGGCCCAGAAAAGCTCTCAACAAGGAGACAGTGGGTCACACCTGGAAGGAGCCGCAACTGAGAGCACGAGGGTGCATCCGTGTATTTTTGGGACGTTATAAATGTCGCGCGTGTCGACAAACCCTACTCCTCCTCCATTATTTATTTTATTTTATTTTTTTCCGACATAAATCCTATTCCTCATTTTTTACTTGTTGGTAAAAATATCAAAAAAAAATTATGTTTTATTGATAAATAATACAAATAAAATGAGATATAAATAGATCAGGCCGAGGCACGAATATCTCATTTTCTTTAAGAAAATTAAGTCCACTGCGATAGAAAGAACCCAAATACGGATGCAACAGTCACAAAATTATGACTTGTCCCATCCAGGATACAACAGCCCGACCACTTGTCATATGGTTCAGACCAACTCTGCACAAAATGGTGAACCAAAAACTCCACCAAGAAAAACACATTTCTCTGCTAGTAATCTCTCTTGTATAGAAAATAGTTGGTGTGTTGGTTGTAGAAAAGAGTAGATGAGATGAACTATTTATAAGCTACAAGGACTTTACAAAATATATCAAAAAATAATAATGACCATGAACCTAGAGAAAATGGAGAGTGTATCCAAAATATTAACTCACCACCAAATTCATGAATTCTAATTAATCTTCATACATGAACAAAACAAAATGACACCAAAGTAATGAATCTCCATTCATGAACAAGATGAGATTCATGAATAAAATAAAAGAAGATTCATGAACAAAAATAAATAAATAAAGGATATTAAAATGGTCCAACAATCCCCCACCCATTTTAATATCAACAAGGATAAGAGAGATTACCAAACAAAGATAAACTAGTATGCATCATGAAGGTGTGTTGTGCATTGAACCTTTATTAGTGAAACAGTAACTTTTACTCCAAAGTCAGTAGTGGTCGCAAACTTGAATTATGACTACTTAGGGAAAATAAAGTATTACTACTCACACATAATAATCCAGGTGTTGACATGAGCTTTAATAGCTAGCACATTATGGCCTTGTGCTAATCCCAGTTTTTATGAGCATATTTGAGAATAAGCCTTATTCTCAAAGAAAGCGGTCCCACTTTCATGCTCACATAAGTGAAATCTGTCAAGGATGTTCCTGTAATTTACACACTCCACTCAATAAGAGCTACAGAATTTCATTAAGAATATAAAAACTCAAACCTCCAACATTACAGGATAAATGCACTTACATCATAGGAATAGATAACAAAATATTAAAGAATGCATTTTTACAACCACCATATGATTCGTTCTTCCCATTGAACCTAGTTACAGGATCTCTGGTCCCTAGGTTGGGTATCCTCATACATGGTTTATGATTTTATAGGTTTCAAACCCATCCGCCTCGATGTATTCCAGACCTTATCTCTCGCTAAGGCTTTGGTTAACGGATCCATAAGATTATCGCAAGATCTTACATAATTCACAATTATGATGCCATTACTCAAATAGGATCTCACATTACTGTGTTTCCTTCGAATAGGTCTAGATTTACCATTATAAAAATGGTTGTTCACTCTACCAATAGCAGCAGTGCTATCACAATGAATTAACACAGGAGGAATTGATTTTTCCCAAAAAAGGATTTTATGTAACAAATCTCTCAACTAATTCGCTTCCTCACATGCTGAAGTTAACGCTATAAGCTCAGCTTCCATTGTAGAATTAGCAATTATAGTCTGTTTTTTAGACTTCCAACATATAGCACCACCACCTAAGGTAAAAATAAAACCCGAGATAGAGAGAGAATCACCTGACAAAGTATTCCAATCGGCATCACTATATCCCTCAAGTATCGCAGGATACTTGTTATAAAACAAACTATAATTTTTGGTACAAGATAAATATCTCATAATTCTTCCCATGGCTAGCCAATGATCTCGACTTGGTTTGCTAGTAAACTTGCTAAGTACTCCAACAATATATGCAATGTCAGGTCTAGTACAATCAGCAGCATATCTCAAACTACCAATCATGCTAGCATATTCCTTTTGATTAATTACTTCTTTTTCATTTATTACAACAGATAAATGTATGCTTGCATCAAAAGGAGTAACAACATGTTTACAGTATAGAAAATTATATTTCTTTAAAATTTTCTCAATATAATGCGACTAATCAAGAAAAATACCATCATTAGTCTTGGTAATTTTAATTCCCAAAATATAATTGGCTTCACCAAGATTTTTCATATCAAAGTGGCTATTAAGCATATTTTTAGTCTTATTTATAATGTGCAAATTAGAGTCAAAGATAAGTAGATCATCCACATATAGGCTAATAATTACATGTGCATTCTCACAAGTTTTATAAACCGTTTTGGGAACAAAATAAAAAGCCACGTTTTTGGACAAAATGTCCAAAAATGCAAGTGCCAAAAACGTAACAAAACTGATTTGGGAAGTGCCAAAAACGCAAGTGTAAAATTACAAATTAGAGCCTATGACAAAAAAATAAAAAAATAAAGTTCTTATGTTGGATAAGGGTATTTTAGTCATTTTAATTTGATTTGACACCATAAATAAATATTAAACTAAAAAGTCAAAAGTCAGCTTTTTTACCAACTTCCCAAATCACTTTCCAAAAAGCTAAAAAGTTTGGTAAAAAGTCAAAAGCCAGCTTTTTACTAACTTCTCAAAACACCATATATGAACTTATCACATTCATTAGTCTTATGGCCATTTTCAAGCATACATGAATCAAATTTCTCATGCCACTGCTTAGGAGCTTGTTTTAAACCATAAAGGGATTTAGTTAGCTTGCACACCTTACTTTCTTGGCCAGGCTCCACAAAGCCTTCAGGTTAGTCCGTGTAAATCTCCTTATCTAGATCTCCATTTAAAAATGTTGTTTTCACATTTATTTGAAGAATTTTTAAATCATTAATTGCAGCCATTGCTATCAACAGTCTAATAGATGTAATTCTAGTAACCGGAGAAAAAGTATCAAAGAAATCAAGATCAACTTGTTGCTTAAAATCCTTTAGCGACAAACCTCGCTTTATATTTATCTATAGTTCCATCCAGTTTAAATTTTTTACGAAGGACTCATTTACACCAATAGTTTTACAACCTAGGAGGTAAATCCATTAGCTTCCATGTTTTATTTGAAAGTAATAAATTCTATCTTATCATTTACAGCCTCTTTCAAAAAATAACATCAAGTGATGATAAAGCTTTTTGCACCGTAAGAGGAATTTCTTCCACATTGTAAAGATAATAGTCAATGTCAAAATCTTTTTCAACTCTAGCTCGTTTACTTCTTCTTGGTTAGGATTTGAAAATTTTCTTATTTTTGAAAAACTTGAGAAAGAGTAGAAGTAGAAGAGCTAGGCACGGATAAAATATTTTCAAAAATTATTTGACCCCCATTATTTTTGGATTTGAAAAGAAATTTATTTTCATAAAAAATAGCATCACCTGATTCAAAAATAATATTATTTTCCATGTCAAAAAATCTATAAGTTGTACTATGCAACACATACCCAAGAAAAGTAAAGGTAGTAGCTCGTTCACCCAATTTAGGTCGTTTAGGATCTGCAAGCCTCACAAAAGCTAAACAACCCCAAACCCTCAAATAACTTAGATTTGCTTTATGTCCCCGCCACAACTCATAAGATACAATTTTAGTCTTTTTGTGTGGCAATCTATTTATCACATGGCAAACTGTCAAAATAGTCTCGCCCCAAAGATTTTAGGGAGCATCTGAATCAATAAGCATAGCATTCGTCAAGTCCATTAACGTTCTATTTTTTCTTTCAGATACGCTATTAGATGAAGGTGAATATGGTGGAGTAGTCTTATGAATAATTCCTAATGACTGAACAAAAGAGTTGAATCCAAGAGATTCATACTCCCGGCCTCTATCACGTCTAATTCTCTTAATCTTTTTACCGAATTGATTTTCCACTTCAAAAAGGAATTCTTTAAATTTCTCAAAAGCATCACTTTTATTTCTAATAAATATACGTTTGTATATTTTGAAAAATCATCAATAAAAGTGATAAAATATCGATTATCACTCCAAGTTAAAATTCCTTCAAACTCACACAAATCAGTATGAAATAATTTTAGCAATTCGGTATTTTTTCAACACTTTTATGAGACCTCTTAGTGATTTTTGCTTTACTGCAAACTTCACATTTCTTAAAATTTTTTGTCACTTTAGGAATTAATCCTAAACTACTCATGATTCCCACATATTTACTGTTAATATAATACAAGCGAGAATGCCAAAAATTAATAGAAGACAAAGTGTAAGTGGTGTCATAATAATCATTAAATTGAACAGCAAGGCAATTTAAGAGATAAAAATGACATTTATACTCATCTGTATTGTAGGAAGCCATTTTTGCTTCATGTGCCTTGTAGTCTTCATCATTCATCTCCTCGGTTGGGATTTTGTTTGGGTTCTTCTCAGTAAAAACATATGCAACTTTCAAAAGGCTAAGAAAAAAAAAACTTTTCCTTTCCACCTCTTAAAATGAATTCTCTTGAACTTGAAAGGTTTGTTGAGATCTCCAATTCCATCATTGGTTTTTTCTAGTACTTGATCCGTGGTTGATCTTCTTAAAATTGATAGTGAAAATACCAGAAAAATTTATATTTTATTGATAAATAATGCAAATAAAATGAGATATAAATAGATCAGGCTGAGGCACGGATATCTCATTTTCTGTAAGGAGATCAAGCTCACTGCGGTAGGAAGAACCCAAATACCGATGCAGCAGTCACAAAACTATGACTTGTTCCCTCCAGGATACAACAGCCTGACCACTTGTCGTATAGTTCAGGTCAACTCTGCATAAGATGGTGAACCCAAAGCTCCACCAAGAAAAACACCCTTCTCTACTAGTAATCTCTCTTGTATAGAAAATAGTCGGTGTGTTGGTTGTAGAAAAGAGTAGATAAGAGGAACTATTTATAAGCTATTAAGAATTTACAAAATACATCAAAAAATAATAATGACTATAAACCTAGAGAAAAGGGAGAGTGCATCCAAAATATTAACTCACCACCAAGTTCATGAATTTTAATTAATCTTTATTCATGAACAAGACAAAAGGACACCAAAGCAATGAATCTCCATTCATAAACAAAATGAGATTCATGAATAAAACAAAAGAAGATTCATGAACAAAAAATATAAATAAATAAATAAATAAAGACATTAAAATAGTCCAACACTACTAAAAAAGTTATTGATTAATTTAGGGATATGCGCAGTATGGTTTGAACGATTTGAGAGTAAAATTATAAATTGAATAACAAATTAGGAAATTAAAAAAATTATGGTTTGAGTCACTTTGGATGGATTGACATATTGAACAATATTCTAACTAATTAATAAGTTTTTGCATAATATATAACACTAACTTTTTTATATATATAACTACTAATTTATAATAAATTTCACATATTAAATATCTCTCATACTCATTTTTACTTTGATATTTCATTATAAATTAAAAAAATATATGTATTAACTATAGCGAAGCGGAATGATTTCAAAAGCAGATTATAAATTTTAAAATTTAAGCCGCGGTTAGCGGATAAAACGGTGCGAATTGATGCCGTTTTTAACGGATTGAGCGGTATTTTACACAGTCTTAAATTAATCTAGAGTAGCATCATATAATATTTTACATGTATTGTGATTAATTAGGGAATAAAAATTACAATTTTATATTTGGGCGAATTACACTAACAGTCCCTATAGTTTGGGCCTTGCGTCATTTTGGTTCCTAATTTTTCAATTGTGACATATTTGACTCTGAATTTTGAATCTTGTTTCAAATAAGGACAATTAAAGATACCATTACTTAATTTCAAGGGCAAAATCGTCAATCAGATAAAATATAAATTAATTTGACAAAAATAAATGTCAAAAAAATATTTTTAAATTTTTAAAAATTATTTCTATCCATCAAAGATAAAATTATATAAAATTAATAAATCTTTTAGACATTTATTTATTTATTTATCTTACCAAATTAATTTTTATTATATGTTTAGATGATAATCATATAATGGGTAATTGTTAAGTTTTAATGTGTAATTGATATATTTAATATATTAAATATTTTTAGTTTTAGATTTTTTTGATTTAATGAATTGGTTTAATAATGATATCAAAATTGTCGCCATGTTTGACTTTTGACAAAAATAAAAATTAATTTAATAAAAATAAAAACAATCACTCATTACATGATTATCATCCAAACATATAATAAAAATTAATTTGGTAAAAATAAATAAATAAATAAATGCCTAAAAGATTTATCAATTTTACATAATTTTATCTTTAGTGGGTAAAAATAATTTTTAAAAATTCAAAAATATTTTTTTGACATTTATTTTTGTCAAATTAATTTATATTTTATGAAATTGATGATTTTGTCCTTGAAAAATTTAATGATATCTTCAATTGTCCTTATTTGAAACAAGATTCAAAACTCAATGTCAAATGTATTACAATTGAAATGTCAAGGACCAAAATGACGCAAGCCCTAAACTAAAGGGACCATTAATGTAATTTACCCTTTATATTAAGTAATTAAAAATATAGAAAAATATAAAAATTTACGATTAGTCTAACATATGATCACGTGATATGTCAGGCCAACCAATCATTTTGCCATTTTCTTATTCAACATTGTTGGGTAGCTCGAAAGTGTGCTGGCCCGACTGGCTCGAATGCCAAAACGATGTCATTTTGGCTATTTTTTTCCCTCATCTTTTTTTTCTTTCTTTCTTTGAAATAGAGAGGGGAGAGAAGAAAGAGAGAAAAAGGAGAAGAAACAAAGAGAGAGAGAGAAAGAGAGAGAACCGGAACTCCCTCCACCTACCAGCGCCGCCATCACCATCCCTTCAACCCACCGGCGCCAGTATCATCGTCACAAACCCATCGCGACCCTCCTTTGTGTATATACACAGATTTGTGTATATACACATAGATCTGTGTATAGATCTATCTCTCTTCTTTTCTTCTTCTCTCTTCTTACTCTTTTTATTCTTTTCTTATTTTTTTTCTTCCTGTTTCAGAGAGAAAACAGAGGGGGAAAGGAAAGGAAAAAAAAAAAAAAAGAACTCCTTCTACCCACCAACGCCACCATCACCGTCACAAACCCATCACGACCTTTATCTGTGTATATACACACATCTGTGTCTATACACATAGATTTGTGTATAGATCTCTGTTTCTGTCTTTGTTCTCCCTCTCTTTTTTTTCTTCTTCTCTATTCTTCCCCCTCTCCTTATTTTTTCATTCTCTCTTCTTTCCTCTCTCATTCTTCTATCTGTTTCAGAGAGAAAATAGAAGGGGAAAGGAAAAAAAAGAAAAAGAAAAAAGAAGATGCTTTCGAGCCATTCAAGCCCCAACATTTTTGAGTTAGCACGCATTTTCTTTTCTTATTATTAGCCAATTGCTAACCCTAAATTAGACAACGTTAATGCATGCACAACACTAACCAATAGGAATATGACACCAACGCCAAAAGCCGCGTTATTTTCCCAATGATTGGATTGTTAGATGAGCACTGTCTTGAGATGCGCATTGACATCATACACATTAACAAGTTTTAATGCACAATTTGTTATAGAGTAATGACTCATAACTCTAAATTTGGAGCTCTAATAATAACTCTAATGATATAACATGGAGCAAAAAAAGAAAAAAGAAAAAAAGACATTTATATCAAATCATTTATGCGTAAAGCTCATTGCCACATAAGTAGAGCTCTCATTAGAGCTCTACTTTTAGTGCTCCTAAACATTTTGATTTGCGATAAAATTAAAGCTTCCTTTGGTTTTAATTTTGAATAAAAATTGAGAGTTCTAATTTTAGAGCTCTAAAGAGAGTTCGAGTGATGTGGCAATGAGTGAGGCGCACATGTGATGTGATGTGTGCCTATATTTTTGTTTTTTTTTTTCTCTTGCCACATCATTAGAGCTCTCTATCATTGTTGTTTAATTTTTTGGCTAAAAAAGCATAAAAAAATAAAATTAACTATATAAGTCAATAAGATAAAATGTCACATCAAAATCATAATCATTGCACTTTTTCTCTTACAAAAGTCAAAAAAATAAAAAAAACCAAACTAAACACGATTAAAAAAGTCTCAATACAAAAAAACTAGCTAAAAAAGCCAACGTCAAACGAAGACTAAATATGACACAATTTGGGAATATATTATTTTAATAATTTTTTAGATTTTTATAAAAAGATGTACAGAAAAGTATAGAGAGTGATATGATAATTTATAGTAATTTTTTAACTTTTTATCTAAAATGTGTAGTTGACAAACGAGATTTTAGTGTATTTATTTAGATCAAATCACTTCTCTATTTTTCTGCATATTTTTTTTGTAAAAATTTAAAAAATATATTTACTTAGACCAATGCAAACAACCTCTTAATTTTTTTGAAGTTAAAAAGTCAAGAAAATTATTAAATTGTTATCTCTATTTTTTATATGTCGTTTTATACAAATGAAAAAATCACAAAAAAAAAAAAAAAAATAATTCTCAAATGAGTTGTGATTAGAATTGTGCTGGTTTAATTTTATTTTACTTTTTTAGTCATCGTTAACGTGTGTCCTTAGACACATGAACTTAAATAATTATATATTTTTTATTGCACTCAATTTTACGTAGAACATATAAGATTGTTTGGTTTAGTTTTTAAATTTGGTAAATTACAAATATACTTCTTGAAATTTGATTAAAATACGAATCGCTTCTTGTGGTTTTAAAAATTACATTCCATTCCTTGAAATTTCTAATTTCATAACAAATAAGTCCTTTTATTAATAAATCAACAAATCAATTAACAATTTTTAATGATGTTAAAAATATGTTTCAATTAATAATTTAGATAATTTTATTATTGTATAGAAGAACAATTATAAATTTTATTTTTTTAGTGTGGGAGCCGAATAAATGGAAGAGTCGGAAGACATGTACCCCAGAAATTGGATACTATTCGGCTTCGTATTACGTAACTAGGGCGCCGAATACATTAACAAAGCCGAATAGACGAGGGTCAATAGATCCGAATAAATGTACGGTGAATAGGGTAAGATTAGTCTCAGGCCCCGAGGCCCAAGAAAGTGAGTATAAATATAAAAACTGCAAATCCAGAAAGGTATGTAAGAATCATTTCACTTAACTTAAAGAGAAAGTTATCTTGAGTATCTGAACTAATTTGTCCGTCGGAGTGCTAATCCCAGCACCCCCGACCGGAGTTTCCCTTTTTTCAGGTGACTAGCTGAGGATCACCAGCGCCTCCCGGGATCTGAAGAGTATTTCCAAACCACTCCTCCACAATTGGCGCCGTCTGTGGGAATACTCAAATACATCCATGCCAGGCGTGACTGAAGATCCTCTGGTAACCATTGACAAAACTGCAAAGAGAGGTGACCTCATTCCAGCCAACTCGCTTGGACAACAAATCATCGCAGCAAGACCAGCCTCAGACCTCTGCTCATCGTCAAACCCAACGCAAAAGACAATACAGGCGACCATGGCGCAAGCTAGGCAAACCAAACAGAGGTTGGACAACATCATCGTTGAGAACGAACGCCTTCGTCACGATCTGGCCTCGGAAATATCAAAACCCAAACGAACGGTGTGCCAGGATTCTGACCGACCACCGAGGGCAAATGATTGACGATCCCGGGCCCTGCAGCAAGCAACTGACGGCGGCTATGCGACAACAGATCTCCTTGCGGAGTTGGCAAAGGACGAATGTCTTTACCAGTGCGTCCGGAAGGATGTAGTCGAAACACCAGCCCCTCCGCAGGGCGCAATTCCGCTTGATATCGTCCACATGATATACAGCTTGCCAGCAGCCCCGGCTGTACACGGGATCCAATCACATTCAGTTCCACACCTGCAGCTTATGCCAGCGAAGCGGCCCCTAGAATCACCAAATATCACCTTTGACGATTCTGATTTGATCGGTGTATCACTCCCTCACATCGATCCGTTGGTTGTTGAGCTGTGCGTCAACCGGTTCACGGTCGAACGCGTTCTCATCGACCAGGGCAGTACCTCGGAGGTTATGTATTATAAAACCTTCATCAAACTCGGATTCAACGAGTCGGACCTGACTCCGGCCCCTTATCCACTGTTCGGCTTCAACGGCACTCCAGAGTACCCATTGGGAAAGATCAGCCTACTTGTTCGAGCAGGTTCTAGAACGGTGGACGTGGAATTCTTGGTCGTAAAGCTGCCGTTGCCGTACAATCTCATCATGGGGCGATCATGGTTGCATACATTGCAGGCCATCCCTAGCACCTATCATCAACTACTTCGTTTCCCAACAAAACACGGCATTGAGCAAATCCGCGAATCCTAGAAATCGGCACAAGCATGTTATCTTCTCGCCGCCAGAATGCCAAAGGAACTGCAAGTAAATTCCATTGAGGTGCCGAATCGGGAAATCCTGGATGACGTTAGGCGGAATCCAAATGAGAAAACCACAGAAGATTTAGACCGAGTTGACATTGATGACAGCCTAGAAAAGTTCTTCATGATCAGCGCCTCCCTGAATCAGGCCGACAGGTAGCAGCTGATCTCTTTCTTGCTCAACAACCTTGACGTCTTTGCATGGACTCCGTACGAAATGCCGGGAACAGACCCGTCAGTTTCACAGCACCGTTTGAATGTCGATCCGAAATGTAAGCCGATCATACAGAAAGGACGACGATCAGCCGCGGACCACACTGCCGCTGTTGTCGAGGAGGAAGACAAACTGCTTGACGCCGGGGCAATTAGAGAAGTTACTTACCCTACGTGGCTTTCCAATACAGTGGTGGTGAAGAAGAAAAATGGGACTTGGCGAGTGTGCGTCGACTTCACAGATTTGAACAAAGCTTGCCCCAAAGACTGTTTTCCTCTACCTAGAATCGACCAACTCGTCGATGCGATGGCACGTCACCAACGCATGAGTTTCCTCGATACTTACAGAGGTTACCATCAAATCGCCATGCATCCAGATGACCAGGACAAAATTGCTTTCCTCACCCCAAGAGGAACCTATTGCTACAAAGTTATGCCCTTTGGGCTGAAGAATGCAGGGGCAACCTACCAAAGATTGGTCACTTCCATGTTCAAAGAGCAACTCGGCCACATTATGGAAGTATATATAGATGATATGGTGGTCAAGTCCAAAGAAGAAAAGAATTATATAGCCGATCTAGAAAAGACATTCAGTATCTTACGCAAATACAGAATGAAACTGAACGCTTCCAAGTGTGCGTTTGGAATCGGCTCTGGCAAATTCTTGGGTTACATCGTCAATCACCGAGGAATCGAAGCCAACCCGAGGCAGGTCACAGCAATTTTGGAACTCAGCTCCTCTCGTTTAGTAAAAGAAGTCCAAAAGTTGATGGGGATGGCCGCTGCACTTAACAGATTCATTAGCCGGTCTACAGATCGCTGCCGACAATTCTTTCAGATATTACGGCAGGGTAAGGCTTTTGAATGGTCCGCCGAATGTGAAGCAGTCTTCAATGGGCTCAAGACCTGCCTCCGTTCAGTACCTTTCTTGACAACACCCGCCGCTGGTGACCCCCTCATCCTATATCTGGCATTTTTCGATAGGGCCGTCAGCGGCGTATTGTTAAAAGAGGAGGAGGGTGAGCAACGGCCAGTGTATTATGTGAGCAAGGCAATGGTTGACGCCGAAACACGCTACCTTCCGCTGGAGAAACTTATCTTAGCCCTAGTCATGGCGGCAAGAAAATTGATGCATTACTTTTAGGGACATAGCATTGGGGTGCTAACAGATTATCCCCTTCGGTCGGTACTACGGAGTGCAGAAGCATCGGGACGTGCTTCAAAATGGGCTCTTGAACTCGGCCAATACGACATTCAGTTTTTACCTAAAACTGCAATCAAGGGGCAGGTGTTGGCCGACTTTGTTGCCGAATTTACCGGCGAGCTTGCCAACTTCAAACCTGATGTTCGACCAAAGGCCGAGGTTCTACCAAAGCCGAACTGGAGAATTTATGTCGGGGATATTTGGAAATTATACTGTGATGGATCTTTTAACCAAAGGGGCAGTGGCGCCGGAGTTGTAATCATGTCTCCAGACGGCGCAATGATCGAGCAGGCCGTCAAGCTTGGCTTTGAAGCATCAAATAACGAAGCCGAATACGAAGCCCTTCTAGCCGGCCTGCGGAATGCGCACCTTCTCGGCGCTCGGTGTCTGCTTGTGTTTTGTGATTCAAAGTTGGTAATCAGTTAGCTGAAGGGGGAGTATGCGGCAAGAAATGACCATATGGCGGCCTACATGAAAACGGCCAACTCCTTGTTGGCAAAATTCGACCATCATGAACTGAACCAAATAACGCGCGATCAGAACACACACGCGGACGCCTTGGCATGCTTAGCCTCCGCCATCAATTCTGAAATCAAACGGACCATCGAAGTAGGTTTTATCCCGGAGCCGAGTATTGGCCCTTCGGAGGAAATCCATGTCAATGTCATAGAATCCACACCAAGCTGGATGGACCCCATTGCTGCATTCCTCTTTTCTGAACAACTCCCAGAGGACAAAAAAGAAGCACACAAGCTGCGAAATAAAGCCCTGCGATCTTATCTGGATCTGCAAGGAGGACTTTACAAAAAGTCCCTCTCTGGTCCATATTTGGAATGCATACACCCCGACAAAGTGGAAGAGCTTCTGACAGAGATACATGAGGGCAGTTGCGATGCCCATTCCGGCGGACGCTTCCTGGCCCATCGAGCTATAACGCAGGGGTATTATTGGCCGACAATGAGGGCTGACGCGGAGAGTTATGTAAAAAAGTGCGAACAGTGCCAAAAGTTCTCCCCATTAACCCATCTACCTGCCGAAGAGTTGAACTCTATCACTAGCCCCTGGCCGTTTGCTCAATGGGGACTTGATATCGTAGGACCATTGCCTAGGGCCCCAGGGAACAAACGATTCTTAATCGTCGCGACAGACTACTTCACAAAATGGGTCGAAGCGGAGGCTCTGACACATATACGAGATGCCGACATTAAACGCTTTGTATGGAGAAACATCATAACACAATTCGGCATTCTGAGAGCTCTGATTTCAGACAATGGCACCCAGTTTGATTGTGGCATGTACCGAGAGTTATGCAGCAAATATGGCATTTGGCCTTACTTCTCGACACCGGCCTACCCACAAAGTAATGGTCAGGCTGAAGCCTCTAACAAATCCATCTTGGACGGCATCAAAAAGAGACTGGAAAAAGCTAAAGGCAAATGGGTAGAAGAATTACCGAGTGTATTGTGGGCTCATCGTACTATGCCAAGGAGATCCACTGGAGAAACACCGTTTGCTCTATGCTTCGGAACCCAGGCAATCTTACCCCTGGAAATCGGGCTCCCAACCCTGAAATCGCAAGTTTTTGACACGGGCCGAAACGACATGATGCTTGCCCTAGATCTGATTCTTATTGAAGAACGAAGAGACCGCGCCTTGGCATCCATGACACGTTACTAGCAGCAGCTCGCCAAGTCGTACAATCAGTGGGTTCGGTTGCGCCGATACACGCCAGGCGAGCTTGTCCTAAAGAAGGTGCTTCTAGCCGACCGAAGACCGGTCGATTGAAAACTAGGTCGAAACTGGGACGGCCCCTATCAAATTGAATCCATCACAGGAACAGGGGCATATCGGCTCTCGGACATGACAGGAAGAAGCCTGCCACGGCCCTGGAATTCTACACATTTGCGTAAATTCTATCATTGACCCGACTTGTGGGCTTGATACTTGTACTTGTTCCATTTTTGTAATACAAAGTTTCTCGTTTTCCCAAGCCTTGATTGATAAGGTCTGATTAAGCCTTCCAAGGCCAAAAAAAAAAAAAAAAGGACTCCGGATTCGGAGCGCCCTTCGTGAATATCACGATTGGCAAAAAAAAAAAAAACTCTGGATTCGGAGTGCCCTTCATGGATATCACGATTGGCCAAAAGGACTCCGGATTCGGAGCGCCCTTCGTGGATATCACGATTAGCAAAAAAAAAAGACTCCGGATTCGGAGCGCCTTTCGTGGATATCACGATTGGCCAAAAAAGACTCCGAATTCGGAGCGTCTTTCGTGGATATCACGATTGGCCAAAAAAGACTCCGGATTTGGAGCGCCTTTCGTGCATATCCCGTCTGGTCTTTCTGAGGTTTGTAATCGGACCACTTGATTGGCCTTATAAATATTCAATAAAAATCATTCATAATTCACATCGGCCAATACGCATCCAAACATTTACGCCATATAACAAAACTTCCCAGAAAGATGACGTAACACGATTAATTAAACACATAACATGTCAAGACTAAATACAAACGTTGAAAAGAAAAGAAATTCTATTTATTCAGCGCAACGTCTATTCGATCGGCACCTTCATCATCGCTCTTCTCAATTTTGAAGTCGGGACAAGGAAAGTGATGGCAATGATACAGGGGCAAAGCCGAATCAATTCCCGCGGCTTCGAGGGATTCCTCGTTCTGAAGGGCCTTGATCCAGCCGTGCTTGAATCCACGATTTTCACATCGATAGACCTCCTCGGCAAGGTCTTGTTTGGTCTTCTCTATCCCCCACTTCAGGCCATCCTGAAATCCTTTTTCATAACCCGAGGCCTGTTGGGTTCCTCTCCCCGTACCAACCAATTTAGATTGATCGGTCACAACCAACGTGCTCGCTCGAACATTCTTCAGTTCCCGAAGCTCACGCTCAGCCTTTTCCGTATGAACCTCCAAACTGCGATTCCTTTCATCCTTTCTCTCGCTCTTGCGTCGCGCTTCTCGCAGACGTATACCGATTTCGTAGGCAATATATAGTCCTTTCACGGCCCCGTGGATGCCGTCTCGAAATACTTTGAAATCTCGACACCCGACCATCGATTGTTGGACTTCCAGCGGAAATATCTGTTGAGCGAACTCAACTGCTACATCTGGGTCTTTGATGATAGAGTCCGCCTCCGTCATTGGTCTATTCCTCACAGAAACCGCAAAACTTAACGACCGTGGCGTCGCTTCAGGCTCGATTCTCGTTTGCCTATCCTTTCGAGGCGATCTGCTTCGATGACTAAGGGGCTGCTGTGTTACCCGATCCTTGGAAGTTCTTCTTCTCGAACGCGTAGGCTCACTTTTGCGACTCATTGCGACGTCTGATTCAGTCAATCTTCGTCCCTCCTCAGTTCCCTGAATAAAGAGTAGGGCATCTGGCGTGCATCTGCTCCATTTATCCTTCAATATTTGCAGCCTTCTCGAGGCAACGTTAGCAATCCCAAACGTCAACTGTCGGATGCCAACTGTCTAGCCCGCGAATTAGGCCCACTCGGCCTCCTAAGCTCGCGGCAGATTTCTTAATTTTATCGGTCGACTTTTCAAGTGTAAACGGCCGACCAGTCTGTGTCTTTGCTAGCCCGCGAGTCAGGCCCATTCGGCTTTCCAAGCTCGCGCCCTAACCAAGGCAAGGGCAAATTTCTTAATCTTATCGGCCGAGTTTTCAAGTGCAAACGGCCGACCAGTCTGTGCCTTTGCCAGCCCGCGAGTCAGGCCCATTCTGCTTCCCAAGCTCGTGCCCTGACCAAGGGCAGATTTTTTAATCTTATCGGCCGAGTTTTCAAGTGCAAACGGCTGACCAGTCTGTGCCTTTGCCAGCCCGCGAGTCAGGCCCATTCGGCTTCCCAAGCTCGCGCCCTGACCAAGGGCAGATTTCTTAATCTTATCGGCCGAGTTTTCAAGTGCAAACGGCTGACCAGTCTGTGCCTTTGCCAGCCCGCGAGTCAAGCCCATTCGGCTTTATCGGCCAAGTTTTCAAGTGCAAACGGCCGACCAGTCTGTGCCTTTGCCAGCCTGCGAGTCAGGCCCATTTGGCTTCCCAAGCTCGCGCCCTGACCAAGGCAAGGGCAGATTTCTTAATCTTATCGGCCGAGTTTTCAAGTGCAAACGGCCGACCAGTCTGTGCCTTTGCCAGCCCGCGAGTCAGGCCCATTCGGCTTCCCAAGCTCGCGCCCTGACCAAGGGCATATTTCTTAATCTTATCGGCCGAGTTTTCAAGTGCAAACAGTCGATCAGTCTGTGCCTTTGCCAGCCCGCGAGTCAGGCCCATTCGGCTTCCCAAGCTCGCGCCCTGACCAAGGCAAGGGCAGATTTCTTAATCTTATCGGCCGAGTTTTCAAGTGCAAACAGCCGACCAGTCTGTGCCTTTGCCAGCCCGCGAGTCAGGCCCATTCGGCTTCTTAAGCTCGCGCCCTGGCTACGGCAAGGGCAGGTTTATTAAGCAAGCCAATCTAAAAATATATATATATATATAAATAGCATGCAACATTTATTGAACACAACTCACGTTTTATATATATACTCATGACTGTAGCAACAGATGAAACACACTAAATTAAACACTGTAAAAGTACATTTGACAAATTAAAAACTTAAAAAACTGTCAGTTAGCCGGATCAGCCATCAGAGTCAGACTTTAATGGCTCAACATTCACTTGCTCATATGGTATCGACATATTCAACAAAGCGTTAGCAGCAGCAAGGGCTTTGAGCCAGCCATATTTGAATTCCCGATTTTCAAACTTGGGGACCTGGTTAACGTACTCGGCAAGCCCAACATTCTTCCCGGCCTCGAACACTTTGGAAGACTCCGAGTCGGCCGCTTCCTTCGCTGCCTTAATTTCAGCCAACTCAGCCTCCAGTCTGGAGATCGCCTGCTGGGCCAATTTGAGCGCATCTTCGCTCGCATCCGCCTTCTTCTCGGCATCCGATCTCAACTGATTCGCGCTATGAGCCCTCTCCATCTCGGCGTCGGCCCTTGAGGCTTCCTTATTCGCCCTCAAAGCCTCGACCTCGGCCCTTCTCCTCTGGCCCTCAGCTTCCTCGCGTAGACGACCAATCTCTTTGACGGCGTCGCGATGGTGACGACCCTTCTCATCCTGTTGCTGTTTCTCTTTAATCTCTTCAATCAAAGCCGGTTGAGCAGAAATAGCAGCTAAGGTTCCACCTTGTTCTCGCAAAACAATCTCAATTTCAGATCTTTCAAGGTCACAAAGCAACTCTCTCTGCCCGGTAAGCAAACAGGCTAAGTTCCCACTTGATTTCCGGCTCAAAGCATCGGCAACGGTGTTGGCTTTTCCGGGATGGTACAATATCTGTAAGTCATAATCTTTAATCAATTCTAGCCATCTCTGCTGTCTCATGTTCAATTCTTTCTGCTTGAAGAAGTACTTCAAACTCTTGTGGTCAGTAGATACTTTACATGTTGCCCCATACAGATAGTGACGCCAGATTTTCAATGCAAATACCACTGCAGCAAGTTCCAGATCATGGGTTGGGTAGTTCTTTTCATGAGGCCTCAGTTGTCGGGAAGCATAGGCAATTACTCTCCCATTCTGCATTAAAACACATCCCAAACCCTTATGAGAAGTATCACTAAATACAGTATAACCATCCGTACCTGAAGGTAGGGTAAGAACTGGTGCAGTCACAAGTCGAGTTTTCAACTCCTGGAATGCTGATTCCCTTTGGTCAGTCCAGTCAAATGATATCCTCTTCTGTGTCAGTTGAGTTAATGGTAAGGCAATTTTGGAGAAATCCTTGACAAATCTTCTGTAATATCCAGCCAATCCCAAAAAGCTTCAGACTTCTGTCACATTTGTTGGTCTAGGCCAGTTCACTACAGCTTCAATTTTCTGCGGATCAACAGAAATTCCATCTTTGCTAACAACATGCCCGCAAAACATAACATGATCAAGCCAAAACTCACATTTAGACAGTTTAGCATACAGTTTCTGTTCTCTTAGGGTCTGCAGGGCAAGTCTCAGATGATGTTCATGTTGTTCTATACTTTTGGAGTTAATCAATATGTCATCAATGAATACCACAATAAAGTCATCAAGGTACGGTTTAAAGATTCTATTCATGAGGTCCATAAATGCTGTAGGTGCATTGGTAACTCCAAAAGGCATAACTAAAAATTCATAATGTCCATACCTCGTTCTGAAAACAGTTTTATCAATGTCTTCAGGTTTAACTTTCAATTGATGGTACCCCGATCTGAGATCAATCTTGGAAAACACTTGAGCACCCTGTAACTGATCAAATAAGTCATCAATACGCGGTAATGGATATTTATTTTTCACAGTTACCTTGTTCAGTTCACGGTAATCAATGCACAGTCTCAGTGAGCCATCTTTCTTTTTCACAAACAAGACAGGTGCGCCCCACGGTGAAGTACTAGGCCTGATGAAATTTTTGTCTAACAGTTCTTGCAATTGCACTTTCAATTCCTTCAATTCAGTTGGAGCCATTCGGTAAGGAGCTTTCGATACAGGTTGTGTTCCCGGAATCATGTCAACGGTGAATTCAATCTCCCTGTCAATCAAATCCCCTGGCAGATCATCTAGAAATACATCTGGGAATTCTCTGACTATAGGAATACAGTTTGCATCAGTTTTAACATTATCATCAGTAGATACAGTCAGTACAGAACACAGATATCCTTTACACTCCTTTCTAATCAATTTAACAGTTTTCACAGAAGAAATCAAATACGGAGGAGGTACTACTCTAACCCCATTAAATATAAATTCGGGTAACCCAGGTGGACGGAAAACAACTTGTTTTGTCACACAGTCAATGGTGGCATGATATTTTTGTAACCAGTCCATCCCCAATATTACATCAAAATGATCAATGTTCAATGACAGTAGATCAATAAACAGATGCATATCCCCAACAATGATTTCACATGTAGGGTACATATAAGCACATGTCATGGATCCTCCTACGAGTGATGATACAGCTAGCAGATAGTTCATAGGTTCTAAGGGTTTATTCAATTTCCGTGAAAAAGCATGCGACACGTAAGAATGTGTAGACCCCGAATCAATCAGTACATATGCATTTTGAGCACAAATAGAGAGGATACCTGACACAACGGTTTCAGTATTTTGCACGTCTCCTGGTACTAGGGCAAACACTCGGCCCTGCCTCATCGGCTCTTTCCCGGTAGCTTTGGGGTTGGGCTTTGGTGCTACAGTTGATGCTGCGGCACTGCCTGCAACTTTACTATTGCCCGGAGCAGTGGAAGGGCAATCTTTCACCATGTGGCCCACTTTGCCACACCTGTAACAAGCGCCAGAGATTTTATAACAAACTCCCTTATGGTTCTTACCACATTCGGAACAGGGCGGAAAGGGACGGTTTCCTTGGCTAGAAGTAGTCGTTGACCCCGTATTTTGCTTTTTGTTCAATTGATTATGCTTGCTTTTCTTGAATTTGAAATTCTGTCTTTTACCACGCCATTCAGATGCCGGTGTTTCAAATTGTTTCACAGCTTCGATGTTTGACTCGGCCATCAATGCTCGGTCAAGAACACCCACATAGGTCGGCAGCTTTAAAACATTTATTCTGTCCAGTATTGCAACATTCAGGCCGCCGCATTCAAACCTTCTGGCCTTCTTGTAATCAGTATCCACCATATGTGGCGCATATCTAGCAAGTCCGGTAAACTTTGTTTCGTATTCGGCAACGGACATTGTGCCCTGTCTTAGCTGTTCAAACTCAGTGACCTTTTTATCCCTGACACATTGAGGGAAGTACTTTTCAAAGAAGGCTACTTTAAATTGAGCCCAAGTCATAACGGTGTTGTCCTCCCGGGTAAGCATCCACCACCTTCTGGCTTCCTCTTGCAGAGTAAAGGTAGCCAGTAGCACTTTATGTGCCTCAGAACATGGAAAAACCTCAAACAATTTTTCGGTCTCAAGAACCCAAGCTTCAGCCTTTAACGGTTCAAGGCCTCCCTGAAAGGATGACGGTTTCAGTTTGCTGAACTTCTGGGTAAGAGTAATTATATCCCCATCATTAACATTGACATTCGGTTCCGGCTGTACCAGAAGAGGAGGAGGTGGGGCTGTTGATTCTGCTGTTACTCTAATCTTGCAGTTATTAGTTCCATCATTCTTTCTAGTCTGGCCATTCTGGCCTCAGATGGTTCAGGTGCAGTTTCATTTGCAGTGTTTGCGTTATCCATTTCACTATAAGCAGTTATAACAGTTATCAACATAAGCAGTTACATACCTAAACAGTTCATCATGTAAGCAGTCATTTGTTTGAACAGATTAGCACAGTAGCATACATTAAGTCATGTCCACACACACTTATCATGTTCATGAGATGCCCTAATTACTTTTCTAGGACACCCTATAGCTCATTTGGATACGTGTGTGCTGTATAACTCGTGGTAAGTATCGCTCTGATACCACTCTGTCACGACCCAAACCCGCCCCTATGGGTTTAGCACCGTAACCGGCCAGTAATCCTAGATTACCGAAGGCCTGCTTGACAGAAATACAGTAAAACAGAGTACAAGGGCTTGGCGGAAGCCAATACAGTAAATAAACAATGCCCAATGAGCTGTGACAGTCTGTATGCAAAAAGACTTTTCATACATTCACATATATATACGGTACAGAACAGTATGTAAAACTTTTTACAAGCATTCAGGACAGGGATCAAGTCCCTATTAACCAGTACAGTGTAGTCTATACAGTCTATACAGTAAACAAAATAGTACGGGAGGAGGAAAACTAAAAAACCCCTAAGCCTAAGCTTGGCAGGCTCGGAACCTCGCAGTGAGGCACATTGGTTGGCTTGACAAAACTGGAGTTTACCCCGACGCCTCTAGCATTGGTTCGGTACCTGTACACTTACATATATATATGAGTAGTGAGCTAAAGCCCAGTGAATAACATAATGTGTAAAGAGGTTTAGAATGAATGTCCTTACAATAACGAAAACAGTTCAATTCAATCAGTATATCAGTTGTTCAGTACAGTAAACAGTCATATGTGGTACATCCATTAGCATAACAGTAATAGTAGGTCTTATAAGACCGAACAGTAATGATGGCCATCAATCAATAAACAGTAGTGGTTCCACAAGGGAACCGACAGAAATCTCTGTAACAGTAACAGTAAACAGTAGGTGCTAAGGATGCCACAGTACAGTTCAGAATATAGGACATACATTCATTCAGTAAACAATATCAGTCAGTAAACAGTTCAGTTCAGTATTCAGAAGATAATCATTTTGAACATATCTTTACACAATTGTTACTCACAGAGTTCTGGGCTACAGTGGACTAGAGCGTCTCCCCAGTCGCCAACCCTACACCGTTAACAGATTGAACACACTAAGCCGCACAGTCGGGAAAGATAATAACTTAACCCCTAATTTGCCTCGGTGTGTTCTACATCTATATCCTCAATAAGATGTCTTAAACTAGGCCTAAGAATGCCTAGGATAGGATGAAGATGCAAAGATGTGTTCAGAAAATATTTTCAGAATTTTTAGTGAAACAAGGTTCCCGCTCGAGCGTAGGTTTCCCCGCTCGAGCGGACATGTAACAAAGGGGCCCCGCTCGAGCGTCAAATACCCCGCTCGAGCGGACCCAAAAGTACTGGATAGGTGAAATTTACGCTCGACGCCCGCTCGAGCGTGTCACCCAGTCCTCCGCTCGAGCGGACTGATGCACAGTGCAAGATGCTGGGGGCTCGATTTTCCCGCTCGAGCGACACTTCCCCCGCTTGAGCGGAAGACCAAAATCTGGAAATTCTAGACTTGAGTCCCAAGCTCAAAATCAAGTTTAAAAGCCAAATTTTTGATTCTCTTGAGCCCATTTTCTGGAAAACTCTTTTAAACACATAGAATAACATGTTTCAAAACTCAATTTAAGAAATCAAAGCCCAAGGGTGTTTAATCAAACTCATTTCCAAACCAATTTCCCATGAACAAGCATGAACATGCAACATGCATGAATTTAAATCCAATTAAAGCCTCAATGTTTGCTCCTATGAGCTCAAATCTTTCAAAAACATGATGGCAATATGAATTACAACAATATTATGAACATGCATGTGTGGAATGATGTATTACAACCTCCAAACTTGACAATATGCACATGCATACAACAATTGATCTCTAATTCAACATTATTGAACCAAAATATGCCTTATCTCTATAATTAGCATGAGGCATGTAAGAACTATCTTAATTACAACAAGGAAAGGTTGATTTTCCTACCTTAGGCCTTGGATTAAAGGTAAGTAAGTTCAATTGATCAAGAACTCTTCCAATCCTCTTAAATTCCAAGCATGCAAGATGAAATCACTCTAGTCTCCTACTCTCTCTCTCTAATTCGGTGGAAACAAGGAGCTTGGCTGATGAATATGTTTTGTACTAAGGCTCAAGTGATGCATAAGGCTAAAAAAGATGGAGATAGTGGGCCACTACATGGCTTCTTGGTAAATAAGTCCAACTTGGCCAATTAGCTTATTTTAGTCTAATTTAATCATACTAAATCACATTTTAGATAAATATTTCATAAATTTACATAAATCATGATGATCACAAAACACTAATTGATTTCAGATTCGGCCGCCGATAAGACCTTCAATTAACAGTTTAAACATAAGAACTGAATAGATAATTACACAATCAAACAGATAAACATGCAATTAAACAGATACAGTCAATCGATGCAGTTTCAGATTTAGCCAGTCAGTTCAATAATTCAGTCAGTTCAATTATCGGTCATAATCAGTCTTAGTTTATCAGTAATCGGTAGCAATTCGGTAACCAATGGCGAGGGTTATTACATTCGATCCTTCTAATCGAGGACGTTTGCCGCCGTGTTCCTCGCAGCCGGCCTTAAACTCGGTAGGGCGTTTCTCTGCTTCAACTTCTTGACCCACCTGCTCGATCACAGAAGATTCGGCATTCCGATTTGCTGCCGTTTCAACCTTAATGCGCACGGACTTTGATCCGCTAGCAGGCAGGGAGGATTGAGGGTCGGTGGCGGGCGGTATTTCAGACGACAGGGCCTCCGCTCTTCGCCTCGCAGGCAACCTTTCCGCGTTCGCCTTCCTGGCAAGTTGTGTTAGGCTTAATCCTGCCATGTCTTCGTGTTCTGCGGCGGGAATATTCTCCAAACTGTGATTAACGCCGTCAAGTGAGAGATCTCCTTGGCCAGAAGTGGATGGGGGATCGGCCGAATTCAATATCTTGTCAGATTCGGCCTCAGACTGATCTGATTCGCTAACATCAGCTACGTTCCGCTCTGAAATGGACTCCACCCTCTGCAATTGACAAAAAGGGAAAGACAATCGTGGTTTCGTCCTCCCTCTCCATGTCAAGAGTGCCGTCTGCCACAAGCGACAGGCGGACATCATCAGGAATGAAGAAATGGCATTTGAAGCCAGCGATTCGATCTGACGAGAGGAGGTCTTTCAAATGTTTCGCCATGACTTAAGTTAGTAAGACTATGCCAAGGAAGGAACAAACCAGAAAAAGTCTTCAAAGCAAAGGAGGAGAGAACTTACAAAGGACGAAGAGAATATCGGAAAACAGAGTTGCGGGGAATATCCAAAAGGCAAACCAGCGATGAACGTGACGTGATACATGAAAGGGTGTCAAAATTTTAAATCGCAATAAATAACCATATGTGCAAAGGGGAAAAGTCGACACGACAACCGAAAGAAGTGCGTTTAGATATCCGCATAACGATGAGGCAAGCCGCCGAATTTTGGCTCTGCCCTTTCGAAATCCAAAACCAAGCACTCTAGCTAACTGTCATCAGTGAAGTGCTTAGGGGGCAATTATGGGAGTCGAATAAATAGAAGAGTCGGAAGACGCGTACCCCAGAAACTGGATACTATTCGGCTTCGTATTGCGTAACTAGGGCGCCGAATACATTAACAAAGCCGAATAGACGAGGGTCAGTAGATCCGAATAAATGTACGGTGAATAGGGTAAGAGTAGTCTCAGGCCCCGAGGCCCAAGAAAGTGAGTATAAATATAAGAACCGCAAATCCAGAAAGGTATGTAAGAATCATTTCACTTAACTTAAAGAGAAATTTATCTTGAGTGTCTGAACTAACTTGTCCATCGGAGTGCTAATCTCGGCACCCCCGACCGGAGTTTCTCTCTTTTCAGGTGACTAGCTAAGGATCACCAGCGCTTGCCGGGATCTGAAGAGTATTTCCAAACCACTCCTTCACATTTAGTTAATTCTGTTAAATAAAAAATTCTAATAAGGGGGTATTTGTAATTTTTCAAACCACAGAGGACAATCTATATTTTAAGTAAATTTCAGGAGATGTATTTGTAATTTACCCTTTTAAATTAACATAAAGATCAAAAAATAAAAAAACATATTTGACTTATCAAATTTCAAAACTTTTTTAAAAATTATTTTCTTCTCTCCTCTCACTCTTTTTTATTTTTTTATTTTTATTGATAAATCAATCAATCACTTTTTTCTCTTTCCTCTGTCCTCTCTTCTTCTCTCACATTCTACCCATCAATAGATCAAATTTTCTCTTATACCTATCTATTCAACTAAAAAAATAAAAATAAAATACAAATCATCAAAGAATTATTTTTAAAACTCATAACCAAACAAATTTTTAAATTTCAAAACTCTTTTCAACAAATTGTCTTTCAAAATACATCTCAGAATTCTTTTAAAAAATTAAACCAAATGAAGCCCAAATTTTTTAAACTTCTTAATATATATCTTAAAGTTACACATTAACAAATATATATTTTGTGTGTGTGTGTATAGATAATAAAAAGCTAAAAAATAGGTTTGAATTATATTCAATTGGAAATCTACTTGGAGAGACATTGTTGGACTTGGTGGGCCACGTCAAGCATAAGTTTGTAATTTAAATTATTTACTTTTTAGACACATTATTATCTAACAATTAGGGCAAACTTCACTTTACACCTTATGGTTTAGGCCATGTGTAGATTACCTCATTGATTTTCGAATATCACCACATAACCCCCTGTGGTTGATGGAGTAATGTGCATAGTTAGCTTTTCCATCTATTCTAACCAGCTGTGCAGTACACACGAGTGTGGTGCAATTGGGCATGAACTGATAATGTTCCTTTACAATGAAAAGACCAAAATGCCCCTAGGGTTAAACATAAAAGCTTACCTAAGAAGATTGCTTTTTATATTGCCTCCTTGCTTTGTATGTTGAGTTACAGGCTAGTCTACCCAGAAAAAATGTCATCTTCAAGCATTAGAGGTGGAGAAGGACAAATGTTGAGGTTCATGAGCAAGAAATGTTGTTATGAGAGAAAAACAACTATTAGAATCGTGGAGTTCGAGAAGCCTTCAAAAGGTAGGTTGTACTATGTTTGTGAAAATGCGGGTTTGGGGGGTTGTGATTTCGAGGCTTGGTGCAACCCAGTTGGATATGCTCCCATCTATGGAAGAGACGAGATTGATGACGAGAAACCAAGAGTTGATGAAGGTGTGCAGTTTAATGGAAGACTGATGAAGATGGAGGCACTGAACATGATGATGAAGACATCTATGGTGGTTTTGCTTGTGTGTTCCATTTTCGCCATGTTAATGTTCAGTATGAAATGAATTTGTAAGAATTTGTAACGTGCTTTAAGTACTTGATGTATGTTTGAAAGCAATGAAATTATGTTTATGAAATTTGTGATTTTTGTATGTTCTTTTTTACTGCAACGTGAAAATGCATTGAGAATTATTCCAACACAAACCCTGCTAAGTTTAATTAGAAAAAAATCAACAAATTTTGAATTTTTTTTGCTGCATTCCAATGCAAAATATACAACCAACATTAAAATTATTCTAACACAAACAAACTGACTGCATACTTGAAGCAATGGTAACCCTACTGAGTTAATTTGCAAAATAACAAGCCTCATTCCAAATCAATACACTTGAAACAATGGAACAAAAATGACAAAAAAAACTGAGATTGACAATACTATTCAATACCAATCCATTTACAAAAGTATGCTGACAATGTTATTCAATACTAATCCATTTACAAAAGTATGCTGCATTTGAATATAAAAACCATAACTCTAAGCGTGTGTCTATCCTTCCTTAGCTTAAATACAAACATAACGCATCCCACAGTATTGTTTCATTACAAAAACATAAATAATAACAGGTAATCCTATAGTCTACTTTGACCCAGTTGCTAGTTCTTTGTCCTGTCTCGTTGCTTTGATTATTTGTAGTACAAAAGTTATTGAAACAACATGTCATTTGACATTAGCATTCACTCTAGTTCTTCCAACATTGACTGTAGATGCAGATGCAGATGCAGATGCATTAATTTGTCCTTTATCCCTCCAACCAACTGTGATTTCATGTCTTTAGCCAAGACCACTTGATGCCTTTCCACCATGGGTTAGTAGTTTTGTGGGCTGCAACAACATTTTCAATTAACAAACTGAAAAGTTACAAAATAAAAAAGTTGGTTATATAAACAAGTGAGTTACCTAAGTGAATGACCTAGTAATCCTCATCTTCAGTTCAATAGAAGCAGTACTCATTGGTGGCTAAGATGCTGCTTGATCTCCTCTTCTAGTTTGGCTGTTACTGAACACCTGAGGCAAAAAAATTTCCAATTAGGAACAAATTGGGCAAACTGATGTTAGTTTTCTACTTGAAGTTACAAGTCAACATTAAAAGTTGGTTACCTCATTTGATAGGATATTTGTTGTTGGAGTAGGAGTAGGAGTTGATGTAGGTTGAGATGATTGCCCACTAATAAATCTCTGCTGCAACAAAAAAATTAAGTATACAACAAACAAGTAGCAACATGCGTACAATAAATGAATGCATAAGTATACACTAACCTTCACCATTTTGGACTTAGGATGCGGTTTCTTCTTGTATGACCTCTGATTGTGCCCATTCTGCAGACACTTAACACATGCCATATTGATGTTCTTCCTTGATACCTTGTGTGGATTTCTTGGCTCATCTGCTTGTCTGTTTCTTAACTTCTTTGGTTTGCCTGCTAATTTCTTTACTTCTAGTGGATTCAATTTTTTGCCACCTTCCTCATACTCATGCATGTCTGGAACTGGGTGTAACATGAATGTATAAGTATCCAAGTACCTAGACTTGTTGTAATACTCATGCATATAAGCTTCTGGCTGCTCATGATTGATTTGAATGGCACTGATGGCATAACTACAAGGCAAACCAGACAAATCCCATCTCTTGCAACTGTCTGTCCTAATACTTAGGTCCACTAAGTACCTCCTCTGAAAATGATCAACCTCAAATTCCAATTGTCCACACCAGGTTGCAAAGCAGTTCCTTGATTCCATCTTCAACTTCTCAAGTTTGTCATGAATATTGGAACAAATCTGACCATTGTATTTTTCCATTCTAGTCTTTTTAACTTGAATCCTTTGCATCAATTTCCTTCTGATCCATTCAAACATGGAGATTATTGGTAGCTCTCTAGCTTCTAGAATGTAAGAATTGAATGACTCACTCAAATTGTTCACAAGGATGTCACATTTGCTCCTTGGAGAAAAATGTGACCTTGCCTACAAAGCAGGGTCAGTCTCCCTTAACCACTCCACAACTGTCTTCCTATTTCCAGTCTTAGGATTAGCTTCTTCAATCTTCTTTATCTAATAATTGAATTTATGCATATTTCCAGTTGATGTAGCTTTCTAGAACAGGTCTTTCAACACACAACCACTGTATTTTGTCTTGAAGTTACTATACATATGTCTTAGGCAATATCTGTGACCTGCAGTAGGGTATAACTCTGCAAATGTTTTGACCAACCCTTTCTATCTATCTGATATAAATGTCCACCCTATCTCCTCAATACTCCCAATATCACTCATCAATTCCTTAAAAGACCAAGACCAAGACCAAGAGGCTTTATATTCTATCTCAACCAAAGCCACTGTAATAGGATACATGTTGTCATTTCCATATCTCCCAATAGCACTGAGTAGCTGCTCTCCAAAAATCCCTTTCAAATGACAACCATCTAGTCCTATTATTGGTCTACACCTTGCTAGAAATCCATCTTTTTGTGCACCAAGTCTGAAATACATTCTTTCAAATGTAGGCTCTGTCTTTTCAGGATTAGTTGTTATTGAAATGTGTAAGGTTGGATTTTTGCTAATAACTATAGCTACATAATCTCTAATCCTGTGATATTGCTCTACCAAATCCCCTACAATTACCTCCCTTGCCTTGTATATTTGAAACCTACTTGCATCCACCATTATCTCTCTTCTCACTTTTTTCTTAAAAGAGGCTATGTTAATGGAGGGGTCATCTCTCACCTCATCGACAAACTTCTTCCCCAAATACTTAGAGTTAGCTTGTTTGTTGTTGTAATGCCTCCTACATATGTGTTTCCCCTTTAGAGTTTTGATCTGAAAGGTTGTAGTTCCCCCAAATGGAGAGGCATGTATCCTCCAAGTACAGCCATGCCTACAAACAACAGTGATTCTAGCACTCTCATTTCTGATGTACCTTATATCATAACCATGCACCACATTAAACTCCCTCAAATACTCTCTAAAAACTTAAGGACTAGGAAATTTCATTCCAAATACAAGTTTGAGATTCTTCATCATCCCTTCTTTGTATTCTAGGTATCCAGCATCATCTGCCTCATTTGATGACCCTTTCAAACTAATCAATTCATCATCATCATTAGGATCTGAATACCGACCAACATCATCTGGTAGATTGAATTTAGGTGGTGGTCTTTCAGTTCTTTTGTGTGAGGTTTCATAAAAAATGTCATCATTTGGACTCTTTAGGTCTTCATACAACCAACTTTGGTTATCACTTTCCTCTGCACTATCCTCAGAAGTTTCAGTATCACTATATTTTTTACTAACTATATAGTCCAAGTCCTCAGAATCATCACTATCAGTTCTCTCTTCATCAGCCAAAAATTCAGTCTCACTCTATGCACTATCACTCTCATCAGCCTCATTACCTTCTACAGACTCAGTCTCAGTAGTATGCTGCAACCCCTCCTCATGTTGTGTATTATTACCCTTATGCTCCCTTTCTATTTGACTCTCCCTAGCATGATTTTAACTTGATTTCTCACCACCCTCACATTCCTTACCCACATCCTCACCCTCAGCTACCTTTGCACAATCATCTGAATCATTCCCAATGTCATCAACTATGATGTCAATATCAGACAAGTTTATATCAATAATGTCTGTGTCACCACCACATATGGCATTACCACCCTGTTCCGTGTCACCACCACCTATGGCATTATCACCCAGTTCTGTGTTACCACTACCTACGGCATTACCACCCTGTTCTGTGTCACCACCACCTATGGCATTACTACGCTGTTTTGGATTATTAGGATCTGACAACAACTCACCATTGGATGACAAAACCATAATAGGATCTACACCCTTCTCTACATAAACTATTACATAATTCAAACCCTTATAAGCCTCAAGCATTTTCATCACATCAGTATCACTGTAAATTATTTTCAACCCAACATCTAAACTATAACTAGGCCATGTATAGTACATATCTATGTTTGCTTCTTTTCCACCAACCAGGTCATAATAAAGGTCTCTTAATTAAAACAGGGACATTTTGTCAGGGTCACAGTTAATTATTTCATTTACCCTACCACCCTCATAAACAACATATGGATGAAAGACAAAATGGCCTCCATGGTGCATTTGAACAGTTATGAATTTGTCTGACATTTTCAGCATTCACTCCTAAAGTAGAAAAGACTTTCATCAATACATTTTGGAATCACAACCCACAACCCACAACCCTAAACAAAAATATAGTCATGCATGTAACCAACATAAACTAAAATAATAAATAATCCATAATCCTCAAGTAGATCATGCAAAACAGAAACAGAATATAAAAACATAAAGTCATACAATACAAATTCTTACAGTATATGACAAGTATAAAGTAATGGAATTAAAAAAACCTATTCTTTAGGCATAAAGTTAAAACTTAATCGAAGAAGGATACAAACAAAGTAATATACTGAGAATTAGGGATAAACTTCACCTTTTCGGTGCATACCCCACACAAAACACAATGACAACAAATAAACAAAGTAATACACTGACATAATTCACTACAAATAAACAAACAACCATAAGGGATCACAGTATATGAACAACTTCATATGTACAAAACCACCATAGCAACAGGATATAAACAACTGCATCGAACACAGTGTCCATGACAAAAAGTTAACTATTAATGGTACGAAAAAGGGAGGCATACAAACCCTAATATACAAAACATACGGGATCACAGTATACAGCAACAAAAAGTACATCAACTAACATTTTATATATATATAGTAGCAAATCGAACTGATTGAAATACAAAATAAAAAGCAATGATCAAAAAAATACCTTACAACTTATTTTTCATGAACTTTTGGGCTTCGTTTGCTTCGTAAATTTCCAAATCAGTGACAATCGAACAATCGAAGCCCTACTTTCTCAAATCTATACACTATTTTGTTCGATTGAAACCCTAATTTGTTCAATCGAACAACCTTAATTTGTTGAATCATACAACCTAGTTCTCTTCACTTTCCTTTTCTCAGATGCATGACTGTTGGAAGTGAAAATGGTAAGCGAGGTTATATATATATATATACAAGGGCAAATTGTTCTTTTTACGTCTGTCATTAACGATATTAACTGTGCACATTACTCGATCAACCACAGGGGGGTCATGTGGTGATATTTGAAAATCAGGAGGTAATCCGCACATGGCCTTAAACCATAGAGGGGGTAAAGTGAAGTTTGCCCTAACAATTATATTAAAAATAAATAATTTATTTTTAAAATTAAATTTATGTATATTTTTTAAGACAATCATAATTCGATTATATAACTATCAATATATGATAAATTTCATTTTTTTAATAAATGATATCAACACTAAACCTAATCAAATGAATAGTTAAAATTATTCTATATGGACCCATCAAACTCAACAACTTGAATGCCTAAACAAAGAGAACCCATTTCTTACAAATATATATATATATATATTATACAATTAAAATTTATTTTAAATATAATCTACTTCACCATAAATTTGAATCACAAATTTTTATGTTTCATTTGTATCCATTTACCACTATGCAGATTCATATCTGTTTACATGTGGTTCAAGACAATGTATAATCCGTACTTACCTTAATTGACCTGTGATGGCAGTGCAAGCTGAAATGGCCCAGCTGTGAATTTGTAGAGAGTGTTACGGGCTCAGGCTGAGCTTGAGCTAGTCCAGTAGAAACTGGGTCTAGAAAGGGCTGATCGGGCCATGTCAACCCTTTTACATGGCGAGTTCAAATTAAAACCCCAGCTGAGAAACTACGCAAAACATTGGCAAATTTAGTTCCATAGTGTGGGGCCCACCACTTCTGGGGAAATGGAAAGTTTCGGCCCACTTTTCAGTTATGTATTTCTTACGTTAGTTGGATGATGCATTGGTTTTTTTTTTAAGGTCTCCCACGGTATTCTCAAGTTTTTTGGATCCAAGATTAATCCGTTGAGGAAGTTGCTGGGCGCATATGCGGGGTCCTCTCCCAAGGGGATTTGCTACATCTACAAAGGTTCGAACTCGAGACCTTTGCTTAAGCGACCCAAGTCCCTTTCCACTTGGACCAACCCTCATTGATGGATGATGCATTGTTTGTTGTTGGCTTAATCCATACGCTTCAATTTGCAATATATAGGCTCCGTTTGGGAAGAGTTATTTGGAGTTTTTTTAGCTATTTTAGCCATAAAAGATAAAATAGACTATTTTAGTCACAACAAACAAAATATCACATCTAATTCATAATCATTATATTCTTTTCTCACAAAAAAAAGGCAAAAAAGCCAAAAAGCTCTTCCCAAACCAAGCTTTTTAGCTCAGGCTAAAATAGCCAAAAAAGTCAAAAAGTCGAAAAATCAACCCACTTTCCAAACGACACCATAATAAAATAGTTAGGGTCATAAATGAACTGAACAAGTTGAATAATTTATTATTTAAGCATGATCTAATAACTTTAACTAGTTTAAAATTGGTCCAAACTTAATTCATTAAATTTTTGAATTGATCTTAAACAAATTTTTATAAAGCTGAATTCGAGTAATTTGATATTTTATATAATCTTAAGATTATTGAATCTAGCCAAACGAATAATTAACTATTTAAATTTGATTTGAAAATCTTAACGAGTTCTAAAATGCGTTCAAACTTGATTTGTTTATTTAACAAATTGAGCTTGAATGAGTTTTCAAGAAACCGAACACAAGTCGAGCTCGAACTGTATTATAACTCTTAAGGGGTGATTTGAGATGATCTAAGTACACTTTTTGACTTTTTATAAAGTATGGGTTGGGTTTGAAGTGATTGTTAGAGAGGTGATGTGACTTAAATAAATGATGTGATTTAAATATGATAGTAATTTTTTGACTTTTTGAATTTTTTAAATCATGCCAAATAAGGCCTTAATAATAGTTGGGCTTCTCTCATGTTTATGAGGACTCACGAGACCGATCACGAGTTTCATTTTTCTTTATTTGAATCGTTTATTTTACGAGACATTTATATTATTTATAAAAAAAATTAAATTTATCTAATAATTAATTTTTATTTTATTTTATTAAGTTTGTTTAAATTGTCATTATTTATAAATATTATTTTATTTAAGTGCAAAACCAAAGTCTATGAAAGGAATATTGTGGGCTTGCAATGGAGTCGAAATAAGTTATCAATTTAAGGAGGCTCCTCATCCAAATGTTCAAGCAAACAAACGCTTCAAAGGATTAATTTACTTCTTTGGATGACAAAAGACGCGTGTTACTATGTATAAAAAGTTTACATGTCAATATATAAAATCATTTTTTATTTTTTAGTGGAGTTCATAGTAAAAAATGGGTCATACTTTAAAATTTAATTTACCCTAATAATTATTAAGCTTGTAACTATGAAATGAATGCCTTTCTCTTTAACTTTTTTGTTAAAAAATAATTTTATCAACAATTAGAAATAGTTACTCCCTTGCGAAAAACATAGTAAATCGATTCAATAAAATGATATAATTTTGCTTTATCTTCTTCTTTATTTATCCAATAAATATGTGTATTTTCCAAATCTAACATTACAATAACATAGAATTATCAATAAAAGTTCTATATTACAGTAACATACTAGCGAAATTAGATATATTAAAATTTTGGTAGTTATCCATAGTTATTATTTGGAATTTGGTTAATAAATGTAACATGAATCAATAAAACATTACATGGTTTTACATTATTTAACTATATAAAGCAATAATAATTCCCCCAATAATTAAAAAAAAAATTTAGAAAAACAAATAATACCACTAGACAAATAATACTTTATATTGACGCTAGATAAATCACATAATATATCTATATATATATATATATTTTCATATAATCATTTCTATTGGCATTAGTTATAAAATATTTTTGTAATACTACTTAAGTGTGTGTGATTCAAGTGGCTTGTGAATGCATTGTTCGTGAAAATACGAATAAAGGAATAATACTATACAAATCTTATAAACTTTTTTTAGGTCAAAATAATTACTATAAAAAATTATGAATATGTATAATTTTTTTAGTGGATGGCTGAAATAATTTATTTTTATATATTCCAAATATTTTTTAAAATAAAATATAAATTTTAAATTTAAACTCACAATAACTATTTGTTAGTTCAACTAATTTTTATTTTCAAGTGAGTAATGATGGAGACCTCAAAAATTACTAAATATCTTATACAGGTGTATGTAGGTCTTATGTAAATTTCACACCATGTTAGACGTTTTATAAAATTTTTGATAAAATTTCCAAATCCGTCACATTTTTGTTTTTAAATTGATTTTTTAGAGATATATCAAAGCGCGTAATATATATGTACTCATCTTTCACTCCGACTCCATAAGCTTATCCGTCACCATCTCTCCTTCATTCTACAAAAGACTCCATTTCAATTCAACTTTAAAGCTTTTTCAGATTTCACACCTCAAAACTCTCTCTCTCTCTCTCTCTCTCTCTCTCTCTGTGAGTAAATCATTCAACACCACCAATGAAGGCATGTAATACTCTTTCTCTCTCATCATTTGCTTGTTTTCTCTCTCTGGTCCTAAATCTCCATTAATTTTACTTGCAGGTAATCAAATTCATGCTCACTCTCTGCATTGCAACTCTGTTCATCGCAACAGGTTTCTCTTCAGCTCTCAAGGTTCTCCTCCTCAATAATCACTCTCCTTCCATCAAGTATCAGCAAAAACATATTAAAACTTCTCTAGATTATCTCTAGTCTCAATTAAAATTACTGTGTAACAGGAGGGACAAACATGCGTCGCAGACCGAAACTGTGACGCAGGCCTGCATTGCGAAACCTGCGTTGCCAATGGAAACTTTCGGCCGAGATGTACTCGAATCCAACCATTGATTCCAACTTCAAAGGTCCAATACAAACCTAATATATATGTGTGTGTGTGTAGATGTGTATATGGTTAATTTTGATTTGTTTGATTTGGTGTTGGATTAGGTAAGGGGATTGCCGTTTAATCGGTATTCGTGGCTAACCACGCACAATGCGTTCGCTCGATTAGGAGAGAGGTCGGAAACGGGGGCTGTGATTTTGTCTCCGAAGAACCAACAGGACACCATTACCGATCAGCTCAATGTAAGTCTTCACTCTCTCTCTCTCTTCGCCGATAAGTTAGGGTTTCGAGGAGGGTAACATTTTTGTTCTGTTGTTGTTTTCTCGGTGATGATAAATCAATGTATTTTCTGGAGCGTGGGACTTCCTTAGAAAAAAAGAAAAAGCAAAAGAAAAAGGTAAAATACAAATATATCCTTAAGATTTGATTAAAGGTATGGCTTCTGTCCAGTTCGGGATCGGATTGGATCGTGCTGTTGGATCCGTGGGGTTCACTACAGGTTCTGTTTTGATAATTTAAATCGTTCAATGTGTAAAATTCGTCGAGTACTATATACATGTATAAAATCACGTTGATCGGATATCGATAGCTATGTGATCAAAACAGTTTTTTGTCAACCGTTAATTTGTTCACCGTCTAATTTTTTTAATACGAAATTGATTTGATCACATAGTTATCGATATCCGATTAACGTGATTTTTTATAAGCATATAGTACTCGATGAGTTCTACATATTCAACGGTTCAGATTATCAAAACGGGACCCGTGGTGAGCCCCCACGGCCCAACAACACGGTCCAGTCCGCTCGGACTGGACAAAAGCCATACCCTTGATTAAAATACGAATTATTTCTGTAAATTACATTCCACCTGAGGTTTTCAATTTCATAATAGATCACCTCTTTTATTCATAAATTATCATGTCAATTAACTGTTTTTAATGGTATTACAAATATGTTTCAATTAATAATTTATGTAATTTTATTATTGTATAAGAGAATAATTATGAATTTTACTTTTTTAATTAATTATATTAAATAAAAAAATTCTAAAAAAAAAGGGACTATTTGTAATTTTTCAAATCACAGGAGACGATCTATACTTTAAGCAAACTTCATTATATTTGTAATTTATCCAAAAAATTTTGGGAAAGTAACTATTCATCGTATATTATAGAAGAGTTAATTATTCTTTTAACCCTTGTATTTTTACTCAAATTTTAATTTAATTTTATAATCAAATTTTACTTTAGTCTTATAGTTTTAAATTGAACAAGTATTGTACTTTAAATTCTGTTTCAATTTGGTCATTTCATTTAAATTTGTATTAAATTTTTTTTTATGCATACACTTTAGGAGACTGATAAATATATCAAAATCGTTAACTTTAAACTTGAACAGAATAGTCAAACTAAATTATTTAACTTTAAAAAAAAAAAAATTAATGAGTGAAATCAGCACATCGATTTTATTTTTTGTCCTAAATAAAATTTCGGTTGAACTTTTTGACCGTTGTGTGTGCGTGTGATAATTGATCAATTTTTTATCACCTCAGGGATAATTGATAAATTGTTGACTACCTCACAAGTTGCAAATTTTATTGATTATTTTTATTTTCATGCAAATACTATAACCCGACAATGAAGCTCAAATATATGATCTCCTATCATGTTAAATTGTTGATTAATATCTCATATAAAAGCCTAGGCTATTAGAAAGAAAGAGGAGTAACTATGTTCAATAATAGCCGATAAAAATAAAAATAAAAAACTATGTTCAATAATAATGATTTTTTATTCAAGAGAACTTCACTAAGTACAAACTTACATATAATCATCATCAGTAAGTCAAGTTGAAATGTATAAAAGCTTGGCATATGCACATAAGTTACAAGCATCAAATACATTCAGCAAGCCTTCACCTGTCTTCAATCCTTTATTTTTTTTAAAGATGTTCATGCTGCATATTTCATTTAAGAAATCTATGAAACTCCTAGTCTGTGCTAAAGAGAATAAGTGAACATGTATTTTGAATGGACCAATTGAATTAGTCATGCCCTAAATTTCTTATTTATTGGTATTAATTGGATCGCCAGGTTCCTCTGAGCTGGAATGGATTCCAATTCAAACAGTTAGTTAAAATAAAACAATTTTTTTTTCATTGTAATCATTTTGGGACTACAACCGGACAATTTCTTGGCCCAATTCCCTGTTTTCCAGTCAACCTAGGGTCCCAGTTCGATCTTTAAAACTTTGATTAATGTCCTTGGACAGATAGGAATGAATGGTTGTGTTATTGACTAGTGTTTTGTTTAGAGCCATCTGCGATTTTCCTATATTATAAGTATGGTATTGAAACTACTTGAATAGCAATTTTCATAGTTTTACTTGACTTTTTGTTTTGGTTATACTGCTACGTAATTGCCAATTAAATTGTTCGAATCGTTAATAAACCACTTTGACATTTGAAAGCAGTCTATTCCTTATAGAAATAAATAAAATAAAAAGTAAAGGGAAAAAAAAGAAAAGAAAAGCGAGTTCGATCCATGGCTTGTAGCATCTAATTCACAACCACATTAAAAAAGTTAAAATAAATAAATAAAGATGGGTGCTTTAACTCATTGCTTGTACTAGCTGCTTTTGGTAGATCAATGAACCATACGTTGGCTTGGTCATGTTTTCCTATTTATTTGGTGGTCCAGTATTCTTTGCAACTCATTTCCTTATTGAAAATCAACGATAATGAATTCTACATGTTGGAGTTGGTTGAAAGAAAACTGGCTCCATGCTGCTCTGTGCCGAAAGAGAGTTTGGTTCTGGAGTGGTATGATTAAATATTGGGTTTTCTTTCCTTTGACATGTAGTTTTTAATTAACAAGACAACCTGACTTCTAAAGTATATCCAACATGCTTAGTTTATAATATAAGAAATATCTTTCCCATGACTTGTGGAGGGCCCCCTGTTGTTGAGGCTGTGGACCACCCTCATGAAAAATTCAACTGGAGAGTACAGTAGAATAAATTAATCAAAGTCTCATGCGTTGCAATATTTAATGGTGTGAAACCATCAAGTTCCAAGAGAGCTACTTGGGCGTAAATGTAATACCTGCTGACAAGAAAGTATGATGTCTGCCTTGCAACCATTGAGTAAAAAATCGCTAAATAATTATTTAGCAACATGGTCACTTTATTAGGTGGATTTCTTTTCGGATGGGCCATAATTAGGAAAGGTCCACCATTTTATTCTTCATGGTGAAGTATAGGCATATTATCACAATGGGCATTGTTTTGCATTTCAATATTTATTCTATAATTTCTGTTTTGTTAGGAGACTAACTGCTTGTATAAGATAAAGTTTGAATTGATTAGCGAAGCTCATTCATTATTTATGGCACAACATTTTAACGATCTCAAAATGATCCTCTTGCAGAATGGTGTTAGAGGGTTGATGCTTGATATGTATGACTTCGAAAATGATATCTGGCTATGTCACTCCTATGGCGGCAACTGCTACAACTACACAGCTTTTGTATGTATTTTAACTTTTTCATAAATGGAATGGAATTGACATTATTTTATTTAGTGCTTATAGCATTTAAAAAGGGTTTATGTTGGTCATTTCAGAATTTTTAAAAATTATTTATTTATGTTCCTAATTATAAATAAGATAAAGCAAAGCACCCCTCACAGACCTTTCGGTTTCTTTTCCCACATTTTTAGTGAATATGTCTACTTCAATGTTATTAATTAATGGTCATGAAGCAGCTGAAGTCAACTGTAGCACCAAAACTCAGTTGAATATTCTCTGTTTTACAGAAACATTTGGATGGAAATTAAAATTGACTACTTCATGTTCTCTCCTTTCATATGTTTGGAACATGATTACTTCAGGTGGTTAACTACTCATATTTTATGTATAACTAACTATCCAAAATCTAATTCACCAGCAACCTGCCATTAACGTTTTGAAAGAGATTCAAGTGTTTCTGGAAGCAAACCCTTCTGAAATCGTTACCATAATGATCGAAGACTATGTTGCATCTCCAAAGGGCCTAACCAAGGTGTTTGATGCTGCTGGCCTAAGGAAATTCTGGTTTCCAGTATCCCGGATGCCAAAAAATGGTGAAAATTGGCCAACAGTTGATGATATGGTGCGGCAAAATCAGCGTTTAGTAGTTTTTACTTCAAAATCTTCTAAGGAGGCTTCTGAAGGGATTGCATATGAATGGAGGTACCTGATAGAAAACCAATGTGAGTTTTACTTAATATTCCTTCTGAAATTTGAGTGCATACTGAAACAACAAAAGTAAAAACATGAATGAACCAGAGGCATTTTTGATGTGGTTTGAAATTGCAGATGGTAATGGTGGGATGAAAGCTGGTTCTTGTCCAAACCGTGCAGAATCACCTTCTATGAACACAAAAACGAGGTCTCTAGTCCTAATGAACTATTTTCCCGATGCTCCAGATGTAACCCAAGCTTGCAAGCATAATTCAGCTCCATTAATTAGCATGATGAACACTTGCTATGAAGCAGCTGGTAAACGATGGCCCAATTTCATTGCAGTTGATTACTACAAGGTATAGATAGTTTTGTAAATTCATCTGCGACATAAACCATGGTATATTTGAAATAGTACCGAGCGTGTGAGTAGAAATAATGTCTGACTTTAAGTAAATGTTGTAGAGAAGTGACGGAGGAGGAGCACCTGAAGCTGTAGATGTAGCCAGTGGGCATCTAGTTTGTGGGTGCAACAATATTTCCTTTTGCAAGGTTTGACATCTTGAATATCATGATTTCAAAGAAAAACTTTGCATGTCATGAAATGATATTTTTTTGCGTAATTTTTAGTATGAAGACAAATCAAGAGAAATATTTGATGCCTGATTGATATCTGAGTTTTAAACATTCGCTTATTTATTTAAGTACTGTGTGTAGGAAAATGTGACTTTCGGAACATGTGACGCACCGGAGGCTGCTGTTGCTCCCTCGGCAACAGGACAGATATTCAGCTCCGCTGGTTCGGATGGCAGACCAGTTCAGCTACAGTGGTTGTTTGGGACGGTATTGTTCCCTATCATAACATGGAACTTATAACCTAATTTAATTATGTTTTCACTTTATCTTCATTAGGAACACATCAGAAAAGACATACAACTAACGGAATATGCTCATTTGGATTTGTTTATAATGGGTGTCGTGTTCATTGTTTTTTTATTTTATTTTAAATTAGTTATTTTTATTTATTGTGGCAATAAATAAACATAGAGGGCATTTTTTAAATTCCCAATGTTTGTTTATTTGGATTATTAGGGGAAGGTTCAAATGTGGTGGGTTATATTGCCATTGGGGACAATATTCTGGAATTGGTTTTAGGTGGATGTCACGTGGTTACAGTAATAATAAAAAAATTTAAAACACAAAAAACAAAACAAAAGTAAACTTGGTCTGCACATCTTGTCACTTTGCACAAGTGTTTTTTATTTTTATTGGCCCATTAAATGGGCCCATAATTGGAGGTCTTTCTCCAAATAATTTTATGGGATGAGCTAGCCCATTAGTCTACTAGTTGGGGCCTTAAAAGGGTCCTCATGAGTTTGGGCTTTAATTGGATGGGCCGGTTCGGGGAAAAGGATATATAACTGACCCGAATAATCAAAGCTATGTTAACGGTCAAAACTCAGCTTACTAACTTGAGGTTGCAGATTCAAACTCAAGGACATTTGGGTTGTTTAAATTATGTTAAATGTTACTCCTAAATCACAATCTATTAAGGACAAAATTGGGTGGATTTTTTATTTTTATTTTTATTTTTAAAATTAAAAGCTTTTTGAAGGACATCTTTTTTATTTTTTATTTTTAAAAATGGAATTATGAAACTAAAATCTCGTTTTTTGTTCCTTACCTCAAAATAAAGCCTATTCAAAACCAGGAGCGTGCTTGGGCCTAGCCCGACTGTGTAGCAAGGAGATATCATAATTCACATTAACTTGACAAATGGGCTAGAGTTGGGCCTGACTGTGTGCAAGACCATAGAGAACTGAACAAGCCCAAACCCATCTAAGGCTTCAAAAGAATGTGATATGATTTTGCAGATAAATAATTAATTGTATAAAATAATTTGAATCATACATGTCAGATGGTGGGATTGTTATTGGAGAGATTGCTCCACTTGCATTGCTCCACATGTATTTTGTGATTGGTTTTGCATGTAGAATTGTTGGAACACCCCAATTTAGGGGCTTAGAGAGTTGCGTTAGAGTCTAAAGTTCTTAAACTAAATGCAATTAAACTAGAGGGGTGTTTTGGGAAGATAGTAGAAAGTTGACTTTTGACTTTTTATCAATGTTTTTTTATTTTTTTGGAAAATTATTTAAAAAGTTGATTTTTTGTTTTTTTGAATAATATTTGTTTATGGTGACACATCATATTAAAATGACCAAAATACTCTCACCAAACTTAGGAAATTTACTTTTTGACCCATGTGGTTGTTTGAACAGTTACGTAATTTTATGGAGGGCAGTTACGTAATTTCACCACTGCATTTTTATCACTTCCCCAAATCAGCCTGTTTGCATTTTTATGCTGCTTGTGGATTTTTTTTGATGCCGCTAAATGCAGCTTCTTACTCTCTTCCCAAATGGCCACACAGTAAAATACGTTACAATTGAGATTAGTAGCAGAGTTTGAATTTTGGTTCAAGGGAGAATTTGAAAGCCATGGCGAGACCTATCACAATTCAATCAAACCTGCTTTTCATTTGGTAGTGAACTAAGAGTTCATCTTGATGTCAATGTCATATGTTAGAATCATGATCAAGTTAACTGATAAAAAAAAATAATATAATTTTGTTGTTTTTTTGTTATTGATCATCATAATTTAAAATGTGATATCACACGCCTCCATAAAATATAGGAAGAAATTATAGCAAGATACAAAAAGAAAGTGAAAAAGAAAAAAAGAGAAAGAGATAGAGATGAGTGGAGAAAGAAATGAGAGATAAATAATATAGAATTTATAAGAAAAGATTTAATAAAATTAACTATTTAAAGTGACAAAATACATGATTTCATTGAAAATAGTAAGGAAAAGAAAACAGCATGTATAATAAAAAATGTAAGGTATCTTAATATTTTAAAGGACTAAATTGAAATTATAATTTTTAGAAAATTCAAGAGTGGCACGTGCCCCTCTCATTTTAACATGGCTCTGCCACTGATTGAGATAAATGTGCACAGCTCAAGAAAATATAATTTCATCAATTTAGCAATTCGAGGTTAATTAAGCATTAAACCCGCGGCAAGTTGAACTCAAATCCTTCTGATAAAGCACTCGAATCGAAACAAATTGCTCGCTTAATTAAACTAATAATTATTGTACTAAGAAAATCAAATGTCACAGCTTGTAGGTAGATAAGGTATCTTAATATTTTAAAGGACTAAATTGAAATTATAATTTAAAGAAAATTCAAGAGTGGCACGTGCCCCTCTCATTTTAACCTGGCTCTTGCCACTGATTGAGATAAATGTGCATGGCTCAAGAAAACTATAATTTCATCAATTTAGCAATTCGAGATTAATTAAGCATTAAACCCGCGGCAAGTTGAACTCAAGTCCTTCTGGTAAAGCACTCGAATCGAAACAAATTGCTCGCTTAATTAAACTAATAATTATTGTACTAAGAAAATCAAATGTCACAGCTTGTAGGTAGATAGGGGGGAATCCAGCAGGAAGCATATTGTCTTGTGGTTAGGTGATTACATAAAATAATACGACGCATGATGCAAAGGCATATTCCTAAGCATTTTCATTAACCCCATTATTTACAGACAATTAATTAATTTAATAATTTGTATGTGAATTTTATTGGAAGCTCCATACATAGTACAAGTGCTCCACTAAACCTAGACACAACAGCCTCGTATCTTTGCCTAGTTTAATGTCTGAACATGGGGAACTTTAACATAGTCATTGTATAACATTTAAAACTTATAAATTAATTTTGGAACTCAAAAAAAATTCTACTCCACTTGTAGTGTCTTATTTAGATAATTTAATAAACTAAATTAGTTTAGTTAGTTACTTCTATATGCTCTTATTGAAATTAATTGAAAAGTCAATGTGTCGTTTGGTAATACTTACGTTTTTAGTTTATATTTATAAAAATTTTAAAAACTCAAATAAAAACTTGTTTGATAAATTTTTGATTTATAAATTAGTAGTCTCAGTTTATAAATTTAGCCAAAAAATATAAACTCAAAAAATGTGTTTCCGTTTTGAGTTTTGAGTTTTTTTTTTTTTTTTTTCCCATCCAACACTAGTCACCACCCGTCACCATTTTCTACTTCCGTCTTCTGTCACCACCACTCACCACCCACTTGCCAACACCACCCACCAGCCACCGCTACCTACCTCTCGCCGCCGCCGCCACCACCACCACCATCACCGCCACCACCACCTACCTGCCATCCACCCACCACTACCCGCCACCCGCCACTACTATCCACCGCTCGCCGCCACCACCACCCGCCACTTACCCGTCACCACCACTTACCACCCACCTGCCACCACCATCCACCACCCGCCACCACCAGGCACCCATTACCGCCACCACCAGCCACCTACCACCACCCGCCATCTGCCACCCACCTGCCACCATTACCTACCTGCCACCACCACCTACCGCCCGCTACCACCCACCACCCGCCACCGTCACCCACCCACCTACTATCACCGCCCGCCACCACCACCCACCCGCCACCACCTACCACCACCCGCCATCTGCCACCCACCTGCCACCACCACCCACCACCCGCTACCACCACCACCACCACCACCACCACCACCTACCAGCCACCACTCACCACCACCCACCACCTACCCGCCGCCACCTAACCGCCACAACCCACCACCACCCGCTTGCCACCACGCACTTGCCACCACCGCCACCACCACTCGCTACCACCACCCACCCACCCACCACCCACCGTTACCACTTTTCACCACCGTCTTCCGCTGCCACCTGCCACCACTTGCCATTTCTCACTCTTTTTTATATTTTTAAATTTTTGAAAATATTTTGTCAATTACCAAACGCGTTTGTAGTTTATGTTTTTTTAAAAATAAATAAAAAATAAACAAAAATCAATTTATAAAATTTTTATAAATATAAACTGAAAACGTAAACGTTACCAAACAGACCCCAAACGATTGAATTTTTTTTTTATTTTAAATATAGATATATATATATATATATAGTTTGATGGTAACATTTGAGAATATCAGCAAATAGATGGATTATGGGTTGGAGTCTTGACAGATTAAGGATTGGATATTGGATGTTTATTTGAATTCACATTCCTCATTGGACCCTACAAAACATACCCCTAGATGCATCGGATAGCCATTTCTAAGGGTTTTTCAACGATCAAGTTAATAGAGAGAGCGAAATAAAAGACAATAAAAATTAGGATTTAAGAAATGAATTTTTTAATAATGATTCTCATATATATAACGATATATCTTCTATAATGTCTTTCTCTAAGAATAATTCTATTAAATTTCACCCAATAAGAGTCCACTGAGTGGGACACTAATCTCGTGCACAATTCATAATAACAATGGCTATTAGATATGTCTTGCAGGGGGTTGTAGGTGGGAGACCCCCTTTAGACCTCGCCACCACATGTCAATCCCAAGAGCCTTAGAGCCAACTTGGAGGTTAGTTGGATAAACACGCGCAGATTAGTGATTAGATAAGCTTATGCCCGATCTCATGATCAACACATTCACTGAATTGTCTGATTTTAAGATTAGTAAAATCTTTATGCTGTCCGACATAGAAGTTGGTAGAGTCATTGATAATCATTTATAATAAGACTAAAGAATTGACTTAATAGATGAGACAATCGTGATGCAAAAGACAGAGATATATTCAATATTGTTCTTAATTTTTTAAAAATATATTTTCTAGAAAGCACATTTGCATCAATTCTTGCTTAAAAGTCAATTTACTTATTCCATTGTGATAAAGATTTAATAGATATTGGTTGTGTTTATTGGGGCATGTTTGTGGCCCTAATCTTGACTTTTGAAATGGGAATTTGAAACATTGATGATAATGGATGCCTAGTCATAAAGCTTACAACAATTGGAAGATTTGAATGACATCATAGTTAGGTTATGGCATCCATGGGTTTGACTGCATGGATTGCATCCATGGGTTTGACTGCATGGATTGCTAAGCAAAGCGAATCCAACTTATGATCTATACAAACATCATTGTCTAGTCATAATAAACCTTCCACTCTCAAAACATGAGAAGCTTCTCCAATTAAAATATTCGTCTACATAATCATTTTGTTTTACCAAAATTTGACTTTTGATGCTTAATGGGTCAGAAAGAACGTCCACTAAAAGGGTATCAGAGGTATGAAGAATTCATACTGATAAAAAAAATATAAAAAAAAATAAAAAAAAGTTTAGTGTGGCTCAAATTCAATTCTTATTTATTTTTCTTGATACTTTTATGTAATAATTTTTAGTCCTTTAACATTACTGAAATAATATTTTTGGTAAAAGTAAATTGGAGATTGTATGAAAGTCGAAGTCGAAGTGAAGGTTTGATCCAAATCCACTTCAATTATAAAAGAAGTATATTCACCAAATTAATGAAGGATAAATCACTAGGAATGATTTTAGTTGTAGTCACTAATTCTAAAACATCTTAAAAATTTAAAATTGCCTAAGAATAAATTAGTGAATAAAACAGTTGTCTCTTAGTAAACATTTTCTAAAGAATTATAGAAGGTATTTTTGTCAATGCATCAACACTCTATGGATCAACTATTTAACTTCATTATTTATATCAGAAATAGTCTTATAATCACATAATTAAAAATTTTGCCAATATATTTAAGTTTTGCCTTGTTTCATCAAGCATTATAGTCAACTATGCATTATATCAAGTGTGGTACTCAAATAAGTGTGATTTTTATTTTATTTTATTTAACTGAGCTCAAAACACCAATTAAATAAATGTATAAAATTGGATTTTTTTATTATTTTTTTATATTAACAAATGCTTAAAAACATTAATTAGCATCCTCAACAACATAGAAAAAATATAATCATTTTACGCATATTAACAAATGGATAGAAATATCTATTGACAAGAGATGATAAGAGAAAGAGGAGAGGGAAAAAAATTAACCATTTTGAATTTCATTTATTTCACACAAATGTCTTTTTAAAAGAAATATATATATATATATAATTCAATTCAAATATATATATATATATAATTATTTAAAACATATTAACAAATAACTAAATTATATGTTGACAATGTTTGGCCCAACTTATGGAGCTCCAAATAGTTTTTTTATTTTGAAAATCTGTGCAAGAGTGATGCAATTTCTACTTACGGTTTAAATGATAGAAATAACTCATATAAGCTAGGGACAAAAAAAACTAATTATTACAAAGCAAAAGAATGAAGGTTCTTAGGTTCTGTTTAATTTAGTTTTAGAATTGTAATTTAAATGTAGAGTTGTGATTTAAGTGTGAAATTCTGAGTTAAGTTTTGAAAAGAGAAAATTTGTTTGGTTATGAGTTTTGAAAAATGTTTTGAAAAGAGTTTTTGAATTTTGAAAAGGGTTTTGAGTTTTGAAAAGAATTTGGAGTTGCATTTTGAGTTTTGAATTTTTGAATTTTGAGTTACATTTTGAAATTTTTTGGATTTATTATTTTAAAATATTAAAAAATGTTTTAAAAAATTATTTTTTATATTAAATATATAATTTTTATTTAAATATTTTATTTTATATTGTAAATATTTTAATTTTTTTAATTTTAATATTTTAAACTCAAAACACAATTTCACATTCAAATTGTTACCAAATACATAACTCAAAACTCAATTTCAAAACTCATAATCAAATACATAATTCGAAATTCCACACTATTTACAAAACTCCACACTCAAATCGTAACCAAACACATAACTTACAACTCAATTCAAAAACTATTTTCAAAACTCATTATCAAACACATAACTTGAAACTCCACACTGCTTTCAAAACTCCTACACTCAAATTATAACCAAACACATAACAAAAAAATTAAAATATTTAAAAACGTATTTATAAAATAAAAATTATATATTTAAAATAAAATATATATTTAAATAAAATTAATAACTTTAAAAAAAATTTAAATTTAAAAAAAATACAGCACATAAATGTATGAAATATAGCGCACATTAAAATAAATAAATAAATAAATATTTACCTTAAAAAAATAAAATTAAGAAATTTGTTAAATATTTAAAAAAATAAATTCAAAAAATTTCAAAATACAACTCAAAACTCTTTTTAAAATTCATAAGTAAATAAGTTTTCTCTTTTCAAAACTCAACTCAAAACTTAAAATACGACTCTACACTCAAATCATGATTTTAAAAAATAAATAAAAAAATTTTTGAATTTTTGTTAAAATAGAGTTTTAAAAAAAGTTTTGAATTATATGTTTGATTAAGAGTTTTAAAAATAATTTTTCAATTAAGTTATAAGTAGTTTTGCGTTGTGTGTTTTGTTACAAATTTAAATTTTTTTAAAATTTTTTTTTAATTAGAATCATAATTCTAAAGAAAAACCAAACATTTTTTACTTTTAATTTTTAATTTTTCATTTGCAGTAAGTTATATCAAACAGAGTAATTTACAGAGGCTTCATCAATCATGGCGAATGTCATCTGTACCACATAGACACCTCTTTTGCAAAATGAAATCACTATTTTTTCCCCCAAAATTTGAAATTTAACCAATGACTTTATTTAGTTTGGGATGGGAACAAAAGGGCCACGTGTCGAGCTCTCCCACACACATAGAGGAGGACACACACAGACAGAGGGTTGCAATTAGACGGGAAAAAAAAATGGTTATTTTTGTTTTATGGGCTCTACGTCAGATTCACGACTGGTGGTACACACGTGGCACGTGTCACAAATGCCACGTGGAAAGTGGATTGAATTATTTTGATCTAATAGGACCACTAGATTCTCCCTTAGGCCGAATCACAAAGCCAACTATGTTTGCCACCCTTTACACCCAAATATGGTGCAACAGAATAATATTTTAAAATATTTTGTATAGAATAGGATACTTCTTTTAACCTCTCAAAAAAGAAAAAATTAATTAATTAAAAGGTAGAGAGAACAATTTACTCTCTCCACAACTGATCCATGGGTATTGAAACGGAGGTAGGGCTGAAGAAAGAATTCGTGAAATTCGTAATTTGATTCAGTTTAGTCTAATTTGATAAGTTTGGATTGATTTTTTAAATCCGTGGTTCAATTCTGGATTAAAAAATTAAAAATCCGTAGTCTACGGATTGGTTCCGGATTGAACCACACGATTCCGGATTGGAACCGATCCGGATCGTATATAAATAATCTATATTTTTTTATACATCTTCTCCCATAGTATCTTCTCTTATTCTATATAAAACCTAAACTCAAACATAAATTCGTATAATATCTTCTTTTATTACTTTTATTTGTTAGTTTTTAGTTTTAATTTGTAATGGTCTAAATACTTATGGTGAAACCAGTTTTTTTATGGTTGTTTAAATTTTAGAACAGTATGTCGTTATTATAGAAAAACATGTTGCTATTGTGAAACTAATATGGCACTATGTTTATGTTTTTAAGAAATTAAAGTGTTAAATATATATTTTTTTGTTATTTAATTATGTGAATCCGTGATCCTAAACTGATCCAATCCGTGTTTAAATGAATTGGTTCCATGATTTAAATGGATTGGATTGGTTCCAATTTTTTAAGAACTGTAGATAACGGATTGGTCTTGGTTTTACCCCAATCTGGTCCAATCCGGACCATGATTTTGTTTTTTTCTTTTTTTTTTTAAATATTTGATTTTTTTTTATCAGTTAAATATTTTGAGAAAACCCATATAGAATTGTTCTCTTGTTTGATTAGTTGAATTTTTTTATATTTTATTTTTTTATTTGGGATGCTATGATCATGGATTTGGATTTCAATTCCTCTGGAAAAAATTGTAGGCGTAATTTGAAAGATGGTTTTAGTTATTCATTGTTTGCATGCTTAGGTAGGGTTTGAGCCGAATCTGTTTCGTCAAAAATTTATTCATCAAAGGTTTGGATTCTCTCGGATACATTAAAATGGAACAAATCAATAATCCAATTTTAGAGATCCGAACTGCACTCTGACAATTTGCTCCATCAATTTTTTTATAATATCCAAAAAAATAAATAAAATCATATTGACCAAAAATCGTAAGAAGATTTTAATATCAATTTGAGTTTTTCATTGATAACTTACAAATACCAATCTAAAAAATGAACAAAACAAATCGTCACAATGATATCCAAGATGAACCCCATTTTTTGGACTATTCAATTTAGTCCATTAAGGTTGTGGTTTGGATAGAATTTATGAAGAAAAAAAAAATAATAATAATAATTTTAATAATAATATAATTTATATTTTATTTACAAATCATTCATTCAATTTAAGATCCAAACACAATACAAATGGACCGGGAGATTCCTAATCCAGTCAAGAATATAAATGAACAGTTCTAGCTTATTAATGCAGATTAGGGGCTCTATTGGTTGGCTTCATCAATGGCATCAAGTCTGAAATTATTTATTAGGATAAATTAAAAATACACTTTTTGAGATTTACTTATATTACAAATTATTTTTTGTGATTTTAGAAATTACATCATGCCCCTTAAGGTTTTTAATTTCATAATAAATAGGTCATTTTGTTAATAAATCATCAAGTTAATTAACAGTTTTTAATAATGTTAAAATTTTATTTCAATTAATAATTTAAATAATTTTATTATTGTATAGGTGAACAGTTAGAAATTTCACTTTTTTAATTAATTCTGTTAAATAAAAAATTCTGACGATGAGATATTTGTAATTTTTTAAATCACAAAAAACAATTCGTATTTGAAGTAAAACTCAAAAGGTGTATTTATAATTTATCCTATTTATTATTATGATTAGTATTTGGTTTCATAAAGTGGTTTGTACATATATATTTGACAGAGATGTAAAATAAGGTTATTTTATATTAAAGATGCTACCTCCATGACATCAACAAGACATGTTGGGTGGCCATCTCACTAGAGATTGCAAATTGCAAAATTACCCTAAAAGGCAGCACAAACAATGCTTGATACCTATTCACCCAAAAACAATACTTGATACCCTCTGCCACTAAAAGATTGCCCAAGAAATACTCTAGCCAAAGTAAACTTTTTATATTTTATAATTTACAGTATATTTTTTTACTTTTAACCATGAGCATTAATTGTTATAGTCTTGTAGGGTAATACTTTTTGCTAAAAATGTTTGTATCTTTAGTAACTTTACAATCTGCACAACCCAACATGGTTAAAAGAGTGGATTCCTTTTAGAGCTCTCAATAGCTATAGCAAAGGAAATACTTTATTTAAAAGCAAAACTTTCAACCATTGTTTGTTTATCTGGTTAACAAACAACTGAAGTGGTTATGTGATAACAACAACTATAAAGCTTTGCAACAGTTAAAAGAGTTAAAAGGTCATTGTAGCGCAAGAAATTACGGTCAAGTTTGGCTATTACAAAATAATTTATCTTTTTATTTTTTTATTTTTTTTTTCATTACATCACCTCTCTACTTTTTTACATATTTTTTCGTAAAAAAAATAAAAAATACATTTATTTAGATCATTCCAAACAACCCTTAATATATATTGTGTAACATATTAAAATGAAATAAGATAGAGTGAAATGGTGACCAAGTGACTTATCTTTCACGATTTTCTAATCTCCACTTTCTAGTATAGGTAACCTAATCCTTCGATTTAGGTAGACCAATTGTGCTCAAATTTACGAATTCAAAATGGTCATATCCTCGAATTATAAAAGATTTCAATGTTTGACCAACGATTGACTACTATATATATATAATTGTTATAGCATGTGAAAACACACTATATCACAATTTTTTATTGAGATTTTATATAAAAGATTTTGTAACAGAAATTAGAATAATCAAATGGATGACCATGAATTGATTAAAGAATGAATTCCCGCTATTGGACCAGAAGATGGTAGTGTGATTATTGTGTTTTAAAATTTATTTTTATACTATAATAATATAGTTATTTTTAAATAAATTAAAACCTACATTTGTATTTAGAGGTATGTATTAATATGCCTGGATACATGACTTCTAAAGACACTCCTGCTTTCAAGAAAATTTTTATTAAAAAATGCTTTGAGGCTCTCGTTTTCAATTTCACTCCCACTCTCCTATGAAATATTTATATGAAGTGTAAATTACTGTAAATTCTTTTAAATTATGACAATTTGCATTTTACTCTCTAAATTTTAAAATTTGACAGTGAATTATCTCAAAATATTATTTTGTTATAGTTAACCCCTTTTATTAGGATTTTTTTTATATAAAAATTTACACAATTAAATCATGTGTAAAATATATGACACACTTAATTAATTTTTAGGACAATAATGTCCTTATTTAGTAATTTCGTTTATAGTTTACCACCAAAATGAGGAAGAAAAAATGTTAATTAAATCACCAAATAAATGTATTATTGTCAAAACAAAATTCAATAACGGATATTATTGTCTTAAAAAATAAACAAGTGTGCAATGTGCTTTACACATGACCTTATTCAGTTTGGTTTTAGATTTTTGACTAAAAAAGTATAAAAAGATAAAATTGATTACATAAATTAATAAGATAAAATATCACATTCAAATCATAAACATTATACTTTTTCTCTTACAAAAAATCAAAAAAACCAAATTAAACGAAATTAAAAAAGTCTCAATACAAAAAAATCAACTGAAAAAGTCAATATTAAACGAAGACTCAGTTTAAATTTTAACAAAATTCTAACAAAGAATATTAAGTGTAACAAGATAAGAGTTTAAAATAATCAACTGTTGCATTTTAAAATTTAAGAGAAAAAAATATAAATGAGTTATAGTTTTGAAAGGATTTACTGCAATTTAGCCTAAAATGAAATTGATTAAGGAAATGCATAGTTTCATATTGAAGTAAGAGTCTGTATATATATATTTGTTTGTTTGTTTGTTAATGAGAATTGTAGTGGCAGAGAGAGAGAGAGAGAGAGAGAGAGGGGCAATGAACAGGACAATAATGTTTACTTGGGGTTGGGAAGCAAATTCAGGAATTCCGTACTCTCTTCAGTAGAGCAGAGCAGAGCAGATTGAAAGAAGGAGAGGATGGAAATTACCACACCAAGTAGAAGTAAAGACAGAAGAGGACCAGTCAAAGACTTGGCAAAACTTAACTAAACTACCACACACTCTCAACTCAATTCAATTCAACTCATCTCATCAGCTCAGCAGGAACAGGAAGGAAGGAAGGAAGGAAACTGTGTCTGACTGTCTGTGTGGGATGATGAGCTGGGAACACGTGCGAAAGAGGGGGGGCCATTACAGCACGTGCAGTGGGGAACTAAGGTTTAAGCTATACAGCCAGTCATGCCCGGTTGACCACAGACATACTGGGCTCTCTTTGGGCGTGGCTCGTGGGGCGCACTGTCCCAACACCCCACACGCGTGCGTCCTCTTGCTAAACGACACCGCCCCCTCTCCTTCCCCCTTTCTTCTCTAACTGGATTATCTTTCCGTAAGATCGATAATGTACTAATCTTAGCAACAATGATTCATTTCACTAATTTAGGAGCATTAATTGATTGCTAATGAGGTAAAAATTTAAAAAAAAAATAAAACACAAGAGTAAAACATCCTATCATGTGGGACCCACACCACTTTAGAATTATTAGTGCTCCTCTTTTTAGTGGTCTCACTCATTTTTATAATTCTAGATATTATGAAAAGTTTTATAATTTTTTTTTGAATTATACATACAATAAACTATTACATATTAATTAGATGATAAAAAATTTTATGAAACATTTTATAATATTTCTGTTATGAAATTTATCGTTATTATTTTTAGTGTGGATCTTTTTAAAATGATAAATTTTAATGGAAAAATCATTAGAGAGAATGCTACTGTTCATTCACATAATTAAAATTTGTAGAAATTTACTTAAAACAACATTGTTACAATATTAGGAAAAAAAAATTTAAAAATTACTCATAATTGAAATTGTATAGGGTTGTTTTGAATGATCTAAATAAGTATAATTTTTAACTTTTTACGAAAAATATATAAAAAAGTAGAGAGATGATATGACCCAAACAAATACATTTATCTAAATAAGTGCACTTATTTAGTTTATGCCAAATAGTGCCTTAGGCCAAGTTTGGGTACTCCCAAATAATCTAAAAAGCCAAAAAGTTACTTAAAAAGTTAAAAAGTTAACACTATTCACCAAAAGTCAACAATTACGGCTGCACAACTCCCAATTCAAATTTTCCTCTAAAAACTAATTTTCACAATTTTTTATTACACATTTTTTCATAAAAAGTCAAAAAGTTAACCCAAACATCCATATTTTCAACCTCAACTTTTTTGTCCAAAAAGACAAAAAGTGACTTATTTAGTTTTCCCAAACAAGGCCTAATATAATGATGGTCCAAAACATATTAAATTTTAAGATAGATGACAAATACATCCGTTGAGAATTTACTTAAAATATGAATTGGCTCTTGTGATTTAAAAAATTATAAATTCCTTATTGTTAAATTTTTTATTTAACAGAATTAACTGAAAAAATGAAATTCTTAACTACTTTCTTATATAATAATAAAATTATTTGAATTATTAATTGAAATAAATTTATGATTAAAAACTATTAATTAACTTAATAATTTATTAATAAAATAAATCATTTATTATAAAATTAGAAATTTCAAGAAACAGTGTGTAATTTTTAAAATCACAATAATAAATTATATTTTAAGTAAATTTTAAAAAATATATTTATAGCTTACCCTAAATTTTAATGTATACCCCACACTTATTTTGTGAATAGATTTCATGGTAAAAAAAATCTAAATTTGTATATTTTATGTTATTAAAATTACTCCCCTCCTCAATTGAGTCAAAAATCTATCACCTTTCTCTTTCAAAAACCCGAAAGCCACATGTGAGAGATATTTTTCTCACCCAATTGTGTGAAGCAGATGAGATGAATGGTTTTTTTCTTGAAGAAATTCGTTTGTCATCACACAACACATGGAGACATTAATAGGACCCACCAGCTTTTTATTTAGAATGTGAATTGATTTTTTTTAACATTATATGACTATTTTAATTTAAAATTAAAATATTTCGTTTGAGATAAATTTTTTAATTTTTATTAGAGAAAAAATAAAATGATTATCATTTAAATGTGATATTTTATTTTATTAATTTTTGAGAGATTTATTAGAAAGTTTTTTTTTAAGTGTTTGTATCTCAATTAGTCCATAAGATATTATTGTATTCCAATAAGTCCTATTATTTGAACATTTGATCTATTAAATTCTAATTCTCATACTTAAAACATTTTATGGACGTCTCTATCCTTACAAATATTTTTTGAATAGTTACCAATCATTGATGTAAACATTTATATTTTATAATGTAAATATTCATATTGACAGTATGAACATTCATATTGGCATACTAACATTTACACTGATGATGTGAATATTCACATTAATAGTGTGAACATTCACATCACAGAACATTCATAAGACTTATTAAAATATAAAAAATAATATAAATTAAATGTAACATAAATAGATAAAAAGAAATTTATAAAAAAAATTCGCAATAATTTTTTATTTTATTTTTTTATAATTAAGATAATTTTAAAATCACATGTCAAACACAGGCTTAATCAACATCGTCCACTTCACGGGGCCCCACCCGTCAAGATCCAAACCTAACTAAACCAACTCATCAACCCACTCTCTCAAACCTACTGTTACTACTATTTATCCAAAGGCAGAAAATAAATTTTTAAAAAAAATTATGGCTCGAATAAAGAGGTTGGGTTGGGAGGAGAGAGAGAGAGAGAGACAACCTGGCCCCCCCGCATATTCTTCTGTTCATCTCTGACCTTTGACCCCCCAATCTCCCACAGTGAAAACGTTTGAATCCTTGGTTTAAGTGGGTAGGGTACTGTTGTTTTTCGTACTTTTGCTACGACTGTTCTTTGTTTAGACTTCTTTATTAATTCTCGCCTTTTTTTATTTTTATAAATATTTTTATTTTAAATAATATTAAAACATATTTTTTTAATGTAATTTTTGAATTTATAAATAATGAGGATTATTTGAGATATCTTAAATAAGTGTATTTTTTAATTTTTTAGACTAAAAAATTGAAGAAAAAAAATATGATTATTTGGGATAACTTTTTAAATTTTTACGAAAAAATGTATATTAAAAAAGGATATGCTTGTCTCATTTTCAGGCATAGAATTAGACGATGGGGCAGAGTGGTGGGAGACTAGCATATAGGATATGCTTGCCTCATTTTCAGGCATTGAATTTGACGATGATGTTCGGTCCATGGGGGCCCACCACAGGTCTCGTTTTGGTAATCGGAACTGTTCAATGTGTAGAACTCGTCAAATACTATATGCTTTTAAAAAATCATGTTGATGAGATATCGATAACTATCTGATCGGATTAATTTTTTTGTCAATCGTTAACTATAATACCATCTTTTTTTATACAAAACTGATTTGATCATATAGTTAACGATATCCGATCAACGTGATTTTTTAGAAAAATATAGTACTCGACGAGTTTTACATATTAAACGGTTCAGATTATTAAAACAGGACCCATGATGGCTCCCATGGGCCGAACAACACTATCTTTAAACTTGCCTCCACTTGTATAATTTGTTCTCACCAAAGTCAGGTAAAGGCAATTCACATCAGAGTAAGTTGTACCTTATTTGTGTAAAAATAATTTTTTTATAATTATTTTTGATAGATAGTGATAATTTTATAATTTTTTTAGTACCTTTTGACTTTTTATCTTTCTTTGAAGATGTCAAACCAGGCCTCAGTAGAAATTTCTCAAGCTTGCAAACTCACTCTGTCTGGTTATTCAACTTTTAAAATCAGATTTTTAATATTTAATTCATATTTTTTATTTTTTTCTGAATTTTTAAAAAAATTTTGCTCAAATTTTTGTTTTTAAATGCATCAAATTTAGATATATTTAAAAGTAAAATATTTGTGAAGAAATTTATAAAAATTTAATAAATGCTACAAAATAAAAAAATATAAAAATTCAATATGTTTTAGCATTTTTTATTTATTTAATTTATTTAAAAAAATTAAAAATATTTTACGGATGTCAATGTACTATCTAAAAAATTAAAAGTTTGATCAAATATTTAAAAAATCATTAAAAATAAAATCATATGAATTGAAAATTCAAATTTTTATTTTAAAAACTGAATAATTAAATAGATTTACTTTCTATATCACAAATTGATTAGCCTATGCTTGGCATAGCATTGTGGGACTATTTTAATTATAAAAATATAAAATAAATTAAAAAGTTAAGAAGGTAAATGGTTATTTGGAAACTTCATAAAAAAAAAAAAAAAATCAAAAGCCAACTTTTTATCCATTTTTTATCATATCACCAGTCACTATAAAAATTTAAAAAAGTCAAAAAGTTAAATTTTAACCATTGTTCCAAAACATTCCTCACATTTAAATCATAATTATTTAATTTTTTCTCACGAAAGTCAAAAAATTGAAAAAGTCTATCTCAAATGAGGTTTTTTAGCTTCAAACTAAAATAGTTAAAAAATATAAAGCCAACCCACATCCCAAACGAAGACATAGTATGTTAAATTTAAAAAAATTATATGTACCTACATAATAAAGTATGACGGTTTTTAAATCTTTAATATATTTTTGTCCTAGTAAGATATTTGGATGGCCCAAATCTGTTCAAATTATAAAACAATAGCTGAGATATATTTTATAAAAAATGTCTAACATGTACATTTTTTACTTTTCCGCTTCTTTCTCTTACTCTTTCCTTTTCTCACTTATCTTTTCATAATCCCATGATCTCACCTTCCTCCCTTTTTTATTTTTATTTTTTAATTTTCTCTCATTTTTATTTTTCTCTATATATATATATATATTTTTTTCTCCTTTTTGCTCATTTTTTTTTTTAATTCACACCATACCTTCATGTACGGGTACACATTAATATATACATATTTAATAATCCAAGACACAATTCCTTTCAACTTATGTTTCATTTGTCAACTATATATTTTAGTTAAAAAGGTAAAAAGTCACTATAAATAATCATATCACTCTCTCTATTTTTTTACATATTTTTTCATAAAATATTAAAAAAAATAACTAAAATAATATGTTCCAAATGAGACATTAACTAGACAATTATAAAATCTCCACCTAATTAGATTATACTCATAATAATGAGATACACAATCTATACTCATAATAAAGAGAAAAATATTGTGGGTGTGCTTCAAATACATCAGGCCTCGTTTAGAAATATACTATTTTAATAATTTTTTAATTTTTTTGTTAAAATATAAGCTAAAAAAAAATTAATATGTTTGGAATAACTTTTAAATTTTTTACAAAAAGATGTTCAAAAAGAAAAGAGAAAATAAAATATTTAACTTTTTGATATAGGTTATAAACTTTTTAATTTTTTAATAACTTTTTAACTTTTTAGACTCGTATGCCAAATGAGGCCTTATTGTTTGTTGATCACTCACACAACTTGAGTAATTAGTAATGCTAAGAAACCAAATTTCTTATCAAATAAATAATCAAATGTCTTACATGAATGTAGATTCCTACATTTATAAGGAGGGAATTGGGAATGCTGCTGCATGGGCTGCGCAGCAAAACAGGCTAATTTTTAGGCCCATTTTGATAATTCGAATCGTTCATATTTTAGAATACATCAAGTGAAACATACCTACAAAAAATCAAGTTAATCGGATATTATTTACCCATTCATCCACTCTCATTTGTATCTATAAAAATAAAAAATAATTGTGATTTAAAATATTAAAATAAATACAAATGTGAGTGGATGAATGAATAAACAATATCCGATTAACTTGATTTTTTACAGATATGTTTAATTGATATATTTTAAAATATGAACGATTCAGATTATCAAATAAACTCCAAAATGAATCTATTTTATTATACAATAGTAACAGCTGTGTAACCCGCGAAACAACATCTCCAATTCCTATAAGGAGATACACAACCTTTATACACAATCTACACTCATAATAAAGAGGAAAATATAGTGGGTGTGCTTCAAATAACGCTGTGACTATATTTGTGTACCGCTCACACAACTTGAGTAATAAGTAAGGCTAAGAAATTAAATTTTTTATCAAATAAATAATCAAATATTTCATATAAATAGATGTGAATTTTTACATTTATATGAGATATTTAATTATTTATTTGATAAAAAATTTAAGACTTATAGTATTTTTTATAAGCAAATAGAAACATTTCCACTAAAATCTAACCTAAAATTTGTATTTAGGTTTATAGTTTGCTACTTTTTTGACCTCGTATATATTAATGAACATAAATTATTTTTGAGTTTTATTAAAAACTTCTTCAATAGAGAATTGTGTAAAAAAAGTTGACCTTTTATTTTCTTCACATATATAGTGAAACTCATTTTCCTTCTTTCTTTACTGATGAACATAAACTTGAAATTAAAAAAAAACAATTCGATTATGGGTTCCTTCGGCAATGGATTTAAATGAGTAATTGAGAATTTTTTTTTTCTCGATTATCTTTTTGATAACCGAGTGTTGTATAACATCGTGCTTCGTATTTTTAAATTTTTTGCTTTTCCCCATCACTTGGACTATATAAGCAAGTCCCTAACCAAGCATTTTGGTATATTTTAAGTTTAAAAATTTTGGTGCTTCACAACCTATGCTACAGTTGTAATACACTAATGCTAGGTTAAGAAGCTAAAATCCTCGACTTTATAAATTCTCCCTATGAAGATGTGATTTAAAGGAACTTTATCCATGTCATTATTTTGCTTCAAAGAAACTTTAAGGATGATCATTTATGCAATTGCACTAATGACATTACATTTCTATTATGTAAAATTTTTCAACTTTTTAAAGCTTAAGGTTTCTCTTTTAACACAATATTGAAAAGCAAGCCCATGAACAGAACACTTTATGAAGAACAAAAGTTTTTTAAAGAATTTTTACTTTATGAGTTGACATGAACAATTATATAGAATATTTCTTTCTAATGGTGAGACAAAAGTGACCCCATCTTCACTTTATGCATGTTCCTAACCTTAGATTTTTCATCCTTTTTTTCTTCCCAGGTGGTTTTAAAGTACGCCTGCATTTGATTCAAGGATAAGAAATAATCTTAGGTTCAAATAATTACATAATTTGTTCAAACTTTGTCATTCATAAATAACTTGTCTCAAAATGTATGCAAGATTGTTTTGTTAATTTATATCAAGATAACTGATATCGGATAATCTACATGACGGTCCGGCCCACAACTCATGACCCAGCTCATAGACTAGATGTTAAAACCCAGTAATCTTGAGAAACCAATGCTGGAACTCGAATAGCCCACAAGAGGGTCCAGCCCATAACTCAGGACCAAGCCCACGGACTAGATGTTAAAGCCCAGCAATCTTGAGAAATCAATGATGGGTCAGAACGAATAGCATTCAAACGCTTGTCAAGTAGAAGTCTAGCCACATAAGCAGATAAAGATCCTGCAAAATTATTGCACCCGTATATCTACCATTAATGAGGCTCTCACAACATTAAATATGATAACCCCTTCACATCGAAATATACAGACTCACCATGAACGATGCGAGCTAAAATATAGACTTTCGGCCAACACGACGGTTTGGAGTGGACAAGAAAATCATAAGCAAAGGATATAAGGAAGTTTCTAAGACGCATTAGAGGTCAGGTTTTCGTTCCCTTCTTCTCTCTTTACACAGTCAATCTATCATATTCTAACTCGATCGTTGGAGGGTCCGCCGGGGGATTACCTCTCCCTTTAGACCTTTTTATAAGAACGTTCTGTGGGCTGCAAGACCAGCAAAGCCGTTAAAAGTGTGGATCAGTTCGACCCATCTTCCGTTGGAATTATCACATCATTAGTTGACGCCGTCTGTGGGACACTTCATTCCGGAACGACAGTTGTGCTCATTGTCGTGGGAAGGAACCCCGTAATCATCCACCCCCTACATTAGAGTGGATGGTCACGATTACATCCATGGCTTCCCAATACAACGTTGGTAACCCCAAAACTGAGCCCTCCAACCTAAATAACCTGCCGCCATATTTCATAGAACTCACCAACAATATCAACCGATAGATCGAGCAGAATCAAGCCTTGATCAATGCCTTACTCCAGCGTGACTTGCTAATCCCACTTCCACCATAGCCAACAGTTCCCCCGCACCAAGAACAAGCCCACCATCACTATCAATTTCCATCACACGTGCCTCAAGGAACATTGCCACCCTTCGCCTCGCGACCTTAACCGTCGAATCTTGACAATCTGCACACTTCCTTGTTAGGCTCATAGCCTCGCCAAAATGTGCCACCACCTTTCTATAACCACCCTTACCACACCATACAGTCGCCCATGAAGGTGAGGCTAGCAATGTTCAATCCCTGATCCTTATTTGTGGGGATAACGTTCCCGTCTGGGATAAAGAACTGTGGGCCATGAAACTCTAACTACAAGGGGTTATGCAGAACATGCAGCACAAGACTTCCTCTATCGTCAACTCTCTTTTTACCGCGTCCATCTGGGATAAAGCTCTCCCTTCCAAGTTCAAAATGCCATTGATTGATACCTTCAATGGTACCACCGATCCCATTGACCACATAGAACCATATCAAACACTCATGATCTTACATGTCTTTCCAAACGAAATCATGTGTCGCGCCTTCCCCGTCACGTAGATGGGGTTGGCACGCCTTTGGTTCAGTCAGCTCCCTCTAGACTCAGTCACTTTATTTCGCCAGCTCAGTGAATCCTTGTTAAGCTATTTCATTGGTGCTCAGTGACAACGACATCCAACCACTACTAAACATCCGGTAGACAGAAGGGGAGTCGTTACGTAGCTATGTCACCCGCTTCAACACCGAAGGCCTATAAGTGGAGGAAAATGATGACAAGGTCATTTTCATAGTCTTCATGGCCGGTTTGCCCCCGTTCGATTTCCACTTCTCCCTCTCCAAAAATCCCCCAACTACCATGGCCTCCCTTTTCGCCAAAGCCCAAAAATACATGAATGCAGAAGACTCTCTGGCAGTTTGCCAGGACCCCACATCCAAAGCCCCGCCTTCAAAGGAAAAAAGGAAATAGCTTGAGCCCCGACCCTCGCAATATACGTACTGACCCCATCACACCCAGATCGACCTGCACACTAGGACCGACCGGCCCCAACCCGCCCACTTGGTCAGTTTGAGTGGTACATCCCCCTCAATTCACCCATGGAGAAGGTTTTGAACCAAATTCAATGAGACTATAAACTTAAATGGCCTCAACCAGCCAGATCTCCCTGCAACCGACGGGATCAATCTATGTACTGCCGCTTCCATCAAGACCACAACCACAACACTAACGAATGCGTCAACTTCAAAGATCAGGTTGAGGATCTGATCCACCAGGGACGACTCAGCTGATTCATAGTAGCCCGTCCTCCTCAGAGGCCTCGAACTAGTCCGCTAAACCGTAATCGCCAATACACTCCCCCCCAACGAACAGCACAACTCGAGCGGAATGATGACTGGCCTCAACACCAGCTTGAGCTCATGATGACCCCCCCGCTAGGTGAAATAAGGGTCATTGTCGGCGGCCTCGCATGCGGTGGACCGTCGCAGTCGGCATAATGAGCTGAGCTCCGAAAAATTAGACAATGCTCTGATAGAGAAGTAGCCACAGTAGACTGACCTTACAAGAAACCCAAGCAATGGTCTAAGCCGGTGACCTTTACAGCGGCAGATTGCACAGGCGTTCGCTATCCTCATGACAACCCCCTAGTCATTTTTGCTCTCTTATCAAACTACAAAGTCAAGAGAGTTCTGGTTGACAAGGGCAGTTCCTCAGACATCAGCTTCCTCAATGCCTAGCGCCAACTAAAGGTCGGGGAAGAGAAGTTGTCACCTCTACAGACCCCTCTGGTCCAAGGATCGCAGTTAAAATTCGCCAATTTGAAAATTTCACCAAGTTAAAACCTCCGCCTTTCCCACATCCTATACTGACCTTTCGCTTCCTACTAACGGATCACCTCCCCCATTACTAGCCCCAATTACCCCACGTGTACAACCACAATTCGTCCATCACCCCATTCCTCCTCTTTCTCTCCCCTGTTTATTTCACTTCACATTATCATGTGCTTCATCGCTCTTTGAGCCCCGTGCGCCGTCACTGCATCTTCGGCCCTCCTCACGATCGATCATCCCGCTCGGCTCCTTTACGGTCGGCCCTCCTCACGATCGGTCATCCCGCTTGGCTCCCTTGTCAGTCACCCCTCCTTACGATCAGTCACCCCGCTCGGTCCCCTTTGCGGTCACCCATCCTCACGTTCGGTGATCCCATTCAGCCTCCCTTCGTGGTCGGCCCTCCTCACGATCATTCTGTTATGACCCAAACCCGCCCCTATAGGTTTAGCATCATAACCGACCGGTAATCCTGGGATTACCGAAGGCCTCTGAGACAGATTTGCTTAATATTAGGGGCTAACAGAAGCAAATAAGAAATATACAACATCTATTGAACTGTGCAGACTTATATGAGACGAAAAAATTTTAAGTTTTTTTATATACATATTTACACATCACCTTTATGTCATTATATATACACCGATTAGACAAAAAGGGACTTAACCCTATTTACAAAATAAGCAAAGACTTGTTTAACCAAACAAGAAAACAAAACTTGAACTTTATGCACTTAGCCATAACCACTAGACATATCCAGAACCTCCACAGGAGGCACATAGGTTGGTTGACAAAATAGAATCCAGGTAGAAGCCCTAGGCCTGGTTACGCTCCTGATCACCTACATACATAAATAATACAGTGAGCTAGAACCCAGTGAATAATAACAGAGTAAAGATTTTAATGAATGATGTCCATATCAAATTCAGAAATCAAATTTCAAATCTCTTATCAAATCAGAAACATAGTCATGTTCGTATTCGTATCAGAAACAGAGTCATATTCATATTCATATTCAAATCATGCATGGTACTTCCTTTAGCATAACATATCATGTTGGTCAAGCATATTAAGTTCCACAATGGAATCTCCGGTACTAGGTAACATATCTCATACATGGGCCATGGTATTATTCCCTCGGGCGAGGGCCTCATGACCATAAGCCACAATATTATTCCCTAGGATGCGGGTCTCCACTAAGGATACCATAAAGACATTTCAAAGAATTGGATCATCATTTACGTAATTACAAAATAACCTTTTGTATCACTCAGAAATATTTCATATCATATCATAATATTCAGAAAGTATTTCATATCAAACATAACTTTACTAAGTTATTACTCAAAGATAGCTGCAGAATCAAATCAGACAGACAATAGCGCGTGATCTACACAAACACATAACATATACACATTGAAACACAATATCAATTCCTCAATCAAACTTGACTTTTCTTGTCTTTTTCTGTCTAAGTAGTCTGAAGTTCTAATATGTTTATTCTTTCTTATTCAAATGAATCGGAGTTCTCATTTCACATATTCTTTCATTACTAAATCATTGTTTTCTGAAGAAACCAATTCCTTGCATGGCTTCTTAATCAGATACTACTAAGTTAATGACTTATTCTTTAATCAACTAATTAATGTTGATTGTTAGCTTATTAATCTTTATTGAGCCATAAATCATGTCTAGAATGCTTTGGAAAAAGATAAGAATAAAAATGTGAACTAAATGCAATTTTTCAAAATATGCTGAAAATAGGATCTTTGCTCGAGCAGACCTTTGATCACTCGAGTGGTTTGCAAAGCTCTGTAAAAATATTGGTTGGCCTTAATGTTTGCTCGAGTAGTGACTTTACCGCTCGAGCGACCAGCAAATTTTATGTGCTTTCAAAATCAACAAAATAATTTCCAAACACATTTTCAAAACTTAAACTCTTGTATAAACCAATTTAAACTTGTAATTTTATTAATAAAGATAAACCCATGGCTAATTTTTCAATTTCTAATATAAAAATTTCTTTGATCATTAAGATTAAAACCAATAATTTCATAAATATAATAATTCCAACATTCTTCTTCTTTGTTTTATAAAACATAAATTAAAGCTATAAAGCCCTTTCAAAATATTTACATGTAAGAAATTTAAATCAAAATCAAACTAATTTTTTATTCTCAAATATAAATTATAATTTATTTTCAAATTTGTCCAAATTTAGATTTAATTTATTTTCTCCATATCAAACCCAATTTCAAACCCACAATTTTTAAAACATGAATTAAACTTTCAAAACTCTTGAAGAATTCATAATGCATGTACAATTGAAACTCAATTTCATGTTAAGACAACTAAATTCAAACCCAAAGTGATTAATTTCTAAGTTAATTTCCATAAATTTGAACCTAACTACATTGCATGGATCAAATCCTTAATACATCATTGTTGCATGTAATTTTTATAACACAATTCAAGGATAATTTTCAAATTAAACTCAAGCTTAACAAATTTAAGGAATTAGAACTCATATTCTTCAACCTAACTTGATTTTACATGCAAAACCCAATTTCTATCAATTAATATAATTGATTTTCAAATCTTCATTTTTAATCTACTCAAAATCCATCTTAAATCAATTTATGTTTAGATTATTTAAACAATACTAGAAAGAGGATGAAAGTTCTTGCCCATCGTAGACACCTCATTTTTGACCAACCTTAAGACTCAGACATCATCGATTGAACGCTCGGTGATCGTGCATGTTTGAGCTCGTTTCGAGTTTCCGGAGTTTTGGTTGAGAGCCTTGCCTCCGGGCCTCTGAACTCTTTGTGCTTTGGCTCAGTTTGTGGACCGAACCTTGTTTTCTCTTCCCGGGAGGGACTGAGAGGTCTTGTAGACTGGTTTTCGGTTTTCGGAGCCTTCGGCCGCTCGCCTTGTCTTGGAATCGCTTAATGTTCTCCGTTTGGCTTGGTTTTTGAACTATGCCTTGTTGCCTTTGTCTAGAGAGACATTGTGGTCTGGGAGACCACTTTTAGGGTCGTTGACCATTTTTGGTGCTCGTAGACTAGTTTTGAGGTTCCCGGCTTCGCGTCTTGCCTCCTGGATTCTTATCTTGCATCCTTTTTGATTTGTTTTTGGTATAAACCTTGTTTTCCATATTTGGAAGGTGGTATAAAGGTGGGAGACTAGTTCTTCCCCTTGGAGACCACTTTCCTTCCTACCAGCCAGTTTTCTGGTCGGCCAACTGGTTTTCTTGATCTTTGGACCACCTTTTATGATCGGCCACCACACCACTGCCTTGTTTTCATGCTGTAGACCATCTCCCCCCCATGGCTGACCACTTTCTTCCCTGGCCGACCACTTCCACTGGTCGGCCGACCAGTGTAAGTAGCTGGTTGACCACTTCAAGTGGTCGGCAGCTTTCCATCACCTTTTTGGAGATATTTTCTAGCCAGCTATTACAGCTGGAGGGCACAGAAGCGCTTTAGGCCTAAAGCTTGTCCAACAAGCTTGTTGCATGTTTTTCTATATAAAGGATAACCTCACCCCTTATGCCTTAGGTTCTAAAAATTGTGCTTGAGCTATACATACTTCCTAGTCTCTATATCTTCTTGCTTGCTCTATATTTGTGCTTGAAAGTGTAGTTTTTCCATACTATTGCACACAAACACACACTCAAACACCATACTCTTGTTGCTAAGGCTCTTTGAGGTTGGTTTTAGAGTCTTTGGATTGGTTTTGGTTCAAAAAGAGTGCTGGAGTTGCAGCTTGGAAGGTCTTCTTCAAGGGTGAGCTTCTAACCCTTAAAACCCTTGTTTTGGTTTAAGCTCTTGGGCCTATTTACATGCTTATTTTGGCTTGACTTTAAACTACAAAAAGTTCTGATTTTGCATTCTTAACATGTTTGTTTAAGGTCTCTTTTGTATTGGGGGTAGTTTACCCCCTCTTAGGCCTTGTTTAGCTTTGTTTTGTATCATCCTTTTAAGCTATTGAGACCACCTTGTTTTGGCCTTCTCACCACTGAAACTCAGAGGAATTTCAATAGTGGAAATGGTGTTTTGAGGTTCCAAATAGGAGAGGGTCATCCTCTCTCATTGTGTTTTGTATGCTTGCTTTGTATGCCTCATGTTTGAGCATATTTGTTAAGCTTATCTTGGCTCCATATTAGCATGTATTTGGGGCTATTTTGACATGGCATACCACTGTTTTGATTTGGTTTTGTCATCCCTTGTATGCCTTATACACTTGTAGTGTAAATCTTGCAAACTAGCTTTGTCTGCTTCATGAAGTAGCATGTCTTTCTAGCTTGTTTTGAGTCCATCTCAGCATGTTCTTGGTGTTGTTTTGCCATGATATACTTTATTAAGGTTTGGTTTGATAGCCCCATGTATGCTTCATGCACTTGTAGTGCAATTTCATGAACTAGCCTAATATGTATCATGCTTTAGACCATCATTCTAACATGATTTTAGCTTAACTCTGAGAAGCTTTTGTTCATGTTTTACCATGCTTAAGCTCTGATTTGTGCTGTTTTGGTCATGCTTGCATTGCTTTGTATAGCCATGGTTCAATCTTGCTCACTAGCTTTGTGTATTGAGTCCATTAGCGTGCAGTACTTAGACTATTTTCATGATTTGGCATTATTTGAAATGTGATTTCAGTACATGTAGTCTGGTCATACACTTGCATTTGTCACTTTTTCCATGCTTTGGAAGGTTGGTTCCTTATGCCCTAAACATGAGTCATTGCGTATGCCTTCATGTCTAAGTTTGCGAGCTATCATCTCAGTGTGTTTTAGGGGTTATTTTGCCATGATGTAACTTTGATTTTTGTTGGCGAAGCCATCTCATGCTTGGTCTTGGTAGATGCAGTGTAATCCTTCATTTTTAGCCTTGCATATACCATGCCTTATGCCCTTTATGCTAGCTTATTTTGGCTTCTTTACATGCATGTTTTAGACTTATTTTGACATGCTCTAGAACTTTTTTGGGTTGTATTGGCCATATGTTTCATGTATTGCATAGCTGTAGTGCAATTGGCCTTGCTAACTTTGAGTTTTGAGCACCATAGCATGCTTCATTTGTGTTGTTTGGATGATTTGGCATCATTTAACATGACATTTCAGAGCATATAGAATTTCCATGTTCTTACTTCTTTCACTCTTTAAGTGTCTTTGAGTGTTATGCATTGTTGCCTTGTTTGTGGCCTAACATGTATACCATCTTGCCTAGGTCCTTGAGCTCCTATCTCAGCATGTTTTGATCTTTGTTTAGACCTATTTGAGCTATGTCCATGATTGGTTCATGTATTTGTGCCATGTATTACATGTCTCTAGAGTAGTCCTTCCTCGGTAGCCTTATGCCTTAAGGACTCTTGCATGCCTTGCTTATGTTGTTTGAATGATTTGGCATCATTTTTTGCCTAATTTAAGTGCATTTAGTGTTGTTATACTTCTATATTTATCACTCCTTGAGCACTCTTGAGGGTTGTGCTCTTAGGCTTAGTTGATAGGCCAATGCATGTACATGCTTGTATATGCTTTTGTGCCATCATTTCTTAGCATTATGGACCACTGATTTGGGCATGATTGAGGTCTGTCCATTTTTAGTTTAAGTCCATTGAGCATGTTTGTTTTCATGTTATTTGCATGCTTATGTTGCTTTGCATTGAGTATGCATGCCATTAGTATTGTTAGGTTGTCTATGTTGCCTTGCACTGTGCATGCATGTCATTAACATTGATAGGTTGCTCATGTTGCATTGCATCGTGTATGCATGCATTACGTTGTGTTTACCATGCTTGAGTTGCATTGCATGTTTGCATGCTTGAGTTGCATTGCATTTGTTTGGGTTAGGTGTTAATCCGAACACGAGAAACGAGGGACATTTCATACTTGAAGTGATGAAATGTGCCTCATTTCTCGGTCGCCAACCCTCTTGATCGTGCATGATAGAGGTTAAGGCTTTATGTGTTATGTGTGCATTCATTTCACATTGATTCGTGCAATTTGGCTTCTCGGCCATCATGCATTGAAAGGCACGATTGGTGGCCCGAGGGTCAAGAACCGCACTCCCTTGAGCTCACGAAATAATAGGGAGGGTGGTTGTGCACACATACCTTGCAAATATATTGCCATGCCCTTTTTTGCTCTTTGTTACAGTAAACTGGGGAAGTGCAGCAACAAGTGGTTGGTAGACCAGAAAAACTAGCTGGCCGACCACTTTTTCTAGTTTGTAGCAATGGAAACTGGTCGGCAGGTGGTTGGCACCCCCAAAAAGTGGTCGGTCATGCTCCTACAGGTCCCCAAAATGAGTTGGAAGCTTTCTGGAGCTTGGTGCAAGGTTCTGAGAACAGTTGCAAACAGAGGCAAATCGGGGCATCGCGTTGGATTTTCGAACGAGGCGACCAAGCATGCATGCATTCTTCTCCCTCTGAGGACATTTCTTTACTGCTTTACTTAGCTTCTTTTCCTTAGCTAGTTTAATATTTTGATTTTGTACTTAAGTAGTTAATGCTTTGCTTAGCTATTCAATTTGTGTTGTAATAATTAGTTAGCTTGTTAGTTAATTAGTTTTGTGATGTAACAATTAGTTTAATTAGCTAGTTAGCTTCTTATTCGGACCCTCCGTCGAGAGGGCCAATTGTTGTAATAAGCGTGTGTGTGTGTGATGCATGTCTTCCAACCTCCACTTCTTTCTCCTTTTTACTTAACTGCTTACGATGGTTAGTTTTAGGGCATATTTCGATTAGCATACCTTATGCTTGCATGCGTGCATCCATTCATCTGTTTTGCATGCACCGGGCTCGGCGCATCATACAAACCACATTGAATTTCAATTCCAATTTGAATACATGTATCAATTGTTGCATTTCACATGGCATCTTAGAATAGCCGAGCTTATTTTAGTTGTATTTTTGCATGTGTTGCATTAGCCATTTTAACATGAACTAGGATCATGCATGATTTCTAACTAGTTCTCTATTTTGGTTCAGAGTACACTGTGAGTGTTTATGCTTTAGCATCCCTGCATGAGATGTGTATGTTGCCATGTTAGCATGCTTGCCATGAGGCTAACTACTTAACTGATATAACTACTTGAATGCTTGTGGGTGAAGGTTGGATTGCTTGAATTGGAACAATTCATCAAGCCGTGTGTTTTAAGCCCACTTGAGAGTGGTAAAATCATATTTTTCAAGCCCACTTGAGGGTGGCAAAATCTATGACTTAGCCTACTTGCGAGTAGCAAACTTCAAATCATTTTCACAAACGAACATGAAATGTTTTGTTCCAACTTAGGCGATCTAGTCTATACTTGTATGTTGTGCGCATCACATAGTAAGTTTAGGTTAATAACCAGAATAAGAACACATGTGTTTTCAAAAACAACATATCATGTTAGTAAAGGCCGATTTTTGATCGGGCGGGCGGGGGTGCTCATTGTATGACCTTCCCCTCTCGTACCCAAGTTCCCGAGCCAAGGAAACTTTGGTGATGACGGACACGTGGTCTTAGGCACGAGTCAGGGTTTCCTAAATTCCCTCAAAACAAAATATTTAGGTGGCGACTCTGTATCTGGCAAAGCAGTCCATGTTTGGCACTTCTTTATAAAAATCAGTTTTCCAAAACGATTTGCTGGATTTGGCCTCTTTGGTGATATATCGGTTTCACATTGCACTTTGTGAGATTAGATTCAGAACCGTGACATGAGTCCGCACTGTAGTAGCTAATGAACAAAACGATTTCGCGCCCTCAATCGCGAAGCTGGTAGTTCTCGGGGCGGTCTACACCTATTAGTCTTCAAGATAGAATTTGGTTGAGTTCTCCACTTTTTATTTTCTTCTTCTTTTTCTTTTCTTAGCTTTTTCCTTGAGCTTTCCATCAAACTCCTCCTAGCAAAAATGAAATAAGCTTCATCTTTCTCTCTCTCTCCCTCACGGTTTTCTTTTTTTTTTATCTCATTTTCTTCCAGCAAAGAAGTTGAGGCCCACCCTCAAAATATTACACACATATACAAATCTTCATATCTTGACCCACAGAAGGATGCGTGCACACACACAGTCAATACACCCACAAAATTTCTCAGTACACCCACAGAATTCTCAGCACACCCACACCCATACCCATACCCACACCCACACCCACAATTCTAGTTTGTTCCATAATTTAATTTACGTCTAGGATTAATTTAATTAAGTATCACTTAATCTTAATAAATTTTGATTAACACAAAATTTGTTAATTATAACTAATCTCAAATCTCACATAATTTAATTAGTCTAATTGACTTCTATTAGAGCTTAATTAATTATATTTAAATTTATTAATCCAAATCAGATTTTTAATCAAACTTCCAAAAGGTTCTAAATATCAAATTAAATTTATTTTCATCATCAATTTTGGCTTCTCACATTATTAAGGCCTTCAATTTCAGATTAACTCAAGATTTCCGTCAATAAATTACATATTCATTCGAACACCTCATAAATAAAGTTAATTCATAATAATCTTTAATTCTCAATCCTCATAACTGAATTGACTCCAGTTCGGACCCAATTGACTAAATCTCAATTTTATAAACCTGAATTGAATATTTAATTAAACTCTCATATAGTCCGATACTCGAAATTAAAGTAATTCAATTCACTATTTGTACTCTCTTAAGCCATTTAGACTTTCAATTTCTAATTCCAAAATAAATTCTCAATAAAGTCATATACGAATCAATCTCCATAATTTTCATAAATCTCATATTAAATTAGAATAATTAGGCAATTAAAATTCAAATCTCCTTAATTAATTAAGTGCTAATCATTATACGTGGTGGGGGTCATCACAGCCTTCCCCCCTTAGGAAGTTTGGTCCTCCAAACTTAAGATTCTTGTACTGAAAATCAGTCATATAACTTGGTCTCATATCATTTCCTTTCCTACATAACTTCCTTTTCATTGGACTCTCTTCAAAGAAATTGAATTTATTTTTCAATCACTTAACAGTTAATACCCCTAATTGGTGATTCATTACCTTTTCTATTGTCATCAATCGCATAACTTGTATACTATAATTCATCAATCTATTCACATACTCCAAATAGTAGAAGATTATTTCAAGGATGTTCATGACTTTCCTTACTTTTTAAATAAATCGAAATATTCAGTTATTATTATTTTGTATGAGATTTTTGAATTAAATTAATATTCAAAGCATCACTATTCAAGAACATAAGTTCTTTACGAGTCACTCACATTATTGTCGACTCAACACATTTCTCAACACGTTTCACTTTTTTCCGGCTTGATACGATGGGATAGCGGGCACCCAACATTCATGTTTTTCCACATTTGCCAACTTGATATGGCGGGGCAATTGGACACCCAAAAATATTTCGTTTTCTGTATGGTGTTCTTTATTGGGCGTTTGTTGTATTCTTTGGTGTGTTAAGGATAGTTTTGTCATTTTAGATTTTCTTTTATTAACAAAGTAAAGTTTTGAAATCATTAGAGGAGGTTTATGTCATTTACCATACTTATAAGATCAATGGTAATTTGTGTAATTGTCAGAAAGAGGTTCAGTGTAATTTATCCTATAAAAAAAATAGGGTTGATATTAGCACATATCTTAATTCTTTGGATCTCTAATTTCTTTGAACATCGCCTTAAACCTTAAATTTCAATAAGATTTCTTTTAACACACACATTTGCCGGCTTGATACGGCGGGGCAATTGTACATCAAAAAATATTTCTTTTTCCACATTTGTCGGCTTGATACGGCGGGGCAATTGGACACCCAAAAACATTTCTTTTTCCACATTTTTCGGCTTAATACGTCGGGGCAATTGGGCACCCAAAAACAATTTTTTGTATTTATGCATATGATGTAGTGTCCCGAAATAAGGTTTCTCATGCTAATCTATCATAGAAATTTCCGAATTATATGGAAATGTAATCACATATTAATGGCCTCAGTTTCAAACAGATATCTTGGGTACCAATTAATATACGTTATTCCGAAATAGAGAGACTCATCGAATTCAGAACAGAAGCATATCAGAGTCATAACAGAAGCATATTTCACAAAAATTCATTGAGCCTACCTTTTGTAAGCAACTGATATTGGGTTGTACTCATATAGTAGTAAACAGTCACACAGATTAGAACAAAACTTTACATACTTCTTGTTAAATTAAGATTACTGTTTTTGACCATCTTTCTCATACTATCATTTCAAAGTGGTGATTCGATTTCACAGCAGATCTACATTTTGCACGGTCTCATTAACTTCCTTATTTATTTAAAACCACACTTATATAAATAATTCAAATTACATTGTCTTATGTTTATTCCAATTCGTAGGCCTATATAGATATATTCATTAACTTTGATCAATTATCACGTGGTAATTTAGGGCTGAACTTTTAATTTTCTCAAATCGTTACAACTAGCCAATTAAAATTCTTATATTCCCAAAGGTTCTTTAAGAAATATACGTTTGTCATTCTAACAAAATTTACTTCCTTATTTCCTATTACGCTTTCTTTCTTCCGTTTAACACTAGAATTGAATTTCCTTGCAATAGGTTAGGCTATCTAATTTCGGATTTAAGGTCTAAATCTAATTTTGTGTCTACAAAATCATAATATCATTCATTTTAATCATTATTCAAATAGGGAATTATTGTGTTTTCTTTTCTAGAAGTCTATATTTTGACTTTGTAGCTTAAGTAAATTATAAATGTTTCTTTCAACGTTATCAGAAGGTTCAATAACGATATGATTTTAATAAATTGGGCCCTTCCTTTCTAATTCTCACAGGTTTCAATCTCCTAACGTGGAGTACAATTTTTCTTATATTCAAACAAGTTTCCCAAACGCATATAACTTTGTTAGACTAAGCAGAAATCCCAATTATTTTTCCATATTCATCAATTGATCAAGTCTTGCTTACATTCTTCTAATTTTGACAATATCAAGTCAAGTCTTAAATATCCGAGTAATGGTTCCTAACTTTATTACTTGTTCATGTATGAATATTAGTATGTCGGAATAACTTCAACATCGTCTCTTCTCCTCCTTTTGTTTTTGAGGGGGATAATTCTTCCAGATTCATAATTCAATATATCAAAATTGGTCACTTTCAATGTTTTCAGTGGTTCCATAACGATATAATTTCAATAAATTAAGTCTTACTTATTCGGACATCAAGCAGGAAAATTTTCATTGGCTTAAATCGTTTAGTCTTTTATTTAGCTCAAGTCTTAGCGATGCTTTAATAATTTTTAGCAATCTCAGGTTGAGTTTTAAATGGTCAAACAAATGGGTTCCATCTTTATCAAATATTGATTAAGATCAATTCAAATAAAATCACACACATAAACTTTTAACTTCAAACACTCCTACTAATTCCTAATTGTACTTAAGTACTAACCTGAATCAATTAAATCATTTGAGCTTTCTCTTAGATTTTGGAACTGTCTTTTATTTGATTGCCCCAACTTCCCACGCTTGAAACATGCTCTGGTAAGTTGATGACACAACCCCCTATGTTGTTTGTGACATGTTGAACATAATGAACAAAACTTACTACGTTGCTTAGATTTGCTTGACTCTCCTATCACAAATTTCTTACGCTTTTCTTTTGGTTCCTTCTTTGACTTCACACTTAACTTTTTCTTTTGGTCTTGCGGTTTGTCACAGCATTGTTGCATAGCTTTCATTACTTCCTCAAGTACTTCTACTTTGTCCAATCGTTCATGCCAAAGTCTCAACTTCCATATCGTTTTTGCTTTTCACCATCTTTTCCTAATGATAGAAGAGAAGGGTCAAACATGAAATGATGGTTGATAACACTTGGGTTAATATCAATTGACTTAGAATATAACACAAAACACATATCATATACAAGTAGACATAAACATGTAGGCATATAAGACACTGGTATTCATTCCCACAGAATTTACCAAGAATTTCTGATTCGAAGATGCGCTGGTCAAACGTGATTCCAATCGGACTTTCAAGGTTATTCAATAAAGGCATGAGACTCTACAGTTTAACATTTCACATAAATGGGTTCCCTGTCAAAATATACCATTTTACGTATCAAATAACTTTATTATCCTCAGTTACCATAGTTTCACATATTTTATTGACCATCAAATTCCTCAATTTCCCAAATATTTTCATAGTCTAATTTGACATATAACCCATATAGCTTTCATTAAAAACTCTAATTCCTCAACACATCGTGTTTCCACAAACCAACATACTTGTACTCCCCAATGTTCTAGTCAAAATTCTGATTTCCTTAGAACAGTAGAAATTCTAGAAAATTTTCAATAATTCTTCGTTTGTAGCCTCATTACTAAGCTGATTATACACATTGAAGCTTCCTCATAATTATTAAATTCCACAATAGCTCTTAATTCTTAGGTTAATACTTAAATGTATTACACAAACACATATACATATTTATAAATGCACAACTTCTTATTTACTTACTACATGCATGAAACTTAAATCCGTTCTAAACATTCTAATGCTCAATGGACACGTGTGTGAGATGTTAACTTGTGCTCTGATACTACTTTGTCACGAGCCCAAACCCACCCCTATAGATTTAGCATCGTAACCTATCAGTAATCCTGTGATTACCAAAGGCCTCTAAGACAGATTAGCTTAATATTAGGGGCTGACAGGAAGTAAATAATAAATATACAACATCTATTGAGCTGTGTATACTTATACATATTTACACATCACTTTTACGTCATCATATATATACCGCTTAAACAAAAAAGGACTTAACTCTTTTTACAAAATAAGCAAAGACTTGCTTAACCAAATAAGAAAACAAAACTTGAATTTTATGCACTTAGCCATAATCACTAGACATATCCGGAACCTCCATGGGAGGCGCATAGGTTGGGTGACAAAACAGAATGCAAGCAGTAGCTCTAGGCTTGGTCACGTGCCTGATCACTTACATACATAAATAATACAGTGAGCTGTACCCCAATGAATAATAACACAGTAAAGATTTTAATGAATAATATCCATATCAAATTCAGAAATTAGATTTCAAATCTTTTATCAAATCAGAAACATAGTCATGTTCGTATTCATATCAGAAACAGAGTCATATTCATATTCATATTCATATTCAAATCATGTGTGGTACTTCTTTTAGCGTAACATATCATGTTGGTCAAGCATATCAAGTTCCATAATGGAACCTTCGGTACCGGGTAACATATCTCATACATGGGCCATGATATTATTCCCCCGAGCAAGGGCCTGCCCACGGTATTATTTCCTCAAGCGAGGGCCTCATGATCATAAGTCACAGTATTATTTTCCTGGGCGAGAGCCTCCGTTAAGGATACCACAAAGACATTTCAAAGAATTGGATCATCATTCATGTAATCACAAAATAACCTTTTGTATCATTCAGAAACAGTTCATATCATATCATAATGTTCAAAAAGTATTTTATATCGAACATAACTTTACTAAGTTATTACTCACAGATATCTGCAGAAGCAGATCAGGCAGACAATAACGCATGACCTATACAAACACATAACATATACACATTGAAATACAATATCAATTCTTTGATCAAACTTGAATTTCCTTGTCTTTTTTTGTCTAAGTAGTCTGAAGTTCTACTATGCTTATTCTTTCTTATTCAAATGAATCGGGGTTCTCATTTCATATATTCTTTCATTACTAAATCATTCTTTTCTGAATAAACCAATTCTTACTTGGCTTCTTAATCAAGTATTACTAAATTAATGACTTATTCTTTAATCAACTAATTAATGTTGATTGTTAGCTTATTAATCTTCATCGAGCCATAAATCATGTCTAGAATGCTTTGGAAAGAGATGAGAACAAAATGTGAACTAAATGCAATTTTTCAAAATATGCTGAAAATAAGGTCTTCGCTCAAGCGAACCTTTGGTTGCTCGAGTGGTCTGCAAAACTCTGTAAAAATACTTGTTGGCCTTAATGTTCACTCAAACGGTGACTTTACCGTTCAAGTGGCCATCAAATTTTCTATGCTTTCAAAATCAACAAAATAATTTTCAAATACATTTTTAAAACTCAAACTTTTACATGAACCAATTTAAACATGTAATTTTATTAATAAAGATGAATCCATGATTAATTTTTCAATTTTTAATACAAAAATCTCTTTGATCATTAATATTAAAACCAATAATTTTATGAATATAATAATTCCAACATTCTTCTTCTTTGTTTTATAAAGCATAAATTAAAACTATAAACCCCTTTCAAAATATTTAAATATAAGAAATTTAAATCAAAATCAAACTAATTTTTTATTCTCAAATATAAATTATAATTTATTTCTAAATTTGTCCAAATTTAGATTTAATTTATTTTTTCCATATCAAACCCAATTTTAAACCCACAATTTTTAAAACATGAATTAAACTTTCAAAACTTTTGAAAAATTCATAATGCATGTACAATTGAAATTCAATTTCATGTTAAGATAACTAAATTCAAACCTAAAGTGATTAATTTCTAAGTTAATTTCCATAAATTTGAACCTAACTCTATTGCATGAATCAAATCCTCAATACATCATTGTTGCATGTAATTTTTATAACACAATTCAAGAATAATTTTCAAAATTAAACTCAAGTTTAACAAATTTAAGGAATCATAACTCATAGTAATACTCCAATGTAGTACACACACACACACACACACACAAATGTATTTTTTCCAAACATAACACTCAAATCAATATAATTCCAAATGTAATATTCCAATGTAACATAGAAAAATACTAAAATATTCATTAGTATACTTTTTTCAAACGTAACAACGTAATTCTCTAAAAAAACTCTTTAATGTGTTTTTTTCAAACGTAACACTCCAATGTAATACACACAAAAACTTCTTAGTGTACATTTCTAAAAAACGTAACACTTCAATCAATGTAATAACACACAAAAATACTAAAAAACTCCCTAATATATTTTTTTCCAAACGTAACACTCACAGTTTAAAATTATATATTTTTCTAAAACTTACTAAGAAATTTTTGAACTCCTTTTAGAGTGGTTTGAAGAATTTCACATACTTTTGGAATGGTTTTAAGAATCACACATTATTTCTTTGGGTAATGCTATAGTGTGCAACTTACACTTTACACCTTTTTGTGTTCACTTACACCTTACACTTACACCTTTTTTACCTTGCACTTACACCTTTTGTGTAAGTGGCACATGGTGTGCAACTTATACATTTCATTTATACCTTCCACTTACACTTACACTTTACACTTACACCTTTTGTGTGAGTGGCACATGGTGTGCAACCCACTTACACCTTTTGTGGGTTGCACACTTAAGAAGAAGCCTATTTCTTTAGAGTATTACATTTAGGAAAAATACACTAGAGATTTTTTTGTGTGTTATATTGGAGGGTGACACTAAGAAGTTTTTTTGAAGTGTTATTTTGGAATGTGACGTTTGAAAAAAGTACACTAAGAAATTTTTTTAGAGTATTACATTATAGTATTACTTTTGAAATTATACATTTGCTCAAAACTTGCTAAGGAGTTTTTATACTCCTTTTGAAATGTTTGAAGAATCTCATATTTCAAGTTATTTTTATACTCATTTTGAAATATGTTCCAAATAAAAAGACTTTCATATGAAAATTCATCCAAAATTTGATTTTCATAGATTGTATATATTACCTTTCTAACATAAAAGAAAAAAGAATGAAACATAACAAAAATAAAGGTATAACCGTAAATATAATTTTTAAGCAATATATTAAATCTATCATTCCAAAATTAATAAGATTAATTGATCTATAAGTCAATCTTTGGGACTAAACCAATTACCATTTTTCAAGGTAGAATGTATAAGTAATTTTTTTAATTTTTTTTTTGGCGGATAAAATAATATTAATGGATGAATATCTAATTATAACTAACATTTATCAATCTATTTGGAGGAATTGTTTCAACTTAGTAGCCTCCGTTTGGAAAGTGGGTTGGCTTTTTGACTTTTTTGGCTTTTTTAGCCTGGGCTAAAAAGCTTGGTTTGGAAAGGGCTTTTTGGTTTTTTGACTTTTTTAATGTGATGTTTTGTTTGTTGTTGCTAAAATAGCCTATTTTGTCTTTTGTGGTTAAAATAGCCAAAAAAGTCCCGTTTAGCTCTTGCCAAAAGAACCCTTAATGAGCTTCCAAATAAAAAAGTACTATTATCTTATGCGATTTATAAATTTATTTTTTATTTATAATATGTTTTTTATTTTTTAATCAAGAGGTTACTACTATTTTATTTTATTTATAAATAAGTGAATTTTGATTTTCAAAAAGTCAGATTATTTTTGTCCATGTAGAAATATATCTAGTTTTTGAAAATTACAATATTTATTTCTAGAGAGTTGATATTTACCCCCACCTAATTACTTTAGCTCACCCACTCCTTTAAACCCCACTCAGCAAAATAAAACCCTTACATTTTTTCTTTAAACCCCCACCTTAATACCAACTATACCCCTAATCCCAAAACCAAACCCTGACCGCTTCCACTTCTCTCTCTAATCTGGATCTCTCTTTGCTTTCTTCATTTTCTTGCATTCAAATCAAGTATGAGTGAGAAACAGAGCAAGAGAAAAGACTCATCAACGATGGCCACCATTAAAATCTCTATCATAGGCTATGGCGAGTGATTTTTTGCATTCCTTCTCCTTCTTCTCTCTTTTTTTCTTTATCTTCTTTTGAAAACCTTAGGTTTTCATCTTTCTCTCTCTCTCTCTTGCAATGGATAGAAAGGTCACGATGGCGAAGTGGGTTTAGCAACACATTGTTGAACAAATCCTAAATATTCAATAATACAGTGTTAAACAAATCCTTTTAGTTCGATAACACAGTGTTTAATGGGTTGATCTCTCTTCTCTGATTTAGATCTGCAATAGGGGATGGAGGTGCTTGTCGGTGGAGATAATGGCTGATTACGACGGAGGGAATTGTAGTTATGATGGTGAGAAGTGGTCAAAGATGGCAGAGGTTACAGTGAAAAGGAGTGGTTAGAGATGGTGGTGGTTGTGGCAGTAAAAGGTGGTCAGAGGTTGTGGTATTGCCAGAGGTGTTTAGGGTTAGGTTAGAGTTTGGAAAATTAGGTTTAGAAGATTAGGAACTAGGATAAAAGTGAAATTTTTGATTAGGACAAAATTGGAATTAAAAAAAAATGAATAAGGTGGGAGTTCTAAAAAGAAGGTAGCGGTTAATAGCAATACTCTTATTTCTATTTGCATTTTACATTTCCTATATAAGTGGAGGTAGTTTAAACTCATTAATTACATTCTTAGGGCACATGTTAATAAGATTCTAAAATTAATTACAGAAAACTTGAGAAAGTGTCACGACCCAAACCCGGCCCTATGGGTTTAGCACCGTAACTGGCCAGTAATCCGAGATTACCGAAGGCCTGCTGAACAGTAATACAGTTAAACAGAGTACAGGGCTTGGCGGAAGCCAATACAGTAGATAACTAGTGTCCATTGAGCTGTACAAATCTGTATGCCAAAAACATTTTTATGCATTCATACAGTTCAAAACAGTACAATCTATACAATCATTACAAACATTCAGTACGGGGACCTAATCCCTCGATAACAGTACAGTAAAACCGTAGACAGTCTATACAGTAGTACAAAATAGTAAGGAGACCGATGGGGGACACAAAAACGCCCCAAGCCATGGCATGGCAACTCGGAACCTCACAGTGAGGCACATAGGCTGGCTTGACAAAACTGGGGACCAACCCATGCTCCTAGCTCCGGTCTGGCTGCTGAGAACCTACATATATATATAAACAGTGAGCTAAAGCCCAGTGAATAACACAAAGCGTAAAGAGGTTATGAATGGATGTCCTTACAGTGAGGAAAACAATTCATTAAACAGTACTCAGTCTTTCAGTATTTCAGTCAATCAGTCATATGTGGTACATCCATTAGCCTATAAACAGTAGGTCCAAAAGGACCGGGTCTTAACAGACCCAACAGTAATGATGGCCATCAATCAGTAAACAGTATGGTTCCACAAGGAAACCGACAGAGCTCTGTAACAGTAACAGTAATTGCTAAGGATGCCACAATACAGTTCAGAATACAGGACATACATTCATTCAGTAAACAATATCAGTTCAATAAACAGTTCAGTTCAGTATTCAAAAGATAATCATTTTGAACATATCTTTACACAATTGTTACTCACAGAGATTGGGCTAATAGCAGCTAGAGCGCGTCCCCGAGAGCCAACCCTAAACAGTTAACAAATAGAACACACACTAAGTTTCACAGTCGGGAAGGATGATAATTAAATCCCTAAATTTCCTCGGCGTGGTTCTATGTCTAAATCCTCATTAAGATGTCTAAAACTAGGCCTAAGAATGCCTAGGATGGGATGAGGATGCAAAAATACAGTTGGAAGGCATTTTTCAAAAGTTGTTGAAAACAGGGGTCCCGCTCGAGCGAGCCTTCCTTCGCTCGAGCGAGGTTGCAAAATCAAAGGCTTCGCTCGAGCAAACAATCCTTCGCTCGAGCGATCTGATGAAACAGTAAAAGTACTGGATGCTCGATTTTTACGCTCGAGCCACCAATCCTTCGCTCGAGCGTGGCTCAGAGAAAACGTTGGTCGCTCGAGCGAGGAATCCTTCGCTCGAGCGAAGAAGCCAAATCTGGAATTTCCAGATTTGCCTTCCAAGCTCAAACCAAGCATTCTCAACTCAATTCTCGACCTCTTGGGCCCAAATTCTAGAAAATACATCCCAAAACAATGTATAACAAGTTTCAAAAGCTAATTTATGAATTCAAGCCCCAAAGGTGAGTCAATTAAATCCAAAATTCAAACCCAATTTCAAGAACAATTTCAAACATGCAATGCATGAGCTTTAAACCAAAATTAAGGTTCAAATCTTGCTCTAATAAGCTCAATAGTTGGAAAACAAAATGAAAACATGGACTTTAGCTCAAACATGAACATGCATGTACAATTTCAACATGAATTCAACTCAAAATGCACCAATTCAAGCATGCATGCAACAATTCAAGCATAATCCAACCTATTTGCACTAAATCATGGCCTAGCTCTCTAATTGGGCATGAATTATGCAAGATTAAGCTCAAACACTAAAATAAGAAGATGGAATGCTACCTTAAACCTTGAATTATAAGATGACAAGCTCAATTATACAATCTATGCCTCAAATCTTCAAGTTCTTCTAGCAATTTCAACAATTTGAGTCCAATTCTCTCTTATCCCTCATTCTCTCTAGTTTGGTCGGTTGGAATGCAAGAATAGGGGCTGATCAATTGTTTGTTAAGTGTAATAAGGCCCTCCAATAATAATAAACAAATGGGCCACTCACATGGCAATTTGGTAATTAAGTCAAACTTGACAATTAATTCGTTTAAATCTAATTTAATCATTCCTAATCAATTTTCAGATAAATATACTATTAAATCACAAATATTCTACTGACTCCAAAACTCTAAACGGTTCCTAATTCGGCCGCCGATAAAGCCTTCAATTAGCAGTTTACACATACGAATTCAAACAGATAGTCATTCAATCAAACAGATGCCATATGCAATACAATAAATAAACTTATTCAATTTCAGTTTCGATTTCAATCAGTCTATTCAGTACTTCAGTTAATCCAATTATCAGTCATTATCAGTTCTGTTTAACAGTAACCAGTAGCTAATTCAGCAGTTTATCGATAATCAGTACGAGGATTGTTACAGAAAGTATTTTTGCATTTGAGTTATCAACTTTTAAAATATAAAAAAACATGTGTTCAGTGGAATTTTATTTATTTATTATTTTTTTTATTACCATTATGCTTTTTTAACAATTATATGTGACAATTCATGTGGATAAAGATCCTTTGCAATTGTCTTTCTACAATAATCTTGTTATGTTTTTTTTTATCACAATAAGGTATCTCAATAATTTATACAATTCAATGGTTTGAGTTCAAGAAATAAAATGAAAATGAAATTAAAATATTACCATTTAAATAAGGAGATTTTTTTATGGTCCCTGATATTAAGATTTTATAGCATAAAGGACATATAATATTTTAATAATGTCTAAGGTCCCTCAAATTGACCCAGAGAAAATTCGATCCAGAGAATTTCTCTGGACTTTCAAGAGAAATTCTCTCAAATCCGGAGAAATTTTCTCTAAACCAGATAAATTCCTAAAGAAACCTTTCCAAAGAAATTCTCTCTAACCCAGTGAAATTTCATTTTTTGTGATTTCCAATGGTAGGTCTCATTACTTATCTCTCTGACCCACTTCATTTTTTTTATCATCTTCATCACAGAGCTTCACTTCGAGGCTCGTTTTCTCATTAAGAATTTCTCTGGGTTTTCTAGAGAAATTCTCTCCAAATCAGAGAAATTTCCAAAGAAATCTTTCTAGAGAAATTCTCTTCAACCTAGAGAAATTTCATTTTTTGTGATTTCCAATGGCAGGTCTCTACTTATCTCTCAGACCCACTTCATTTTCTTCATCATCTTCATCATAGAGCTTCACTTCGAGGCTCGTTTTCGTCCTGACACGGATTCTCCTTTCTCTTGCTGCCTTCGCATTCGTTCTCCAATGGCGTGGCGGTTTAGAAGACCTGACAACCTGCTAGTCCCCCGAACAGATATATATATATATATATATATGAATTGATCTTTTCAATTTCTGTGATTTCCAATGGCGAGTCACTACTCATCTCTCAGACCCACTTCATCTTCTTCACCATCTTCATCACAGAGCTTCATGAACAATCTCACTCCTTAACTCTCCTGCCTCTCTCTCTCTCTCCAAATCATTCATACATATTTATATATGTGTATATACACAGCACAGCACAACACAACACAAGATTGCTAAGCAGTGTTGTAGTTTCTAATTTTCTCTAAACTTCTGAATTTTAATTTTTTATTTTGTAGAAAATATAATCATGAATGAAATGTATGGTCACCTTCAAACGAATAATGATTATACATACAGACAAGGTCCTGATGTCACCGGAGAATTTGATGATTCTGGCCGACTACAAGACCTTCTACTCCTCCTCCTACGCCGCTTAAATATATATATATATATATTGATTTGAGATCGGTGATGATGAGATGGAGATCGGTGAGTTGATTTGAGAGAATCAAATTTCTCTGTGATATATGAGTATGAGGTTGATGGACCTTAGATATTATAAAATAATATTGTGAATTTTTTTTATTATTAAAAATAAAAGAAGAACATTAAACTAATTTTCTCTTTACATAAATAAATAAATAAGTAAAAAGCATACAACATAAAATAATATAATTTTATTTAAAATTTTATATTATATTTATTAATTTATCACAACAAAATCAGTATAGAGATACAACTCATGTGAGTCAAAAAGACCTCGCTATCTTAGTCATTTTCCATTTACAACCAAATGGAAAATCCACCCCCACACAAAACCAAACCCCATGTGATTCCATTTGTATTTTCACTCTCTATAAATCCATGTGACTCTCTCTCTCTCTCTCTCTCTCTCTCTCTCTCTCTCTCTCTCTCTCACCCATTTGTGTGCTTCTCTTCCCACTTCGGGGGTGGGTGGGGGTCCATAAGGCCCTACCTTTGTTTGCTATAACATGCCATTATTCCCCCACACACAAAAGAGCTTTGGTATGGATGCCCCCACTGCAGCATTTTTGGGCAGCCTGAAGTCAAAGGAAGTTGAAACATCAATATGATGTCTCTTCCACATCTCTCTCTATCCACCACATAAAGATTATGCACAAAGCTTGCACCAAAAAAAAAACCATATATATATATATAATTTAAAATTTAAAATTATGAAAAGCAGCCCATACAATGGCCTAGTGGACAATGCCTAGATGCCTCAACAAAGTTCAGGCAATCCTGTGCTTGGCTCTGTTGATAGCAATTATCCCACAAAGTCATCTTTGTAAACGTTTGAACAACCCTAATTAAAATCGTGTTTGATTCGTTAAAAAATTATTTATTAATTTATTATATAAGTATAAATTATAATTAAACATGTTTTAAAATTGAACTTCATTTAATTTTAAATAAAAATTTAACAATATATAATTCTATATCTAACATGCTAGTAAATTGTTTTTCTAATATTTCCATCATTTTTTTTTTTTTTTAACTTCAAAAAGCTAGTCATTTTGGAGAGCTCGAGTTTATTGGTATTATTAACTAGCTACTATTCACTTGCCAAAGGTAAGAATTTGAATTTTTTTTTTTTTTTTTAATCTTCTTTGTCTTTACCGTAAAGGTAGAAACGAACTGCATACTTTTTTTTTTTTTAATAAATTCATTCAAAACATAATTTGTTGGTTTTTTTTTTTATTTAGGCCAAGTTTTGGTACTCTCAAATAATTCAAAAAGTCACAAAATTACTCAAAAAGTTAAAAAGTTAACACTATTCATCAAAAGTCAACAATTACGGTTGCACGACTCCCAATTCAAATTTTTCTCTAAAAACTAATTTTCACAATTTTTTATTACATATTTTTTCATAAAAAGTCAAAAAGTTAATTCAAACATCCATATTTTCAACCTCAATTTTTTTATTCAAAAAGACAAAAAATACACTTATTTAGTCTTCCCAAACAAGGCCTTATTATTTATTAGAATGAATTATCAATTACAACACAAATCACAATTGCATATAATACAAACTATTAAGAGTGATCTCAAATAAAATCATTAGGTTAAATTCACGTGTAGGTGAAGAGAGCTCACACGCTTGCCTTCTAATGAAATGTATGAATTTTAACTAATGGGTAATCACATTGGTTAAAATAACATGTAATTTACATTGAACTCATAGAATAAATATGGATCATATATTTGATTTTAGTACAAAATTTGTAGTCAGGTAATATTTCTATAATGTAAAATAAAATAGAAATATTCCAAGAGATAAGCTAAAATAAAAAGCTTATTGAAAAAGTGACTATTTAAAATAGAAAATATACATTTTATTCTTTTATACCACAATAATGAAGTTATTTAAGCCAGCACAAATTAGACATCCTTTTTCCTTTTAGAATCATGCTTATGAACCAACCATCAAAAACAAAAAACAAAAAGCCATTGAAAAGTTAAAATAAATGAAAATAATAAGATTAAAAAAGGGATGGGTTTTTAAAACTAACCACACACAACTTACAAATTTATAACTCTAAAACCAACCCCACTATCAAAAAGACACAAAAACAAAATATCAAATAAAAACATGAATGACCACAAAAAAAAACAAGAACTTTTTCTTGGAAAAATCTTCTTTTTTTAACAAAAATTCGTACATACAAAAATACATACAGAAATACAATTCTCTCTCTCTCTCTCTGTATCAATCTAGAACCTAATTTTTTCTTTTTCATTTTTTTTTTCCCAACTTGAAAATTACAAAAATAGAGACGAGATTAGGAATTCCCCCCCCCACCCAAAAAAAAAAAAAATCAAAAGGGGACGACGTCGCTGCAAGCGAAATCATCCGAATTGGCAATGGAATCATCGGGCCACGAATCCCGAAGCAGTTTCAACAACATCTGCGCTTTTCTCTTCGCTCTCTCCGTGCAATCGCTCTGAACCAGCAGCAGCAACTGAGTCAACACGCCCGCCGCCACCGCCTCTCTCTGGCACTGCTCCTCCGCCGAGCACAGCGACAACAGAGCTCCGGCCGCGTACTCCGTCGCTCGATCCGATATCTTCAGTATAATCTTCACGAGGAGCGGCACGGTGAGCGCGTGTGCAGCAAACGCTGCGCATCCGGATTGAATCCGGCAGAGGAGCTCCACCGTCGCCAGCGCTCTCTCGGCGTCGCATTTCTCAAAATCCGGCAACCTGTCCATCAGCGCCTCCACCGCTCCCGCGGCCACCGCCTTGTGGCGGTGTTGCTTCCCAAGGCATAAAGCGAACAACGCTTTGATTCCGACTTTCAGTGCTCGAGGATATGCTAGAGGACAGTTGAGGATTCCGACGATTCCTTCGAAAATTTCATCGCCATTGCTGATTTGAGCTCGGATTTCCGGCGATCTCGTTCCGGCGAGGACGATCTCGATGAGTGCAGCTGAGTTAACGCGGACTTCAATCGAAGGAATGGAAGAGAAGAGACACGAGGTATGTGATTCGCTCCGGATCAGAATACACGAACGCGCACTCCGATTCAGAAAGCGGAAACATCGCGAGAACCGCGAGCGCCTCGTGATTCAACTCGCACGCGTCGGAATCTGTATTCGAGAAGACGATAGCTAGGAGGACTTCACGCGCGTTATGCGCAGAGATCACGGACCGATTCTTCTCCGAGTCACGAGCGAGTCCTCTGAGCCGTCGAAGCGCCGATAGCCGCGAATGCTTCGGAATCGACACCGACGAGGCTTGACTCAGGAGAGTCCGAACCATGGCTGGATCGGCGGGTTGCTTCGGAGTCGGAATGCGTTCCACGCCGAACGACCGGTTCGCCACGCACCATTCCTGGATGAGCCTTCGAAGGGTGTGGTTCGGAATCAGAGTGAAGTCGGTAAGCGGGGCTCGGGTGACCGGACACGTGGTATTGCCGGTGGCGACCCAGGATTCGATACTGGTTCGGTCGTAGGTCTGACCGGTGCTTACGGTTACAGGGTCGCGCATGAGCTCGAGCGAGATCGGACACCTGAAGTAGTATGGGATCTGAACCCCCACGTCCAACGGCTCCAAGCTGCCAGGCATGTTTTCTCACCCTTTCTCTCTTATAAAACTCTCTCTCTCTCTCTCTCTCTTTTTCTCTCTCGCTCTATATGTATGTGTGTGTGTATATATATTGTGTGTCTCTCTCTCTCTCTCTCTCTCTCTCTAAATCTGAGGTCTCTGCAAATTCTCTTTCAAGTTGGTCCGCTTTGGTTTCTCTTATACGAAGTGGAACAGGGGACATGCCATCAGGGCCGTAGGACTCATCTCTGCCCTTATCTGACTACAAATCCCCACACGTGTGTCCATTTACTTAACCATAGTTGGGAGTTGGGACTGGGGAAGGTTTTGGTCAAAGGTAATGTGTGACTGGTTGGGTCCCACTTTCATGCTAAAAATCTTCAAAATCTTACTCCTGTGCACATCAACCTATTAATTGCTTTCATTCTTTATTACTGTTTGAAGTTGATTGTGCTTAATTCACTTGTGACCACCTTGGTTGTGTGTTGTACCCTGTAAATACGCCTCTTGTTTATAAAAACACTTCTTTGTTTTTTTTAAAGGGGTGTTTTGAGAAGTATATTTTTTGATTTCTTTTTTGTTTTGCTCATTTTTATCTTTAGTAAAAAAATTTAAAACTTTTAAAAAGTTTTAAATTTCTAAATTTAGCTCGACAAGACAAATTAAAAAATTATAGGCTCTATTTGGTGGAAATTTCAAAAGTTAATTTTATCCCTTGATTTAAGTGTGGTGTTTGGTTAGAGTAATCAAAAATTGATTACACACCCACTGTTAAAAACACATTTACCTGGTCATTCTCCCAGATGTCTATCCGATTGATCGGAACAGTGTTCGTTTTTTTTTTTTTTGGCACCGGTTATTTTTATATTTTAAATAAGAAATATTTTAATTTTTTTTTTAAATTTTTTTATGAGCTTTGAATAGAATTTTGAATTGTGTGTTTGATATGAATTGTAAGTTTTTTAATCAAATATCATATGATTACATCAAAAATTTCAAATTCAATTCAAAATTCATAATCAAACAAATTTTTCACACTTAAATCATAATTTCAAAATTCACAAACTCGAAATATAATTTTATTCTCAGATCATAATTCTAAAACTCTACCTAAACGCTACCATAATTTTTAAAAAAATTCAAAAATAAACAATCTTTTTTAGTTTATTTTCGTTGATAGTATTTTTTTTTCTACAATTTTTCAAAAAAAAAAAAAAACTTTTTAAATTTATTTCGACAAGACAGACCGAAAAAGTAAAACAAAAATTAACATAATTTTACAAAATATCACCAAAGACAAAAAAAAAAAATTCAAAAAAAGATGGGAGTTATTTTTTTTTTGGGGGGGGGGGGGGGGGGGGGGGGGGGATGGGCCTTAGTAAATCGGTATCCGCCTTAGTAAATCTGTATCCAATTCATTACATTCACTTGAAGATTCCAATTAAATTAAGGGCATAAGGCTCATATGAATTGATCTAAAAAATTATTTACATTTAAAAAATTTCGAATATGTAACTTTGGAAGGAGAAGACGTCCAAGTTCCAAGCCTTAACTACCATGAATATATTTGAAATTTTTGTAGAAGTGAGTTCTGTTAAAAAATTTGTAAAATTTGTGTGTTTATATATATTTTTTTGTGTTTGATTTTTGTATTTATAGTAGAATTGTTATTTTATTGTTTTTATCTTTATTGCTCACTTTTTTATACATGATACTTTTTAAATTATTTACTGTATGATCTTCCTTTTATGGTCAATCCAGTTTCAATAAAAAGTGATTGTGGATAAGATTAGTGAGGATAAATTATTTTAGAGTAGGTAAACTAAAAGTAACTTGTTTCAAGAGGGATATATTAATAGCTTTATGAGAGAAATGTTATTGATGATGTGATAATTCCAACGAAAGATGGGTCGAACTGATCCTACACTTTTAACGGCTTTGTTGGTCTTAAACCCCACAGAACGTTCTTGCAAAAAGTTCTAAAGGGGGAGGTAATCCCCCCGCAGACCCTCCGATGATCGAGGTAGAATAGGATAGATTGACTGTGTAGAGAGAGAAGAAGGGAACTGAAAAACCAGACCTCTAATGCGCCTTGGAAACTTTCTTATATCCTTTGCTCATCATTTCCTTATCCACTCCAGATTGTCGTGTTGGCTAAAAGTCCATATTCTAACTCGCATCGTTCATGGTAAGTATGTATATTCCGACATGAGGAGGTTGTAGTATTTAATGCTGTGAGAGTCTCATTAATGGCAGATATACGGGTGTAATAACTTTGTAGGATCTTTGTCTGCTTATGTGGCTAAACCTCTGCTTAACAAGCGTTTGAATGTTGTTGGTCCGGGTCTATCATTGATTTCTCAAGATTACTGGGCTTTAACATCTAGTCCATGGGCTGGGTCCTGAGTCGTAGGTCGAACCCTCTTGTGGGCTATCCGATATCAGTAGTTTTCTATTTTCAAGTGCAGCTTTAGTCCAACTGAAGGAATAGGTAAGGAACTGATCATGAGGAGGGCTAACCGCGAGGGGGTCCGAGCGAGATGACCGATCGTGAGGAAGGCCGACCGCGAAGGAGGCTGATCGGGACACCGAACATGAGGAGGACCAACTGTAAAAGGGGTCAAGCAGGATGACCGATCGTGAGAAGGCCCGACCGTGAAGGGAGGCCGAACGGGATCCCCGAATGTAAGGAGGGGCGATCGCGAAGGGGAGCAAATGGGATCACCGAACGCAAGGAGGGCCGACCGCAAAGGGTGCTAAACGGGATCACCGATCGTGAAGAGGGGCGACCGCGAAGGGGGCCGAGCGAATGACCGATCGTAAGGAGGGCCGAAGAGGCAATGACGGTGCATAAGGCTCGAGGAGCGATCAAGCACATGATGATGTGAAGTAGAATAAACGAGGAAGAGGAAAGAGGAAGGATGAGGTGATGGAAGAATCGTGGTCGTACGCGTGGGGTAATCGGGGCTACTAGTGGGGAAGGTGATGCATTAGTAGGAAGCGAAAGGTTAGTATAGGATGTGGGAAATGAGGGGGTTTTAACTTGGTGAAATTTTCAAACTACAAATTTTAACCACGATCCTTAGACCAGAGGGGTTTGTACAGGTGACAACTTCTCTTCTCCGACCTTTAATTGGTGGTAGGCGTTGAAGAAGATGATGTCTGAGGATCTGCCATTGTCGACCAGAACTCTCCTAATTTTGTAGTTTGATAAGAAAGCAGAGATGACCAAGGGGTCGTCATGAGGATAACGAACGCCTGTGCAATCTATCGCTGTAAAGGTGACTGACTCAAACCATTACTTGGGTTGCTAGTAAGGTCAGTCCACCGTGGCTACTTCTCTGTCAAATCCTTGTCTAATTTTTTGGAGCTCAACTCACTGTGCCGATCGTGATGGTCCACCATACGCAAGGCCGCCGGCAATAACCCTTATTTCACCTAGGGGGTCATCGTAATGCTCGGGACTAATGTTGAGGCCAGCCATCATTCTACTTGGGTTGTGTTGGTCATTGAGGGGAAGTGTGTTGGCAAGTTACGGTTTGGGGGGGCCAGTTCAAGGCCTCTGCAGGGGACGGGCTGCTGTGAATCAGCTGAGGCGTCTTTGGCATATCAGATCTTCGACCTGGTCTTTGAGGTTGATGCATTTGTCAATGTTGTGGGCGTGGTCTTGATGGAAATGACAGTACTTTGATTGATCCCGTCGATTGAAGGGAGATCTAGATGGTTGAAACCATTTCAAGTTATAGTCTTGTTGAATTTGGTTCACAACTTGCTCCGTGGGTGAATTGAAGGAGGTGTACCACTCAAACCGACCAGATGGGTAGGGTTGGGACTGGTTGATCCGAGCGTGCAGGCCGATCTAGGTGTGATAGGGGTCGGCATGTATATTGCGAGGGTCGGGGCTCAATCTCTTTCCTTTTGTCCTTGGAGGGCGGGGCTTTGGATGTGGAGTCCTGGCGAGCTACCAGAGAGTCTTCACGTTCATGTATTTTTGGGCTTTGGCGAGGAGAGAGGTCATGGTGGTTGGGGGATTTTTGGAGAGGGAGAATAGGAAATCGGACAGGTGTAAATCGGCCATGAAGGCTATGAGAATGACCTTGTCATTGTTTTCTTCCACTTATAGGGCTTCGGTGTTGAAGCAGGTGACATAGCTATGCAACGACTCCCCTTCTATCTGACAAATGTTTAGCAGTTAGGTGGCTGGATGCTGTTGTCCCTGAGCACCAATGAAATGGCTTAAGAAGGATTCGCTGACTTAGCAAAATGAAATGACTGAGTCTAAAGGAAGCTGACTGAACCAAAGGCACGCCGACCCTTTCAACGTAACAGGGAAGGCACGACACATGATTTCGTCTGGAAAGGCATGTAAGATCATGAGTGTCTGATATGCTTCTACGTGGTCGACGAGATCGATGGTACCATCGAAGATGTCGATCGATGGCATTTTGAACTTGGGAGGAAGAGCTTTATCCCAGATGGACGCGGTAAAAAGAGAGTTGACGGTGGAGGAAGTCTTATGCTGCATATTCTATATACCCCTTGTAATTTGAGTTTCATTGCCCGCAGTTCTTCATCCCAGACAGGAACATTATCCCCACAAATAGGGATCAGGGGTTAAACACTGCTAGCCTCACCTTCATGGACGACTGTATGGTGTGGTAAGGGGTGGTTAGGGAAAAGTGGTGGCACATCTTGACAGGGCTACGAGCCTGAAGGTGGAGGGTGCAGACTGTCAAGATTCGACGGTTGAAGTTGCGAGGTGAAGGGTAGAGATGTTCCTTGAGGTACGTATGGTGGTAATTGATGGCGATGGTGGACTTTCTTCTTGGTGCGAGGGAACTATTAGCTGTAGTGGAGGCGAGATTGGCAAGTCATGACCATCCACTCTGATGCAGGGGGTGGATGATTATGGGGTTCCTTCCGACAACAATGAGCACGACTGTCGTTCCAGAATGGAGTTTCCCACAGACGTCGCCAACTGATGATGTGATAATTCCAACGGAAGATGGGTCGAAGTGATCCACACTTCTAACAGCTTTGCTGGTCTTGAAGCCCACAGAACGTTCTTGCAAAAAGGTCCAAAGGGGGAGGTAATCCCCCAGTGGACCCTCCGATGATTGAGTTAAAATATGATAGATTGACTGTGTAGAGAGAGAAAAAGGAAACGAAAAACCTAACCTCGAATGCGCCTTGGAAACTTCTTTATATCATTTGCTCATCATTTTCTTGTCCACTCCAGACTATCGTGTTGGCCGAAAATCTATATTCCAGCTTGCATAGTTCATAGTGAGTCTATATATTCAGACATGAAGGGGTTGTCGTATTTAATGCTGTGAGAGCCTCAATAGTGGCAGGTATACGGGTGCAATAACTTTGTAGGATGTTTGCTTATGTGGCTAGACCTCTACTTAACAAGCATTTGAATGCTATTGGTCTTGGTCCATCATTGATTTCTCAAGATTACTGGGCTTTAACACTAGTCCATGGGCTGGGTCCTGAGTTGTGGACTAGAGCCTTTTGTGGGCTATCCGAGGTCTATCATTGATTTCTTAAGATTACTGGGCTTTAACATGTAGTCTGTGGGCGAGGTCGTGAGTCATCGGCAGAACCCTCTTGTGGGCTATCCAATATCAGTAGTCCCCTATTCCCGAGTGTAGCTTTAGTCCAACGGAAAAAATAGGTAAGGAGTCAATCGTGAGGAGGGCCGACTGTGAAGGAGGGCCAAGCGAATAATCGATCATAAGGAAGGCCGACCGCGAAGGCGGCCGAGCGGGATCACCGAACGTGAGGAGGGCTGACCACAAAGAGGGCCGAGCGGGATGACCGTGTGACGACCCCACGACATATAATGGTTAGCACTTAATTAATTAAGGAGATTTGAATTTTAATTGCCAATTATTCTAATTTAATATGGGATTTATGAAAATTATGAAAATTGGTTCATATATGGCTTTATTGAGGATTTATTTTGGAATTAAAAATTAAAAGCCTAAATGGTTCCAGAGAATACAAATTGTGAATTGAATTATTTTAATTTCGAGTATCGGACCAAATGGGAGTTTATTTATATATTCAATTCAGGTTTATAAAATGGAGATTTGGTCAATTGGGTCCAAACTGGAGTTAATTCAGTTATAAGGATTGCGAATTAAAGATTATTATGAATTAACTTTATTTATGAAGTGTTCAAATGAATATGTAATTTATTGATGGAAATCTTGAGTTAATCTGAAATTGAAGGCCTTAATAATGTGAGAAGCCAAAATTGATGATAAAAATAAATTTAATTTGATATTTGGAACCTTTTAGAAGTTTGATTAAAAATCTGATTCAGATTAATAAATTTAAATATCATTAAATAGGCTCTAATGGAAGTCAATTAGACTAATTAAATTATGTGGGATTTGAGATTAATTATAATTAACTAATTTTGTGTTAATCAAAATTTATTAAAATTAAGTGATACTTAATTAAATTAATTCTAGACATAAATTAAATTATAGATCAAACGGAAATTGTGGGTGTGAGTGTGCTGAAAATTCTGTGGGTGTACTGAGCAATTCTATGGGTATGTTGACTCTGTGTGTGCACGTGTCCTTGTGTGGGTCAAGATATAAAGATATGTATATGTGTGTAATATTTTGAGGGTGGGCCTTAACTTCTTTGCTGGAAGGAAAGGAGAAAAAAGAAAGAAAATAAAGAAAATCGTGAGATATATATATATATATATATGAAGCTTATTCCATTTTTGCCGGGAGGAGTTTGATGGAAAGCTCAAGGAAAAAGATAAGGAAAGAAAAAGAAGAAGAAAAGAAAAAGTGGAGAACTTAACCAAATTTTATCTTGAAGATTAATAGGCAAGAAAATTCATCATCTTTCTAGTATTTTTTAAATAATCTAGACATAAATTGATTCAAGATGGATTTTGAGTGAATTAAAAATGGAGATTTGAAAATTAATTATATTAATTTATAGAAATTGGGTTTTGCATGTAAAATCAAGTTAGGTTGAAGAATATAGGGGTGAGCATCGTCCAGATTGAATTAAATTAGGGTAAGACCAGGACCAATTCGTTATCTACGGTTCTTAAAAAATTGGAATCAATCCAATCCGTTTAAATAATGGAACCAATCCGAATCAATCCATTTAAACACGGATTGGATCGGTTTAGGACAATGGATTCACATAATTAAATAACAAAAAAAATATATAACACTTTAATTTTATAAAAAAATAAACATAGCACTATATTAGTTCCACATTAGGAACATGTCTTTCTATAATAGCAACATACTGTTTTAGAATTTAAACAACTATGAGAAAACTGGTTCCACCATAAGTATTTAGACCATTACAAATTAAAATTAAAAACTAACAAACAAAAGTAATAAAAGAAGATATTATGCAGATTTAGGTTTGGATTTAAGTTTTATATGGAATAAGAGAAGATATTATGCGGGAAGGTGTATAATAAAAATATAGATTATTTGTATACGGTTCAGATCAGTTCCAATCTAGAACCATGAGGTTCAATCCGGAACCAATTCATGGACTACGGATTTTTAATTTTTCAATCTGGAACCGAGCCACGGATTCAAAAAATCAATCCAAACCTACCGGATTTGACTGGACTAGACTGGATCAGATTACGACTTTCATGAATTCCTTACTGAACCCTAGTATTACATTTGGGAAAAGCTACTAAGAAATTTTTTAGTATATTACATTGAAGTATTATGTTGTTGGAGTGTTATATTTTTGTTCATAATGTGAGATTTGTTCTAGAATGAGAGAAAATTCAAAACCTCTATCGTGTGAATAGTCCAAATGTGTAATTTTAAATTTGAAAAATCTACTTTTATCCTTCAAAAATTAAATCCAAATGTACAAGTGACTAACCTTTTGTATAATTCATTTTAATGGGACTTTGGGTTCATAAAAAAAGGAAAAAAGAAAAAAAAAAAAAAAAAAGAAGAAGAAGAAGAGAGGACTAAACAGTTTATAAGATCACATTTTGGAATTTATTGGTGTTTTACCCTAAAAAATACAATTCATCTATGTTATAATATTGCAACAAAAAATAAAAATAAAACATATTTCAATTGATTTCAAAAAAATAAATGAAATAAATAAAAATACTTTACAATCTATGTGTTGCAAATTTTAAAAAAAAATTATAATAAAATAAAATAATAGAAGGAAAATTAATGAATGAAATTGAGGAAAATATAAAGCGGATATTTTGGTCTCCATGTAAACAAAACTCTTTAGTCTTAATTGTATTTTTTTTTTTTTTTAAAATATTACTTTCCATACAAATAGAAGTAATTACACTTGTCTAATGTTTTTTTTAATGGGGTTGGCTTTCCTTCAATTCCTATTGTTGGACTCGTTGGGGTCTATCACGGATCCCGTTTTGATAATTTGAATAATTCAATGTGTAGAACTTGTCGAGCACTATATACCTGTAAAAAATCACGTTGATCGGATATCAATAACTATGTGATTAAATTAGTTGTATTAAAAAAAATGGAGGTGAAAAAATAACAATTGAAAGATCTAATCCGATGAGATAATTAATTATCGATATCCGATCAATGTGATTTTTTTTATAGACATACTCAACGAGTTTTACATATTGAACGGATTCAAATTATTAAAACAGGACTCGTAGTAAACCTCCACGGACTCAACAGTACCCTCCAATTTGAGGGAAGCCCAACCCCTTTTATTATATTTGCCCTTCGAGTACATGTTAACAAAAAATCTTAATTTTATATTTTAGCTTATTCGACTCATATTTACCTTATACTCTCTAAACACAAGTTATACCCAATATCCTGGCATAACACATGATTTTTTATTTCTAAATTTTTTTAATCTCTTTATCTCGATATACTCCTGATCGTCAATTTAAATCCCAAAATGATATGTCTTGATATTCATATATAATTTAATAATTGAGATTGTATTGTATCTGAAAACAAAAGCTTGGATAGTTCTAGTTTTGATTTTGGTTTTGTTTTTTGTCTTTTTATGATGGGATGATTTGCATTTCAAATAAGTGCTTAAATGCCCAACAAACCTTAGTATATGTTCAAACTTCTTCATTGGTCAAGAAAGAGGAAATGCAGATTGTTAATTTACGGTTTCAATGTCGTAGGATCGAAGCAATTTTGGGCACTCATTGCGTCTCAATTGAACTTTTGAATTTGGGGGATTTATGTTGAATATGTCTCTATCATACGCCCACCAATCGCTCACGACTTTTGATTGTCCACCAAGTCATGCTTTACGCAGTCATTGGTGGCTTGATTTTATTTTATCTTTTTTTTTTAAAAAAAATTATAATTTATTAAAATTAATTTTAATAATTTATTTATTTTATAATAATTTCGATTGTGTCAATTTTATTATTTAATTTCTTATATTGCTCAATTTAGTTCAATTGGTAATAATATTCTAAAAATTAGATTACAATTAATAGATAAAATAATCTATCTACTCTTTTTAAAAAATTGTGGAATTGACGTATAATTTGAAATGTTCCTTTTTTAAAATTAAAAAAAAAAAATTGATTATTTTGTTCTTAATTTTTATATAATTTCTTTATAGATTTATCAATTAAATTAATTTGATAAAATTTTAAAAATTAATGGACAAAATTGAATTTGTTCAAATGTGACAAGGTAGGGGGAGAGGGCGGGTAGAGAGGTGAGAAGGGGAGGGTGCCGATGAAAAGCACGCTTTTTTAAAATTCTTTTACTTCTTTTTTTGCTTAATAGAACACTTAGGCCAAGTTTGGGAAGTTTAGAATAAGTGCACTTTTTGACTTTTCTTGTATTATGTGTAGAAAAAGTAGAGAGGAGATGTTGATTGATGTGACTCAAAAAAGATAAAAAGATGAAATAAGTGCACTTATATTGAGTACCCAAACAAGGCCTTAGGTTTCACTGGGCATCTTATTAAAAAAATCATAAATTTTTTTACTAGTATATCATTTGTACAAAAATAAAATAATATATCATGTATTAACAATATGAAAATAATATTTAATTTTGTTTACATTTTGTCTCACGTAAATAAAATTATATATATAAGTTTAAGGGTTTTTTTTTCAAATGTTCCTTTACTATAATATATATTATAGATAGATTAAAATTATTGTATTGACAATTAATAATTAAAATTATGCTTTGTTATAAAAAAAATGAAATAATTCTAATATTTCACTATTTTAGAATAAAAATATATGAATTTTAAAAAATTATCATATTGGTTTTTGAAAGGGAAATAATTAAAGAAATTTTAAAGAATTAATGAGTAAGAAAGAATCATCGTAACATATAAAACTACTAAAATCACGGTTAAACCAGCAAATCATTCAAACCAAAAATGATTTAACTTAATCAGTTAGGTCAAAAGACCAATCAACTTACACAAAAATTAATTAATTAAAACTTTTAGATTTTATTTTATTAAAATTTAAACTGTTAATAAATATGGAAAGCAATCCATTACTTTAAATTTAAAATAGATAGATATATAGATAGATTTAATAAGAATTTATATTTGTTTTATATATCTTTTTAATATACAAATTATTTTTTTTAAATTTTTTATAAAAATAATTTAACAATCACATTACTAATTATAGTGTACTAGCATATCACCCGTGCTATGCACGAATTGTATTTACAATTACCTATATATGTGAATTGTGATTTTTAAATATATTTTTTTTAAATGTCTTCTTTTTTTTCATTTTTTATATTATATTAAAGTTTAATATTTTGATAATAATCATATGTGTTGGACTTTTCAAGAAATTAAATATATTTTTTTTATTATATTATATTAAAGTTTAATATTTTGATAATAATCATATGTATTGGACTTTTCAATAATTTTTTTTTTTATGCTTGTTCTTAATGTATTAAAGTGTTATTATGAGGGATAATAATCATATGTGTTAGGACTTTTCAAGAAATTTATATGTGTTGGATTTCAAAGAATTTATTTTATGCTTGTTCTTAATGCATTAAAGTGTTATTATGAGGGTAAGACTTAGGAGTTTGGAGAAGTTAATAAATGTCAAGATTTTTTTTTTTTAAATCAAAAAATCAGAAAATTGAGATTGAGAGATTGAAGCTCCCACAAGATTTGGGGTTAAAAACCCCCTTTTACTTAATATATAGTATAGATTTTTTTTGATTTTTTCAAATTTGTATTAATATTTTAATTTTTCTAATCCGTCTAGGGTAGAACAATTTAAGTTTTTTAAAAAAAAATTAAATACCCAAAAAAAAGCCAAAAAATACTTGTTTTTAACTCTTTTTTTTTTGGTCTTAGTAAATGTTTTTAGAAATTTTTTTCAACTTGTTGGATTCATCTGAGTTGATTCTAGAACTCTAAAACTTTTTGAAAAATTATAACAAAACAAAATCCAATAAAAACCCCAATCCCAAACGACCCCTTAGTCATTTTTGTTTTTAAATTCACTTTGTTCTAACGGAGGCCTTTCCAATTCTCGAACAGTGAAAACATGTTTAATTGGGCCAGTGGGCCTAATAGTTTGGATGGACTCTTGCTCATTGTTCTTTAACCATCTTTAGGAAAATGGGCTTTATCAATCTTGCTCAAGAATTTGGGCCACAGTCTGCGACATACGATATGAGTAAAAATGGCCAATCACCCTCGACTTCAAACAATGATAATAATAATCACAATTTTCTTCAACTATCAGACCTCATATCAGATGAGTTTTCTGATCCAATTTTGAACAAATAAAAAGAATTTGTCTTTTTGAAAAAGCAAGAACTTTGCTTCCAAAAGAAATTTTTATGTTAATCAAAAATCGAGTTGAAGATCATCATGATAAGATTAGACAAATCTTAGAACGATCTTATGATAAATTAAATTTGAAAGATGGAATTCCCAAAATAACCATCATGGCAAACCATGACATGTGGTTTTTTGAGGATATAGATTGGGGAATAACTAATTAAGTTATTTTTTAAATTCTAGATCCAATCCAATGGATAGATTTTTCAATGATCATCAAAGCAATGCTCTCATGGATAGTAAAAGGCTTTCGATGGAGCAAATATTTTACTTTCTGGATTTCCAGCACAGTTGGTTGGCGAGAACGAGAACATTTTTTCCAACCATATCAGATTTGGTATCTTAAAGAAACTGAAGATTTTGAATTTGAAGATGATTATTTAGATGAAGATCACCAGAGAGAGCGATTGGAAAATATTCAAAAACTTTCTTTAACAGAATATTGGATAGACAGTCTAATATCTGTTTCACAAGCAGCGTCCAACATCCGTGGCTCAGCAAAATTGCCATTTATGGTTACAGATGGAAGAATATTATTTGTAACTCATTTTCCCATAACATATCAAAGGTCTCCAACACAAATTAATGAGACTCTTGACATGTTAATTAATCTCAAAAAGAGAAATAATTTGGATCTTCCGTTGGAACTAGCCATGACCGCGGATGATGTAGAACAATTCCGGAATGAGCAATACAGCCAAGATCTGGATTCCCCTCCATCAGAGACTGATGAAGAATATCACAATCTCATCAACAGAATGGAAGCATAGTGGACCCCACTATCAAATGCAGCTGTCTCCTGATCGACTCCAACCTTATCCAGGACACGTGGAGCAATCTGCATTATTTGGCGGAAAGTGATCAGCCTCAACCTTTTAGCCGACGCTACATGACAAATCAGCTTAGCCAAAGCTTATCTCCAACAGTCTATCTCTTTGAAAACTGGGGAGGATAGACAGTGTAGTAAAAAGATGACAAATAGCTACAGTATATGTATATAATTGTAGCTTTTATGTAGTCCTTTTATGTATATAATTGTAGTCCTTTATATTTGTCTCTTTGTATTTATTTAAAATAGTCAAAAAGCCTATGACTAGGCTTGCCATAGGCTTGCCATAAATAAATATATTTATTTATTTAAATTGTTTATTTTTTCAAAATTAAAATCTTCATTCCAATTCATTTGTTTAAGAATATTGAAATAAAGATTTTGCAAATCTTTTAATTTAGCTGTTTGCTCAGCTAATTTGTTGGCCAAAACTCCCATGTGTTTACGAAACTTCACTTTGTTGTCTACAATGTGAGTTTTCCAAACTCCATTGAGTTCTGTATAAATTTCTCTGGATATACCAGGGTTGAAAAAATCTTTTATTTCAGCTTCATCTGGTCTAGATGTCTGAATATTAGTTGGAACTGGGTTAGTTCTCATTTGATTCCTTTGACAAATAGGCATGGCTGGTGCACTGTAAAAAGCTTTTTTAGCTTTGGTCATGCTATCATATGATTTATGACTGGCTCCTGGAAATCCGCAAACTTGAAGATTGGCTTCGTTCCAGTCTGGGTAAATTCCAGGTCGTCTTCCCGAAAATACAACATAAACTTTTTCTTCTCGGGGTATTGCTTTTTTAGCAATTGTCACCCAATCTCCTTGAGCGGGTTGTTTACCCTTATCCATTGTTTTCCTCTTGGTCTAGAGGTCTTCTGCAAAAATTAAATTTACTTGTTTAGCAATTTAATTTTCTGAAACAATTTCTGCTAAGAAAATATGCAAGAAAATTATTAGTGCTTTTAAGATGTTCTACTTCAAAAGTATATACAGAAATTTTATTATACCAGGCTAATCGTCTTTCTTGCTCAATAGGTTTTTTATTAATCAAGAAATCTCTTACTGCCTTATTATCAGTGCATACAATAAAATTTTCTGGGGCTAAATAAATATGAAAACTTTTTATTGCTAATTTTATTGCAAGTAATTCTTTTTCAAAAATAATATATTTCTGTTCATTTGGTTTAAATGTTCCAGAATTATATCTGCAAATTAATTCTTCTTTTTGTAATTTTATGGGTATTGGATTTTTTCTTGGTCTAATCCCATTTTCTGATAAAGGTATCTCTTTATCATGCCATAAATTACAGGGTATAGCTTTAAGAACGCATCCCCAACATGCTTCTGAGGCATCTGTTTCTAAAATTAATTTATCACCTGTTTTAGGAAGATAAACATCTGGTAAAGTTTTAACATGTTCTTTAATTTGTTTAATTAAAGCAACATCTTCTGTTGTCCATTCAAAAATAACATTTTTCTTTAATTTGGTTAAGCAAGGAATTTCTATTTTTGAAAGATTTTTTATAAAATTTCGTCCATAATTTAAAATGCCTAATAAACTCTGTAATTGTGTTATATTTTCAAGAGTATCAGGAAAATCTCGTACTTTGAACAAAATATGTTCTTATAATTTTAAACCTTTCTGGTCTAAAATTATTCCCAAAAATTCAATTGATTCTTTTTCTAGTTCAATCTTTTTGGGAGACAAAATAATTCCATGTTTTTGAAATTTTTCACAAATTAATTTTAAATGTTTCTTATATTCCTCCTTGGTTTTAGAGAAAATAAGTATATCATCAATATAAACTACACAACAATCTTTAAGGTCTTTAAAAATTGTATCCATCCACCGTTGAAATACTTGTGGTGCAATATTTAATCCAAAAGGCATAACATTCCAGTGGTAATGTCCCCTAGGTGTACTGAAAGCTGTCAACTTTTTTGACTCTTCAGTCAACTGGATTTGCCAAAATCCACTTTTACAATCAAATTTGCTAAAGATTTTTGATCCTTTGGTTAAGTTAATCAAAACATCTTTTAGAGAAAATAAGTATATCATCAATATAAACTACACAACAATCTTTAAGGTCTTTAAAAATTGTATCCATCCACCGTTGAAATACTTGTGGTGCAATATTTAATCCAAAAGGCATAACATTCCAGTGGTAATGTCCCCTAGGTGTACTGAAAACTGTCAATTTTTTTGACTCTTCAGTCAACTGGATTTGCCAAAATCCACTTTTACAATCAAATTTGCTAAAGATTTTTGATCATTTGGTTAAGTTAATCAAAACATCTTTTCGTGGAATAAAATATCCATCAAATTCTAAATTTTCATTTAGCCGTTTATAGTTGACTACCATTCGGGCTTTTCCTCTTTTAATTTCAGTATGGTTTCTTACCATAAAAGCTGGACTAGAGTGAGGGCTTTTGGTTTCTTCAATTAACTTTTTGTCTAAAAGTTCTTGGAGTTGAATATCAAATTCATCTATATCTTGTCTAGTATAGATCATTGGTCTTACTCTAATGATAACATTAGGGTCTTTCAATTTTAAACTACAATAACGTGGACTACGTTGCCATAGTTTTAATGGATGTTCACTAAAATTTTCTTCTAAAATTTTATAAATCCAGTGTGATTCATCAATGGTTTTGATGATGGGAGTTAAATCACCACGCGGCACGGGCGCAAACTCTTTATCACAAATATATTTATGTTGTTCTAACAAGGGAATATGAATTAAGATATTGTTTATGCTTAATGAAATAGCCTTTTCTTGTATTTGCATTGGAAGATATTTATATATAAAATTATTGCCAAGAAGGAAATCTCCATGCATATACGGAAAACATAAGATTTTTGGTATAATGAACTTGCTATCATTTAACCAAATAGCTATATTTTTAGCCTTGAATTGTATGGAAGTATGGTTGCCATCTATTCCAGTAACTAAAATTGGATGTTTCATTAATGTCCATTTTTCTTTTGGTATGGCATTCCATTTACATGAGCTGACTGTAGCTCCTGTATCTATGAGAACACTGAGGCTATAGGGTTTATAACCTGCAAAATTAAATGTTCTCAATACATATGTATATCTTCTTTTTCCTTGGCTAGGAGAAAAAATAATATCATCATTTTTTGTTTGAAAATGATACATATATGCAGATTTAATATGTTCAAGTTTTCTTGTTCCCGGAAAAATTGGAATCTGAACATTATTTAAAGTAATAGATTCTTGATTAGAATTATTACTTGATTCTCCAATACTTAACTTTGAAAATGATTTGTTAGCAAAATCTTTTTCAAATACAGAAGTTGATCTTTTAATTTTTGGAATTGTATTTTCAATATATAAATTTTTTCCTGATGCCTGCATTTGTAATTGTGTAGGTTTTTTAGAAGATTCTCCTTGTCCCACTAAGTCTTGGATTAACCATTGTCGAGGGACTTCTAAATCACTCCAATTCATTAGACGATGTTGTATTACCGTGTCAAATGGTCTTGGTTCAATGATTTCAACGATTTTATTATCGTTTGATTTTGTTTTAGTTTCAGGAAATTTGGTTAATTCGTGAATTGTTTTCCACCGAATAGTCAAATCATGAGAATTTGGTTTCATTCCTAATCCTTGTGTTTTAATTCTTATCCTGACCGTATCTTTAAGATTAGGATCATTTATGGAAATAAAGAAATTTGGTTTAACATTAAACCAAACTACTCCATTAGCCAAATTAGACTGAATTCCTCCAATGATTACTTTCATTGGGTCGGAAAATCTTTTGTCAAAAATTACTGCCAAAATAGGATTATCTATCCCTTGGCGAAATAAGGCTGTTATGGTTACTTGAATTAATCCAATATGAATATATTGAATTTCAGGATATTTCTTTTTCCATCTTGCAACCTTTTTCTTATCAAAAAAAGGAATATCAATATTTCCTTCTTCTGACCATTTTGCTTGAGTGTTACCACTATATTATTCAAACACTCTTGCTGAAAAGAAGTTGAATTTTGAAAGTTAATAAATTTCTAGAACAGCAACTTCTTGCATTTTTTCGAATTTTGCTAATTCTTCGTCGGTAAAAGTTTTTTCTTCCCCGATTACATCTCCAAGTCGAATTGCCTGTAATTCTTCTTGAGATATTTCTTGACTATTAGTAGTCATCATGAAGATTAGTTCTTCATCTGAACTTTCTTCATCACTAGAAATTTCGTATAAGATTTCTTCTTCGTCAGAAATTTCTTCGCCATATATTATTTCAAAATCTTGGTCTTCAAGGATTTTGATCATTTTTTTTGCACTTTTTCTCCTTTTTGGGCATTCGGGTGCATAGTGACCTTCTTCTTTACAAATGTAACATTTATAAGTTTTCTTTTTTGAAACACTTGTTGGTTTTTTTTTTTCGAATATACTTTTTCTTTTTTGAAAAAGTTTTGTTCTTTTTCCAAGGTTTCCATTTATATTTTCTGCGTTTTTTGGAAAATCCTTTTCTTTTAGGAAATGTATTACAACCAATTTTTCAATTTTCTTTTAAACTTTTATCACAACATTTTTGTCCGTATTGTGAGTTGGAAATTTGATTTTTTATTTGTTTCTTCGCCTTTACTTCTAGACACCGATTTGCTATCTCTCTTAGAACAAAATTAATGCGAAAACCAAGATTATCATTTTCTTCCTTTCCCATTTTTTTGAGAAAAACAGGATAGTTTTTAATACATAACTCATCCTATGGACTAGGGAGTTTATAAAAAATTGATCTAATCAGGGTAGATTTGCTGGTGGATCAATAAGATAATAATATTTTTTAAAGGTTTGAACATAGTCTTCAAAAAGACAAATATTACATAATTCTAATTTAGTCAAAATATAATTTGCATCTGCTTGCAAATTAGTATCTCCATAAAACCCACATAAATTTTCTTTTATGAGTTTTGCAAATTCAGCTAAAATTGTGTCAAGTGTGAGAAAATTTGTTAATAAAGCCGTTTTTTTAACTTTTTCCAATTCCAGATTTTTTCCACTGTCTTAACCATTGCAACACATCTCCCTGGAGAGTTGCTGCAATATAATCAAGGAATTTTTCCTTTGACTAACTATTTTTATAATTGGTAATAATGATGGACAAGGATTGTGCCCAATCATCTATTGCTTGTGGTTGATCCTTAAATGGAACATGTGACAAGTCTAAATAAGTACCATTTTGAGCTATTGGATACTTATGATTATTATTTTTTCTAGATATTACTGGTTCAGGTGTAGGATTGGAGGTGCTTCCAATATCATTTTTAACTTCATTTGTTGAATAAAGTCAAAATTTTCTCCATCTCCCCATGTGCCAAATAATTCGGGATCAATTGGCTCTTCTGTCTTTCTTTTCCCTTTATTTATTTCTGATGAAATATCTTGATCTATTGATTCTTCAGATGAGGATGATTGGCTGTCATCATCATTAGTTGACATATTAATATCATAATTAAAATGTTGTAAAAGGGCTTCATTTTCTAGATAAGTTTCTCTTATCTGATCTAGTGTAGCCTATTTCTTTCATCAATACCTAAATTTGGGTCTTTATATAATTTTCTCTAATAATCCAATATTTCAACAATATTTTCATATTCATTTCTGTTATAAGTATTGGTTTGAAGTACCATAATATCTTCTGTACCATAAAATAGCCTGGGAATGTCACTATCTCTTGGATTATTCATTCCATCATTGTTTATGAAGGATATAGTTTTCAATTTTGTTACCAAATTGTTTATTTGGTTTTTTGCTTCTTTATTTAAGTCAACATTTATTATAGAACCCAAATTGTCTATTTTAGATTCTATGGACTCAACTTTAGTCTCTAGATAATTTTGATTTATTTTTTGATTTTTATCTAATTTAGAAAACCAAGAACACATAATATCAGTAATATTATTTAAACTAGAACACACACTATTTATATTTGCAGACTCTTTCGTAATATGCAAACTATGATCATATTTATTATTAACATTATTTTTTGTATTTCCAAAACATATTATATCGTCAAAATTAATTGCCATTTTAGATTGTTGTTGGTACCTAAAACCCTTCTAGTGTATTTTCTGGTGCCTAAAACCTCTCTTTATGATCTTAAAGACTTAATTATGGCCAATAGTTAAAAGATCTTAATGAGTATATGGGCTTTGACATACACTAAGCATATAGGTTTTACAACAACTAAAAATGAAACAAATAATTATGAAGATATAAAATATGAAGGATACACAAAAAACTTAGACAATTTTTTTTTTTATAACATAAAACACACCATACAAACTTTAAATTTATACATAGATAGAAATACTTACATAGCTTGATCTTGCTTTAAAAGGCTCTTCACCAAGCTCTGATACCAATTACAAAACTAACAAGGAAAGGAGCTTTTTTCTAATTTTATTATGGAATTATTATGGTGGAGTTATAAGAAAATATGCTAGAGAATTTAGAGATAAAGGAGAAAGCACAACGATGGAGAAAACATGGAGGGAATTTTCATACTCCATTATGTTGGCATAAAGACCAATATATAGATACAAAGTGGAGAATACAAACAAAAACACAAATTAATGCATATCTAACTTATATCTAACTTTATCTATCTTGGCAAGACTTTTACGTCCAAGAGTTGCCAATTTTTCTAATACTATGGCAAGCCTAGTCATAGGCTTTTTGACTATTTTAAATAAATACATGATTGTTTTGGTTGAATGGTCCTACTAGGGGTTCAACGGATATTTTGATCCCCTCAAACCAATCGAATTGAACCGATCAGTTGCAATTTGAACGGATGCATGATGACAAGTAAAAGGTTGTAAATTGATTTTTTTTTCAATTTGTCTTGTTTTGAACTGATGGCGGATTTAAGATTCTTTTGACTGCAATCGAACTGCCAAACTGCGAGCACCCTAATAATTTGTAAGAGTTTGTATTTTCAATTTATTTAAACATTTTGTTTGTGTTTTTAATTGAAAAAGAGTTTAGATATTTTGTTGTGTTTTCAATTTTAAATTTTTTTTATCAAATGACAAGTGTTGATATTTGGTATTTTCATATGAAAAATATAAAGTTTAATTTTATCATTTTAAAAAAAAAAATTTAAATAATTTGTGAATAAAAAAAAACAGTAATGAAATAGTTTTGATAATGCATGGTTTTGTTATAGTATGTATTTATTATTGATATTTGATAATTTACTTAACAATCTTTTGGTTATGTTGAGTTGGATTGTTATCCCAAAAAAAATGTTAACAAGTTGTTATATTATATTTAAAATTTGTGAAAGTTTAAACCGTCAAACTAATGCACATCTATCTGCCAATCCGCTCAATCCGCATCCGCTAATTCGACAGACGGATGGTGGATTGGAAGTTTTACAGCCGTAACTGAACCGCGAACACCCCTAGGTCTTACCACTCAAGTCTATTAAATAATGCAGTAGTAAATATTACATAATAAACAAATTATAATACATTACAAATATAATCATTATAGTATTATTGTTTATATTTAAAATGATGAATAAAATTTCCTCATGTAACAATTAAACTGCTGAAGATCTATGTCTTGGCATGAAAAAATTGCCTGCCCTTCAAAATTTGCAATGGAAAAAACAAAAATAAAAAAGTGAAATAGAGTAATTATACATGAACATCAAATTATACATGCTTCGCTATAAGCCTATTTTGACAGGCGGAAAATGACAAAAGTGTTCTGTGGGAATATATTTTCTGAGTACCAACACGTGGTAAGGTGACGCCGATGTATCAGCCGAGGTGCCACGTGTCCTGGTCGTGATGCCGAGGTGATCTTGGTTAGGCTGAGGTTATCTCCGAAGATATCGGAATCCGAGATAAGTGGATAAGGGACAAGAGTCCTAGAATGAAGAGGGAACTCAACCTGGATATGGACAAGAGTCCTAGATTGGGAGAAGACTTCAGTTTGGGTAAAGATAAGACTCTTAGAGAGTTTATCCTAATCCCACTGGGAGTCCCAGATTAGCAGTAATCCTGAGTTCATTAGAGTTAGGCTCCTATTGGGACTAGGATTGTATTGGCTATAAAAGAGAGGCACCCCTATGAGTCTGAGGTATGCTTTTGATACTCAAGCTTGTGAGTTTAGCACTTGATTATCTTTGAGAGATATACTGACTTGATCGTCGGAGTGCCCCCGGGTGGACGAACCACCGCGGGATTCTTATATTTCTGTTGCAGGTCAGCCAGATGCCATCTATTCTGCCGGTGCTCTCCAGTTGACTACTAAGCGGGCAGTGTGATCGGAAAATCACTCACACAATTTGGCGCCGTCTGTGGGAAAGAAAGAAGAATAGATGGCTAATGACGAACAGAAGGATCAGATTGAAGACAAACACTCCTGCTGGGAGTGGGAGATCTATCGACCTCGACGCTGAAGAGGACAACCGTAACACAGAAACTCGTGACCAGAGTCACGGAGTGAAAGACGTCGGCCAGGAAGGTGACGCATCAAAGACAACAGATCGAAGCGGATACTACAACAAAGATGACCTCCAGGTATGGAAGGATAGATACTTGCGGAAGAACGAAGACCCTTCCAGAAAGGATGCAAAGACAGGGGGCATGAGTGCTCCCAAAGAGATGACATTCAAGTATAGAAGAGCTCAGCCTAAGTGAGCAGATCCTGGATTCTAGATCCCGGATCCGAGAAGACATCATCTCGGCCTAGATGAGTGGGCCCGAGAAGACGAGAACTCAGCCTAAGTGAGCAGATTCCGAATTCTAGATCCCGGATCCTAGAAGACATGATCTCGGCCTAGATGAGTAGGCCTGGGAAAAGAAGAGCTCAACCCGAGTGAGCAGATCTAAGAAGATAAGATCTCGGCGCTTAAGTCCGAGAAGAGAAGAGCACAGCGAACAGATCTAAGATCCCAGAGGATAAAAAGAAAACACAGAAGATCAGACTAAAGTTGGCTGGGTTGAAAACCCCGGCTTGAATCCAAGAAGATGCTTAACCGTAGTTAAGCCAAGAAGATGCTTAACCGTAGTTAAGCTGAGAAGATTCTTAACCCGAAGTTAAGACCAAGAAGATGCTTAACCGTAGTTAAGCCAAGAAGATTCTTAACCCGAAGTTAAGACCAAGAAGATGCTTAACCGTAGTTAAGACCAAGAAGATGCTTAACCGTAGTTAAGCCGAGAAGGTTCTTAACCCGAAGTTAAGACCAAGAAGATGCTTAACCGTAGTTAAGCCGAGAAGATTCTTAACCCAAAGTTAAGACCAAGAAGATGCTTAACCGTAGTTAAACCGAGAAGATTCTTAACCCGAAGTTAAGACCAAGAAGATGCTTAACCGTAGTTAAGACCAAGAAGATGCTTAACCGTAGTTAAGCCGAGAAGATTCTTAACCCGAAGTTAAGACCAAGAAGATGCTTAACCGTAGTTAAGCCAAGAAGATGCTTAACCGTAGTTAAGCCGAGAAGATTCTTAACCCGAAGTTAAGACCAAGAAGATGCTTAACTGTAGTTAAGCCAAGAAGATGCTTAACCGTAGTTAGGCCAAGAAGATTCTTAACCGAAGTTAAGACCAAAGATTCCTTAACACTTGTTGAAATTTGTAGCAATTTACAAGTTATTAAGCTGACAAAGATTCCTTAACACTTGTTGAAATTGGTAGCAATTTACAAGTTGTTGAGCTGAAACCATTCCTTAACACTTGTTGAAATTTGTACCAATTTACAAGTTGTTAAGCTGACAAAGATTCCTTAACACTTGTTGAAATTTGTAGTGAAATTTGTAGCAATTTACAAGCTGTTAAGCTGACAAAGATTCCTTAACACTTGTTGAAATTGGTAGCAATTTACAAGTTGTTGAGCTGAAACCATTCCTTAACACTTGTTGAAATTTGTAGCAATTTACAAGTTGTTAAGCTGACAAAGATTCCTTATCACTTGTTGAAATTTGTAGCAATTTACAAGCTGTTGAGCTGAAACCAGTCCTTAACACTTGTTGAAATTTGTAGCGATTTACAAGTTGGAGGTAAGCCGAGATCATTCCTTGTCTATCGCTTGTTGAAATTTGTAGCAATTTACAAGATGAAGATAGATCGAGTTCATGGAGTAACACTTGTTGAAGTTCTGTATGAATTTACAAGTTGGTTAAAACGAGATGATGCTTGACCGAAGTTAAGCCGAGGTAATATTTTTACTTGTTGAAATTTGTAGCAAATTTACAAAGCAATTTACAAGTCGAAGTGAAGCCGATGTTATTGCTTACAGACTTATAGCAATCTACTGGTTGGTTAAACCAAAGAAGATACTTAACACTTGTTGAAATTTGTAGCAATTTACAAGTTGAAGTTAAGCCGACATGAAATCATATGTTGAAATTTGCAGCAATTTACAGGTTGAAGTAAAATCTAAGTAGATCATTATTTAACACTTGTTATAACTTGAGAAAAGTTTACTGTATATGTTAATCCTTGTTGAAATTTGTAGCAATTTACAAGTAGGATAGACTGAGATTACTGTTTAAACACTCGTTGAAACTTGAGAAAAGTTTGCAAAAGTTAACATTGAATAGTATATGTCTTATGTTTGTTGAAATATATGAAAAGTTTGCAGGTTAGTATCTTTCCGAAGTAAAGTTTGTAGTTATTATACTCGAGGTATGTAACCCCGAGAAGATTGCATAAAGAAGGCAGTCAAGAAAAGACAAAGGCACAAGCATTCAGAGAAGGAAAGTTAAATTAGACATTCAAGAACAAGGGGGCACATCGGCCATATGCAGAGCTTACATTGTTTGAAAAGCAAAAAGGTACAAGAGTACAAGCGACAAAAAAGGAAGAACGTCAAAAAGCCGAGATGACGTTTAACCGAAGTTAAACTGAGATGATGCTTAACCGAAGTTAAGCCGAGATGATGTTTAATCGAAGTTAAACTGAGATGATGCTTAACCGAAGTTAAGCCGAGATGATGTTTAACCGAAGTTAAACTGAGATGATGCTTAACCGAAGTTAAGCCGAGATGATGTTGAAACCCGAGAAAAGTTTACAAGCAGAGTTAAAATCGAGAATGAAGAATGGCTTAAACACTTGTTGAAATTCTAAAAGAATTTACAAGTTAAAGAGTGCACAAAGTTAAATGTCGGCAAAAGATTCACCGGAGTCAAACGTCGTTTTGGTTAGAACAGAACCACTAAGTGCTCGCCAGAAGTGGTGACCAGAATTATGAAAGGAATAAATGCTTCAAGAAACAACGATGATAGTTTGCAAAGGCCAAGAGAAAGAGGGTCTAAAGGGGGCGAATTAAATACCAGAAGTTTTAATACATCGGCGAAAGAAGATCACATCAGGTCTGTGACTACGGCACAAAGCCAACTTCCCTAATGTGATCCTAAGTGCAACTTATGTTCACATTAGGGGGCAGGGAGAAGATGCAGGGGGAAGGAATGATAATTAAGGAGCAAGGAATGTTAACACTTGTTGAAATTTTTGAGCAAATTGCAAGATGAGTTAACTAAAGATTATGAAGTCTACCACTTGTTGAAATTTGAAGCAATTTACAAGTTTGGTATAGCTGAGATAACACTGAAAGACGTTTCCGAGATATGATCATCCGAGATGACCAACTAGCTTGTTAAGAGCTGAGAAGGTTGGCAAGTACAAAAATGAAGACCTTAGAGAACTGAGATGATGAAAGCAAGAACGTCGGATTGATCTGCTTCGACGAACGACGATGGTTCAGCCTCGGCAGTCAATTTGAGGAGCTTCTCTACCGTTATCTCGGCATCAATTTCAAGAAAGAAGCAAAACCATTTGGCATCAGCGGCAGGTTGTGTCTCACCCCCAAAAGACAGTTGGAAAGAACTTCTCAGCAGTCTTCTTAGCCACAATCTCCTGAAGAGTTTGATCAAAGCTCTTCTTGGCGATTGGCACCTCAGAGATTGAAAACAAGAATCTGGAAAAAGACACAGAAAATAATTCGTAATCAAGAATGATGATAAAGCTATCAGGAAATCAAGACAAAAATATTGCACAGGTGTGTCAAGCCAAGAACAGTGGCAGAAATCAACAGATGTGTGAACAGTGTGTATTCAAGAAGATGAATTGGAAACAACGGGTAAAACAGTAATGGTGGTTAACAATGAAGCAGAGCTTCTTGGAAAGCAACAAGTAATAAAACCAGGAGGAACAGTGGCTTACCAGAAAGAGGGAAGTCGGAATGAGAATTGCCGAAGTTTGATGACAATGACAAAATGACGAAAGCTTCATCGGAGGAAAGGAACGAAGACAGTTGCAGAGCTTGAAAGCTTGGAACAATGACGGATTTAAGCAAAAGAGCTAGAAAGAGAAAAAGCTAGAGGATTGAATAAAGAGAAAAATCAGAGTCAAGAGGACGACAAAGTTCAAAGATAAAGCCAAGTACACAGGCACTAAGTAAGTATGTGAAGAACAAGAAAGCAATGGCCCAAACACGATGCTAGCAACAGAAAGCGGATATGACAAGAACAATGCCAGGCATTCAAAACAATTCAAAACTTGAAAACAGACGAAAATAGAAGGCAACAGAGAGCAAATAAACGGATTCAGAAGAGTTATGAAAGATTGAGCTTAATAACAAGTAAAGAGTTTATGAACCTACCAAGTGAAGTGAACGCCGATATGAAAATCACCAGAGTCAAATAGATGATTGAAAATCGGGAACTCACCAGAAAATGTGAATAGAGCGGATGCAAAGCTCTTTGAGTTTATGAAATTAATGAAACCAGAAACCTCGGCTAGGAGGTTTGATCTCGAACAGCTTGGAAAGCATGAAGCTTGATACTTGACAGAAGTGGACAGTAGAGTCCAGGAAACTTTGAGGTCGGCGAGTTTGATCTCGGACAGAGGAGCACAGATGAACGAACAGTATAGGTTCCATTACCTCAGAATGCCGAGGTAATAGAACCTAGGGAGCAGTTGTGGGGATATATTTTCTGAGTACCAACACGTGGTAAGGTGATGCCGATGTGTCAGCCGAGGTGCCACGTGTCCTGGTCGTGATGCCGAGGTGATATTGGTTAGGCTGAGGTTATCTCCGAAGATATCGGAATCCGAGATAAGTGGATAAGGGACAAGAGTCCTAGAATGAAGAGGGAACTCAACCTAGATATGGACAAGAGTCCTAGATTAGGAGAAGACTTCAGTTTGGGTAAAGATAAGACTCTTAGAGAGTTTATCCTAATCCCACTGGGAGTCCCAGATTAGCAGTAATCCTGAGTTCATTGGAGTTAGGCTCCTATTGGGACTAGGATTGTATTGGCTATAAAAGAGAGGCACCCCCATGGGTCTAAGGTATGCTTTTGATACTCAAGCTTGTGAGTTTAGCACTTGATTATCTTTGAGAGATATACTGACTTGATCGTCGGAGTGCCCCCGGGTGGACGAACCACCGCGGGATTCTTATATTTCTGTTGCAGGTTAGCCAGATGCCATCTATTCTGCCGGTGCTCTCCAGTTGACTACTAAGCGGGCAGTGTGATCGGAAAATCACTCACACATGTTCCATTAAAAAAAAGTAAAAGATTAAAAAATTGACTGTCTTTCTCTCAAAGTTGTATTTAATAAGAATCTACTCTAATTTCATAACCCTAATCTCCAAAACAACTCATTATCGGGTCATACATTTGCCCATTAATCGTTGTGCGGGTAGATAGAGTACAGGACACCGACAATAGTATAGAAGGCAATTAAAAAATATTTACTTTAATAGGGAACAAATATTTGCATAAAGCTTGTTGTAGGAGGTGGTAGTCGTTCAGACTTCGTGCTGAAAGTGTTCGGGTTCGAGTCGCTTGTTAGGTGGAGTGAGGTTGGAGAATTGCAAGATATGAAAAAGCACACTTAAATTTCTTGAAATTCATATATATCAAACATCACTAAAGCTTATACATTGATAATTAAGGACATTATCAAAGCCACAACAGCCTGCCCACAAGCAGCTATAGATTAGCCAAAGCATGCCATGAAAAACAAAACCAACAAACTATATGTATAAGGAAGAAGCAGCCTTGCACATGCATCCCATTTTGTTGTATGCCAACAAGATCTTCACAAAGCTAGAATACCGATCATAGTATCTCTTACTATAATATTACAATTACCGATCATAGTATCTCTTACTATAATATTACAGTTGGGTTTCAGGAGACAGAAATTGATCTTGATTCTTGAAGTATTTCTGGTATGATGATGATCATGGAGCTGAGACCCACACCATTATCTCTCCTGCTGCCTGCTTGTATATTTCTTCCACTGAAAATGCCTCTGGAAGTTGATCTGGAGCTATCATTGCCTGTTCAAATTAATTCGCCAGCTCAGAATTTTAAATTTTATAATAATAATAATTAAACACATTATACTGATGTATAAAACCATAACATCTATTAATTTGAAACAATCAAAAATAATAATAATATTAATTAAGTTGTGTCATGCTTTTTTTAATTCCAAAATTATTTTAAAAGACCACTCCAATTTTTTATTTCTGAAATGTTTCAGTTTTTTGTTGAACTGATTCAGATTTTATTGGTTCTTCACTCCATATCAACTGCTTCATTTTTTATTGTGAAAAATTAAAAGTTAGTTTCTTTAGATTTTCTTAAAACACGTATCAAGAACAAAGGATTGGCTTAGTAGATGAGGTGTTGCCTTGTCAATTATGATGATTAGGTTCGAGTTTACATATTATTCATTTGACATATGAAAATATTTACTACATTAATTGAAAAATGGTCAAAGTGGGTTTCAACTCGCCCCAAATTTGCATGTGCTATTGATAATCATAAAACCCTAGTTCATCATGAACAGTCAAAATTTGGGTTTCATCATGTGTTTCCAAACTCAAACACACTATTCATGCATCAAGCTAACCGTAATTCAACTGGCCTCATTTTGGCAATTTACTCATTAACATAATCTACCCCAAAAATGCGTTAAAAAAAGAATTACCCCAAATGATACACGAATCACTAATTTCAAAAACCCAAATCAGATTCATCCAACAACAGTAAGTAGATGAAAAGTTTTTAATTTTTAATTTAAATTTTTTTTTTTTTTTGCCTTGATTAGAAAAAAAGAAGGTAAGAGAAAGCGATAGCTTGTAACAATCCTCTCTAATGTGCAAGGAGCAAGTTAGAGGAGACTTACATGGGCTTGAATCATGTACATGGTCCGATTCTGATCCGATGAAACATGAGCAGACACAACATCCAGCTTGTGCTTCTCCAACACATAGCAAATAGCAGTGAAGAGTCCAGCCTTCTTTATCGAGCACACGCTGATCTGTGCATGATCACCGCACACATTCAAGATCACATTCGGAGAAGTCCAAGTCTGGAATAGAGGAGGGAACCGAGAGAGAGACACTGGCAGTGCATTGGATGAGTTTGAGTTTGTGTTGTTTGAAGAAACTTGATCGGCCATGAAAGCCTGCCTCGAGTCCATGGGAAGCTTTTGTGGGGTGATTATGGATGGTTGACCATCGAAGTTCATGGGTGTCAAGCCATGGAGCCTTTCTAGCTTTTGCCTTTGGAGCTTTTGGAGAGTTTGTTGTAGGGATTTTATGTGGGTCACTGCTTCATCCACAATTGTGGACTTGTCTGCCTGTACAAATATTCAATGTGAATTGTCATATGGATGATGAGAAGGCAAAATTCAAACAAAATGGATGTGAGTAATTGTAGTTTCATTGTTTTTTGAAATCAAATACCCATCAGTTAAGCATTTAATTTAAAAAATACTACTATTACACAATTTTGAATGAACTTTTTATATAAAAAATTTGTTTGTATATTATTTTTTGTTTGAACTAGGCCTTAATGACCCTCTTCTTATGTCACAATAAAAATGTTAGAATAAAAAATGTAAAAATTTGATTTTTGAGTATTGTCAAAGCACCAAATTTAAATGTATCTCATTCAAATTTTGAAAATTAAGTACATGATATGCATTATGTTCAAGACTCATGTGCTTATCCCAAAATTTCTTTTTTACTTCGGGAGAGTCATATATAATCGCAAACCATTTTTGTAAGACTAACATACACATGCACTTCCTTTTTAATACTGTGAACAAAATCAACCAGTTAGATGGCATTATTGGTGTTCTAATAAATACCATTTCATTTGTGATTAATTGAAACTTTGTGTTGCGAAGGGAATATAAAGTTATCAATTTCTATATATGCATAGAATCTAATAACATAATTAGATACAATTTTTTTACATTAGTTGAGTTAAAAGTTTGTGTTTGATTTTTTAATCAATTTTCATAAAGTTGTAGATCATCCACATTAAGAAACAAATGGAAATTGATGAGGCTTATGAAGTCACTCGAAAGGATTAATGGGAACATTCAGTTGAACTTGAACCCAAAAGAAAAAGAAAAGAAAAGAAAAAAAAAAAACATAACTTAATGAATCCATAATTTCACTAATAGCATTTCAATGATTGATAGTAATGAATAATTGATTTTTCAAGTGTCCCATCACCCCATGACAACCTTAAATAGACATGATGAAAATGACATCCTCAAATAGTATCACATTGATGAAAATGACTACTCTCTTATATCTTTCTCATTAATTGCCCTTTAAAGGAAACAAATTGAAAAACTTGAAAACTTTGTATGTAAAAAATGACTTGCCTTAATAAATTAACTTTGATAAAGAGATGGGAGAGAGACTCAAATAAAAGGTAAGAAAAAGAAAGGTAGAATTACTTCTACTTTTTTTTTTCTTTTTTTTTTTTTTCCCTAAGAATACCGAAATTAATCACAAAATTGAACAATTTCTATAAGTTGTGTCTGATTCTATTATCAGTTTTTATATTTCTAAACTTTTTCAAGATAGAATAACCTAGCATGAACAACTACTTAATTATCATTCCATATATAAACATCAATCTCAATCTTGAAGAAGATGTGAATGAATCACCTTGGGAGGGAGATGAGGGAGCAAAGCATGAAGATTAGAGAACATGTTCCTCATCTTGTTTCTTCTTTCTCTCTCTGTCCATATATGTATCTCATGATCTGACTCACCACCACCTTTTCCTTCATTGGCATCACCACCACGCCCTTTTCCATTCTTGCCAACCCTGCTTCGTTTCTTTCCAAGTGCCACCGGTATCACCTCTTCCACTTCTTTCCCGGTTGGTGTCTGAGTATTAGACCTCGAATCAAGGTGGTGGCTTCCCACCAAATTTTTCACCGATACAACCCAAATCATCCGAATTTGAAAAAGCCCATGATTGAGTCTCCCAAAAGAAGTTCTCATGTCCACCACCCAGGTCAGACATGGTGGCTACTAGCTAGTAAGAGAAAGAGACCAATACAAAGAGATAAAGAAGCAGAGAGACAGAAAGAGACTTACAAGGGGAAGGAGAGGGGGTGAGGAGGAGTTTAAAAAGGGGGTGGTGGCGATGGAAGGTGTTAGTGTGGTGGTAGAAGAGAGAGATGAAGACGAGAAATTATTCTGTATTTCCCAAAAAAAAAAAAAAATTATTGACAATACTTTCAATCAATAATAAGAGTCTAAATAATTATATGAATTTAAAATAAAAAAATAATAGAGAAATAATTAAAAGTTGTCTTGAAAAGTGTTAAAAGTTTGATTTTTTTATTTATAGCAAAAAGAAATATGTAAAAAATGTAAAAATAATGTAATTCAAATAAGTCCATGGATTTGTTTTTTTTGATACTTCTCAAAAAAAAATCGTTGGACAGACACATAATTAGGTATTCTCTTTAACCCATATAATTTTGTTTTTTTGTTGGGGAGTGGGGGAGGGATGATTCGGTTTGGTGTTGGGAGGTAGGAAGTGCACAAAATACAATCATGAGATGAAATGCCGTTACTGCTTCAAAACAAAAAACGGATAGCTAAAGCAAAGGCACGTCGTACAAAATTTCTCTCACCGCGTTTCGGGAAATTTTTATATACTTTTTATTAATTATAAATGTATATATTCATTATTATTTTTTAAATACTTCAACATAAATATAATAAATTTTATTGTTAAAGTCAATCACAATAGAAGAAGGTACTATGATGTACTCTATTTATATATAATTTTTTTTTGTTTCCCATGTTTGGGTCCCATCTGTTATGATGGTAGCCCACCTGGCCATCCCATGAAATTACAACCTATTGCCAACTCACCCTCTATTCTCTCATAATTTCTACTTACCAAATTTTTTTTTAATTAATTAAAATATTTTATCAAAAATTAAAGTACAGAGTGTAAATTTAAAGAGACTTTTGTCCATCAAATTTAATTTTGAATAAAACTGAGTGGCATTTTTTTTTCCCTTAAATGTGTGGCAAAATTGCTTAGCTTAGACAATATACCCTTTGGAAACTCGTTCGTGTATTTGATATATATTTTTTTAATTTTATCAAATTAAAATATCCTGTTGAAGAAAAAAAAAAGTAAATTGACTATTGATTTTTGAGCTAATATTTAACTCTTAAAGAATGATTTTTCACAATTCTTTGAGCTCGTGTATAATATAATACTAAAAATATTTTTTATATATAAAACATATTTTAATTATATTCATATTTTATTTTTTAAATTTTATCGTATCGTTAGATCATATTGTCTTGATATCTATACTTCATAGCATATGCCATTATCCTATCAATCACTAATTTTTATTTTTATATTATTGAATAAAACATTAATGTGAAAATGATGTTCCTATTATCAGGGACGGAACTAGGATTCTAATACCAGAGGGGCCATATGTAGGGTGCAAGCTAAGTGGGTTGAATTGGGTTCAAAACTTGTCCCGATCTAACTCCAGTAATGCTCGAAATTGTCCATACTTGTCCAAACTTGACTGGCCAACTTAAGGTATTTAGTTCAAGTGCTATTCAAATTCAATAAATTTAGCTTATGTTAAGCACGTGTTAATTACAAAAGATTGAGTTGTGCAATTGAACTTAATTTTTTTAAACTTAATTTTTTTTTGCTAGAAAACTAAAATCTATTTTTTGAGTTGATTATATTTTGTTTATAAACCAAAAAAACTCATTCGGAATTACACAATCTAAAAAAGAAAGTTATAAACAACAATAACAAAAAAAAAATTATTCATAAAAACATGTTGCTTAACTAGTTAATAAGAATCAAACAACACGTTTCAAATATCGCACAAAATAGATTCAATTGTTAAAGTAAATTATATTTATAGTATTGCTCTAAATTTATTATATTCAATTTTAATTTCCTTCAAACTTGTGTCACATTGGTTAAACATTTGCTCTTGAAGACAAGAAATGGGAAGGGGGCCATGCAAACAAAAAAAATTTCAATGCTCTATTCTAAACCATTGCAAGTAACAGGATGGTCTCAAACACAGGGGGGCCATAGCCCCCTATAGTCTACACTATGGTCCGTCCCTGCCTATTATATATATAAATCACATATTTAAATGTCACATGGCAAATAAGCTAGTCGATTCATAAAAATCTGCCAACCTTAGAACTACTAGAGTGGCATTTGATAACTCAATTCAATACTTAAAACTTAAATATATTAAATAAAAATAAAATAAATTTATTTAATAATCACAATTAATATCATTTAAAATTTTTGTAAGTATGAGACTTTGTGGTGTTGTAAAAAAAAAAAAAAATTTGTGGTGAATGAAGTTAGGAAACTATGCGGGTGTTAATTAATTACGAATAATTCTCCTTTAATTATGAAATTGTCACTACAATAAATAAGAATTTTAAAGTTTTTTTTTTTGTTTCTAAAAAAATTTTGTTGCAAAAATTATTTGCAGATTAATTCCTCTTATTGCGAGGAATCTTAGTTGAAAGGCCGTTCTAGAAAATAAAAAATAAAAAGAAAAAGACTTTTAGTGAGAATGACATTTTGACAAGTAAAATATTTTTTCTTTAAAAAAAATTAATTTAAAATTTTAATTTATTGTGTATAACATTATCCCATTTTTTATATGCAAAAAATTGTTTGTATGGCGTCACCAAATTAAATAAAATATTCTATTTTATCTTTTGTAAGTGATATTTTACTAGATAAAAGTCCAAAATAATTATTACAAAAATACGAGCGTTACATATGAAGGTAATGATTCAATGCCTTTGTGGCCATGCTTTTGTGTGTAATTGCATGCACTTTACGTATTTGTTGGCACCACCATCAACTGCTGCTGTGATATTCATCATCTTATTTCTTGCTACATGTCAAGCTACTCTCTTCCCCCAATATTTAGCATTGTAATATAATTTTTTTCATAAAAAAAAAAAATTAGAATGTTCGGAAATGAATTGTTCAGATATATATTCTGTTCAATTGTTTATATCTGAGTAATTATTTTTTAGTTAGAAATTTATCTCTAAAAATTTAACTTTTGCTTGAAAATCTATATTCAAAAGACAAATAATGTATACAGAAATTTTATGTAGTCTACAAATAGTATTACCCAATAAAAACTAGTAAAAATATATAATTAATATATTTAACAAATATCTTTTGTTTGATGGAGTAGCATGTATCATAAATAATTATTTTTAAATTCTTAAAAATTATTTTTTTCCAAAAAGAAAGAAAGCATAACAAAATAATGAGTAATTTTTATTTTTTTAAACTTTTAGTTAAAAAAATAAATCGCGAAAACTCAATCAAACAATTGTTGTAGTTAAAGCTTTGTATGCTGTTGTTTTTTTGGATTCCCCCCACCCCCTGTGTTGATTGTGAAAAAATCTAAAATTTTCATGTTCAATTATTATTGACTCATTAAAAATTTGTTTAAAATTAAATTGTTATACACAAATGTAAAATTTAAATACATATTAAAAGTTGTTAATTTTTTTAAATTAGGCTTGAACTCAACTCGTCAAAATTATATGCATTATTAAAAAATTAAAAAACTAAACAACTTATACTCAACTGAATCAAAGTTGATTTGAAATCAACTTACATAAATTTTTTAAAATTCAATAAATTTTAAAATCACCAGTAATTAGACATAGAAACAAACACATAATAATAGTGTTACGAAAAAAATTGAATAATAATATATAGGGATTGTCTTGAATAGTTGGTAGGTATACTTCCCACGCAATTATTTAAGGTTCAACTCTTGGGGTTAAACCAGAACAGGCCAGGCCACAAGAAAGAACTTTCTTATGAATTACTTAATCCTAGCGTGGATGGCATGCCTTTCACCGAATTGGAGAAGAGATTAGTCATGATACGCATAAATTAGGTCAAGCGCCCTTTATTGTTAAACCAAAAAAAAAAAATAATAATAATATAGGGGATGCTACTTAAGCCTAAAAATTAGATTTACTATTAAATCTAACGATATGCCATTATTTTAAAATATTTAAGATAATTCTCTTTTTTTCATATTCTTTAATCAATCAATCAATAATTTTATTTATATATTATTAAATTATTAAATTTAAAAAATAAATTTATATATAGATATATATATATATATATTAATAATATTAGAATGAAGCTGGTGAGAGATGACAATGACGAGTACGTCAGGAAACTTATAGTAGAAGTACACGGCAGAGGCAGTGGCCGTTATTTTTTTATGTAGGCGTTTGGAAAATTATTATTTTAGTAGGTTATTTTAGAGGTCGTTTGAGAAGTTTTAAATAAATATTTTTTTTGAATTTTTATGAAATATGTGTTAAGTTTGAAGTAATGTGATAGAGAGGGAATATGACTTTTTTAGTTTTTGATATTTTAGTTGACTAAAATTTTTATATTTGAAAAGATAGTTTGATTTTTTTTATAATATAATATGATATTTGTGAGAGAAAAAATAAAATAATTATGAATTTAATTTGATATTTTATTTTATTAATTATTTTAATCTATTTTATACTTTTATAAATTTTAACTATAAAAAAAAAAACTAGAATCTTTATTGGCAAACACCCCCCTATATCTCAAAGAATCCCTGCCTCCTCCACAAACTGCGGCTGGTCGGTCGCTTTCTACTTCTTCTCCACTTTTTTTTTTCGCCACGTACATAACAAATATTTTTGGGGGTATACAAACATTTTTTTAGATTTCTTAAAAGAGTGGCATCTTTTTAGAGAATTGATCAACTTTTCAAACTATTTAGAAAATTAATTTACTTTTTGAAATCAATTTTCAAAATGCTATTTTAAAATTGAAATTGCATCTTGAACATGCAATTTCACCTCAAAATTACAAGTTAAAAATGATGACATAGTGAAATTGCATGTTCAATATGCGATTTCAATTAAAATTACATTTTCAACATGTAAAATTGCGTGTTGAAAATGTAATTTCAATTTCAAAATCGCATTTTCAAATTGCGATTTTAAAAATAAGTTAATTTCTCAAATAGTTTAAAAAGCGGGTCAATTATCTAAATATTTCTTTTTTTGAAATATTAAAAAAAAAAAAACTCGGCATTTTCGGCCATGTGATTAATACATTTTTCCAAAACTTAAATATTGCATTGATTTTTATAGAGTTAAACTTCCATCAGTATGTTTGATTTCAATTTTCAAAATTTAATTTTTTTTTTAAATTGAGTTTTTTAGTTTTCATTTTCATTTTTATTTTTAGTGAATATTTTTAAAATTTTAAGAATTTTAAATTTTTTTTTTAGATGCACCTTACTTAGTTATATCTAAAAAGTAAAATATTTTAAAAATCCATATATATACAACAATACAAAAAATATACTAAATTCTCTCATTTTTTTTAATAGTATTTAGTGAATTTTTTAAAGATTTTTTTTCAAAAATATTATACTTTTTTAGTGTATTTATGTTAGGTGTATTTAAAAATTAAAAAATTTCTTTAAATATTAAAAAAATCAGTAAAAAAAAAAAAAAAAAACATACACACACAGAAAATAAAAAATACTTTTTTAAAAAGTAAATTCTGAAAATTCAAACTAAACAAGTTGAATATAATTAAGGTGTGGCTTGTGAAGTTTTTTTTTTTTTTTTTTAAGTTGTTATGTATGGTTTGTTCACCTAGCTAGGTTACCTTTATTATTACTGATAGGTTAATGAAGTTCTTACTCCTCCACTAGGAAGAAACAAAGGGGGAGAAGAAATTGTGATGTTACATACATTTAAAAATTAATAAAAAAGACACTTCAATAACGACATTCATTAATTAGAATAAGACGATGATTGGAATGGTCATTTGGTTGAAATACACATTCCTATGTTTAATTTTGTAAATTAAAAAAATACGTTGAAAATGAAATAATTATTCATTAATTTAAAAGTTGATTGAAAAGTCAAGAAATAATTGTTTCATTTGTGTCTAAGATTATTATGGCAAAACAAACACCTACCTTAATAAAACGTGACTCATCTAAGATGAATGTAGTATTGGGAGTGTTAAAAAAACCGCTAAATTATCCAAGGTTTAAGGTCTTGAATATGTACGTCAAGTAGTTGATGAGTCCTAAGATTATGATTTCACATCTTTTTTTAATAAGTTTGGCTATGTAAATATAAATCATTCAGATAACTCCCATTTGTAAATTGATTTTTAAATGTGAGTTCTATTTTATAATTTTTATCTTACGGTATTAGAGCTAGCCACAACGTCTTAACCCTTTTTTTTACTTTTTTTTTTTTTTAATACCTTTTTTGAGAGAATTTGGTAAAAAAAACTTACTTTCACCAGGAATATCGAAACCTTTCATAACCTTTTTTTTTTGTCAATCCCAAACATGACTTTCCATGCATGTACAGCTTGGGCAATCACGAAGTGAGGTTTAGTTTTTGAACTCCACTCTCTCATTCTCATATAATAATGATGATATGGGTTGAGTGAAAAGTCATGTGACGAGCTAGTTAAGAATTAAACTGTTATTTGTGGTTTTAAATAAGGAAAATGTTTTTTAGTTCGAAAATTTCGGCCCCGAATGCCCTTAAAGTCTAAAACGACGTCGTTTGGGTTTTAGGGTTTTTTTTTTTTTTTTTTCTTTTTTCTCCGCCATTGGAGACCTGCAGACAGAGGAAGAGGGAGAGGGAGAGGGAGAGGGAGAGGGAGAGAAAGAGGGAATCGTCGTCGCCGTCGCCGATCCGTCTCCGATCCGTCGCCATCGTCGTCTCCTCTCCTCGCCGGCGTCACCTCTGTCGTCTCGTCGTCTCCTCTGCTCGTCTCCTCGCCGATCGTCTCTGCCATAGCCGATCGCCTCGCCTCCAGCCATTTTTTAGACCCCTCCCCCTCCCCCTTTCCCTCCGTCTCCGTCTTCTTCTTCGTTCATCCGCTGAAAAAAAAAAAAAAAAAAAAAGAAGTAAAACCACGAAACGACGTCGTTTCGTGGTTTCGGGGCTTTAGGGGCGCTGTGATTCGAGCTATGAATCACGTCTCTTTAAATAATTTAGAATCAACTTAAATCATAGAAGTCTTAGAATCAAATTAGAATGAGTGGTGTTTTGAGAAGATGGTAAAAGTTGATTTTTTAATTTTTTGACTTTTTATGACTTTTTTGTATAAAAAAATAGAGAGATGATGTGATTCAAAAATTAAAAAAAATCTAAAAAACTGATCTTTCCAAATTGCTCCTCAATAAGTAAAACGCAGTTAAACCCTTATCACCAGATACAATATAATTATAAAATATTACTCGCAACTTACTCAAACGTTAAACAAACGTCATTATTTTATAAACAATAATGATTTAAATAATTGTTTAGAATTATCTCTGCTATTATGGCTTATTTTGGCAATTGAGTTAAAAATCAATTTTTTTATTTTTATTTTTTTATGTCACATTGTCATTCTATTTTTTTACACATTTTTTTGGAAAAAAAAATTAAATACTAACTTTTAATTTACGTCAAGTTTGGCAAGTTGTCAAAAAGTTACTCAAAAAATTAAAAAGTTATCACTATTCACCAAAAGTCAAAAATTATGACTAGACAACTCCCAATCCTAATTTTTTTCTACACACTAATTTATACAATTTTTAATACACATTTTTCCATAAAAAGTCAAAAAGTTAACTCAAACAATCATATTTTTTTCCTCAACTTTTTAGTCCAAAAAATTAAAAAGTACATTTATTTAGGACATCTCAAACAACCCCTTACTTTCCAAAACAAGTCTATATAAGAACACATGACATGCTAATCCAGTACTTAATATTTACGATAAATAACAAGTTATATTATATATGTATATATTTATATGGTCAAGTTTGGTTTCAAATGGTTCGGTAACTATTAAATTATATACACGTCAAGACCAAACGGTGCATTGAAGAAACAAAGCCAAATCAAGCAATTTGGTTTGGAGCAGACCTTTTTCAATTTTTTTAATAAATTGTTATTTCAATATAATTTTTTTTAGAGTAATAATCAGTGTGTTTAATTTTAATTTTTTAAAAATTGAATTTTTTGTTTTTGTTTTTAGTTAATACTTTTAAAATTTTAAGTAATTTTTTTAGATGCACCTTACTTAAATGTATTTAAGGCTTCATTTGAGAACAAATTATTTTAGTAATTTTTTGACTTTTTACAAAAAAAATGTCTAGAAAAGTAGAGAGTGATGTGACAACTTAGGCCTCATTTGGAAAGTAATAGTTTTAGCTTAAATACCAAAAAATTTACTAAAAAACTAAAAAACCTATAACATAAACCAAAAAGTCAAAAATTTTATTTTATCTTTACTTTTTGCACATATTGTCGTAAAAAATCAAAAAGTCATTCTAAACAAACAAATTTTTTACCTCATATTTTAGCAAAAAAGCCAAGAAGTTAGTAATTCCAAATGAAGCATTCTAATAACTTTTTGACTTTTTAACGAAAATAGTTACTTCTCAAATAAAGCCTAAATAGTAAAATATTTGTAAAAGAATATTTTAAAAAATTAATAAATACACAAATATATAAAAAATGTACTAAATTTTCTTATTTCTTTTTGTATTTTTGATATTTAGTGATTTTTTAAAAAATTTTTGTCACAAATATTATACTTTTTAGATGTATGTATGTAAAGTGTATCTAAAAATTTAAAAAAATTGCTTAAAATATTAAAAAAATTATTGAAAACAAAAAAAAATACGAAAAATAAAAATATAAATTTTAAAAAAAAATGTTTTTTACAAACCAAAACTAAATAAGCTGAATATTTTTTTTGATTATTTGAGTCGAACTAGTCTGATTTTTTTTTTTTTTTTAATTTAAATGTTGAAAATCTCTCATCTTCCAAATCAAAAGGGTTGGCGTGGTCTAGGGTCTAATGGTTGATAATGCCTAAACCTTTTACAAGTTTAAAATAAAATAAATTTAAAAATTGAATAAAAAAATATAAAAAATAAAAGTGATGATGATGATGATAGTATATAAACGTTATTTGGCTTTTTATATTCAATTAAAATCATTAACTTTTGTTGTCGTTGCGTTGTCATTAGTTTTGCATTGTCTTTAGTTTTGAGTTTCAAGAGGTGGTGTTTGGCAAGTTGATTTGTGGTTAAAATAGTTACAAAAGATAAAATAAGTTATTTTAATCACAATAAATAAAATATCACATTCAACCCATAATTATTACACTCTTTTCTCACAAAAAAAGTTTAAAAAGTTAAAATATCAAAAAGTCTTTCTCAAACTAAGCTTTTTAGTCTAGGCTAAAATAGTCAAAAAAGTTAAAAAAACTAAAAAGCCAACCCACTTCCCAAACGGAGGCTAAATAAGTGTATTTTTTTTTTATCTTTTATAAAAAATATATAAAAATAAATAAAATGGTGATGTTATCTAAATCAGTATATTTATTTAAACAAATATACTTATTTAAGGAATGCAAACAAACTCTTATCGATCTTAAGGCACCGTTTGAGAAGAAGAATATAGAGCTTTTTTTGGTTATTTTAGTCACAAAAGACAAAGTAAGTTATTTTAGCCACAAAAAATAAAATATCACACTCAACCCATAATCATTACATTCTTCTTTCATAAAAAAAGTTAAAAAAGTCAAAAAGTCATTCCCAAACCAAATTTTTTAGCCTAGGCTAAAATAGTCAAAAAAAATTAAAAAGTCAAAAAGCCAACCTACTTTCCAAATCAACCCTAATAGGAATTAAAATTGAGGAAACTACACATCAATAAAAAATTTATAAAATATTTATACATTAATAAAAAATTTATAAATTTAATTATTAATATTTATAAACTGTGCTATTGATTTGAATTTATTTTATTTGAAAAGATCCGCTGCCTTTTAATTTCCCCATTGCCAGTAGTAAGCAACCTTACAGGAAAAGAAATGAAAACATAGTTTGGGATCTGGGTTAACTTTTTTATTTTGGGATATGTTTTTTGATTTTTTAGATTTTTGTGAAAGAAAAAATAAAATGATTATCGGTTAGATGTGATGTTTTGTCATATTAAATTAAAAAGTTTATTTTATCTTTTTGTAACTATTTTAGTCAAGAAGCCTTTGGCTTTTGGCTTTTTTATGCCAATCAAGCTCAAAATATTATAGGACAAATTATATTGGAGATATTTATATTTTTTTTCATGTATTATTTTAGTCTCTACACTTTTAATTTACATAAAATTTTAAATTTTATTTCAATTTGATTCAATTGATAATGTCATTAGTATTTTTGACTGAAAATAATCATTGAATTGGTTGAGGTTAACTCACTAAGGTTAATAAATTCAAAATTTTAATCTAAAAAATATGACATATGCCACTTATATGTATATTTTTTATTAAAAAAATATTAAAAATTGTAATCAATTAGACTAAATTAAAACAAAATCATAAATTCAGAGTTAAAATTGAGTCAATTGAAATTATAAGAACCAAAATGACACAATTATTAAGATACAAGAATTACTGTTACAATTTGGCCAATATTATACAAATTAACAAGATAGAATACGTCAAAAAAAAAAAAAAAAATTGAAATGTACTAAGGAAATAAAATGTGTAGATTAGGTTTATTTTGAGTGTCGAGTATTAAATTCAAATTTACACTATGTACTGAGGTACACTATGTACTGAGGTACCTTTTGCTGGGGCTGTAAACAAAATGAATAGTAGCAGGTATGAACTCAGGATTTGCTTGTTGGAGGGCCCAAAAATTTTTTTTTTTCTTAAGTGTGCAATTTACACCTTACACTTTCGCCTTTTTGTTTACCGTCTTGTTTTATGTTTATACCTTACACTTACACTTTTTGTGTTAGTTGCATGTGGTGTGCAACCTTAAAAGATTGCACACCATAACAAGACCAAAAAAAAAAAAATAAGAATGGAGTTAGATTTAAAACAATCAATTTTCATGTTATCAATTGAAAATAGATAAACTTTTGTTTTTGTTAAATATTTGATATAACAGTTATGTTACGTGATAGCATTACTAATCAATGGGAGTTTTTACATTGTAACAGTGAAAAATAATAATTGGGCTAATAAAAGACAAAAATTGTGTATTTAATTTCATTTACAAAGTGAATAATATAATTAAAAGGGGAATTGACCAGTAAATCCCATATTTCAATCTTATGGATCATATAATCCTAATTGTTTTTTTAAAAACCATTTAGTCCTGTTGAGGGTTTGTTTACCAATTTGCCATTAAGAGTGGAATTAGGGGATGAATTTGTGGCGCGCGTGTTTTGTGGGAGTTGGGTGTGATTGTGTCTCACGTCCCAATTAAAAAGATACTAGTAGCTTTTTTGTGGATGTGGGTAAACGGGTTGTCGGGTTTGCGTTGTTATTTGTGTTGTGTGTGTAAGCTGTAAAGTCACGTGATTCGTTACAGAGGCCCGTTTTATTGATGGACTCCATGCAACCCGACCCACAGAACAAGTTCGTAAATGGAATTTGGGGATGTGGTTCTGGATTGTTCTAGTTTGTGTTGTGATTGCGATGTGAACTGAAGAGGTTGTTAAGATTTGTTCCCTTTATTTGATTTGAATTTCAAATGGGGTACTTACAAATTAGTCCTGTTAACTAGACTTATTTATCTACAGGTCCTAACTAATAAATTTAACATTATAAAAATAAGAGAGTGATAAATTTATCACTAAAAATTTATTCATAAAACAAAGAGACTGATAAATTTATCACTATAAAATTATTTATAAAAAAAAAGACTGATAAATTTATCTTTATCACTTAATAAATTATATCAAATAGGACTTAATGGGTAATAAGTCTCCAAAGTAGGACCTATTGGGTAATAAGTCTCCAAAGTAGGACCTATTGGTAGTTTATCCATTTCAAATTGCAGTGATTGTGGTACCCACTTCACAGATTTAGGCAAGTTTGACGCAATATTTCTGTGCGTATAAGAAGCATTAGGGTTGGAAATCGTTTACTCGCGGTGGCGCAGAACCCTAGTATTTTCGTTGAGGCTCTGTGAACAGTCCAGATTGCACAGAAGTTTTCATTTGCGGTGGAAACGAAAAAAGTATTCAGATGTCTGATACAGGTGAGTTGTTAATTGTTTTGGTTAGTATGTAACTTTTAGGGTTTCGATATGACGTGGTTAGGGTTTTGTTTTTGGGGGTTTGTTGGATTGTGTTTTTGGGAATATCAAATACGATATGAATATGTACGTTTTTGTTGTATTTTGTTATATACCGTGTCGTGTTTCTGAATATGTAAGTGTTTGTTTTGTTTCTGAGATGTTTGGTTCTGTAATGTGTCTTTTGTTATACTGGACATGTAGGGCCAGAATAGTGTATGATGTCGGGTGATGTGGATTGTGCTATGAATCCCTCTGTTTCTGCTACTTGCTTCGTACACACCTTTTGTTGCGGGGTACGTTTGCGAAAAGGATAGGTTGTAGGGTGGTGGGTTATAATGTCGAGTGATTAGGGTTTTGTGTGGGGGGACCGCATGTACCTGGGTGTGGAATGGGCTGACTATATGGTAGGGGGAGGGTGTAGGGACCAGTCAGATTTTACTTGTTCTTTTGATTTTTTAAGTGATGTGGTTGGTTGACGAGTTGGTAATGTGTGTGGGCTGATTTGTCTGATTGTGTTGTTGTGTAGTTGTTGTTAGCATGAGTTATTTAAGTAACTGTATTTTTTCATGGTATTATTAGGGGGTTGTTATTGTTTGGGGTTGCAAATTCTTTAATTTGACTTGCGTTTCTGAAGTTGTGAGTATATTTGTTTGAAATTGTGGAACTGCAGGGGCTAGTTCTTGGGGGGAGCCGATGGAAAACGGTACTGTGAATGTAAAAAGCAAGAGGCTTTAGCCATGTCAGACAAAAGAAAAGCTGGTGTGAACATGGCTGGACGAGTCCTGTTCAAGCAGCCTAATGTTGTCAGCAGGTCCCCTAGGAAGGCAGCAAAAACAAGGTTGAATTTCCGGTCTAACATAGCTGGGATAATTAAACTGGTTTACGCAGTGAAGTTGAGGGAAGTACACCTGGCCTACTTGAGGACAACATCGTTTTGGATAATGTTTGACGCTATATTAATGAACCAACTCGATCACACGGAGTTCCGAAAAGGTGATGATCTCATTGTGCGCATCGTGAAGGCATACAACGTTCGTGAAGGGAAGTTTGTTCTTGGTGGACGTGGAGTTGACTTGACGGTGGATGATGTGAAGCTGCTGTTTGGGTTGCAAGGTGGCAGTGCTTTCCTTGACATGACGCCACGACTGAGACCTGCATCTGATTTTGTCTAGCGAAGGTGTCCGGGTAGTAGTAGAATTACTGCAAAACTTGTGAAGGATTTGCTGATGGAGGCATATGTTGGGGACACGCCACGTGATCATGAAGATACGGCCAAGTTCCTTTGTCTGTATGTTTGTGGGAAGTTGTTTTTCGCAACGTCCGGAGAGACTATTAGTTGGACTTTGATACGGTATGTGGACAACTTTGACGGCATGAAATTGTATGATTGGAGTGCAGCTGTACGTAACATGTTAATGTGTTCGGTGGGGGACTTTCATCGAAAACCGGAGAAAGTTACTGGATGTGTAGTTGCTCTAACGGTAAGTGAACTGTTTGTATGTTGGTTGTTTGGTTGGTTGATAACAGAAATTTGTGTTTTGCTGGAAAGGCTTATGGTGGTTGAAACTGAAATGTTTTTTTGGTTTCCTGTTTGGTTGTGATGCAGTATTGGTTGTGTGAACACACGAATATTGTGAATGCCAAACATGGGGACAGGTTTCCCAGATTCCTCCAATGGGACGTAGGTGAGATGATTTCAAGATGTCAAACTTTGAAACTATCCGATCCAAATAAGTTTGAGGTAAGCGTTCTTGATTTGTTATGGGTTTTTGTAGGTTTATTGTTTTCATATTTATGTTGTTGTTGTTATCTGTGGTTGCTGTAACGTTGGTTTGTAATTGCTGCTGTTTGACTAGGTCATCACGGACGAGTTGGTCATACAGGCCGACGAGATGGCGATTTTGGAAGGGAGGTGTTTGATTGGGGATGTGAAAGTCGGTTTGTTTGAAGACGATGGTGTTAAAGAGACTGAAGTTGACGGTAGTGGTTTTGCACGAGTTAATTTAGAGGGAAGGAGCTACGGTAAGCAGTGTGAGGGGGGCGTAGAAAATGATTCGTGGGATGCTGCGTATGTTATGAGATATTCTGAGCGTGGCGGTGTATCCGGTGAGGGAGTGGAAGAAGGTGTTGGTGAGTTTGGACGCTTAGATAGTAGTCCGAAGGGGCATAACAGTTCTGAGTTTGTTAGTCCAGGTAGTCCTTATATTAGTAATTGTGACGCAGGGGACAACAAAATTATAATGGAATTAAAGCAAGAAGTTGAAAGATTGAAGAAGAAGATTGAGATGCAATCAATTAATCTGGTACAAGGGTTCGAGAGTATTTTTAAGGTGAAAGATGAAGAATGCAAGAAACTGGTAGTTGAGAATGCCGAGTTGAAACGGAATCTTGCAGCGCTTGAGGAGCAAATTGCTAAGCAGGCAGTGCATAATGTGACGCAACATTTCGCCGGTGTCAATGTCACAAATTCTCGTGTGGACGAATATGGTATCGGGGATACGGTTGAAGGTGACAATGGATGGAAGAAGTGCGCGACTGTTGAAGGTGGTATATTGGTGGACGCCTCTCCCGTCGCATATGTCCCATTGGTTGAAAGCAATGAAATGCACGTGCCAATCCAAGCTGATGACAGTGACGTTGTTGTTGTGAGTCCTATGTTGACGGAAGGTTGCAGTGTTGTTGATGGTGTGAATTCTTTCGTACGAAACATTAAAGGTAAGGTTAGGAAAAATTTGAAATTATCAGGGTATGAGTACCCAGAGTTGAGGCGTAGGGGAAGGATGATGAACAATGAAGTTAGTCTTTCGAAGCATGGAGGGGTTGGATGTAGTGTTAATGTGATGCAACATGAAGGCGTGGTTGATGTGGAGAATGTTGGTGATGCCAAGAAAATTTTTTCAGGTTTTGGAATCACAAATCGTAACACAGTGTGGAAGATGATGTCAGAAAGGGAGAAAGATGTAATAAGGACTGCGTATGAGAGATATGGTGATAGGTGAGTAATGTGTGTGTTTGTGGGTATCATGTTAGTGGTGTTGAGTATTCATTACAGTGGTATTTATCTAATCCTGTATTACACATTAATGATGTGGTAATTGTAATTGTAACGTTATATGCTTTACACATTTGCAGGGCCGTGATGTGGGTTGGTCGAGATGATGGGAATGCAGTATATTTTTCAGATGTTAGATCACTGGTGAGGCAGTTAGGTGTCAGGGGAAATGTAAGTCTACCAAGTTGAATTGTGGGTCTTATTGGTTAACTGAAATATGAGTTATGTGAAGTTTTGTGAATGTGAGAAATGTCATCCTAATTTGTTTTGTTGCACTGTTTGTGTCAGGTTATTGATGCCTTTGCAGAGCTGCTATCGGATGACCAAAAAAGCTTGAATGCGGGAAAAGATTTTCCGGAGAACTCCTATTTCTTCAGCAGCATATGCTGGGTATGATTTTGTTGGGTCTTGTTGTTGTGTCTATTTTTACAATGTAGTGGATTGATTTAGTATCTTCAATGTGTGCAGGACGTGCTGAAAGGTGACAATGTGGAGGCCAAATTGAACTATGTGAAAAGCAATCTGCATGCTGGTATGGGGGCACGTTACATGCATTTTCCCCTTTGCCACCTTGGACATTGGACGTTATTGGTTTATGACACCGAGGACAGGAGCTGGAAGCATTACAATTCGATGCGTAGTAGGTCCGGTACCGGAGGTGTGCACTACGCAGAAGCCGTTAAACTGGTGAGTTGATATGATTAATGTTAAAGTTGAGCACTTTGGAATGGTAATGGAATTAGAACTTATTTATTCTAATTGGTTGTTATGTGATTGCGTAGAAAAACATTGTGACAGACATTCAGCGGCAAGCGATGGCGGTGAACGGGTTGGATCAGCTGGTTGGTACTCAGGATTTTGACATGATGGTGGAATCAGTTGCTGAATGCCCTCAGCAATGGGCGGAAACGTAAGTTCATTTTCTTTTATTTTTCGTAAAAGTTTGTTGGTGCGCTAGATTTCACACGTGCCTTGTTGACGTTCTGTTTGATATTTGTTTTTTCTGCAGCATGGACTGCGCGATTATTGTGTGCGCAGTTATGAGGCAGTATGTGAATCATGTCGACGTGGGACGCTCGTTGGAAGGAGGGAACTGCAGCGTACTGCGTGCGGACATGGTCAGGAAAATTATAGGAGATCCTGTACGTGGTGTAATGAGTAACATGGGACGAATAGTGGGTTGATGGAAGTTCAAGTTCTGTTACGTTAGTTCTAGAGAAAAGTTTTTTTGAATATTATTACCTAGATAGTACGTTGCAAATAGTTTTTTTGGTTGACCCATATAGTGGTAACTTGTTTATAGTTATGTTTTGGTTATACGTTTTTGGTTGTCATCTGGTGGTTGGTATTGCGTTGGTCATGGATAGTTTGGGTCAGCTGCCAAATGGAAAATGTGCATCCTGCTTCTAGTACATTATGCTTCTATTACAATAATAAGTTTTGAAATTATTATGTTAGTTCGTTTTGCATATGTTTTGAATTTCTGTCCTCAAGTAGCATATTTTAAAACATGGTGTGAGGTTGGCAGTTTCGGAATAAATTGTGTCTCGTTTTATCTGCTGGTTATGTGGGTTTAGTGTTTGCAGATAGTTGTGTGTTGTTGAAATGTGATTTACACTCTCTTGACAGATTGTTGTTTGTTTTGTAATAGAGTGAGTGGGAATAATGTTAGTATTTGTTGTATGGTGAAATTGTTTATTGGTAGGGTGGTGTATGTGTGTCAAGTTATGAATATGTAGTTTTGTTGTGATTGTTAACTCAGTGACAGTTAGACGTTGTTTTATGGCTTCATTGGAATGTGTGTTGTCAATGTGTAGGTGTAGATGAAATCAAGACATCGTAACTGTGTACGTATTGTCTGTAATTTATATTTGTTTTTTTTTTTTTTGTATGTGTGAGTGTCTGTTGTTAATTTATGTAACATAGTAGATTGACGTCTCTATGGCTTCGTTAAAGTCAAACTATAAGTACTGTGCTTGTGGTTGTACCATGGGGTTTGAAACTGAAATGGTGGTTAATGGGAATGTATTGAGGCACTGAAATTCGCACCTCAAGTTCGAATTAACGTCGTCAAGTGGGAAGTTGTGAATTTGTAGTTAAGTTGGTATTGATAGCTCTGGTACAATTTATTGTTGTCTTATGTTCTGATTGGATTGTATGATGTGAATGTTTAGGGGCAATGGATGTTAGAACACAGTGTTTGTTAGCGTCGTATATGTGTACATACTGTGTGGGTTTTGTTTATAGTGTTTGCGTCACCAAGTGTTTGTTAGAAGTGCAATATTGTTACAACGTATAGTTTAACAGATTCGTACTTGTGTTATTTGCGTGACTGAGTAATGTGAATGAAGTAATAATGTGTTCGAAATGCAGGTAGTGGTTAATGTGTATTTTTGATGCACTGAAATGTGAAATGCAGGTGATGGTTAAGTGTGATCGTATGCTGTTAATTGATGTAACCTAGTAGATCGACGTTTCTATGACTGCGTTACTGTCAAAATCACAATAATGTGCTTGTGTTTGTACCCTAGGGGTTGAAAATGAAATGGTGTTTAATGGGAATGTATTGATGCGTCGATATTTGTACCGCAGGTTCGAATTAACGTCGTCAATTGGGAAGTTGTGAATATGTAGTTAAGTTGGTATTGATAGCTCTGTTACTGTGTATTGTTGTCTTATGTCCTGATTGGAATGCGTGATGTGAATGTTTAGGGGCAATGGATGTTAGATCACAGTGTTTGTTAGTGTCGTATATGTGTACGTTCTGTGTGGGTTTTGTTTTTTGCGTTTGCGTCAGCAAGTGTTTGTTAGATTTGTTATATTGTTGCAACGTATAGTTGAACGGATTCATGGCTGTGTTATTCGCGTTACTTTGTAATGTGAATGAGGTAATTCTGGGTGTTCGAAATGCAGGTCGTGGATAATGTGTATTTTTGGTGCACTGAAATGTGAAAACGCAGAGTCAGGTTAACGTTGTACGGGACATTCGTTGCTGATATAAGCAATGCATTGTTTGTGTGGGTAAGTTGGGTTTTGAAACACAGTTTCTGGTTTATGTCAATGCGTAGGTCCGATTTGTATTGAAATGCAGTGACGTAAATGTGGTTTCTCAGAATGTATTGCGTGGGTGGTTTGTGTTGTTTGTTTGTTACGTGCAATGTAATTTTGATTTTTTGCTGAGATCCTTGTCAATGTAAAGTTGAATGAATGAATGGCAGTAACATAAAAGAATTCATGGCAGCGTCACATGCTACATTTAATGGCTGCGTTTTTCCCTGGATGTGTCGATACCTAATACGGATGTTGAATGTGTGACAGTTAATATGACTTAACTGTTTCTCTTTATGCCGTATTGGTACCGACAATGAAGATGAACATCTTGGTTCATACAACGAAATCTGCTGTGGTTAAAACATGTATGTAAATAACTAAATGGTAGCTGTAATTACTAACTGAGTGTGCCAATGTTAGTAAATTGGCTATGACATAGTTGTGTGGTGTCGCACACGATTATTGTAAACGAAACATTTGGAAAAGAAAATATAGTGCATCACGGAAACAACTTTAAAAGAAATAAGAAAGTAGTTTATCCCGTAGGGGGAGCAACAAAAGTAGATAATAATTTTGAGCTGATATGGGTGGGTAGAAGGTTCTGGTTAAATGGGTTCGTTGCATGTCTTCCTGTTATGATTTCCCATGCGCCCACATCTGCTGCATCTGATTTGCTGCACATGTTCCCCTTTCGACGGTATTCTCTTCTTCTTTGGTCGACCAGGTGGTCGTTTCACGGCAGGGGGCTTGATAACGAAATCATTCGGGTTGAAAGGGGGTTGCTCGACAGTGGGAATTGGGGAAATGCTTGCTGCATATGTTGCACGATATTCGGATACGTGGAGGAATGGTTCCACCAATGTGTTCAAATCTCGACCACTTTTACGGACTGCAACCATTGCGTGTGAGCAAGGGAAGCCGTTAAGTTGCCACTTGAAACATGAGCAAGTGCGTTGTCCAATGTCAACGGTGACCAAAGGGAAAGAGTGTACTTCGTAAACATCAGCGTTTGATTGGCTCACTTTCCATGATCTGCCTTCGTTAAATGCTTTTTCTAGCCGGGACTCTATTTTGGGGCATATGGTGCCGGTCCATGTTTGGGAAGCGTCTCTACGTTTTTCCATTTGACGCATCAATTTGGTGCGGATGCTGTCAACCATTCTTGTGATTGGGAGGTTTCACGCTTCTTGGACCCATGAATTGAACGATTCTGCAGCATTTGAGCACATTTCACCGTAACGCCGCCCCCTGGAAAAATGAATACAACATGTAGGACAACAAAATATGCACGTTGCGTCAAAATGTTTTCTGAATGTTTTGGAAGAGCTTGTGGGACAGACCTGAAAAATGCATTTGCCCAATGTTGTGGATGTGCATTTGCTAGGAATTCGGATGCAACAGCTCGCCCCGATTTGTGGAATTGTTCAACTTTGTGGTTAAAAGCGGTAACAGTTGGTTCGTATGCATAATGTCGTAATTTGCTAACCAAACCGGCCCGGTGCATACTGTTTGTGTAACGCAGCCTGTCCCTCAAGTTCCTCTGCAAATGTTGTAGACAGAATGCATGTTCTGCATCCGGGAATACGGTTGGCATTGCTTCTAGCAAGCCGAGGTTTCGATCGGAAACAAAGGTTAGAGGTCTGTCCTCCTGCACCACATGTGCGAGATGCTGAAGAAACCAAGACCAGTTTGCGGTGTTTTCGGAGTCCACCACCGCATACGACAAAGGGAACAAACCTGCGGAATTGGGAAATGTTGTTTACGTAATTATGTGTTGTGTTAAATCTGTGTGGCATAAATATGGGACGAGTGGGTATTTGGCGTAAATGAAATTTATGAATCTGGTATGGGTGGTTTTCATTGAAATCGTGTAGTGCATGAAGTAAAATTTGAAAGAACTGACCTTGATTTCCGTCTTTGGTAGTGGCGGCAAGTAGAAAACCTTTGAAGCGCCCTTTGAGGAACGTGGCGTCTAAGAAAAGTAGGGGGCAGCAATGTTTGAACCCGTCGATACATGCTTTAAATGAAATGAAGAAGCGTGTGAACTGTTGGGTGTGTTCATCGTATTCGATGTTGACGTAGGTACCGGGGTTGTGTTCCATTACTACGTTACTATACCAACGTAACTGGTCGAAGGAAATTGAATGTGCCCCGAATAGTTCTCCCCTCGCTTTTTCGACACCAAGCCACGCCACGCGGTAAGAGATATCGAGCCCGTAATCTTGTTTTAAGTCCAATATCACTTCGGTAGGACGGGTTAGGGGCCTATCCCGCACACGTTCGGACACAATGTCGGCCACAAGATCAGATCCAACAAGTGGGTGTGTGGATGTCCGCACAGCCACACCACATATGTGCTCACTGTTCCACTTACGTAGGTAGAAAAAACCATTAGCCTCTAATTTCCGTCCGTACACAGCCCAGGTGCAAGACTTTGATTCATGCATAGCACAGATAGTCGTTACCCGAACGGAGTCGTTTTTAACAAATTTGATCTGGAACCCACATTCGACGGTGTATTTTCGTAACATAGTTCGAAATTCAAAAGCCCCCCCTTCGAAATGCTGGCCAATGTAGGTAAAACCAGTTGCCCATGGAGCAGAAAGAAAGACTTTCTCCTTGTGTGGACAAAATGATTGCAACAGGTTGACCTGGTCGTCCATCCCCAAATCGTTTAATGCCGTAACCACCGTAGTGCCATTGGCGTGGATTGTTGAAGAATCAATGAGAGGAGTGTGGTTATCCAGCCGGGGATGGTCCTCAACGACCACGTCAATTAACTGCAAGTGGAACGATCGTGCAAGACAAATCATATTCCGCATGTCGACATCATTCTGCAAGGAGAAGTTGTTATATCCAGGTATCTTATAGAACAGCAGAATGTTTCCCGGCAGTAGTTCGGCAAACTTCAAGCAAACATAATTGACCAACTCTGCAAAAGTGTTCGATGGTTGCAGACTATATGCGATGTTCGTAGTCCGGTAATAACAAAGAAGCATCATGAAGGCGTCCATCTACAAATAAAAAAAACAAAGTACCCCGTCAAACCAGAAATACATAAAATACGATAGACGTAGAAGTACAATGGGAAGTGTTCGTCGGTGCGAATGTGTCACAACGAATGCGTAACAGTTGGTAAACTTGGGATTGTTCGTTGTGTTTGTCGCAACGAATCAAGTAAAAATTGATGGGGTGAGGGACGAAACGATCAAGTCTGGGCATGGTGAGGGGGGATTCTTAATAAAAAATGTAAATAGTTCCTGTGTACAACGATGGTGTAAACGCAGATTTCAATGTGTTGGTTGTTCATATGTGTGACAGACGGTGTAGCAGACATGGAGTCATGTAATTGGGTGTTGTATTTGTGAAAACGAATCAATAAAACTGTGCAGAAGTGAGGGAGAATGCATATAGTACCTATTGAGGAAGACGGTGTGAATGTATGCCGAGAAGATACAACGCCGCACAGACCAGCTTGAATACGTAATGTAAACCCTAAATATAATGCTGCGTCAATTAATTATCACCCATGTCTCGCCCATGATTGTTGGGATTGCACAAACGAAAAAGGAAAAATATAACATCCCATACAAATAGCGAGGGTATATGCGTCCAACCCACACCAAGAAGATTCAAAAAAGGATTTCTGGGTAAGGCATCCCACCTAATATGGACTTGGCAAACAAACAAAAAATCAGTAGGACCAAATGGAGTATCTTTCATCCAAAAAGGACTTTCTAATAAATTTCCCTAATTAAGAATATATTTTAAAATATAATACGTTAGGAAATTATTATGGTGTACACTCTTTAAAATGTGCATATCATATATACGTTATCACAATATATATTGCATAATTATAACAAATTGCAACTTTTTTTACTAAAATGGTTTTATTGGCTTATTTTTCCTACGAAGGAAAATACCATAAATGCGAACTTGTCAGCAAGGATTGAAAAATCCTTATAGATTAAATTCAAGCCAATTATTAAACGATTGTGTTGACAGTTCTTTTGCCTCAATAAAGAGGACTTCAAAGTTGCCAAGTGTAAATAAAAGAAAAATTAAAAGAAGAATGAGGAAAATGGAGAAAGATGATTAAGTGAACAATTGAGGTGATTGAGTGAACAATCAAAGTAATAATTAATTACCTCTACTCATATGCTTTGAAAATGAAGTTCCTTAAAGTACCTCTACTCCTATGCTTCGAAAATGAAGTGTTGAAAATAAAGTGCAAGAAATATAAATGACAAGAAAAAATATAAATCAATTATCTTTGATTTGAGTTGTGGGTCTTTACAATGTAGCCATGAATAGCTATTTATAGGCAAACATTTGTAGGAAAAAATTACCTAATAACTACCACATTCTTCCATTTTTCACACTTCACACTCCATGATTTTTCACTTCATCTTTATGTCTCCATAACTTCTTTTAACCTCCAATTCATGTTTCATGATCCTCCACATTCTCTATCATCTTTTCACATGTGTTTAATGATTCATAACTTCTTATACCTCTAAATAAGTAGGAGAGTGTCACGTGTCCTGCAATTTATCAATAATAATAATAATAATTTATTTATTTATGGTGCCAACAAGATTGTAATATTTTGCATAACAAATGATTCTTAAGATTTACACTACATCGTTCATAACATAACTATAATAATTCATACATTTTTTGTTTTACTGATATGGACACTGTAAATTGACTACTCATAATTTTTACTACATATAACACTACAATTATTTTAAACTTTCATAAATAAAATAAAATAAAATAAAAAACGATATTTTTTTTATAATGGGTGTACATATAAATTGAAAATTCTCCTATACACACCTCTTACTATATGCAGCCTTATATTATGTCATTTTCTTTTTTAGTTATGACCAATTTTCTTCTTTAATTATAATCTTATTTTAGTTATGACTCATGAAATCTTTGATTATACCTCATGTGTTGTTTGGTTATTATTATTATTATTTTTTTTTCAATTACTCAGAAAGTTTGAAATTTTATTATTTTCTTATTTAATTATAAAGTGTATATGGTACACCCTGTTCGAAGTGTGTACAATAATCTTTCTCATTTATTGTTGTATTATAAAGAGTTGTTAAAGAAAATAGTTAAGGACACCTTATAAATATAGAATAAAATAGTATAATTTCATACTTTTTGAGTCATAACTAAAGAAAAAATAATAAAAAAATTCATAACCAAATAAAAAAAAAGCCATAATCAAAATCTCAAAATAATGTCATAACTAGAGATGTAAGAAAAATAAAAAAAATTGATTAAACTGATTGAACCGGACCAAACCAGTTATATTTGATCTGTTTTTTTAACAAGAATCGGTTTGTGCAATTTTTTAATTTGATTTTTTTCAATCTTCAGTTCGATATCTGTTCAAGCATGTTGTGCACCAAATTAAACCGAAACCGACCGCTTTAACATGTATTATATAATCTAATAATATAATGATATTAATAACTATAATAAATTATTAACCTTAATTAATTAACTTTATCATCTCTATAACTTAAATTTGTATATTTTTATTATATATAATCTTAATTCTAACTCAATATTCTTAAAATTTTAGTATTTTATAACTTTGTTTTATTTGTATTTTTGTTAATTTAGGAATTAAAATGTATTTATTAAATGGACAAATTGAATATATTTGAAGTAATGGATAAATAACTAATTTAATATTTTTACATTCATTAGTGACTATACTAAAAAGTAGCTCAAGTTTGAAAGGTCATAGAATGATTACACCGCACCGAATTAAACCGCTTCAATCGGTTCAGTTTGGTGCGGTTTGATGAGAGAAGTGGTCGGTATATTATCGGTTTATTAAATTTTTTTATCTAAATACTGACCATACCTAACTGATTACATTCCTAGTAATTGAATCATAACTAAAGAAAATAATAATATAATTGAAATTGCATATAATATAGAGTGTGAATAATATAATTCTCCCAGTTAAAATTATAAGAATTAAATGAGAGCAGGGCCATAGGAGAAGTTGTTGGTGTGTTTAACTATTTATAACAAGGGTCTTGCTACATCCCCGTAAAAACATCCCCCCTAATCCCCTAATTTCCATATCAAGTAAAAAAAAAAAAAAAAAAGAAAATAGTTTCCTAAAGAGGAAATTAGGGGGATTAGGGGTGGGATTTTAGGGCTCCAAATCATTTCCCTTATAACAATAGAGCATCTTGTGCAAAGTAGGAGGCAGGGGCTGTAGGTCTCTACATACTTTCTTCCTTAAATAGCAGATTGTTTAAGTTTGTTTAAAAATTTTAATAAATTTCATAATATATTTAACTTGGTTAAATTTTGAACCAATCAAATCGAGTTGAGTTATAATAACTTATTTTTGTAAAAGCTTTTAAATTTATATGAAACTAAAGCTTAAAAAATTAATGAATTGATCTAGAAAGAACTTTTAACAAGCCAAATGAAATCAAGTTCAAATAATTTGATACATTTTATAGTCCTACATTTCATATTAGTTTTTTTTAATATATTAATGTTCAAAATGATATTTATTTATTAATTTGTATAATATACTCGTTACATATTTATATGAATTTTACCGTTGCATATTTAGGACTATAAAATAAACCAAATTACTTGACTTCAATTGTAAAATGAACCAAACTGCTTGACCTCAACTTGTATTCCATTTGTAAAAAACTCATTCGATATCGACTTGTTATGTAAATAAGCCAAATTTAAATAATTACTACTTGACTAAATAATTTTATATGTGCTATAAAAAAATAAAATATTTTAATTTGATTCGTAATCAACTCGTTAATGTAAACAAATTAAACTTAAAAATATTTTATAATTCGTTAAATTTTCAAGTTATATTTGAAGAACTCAGAGTTGGTTATAAGCATCAAGATCTCGAATTATGTTTAAAGTAAGCTTTATAATAAAAGAAATAGGTTTCTATTTAACATCAAAATAGGCCTTACTTCAGATTTATTCTAATGATTCAAATCGTTTAATGTATAGGACTTGTTAAGTATATTGTGCTTATAAAAAAATAACGTTGATCAAATATCGATAACATTAAGAAAAAGACTCACTCAGGCCTCGTTTGGGAACATGCTATTTTAGTAACTTTTTGACTTTTTACGAAAAGATGTGCAGAAAAGTAGAGAGGTGATGTGACTAGTTTTAGTTGACTTTTTGACTAATTTTGTCTCCCCAATCCACTCTAATAAGGTGGAATTAGAGAAATTAAAAATTGAGAGAAAAATATGAAACCATTTCATATAGGAATGGGTCACAAAATTAAAAAGATATAGCAAGATTGGAATTAAAAAATCATAATACATACTATTTTTGGGTTGAAAATGATGGGTGATGAGTTGCATATAGTTTTGTTGCTCTAGTGGGGGTGATGGTGATCATGACTTGGAATTGGAGATGTCATATACGCCGTTTCGGGTCTACCTTCCGAGAAGTTGTTGGATGATTTTTGGTAGTCGCGAATGATATTTTAATAGGTGTTGATGAGTAATAAAAAAATATAGACTGTATAAATTTATATTTAGTAATTAAAAAATATAAAGTGATATGATAAATTATGATTAATGGGAGGCATATCAAGCACTAATAATTTTTCTTACTTTCCCTTTCCTAGCAGCGTTGTTGGGCCCACCAACCCCACCATTTAATGAAAGCGGGCCAACCAGCCTTTTCAACCTCTTCCTTACGTGGCAGCCATGCAGACTATGGTCCCACATTAATATCTAAAATCTTTGATTTAAAAAAAAAAAAAATTTATTTCATACATACAATCAAATATAATATTTGTATTTAACAAATTAATTCGACTGACTCATTTATTCAATGTTAAATAGAGGAGAGAAAAATTACAATATAAATAATTCAATTAAAAAGACTACCCGTGATACACACTTCTTATCCATTTTTTTTTGAAAAAACAAAAACAATTGTAAATCCAATAAATAGAATATTGCAAACGTTTAAGTTAAAATTATAGTAATTTTGAGAAATGGTGACAATCAAATTAAGGCCAAGATCACTTCCTCTAATTCATTACAAATGAATTTAAACATGAACTTAATAATAATAATAATAAACAAATACATAAACCAACAAGAATTTCATCACGAACTTTTTGTAAAAAGAAATTGAAATATTAAAAATTACTAAAAATCAGCAGAAATACTAGAATAGATAAAACATATTGATGTGATTCACAAAAAAGAGTTTCCCCTCTCAAAAGAGTTTATCCATTTCAGGTAATACACAAACCCCTTACCATTGCCATGATCTTCTATAACTTACATCCCTTTTCTCCACATTTATGAACACGTGCATTTCACGAGCTTAGTAAATACTGGTTTTTGGATAAAAGGAATGGGACACATTACTATATTTTCAACCAAAGCAATGGGTTTAATGATCCACTGGCAAAGAAATAAAATTAAGTTTTCAGGGTTTAAAAATAATGGTTTTCCCTCTCAAGTGCCTAAACCAGTCATTTTGCAAATTGGGCAAAGATTCTTCTGTGTCAGCCACTGTTTGATGCAGTTGGTGTGGAAGTCATGCCCGCAATCCAATGTCCCAATATCATCACCAGCAACATACTCCTCCTGGTAAAGATTCAAAAAAATAAATTGGTTTATATATAGGATTTGATGGCTTTTACCCGACATATGCAGCATGGCTCCAAGTTTGATTGGGATACTACCGCGATAGAAAGATATTTCCGCTGTTGCATAGACTTCATGATGGTTTCCTCGCTCAATCCAGTGCTCACATTTCCTATGCGCTCTTCCAATGCCAACAATTCCTGATATTCCCCAATCGCGGTCAGGGAACAAAAATCTTCCATCAAAATTTGATGACATGGACATATATATAAAAGAAGAAGAAGAAGAAGAAGAAGAAGAAGAAGAAGAAGAACCCTTTCTTACCTCATAAGACATGTTATCAACATCAAGTCTCATATCTCTATGCCTGTCATGCAACTCAGCAGCTCCATTTATAAATGGATCGAAGAGCATATAATCCTAACACATGATTATACATGCAGGACAATGTCAGAAATGAAGCAAATCACAAGACATTTTTGATGATCGACAAATCATTCAGCAATGGTAGGGACCCCAAAAAAAGAAAAATGATTCATCCACACAATTCCCCTCCCCCCCCCCCCCCCCCCCCCCCCAAAAAAAAAAAAAAAAAAAAAGATGACGTGGCAAGCAAAATTTGAAAAGTTGACCCACATTCAAATATTTTCTCAAAACTCTCTCAACAAGCATTTTGTCTTGCCACCTCATTAGGTGATTGTGGGGGAAAAAATTATGTGGATGTAGCACTGCCAAAAAATTAGCAAATATTCTACAAAATAGCCACATGATGGGTGTGGCACCAACACCACAAGGGACCCACACCCATGTGAGTATTTTGTAGAATTTTTGGTAGTTCTTTTGGTAGCATTTTTATAAAGCTAGTTCATGCAGCATGATAAGAGCAACTGTTGCAATGCACGGCTGTATTGTGCATATTTCCAAGAAAATAATGTCCTTTGCAACAAACAGAGCTTAATTATTGTGAAAGCTGCTTTTAATCAAACTGATTTTTTTTCCCCCTTCAAAGTAGATAACATAAACAATAATTACAAAGAAGTTTAGAAGAATAGAAAGCCTTACTGAATTTTTGCCATCTCAAATGAGATTCCAGTCAAAAACAGAATCAACAGAACATGAAATGTTACTATATCAACTAAAGCATTCATACTCTTGTGGTAGTTGACAAAGACGAAACGGTTGTGTTACAGCACAACGTATAAAAATTAATGAATTAATGCGGCATGAGTAAAAGTTGAACCTCAGCTCGTAAGTTCTCACCCCTACGCATAGCATTCAAGACTTGACGAATCTGTCACATGGAAGGACAGAAGTTGTTACTTCAATGTTCCAACTTTTCTTAATCAGAAACTACGCAATTTTGATAGCAACAAAATGTACGTTTACTAGCAAGATAGAAACTATAATTAACAGTGTCACAAATTATGCAATTAAGAATGTGCAAGAACAATTCAGACAATTACGACCATAAATAAACAGATCCATACAACTTTCGTAATCTGGAATTATATTAAAATACACACACACACATATATGCCGCTAATGGCTGAATCCACCACCTCCTCTCACAATGCGGGTGGCCTACTCATGTGAGAAGAGTGATGGCCATGGTTATAGCCTTTAGGGTGTGGACGTAGTAGGAATCTTCAACTATAAGTTGATATATTGGATTCCACAGGAAGCTTCTGTCTCTATGTATGTCATATAAACATCGAATTTTTCTAACCCAAGTGCGATGCTTATAAATTAGGTATTTCCATATGTAGCCCTTTAACTTCCCAACGAGATATATCTAAGCTTGTTTTAACCCTTACATTCCTTTTTACAAGCCCAATAAACATTCAACTCTAGGGCTTTAAAACTACAACACTAGCCAAGGTTTTGTTCTTGGGTATCGTTCACAGTGCTCAGAACAGTCACCAAACAGTCCCAAAAATTCTCTCTTCACTCCCAAACCTTTATCGTTTTGTTACAACATATAACCCTAACAATCTAAGTAAGTTTTACCAAGAACAGTCCCCTAACATCCCGAAAATAGAAACCTCTTCATGCTGCCCCATAGTAGTTTCGTGCTCACTAGTCACTACTAACAGGAGAGTGATCCCCACACTTGTCCTACATCACCCCCACACTTGTCCTACATCACATGTCCAGCTAACCATACTTGACAAGGCAATTCACAAAATCCTCACCTACATAAGAAGATGGTCAACAAGACCAAAACAACTTGTCTACCAATCTGGGGGGACTAAAATAGTTCTCATTGACAATTCACCAATAGCTACAGATTTCACTAAATTTCACTCCATCAAATAGATTAATGAGATCAATGGAAACATGACTCTGCCATTCTCAAAGGAAAGCACAGCTCTACAAACTGATATATGCGGAATATTCATGACTAATCAACTTAATATTGCAGTACTCCAAGGCAGCATGCATGAGCTTCATTTGAACCCATGTGCAAGTGTGTTAGAGAGAGAGAGAGAGAGATTAAGGATGACATTAATATATATATACGAAAATGTAACATCAAGCTTTACAGAATCAATGGTGGTAGCCAGGTAGGTATAGAGTAACACATTTATTATAATAAACAGTTGATGGCCATAACAAAAATACTCATCCAGTAATTTGCAATTCAAGGTATTACAGTGTATTATTAACAGCATGTTATTGCTGGAGGGATAAAATTGTAAAATGATGACGGAGATGTTAATCACAACGATGAAGTGATGTTGGAATTATGTCCATGATTTCTTACATGATTAAAAATGTTCAAGATGTTCAAGTTAAGTTGCAGTAATTATGACATAGCATTGACCCACAACAAAATGCTGCAATAAGAAAGTTGATAATTGTGTACTTGGAATTACAAAACCTTAGCAGTGCCACTTAACTTCTAGGAACAAAGATACCATACTTGGATATGGTGGATGATGGCCTTGGCTATTAGCTCCAGATGGCATTATTGTTTCCTCTGAAGAAGAAGGGCCTGAACGCGATGGGGGAAAGTGAGCTCTCAGAGCTTCAGACTCAGAGTCAACAGATGGAAACAAAGTCCAAGGAGAAAATTCGGATAATCTTTGTTGCTTTTGTGTTGGGGGGTTGCGATGAGGTGTCCACGCAGTGGGGAAAGTGTGAGAATATATATTGTATAGGTGGTATATTATGAATTAGGCAATTTTAGGCAATTCCCTTTTCTTTGTATTTCCTTTTTCTGTCATAGATTAGGGCTATATAACTGATGCACTCTTTGTAAACTTATACAATTGAATATACATAAAAGTTTTCAGGAATCTTACATGGTATCAGAGCCGTGTGTGAAATCCTAGCGCCATCGTTGTCGACTTCGGTTCTAGCCTCTTCGGTTGAGTTCTCTTATGATTCTCTCTGTGTTCTTAAAAGTCGCGATTGTATCGGAATCACAGTTTGCGACTCACCCATCTGGTTCATAATAAACACCTCTGTGTTCGACTCGCCTTGCGTGATTGAAACTTTGGAATCTCGTGTCTCGCGAGTCTCAGCCCTTCTTCCTCTGTGCATCGACGACTTGATCTGAACTGCCTCTTTCTGGACTCGTGATCCTCATCTCCGTCTGAACACGTGGTCGCGAGTCTCGACAACGCATCTGGGTTTGACTTCTGGAGCACACGCAACATCTCTCTCGCTTTGGTTCATGGAGACTGTCTCTCTGTCTCTCGCGAAGGTCCCCCGCATGAGTCGAAAGTCTGGTTCTCTCTCTTGCTGGTATTGAGTTCATAAAACCCCTCTCTCAGTGGATCGAGCTTCGAGAAATCCATCTCTTTCCTTGATTTGTTTACTGGTGATGTATCTCTCTCTCAGTTAGGTTGGATCCACGGGTAATTGACCCATCTGGTATTATTGTTTAGACCCTTGTTGCCTATTTTTCTCTATTTTGGATTTATTACACGTGAGCCCCTCAATTTTTTTTTTAAATTTTTTATAATGTCTCTGGCTTTAGATGAGTGTGTTTTTTACCATCAGAAAGGCTATTTGTAATAATTAGTTAGCCTAATTAGCGTAGCTAATTAATTAGCTTATTCATTTGGACTCTCATTTGCGAGGGCGTAATGTTGTAATAAGTGTGCGTGCGTGTGTGCGTGCGTGTCTTCCAACCTCACGTCTTTATCCTTTTTATTTAATCGCTTTTGATGGTTAGATTAGGGACATATTTTCAATTAGCATATTGTATGCTTACATCCATTAATCTTGTCTTGCATGTACCGAGGCTCGGCGCATCATTCAAACTGTATTGCAATTTCAATACTTCTTTTAATACGTGCTTAGACTGCATGATCTTTAATTAAATCATATGCCATATTAGCAGCTGAGCCTATTAATTGCATATTGCATGTGTTGCATTAGACATCTTGTATAGTTAGGAATCATGCATTGTTTTCTAACTCATATCTTCTTAGCTTGGAGTACTAGATGAGTTTTAATGCTTTAGTATACTTGTATGTGTGTGAGTGATTGCCATGTCTAGCATGCTTGCCATGAGGTTAAATGCTTACTTGATAAAATGCTTGAATGCCTGTGGATGAAGGCTGCTTGTTTGAATTGGAATGATTCAACGTCTGTATGTTTTAAGCCCACTTTGTTGAGTGGTAAATCATGTTTTAAGCCCACTATGTTTGATGGCAAATTCGCAAACTTGAAGCCTACTTGAGGTGGCAAATTCAAACCATTTTCGCAAAAACAAACATGAGTTGAGTTGTTCCAATTTGAACAAACTAGTCTATACTTATTTGTGCGCATCACATAGTAATGTTAGCTAATAACCGGAACAAGAGTACATAATGTTCATAAAAATCATATCATGATTAGTAGAGGCTGATCTTTGATCAGGCAAGTGGGGGTGCTCAATTCATGACCTTTCCCCTTGTACCTAAGTTCCCGAGCCGAGGTAACTTTAGTGATGACGGACACGTGGCCTTTGGCATTAGTCAGGATTTCCTAAATTTTCCCGAAATAAAAAATATTTAGGTGGCGACTTTGTATCTGGAAAAACAGTCCAATTTTGGCATTATTTGATTTAAAATCGATTTTCCAAAAAAGATTTGCCGGATTTGGACTCTTTGGTATTTATCAATTTCACATTGCACTTGTGAGATTAGATTCAGAACCGCGGGAGTTTGAACTGTGAAGGCTTTTTTTCAAACCTTCCGAAATGGGGGCATCAAAAAGGCGAGCCCACAGTTTTTGGCAACTCTGTTGGAGATTTAGAAAACTTGACTCGAACTCATGATATGTTATTTCATCTACTCTTATGTGTTTCTGTGCATTGCATTTGCATTGGTGTGCCTAAGTGACAGTGTTTGCAATTTGCTATTCCTGAACGGTTTGCTGGAGGCTTGCTTGGAAAAGCTTGCCAAAAGGCTGACCGGTTGCAGGCTCTGCCATGATGGGAACACAACCCTTGGATCTGGACTATCGCTGTACCGTTTGATCCTCTTTTTACTTCTCGATTTTAGGTGTGAGAGATATATTAGGTAGTCTTGCTGAGGTACCATTTCTTTTGACCAATCGACCTAGTTGCATATTGAAAGCTATAGAGACTGTTCCAAGTTAGGACGGGTTGCTTACCCGAATGCAGGATTGTGATGAAACCACTTGGTTTGAATAGTTAACTCTAGTTCCTGACGAAATTAGGACAGGGTAACCCTACCCCATCATAGGGGTGTTTTTGTTCACACTTAACTGTTATGTGCTTTTAGAGTGAAACTCTACAGGAATGCACGTATCAGTTGCAAGTTTGGGTATCCGTTTTTGGGAGGCAGAATTCAGTATTGAGCATGGTTCTATAGCTTTGATTACATCAGTGTACTGATTAGAATCTAAGCAGAGGTGCTGTGCGGTTTCTGATTTTTGCTTTCTTTTTGCTTTATTTCTTTTTGCAAGGTAGCTTTTCACAATTGCTTTGGACAGTTCAGATACTCCCCAAGCACTCTAGACACGTATAAGGAGAATTTACAGATTCGGGGATCTTGTTAGGGACAACCAGTGTTTGCTTTACTTCCACCGGTTATGAGACAGAGGAGAGTTTGGCATAATTCGCCAGTTCAACAAACACATGCATTCAGTTAGGGACAATCTTCTGTAACTAGGCCAATAAGAGATCACTCACCTATTTAAATGACCCAATATCCTGCAGCCAGTATGGAGGACTGGATCCGTCATCTCCAGCAAACAATTGAAACTATGCAGCAAGACGCTGCCCGCCAAGCTGAAGTTACAGCCCAATAAACTGAAGTAATAAACAGGCAGCAACAACAGCAATAACAACCACAGCAAGCAGCACCTTTTGCTTCCCATGCACCTCCTGTTGGTGTTCCGACACCTGGAGTTACAATTAATGTCTAAGAGAATCTGGGCATGACAGTAGATCCGATCCCGTCGCAGGCCTTCAAAGGACCAGTTTACCAAACGGAGCCTCCCTTTGAGTTCGAAGTTGACCCTACTACAATTAAAGTCAACAAGCTGGAAAAGCTTCTTAAACGGGCACAAGGTGTTACTTCAATCCCTAACATCGAGGATGGCTATACTGACTTGGCAGTGACCTTACCAGACAGGTTCAAAATACCGCATATAGACCGCTTTTATGGCTCGGGTGATCCTATGGTCCATCTGCGGCTATTCTCAAACATTCTGTGGCCAATGGGCCTTTCTAGACTACAAAAGCTATCGCTTTTCGGCTGAACCTTGTCAGGGATAGCGGTTATCTGGTACGCAAAACTGGAAGACTCTATGAAATGGAGCTGAGATGAAATGGCTGAGGCCTTTGTTGCACAATATTCATACAACACACAGATTGAGGTCACCAGCCGTGATCTTGAAGCGATCCGTCAGGAGCCAAATGAGGGCTTTTCAAACTTTGTGACAAGGTGGAGGGCCAAGGCTTCAATGATGTCAACCCAGCCATCAAATCACAATGATAGTCTGCAACCTGCATGGGAGATTGCTGCAGAAGATGATTGTCTTGCCCTTGTTTACATTCGCTGATCTCCACGAGATAAGAGTTCACATTGAGGATGCAATGAGACAGGGTTTGATAAATGATGAAAGGAAGCAGCCCAAGTGGCCTTTCACACGTAGTTCCAATGCGACTACTAGCAGTAGCGCAGCGGTAAGGCCTTCAGACGTGAGTATGGTCACCACCACACCCAAGACTGCCAATCCTTTGCCGGTACATCCAACACAACTTCGCAAACTTCAAATAACCAAGCCCAAAACCAAAGGGTTTTCACCCTACTTTACATGTCCTTATCCAAAGCCATGGACGTGTTGATCAAAAAGGGGCATCTTAAGACACTAGAGCCTCGCTTTTTACCTGATCCTCTCCCTCCAAAACACAACTCGGCCAATACTGTACTTTTCACCAGCAGCATGGTCATGACACTGATCAGTGCTATAGGCTGCGTCATGAGATCCAAGATCTTATTGACAACAAGGTGATAGCACCTCTTCAAAAGCCCAATGTCACTTCAAATCCTCTCCCACCACATAATCAAGCCCCTCTACCCTGGCATATAAACCTCATCCATACACTGGCCGTCCCTTATAACCCTAGTATATATATCACCCCTTCTCACTTACCCAAACCGGCATTGTTCATCCCTAAGAGCACAGACTTGTGCATAATGAACACATCTACACTCCAACTTGAACTTGTGGTGGTCACAGTAGTAGATGAAGGGAGATTGGCCTTGGTGGAAAATGTCAGTCCATTGCCCGAGGGCTCTGAGGACTTATCTGAAGAGGTCTACAACCCGTGCTGCTATATTGTGCCAATCAATCAAGCCAAGCCAAAAGTGGTATTGCCAGTTGGGCTGAAGGTTAGTGTAGCTCGAGAGGATGGACCAGACTAATGATTAGATGATCTAGCCGACCTAGAGAAGGACATAGACAATTTGCATTTCTTTGATGAGCAAGATCAAGGGGATGTGCATATTGATTGGTTCGATCTGAATATGTCGACAAACAATTCTGGTTGGTTAAGGGATGGACCCGATATAGAGGAGGAAATCAGATTGAAGTTGGAGGAACAATAAGCGGGAATCGCTGCAATGGCTGGAATGGCAGATGGAAAGGGTAAATTGACGCAGAGCACCGGTATCAAGAATTTAGCTCAAGAATTGGGCGCCATCAGTACTGCAGATACAGAGCAAGAAGTCGCACTGAAGCAGTGTGAGCAAGAAAGGGATCAAGACAAACAGAAGGCTATGAGAATGATTAGAACGGAACCGGACAGTGGTTTGTCTGTTGCCGGAGGAATATGGTAGGAAGATGATGATTTGCATCTTGCCCATACTGACGAGGATTGGGGTGAAAAATCTCCCTGACAACACTTGGTATGTGAGAGAAGTCGACCATATGACAAGCAGTGGCCGATATTTCAAACCACCACATCTAGACCAACCCGAGGTATCTGGGAAGGATAAGGAAGCTGAGAAGCAGAAGGAAAAGCAGTTAGAGGAATAGGCTGTGCTGAAGCAGTTGAAGAAGATTCAAGTTGATATGTCAATCTGGGGTCTGCTTATGGCTTCACGAGTGCATAGACAAGCTGTATTGTCGGCGATGGATAAAAGTCAAATTGTCCATTGAAACAACTCCTAAACAGCTGGTGGGACTAGTCTTCCCGGGAGGTGCCACGCCGACTTTAACCTTCTCGGACAAAGAATTGCCACCAGAAGGCTCTGCACACATCAAGCCTCTATACATATCGGTGGAGTGTCGAGAAAAGTGGGTACCAGTCATGTTAGTCGACACTAGGTCAACCATCAACGTCTTCCCTTGCCGCATGGCTTATGTTATTGGCTTGAAACCAGCAAATTTCGTACCTACGGCCTAGGTGATCTGGGCGTACGACAACACGAGCAGAGAAATAATGGGAACAATACAGATCAGAGTGCAGGTCGGTCCAACTCAACAGGATATTGAGTTCCATGTCCTAGATGTGACAGCTATAGACATTCCATTTTTGACCGCCCTTAAGACTTGCGCGCCACTGATTGATCATTCAATGGTGAAAGTTATGCTATGCAAAGGTTCAATTTTCTTCGGCAATGAGAGCTTCAAATCCCAACCTTACACCCCATTTTGGACCAAAACCATTTTAACTAAAATGATTTTTAGACCTTAAAACCCTCTCTTTCAAAATATTTTTGAACAAAAGTTTCTATGATGTTCCGTGGCTCGTATTTCGTTAAATGTTGTGCTTTTCAGTAAACTGAGCAAGGACAAAGTGCAAATGAATGGAAAAGAGGTGAAATCTTTGAAAAAATCTTTAAAACATCTTGTTTAGAGGTTTGGAGTTGAAGAAAATAGGAGAGGAGGGAAGAAAACTAGTTTGGGAGAAGTTAGGCATCAATCCATTAGGACCAAAACTGAGCAGTCTTCACTAAAATAAGCATATCTCTTGGCACACTTCTAATTTTGATGTGAGGTTTCCACCATTGGAAAGAATACTTGCAGGGCTTCAATTTAGACTCAAGAAAGACCTGTAAAGGAGTCCAGATGAAGGAGATATGCCTATTTGAAGTTAGACCTTGGAGAGCAGATTTTTGCTGTCAACCACGGGTGTGGCCGGTCGGTCACCAATGGTGGCCGTCGACCACCGGTGATAGCCGTCGGCCACTGGTGCAAAAAAAGTCATATTTTGCAGATATTTTCCTCCAGCTGTCTCCCAAAAGCTCCAGCTCTCTGTTTTGTTGATATTTTCGACTTGAGCTCTCATTTTTCTATATATAGAGGACCTTCTCTATTTTTTTCAAGGTAGGAAGAATTTTGGGAGCCTCTCTCTCTACAATCCCCTCTCTCTACAATTCTCTCTCTCTAGATTTCTCTCTCTCTTGAACTTTTGTGCATGCAAGTGTAGATATACTTCAAGTTTGGCCCCTCTTAGGCCCCTCTTAGGCCTTGAAAGGCCTCATTTTGTGCCATTTTGTGCAAGTTTCGAGACTTTGGTGTTTGGGCCTCTTCACCACTGAAATCTTGAGGGATTTCAGCTTGAGCTCTGTTTTGTTGATATTTTCGACTTGAGCTCTCATTTTTCTATATATAGAGGACCTTCTCTATTTTTTTCAAGGTGGGAAGAATTTTGGGAGCCTCTCTCTCTACAATCCCCTCTCTCTACAATTCGCTCTCTCTAGATTTCTCTCTCTCTTGAACTTTTGTGCATGCAAGTGTAGATATACTTCAAGTTTGGCCCCTCTTATGCCCCTCTTAGGCCTTGAAAGGCCTCATTTTGTGCCATTTTGTGCAAGTTTCGAGACTTTGGTGTTTGGGCCTCTTCACCACTGAAATCTTGAGGGATTTCAGTGGTGGAGATGGTGCCTTGAAGTCTCCAAAAGGGGAGGGCCACCCCCTCTCCTTGTTGTCCTTGAAAAGGACCTATTTTGCTTCCTTAAGGAGCCTTATGTTCAAGTGTGTGTTGATCATGTCTAGGCTGCATTTCATGCTTATTATGCCATAATATAATCATGTTGTGTGTTGGTTTTGGTGCTCCATTTATGTTTAGTGTAGTTGCCATGTAATGCCTTGTAATTCCCTTAACATGTCTTAGGTTGTTAGCCTTTGTTCGAGCATGATTTAGGCTTAGACTTATGAATGTTTTGTGCTTATTTTGCCATGCTTTAGGTCTGTCCATAGTCGTTTGGATCGATTTTGGCATGTTTAGTATAGCTCATTTGCATTTGTGGCTTGCCGGGCTTGTATGCCTCAAGTATGTGAATGTGTAGCATGTGTTGCTTGCATCATTTTGGTGGTTTGGAACCACCTAACATGTAATTTCAGTCCCTTTGGCATGCTCATATGCTTGCCTTAGTCGCCTCTTCATTGCGTTGAGAGCATGTGTTGTATGTCTTATGTTTTGACCATTATGCATGCCTTTGGATTCATGTCATTTAGATGCCATCTAGGTGGCCTTTTGGGCTTAGTTTTATGTGTTAAAACTCTATTTTTAGTTGCTTAAGTATTGCCATGTGTGGTTGTACTAAGTGTGGTTCAAGCCTTCATGACTTGCCTCGCATACTTGGACTATGTTTGCATGCTTTTGTTTGTCTTGTTTGAGTTGGTTTGGCACCACATTTTGACATGATTTTAAAGCTCATATTGCATGCTAATTGTTCATATTCGTGCCCTTTTAAATGTGTTTAAAAGTCGCCCCATTATGCTCAAAGTATTGGGCCATGAATGCTTGCATGTGTGTGGGCATTTTGGCCTTCGTTTCCTTGCTTTTGGCCACTGATTTTAGGCTTAATTAGAGTTGCCTAAGTCATGTTTAAGACCATCATTTGCTTGCTTGCATGCTTACCTCATGTTTGCTTGTATGCTTGCATTGTTTGTTCACATGCTCATATTGCATCCCTAGCTAACATGATTAGGTTGCAATGCATCTTGCATGCATGCCTTGTCCCTTGATTTGGTGATAGGAATTGGGCCTCATGTTGTTTGATTGGTTTGCATTTCATTTGACATGAAATTGCATACTTGATTCTTTGGGCCATCATGCATGGAAATGCGTGATTGGTGGCCCGAGAATCGAGGCACATCCTCCTTTGAGTCCCAAACATAATAAGGAGTGTGTTTGGTGCATACATTGCTTAAATAACATTGCCATGCAAGATTTTGCCCTCTGCTGCTGTGAGTTGCAGGTTCTGCAGGAATTCATTGCCGGCCGGCAATGTTTAGTGCCGACCGGCAATCAATTATCAGCCGATGGATGAATTCTGTGCCGATGGCCACATATAGCAGCCGGTGGCTATTCTGCTTAGCCGGTGGTGATCACCAGTATCCAAGGAAGTAGTTCTGAGACTTTGGCAGTTCTCAGAAGAGCAGGGCAGGAAAAACAGAGGCAGTCTAGGCATGGCAGTGCAATTTCGAGCAAGACTCGAGCACGTGCTGCATTTGGCTCTCCTCCCGAGGCGGTTTACTGTTTTTCTTAGCTTAGTTAGTTTGTCAACTAATTAGGCAATTTGTAATATTTAATTAGCTTGCGTAGTTAATTATCTGTATTATTCTTTTGGTCCCTCCGAGCGAGGGCAAATCTGTAATAAGTGTGGGTGAGTGATGTGCATGTCTTCCAACCCCACTTCTTTCTTCCCTTTTATTTACCCGCTTATGATGGTAGATTAGGGCATATTTAAAATTAGCATACCTTATGCAATGCATGCGTGCATCCATGCATTTGTTGACATGCACCGGGCTCGGTACATCATACAAGCCACATTGTATTTTCAAATCTAACTTGAATACGTGCATCAAATGACTACATTTCACATGCCATTTTAGGGTTAGCCGAGCCTATCCTAATTACATGCTGTATGCGATGCATTAGTCATTCTAACATGAACTAGGGCATGCATTTTTGCTAACTAGTTTATTGTTTTGGCACGGAGTACGATGTAAGTATTTATGCTTTAGCATATCGCATGCGTGTGAATGTTAACATAACGGCATGATTACCATGTGGCTAAATGCTTATGTGAGATAAACTGTTTGAATGCCTGTGGGTGGAGGTTGGGTTGTTTGAGTTGGAAAAACTCACTGAAATCCATGTTTTAGCCTGCTTGCGAGTAGCAAATTCCAAAGCATTTTTTAAAACGAACGGATATGCAACGTTTATTTCCGAATTAGGCAACCTAGTCTATACTTGTTTGCTGCGTGCATAACATAGTAATTCTAGGCTAATAATTGGAATAAGAGCATGTAATGTTTTCAAAAACGGATATCACGGTTAGTAGAGGCCGGTCTTCGGACCGGGCGAAAGGGGGTGCTCATAGCTGACCTTCCCTAATCGTACCCAAGCTCCCGAGCCAAGACAACTTTGGTGATGACGGACATGTGGCCTTCGGCACCGAGTCAGGGTTTCCTAAATTTCCCATTTTTTAAAATATTTAGGTGGCGACTCTGTATCTGGCAAAGAAGTCCATGTTTGGCACTACTTTTCAAAACAAAATCTGTTTTCTCAAACGATTTGCCAGAGTTGGACTCTTTGGTTCAGATTAAGAACCGCACCAACCAAACAAAACAGGGGAGTCCGAACTGTAGAAGTGAAGCCCACGGGCGCATCTACACTTGGTTGCATGTTTTAATGCTTTTTCATGCATTATTCCAGCACCTAAATATCTTTAACCTCCCTCATTTCTTCACTCTTTCATTTGTTTAGAGGGTGGTCTAACCTTAGGGTTGTGTTTAAGCTTGAGATCAAGCTTGTGATTAATGGTTTCAATCCTCTTTTGAGGGTTCACTAATCAAAGGCATGACCTCTCTCTTGCCTTAAACCATTTCTTGTTTGACACCTCTTCCATTAGAGGACACTTACCAATTGACTAAATGGATTAAAGGATGGATTTGGTAATTAAAATGAGTAAACAAAATGGACAAGTAAAAGAGGCAAGATAAGCATCTTTCATGTTGCATTGCATATGTTCAAATCAGACGTTAATTCAAACACAAGGAAAATGGGTGTAGACACCCCATTTTTGACCGTCCTCAAGACTTGGATGTCACCATTTGAACACTCGGTGATCATCCATGTTCGTGTTCGTCTTGAGTTCTCGGAGGTTTCGGCCGCGTGCCTTGCCTCAAGACCTCTCGACTTGTATTTTTGTTTCTGAGGGTAGGGAATGGCTTGTTGGCCACCCCAACACCTCCACCGGCCATGGCTTAAGGCCACCAGCCCTCTGTTCTTGCCACCGGCCATTGGTGATGGGCGGTCGGCACTTTGTTTGGTCGGCCGACCATTAATTTGGCCGATTGACTCCTTTTCTGGCCGAGACCTTTTTTTTGGGGAGGCTTGACCCTTTTGAACCCCTGTTTTAGCTACTTGAGGAAGCTTGACCATTTTGAACCTCAGTTTTAGCTTCTTGAAGAAGCTTGAACCTTTTGAACCCTTGGTTTAGCTTCTCTAAGAAGCTTGAACCTTTTGAATCCTTGGTTTAGCTTCTCCAAGAAGCTTGAACCTTTTGCACCCTTGGCTTAGCTTCTCCAAGAAGCTTGAACCCTTGTCTAGCTTCTCCAAGAAGCTTGGCCTTCTTGGCCCTTTTGCTCCAAGCTTCTAAGAGAAGCTTGGACCTTTAGGTTAGCTTCCTTGATAAGCTTGCCCCCCTTGACCCTTTTTTAGGTTAGCTTCTCTTAGAAGCTTTGAGCCATTGCCTTGTCTATATAAGGAGGGCCTCTCCTCCCATTTCAAGGGTTAGAAAATCTAATATATATCATATATATATATATATCACTCTCTCTCTATATCTCCCTCTCTCTCTACATTTGTGTGGGTTAGAGGGTTCAAAAGGGTCTAGTTCTTGCACATTTACACTACAACTCTTGGCCTAACACCTCCATCATCAACCAAAGGGGCTTGGAGGCCATTTTCAGAGGCTAAGGGATTGTTTTTTTGGACCAAGAGGCTGCTGTCCCCTTTTGGCTACAAAGGTAACTCATTTGCTCTCTTTATTTCCCGTTTTTGTACACACTTTTATCCTGTCTTTCTTGCTGATTTGAGCTTTGTGTATAACATAAAAAAGTTCTGCTTTTTTGTGTTCAAGATACTTCATTAAGACCACTTTTGTGTTTGGGGTCGTTTACCCCCTCTTAGGCCTTGTTTGGCCCCATTTTTGTGTGTTTTTGGTGAGCTTCGGGACCACCTTGTTTGGGCCTCTGCACCAATGAAATCTTGAGAGATTTCAGTGGTGAGGATGGTGGTTTAAGGTCCTAAGAAGGAGAGGGCCACCCCCTCTCCTTGTTGTCTTCAAAAAGTGCCATTTTAGCTTCATGTGTGAGCACCATTTTAAGTTCATGTTGGCCATGTCTTAAGTGTTATTTGTGTTTATTTTGCCATGATATAGCACTATTTTTACTTGGTTTAGACACACCATGCATGCTTAGCATACTTGTCTTGTAATGCCATGAAATTGCCTTAACATGCTTTGTGCTTTGAGCCTTGTTTCTAGCATGATTTTGGCTTAGCTTTGTGAAGATTTTATGTATATTTTGGCATGATTTAGGTCTGATTTTTGTTGTTTGGGTCATCCATGACTTGCTTTGTATAGCTACCATGCAATCTAGCTTGTATGCCTTGAGTGTTGGCTCCTCTACCATGCTCTATTTGCATCATTTCAGTGGTTTGGCACCATTAGTTATGATATTTCAGTCCTTTCTCCATGCTCATATGCTTGCATTTGATGCCCTTTTAATACTTTAAAAGGTTGGTGTTTCATGCCCCATGTTTGGACCTTTGTGTATGCTTCCTTGTGTAGGCCATTTAGATGCCATCTAAGTGTGTTTTGGGCTTTGTCTCGACCTACATTGGGACTGTTTTGAGTCCCCTCGGCCCTTTGGGACTTGCTTCATATAGCCATGGTTTAAGCCCCTTGGCTTGCCTTGAGTTTTGGACATAGTTGCATGCCTTGCTTGCATTGATAGGTTGATTTGGCATCATCCCTCATGTATTTTTCAGAGTTTAATGTGCTTGCCATTTGTCCATAATAGTCTCTTTTAAATGTGTTTAAAAGTTGCTTCTTTGTGCTTAAGTGTTGAACCTTGCATGCATGCCTATTTGTATATGTTTTGGCTTCCTTTCTTGAGCATGTTGGCCACTGTTTTGGACCTAGTAGAGAGCTGTCCAAATTAGTTTAAGACCATCCCTTTGGCATGTTGTTGCATGCTATACATGTTTGTATGTTTAGGTGCTTAGTCTATTAACATGTTGCATGTTTAAGTGTCATCGCATTTGGCATGCTTCTTGTGTTAAGTTACTTTCCATATTTACATGTGTTATGCCTTTCATGTTGTTGCATGTGTGTCATTAACATTGATGTTATATGCCTTGAATGCTTACTTGTTTAGTTCATGGCCCATTGCACATGGTTTTGTTGTTTGCATGATCATGTTGCACACTTAGCTCACATGCCTAGGTTGCATTACATTGGCATGCATACTTTGCCTCTTGAGTTGAGTATGATAGAGGTTGAGTTCATTGTTTGTTTATGTGCATTTCATTCCACATTGAAATTGCACACTTTGGCTTCTTGGGCCATCATGCATCGAAATGCGTGATTGGTGGTCCGAGGGTTGAGCACCATACTCCCTTGAGTCTTAAACATGATATGGAGTGTGGTGGTGCACACATTTGCTTGAAATGCATTGCCATGCCTTGTTTTGCCCTCTGCTGCTGTCAAAACAGGTTCTGCAGGAAGCTTTGGCCGACCGGCCATCTATACTGCCGACCGGCCATCCATTCTTGGCCGATGACTTTACAGATGGTCGATGACCATCCAGACATGGCCAGTGGTGTTCTGTCTTAGCCGGTGGTGTTCCACAGTGTCCATAGAGTGCTCCTTGGGACGTGTGCAATTTTCAGAGGAGCAGAGCAGGGAAAACAGAGGCAGCTTGTGCATGGCGATGGATTTTCGGGCAAAGCCAATCCGAGCATGCGTGCATCCCTCTTCCCGAGGCCTTTTATTGCTCTAATAGCTTAGTTAATTTGTTAATTAATTAAGGGTTTGTAATATTTAATTAGCTTGATAGTTAGTTAAATTGTATTATTCTTTTGGCCCCTCCGAGCAAGGGCGAATTTGTAATAAGTGTGGGTGCGTGTGTGCATGTCTTCCAACCCCGCTTCTTTCTCCCTTTTACTTATCTGCTTTTGATGGTTAGTATTAGGTCATATTTAATTTAGCATACCTTATGCTATGCATGCGTGCATCCATACATTTGTCTTGCATGCACTGGGCTCGGCGCATCATACTAACTGCATTGTATTTCAATTCCAAGTTGAATACGTGTTAGCTATAGCATTTCACATGCCATCTTAGAATAGCCGAACCTATCATAGTTGCATCTTGCATGTATTGCATTAGCCATCTTAACATGAACTAGGATCATGCATATGATTACTAACTAGTTTCTGTTTTGGCTCGGAGTACCCGGTAAGCATTTATGCTTTAGCATACTGCATGCGTGTGAGTGTTTCCATAATAGCATGATTACCATGAGGCTAGCTGCTTATGTGATATAACTGCTTGAATGCCTGTGGATGGAGGTTGAATCACCTAAATTGGAATAATGCATTAAAACTGTGAGTTTTAAGCCCACTAGATAGTGGCAAAACTATCTTTTCTAAAAAAGCCCACCCGAGGGTGGCAAAACCTGCAATTTAGCCTACTTACGAGTAGCAAACCTGTCACGACCCAAACCCGCCCCTATGGGTTTAGCACCGTAACCGGCCAGTAATCCGAGATTACCGAAGGCTTGCTTAACAGTAATACAGTAATACAGAGTACAGGGGCTTGGCGGAAGCCAATACAGTAATTAAACAATGTTCAATGAGCTGTGACAGTCTGTATGCCAAAAGATTTTTCATACATTTATACAGAACAATATACAAAACATTTATAAACATTCAGAACAGGGATCAAGTCCCTATTAGCTAGTACGGTGCAGTCTATACAGTAAACAAAACAGTACAGGAGGGGGAACACTAGACATCCCTAGCCTTAGCTTGGTAGGCTCGGAACCTCACAGTGAGGCACGTTGGTTGGCTTGACAAAACTGGAAATACCCCGACGCCTCTAGCTTTGATCCGGTGCCTGTACACCTACATATATATATGAGCAGTGAGCTAAAGCCCAGTGAATAACATAATGCGTAAAGGGGTTTAGAATGAATGTCCTTACAGTAATGAAAACGGTTCATTTCAATCATTATTTTAGTTGTTCAGTACAGTAAACAGTCATATGTGGTACATCCATTAGCATAACGGTAACAGTAGGTCTATAAGACCGAACAGTAATGATGGCCATCAGTCAGTGAACAATAGTGGTTCCACGAGGGAACCGACAGAGATCTCTGTAACAGTAACAGTAGACAGTAGGTGCTAAGGATGCCACAGTACAGTTCAGAATATAGGACATACGTTCGTTCAGTAAACAGTAAACAGTTCAGAAAACAGTATAGATCAGTATTCAGAAAATAATCATTTCGAATATATCTTTACACAATTGTTACTCACAGAGTTCTGGGCTACAGTAGGCTACAGCGTCTCCTCAGAATGCCAACCCTAAACAGTTAACAGATTGAACACACACTAAGTTTCACAGTTGGGAAAGATAATAACTTAATCCCTAAATGTCTTGGTGTGTTCTACATCTATATCCTCATTAAGATGTCTTAAACTAGGCCTAAGAATGCATAGGATGGGATGAGGATGCAAAGATGTGCACAGAAAACATTTTTAGAATTTTCAGTGAAACAGTGTTCCGCTCAAGTGCAAGTTTTCCCACTCGAGCAGTCAAGGAAACAAAGGTCCCTGCTCGAGTGTCAACTTCACCGCTCGAGCGGACCAAAAAGTACTGGATGGGTGAAATCTTCGCTCGATGCCCGCTCGAGCGTGTTACCCAATCCTCCGCTCGAGCGGACTGATGCACAGTGCAAGATGCTGGGAGCTCGATTTTCCCGCTCGAGTGGCACTTCCCCCCGCTCGAGCGGACGACTAAAATCTGGAAATTTCAGATTCGAGTCCCAAGCTCAAAATCAAGTTTTGACACACCAAATTCGATCCTCTTGGGCCCATTTTCTGGAAAACATAAGTGAACTCATAAAACAATATGATTTGAAGCTCAATTTGAGGAATCAAAGCCCAAGGGTATTTCAAACAAACCCAATTTCAAACCCACTTTCCATGAACAATACTCAAACATGACATGCAAGACTTTGAATCAATTCATGGCTTCAAAACATGCTCTAATGAGCTCAACACTTTCAAAAACATGGTGACAACATGAATTAAAACCATATTACCAACATGCATGTGAGGAATGATGAGTTACAACCTCAAAACTTGCCAATATGCACATGCATGCTACAATTAAGTTCTAATTCAACACTATTGAACCAATTTATGCCTCCACTCTTCAATTTAGCATGAACCATGCAAGAATAAGCTTAAACACAACAATGAGAAGGTGAAGTCCTTTACCTAAGTCTTGAATTTAAGGGGTAGGAGCTGAATTGACAATCTATACTTCAACTCCTTCAATTTCCAAGCCAAATCAAGCAAAATGAGATGAAGACTAACTCTCTTCCTTACTTCTCTCTCTCAAGTCGGCAAGAACATGAGGAATGGCTGGTGAATATGTTTTGTAATAAGGCTCAAGTAATGTATAAGGCTCAAATAATAGGAATAAACAAAGGCCCACTCAATGGCAATTCCGTAAATAAGGCAACTCTATTAATTTGGCTTAAATTAATCTAGTTTAATCATAGCAAATCAGTTTTTGGATAGTTACACCATAAAATCACATAAATTCTACTGATCGTAGAACATCAATCAATTTTGGGTTCGGCCGCCGATAAGGCCTTCAATTAACAGTTTAAACAAAACAAACTGAACAGATAATTAAACAGTCAAACAGATAAAATGTAATTCAAACAGATACAGTCAATCAATTCAGTTTCAGATTTCAGTCAGTCAGTTCAATATTTCAATAATTCAATTATCAATCAGAATCAGTCTCTGTTTAGCAGTAATCAGTAGTTAATTCAGTAATTTATCGGTAAACAATATGAGGGTTGCTACAGTCTCCCCTCCTTACAAAGAGTTTAGTCCTCTAAACTCGAGTTACCTTCATTCTGGAAGAAAACAGGATTCAGTGGAAACAGTTCCGGATATCTTTTAGCCATGTCATCTTCCCTTTCCTAAGTGGCATACACGCCACCATGGTTTTGCCAGTTAACTTTCACTAACGGGATCTCCTTGTTTCTAAGTTTCTTGATCCGTCTGTTTACAATCTGTATAGGCCGTTCCTCGTAAGTGTAGTCATCACTCAACACTATCCGAGTAGGCTCAATCACATGGAAAGGATCCCGGAGATAATCTCTCAACATAGAGATGTGGAAGACGTTGTGTATATGCTCCATTTCAGGAGGAAGCGCAACTTGATATGCCACCGGATTGATTTTCTCAATAATCTCATACGGTCCGACATATCTTGGCGCTAACTTGCCTTTGACTCCAAAACGAGTCTGGCCTTTCATAGGTGTCACTTTCACAAAAACATGATCACCCACTTCATATTCTCTGTCTCGTCTTCTGACATCTGCATAACTTTTCTATCTGCTCTGTGCTGTTTTCAGTCGCTGCTGTATCAGTTTTACTTTCTCAGTTGTTTCATAAACAATCTCGGGCCCAAGCAAAGGCCCATCTCCAACTTTTGCCCAGCAAATCGGAGATCTATATTTTCTGCCATACAATGCCTCGAAAGGCGCCATACCAATACTTGAATGAAAACTATTATTGTAGTTGAATTCAGCTAAGGGTAAATGGCTTTCCCAATTTCCCTGAAAATCAAGGACACACATTCTTAGTAAATTCTCCAGAGTCTGGATGGTCCTTTATGACTGGCCATCTGTCTAAGGATGATAGGCACTACTCAGTCTCAGTTCGGTACCCAATGCAGTCTGTAGGCTTTGCCAAAACCTCGATGTAAACTTCGAATCCTTGTCAGAAACAATGGATACAGGCACTCCGTGCAGTCTAACAATTTCATCAATATAAATTGTAGCCAATTTATCCGCATTATAAATTGTCTTGACAGGTAAGAAGTGAGCAGATTTGGTCAGTCTATCAACAATAATCCAAATTGAATCCATACCTTTTCTAGAGCGAGGCAAACCAACGATAAAATCCATCGTGATATGCTTTCATTTCCACTCCGGTATGGGCAAGGGTTGCAGTAGGCCTGCGGGTTGCTAATGTTCCGCTTTGACCTGTTGGCAATGAAGACATTTTGACACAAAATCAGTTATTTCTTTCTTCATTCCTGGCCACCAAAAGTTCTGTTTCAGATCTTGGTACATTTTCGTATTCCCCAGATGGATGGAAAATTTTGAATTGTGGCCTTCTTGCAGAACTCTTCTTTTCAATTCAGGATCATTCGGTACACACAGCCTTTCTTGAAATTTCAGTACATGGTTTTCAAATTTGAACCCTGGTCTCGGTTTAGATTCCCTCTCTTTGATGATCTTTTTCAAGAAGTCATCATGTTGCTGTCTCTCTTTAATTTCCTCAACCAGTGCCGGTTGAGCAGAAATAGCAGCCATTGTGCCGCCTTGTTCTCTCAAAACAACTTCAATTTCAGATTTTTCAAGATCACGAAGCAACTCTTTCTGTCCAGTGAGCAAATAAGCTAAATTTGCAATCGACTTCCGGCTTAGTGCATCGGCAACGGTGTTGGCTTTTCCCAGATGGTACAGAATCTGTAGATCATAGTCTTTAATCAATTCTAGCCATCTCTGCTGTCTCATGTTCAGTTCTTTCTGGGTGAAGAAGTATTTCAGACTCTTGTGGTCGGTATAAACTTCATATGTCGCCCCATACAGATAGTGACGCTAGATTTTCAACGCGAATACTACTGCAACAAGTTCTAAATCATGGGTCGGGTAGTTCTTTTCATGTGGTCTCAGTTGTCGGGAAGCATAGGCAATTACTCTCTCATTCTGCATTAAAACACATCCCAAACCCTTATGAGAAACATCACTAAATACAGTATAACCATCCGTACCTGAGGGTAAGGTAAGAACAGGTGCAGTCACAAGTCGAGTTTTCAACTCTTGAAATGCTGATTCCCTCTGGTCAGTCCAGTCAAATGATGTCCCCTTCTGTGTCAGTTGAGTCAATGGTAAGGCCATTTTGGAGAAATCTTTGACAAATCTTCTGTAATATCCGGCCAACCCCAAAAAGCTTCAGACTTCTGTCACATTTGTTGGTCTAGGCCAGTTCACTACAGCTTCAATTTTCTGCGGGTCAACAGAAATCCCATCTTTGCTAACAACATGCCCCAAAAACATAACATGATCAAGCCAAAACTCACATTTAGACAGTTTAGCATACAGTTTCTGTTCTCTTAGGGTCTACAGGGCCAGTCTCAGATGATGTTCATGTTCTTCTATACTTTTGGAGTAAATCAATATGTCATCAATGAATACCACAATAAAGTCATCAAGGTACGGTTTAAAGATTCTATTCATGAGGTCCATAAATGCTGCAGGTGCATTGGTAACTCCAAAAGGCATAACTAAAAATTCGTAATGTCCATACCTCGTTCTAAAAGCGGTTTTATCAATGTCCTCAGGTTTAACTTTCGGTTGATGGTATCCCGATCTGAGATCGATCTTGGAAAACACTTGAGCACCCTGTAACTGATCAAATAAGTCATCAATACGCAGTAATGGGTATTTATTTTTCACAGTTACCTTGTTCAGTTCATGGTAGTCAATGCACAGTCTTAGTGAGCCGTCTTTCTTCCTTACAAACAAAACCGGTGCGCCCCATGGTGAGATACTGGGCCTGATGAACTTTTTGTCTAACAGTTCTTGTAGTTGCACTTTCAGTTCTTTCAGTTCAGTTGGAGCCATTCGGTAAGGAGCTTTCGATATAGACTTTGTACCCGGAATCACATCCATAGCAAACTTAATTTCCCTGTCAATCAAATCCCCTGGTAGATCAACATCTGGGAATTCTCTGACTATAGGAATACAGTTCACATCAGTTTTAACATTAGTAGACACAGTCAACACAGAACACAGATATCCTTTACACCCCTTTCTAATCAATTTAACGGCTTTCACAGAGGAAATCAAATACGAAGGAGGTACTACTCTGTCACGACCCCAAACCCGGCCCTATGGGTTTAGCACCGTAACTGGCCAGTAATCCGAGATTACCAAAGGCCTGCCAATCAGTAATACAGTAAATACAGAGTTCAGGGCCTGGCGGAAGCCAAAACAGTAAAAGCTAGTGTCCATAGAGCTGTGTTAATCTGTATGCCAAAAACATTTTTCATACATTTATGCATTCACTACCAGTACAGTATACACAATCATTACAGACATTCAGTACGGGGACTCAATCCCTCGATAACAGTACAGTCAAACAGTCTATACAAAAGTACAATACAGTACAAAACAGTAGGAGACTAGTGGGGACACAAAAACACCCCAAGCCATGGCATGGCGTCTCGGAACCTCGCAGTGAGACGCATAGGCTGGCTTGACAAAACTGGGGACCAACCCACGCTCCTAGCTCTGGTTCGGCTGCTGAGAACCTACATATATATATAACAGTGAGCTAAAGCCCAGTGAATAACATAAAGCGTAAAGAGGTTATGAATGAATGTCCTTACAGTAATGAAATCAGTTCATTTAAACAGTAGTTCAGTCTTGCAGTATTTCAGTCAAACAGTCATATGTGGTACATCCAATAGCCTATAAACAGTAGGTCCAAAAGGACCGAGTCTTAACAGACCCAACAGTAATGATGGCCAATCATTCAGTAAACAGTATGGTTCTACAAGGAAACCGACAGAGCTCTGTAACAGTCACTAACAGTAGGTGCTAAGGATGCCACAATACAGTTCAGGAAATAGGACATACATTCATTCAGTAAATAATATCAGTTCAGTAAACAGTTCGGTAAACAGTATTCAAAAGATAACCATTTTGAACATATCTTTACACATCTGTTACTCACAGAGATTAGGCTTATAGCAGCTAGAGCGCGTCCCCGAGAGCCAACCCTAAACAGTAAACAGAATAGAACACACACTAAGTTTACAGTCGGAAAGGGTGATAATTAAATCCCTAAATTTTCTCGGTGTGGTTCTATGTCTAAATCCTCATTAAGATGTCTTAAACTAGGCCTAAGAATGCCTAGGATGCGATGAGGATGCAAAAATACACTTAGAAAGCAAATTCCAGAATTTCAGTGAACAGGGCCTCCGCTTGAGCGCAGTCTTCCCCGCTCGAGCGGACAAGCAAACAAAGGCCCACGCTCGAGCGTCAACTTCCCCGCTCGAGCGGACTGATGCACAGTGAGAGATGCTGGATGCGCGATTTTCCCGCTCGAGCGTTAAAAGCCCCGCTCGAGCGGACTGTAAAACAATGCAAGGAAAATACTGGAAGCATGAATTCCCCGCTCGAGCGACACTTCCCCCGCTCGAGCGGACGTCCAAATTCTGGAAAATCCAGATTCGACCTCTGAGTTTCAAACCAAGTTTTGATGCTCCAAATTCGATCCTCTTGGGCCCATTTTCTGGAAAACTCTTTCAAACACATAGAATAACAAGTTTTAAAACTCAATTTAAGAAATCAAGGCCCAAGGGTGTTTCAATTAAACTCAATTTCAAACTAATTTTCAAGAACACTTTCAAAACATGCAATGCATGAGTTTTAATCCAAAATCAACCTTCAATTCTTGCTCTAAAGAGCTCTAATCTTTGAAAACATTGTGGAAACATGGTCTATAATAAAAACATGGACATGCAAGTATGATTCTCCAAGAATTCAACTTCAAAACATGCCAAATGACCATGCATGCAACATTCAAGCTTCAATTCACCATTAATGAGCAAATTCATGACTTACATTTCTATATGGGCATGAATCATGCAAGACTAAGCTCAAACACTAAAATAAGAAGATGATTCCCTTACCTAGAGTGTAAATTCAAGGTGTGGAAGCTAGATTATGCCAATTACACTTCAATTCCTAGCCAATTTCCAAGATGAATTCAATTTCTCCCAAGATGAACTCTCTCTCTCTCTATGCTCTCTTGTTGGTCGGCTAAGAGGGAAGGAAATGGCTGATCAAAAATGCTAATTAAGTGTTTAAGGCACAATAGAGTTGAATAACTAAAGGGTCCACTCACATGGCAATTCGGTAAATACGTCTAAGTTCATAATTAGCTCTTTTAATCTAATGTAATCATTCCTAATCAATTTTCAGATAAAATACCATAAAATCACAAATATTCTACTGGGTCTAAAGCATCAAACGGTTCCTAATTCGGCCGCCGATAAGGCCTTCAATTAGCAGTTTAAACATAAAATGCAAACAGATGATCATACACTCAAACAGATGCAACACGCAATTCAATAGACAAACTTATTCAGTTTCAGTTCCAGTTTCATTCAGTTTGTTCAGTAGTTCATCCAGTTCACTTATTAGTCATTAGCGGTTCAGTTTAGCATTAATCAGTATATTATTCAGTGGTTATACGGTAATCAGTACGAGGGTTGTTACAGTCTCCCCTCCTTATACGGAGTTTAGTCCTCTAAACTCGGGTTACCTTCAGTCTGGAAGAAAACAGGGTTCAGCGGGAACAAATCCGGATATCGCCTAGCCATGTCATCTTCCCTTTCCCAAGTGGCATACACACCACCATGGTTCTGCCAGTCAACTTTCACTAGTGGAATCTCCTTGTTCCTCAGTTTCTTGATCCGTCGGTTCACAATCTGTATAAGCCGTTCCTCGTAAGTGTAGTCATCACTCAACACGATACGGGTAGGCTCAATCACATGAAACGGATCTCGAAGATAGTCTCTCAACATCGAAATGTGGAAGACGTTATGCATATGCTCCATTTCAGGAGGGAGCGCAACTTGATACGCCACCGGATTGATTTTCTCAATAACCTGATACGGTCCGACATACCTCGGCGCTAACTTGCCTTTGACTCCAAAACGAGTCTGGCCTTTCATTGGTGTCACTTTCACAAAAACGTGATCACCCACTTCATACTCTCTATCCCGTCTTCTGACATCTGCATAACTCTTCTGTCTACTCTGTGCAGTTTTCAGTCTTTGCTGTATCAGTTTTACTTTCTCAGTCGTCTCATATACAATCTCGGGCCCAAGCAACGGCCCATCTCCAACTTCTGCCCAGCAGATTGGAGACCTACACTTTCTGCCATACAATGCCTCGAAAGGCGCCATACCGATACTCGAATGGTAGCTGTTGTTGTAGGCGAATTCAGCCAATGGCAAATGGCTTTCCCAATTTCCCTGAAAGTCCAGTACACACATTCTCAGTAGGTCCTCTAGAGTCTGGATGGTCCTTTCTGACTGTCCATCTGTCTGAGGATGATAGGCACTACTCAGCCTCAATTCAGTACCCAATGCAGTCTGTAGGCTCTGCCAGAACCTCGATGTAAACTTCGAATCCCTGTCTGAAACAATAGACACAGGTACTCCGTGTAGTCTAACAATTTCATCAATATAAATGACAGCCAATTTATCTGCATTATAGATTGTCTTGACAGGTAGGAAGTGTGCAGATTTAGTCAGTCTATCAACAATAACCCAAATGGAATCCATACCTTTCCTGGAGCGAGGTAATCCGACGATAAAATCCATCGTGATATGCTCCCATTTCCACTCTGGTATGGGTAAGGGTTGCAGTAATCCGGCAGGTCGTTGATGTTCAGCTTTGACCTGTTGACAATGGAGACACTTGGACACAAAATCAGCGATCTCCTTCTTCATTCCTGGCCACCAGAAATTCTGTTTCAGATCTTGATACATTTTCGTATTCCCTGGGTGAATAGAAAACTTCGAACTGTGGCCTTCTTGCAGAACTCTTCTCTTCAATTCAGTGTCATTTGGTACACACAGTCTGTCTTGAAATTTCAAAACATTGTTGTCAAATTTGAACCCCGGTCTCGGTTTTAAATCTCTTTCTTCAATAATTTTCTTCAAGTAATCATCCAGTTGTTGTTTCTCTTTAATTTCTTCAATCAAGGCTGGTTGAGCAGTAATGGCAGCTATTGTTCCACCTTGCTCCTTCAAAACAACTTCAATTTCAGACTTTTCCAGATCAAGAAGCAACTCTTTTTGTCCAGTCAGCAAACAGGCTAAGTTGGCAATCGATTTTCGGCTCAAGGCATCTGCAACGGTGTTGGCTTTTCCCGGATGGTACAAAATTTGTAGGTCGTAATCTTTGATCAGTTCAAGCCATCTCCGCTGTCTCATATTCAATTCTTTCTGTGTGAAAAAGTACTTCAGGCTCTTGTGGTCAGTATACACTTCACATGTTGCTCCATACAAATAGTGACGCCAAATTTTCAGTGCAAACACTACTGCAGCAAGTTCTAGGTCATGGGTCGGGTAGTTCTTTTCATGTGGTCTCAACTGTCGGGAAGCATAAGCAATAACTCTCCCATTCTGCATTAAAACACATCCCAAACCCTTATGAGAAGCATCACTAAAAATAGTGTAACCGTCAGTACTTGTAGGTAGGGTCAGAATTGGTGCAGTCACAAGTCTCGTTTTCAATTCTTGAAATGCTGATTCCCTCTGGTCAGTCCAGTCAAATGATACCCCTTTCTGTGTCAACTGAGTCAGTGGTAAAGCAATCTTGGAGAAATCTTTGACAAATCTTCTGTAATATCCAGCCAGTCCCAAAAAGCTTCGGACTTCAGTTACATTGGTTGGTCTAGGCCAGTCCACTACAGCTTCGATTTTCTGCGGATCAACAGAAATTCCATCTTTGCTAACAACATGTCCCAAAAACATAACATGGTCAAGCCAAAACTCACATTTAGACAGTTTAGCATATAATTTCTGTTCTCTTAAAGTCTGCAGGGCTAACCTCAGATGATGTTCATGTTCTTCTACAGTCTTAGAATATATCAATATGTCATCGATAAATACCACAATGAAATCATCAAGGTACGGTTTAAAAATTCTGTTCATAAGGTCCATAAATGCAGCTGGGGCATTCGTGACTCCAAATGGCATAACTAAAAATTCGTAATGGCCATACCTCGTTCTAAAAGCAGTTTTAGCAATATCTTCCGATTTTACTTTCAGTTGGTGATACCCCGATCTGAGATCAATCTTGGAAAACACTTGTGCACCCTGTAACTGGTCAAATAAATCGTCAATACGCGGTAATGGGTATTTATTCTTTACAGTTACCTTGTTCAACTCGCGGTAATCAATACACAGTCTCAGTGAGCCATCTTTCTTCTTTACAAACAAAACAGGTGCACCCCACGGTGAAGTACTGGGCCTGATAAACTTCTTGTCTAACAGTTCCTGTAATTGTACCTTCAGTTCTTTCAGTTCGGTTGGAGCCATTCTGTAGGGAGCTTTAGATAACGGCTGTGTACCCGGCACTAAATCAACAGTAAACTCAATCTCCCTGTCAATCAAATCCCCTGGTAGATCATCTGGAAATACATCTGGGAATTCCCTAACTATAGGAATGCAATTCACATCAGTTTTAACATTATCAGTAGCAGATACAGTCAATACAGAACACAGATATCCCTTACACCCCTTTCTAATCAGTTTGACAGCTTTTACAGAAGAAATCAGATACGGAGGAGGTACTACTCCGACTCCACTAAACACAAATTCGGGCAAACCCGGTGGACGGAAAACAACTTGCTTGGTCACACAATCGATAGTAGCATGATATTTTTGTAACCAGTCCATTCCCAATATCACATCAAAATGATCTATGTTCAACGGCAGTAAATCAATAAATAGGTGCATATCCCCAACAATAATCTCACAAGCAGGATACATATATGCACATGTCATGGATCCCCCAACAGGTGATGATACAGCTAACAAGTAATTCATGGGTTCTAAGGGTCTATTCAATTTTCGTGAGAAAGCATGTGACACATAAGAATGTGTAGACCCCGAATCAATCAATACATATGCATTTTGAGCACAAATAGAGAGGATACCTGACACAACGGTCTCAGTATTCTGAACGTCTCCTGGTACTAGGGCAAATACTCGGCCCTGCCTCATAGGCTCTTTCCCGGTAGTTTTGGGGTTAGGCTTCGGTGCTACATTTGATGCTGCTGCGCTTGGTGCAGCTTTACCACTAGCTGGTGGAGCTGAAGGGCAGTCTTTAATCCTGTGGCCCACCTTGCCACATCTGAAACAAGCTCCAGAAATCTGATAACAAACTCCCTTGTGCTTGTTGCCACATATAGAGCACGGTGGAGTAAATCCACTCCCTTGGCTGGGGCTAGTAGTCGACCCCGTATTCTGTTTCTTGCTTGCTGGGTTATGCTTGCCTTTCTTAAATTTAAAACCCTGTCTTTTCCCTTGCCACTCACTTGTCGGTGTTTCAGATTGTTTCACTGCTGCAATATTTACCTCGGCCATCAAAGCCCGGTCAAGAACACCCACAAAAGTTGGCATTTTCAAAACATTTATTCGATCCTATATAGCAGCATTGAGGCCGCCTTCAAATCTCCTGGCCTTCTTGTAATCGGTATCCACCATGTGTGGGGCATACCTAGCAAGTTCAGTAAATTGTTTCTCATACTCGGCAACAGACGTCTTGCCCTGCCTCAGTTGTTCAAACTCGGTTACCTTTCTATCCCTGATGCACTGAGGAAAATATTTTTCAAAGAAGGACTCCTTGAACTGAGCCCAAGTCATTACAGTGTTTGCATCACGGGTCAACATCCACCACCTTCTAGCTTCTTCCTGCAGGGTAAAGGTGGCTAACAATACCTTGTGTGCTTCTGAGCACGGAAACACTTCGAACAGCTTTTCAGTTTCAAGGACCCATGCTTCAGCCTTTAGCGGTTCTAAGCCTCCCTGAAAGGACGGCGGTTTCATCTTGCTGAACTTATGAGTCAATGCAATGATATCCACCTCATTAACATTCACATTCTGTACATTTGGTGCATTCTGTTCCGGTTGCACCGGAGGAGGAGGAGGTGGGGGCTGTTGGTTCTGTTGTTGGTCCAGTCTTCCAATTACCAATTCCATCATTTGTTCAAGTCTGGCCATTCTGGCCTCAGAGGATGATGCTTCAGTTTCATTTGCATTATCCATTTCACTATAAGGCAGTTATGACAGTTATCATTATAAACAGTTGTACAATTAAACAGTTTAACATTTATTCAGTCAGTCATAAGCACACACTTTTCGAATTCATGAGATGCCCTAATTGCTTTTCTAGGACACCCTATAGCTCATTTGGACACGTGTGTGCGGTATAACTCGTGGTTAAGTATCGCTCTGATACCACTCTGTCACGACCCCAAACCCGGCCCTATGGGTTTAGCACCGTAACTGGCCAGTAATCCGAGATTACCAAAGGCCTGCCAATCAGTAATACAGTAAATACAGAGTTCAGGGCCTGGCGGAGGCCAAAACAGTAAAAGCTAGTGTCCATAGAGCTGTGTTAATCTGTATGCCAAAAACATTTTTCATACATTTATGCATTCACTACCAGTACAGTATACACAATCATTACAGACATTCAGTACGGGGACTCAATCCCTCGATAACAGTACAGTCAAACAGTCTATACAAAAGTACAATACAGTACAAAACAGTAGGAGACTAGTGGGGACACAAAAACACCCCAAGCCATGGCATGGCGTCTCGGAACCTCGCAGTGAGGCGCATAGGCTGGCTTGACAAAACTGGGGACCAACCCACGCTCCTAGCTCTGGTTCGGCTGCTGAGAACCTACATATATATATAACAGTGAGCTAAAGCCCAGTGAATAACATAAAGCGTAAAGAGGTTATGAATGAATGTCCTTACAGTAATGAAATCAGTTCATTTAAACAGTAGTTCAGTCTTGCAGTATTTCAGTCAAACAGTCATATGTGGTACATCCAATAGCCTATAAACAGTAGGTCCAAAAGGACCGAGTCTTAACAGACCCAACAGTAATGATGGCCAATCATTCAGTAAACAGTATGGTTCCACAAGGAAACCGACAGAGCTCTGTAACAGTCACTAACAGTAGGTGCTAAGGATGCCACAATACAGTTCAGGAAATAGGACATACATTCATTCAGTAAATAATATCAGTTCAGTAAACAGTTCGGTAAACAGTATTCAAAAGATAACCATTTTGAACATATCTTTACACATCTGTTACTCACAGAGATTAGGCTTATAGCAGCTAGAGCGCGTCCCCGAGAGCCAACCCTAAACAGTAAACAGAATAGAACACACACTAAGTTTACAGTCGGAAAGGGTGATAATTAAATCCCTAAATTTTCTCGGTGTGGTTCTATGTCTAAATCCTCATTAAGATGTCTTTAGTTCTAGGACACCCCATAGCTCATTTGGACACGTGTGTGCGGTATAACTCGTGGTTAAGTATCGCTTTGATATCACTCTGTCACGACCCAAACCCGCCCCTATGGGTTTAGCACCGTAACCGGCCAGTAATTTGAGATTACCGAAGGCCTGCTTAACAGTAATACAGTAATACAGAGTACAGGGGCTTGACAGAAGCTAATACAGTAATTAAACAATGTCCAATGAGCTGTGACAGTCTGTATGCCAAAAGATTTTTCATACATTTATATAGAACAGTATACAAAACATTTATAAACATTAAGAATAGGGATCAAGTCCCTATTAGCCAATACGGTGCAGTCTATACAGTAAACAAAACAGTACAGGAGGGGGAACACTAGACATCCCTAGCCTTAGCTTGGTAGGCTCGGAACCTCAAAGTGAGGCACGTTGGTTGGCTTGAAAAAACTGGAAATACCCCGACACCTCTAGCTTTGATTCGGTGCCTGTACACCTACATATATATATAAGCAGTGAGCTAAAGCCCAGTGAATAACATAATGCGTAAAGGGGTTTAGAATGAATGTCCTTACAGTAATGAAAACGGTTCATTTCAATCAGTATTTCAGTTGTTCAGTACAGTAAACAGTCATATGTGGTACATCCATTAGCATAACAGTAACAATAGGTCCATAAGACCGAACAGTAATGATGGCCATCAGTCAGTGAACAGTAGTGGTTCCACGAGGGAATCGACAGAGATCTCTGTAACAGTAACAGTAGACAGTAGGTGCTAAGGATGCCACAGTACAGTTCAGAATATAGGACATACGTTCGTTCGATAAACAGTAAACAGTTCAGAAAACAGTATAGATCAGTATTCAGAAAATAATCATTTCGAACATATCTTTACACAATTGTTACTCACAGAGTTCTGGGCTACAGTAGGCTACAGCGTCTCCTCAGAATGCCAACCCTAAACAGTTAACAGATTGAATACACACTAAGTTTCACAGTTGGGAAAGATAATAACTTAATCCCTAAATCTCTCGGTGTGTTCTACATCTATATTCTTATTAAGATGTCTTAAACTAGGCCTAAGAATGCCTAGGATGGGATGAGGATGCAAAGATGTGTACAGAAAACATTTTCAGAATTTTCAGTGAAACAGGGTTCCGCTCGAGCGCAAGTTTCCCCGCTCGAGCGGTCAAGGAAACAAAGGTCCCCGCTCGAGCGTCAACTTCACCGCTCGAGCGGACCAAAAAGTACTAGATGGGTGAAATCTCCGCTTGACGCCCGCTCGAGCGTGTCACCCAATCCTCTGCTCGAGCGCTCAATCCTCCGCTCGAACGGACTGATGCACAGTGTAAGATGCTGGGAGCTCGATTTTCCCGCTCGAGCGGCACTTCCTCCCGCTCGAGCGGACGACTAAAATCTGGAAATTCCAGATTCGAGTCCCAAGCTCAAAATCAAGTTTTGACACACCAAATTCGATCCTCTTGGGCCCATTTTCTGGAAAACATAAGTGAACTCATAAAACAATATGATTTGAAGCTCAATTTGAGGAATCAAAGCCCAAGGGTGTTTCAAACAAACCCAATTTCAAACCCACTTTCCATGAACAATACTCAAACATGACATGCAAGACTTTGAATCAATTCATGGCTTCAAAACATGCTCTAATGAGCTCAACACTTTCAAAAACATGGTGACAACATGAATTAAAACCATATTACCAACATGCATGGGAGGAATGATGAGTTACAACCTCAAAACTTGCCAATATGCACATGCATGCAACAATTAAGTTCTAATTCAACACTATTGAACCAATCTATGCCTCCACTCTTCAATTTAGCATGAACCATGCAAGAATAAGCTTAAACACAACAATGAGAAGGTGAAGTCCTTTACCTAAGTCTTGAATTTAAGGGGTAGGAGCTGAATTGACAATCTATACTTCAACTCCTTCAATTTCCAAGCCAAATCAAGCAAAATGAGATGAAGACTAACTCTCTCCCTTACTTCTCTCTCTCAAGTCGGCAAGAACATGAGGAATGGCTGGTGAATATGTTTTGTAATAAGGCTTAAGTGGTGTATAAGGCTCAAATAATAGGAATAAACAAAGGCCCACTCAATGGCAATTCCGTAAATAAGGCAACTCTATTAATTTGGCTTAAATTAATCTAGTTTAATCATACCAAATTAGTTTTTGGATAGTTACACCATAAAATCACATAAATTCTACTAATCGTGGAACATCAATCAATTTTGGGTTCAGCCGCCGATAAGGCCTTCAATTAACAGTTTAAACAAAACAAACTGAACAGATAATTAAACAGTCAAACAGATAAAATGTAATTCAAACAGATACAGTCAATCAATTCAGTTTCAGATTTCAGTCAGTCAGTTCAGTATTCCAATAATTCAATTATCAATCAGAATCAGTCTCTGTTTAGCAGTAATCAGTAGTTAATTCAGTAATTTATCGGTAAACAGTACGAGGGTTGCTACAAAACCATTTTCAAAACAAACATGAAATGTTTTGTTCTCATTTAGGCGATTTGGTCTATACTTGTTTGCTGTGCGCATAATATAGTAATTCTAGTCTAATAACCGGAATAAGAACGCATAATGCTTTCAAAACAAGATATCACAGTTAGTAGAGGCTGATCTTTGATCGGGTGAGAGGGAGTGCTCATAGCTGACCTTCCCCAATCGTACCCAAGTTTCCAAGCCGAGGCAACTTTGGTGATGACGGACACGTGGCCTTTGGCACCGAGTCAGGGTTTCCTAAATTTCCCAAAAGTAAAATATTTAGGTGGCGACTCTGTATCTGGCAAAGCAGTCCATGTTTGGCACTTCTTTGAAAAATCTGTTTTCTCAAATTGATTTGCCAGATTTGGACTCTTTGGTTCAGATTAAGAACCATGACACAAATTGAGTCCGAATTGTAGTGGGGCCCGAGGGCGCGTCCACAGTTTCTGGCGACTCCACTGGGGATTTTAGAGAGCTTGACTCGAACTCGTGATATCCTGTTTTGACTACACTTATGTGTTTCTTTGCATTGCATGTGCATTGGTGCGCCTAGGACACCATGTTTGCCATCTGCTATTCCTGAACGGCTTGCCGGAGGCTTGTCTTGTCAAGGCATGACCATAAGGATGACCGGTTGTGGGCTCTGCCAGTATGGGAACACAAACCCCGATTTTACCGGGGCACCCTTTTTGACCATTCGACCTAGTGCATATTGAAATCCATAGTGACCATTCCAAACTAGGACAGGTTGCTTACCCAATCATAGGTTGTTTGAAACCGCTGCGTGCGTAGTGAAACCCTAGCTAGGGGTGTTTTGGCTCTCACTTGTTTGTTATGTGCTTTAGAGTGCGTCTCTACAGGAATGCATGTATTAGTTTACAAGTTTGAGTATCAGGCCTGTGGGCATTAGCATCAGTATTTGGGGAATCAGTTTTACCTGAGGGTGTCAGTTTTTGGACAGATATTTGGGGAACAGTGATCAGTATTGAGTACAGTCATTCCGTTATGCTCATATCCGTTCCAGTGAAATTGAGCTGAGATGCTGTCTGTTTTCTCTTTTGCAAGGTAGTCGTGGAACTATAGCTTCAGAAGGCTCCACTATCCCGCAGGTACATTGGACTTGTGCTGATAGACTTTGTCGGGTCAGAGATTCAGTTCAAGGGCAATCAGTGTTCTTTCACCAGAGACAGGGAAAAAGGACCAGTTAGGCACAGATCATTAGTTCAACAGTCTTCGGATCAGCGGTCATTATCTATCTCATCTGTGTGCAGTTGGGTTGAGATATCTGTTTTTACCTCAGGGAGATATACCGGTTGCACAGTTAGATCAGGACAATATGTCGAGTCTGGAAGAGATGGTGTGCCAACTCCATGATAGTATGAAAGTCATGCAGCAAGACGCTGTCCGTCAAGCGGAATTCGCCAAGCAACAGGTCGTGGTCATAGCCCAACAGGCAGAGACAATTGCCAGGCTAGAGCAGCAAACTGGAGTATCTACTTCACACCAGGCTCCTTCCCCACCAAGAGTTCCCATACTCGGGGAGGCAACCCACGTCCAGGATGATGCAGACATTCCAGTCGGGCCAGCTCCGCCCCCGGTTCTACCCTAGCTATCTAAAACACCCACCAACCTACCAGACTCCCCCTTTGACTTCAAAACGGACCCCACAGCATGGAAAGTAAGCAAGCTTGAGAAATTGTTCAAAAAGTCTCAAGGGGCCCACTCTATTCCTGATATAGAGGATGGTTATACCGACTCAGTGGTGACATTACCGGATCGGTTCAAGATGCCACATATCAATCGATTCGATGGCTTTGAAGACCCAATGGTGCACCTCCAAATGTTTTCTGATATCTTGAGGCCAATGGGTTTGACCACAGCCCAGAATTGTCACTATTCGGCCGAACCTTGTCTGGGATAGCCGCAATCTGGTATGCGAAATTGGAGAACTCTGTGAAACAGAATTGGGAAGAGATGGCTGAGGCCTTCAATGATCAATACTCCTACAACACACAGATTGAGGTCATAACTCGTGATCTTGAAGTCACCCGCCAAGAGCCAAAGGAGGGTTTCTCAGAGTTCGTGACGAGATAGAGAGCAAAGGCCTTAATGATGACTACAAGGCCTTCCGACAAAGATCAGATTCGGATGGTTGTGCGCAACCTCTAGCCCAAACTAATGCAGAAAATGATCGTGCTACCCTTCCCTACCTTTTCAGTTTTGCATAAGATGGGAGTACATATCGAGGATATGATGAAACAAAGTCTGATTGACCAAGATCGAGAGTAGCCCAAGAGGGCATTCAACCGCAGTTCGAACGCAACCACCAGTGGTGATGCAGCTGCAAGATCTTCTGAAGTTGGAATGGTCACCGCCACTCCTAAAACAGCCACCCCCTTTGTTGGTGCATCCAATCCAAACCCTCGAACTTCGGACTATCTACCCCGAGGCAAGAGGGTTTTCACCGCGCTTTATATGCCTTTGTCTAAAGCTCTAGGGGTCTTACTCAGGAAAGGACATCTGAAACTGTTAGAACAATGGCCTCTACCCAATCCTCTCCCTCCAAAGCATGACCCAACTAAGTACTGTTCTTTTCATCAACAAATCGGTCATGACACCGACAGTTGCGTCCGTCTCCGCCACGAGATACAAAATCTGATTGACAATGAGGTCATTATCGCACCGAGCTCTGCAAAGTCTATCGACACTTGATCAGTGAACCTGTGGGGGATAATGTGACTGTGATCGGGGGATGAACCACCTGCGGGCGGCGCTCAGTTTACTTCAGATGTGGCGTATGGCACGCACTGTTTTGAGCATTTGCGAATGCTGGTTTTTGTACACTCTGGCTTGGGTACTGAGTCAGTTCTGTCGTTTTTGTTTTGAGTCTGTCTCTTTGTTTTGAGTCAGTCTTTTCATACTGAGTCAGTTAGGGTCTGTCTTGTTGTATCGAGTCAGTCTTATTGTACAAAAGGTCGGGTGATTCCGGGGAGTGTTACCTCGGGCATCACCATTTTGTTTTGCGTTTGTCTTTTTGTTTTGTTTTGAGTCTGTTTCTGCCTGGAGCCAGTTACACTAACAAATTTGAATGAACAGCAGTGATTTTCACATTCTTGTATTTGCTTCTGCCTTGTGCCAGTTGTGCCGGAAGTTCTAAATGAAACGACGGAGCATCTCACTTGCTCTCTTGCACCTTGAAGTCATTGTAATGACCTAAGTTTTTCAAAACTTTTTGAACACTGCGGTGAAAACAAAGAGGGAGGAATTCCTCGGGATTTGCAAAACTTTGATCAAACTAAGAGAAAGAGAGGCGTGCTAAGCCCTTAATGAATGAAATGATGTTTGTTAACGTGAGTACTGAGAAGGACCCTGGCTTGATCCAGATTGGTTCCACACTATCTTCAGCGCGAGCGATTTGTCTCTTTCTTAAAAACTTTCAAAAAACATTTTGCGCGGTCCTGCGAAGACCTGTGTGGAATCGCTCTTGAGATTATGTAGCCTAGGATCGCTCTCAGCCTCGAGACTCCACCCCTCTTGATTTCAAAATTTGAACTTGGATTCAGAATGTTCAGCGGTCAACTACAACGTGAGGCCTGTGTGGCCAGATCAGAAGCAGCCCTTGAACTAGGGGCAAGAAAGTCAAATCAAGAAGGTCGGACGTTGTCAAAAGAAGCTTGCAAAGCTAGATCAGAAGCACCCCTCGAACTAGGGGCAAAAGAATTTCAAATGTGCTCGAAGAGTCAAAAAATTGGGATGTTTCTCAAGCTAACAAAGATCGGCAAGAATGCCGAATCCCAGAAGGAAGGAAAGAAGAAAGTATTGCTGAAGGACAACCGAGTTGCTATCCACAACACTAGGGGCAAATTCAACCCCCCGTTGGATGGACTCCTACACTGTCAGCGAACAATAGCCACTCTCTTGGATTCTGACGGATTCGAGATCTTAAAACCATTTGACATGGACCAAGCTACACTTTTACCCTTGAGAGGCTCGTTGGGTCAAAAACCTGGAAGGGCGACCTCGGCAAAAATTAGAGCAAGAAAAAGAAGAAAAAGAACAAAAAAAAGAAAAATGCAAAGAATGAAAAAGGAAAAGAAGAAAAATGAAAAAAAAAATGAAAGGAAAAGATGAAAATAGAAAAGATGAAAAAAGAAAAGAAAATAATTGAAAATAAAGAAAAGAAAAACAAAGCTCGCAAGGTTGAAAACCCAGAAAGGGCGGCCTTAGCAAAAGTTAGAGCGCAAAAGGAGAGGGTTAATACCTGAGTGTACCTTAACCCCGAACTGCGTAAGGCTTGATTCCTATGTTTGGGATACGTAGGCAACTTCATTCTGAAGTCCAGCCACAAACACTTCCAAATCAAGTGTGTCCATGTATCGGTTTTGATGATCCTTGCCTTCTCTATATCCGAGAGTTCAGTTGTGATCATTACCATAAAGACTGATTACAATGCACTGCGGTGCCATTCAGACAAGGGGCAACTTTCCGTTGCCATTCAATGCGCAGCGGTGCCATTCAAACAAGGGGCAACTTTCCGTTGCCATGCAGCTCTCCTTCAGACAAGGGGCAATTTTCCATTGCTATGGGTCCGAGGTCGTGCATCTCAAGAGTAGGTTCCGTGCTCGTTGAGTAGCGGCCATTTGCAAAAATAGTTTTTGAGAATTTTTATTGAGGTTGACTAATTCTCTCAAGAATTATTCCATTTTTCTAAAACTGGACCATTTCTTGGACCCAAAAAAGGAAAATTTTCAGTGCTCATAGCTTGACTTGCATGATTTTGAATCAAAAAATCGAATAAGCATGTTAATCTAACTCTCATATTGATCAAAACTGTTTTAGTAGAAAACCAAAACAAAAAAATGGTCAAAATGATAAACTAGGGGCCCATTTGAGTCAGGTGTTCTGTCTTTTCCCCATTGTCAACATACTTGCCAGAAAGGGCACTCTATTTGCCAGTAAAAGGGCACAGCAGGAGCTAACAGAAAAGGGCTGAAAGCTCTCTCATCCTCCAAGCAGCGAGGTATCGAGCCAAGTGCGAAGCACGAACTGGAATGGATCAAGATATTCCACTCCTTCATGTGGACAGATTTGATCACGTCCAAACTCCCCAGCAGAGCATCGTCAACCGATGTTAGCTGCAGATTTGCTACACACCCAATTGTAGCGCAGCCCCTCTGTGGAAGAAACTCGCTGTTGTGAACAAGAAGAAGAATCTAACGGAATGCTAGGGGCAAGACCCCGCAACTTTTTGTTTGTCCATCAACCACTCAGGGGAGGGATTAAAAAATGAGAGATTGAAGAATAGAGAGATGTGCACTGAGAGAAAAAGTGAGGAAAAGGGCTTTTTTTAGAAAAATAGAGATTGAGTGCCAGAGTGATGTGAGAATCACAAATGAGAGAGGGTAGGAAACAATACCTGGAGAAACTGGCTACTCATGTACTAAGAGGTCTCTCATCTTTGTAATGCGTCTGTGTGTCGTGTCTTTTGTTTTGTCTCAATTCTTGCTTTGAGTCGTTTTGAGTGTTACTCGATGTGTTTAGGTTGTTTACCTTTGTTTTTCCTTTGTCGAGTTGTTTTGGTTGTGGCCAGTCGTCGGCTCAATACCCGGTTAAGAACTCATTTCTCAATTTCAAAAAAATCATCTTGTGCTCAGAGTGCTATGCCATTCTCCACATTTGTGCAAAACAGTATTTGTTCTTTCATAAAACTGCAGGGTCCACCCCCGATAAGTGTGAACAATAAAACAAGGACCTATCTGAAGCTATGTGGGTTCCAGACTGCAAAGCAAAAGAAAAGAAGGAAAATTTGGAGCATCTTAGTGTGTTTCAACTTCGGCAAATTCCGAGACTGCATTCCAGTTGCACCTTCTTAGGCCTCACCATTTCTCTGGAGTATGAGTGCATCTCAACCCCAAGCTTAAGCCTGTTTCAAGTCAGAATCGCAATTAAAGCAGCTCTAGATGTTGTCTCTCGCCAATAATAGATAGGGTGTCCCCTTTTGAGCTGAGTGTGTTGCAAAGCCCTCTGAGAGATAAATCGGAGGCACCAGAATACATGTTTGATGCCCCTCTATTGCATAGAATGTGCACTTTCATATACGCTTCTGTTTCATGCGTGCCGCGCATCATTATGATTCATGCATAGAATATGCTTTGCTTTCAATCTTGCATAGAATAAGCTTTCAATGTTGCATAGAATATGCCTGTCTCATGCACAGAACATGTTTTCAATATTGCATAGAATATGCTTTCCATGTTGCATAGAAAATGCCCCCATACTTGAAAAAAAAAAAAATGCATTTTATCGCACTTCTTTTGTGCACCTCGCTTGCGTTGTCACGCACACTCTAGTTGCAGTGTCATGCACACTCTTTACTTGCGTTATCACGCAAGTTCTACTTGCATTGTTATGCACGTTTCAATCGCATTTTTATGCACACTCTTCTTTCTGAAACACCGGGATACGTCCCTACGTTTCTTCCTTTTTTCTGAGACACCGGGATACGTCCCTATGTTTCTCCTTCATTCTGAAACACCAGGATATGTCCCTATGTTTCTTCTCTTTTTTTTCCCAAAACACCGAGATACGTCCCTATGTTTCTCTTTCTTTCCGAAACACCGGGATATGTCCCTATGTTTCTCCTTCCTTCTGAAACACCGGGATACGTCCCTATGTTTCTTCTTCTATTCCGAAACACTGGGATATGTCCCTATGTTTCTTCTTCTTTCCGAAACACCGGGATACGTCCCTATGTTTCTTCTCCTTTTTCTTGAAACACCGGGATACGTCCCTATGTTTCTCCCTCTTTGGTTAAAAGCGTTTGGAATACGTTCCAATGCTCACACCATTCCGAAACACCGGGATACGTCCCTATGTTTCTCCCTCTTTGGTTAAAAGCGTTTGGAATACGTTCCAATGCTCACACCATTCTGAAACACCGGGATACGTCCCTATGTTTCTCCCTCTTTGGTTAAAAGCGTTCAGAATACGTTCCAATGCTCACACCATTCTGAAACACCGGGATACGTCTCTATGTTTCTCCCTTTTCGGTTAAAAGCGTTCAGAATACGTTCCAATGCTCACACCATTCCGAAACACCGGGATACGTCTCTATGTTTCTCCCTCTTCGGTTAAAAGCGTTTAGAATGCGTTCCAATGCCCACACCATTCTGAAACACCGGGATACGTCCCTATGTTTCTCCCTCTTCAGTTAAAAGCGTTTAGAATACATTCCAATGCTCACACCATTCCGAAACACCGGGATATGTCCCTATGTTTCTCCTTCCTTTTCGAAACACCGGGATATGTCCCTATGTTTCTTCTCTTTTTCTGAAACACCGGGATACGTCCCTATGTTTCTCCTTCCTTCTGAAACACCGGGATACGTCCCTATGTTTCTTCTCTTTTTCTGAAACACCGAGATATGTCCCTATGTTTCTCAATCTTTCTGAAACACCAGGATACGTCCCTATGTTTCTCCTTCCTTTCGAAACACCGGGATACGCCCCTATGTTTCTTCTTCTTTCCGAAACACCAGGATACGTCCCTATGTTTCTTCTCCTTTTCCTGAAACACCGGGATACGTCCCTATGTTTCTCCCTCTTTGGTTAAGAGCATTTGGAATACGTTCCAATGCTTATCCCTTTCCGAAAACCAGGATACGTCCCTATGTTTCTTGTATGATCATAAGTTATGCTCGGCTTCTTGCATTGTCAGTTGCATTTTGCCCCTGCCTCCAGGCGCATATCTTTATCTGTAGCTTATATGCTTTGTCTAAGTCTTCGGCTTTGTCAAAAATGGGTCGTCTCTGGGCTTTGACATTCACTTTCGTCATTGTTATGACTTTCGAGTTCTGTCAAAGAGGGGCAACTGTAGACACCCCATTTTTGACCGTCCTCAAGACTTGGACATCACCATTTGAACACTCGGTAATCATCCATGTTCATGTTCGTCTTGAGTTCTTGGAGGTTTCGGCCGCGTGCCTTGCCTTACGACCTCTCGACTTGTATTTTTGCTTCTGAGGACAGGGAATGTTGGCCACCCCAACACCTCCACCGGCCATGGCTTAAGGCCACCAGCCCTCTGTTCTTGCCACCGGCCATTGGTGATGGCTGGTCGGCACTTTGTTTGGTCAGCCAACCATTAATTTGGCCGATTGACTCCTTTTCTGGCCGAGACCTTTTTTTGGGGAGGCTTGACCCTTTTGAACCCCTGTTTTAGCTACTTGAGAAAGCTTGACCCTTTTGAACCTCAGTTTTAGCTTCTTGAAGAAGCTTGAACCTTTTGAACCCTTGGTTTAGCTTCTCTAAGAAGCTTGAACCTTTTGAACCCTTAGTTTAGCTTCTTGAGGAAGCTTGAACCTTTTGAACCCTTGGTTTAGCTTCTCTAAGAAGCTTGAACCTTTTGCACCCTTGGCTTAGCTTCTCCAAGAAGCTTGAACCCTTGTCTAGCTTCTCCAAGAAGCTTAGCCTTCTTGGCCCTTTTGCTCCAAGCTTCTAAGAGAAGCTTGGACCTTTAGGTTAGCTTCCTTGATAAGCTTGCCCCTCTTGACCCTTTTTTATGTTAGCTTCTCTTAGAAGCTTTGAGCCATTGCCTTGTCTATATAAGGAGGGCCTCTCCTCCCATTTCAAGGGTTATAAAATCTGATATATATCATATATATATCACTCTCTCTCTATATCTCCCTCTCTCTACATTTGTGTGGGTTAGAGGGTTCAAAAGGGTCTAGTTCTTGCACATTTACACTACAACTCTTGGCCTAACACCTCCATCATCAACAAAAGGGGCTTGGAGGCCATTTTCAGAGGCTAAGGGACTGTTTTTTTGGACCAAGAGGCTGCTGTCCCCTTTTGGCTACAAAGGTAACTCATTTTCTCTCTTTATTTCCCGTTTTTGCACACACTTTTAGCCTGTCTTGCTTGCTGATTTGAGCTTTGTGTATAACATAAAAAAGTTTGGTTTTTTGTGTTTAAGATACTTCATTAAGACCACTTTTGTCTTTGGGGTCGTTTACCCCCTCTTAGGCCTTGTCTGGCCTCATTTTTATGTGTTTTTGGTGAGCTTTGGGACCACCTTGTTTGGGCCTCCTCACCACTGAAATCTTGAGGGATTTCAGTGGTGAGGATGGTGGTTTAAGGTCCTAAGAAGAAGAGGGCCACCCCCTCTCCTTGTTGTCTTCAAAAAGTGCCATTTTAGCCTCATGTGTGAGCACCATTTTTAAGTTCATGTTGGCCATGTCTTAAGTGTTATTTGTGGTTATTTTGCCATGATATAGCACTGTTTTTACTTGGTTTAGACACACCATGCATGCTTAGCATACTTGTCTTGTAATGCCATGAAATTGCCTTAACATGCTTTGTGCTTTGAGCCTTGTTTCTAGCATGATTTTGGCTTAGCTTTGTGAAGCTTTTATGTATATTTTGGCATGATTTAGGTCTGATTTTGGTTGTTTGGGTCATCCATGACTTGCTTTGTATAGCTACCATGCAATCTAGCTTGTATGCCTTGAGTGTTGGCTCCTCTACCATGCTCTATTTGCATCATTTCAGTGGTTTGGCACCATTAGTTATGATATTTTAGTCCTTGGTCCATGCTCGTATGCTTGCATTTGATGCCTCTTTAATGCTTTAAAAGGTTGGTGTTTCATGTCCCATGTTTGGACCTTTGTGTATGCTTCCTTGTGTAGGCCATTTAGATGCCATCTAAGTGTGTTTTGGGCCTTGTCTCGACCTACATTAGGACTGTTTTGAGTCCCCTCAACCCTTTGGGACTTGCTTCATATAGCCATGGTTTAAGCCCCTTGGCTTGCCTTGAGTTTTGGACATAGTTGCATGCCTTGCTTGCATTGATAGGTTGATTTGGCATCATCCCTCATGTATTTTTCAGAGTTTAATGTGCTTGCCATTTGTCCATAATAGTCTCTTTTAAATGTGTTTAAAAGTTGCTTCTTTGTGCTTAAGTGTTGAACCTTGCATGCATACCTATTTGTATGTGTTTTGGCTTCCATTCTTGAGCATGTTGGCCACTGTTTTGGACCTAGTAGAGAGCTGTCCAAATTAGTTTAAGACCATTCCTCTGGCATGTTGTTGCATGCTATACATGTTTGTATGTTTAGGTGCTTAGTCTATTAACATGTTGCATGTTTAAGTGTCATCGCATTTGGCATGCTTCTTGTGTTAAGTTACTTTGCATATTTACATGTGTTATGCCTTTCATGTTGTTGCATGTGTGTCATTAACATTGATGTTATATGCCTTGCATGCTTACTTGTTTAGTTCATGGCCCATTGCACATGGTTTTGTTGTTTGCATGATCATGTTGCACACTTAGCTCACATGCCTAGGTTGCATTACATTGGCATGCATACTTTGCCTCTTGAATTGAGTATGATAGAGGTTGAGTTCATTGTTTGTTTATGTGCATTTCATTCCACATTGAAATTGCACACTTTGGCTTCTTGGGCGATTTGGTCTATACTTGTTTGCTGTACGCATAACATAGTAATTCTAGGCTAATAACCGAAATAAGAACGCATAATGTTTTCAAAACAAGATATCATGGTTAGTAGAGGCCGATCTTTGATCGGGCGAGCAGGGGTGCTCATAGCTGACCTTCCCCAATCGTACCCAAGTTCCCGAGCCGAAGTAACTTTAGTGATGACGGACACGTGGCCTTTGGCACCGAGTCAGGGTTTCCTAAATTTCTCAAAAATAAAATATTTAGGTGGTGACTCTGTATCTGGCAAAGCAGACCATGTTTGGCACTTCTTTCAAAAATCTATTTTCTCAAAACGATTTGCTAGATTTGGACTCTTTGGTTCAGATTAAGAACCGTGACACAAATTGAGTTCGAACTGTAGTGGGACCCGAGGGCGCATCCACAATGGGACATTTCATACTCAAAAGTGATGAAATGTGCCACTTGCCTTGGTCACTATCACCCTTGATCATGCATGATAGGGTGGTGGTCTTTTTGAGTCTTGTTTTGCACTCATTGAATTTGTACAAACTTGGTTCTTTGACCATCATGCATGGAAATTGCTTGGTTGATGGTTTGAGAGCCAAGAGTTACACCCCTTTGAGCTTGTGCAATGATAAGGGGGGGAATAGTACACACACTCCTTGAGAATACAATGCTTTGCCTTTATTTGCTCTTTGTTGTAGCAAAAGGAGAAGTTCTAGACAGGGGTGGCCGATCGGCCACCAACAGTAGCTGACCGGCCATCAATGAAGAAATTACTAAGCATAATGGTAAGGTGGAACAGAGGCATTCTGAGAGTTGGCAGTACTGTTGGGTGCTCAAATGTGCAAACAGAGGCGTTCAATGGCAAGGCAGTGGCATTTTTCGAGTGGAGAAACCAAGCATGCATGCATCCTTCATTTCCGAGGCCATTTGCTTAGTTAATTAGTTGTTAGTTGTTAGTTGTAACTAATTCATGCAAGTGTTGTAACTATTTAATTAGTTTAGACAGTTGATTATTTAATTGCTTTAGTTAGCTTAGAATAACTAGTTAATTCAAATGTTGTAATAATTAATTAATTGGTTTAGCTAATTAATTTCGAGTTTTGTTGTAATAATTAGCTTAATTAGCGTAACTAGTTAGCTTATTCATTCGGACCCTCCTTCACGAGGGCATAATGTTGTAATAAGTGTGCGTGCGTGTGTTTATGTCATCCAATCCCACGTTTTTCTCCCTTTTATTTAATCGTTTTTGATGGTTAGATTAGGGACATTTTTAATTAGCATACCTTATGCTTGTATGTTTGCATCCATTCATTTGTCTTGCATGCACTGAGGCTCGGCGCATCATTCAAATTGTATTGTCACTTCAATACTTCTTTGAATACGTGTTTCAAAGCATGCTATCAAAGTATTGCAAATATCATGATTAAATAGTTGAGCCTATTTAATTGCATATTGCATGTGTTGCATTAGGCATCTTATATAGTTAGAAATCATGCATTTTTTAAACTTATTTCTTTCCTAGCTTGAAGTACTAGGTGAGTTTTACGCTTTAGCATACTTGCATGAGTGTGAGTGATTGCCATGACTAGCATGCTTGCCTTGGAGCTATATGCTTATTTGATAAATTGCTTGAATGACTGTGGATGAAGGGTTGTTGTTTGAATTGGAATAATTCAACAAATGTGCATTTTAAGCCCACTCAGTTGAGTGGCAAATCATGTTTTACGCCCACTATGTCTAGTGGCAAAACCGCATCTTTAAGCCCACTTGCGGGTGGTAAATTCAAACCATTTTAAAAAACAAACATGAGTTGAAATGTTTTAATTCTTGCGATGTAGTCTATACTTGTATGCGTGCGCATCACATAGTAAGGTAAAATTAATAACCAGAGCAAGAACACATAATGTTTATAAAAAGCATATCATGATTAGTAGAGGCCGATCTTTGATCAGGTGAGTGGGGGTGTTCATTTCAAGACCTTCCCCTCTCGTACCCAAGTTCCCGAGCCGAGACAACTTTGGTGATGATGGACATGTGGCCTTTAGCACGAGTTAGGGTTTCCTAAATTTTCCCAAAACAAAAATATTTTGGTGGCGACTCTGTATCTGGCAAGGCAGTCCAATTTTGACATTATTTGATTTAAAATCGATTTTTCAAAACAATTTGCCAGATTTGGACTCTTTGGTGTTTATCAGTTTCACATTGCACTTGTGAAATTAGATTCAGAACCACTGGAGTTCGAACTGTAGGACCAATTTGAACCTTCCGAAATGGGGGCACGAAAAAGTAGAGCCACAGTTTCTGGTGACTCTGCTTGGAATTTAGAGAACTTGACTCAAACTCATGATATGTTGTTTTATTTAAACTTATGTATTTCTTTGCATTTGCATTTGCATTGGTGCGCCTAAGTCACTGTGCTTTCCATCTGCTATTCCTGAGCGGTTTGCCGGAGGCTTGCTTGGAAAAGCTTGCCATTAGGCTGAACGGTTATAGGCTCTGCCACAATGGGAATACAACCCTTGGATCTGGACTATCGCTATACCATTTGATCCTTCTTTCACTTCTTGGTGTTACGTGTGAGAGGTATATTAGGTAGTTTTGCTGAGGTACCCTTTTTGACCAATCGACCTAGTTGCATATCAGAAGCCGTAGAAAATGTTCCAAACTAGGATAGGTTACTTACCCGAATGCAGGATTGTGTGAAGTCACTTGTTGTGCATAGTGAAACCCTAGTTCCTGACAAAACTAGGACAGGGTAACCCTACCCCATTATAAGGGTGTTTTGGCTCTCACTTAACTGGTATGTGCTTTACAGTGAAACTATATAGGGATGTGCATATCAGTTGCCAAGTTGGTATCTGTTTTGGGTCAAAATTCAGTATGGAGTACAGTCATTCAGCTGTGATCATATCTGTTCCAGTGAAATTGGGCTAAGATGCTATTTGTTTTCTCTTTTGCAAGGTAGTCTTGGCACCATAGCTTCAGAAGGCTCCAATATTCCCCAGGTACTCTGGACTTGTGTCAATAGACTTTGTTAGGTTGGAAATTGTTCAGAAGCGACTTGTGTTTACCTCACTCCCACCGGTTACAAGGTGAAGGAGGTTCAGGCAAAATTCACTAGTGTAGTTTCTACAGCAGTCACCCCTCAGTTCACCCGGGTCTAGTCTGGTCTGGGAACAGTTGTCTGCATTCAGCTCAGCACAAGATCAATCACCCATTCCCATGGCTTAGTATCCCCCAGCTAGTGTGGAAGAACTGATACAGCACTTGCAACAGACAGTTGAGGCACTGCAGCAGGACGCAACTCGCCAAGCTGAGGTTGTGACTCGTCAAGCCAAAGTGATAACCCGGCTATAACAACAATAACCGTAGTCAGCTACGATTGTATAGCATCAGATCCTTCTTGACTCTGAGGCCTGACCCATCAAACAGAAGTTGTGAAGAATAAGCCCGGATTAGGCTTTGAAGATTAAAGAAAAGGTCACAAAGTAGATAGACGTAGGGTTCTTGCTAGTATCTAAGTATCCAACTTAGCTGTCCAACATTGTTCCAGTGCCAAAGAAAGACGGTAGGATTCGGGTGTGTGTGGATTTTAGAGATCTGAACAGAGCCAGTTCGAAGGATGACTTTCTTTTGCCGTACATTAATGAATTGGTGGATTTCACCGCAGGTCATGCATTGCTCTCCTGCATGGATGGATTTTTCGGGTATAGCCAGATTCTGATGGCATCCAAGGACAGAGAAAAAACTGCGTTCACTACGCCATGGGGAATCTACTGCTACAGAGTGATGTCGTTTGTGCTGAAGAATGCTGGAGCTACCTATCAACAGGCTGCAATTATAATTCTTCATGATATGATCCATAAAGAGATCCAGGTGTACGTGGATGACATGATTGTCAAGTCCAAGAAAAGAGAGGGCCACTACACCTTGAAGAAATTCTTCTAACGGATCAGAGAATACAGACTGAGGTTGAATCCAAAGAAATGTTTCGGCGTAACAGTAGGAAAGATGCTGGGTTTCTTGATCACACAAAGGGGCATCGAGGTAGATCCTTCCAAAATCAAGGCCATCCTAGAAATGCCACCACCAAGGACTGAAAAGGAGGTGCGAGGCTTTCTGGGTAAAGTGTAATTCATAAGACGGTTTATTTCTAAGTTAACCTTGACTTGTGAACCACTATTTGTTCTCTTGAAGAAAGGAAAGAAATTCCGATGGGATGACCGATGCCAATTTACTTTTGAGCAGATCAAGCAATATCTTTAGAATCCTCCGATATTATCACCGCCAGAGCCGGAGAAGCCTTTGATTCTGTATCTATCAGTGACCGATACAACAATGGGATGCATGCTTGCTCAGGAATTTGAGGATAGGGTGGAGAAAGCCATCTTTTACCTGAGCAAGAAAATGCTGGGTTATAATACCCATTATACCCCGCTGGAAAAAGCTTGCTTAGCCTTGCTATAGGCTACCAGGAAATTGAGGCACTACCCGTTAGCTCAATCTATAATTCTGGTTTCGAGATTAGATCCCATCAAATATCTCTTTAAGAAACCAGTGCTTATGGATAGGCTAGCCTGTTGGTTGCTTCTCCTTTCTGAATTTGATTTGAAGTATGTCACTCGCAAATCTGCCAAGGGGAGAGCCGTAGCGGAGTTCCTGGTAGATCACCGAGTGGAAGGGGATGAGGAGGTAGAATACTTGTTCCCAAATGAAGCTATTCTGTAGGTCAAGGAAGAGATCTGGACAATGTACTTTGACGAAGCATCTAATCAAAATGGGTATGGGACATGTGTGTTGCTGATAGCACCTAACATTTCCCATATACCTCTAGCCTTCAAACTTTGATTCAAGGTATCGAACAGCTAAGCAGAATACGAGGTGTGTATCATTGGTTTGGAAGCCACCCTGGAACTAGGGGCAAAAAGGTTGGACGTCATTGGGGACTTGAACCTAGTTGTGTCTCAAGCAAAAGAAGACTGGAAGGTCAAAGAAGAAAAGATGAAGATTTATCACCAAACCCTGGACGTTTTGATTCCTAGTGTAAACCGCCCGGAACTCCGCTCCGCGCGCGAGGGCGCGAATTGTAGTTCTAGCTATTACAGTTCGGATTCCTATCACGGTTCTGAATCTAATCTCACAAAGTGCAACGTAAGACTGATAAATCACCAAAGAGTCCAAATCCGGCAATTGGTTTTGAAAAATCAATTTTGAATCAAAAGCGCTAAATATGGACTGCTTTGCCAGATTTTAGAGTCGTCACCTAAATATTTTATTTTAGGAAATTTAAGAAACCCTGACTCGTGCCTAAGGCCACGTATTCGTCATCACCAAAGTTGCCTCGGCTCGAGAACTTGGGTACGAGAGGGGAAGGTCATGAAATGAGCACCCCCGCTCGCCCGATCAAAGGATTGGCCTTTACTAACATGATATGTTATTTTTGAAAACACATGCGTTCTTATTGCGGTTTATTAGCTAGCTTACTATGTGATGCGCACAACATACAAGTATGGACTCAATCACGCGGATTGGAACAAAACAACTCATGTGTGTTTTTTGAAAATGGTTTGAAAGTGCTACTTGCAAGTAGGCTAAAACGAAGATTTGCCACCCTCAAGTGGGCTTAGAAATAACATGATTTTGCCACTTCAAGTGGGCTTAAAACCTCACAATCATCAAGTTGTTCCAATCTAGGCAATCAAACCTTCACCCACAGGCATTCATACAGTTAAACACTTAAGCAGTTAGCCTCATGGCAAGCATTCTATCATGACAGTCACTTACACACATACAAGGATGCTAAAGCATAAACACTCACAGTGTACTCCGAGCCAAAAAAGAAGCTAGTCAGTAATCAATGCATGATCCTAGCTATGTTAACAATGCCTAATGCAACACATACAAAATGCAACTAAAAAGGCTCGGCTAACTAATCATGTCATATGATTACAACAATTTGATACATGTATTCAAAGAAGTATTGAAATACAATGCAGTTTGAATGATGTATCAAGCCCGGTGCATGCAATACGAATGAATGATGCACGCTTGCAAGCATAAGGATGCTAATTGAAATATGCCCTAAAATTAACCATCGAAAACTGATAAGTAAAAAAAAGAAAGAAATGGGGGTTGGAAGACATGGATCACACACACGCACACTTATTACAACATCACCCTCTCGAAGGAGGGTCCGAATAATAAGCTAACTAGTTATGCTAATTAAACTAATTATTACAAACCAAACTAATTAACTAACTTAGCTAATTAATTATTACACAACCGAATTGAAACAAATATCTATACTAAACTAGTTGAGATATTACACAACAAATTGAATGACTAATCATGCAAACTAATCATAAGCAGTGAAATGGCCTCACGGGCAAGGAATAAATGCATGCTCGGTCAGCTTCGCTCGGAAATCCACTGCCGTGCCTCATGATGCCTCTGTTTGCACTGCTTTGGACTTCTGAAAATTGTGCCAACTTTCAAGATGCTTCTAATCCACCTTATGGACATGCTGAGATGTGGTCAGCCAAGAGGAATGGCCATCGGCCAAAGTTAATGGCTATCGGCCAATTGTGATAGCCGATCGGTAGATTAGATGGCCGGTCAGCCACTACTTCCTGCAATTTCTCCTTTTGTTGCAACAGAGCACTAACAGAGGCATGGCAGTGTATTTGCAAGAAAATGTGTGTGCAACTACACTCCTTATCATGTCTTAAGCTCAAAGGAGTGTAGTGCTCGGCTCTCGAGCCACCAATCACGCATCTCAATGCATGATGGCCAAAAAGGCCGAGTTGCACAAATCAATGTCAATGAATGCACACAAATAACACATAAGACTCGATGAACCTCCACCTTATCATACATGATCAAAGGTGTCGGTGACCTAAGGAAGAAGGCACGTTTCATCACTTTGAGTATGAAACGTGCGACATTCCTCATGTTTGGATCGATGTCCAACCCAAACACAATGCAACACACACAACATGCTAACACAATGCAACGCAATAATATGCAAACACAATGCAATGCAACAACATGCAAACAACAATGCAATGTAACAACATGCAAACAACATGAGCATGGCAAGGGCTATTTAATGCAAAACTCAATGGACAAAACCAACCTCAAACAAGCCTCATGCATGCCAAGACAATAGCGAAAACATGCTGAAAATGAAGTCCAAAAGCAAATACCAGCATACATACACATTGGTTCATAAACAAGGCCTGAGGACACAACTCTCGAACACATTGAAAGAGTGGAAAATGTGAGAGTGTGGCAATGAAATATACTCTGACATCATGTAAGGAATGATGCCAAATCATGCACATAACACAAGCATAGCATGCTAGGAGGCTCAAAGCTTAAGACTAGAAAAGGGACTTGCACCATGGCCATATCAATCAAGCCCCAAAGAGCCAAGATGACTCAAAATAGTCCCAAAGCAGGTCAAAACAATGCTAGAAACATGCTTAAACATAGCCAACATATGCTAGAATTATAGGCATGAAGCATGGAGCATACGAGGCCAATGAGGAGGATTACACTACACCTACCAAAACCAAGCATGAGATGACTTCACCAACAAAAATCAGAGTTGTATAATGGCAAAATAACACCCAAAACACACTGAAATGGTAGCCCAAAAGCTTAGGCAAGATGGCATACATATTGGCTCATGTTTAGGGCATAAAGCACCAACCCTCCAAAGCATTGAAAGAGTGAAAGATGTGAGAGTAAGACCACACTATACACACTGAAATCACATACCAAATGATGCTAAATCATGCAAATAGCCTAAGCAATGCATGCTAGTGACTTGGAAACTCAAAGCTAGTGAGCAAGATTGCACTATGGCTATACAAAGCAAGGCATGCATCACCCAAAACACTTAAAAAAGAGCTTAATCATGGCAAAATATGATTAAAAGCTTGCTAGAGTGGAGCCAAAAACATGCTAGAATGATGGTTCAAAGCATGATGCATGTTAAGGCTATGAGGAGGATTGCACTACAAGTGCAAGGAGCATGCAAGAGGTAATCAAACCAAGTCAAAACAGAGCTATATCATGTTAAAATAAGGCCTAAGGCATGCTGAGGTGGAGTCAAAACATGCTAGAAAGACATGCTACTTTGATGAGCCATCAACACAAGCAAACAAGAGAAGAGGAGGGGGGACAACCCCCTCCTATTTGAGGCCTCAAAACACACTTTCCACCACTGAAATTCCTCTAGAATTCAATGGTGAAGAGGCCAAACAAAGGTGATCCAAAGGCCTAAAAGAGATGGCTCAAAACAAGGCCAAATAAGGCATAAAATGGGGTAGACCACCCCTAACACCAAAGAGGCCTCAAACAAACACTTTTAATACTTAAAAACGAAGCTTTTTATAGTTGAAAGTCAAGACAAAAGAAGCATACAAATAGGGCCAAATAAGCTATGAAAACAAAGCTTTAAAGAGGTAAGAGACTCACCCTTGAAGAACCAGTTTAGAACATCAACTTCAGAGGCAAAAACCAAGCTTAAACCACTCAAATGTAACCTCCAAGAACCTTAGCTCAGTAATGAAGGTGTTTCACTAGGTGTTTGTGTGCAAAAGTGTGAAGAAATGACACTTTTGAGCACAAACAAGCACAAATATATAGAGAGAGAGGAAGAAATATAGAGAGATATATATTTGTATCTCAAATTTTTAGAACCTCTGGAAAGGGAGAGGGACCTCCCTTCTTATAAAAATCACAAGCCAAAGCTTCCTTAGCAAGCTAAAACTTGTTTGAATCCATTCACACACGTGTATGGAGGATACACTAAGTGATCAACAGCTGGCACCAGCTGGAAGAAAAATATCTGTAAAAGCAGAAAAAGGGATCTCGGCCAAAAAAATGGCCAACCGGCCATTAAAGGTGCCGATCGGCCATCAAATGTGCCGATTGGCCACCACTGATGGCCGATGGAAAGAAGGAAAGGCTGATAGGCATGAGGCCTGGCCGATGGGTTGTAGGGCTGGCCAACAATCCACCCCCTTCCCTCAGAAACAAGGCCATAAGCTCTTAGTCCACAACCAAGCACAAAACAGACAAGTTGAAAGGCTCCAAGGCAAGGTGCACAGCTGAGACCTTCAGGAACTCAAAACGAACACGAGCATTGATGATCATCGAGTGTTCAAACAATGATGTCCAAGTCTTGAGAACGGTCAAAAATGGGGTGTCTACATCTAGGTTTGAGAAGCTAACTTTCACGCATCTACTTCGAGAGAACAACAGGTTTGCTGATGTTTTATCAACTGTATCTTCTATGATAGACATCCTGCTTGGAGTCCGGATGCATCCGATCGTCATTGAGCAGAGATATACGCTGGCCTTCGAGGCTATCGCCGCAATAGATGAAGTGTAGGATCAAAACCCTTGGTACTATGACATCTGGAATGTCTTAGAAAATGAAGCTTATCCACTAAGGGCAAATGCCGAAGATAAGAGGGCAATACGTTGAATGGCCACTCAATTTATCATCTGCGGAGGTAAACTAAACAAGAGAGGTCATTTGGGAATGTACAAGTTGTGTGTCGACACAGAGGAATCAAAGTGCTTAATGGAGGCTATCCATGGGGGAGAGTGCGGAGCGCAAATGAGCGGAGTAATATTAGCCCAAAAGATTCTCAAGCAAGGTTACTACTGGTCTACCATAGACGCAGATTGTATCGGTTTTGTTCAGCGATGCGACAAATGCCAAATTCATGCTAATCACATGAATATCTTGCCGTTGAAGCTGTACGACATGACTTCACCATGGCCTTTCTCAGTTTGGGGAATCGACGTCATTGGGGCAGTTACACCGAAAGGGTTGAATGGGCATGAATACATTTTGGTAGCAATTGATTATTTCATGAAGTGGGTGAAAGCTCAGTCCTATGTAGTGTTGAAAGCAGCGTATGTGGCTAAGTTCATCCGAAACAACATTATTTGCCACTATGGAGTCCCAAACGTGATTATTTCAGATAATGGCTCACATTTCAAGAAGGAAGTAATGAACCTGTCGGAGAAATACAATGTGGCTTTTCGCAAGTCTTCTACATACTGGCCGCAAACCAACGGAGTTGTTGAGGTCGTTAACAAGAACATCAAGCATATTTTGCAAAAAATGGTTGAGACCTACAGGGATTGGCCAGACAAATTTCCATTTGCACTCTGGGGCTACAGAACTTCAATTTGGACATCTACAGGCGCGACTCCTTATTCTCTTATCTATGGGATGGAAGTTGTTCTGCCAATTGAAATAGAAGTACCGTCACTGCAGGTTATGGCCGAGTGTCGGATAGCAAAGAAGGATTGGCAACAGAGCAGGTTCGAAGAGCTAATGTTGTTTGATGAGAGAAGACTGAAAGCATTGTACCATGTTCAGGGTTATCAACGCAGGATTACTAGGGTTTTTAACAAGAAAGTTAAGTCCCTGAATCTTAAAGAAGGGGATTTGGTGCTAAAAGACAACTGAGCTCCCATCCATGATCCTAGGGGCAAGTTTAGACTCAATTGGACTGATCCCTACATTATCAAAGCTATCTGGTCAGGTAGAGTTTTTATTCTCATGGACCTAGATGGCCTCAAGTTTTCCCAACCGATCAACATGGACAAGTTGAAGAAATACTATCCTTGAGAGGCTTGCTAGGCCAAAAACCCGAAAGGGTGACCTAGGCAAAAGTTAGAGCACAAAAAAATTGGAAATAAAGAAAAACTGAGCTTGCAAGGTTGAAAATCCGGAAGGGCGGCCTTGGCAAAAGTTAGAGCGTAAAATGAGAGAGTTAATACTCGAGTGAACTCGAACCGAACTACGTAAGGCCTGATTCCCATCTTTGGGATACGTAGTGTGATAACCTTGTCCCGTGTTATGCTAATTGGTCTTAATTATGATTGTGATTATATGCTTGATATGGTTTTGAGTAATAATTATATGATCATATGTGTTTTTGTATTTCTATCTGTTCATCATAGGAAAATCTGTTTGATTTTTTGCTTTAAAATTTTAATTGAAGGTTTTATCGGCCACAGAAACCAAAATTAACTATGCCATTAGGATTAGCGTAATTTTTAGAGCCTATGGTGAAATTTAATCAGAAACCGATTCGAATCAAAATAATTAGAATAAACTGATTAATTAGGCATAATTGCTTAGCCTTAATCAAACTTGATTAGGTAATATATACACTCAATTCTTTCCCTTGAATTCAATTTGGCTGAGATTATAGTCTAGAGAGAGTGAGAGTGCCGAATTTAGAGAGAGAAGGAGTCACCCTTGAAGATTTGTGCAAGAGAATTCAAGAGGCTAGGCTCAAGGACTAGTTAGGAATTGGAAGATTTGAACTTCTAGGTGAGTAATTAGACATGAATTCATGAGTTTGAATTGTAATTATGTGAGCTCAAAGAGAAATTATGATCAAGAACATGAATTGAGTTGAATTTGATGATTATGAAGTCATTATAAGCATGCATGTAAAAGATTGCCATGAATTTGTGTATTTGAGCATGAAACATATGATCCATGTTGAATTTTGATTAAGGTTCATGCTTTTGATCATCTTTTACATCATTTAAGTTGAGAATGGAAATTATATTCCACATGCAAGCACAATTCATGAAGGTACAAGCTTTAGTTGCATGAATTTGAAGTATTGAAGATGGGTTTGGTATGAATTGTATATGCATGTAAATGATTCAAGGGAATTGAGCTTCATAATGTTGTAAATTTAGTGTTTGTATCATGTTAGAAAATGTACATGTGAGTTATGGGTCATAATATGCAAGTTATATCAATTTGAATGCAAGTGTGAAGCTCAAACTGGTTGTTGGAAATTCCAGAATTTAGCATGTCCGCTCGAGTGGGGAAAGTGTCGCTCGAGCATGAAATGTTAGCTTCTAGAACTTTTGCAGACATTGATGTCCGCTTAAGCGGGAAGAGTCACGCTCGAGTGCCCAGCTACATATTTTGACTCTCAGCTCAAGCATCCGAAGTCATGCTTGAGCGCACAAATGAAGCAGCTAGTACTTTTGCAGACCAAAGGGGTTCGCTCGAGCGGCAGAAGCTGCGCTTGAGCGGAGAAGCCCGGTTCAGAAATTTTAAAAAGTTGTTTTATGTTTCATTTTCTGTTCTCTTCCATTTCTAAGCACTCTTAGTTATGCATTGAGCTTTGTATATGACCTAAAAGGATAAGAAAGAGGTCTAAGAGAAAGAAATAAATTAAGAATGGATTGACTCGTTTGTGACTCAATATGTGTTATGTATTATGTAGGGTCGAGCACAAGGACGAATCCACCAGCAGAACACTGTGAGTAATATCTTAGTAAAGATACCTTTGAAGTATGCTACTTGTCCAAATGCTTACTTCTATATGAGTTTTATGAGTTTGTTAATTTGAGTTGTGGACAAATATTCGTTATGTCATATGATTAAATAAAGCCGTTGGATTATAATTGTGATTATGATCTCAAGTGCGAACATGCGCACCATATGAAAGATTGGGCCAAAGGCCGTCTGACACGAATGATTGGGCTAGAGGCCATTTGACATGAAAGATTGGGCCAAAGGCCTTTTGACATGAAAGATTAGGCTAAAGGTCGTTGGACATGAATGATTGGGCCAAAGGCCGTTTGACATGAATGATTGAGCCAAAGGTCGTTTGACATGAATGATTGGGCCAAAGGCCGTTTGACATGAATGATTGGGCCAAGGGCCATTTGTTAAGGACAAAGTGGGCCAGAGGCCATTTGATATGTTCGGGTTTGAAGCCGTTAATGTACCAAATAGAAACATGAATGGGCCTATGGCTGTTTGATGTATCTGTTTCAAATTTCATTCATGTACTTTCTTTATTTGATATTATTCACTGGGCTTTCGCTCACTCTTATTCATATGTATGTAGGTGAGTAAAGAGATGTGCAAACCCAGCCTCGGTGAAGTATGTAAGGAAAGTCAAGTTTTGTGGAGTCAGCCTGAATGTCTCACGCACGAGACACTTTTTGGTTTCTTTTAGTTTACTCTTTTATTATTTTGGTGAACATGTAGCATCACCATGTATATAAGCTTTTGGGTTTAGGCTGACTATGACTTGAATGATCTTGTATGTGTAAAATCATATGTTATTTACTTGGTGTGAGTTATTAATGAGCATATGTGAAATGTTTGATGTGCCATCTAAGCACAACTCTATGGAAAATTTTTTTAAGTTTGCTTCCATTTTGGCCCTTTAACTTTGATAAAATATGTTTAATCATGTTTGAAGCCATAGGTAATCTCTTGATTACTGGTTGGTTATGACCTTAATCCATAAGGGCGGGTTTGGGTCATGACACATAGGCAACTTCATCCTGAAGTTCGGCCATAAACACCTCCAAATCAACTGTCCTATTCATGTATTGATCAGGTCATCTTTGTTCATTCTTTATCTGAAAGTTTGATTATGATTCTTACTCTGAGAGAAGAGCTGGTTACAGTGCTGAGCAGTGCTATTCAGTCAAGGGACAATTTGTGATTTTCGGATTCGAGATTATACATCTCGAGGATAGATTCCATGTATGTCAAGTGGTGATCCTTTTTGAAAATGGTTTTGAAAAGCATTGACAAAAATTGACTTTGTTCAAATTTTAATCTTTTTACAACTTACACCATTTTTGGACCAAAAGGAAAACTTTTAGTGCCCACAACTTCAATCTCATTTATTTCAATACAAAATTTTCTAACTCTCGATACAAATCAAAGTTGCTTTTATTACATTCAAAAGGAAAAACTTGAAAAGTAAAGATCAAAGCAATAAGCTAGGGGCATAGATGAGTCAGGTGTTCCTGCGTCCTTTCCCTATGCTCATGGAAGCTTCTGATGTTAAAGTGGGCCCGGTTTGTGCCTCATCTTCGAGCCAAGTCAAGCATTCGCTAGAAAGGGCGCAATTGAAACTAGGGGCAGGGGCTAGAAGTTCTCTTGTTCTCTAAACAGTGGGGTACCTAGCCAGTTGTGAACCTTGAATGGGGAATGAAACCGGGTACTATACCCCTTCTTCTGGGCAAGTCTGGTCATGTCCAAACTGACGCCTAAATCTGAGCGAAAAGTAGAATATGCAGTGTGTTAGGCCAATCAACTGAATACTAGGTTTCCAAGTCATACTGTAGCTCATCTCGGGCAGATTAAACCAGGGGCAGCACCAAGCAATGTCAACAACAGACCTGTTGCACATCTAGTGGCACCACCACCTGTAGACACCCTATTTTTGACCATCTTCAAGACTTGGACGTCATAGTTTGAACACTCGATGATCATCCATGCTCGTGTTCGTTTTGAGTTCTCGGAGGTCTCGGTCGCGCGCTTTGCCTTAAGATCTCTCAACTTGACTGTTTTGTACTTGGTTGTGGACCAAACACTTGTGTTTTTGCTTTTAAGGGAAGAGGGTGGCTTGTTGGCCATTTCCTCAACCCATCGGCCAAGGCTTGAAGCTATCGGCCTTTTTTTCTTGCCATCAGCCAAAAGTGTTGGCCGATCGGCACCATTTTTTAGTCAGTCGGCCACCTTTGTTGGTCAATCGGCCATATTTTCTAGCTGACCCATTTCCATTTGCTTTTGGTAGATATTTTATGCCAGCTGGCACAGCTGGCATGCACAATTTCCCCCCTCCATACACGTGTATGAAGGGATTTGAACCAACACTTAGCTTCTCTTGGAAGCTTTGAATTGGACTTCCTATAAAAGGAGAGCCTCCTCTCCCTTTCCAGGGGTTCAGGCAACTGATATAGAATATATATATCACTCTCTCTCTATAGTTATGTGTGTAATAGTGTTCTAAAGGGTGTTTTTGTTCATATTTTTGCACTAAAGCACCTAGTGGTACACTATCCCTTAGTTACTGAGGTGCTAAGGAGTTGATTTCAGAGTTTTGAGTTGGTTTTGATTAGAAGGAGGTGCTGGAGTTGGTGTTCTTGAAGTGTTCTTCAAGGGTGAGAAACTACTCTTTTATTTCCCATTTTTGCTTAAGCTTTTAGCAATACTTACACACTGTTTTAAGCTTAGTGTCCTACTGAAAAAAGTTATGTTTTTGTATGCTAAATATGTTTGTTTAAGGTTACTTTTGGGTTGGGGGTTGTCTACCCCCTCTTAGGCCTTGTTTGGCCTTATTTTGTGACCTTCTTTTTGAGCTTTGAAACCTTTTCGTTTTGACCCTCTCACCACTGTTTTGAAGTCTTGAATAGGGGAGGGACACCCCCCTCCCTTAGTGTCTCATTTGCTTGCATTGTTGGCTCACCATAGTAGCATGTTTTCTTAGCATGTTTTCGCCCCATTTCAGCAAGTATTTGGTGTTATTTGGGCATGATATACCTCTGTTTTAAGTTGGTTTGTTGGTCTCTTGCATGCACCATGTACTTACCTTGTAATCCCTTCTATTGCCTTAACATTTATCTTGCATTTGGACCATCATGCCTGCATATTTCGGCGCAACTCCAAGGAACTTTTAGTCATGTTTCACCATGTTTAAGCTCTGTTTGGTGTTGATTTGATCATATATGCATTGCTTTGTATAGCCTTAGTTCATCCTAGCTTGTTAAGCTTTGTGCACCAAGTTGTTAGCATGCATTGTTTTGACTATTCTCATGATTTGGCATCATTTGAAATCACATTTCAGTCCATGTAGTGTAGCCACACACTTATGTTTTCCATCTTGTCAATGCTTTGAAGAGTTGTTGTTTTGTGCCTTAAGATTAGACCGTTGTGTATGTCTCCATGATTAGGTCTTTGGGATGCCATCTCATTGGGTTTTGGGGTTTATTTTAACATATTATAACTCTATTTTTCATTGCATAATTCATGCCATGTTTGGTTGTGATAGGCGTAGTGTAGTGCTCCCTTTGTAGCCTTGCATGCCCCTTGTTTGTGCCCATTCTTTTTAGCTTGTTTTGGCCTCATTCCATGCATGTTCTAGCCTTGTTTTGGCCTGCCCTAGGACTATATTAGGTCACTTTGGCCCTTTGGGGCTTGGTTGATATGGCCATCGTGAGAGCCCCTTGACTAGCTTTGGGCATTGAGCCCATTAGCATGCTATGCTTCACTTGTGTATATGATTTGGCATCATTCTTCACATGATTTTAGAGCTCATTGCATTGTTATGTTCTCATGTTTATCCCATTTTGCTCATGGTTGAGGATTGTGCATCGTTGCCTAGCTTACGGATCCATGTATGTGCATGCATAACTCCCTTTTTGGTACATTGATTTGGGTGTTTTGGCTATTGTTTTTGGTACGGCTGGGGTCTACCCATCTTTAGTATAAGTCCATGGATCATGCATTTGTGTATTATTGTATGCTTATCGCGTTGCATGTTGTTGCATCCTTATGGTTGGTGTCATTGTTGCATGCCTATCACTTTGTGTATTTCCATATCTAGGTTGCATTATAGTATTGCATACTTGTTGCATTGCCATGCTATTTGCATGTTAGGTTGCATCACATTGCACATGGCATGCTCATGTTACATGGCCTTACATTCCCATGTTGCATTGTACTTGGTTGCATGCATTGCATTGTGTTTGGTTTGGGGTGTCAAACCAAACATGAGGGCCAAGGGACGTTTCGTACTTGAAGTGATGAAACGTGCCTCAACCCTCGGTTGTCGACGATTTTGATCAAGCATGATAGAGTTCTAGACATTCATATGTTTTGTTGCATTCATTCCACGTTAATTTGCACACTTGGCACCTTTGGCCATCATGCATTGAAATGCATGATTGGTGGTCCGAGGGTTGAGAGCCATACTCCCTTGAGTTTATAGCATGATAGGGAGGGTGGTTGTGCACACATTATCTTGTAAATGCCTTGCCATGCACTGTCTGTCCTCTGCTGCAACAAAAATAGAATTCTGCAGGAAGATATGGCCGGTCGGCCATCTTCAGTGCTGGCCGGCTACCAAAATTTGGCCGAGAGCCTTACAAATGGTCGATAACCATTTTCTAATGGCCGGTGGTCCTATCTCTTGGCCGGTGACATCACACAATGCTTAGGGAGTGGTTCAGAAGCATCCTTGGGACTTGTGCAGTTTTCAGAGGGGCAAAACAGTGCAAACAGAGGCAACATGTGGCATGGCAACGGGTCTCCGAGCGAGGCGATCGAGCATGCATCATTCAATCATTCTGAGGTGGAGCTGCGGTGGCCTCCTTTTGTAATTAATTTGTTAATTAATTAAGGGTTTGTAATAATTAATTAGCTAGGAAAGTTGATTAATCATTTGGTTTGTATTATTCTTTCGGACCCTCCGTCGAGAGGGCAAATTTTGTAATAAGTGTGCGCGCGTATGTGAATGTCTTCTAACCCCACGTCTTTCTCCCTTTTACTTACCTGCTTTCAATGGTTAGTTTTAGGTCACATTTCAATTAGCATACTTATGTTAGCATGTTTGCATACATTCATCTGTATTGCACACATCGGGCTCGACGCATCACACTAATTGCATAGTATTTCAATTCCAACTTGAATATGTGTATCAAGTTGTCGCATTTCACATGACATTCTTAGGTTAGCCGAGCCTATTCCAGTTGCATTTTGCATGTGTTGCATTAGCCATCTTAACATGAACTAGGATCACGTATGATTTCTAACTAGTTTCTTGTTTTGGCTCGGAGTACACTGTGAGTGTTTATACTTTAGCATCTTGCATGTGTGTAAATGTTAACATGACAGTATGCTTGCCATGAGGCTAATTGCTTATGTGATATAACTGCCTGAATGCTTGTGGGTGAAGGTTGGGTTGCTTGAATTTGGATAATTCATTGAAATCCGTGATTTAGCCTACTTACGAGTAGCAAACTTCAAATTGCCTTCCAAACAAATGGATATGCAATGCTTCATCCCAAATTAAGCGATCTAGTCTATACTTGTGTGTTGTGCGCATCACCTAGTAATTCTAGCTAATTAACTGGAATAAGAACGCATGTGTTTTCAAAAATGAGATATCATGTTTAGTAGTGGCCGATCTTTGATCCGGCGAGCGGGGGTGCTCATAGCTGACCTTCCCCAATCGTACCCAAGTTCCCAAGCCGAGGCAACTTTGGTGATGACAAACACGCGACCTTTGGCAACGAGTCAGGGTTTCCTAAATTTCCCCAAAAATAAAATATTTAGGTGGCTACTCTGTATCTGGCAAATTAGTCCATGTTTGGCACTTCTTTCTTAAAAATCAGCTTTCCAAAACGATTTTCCGGATTTGGACTCTTTGGTGATTTATCAATCTTGGATTGTACTTTGCGAGATCAGATTAAGAACCATGACATTTGAGTCCGAACTGTAGTAAGCCCAAATGAATAAAACGGGATTTTTCCCAGGACGTTCGAGGACATCTACACCACCTCTCGTTTGGGAAATCAACTAGCTATTGACGGAAAAAAGTATGGTCGTGCTGAGTATGTAGGGCAAGAGTCCATTACCTTTAATTTGTCCGTGAACCATATCTGGGGAGGGATGAAAGAAAAGAGAGATGTATGTTGAGAGAAAAGTGAGAAAAGGGCTTTGAGAGAAAAACAGAGCATGAATATTGAGAGATGTGAAAAACATATATGAGATGGATGGGAAACATTACCTGAACAAGTAATGGACTCCCTGTGAATTTGGTGGTCTCTCGCCGATGAAAGGTGTCTAAGCCCATCAAAGTCTCAGCCAACACCAAACTGATGTAACTCTTGCCCTCTTTCAAACCTTAGGCAACTTCGATGAGTTGAATGCTAGACCCTTTGAAACTCGGGACAAGAAGGAAATGAGCTAACATGCACAAATAGAGGGCGTGTTGCCGAAAACCTCGCCAAAGAAGGTCACCTTGGTCACTGGCTTCAGAAAATTGATGGATTAGGCTAGGGATATCCAGCTCTCCGTTGTGCACTAAGGATCAGGCCTCGTGTAGAGTAAGCTCGCACATCCGTCCCAAAGCTTGGATGTGACCAAAATGGGGCTGAGGCAAGATTTCCTCATCGCGCCGGGAATCCATTAGCACTTGAAATTCTTCGATTGTTGGGCATACCTCTTGTCCCCCGAAGCTAAAGACGTACGTGATTGGGTTCTAACACGTTGCCGCGAGATGTAGGAACGGAAAACAAAACGGAGAACGACTCAGGAGGAATAGTGCATTTATGTCGAAACCCCAGAAATTCACCTTTTCTGAGCCATCCAAAGTTACGATCCAATCCGAGAGGTTTTGGGCAAGAAATGGCTTCATTTTTGGCAAAAACAGCAGCCAAAATGAGTTTTGGAGAAGAAATGATAAAAGTGAAGCCTTTGTAGAAGATAAGGCAGTGAGGGGAAGCCAGGTGGCAGCAATTTGGAGGTTCCTCACATTGGTGGCCGACCGGCCATTAGTGATGGCCGACAGGCCACCACTGGTGGCCAATAGCCTCTATTCATGGCCGACACTCTTCTTGACAGGTGTGCCATCTACCTCTGTGTTGGGCAAAATTGGAAGCATGTGTTTGCTTTGCTCTTTATGTCTTTTGTGGTCTTGTTTTGAGCCCTTTTGGGGCTTTAGCAAGGTCGTTGATTTTTATTCTTTTCGCTTTGCTTTGCTTATCGAGTTGTATTTGTGTCATTCCTGTTTATTGAGTTGTTTTGTTGTTTATCGAGTTGTTTCTATTTCGATTATCGAGTTGTATGTTGTGCTTAGAATTTCAGTTGTTGGTCAGTTCATTACCTGATTCAGGCTGTTGTGCCAATACCATGTTCAATTTTCATTATCAAATTCAATCTTGTTTTCATGCAAAATGTGGTGTTCATGATGCAAAATGCAACACTTTTTCAAAGAAAAGTTGGTTCTCATTCTGATCATGGTTGTGTTTTTACAAAAGTGCAGTACAAGTTTTTAAAGCAAATAAAATCTGTTTGAAACTGTACAATGTGCTAACAATACTAAACAAAAGAAACTAAGCAAAAGTACAAAAATCAGCGCTAGCCATCTCAGGCTCGAGTGGCCCTCTTCGTCCTCTTCTTGGGTGGGGACTCAGAGTTGTCTCCGTCAGTGCTGCTATCTAAACCTAGACCAGAACTGGAACCAGAGTCGTCGTCGCTCTCTACCTCAGGGCTTGACTCGACATCGTCCTCACTCTCGGAACCCGAGCCGACGTCGTCACCTCCACTCTCGGATGACTCTGACTGCAGACTCACTGCCTCCTCGGAGCCACTCGTCTCGGTGTCGTCATCACTCAGAATGAGCTCTGAAGGACCACTCTTGTCTTGGGTGCCCCTGGCTCTGCCTCGGCTGTGTGCTGGAGCTAGTTTGCCTCTCCTCTCCACTGTTGGAGGATTGCCGACGCTACTCTTGCCGGCGCACCCGATACAATTAGGACCTGAAAAGGGTAGTTGTCGTATGTTAGCCACAGTATGCGTATCAGATGCAAGTATGGTGTGCAGAATAAGCATATGCAGAAGTCAGGTACAGTGTATGAATACAGTATGGAAGTGCAGTATTTCAGATACAGTGTATCAGTATAGTGTGGGGAAGTTTTCAGTTGAAGTCTCAGGTGTGTCAGTGGAAATTTGATGACTGGAATCTAAGAAAACTAAAGAAATTAGCTAAATGCCGTGGAAGCTGAGCAGTGCCTCTCTCCTCAAAATTATGCCCTCAAATGAGGCTAGTAGCTCGAGTAGGTCCTCAGTGTATCCTGGGGGTGCCTACAAATGCATTGGGAATGATTAATGTCCAAAACGAACAAATATCAAAAAGAGATGGGAACACTAAAAAATGTGGTGCATACCGGGGATGTGTTATGAGCTCTCACATATCTGTGCCCAGCTGCTGCAGGCTCAATAGGGATCTGGTATGCCTCTCTAATATACCGCCAATAAGTGAGCGCAGTAGGTAGCTCCGGCCAGCCGGTCCTCTGCCCTGCCTGGGTAGCTGTAGACGTGCCCGTGAGGGCCTCACTCTACAGTTCGAACTCCTTTTTTGTTTGTTGCGGTTCGTAATCTGAACCAAAGAGTCTAACTCTGGCAAATCGTTTTGAAGAAAAACAGATTTTGAAAAAGTAGTGCCAAACATGGACTGCTTTGCCAGATACAGAGTCGCCACCTAAATATTTTTTATGGGGGAATTTAGGAAACCCTGACTCGGTGCCAAAGGCCACGTGTCCGTCATCACCAAAGTTGTCTTGGCTCGGGAGCTTGGGTACGATCGGGGAAGGTCAGCTATGAGCACCCCCTTTCGCCCGGTCTGAAGACCGGCCTCTACTAACCGTGATATCTTATTTTGAAAACTTTATGTGTTCTTATACCGTTTATTAGCCTAGATTTATTACGTTATGCGCACAGCAAACAAGTATAGACCAAATCGCCTAAGTTGGAACAAAACACTACATGTTTGTTTTGAAAACGGTTTGCTACTCGCAAGTAGGCTAAAATGAAGGTTTTGCCACCCTTAAGTGGGCTTTTAGAAAATACAGTTTTGCCACTATCTGGTGGGCTTAAAACTCACAGTTTTAATGCATTATTCCAATCTAGGTAATTTGACCTCCATCCACAGGCATTCAAGCAGTTATATCACATAAGCACTTAGCCGCATGGTGAGCATACTGTCATGTTAACATCCACACACATGCGATATGCTAAAGCATAAATACTTACATCGTACTCCGTGCCAAAACAAGAAACCAGTTAGCAAACATGCATGACCTAGTTCATGTTAAATGGCTAATGCAACACAGGCGAAGATGCAATTTAGAGTAGGCTCAGCTAACCCTAAAGATGGCATATGAAATGCACTTTATTCGATGCACGTATTCAATTTGGAATTGAAAATACAATGCAGTTTGTATGATGTACCGAGCCCGGTGCATGTCAACAAATGCATGGATGCACACATGCATTGCATAAGGTATGCTAAAATAAACGTGCCCTAATCTACCATCATAAGCAGGTAAATAAAAGGGAGAAAGAAATGGGGATTGGAAGACATACACACACTCACGCACACTTATTACAAATACGTCCTCGCTCGGAGGGACCAAAAGAATAATACAGTCCAAATACATAATGAATTATTACAGAATTTCAAATTATCAAATTAAATTTAATGTAAAAAGAAGGGGGCCTCAGCCCTGCCTCGGGATGCGCGAATGATGCATGCTCGAATCTGACTTGCCCGGAAACCCGCCCCATGGCACTGCTGCCTCTGTCTTTACTGCCCTGTCTCTCCAAAAAAAATTCCTAAGTCCCAGAATGCCTTCCTTTCATGCTGCTGCATACCACCGGCTGGAGAAAATATTCACCGGCTCTCCAAAATAGTCACCGGTCGTCTATGAGGTTATCGGCCACCTATATAGTGCCGGTCGGCACTATATAATGTCGGTCGGCACAAAATTCCTGCAGGAGACAGTTTTAACAGAAGCAGCAGACAAGCAATGCATGGCATGAATTTTTAGGCATATGTAAGCATGGCCAATGCTTCCCTATCATGTTTGGGACTCAAGGGAGCATGACCCTTGGTTCTTGGGCCATCAATTATGCATCTTGGTGCATGATAGCCTAAGGAACCAAGAGTGCATTTCAATGTAAAAAAGCATGCAAACACACAAATGAAACCAAGACCTTATCATGTGTTGGTCAAGGGCCTTGGGGACCAAGAGTTGAAACAAGTTGCACCACTTGTAGTGTGAACTTCCCTCAACCCTTATGCTTGGTTTGACAACCCCAAACCAAGCCATGAAGTGCATGTATGCAACATAGCTCAAATGATGCGACATGGGAATTAGGATGCAAGCACACCAAATGTCATGCAACTACCATGTTAAGCATGCAAAATGCTAGAATGTACAAGATGCAATTGTCATGCAAACATGGACCAATTCAAGCAATAAAACCAACATACCACAACACTTAATGAATCAATTAAGCAATAGACATGAGGCAAGTATGTGATGGTGGCCTAGACCACAATGGGGCAGCCCTCAAACCTCCCCAAAACAGTGGCAAAATGTGCCCAAAATGGTAGATCACTACTCATGCAAGCATGCAAACGAATGGGCCTAAAATCAAGGCATAAACAAGGGGTATTCCACCGCTACCAACATGACCACTCATGGCACGTATTAGGCATATGAAAACAGAGTCCTAGCATAAAAAAATACACCCAAATCCCTTGATATGGCAGCCTCAAAATGCTTTAAACATACAAGCATGTATAAGGCCTATTCCTAGGCATAAAAGGGCAACATTTCAAAGCATGAATAAGATGGTAAATGGAAACATATGGGCATGATATAGGGACTGAAATAGCGTATGAAAGGACTCCAAATCACTTAAATGGCCTAACCAATGCATGTTCATGGATCATATGCTCAAGACTAACCAGCCATCATACAAAACAAACATCTCAAGCATGCCAAAGGTGACTAAATCAGTGGCCCACAGCCTCTAATCATGGAAAAATGATGCTAAAACCATCATGGAATTAGGCTAAGACATGCAAAGAACATGGCCTAGATGCATGGCACACTTCTAAGCATAAGAGAGCATTACAAAGCAAGTATGAGAAGCATGCTAAAGGGTACAAATCCAACCTTGGACAGAGGTTAGATATGACCTAAAACACCCAAGAAAACTCTGAAATGAAGCCAAATGCAAGTATGCATACATGTTACCTTGTGAGCCAAAGACAAATGAAAGAAAAGGGTTAAGGGGAGAGGGGTGTCCCTCCCCTATATACGACTCCAAAATACCTCCCTCACCACTGAAAACCCACTGGTTTTCAGTGGTGAGAAGACCAAGAACACCAAGCAAATAAAGCCTTAAGAAAAGGCAACAAAATGGCCAAAACAAAGGCCTAAGAAGGTGAGCTTTCACTCAAACCACAAAATACCCTTAATAAATGTTCTTAAGCATGAAAATATAAGCCTTTTTTATGTTGGACACAAAGCTAAAAACACAAAGCAAAATAGGTAAAAACTAGTTGCAAAAATGGGGAAACTAAAGTAACTAGCTCACCCTTGAAGACTCCTTGAAGAACAAGTGATGTAGCCCTCCTCTAATGATCAAAACCAGTCCAAAACCACCACAAACAAACCTCCAAGTCCCTCAATCTCGGAGCTAGGTGTAATAGTGTGTGTAATGGTGTAAAAGTAAGGTAAAACACACTATATAGATCCAAAACACACACACAAGGATGAGAGAGATGGAAAATATAGAGAGAGGAAGTGTATAGAGATATATAAGCTCTGGTTTTTTTGTCTCTCCAATGGCCAACCCTCAGCCAAGAAGACAAGGCCTCCTCTTATAGAGGAGACAATTTTGTAAGCTTAGCCACTAAGCAAACAAGAGGCTCATCCCTCCATACACGTGTATGGAGGGGAAGCAAGTGCGATACAGCTACTTAAAAATATCTGAAAAAGCAACTCCACAGTAGTCGGCAGGGCAAAATTGTCATTTTGACAAAATTGACTGCCGACCGGCACAAAAGAGTGCCGATTGGCACAATATAGTGCCGATGGCAACACCAACCAGTCGGTGGCCTCTAGCCACTGCTGGTGGTGTGTGGGGATGCCTCACAAGGCATTCCCTACCCCTCCAAGGCAAAGCACAAGTGTTTGGTGCGAAACCAGACACAAAACGGTCAAGTTCGGAGGTCCTGAGGCAAGGCGCGTAGCCGAGAACTCTGGGAACTCCAAACAAACACGAACATGGATAATCACCGAGTGTTCAGGCGGTGACGTCCAGGTCTTTGAGGACGGTCAAAAATGGGGTGTCTACAGTTGCCCCTATTTGACAGAACTCGAAAGTCATAACAATGACGAGAGTGAATGTCAAAGCCCAGAGACGACCCATTTTTGACAAGGCCGAAGACTTGGACAGACATGCAAGACAAAACAAGGTATGCGCCCGAAGGCAGGGGCAAAATGCAAGACAATGCAAGAAGCCGAGCATAACTTACGGCCTATACAAAGAAAGCTGTAATGAAGCAATACATGCAACAGTTATAAGCTAGCATATGCCAATCTACACTACAATGCAGAAAGGATGTAAGAGAATTATGCAATTCTCAACACGTCTCACTCGGAGGATACAATACTTGTGCGGCTCGTCCGGTTGCACCGGCCTCAAATGAGCCGTACATACAATATCGTGCCTGCAAAGAAAACAAACTTAACAAGTACAATGTTGTTAGCAACATGCATGACAATGCAGTCGAAAGTGCGTGACGATGCATGCAATGTATATAGCAAGATAGTAGGCTTGAACACATATGAGTAAAGCAATGCACATATGCACGCAATGTGTATGGAAAGAGAACTTGAACACATGTGAGTAAAGCAATGCACACGTGCACACAATGTGTATATAAAGGAACTTGAACGCATATCAGTAAAGCAATGCACACATACAATGCAATGTGTATAGGCAGGAATTTGAACACATATTAGTAAAGCAATGCACGCATACAATGCGATGTGTATATAGAGAAACTTGAACACATATCAGTAAAGCAATGCACGCATACAACGCAATATGTATATAGAGGAACTTGAACACATATCAGTAAACCAAAGCGTGCATACAATGCAATGTGTATAAAAAGGAACTTGAACACGTATCAGTAAAGCAAAGCACGCATACAATGCAATGTGTATAAAAAGGAACTTGAACACATATCAGTAAAGCAAAGCACGCATACAATGCAATGTGTATATAGAGAAACTTGAACACATATCAGTAAAGCAATGCACACATACAATGCAATGTGTATATAGAGGAACTTGAACACATATCAGTAAAGCAAAGCGCGCATACAATGTAATGTGTATAAAAAGGAACTTGAACACATATCAGTAAAGCAATGCACACATACAATGCAATGTGTATAAAGGAACTTGAACACATATCAGTAAAGCAATGCACGCATACAATGCAATGTGTATATAGAGAAACTTGAACACATATCAGTAAAGCAATGCACGCATACAATGCAATGTGTATATAGAGAAACTTGAACACATATCAGTAAAGCAAAGCACGCATACAATGCAATGTGTATAAAGGAACTTGAACACATATCAGTAAAGCAATGCACGCATACAATGCAATGTGTATAAAAGAACTTGAAATTGATCATGGTAAACATGATGCTGGAATGCAACGTACTGCAGCTCAGTATGATTGAAATGATTTAGAGAATTCACAAGATATAAAAGGATACGGGAAGGGACGTCCTTCGCATGTCCCGAGCATCGCTCACAAAAGTTGTGGTACGAGGTCAACTCGAAGCTCCACTTATGTTCTGAAGGCGCAGTTCCTTGGACTGCCTTAAGTGATGAAGGTGCCAAATCACATGACTGACCCGAACAAGGGCGCAAAAGGTACGATGACCGAAAGGGGGGAGGTTACCAGTGTCAAACCCAGCACTCTGCTACCCTGCTATTCTTCTGCTTTACTTTCCTTTTTACTAGGAGTTTAAGCACATTGCACTGCCTCGGGCAGGTTTTATTTCTCAAAAGCGTGTGTTTTTTGCAAAACATATGATGGAAATGAAACAGCTGTTTGTTCAAAAGGTGTTACATTTACGTGTTCTATGCATCGCATCGCAAGGCATCACACAACAATGTGACTGAAATTGAAACTGTGTTTTGAAAACAAAGCATCGCATCGTAATAATCAGGTAGTAAACCAATTACAACTCGATAAGCAAAACAGGGGGACTCAGCAAACTAGCCAAATGCGAGTACATCCTAATAAACATTACAAAGACTTAAAGAGAGTGAAATGGAACTCGATAAGCAAATACGCAACAACTCGATAAGCAAATAGGCGCGCCCTCGTAAGAATTGATCACTGGAGGGCATTGGAAGTGGTGGGATTTTCCAATTTCCTAGCATAAACAGCTTAGAGGACAAAGGAGAGAACCACCGGCCCAGCAGAAAGGCTACCGGCCTTAAGGAATGGCCATCGGCCGAAAGGGTGACCCATCGGCCAAAAAAAGATGGCCGGTCGGCACTATAATTGGCCGGTCGGCACTTAACTGTCAGCACCAGCAGAATGTTGACATCTGTCCTTCACTCAATCTTATCTTCTTCAAAAGGGTCTCAACTTCGTGGTTTCCTTCATTTCCACACTGATTTGCTCCAAATGGAAGAATTTCTTGCCCAAAATCTTGCAACTTGGATTAACAACTTAGATGGCTCGGAAAAGCTGAATTTCCGGGCTTTCGGCATAAACGCACTATTCACTTTGCGCCGTACCCCGCTGCATTCTCCATTCCTCCATGCCGCGGCAAGGTTTTGGAACCCGGTAACACATGTCTTTAGCTTTAGCGGGCAAGAGGTGTGTCCCACTTTTGAAGATTTCCAAGCTCTAATGGAATCTGGGCGCAATGAGGAGATCCTGCCCCAACTTTGTTTCGGCCATGCTCAAGCCTTAGGACAAATGTGTGGGCTCTCAATGCCCAATGCTCGTTCTCTGATTTGTGACGGAACATTAGATGTTCCGAGCTTGGTTTGTCGTTTTTCTAAGATTGGTGATCGCGGTGACCATCACTGGCAAGGCTTTCGGCGACACGCCCTCTGTCTATGCATGCTATCTCATTTTCTGTTCGTCTCCGGTTCCGGAGGGCCTAGTGTCTGGTTGATTGAGGTTGCCCAAGGCTTGAAGGAGGGCAAAAGCTGCATTGCCATGATCCTGGCTGAGACATTGCTGGGCTTAGACGCCTTTTATCGTCGAGAGACGATCAAATTAGCAGGGAGTCCACTATTACTGCAGGTAATGTTTCCCACCCAATCTCACATTTATGTTTGCTCACATCACTCAGCCCTCAGGCTTGGTTTTTTCTCACAAAAGCCCTTTTCTCACTTTTCCTCTCATCGTACATCTCTCTATTCTTTATTCTCTCATTTTTCATCCCTCTCCAGGTGTGGTTAATGGATAAACTAAAGGTTGTGGATTCTTGCCCAACATATTCAGCTCGCGACTACTTCTTCAGGCGACGCCTAGTTGACGCCCTTGATGAGGGTTGGTGGTTTGAATGGATGTGCAGTGTGTCTGCAGACTGCATTGCTTGGCGGTGCCCTTGGCTTAATCTCCCGATGATGAGTTACAGCATGACCCGTCAACTTGGGATCCAATTGATTGGCTTGACTCACTGTGTCTTCTACTTCCCATTTCGTATCCTGCGCCAGTTTGGTCATGATCAGACTTGTCCGCTGGAAGGGATAGGGTACCCGGTTACATTCCCGATTCGAGGCGCACAGCTGGCCCGGTATGCCACAGCATGGAGGACGAGAGAACTCCTGGTCCCCGCTCCTACTTTCGGTTGCACTTTGTCTGATGAGTGCTTGGATTGGCTTAATGAAGAGGCACATGAGGGGCCCACTTTGGCATCAGAGGCTTCGACCAGCTCTGGGAGGGGGCGCAGGGACATTTGACTTGACCATGCCCCGGGTTTATTGCTTTATTAGTACTTTCAAGTTTTCTTTATGAATGTAATAAAAAGCAACTTCAATTGTATGCAAGAGCAAGAGAACTCTATTTGAAATCAATGAAATTGAAAGTTGTGGTACTGAAAATTTTCCGTTTTGGTCCAGAAATGGTCTTAGTTGTAAAAAGACTTATTTGAACAAAGTCATCTTTATTAAAACTTTTCAAAACTATTTTCGATATGGATCAGAACTAGACACGCTTGAGATCTGTCACTAAGATGCACAACCCCAGATCCTAGCAACTGGAAAGTTGTCCCTTGTTTGAATGGTACCGCGGCACTGTACGGCAACGGAAAGTTGCCCCTAGTCTGAATAGCACTGTACCGGAGATTGCGATAAATGCTGATGGGCAAAGATGACCAAGATGATCAAATGGACAAAGTTGATCAGGGAAGAGTTTATGGCTGAACTTCAAGACGAAGCTGCCTACGTATCCCAAAGATGGGAATCAAGCCTTACGTAGTTCAAGCTTGGGTTCACTCGAGTATTTTCACTCTCCTTTTGCGCTCTAACTTTCGCCAAGGCCGCCTTTTGCGGGTTTTCAACCTTGCGAGCTCAGTTTTTATACTTTCTAATTGTTTTGTGCTCTGAATTTTGCCTAGGTCGCCCTTTCGGGTTTTCGGCCTAGCGAGCCTCTCAGGGGTAATATTTCTTCAACTTGTCCATGTTGATCGGTTGGGAGAACTCTAGGCCATCTAGGTCCATCAGAACCACAGCTCCACCTGACCAGATGGACTTGATGATATAGGGACCCGTCCAATTAGGTCTGAACTTGCCCCTTGGGTCGTGGATGGGAGCTCGGTTGTCTTTGAGCACCAAATCTCCTTCCTTCAAATTCCTAGACTTAACTTTCTTGTTAAAAGCCCGGGCGATTCTGCGTTGATATCCTTGGACATGGTACAGTGCTTTTAATCTCCTTTCATCGAAGAGCATGAGTTCCTCGAATCTGCTCTGCTGCCAATCTGCCTCGGCTATCTGACACTCAGCCAATACTCGTAGAGACGGAACCTCAATCTCTATAGGTAGAACGGCCTCCATCCCATATACCAAGGAATACGGAGTCGCCTCGGTAGAAGTTCTAATTGAAGTTCGGTAGCCCCACAGAGCAAACGGCAATTTATCTGGCCAGTCCCGATAGGTTTTCACCATCTTCTGCAGTATGTGTTTGATGTTTTTGTTGGCGGCCTCAACTGCTCCGTTGGTCTGCGGCCGATACGTGGACGACTTATGAAAAGCCACATTGTACTTCTCCAACAAATCAATCACCACTTTCTTGAAGTGAGAACCATTATCCGAAATGATCTCATTCGGGACTCCATAACGGCAGATAATGTTGTTTCTGATAAACTTTGTGACATGCGAAGCCTTCAACACGGCATAAGATTGGGCCTCGACCTACTTCGTAAAGTAATCTATTGCTACCAAGATAAACTGATGCCCATTCGACCCCTTCGGAGTAACAGCTCCAATCACATCGATCCCCCAAACTGAAAATGGCCATGGCAACGTCATGTTGTACAGCTTTGATGGCGGGATGTTCATGCGGTTTGCATGAATCTGGCATTTGTGGCATCGCCGAACAAAGCTGATACAATCTTCCTCCATGGTAGACCAGTAGTAGCCCAGTCTGAGGATCTTTCGTGCCAGCATCACCCCATTCATATGTGCCCCACATTCTCCTCCATGGATGGCCTCCATCAGGCGCTTCGACTCTTCGGCTTCCACACACAGCTTGTGCATTCCCAGATGACCTCTTTTGTACAACTTACCCCCGCAGATGATAAACTGAACAGCCATTCTTCTGATTGCCCTCTTGTCCTTGGCATTTGCGCCTGGTGGATATGCCTCCTTTTCCAAGAAGTTCCATATATCGTGATACCAAGGGTTGTTATCCTGCACTTCATCTATGGCAGAGATGGACTCGTAGGCAGGTGCAAATTTCTGGTCAATAATGACTGGACGCATCCGGACCCCAGATGGGATGTCTATCATGGAAGATAGAGTTGCTAACGAATCTGCAAACCTGTTGTTCTCTCTTACTAGGTGAGTGAAATTTAGCTTTTTAAACTGAGGAATTAACAAATCCAAGGTCTGGTGGTAAATTATCATATTTTCCTCTTTTACTTTCCAATCTCCTTTAGCTTGAGACACAACTAGGTTCGAATCCCCAATGACGTCCAATCGCCTTGCCCCTAGTTCTAGGGCAGCTTCTAGACTGGCAATACATGCCTCATACTCTGCCTCATTGTTCGAGACTTTGAATCGAAGCTTGAATGCTAAAGGGATACGGGAATCGTCAGGCGCTATCAGCAACACCCCTATCCCATACCCGTATTGATTTGACACTCCGTCAAAGTACATCGTCCAAGTTTCATCTTCGATGTGCAGAATGGCTTCATCTAGGAACAGGTACTCAACCGCTTCATCCCCTTCAACCGGGTGGTCGGCAAGGAACTCTGCTACCGCTCTTCCTTTTACCGACTTGCGCGTCACATACTTGAGGTCAAATTCAGAGAGCAACAGCAACCAACGAGCTAGCCTACCCGTAAGCGCTGGTTTCTCGAAAAGATATTTGATGGGATCAAGTCGTGAAACCAACATTACAGAGTGAGCTAACAGGTAGTGCCGCAGCTTCCTGGTAGCCCATACCAAGGCCAGACATGCCTTCACCAGCGGAGTGTAGCGGGTCTCGTAATCCAGCATCTTCTTGCTCAGATAGTAGATGGCCCTTTCCACTTTATCTCCCGACTCTTGTGCGAGCATGCAGCCCATTGTAGTTTCAGTCACTGATAGGTACAGTATCAATGGTTTTCTCGGCTTTGGTGGTGACAACACGGGCGGGTTCTATAGATATTCTTTAATCTGTTCAAATGCAGCTTGGCATCGGCCGTCCCATTGGAACTTCTTTCCTTTCTTTAGAAGACCAAAAAGTGGTTCACAAGTTAAGGTTAGTTTTGAAATAAACCGCCTTATGAATTGCACTTTACCTAGAAAGCCTCGCACCTCCTTTTCAGTCATTGGTGGGGGCATTTCTAAGATGGCCTTGATTTTGGAAGGGTCGACCTCGATGCCCCTTTGTATAATCAGAAATCCCAACATTTTTCCCGCTGTAACACCAAATGTACACTTCTGAGGATTCAACCGCAGCTGAAATTCTCTGATCCTTTGGAAAAACTTTTGCAAGGCGATGTAGTGGCCCTCTCTTTCTTTGGACTTGACAATCATGTCGTCCACATACACCTCGACCTCTTTATGGATCATGTCATGTAATATTGTGGTTGCAGCCCGTTGATATGTAGCCCCAGTGTTCTTCAACCCAAATGGCATCACTCTGTAGTAATATGTACCCCACGGGGTGGTAAAAGCAGTCTTCTCCCGGTCTTCGGGTGCCATTACTATCTGATTATAGCCTGAAAAACCATCCATGAACGAGAGCAAAGCATGCCCCGCTGTGAAATCTACCAACTCGTCGATATGCGGCAAGGGAAAGTTATCCTTCGGACTGGCTCTGTTCAAATCCCTGAAATCCACACATACCCGGATTCTGCCATTCTTCTTCGGCACTGGAACAATGTTGGCCAACCAAGTCGGGTATTCAGATACCAGCAGGAAGCCTGCGTCAATCTGCTTGGTGACCTCTTCTTTGATTTTAATGGCCCAATCAGGGCGGATCCTTCTGAGCTTCTGTTTGACAGGTCGGGCCTCGGGGTCAAGAGGGATCCGGTGCTGTACAATCTCAGGATCGATTCCAGGCATGTCTTCGTAGGACCACGCGAAAACATCTTTGAAATCTTTTAATAAAGCGACTAAGCGCTCGCGTTCCTCTGAAGACAATGTGGACCCGATCTGGACCAGCCGCAGGTCCTTCTCAGTACCAATGTTCACGGTAGTGATTTCATCCATTAAGGGTTTAACAAACCTCTCCTGCTCTTGTTCAATTAGTCGTTGCAAAACCGGAGGAATTTCATCCTCGTCGTTTTCATCAAAATTTTGAAAGTCCTGATTTAAGCAATAAACCAAAGGCACAGAAAAGTACTCGAAAACGACAGTCACCTCATTCTCATTAGATACTTCCGAACCGTCCAATTCTTCTGTTACAACCGACTCAAAAGAGAAAGAAAAAGACGACCTGGACAAGACTGTGGCATCCGGGTTATCACCCCCAGGAATACCGAACTCAGACTCAGACGAGCTGGAACCTGATTCCGACTCACAAGACTCGGTGGAATCAGATTCTGGCTCACTACCTGACCCGGTGCTGCTTGACAAAAATCCCTCCTCGTACTGCTAGGTGAGGGAGGGTGTGATGGATGCATCCAAAATAGCTGATGGTAGGCCCGCAGCCGTTTCATCTCCGATCATGGACACCGAGGAGTCATCCCCCGAGCACACCTGGTTGATCAAAGGATCTGAAAGTAGACATGCCAGTGCTACCCTCATTTCAAACTCTGTGTTCGCAGATTCCACTTCCTTGCTATGCTCAGTCTCAACTGTTGGGTCTGTCTGCTTTTCAACAACATCATCCCCAGATAACTGTAGGTCAAAGAAAATTTCGAACCCCGGCATGCGCTTCTTTTCTTCATTCAGCCATGGCTCAGGAAAACCACAGAATGGAAAGTCTTCCCCCTCCCGGACGAAGCGTCCGTTCAGGGTACCTTGGATGGGCCGATGCATCAATTCAAAAGGTTTCTCCATCTTTTTTGCTTTGGCTCTTCCCGCCATCTCTTTTCCTTTTCTTACCCAATCTTCCTTGGTGGGTAGATAACCCAGGCCGAAGGTATGGGGGTTGTGCGGCACTTCGGCCAACGCTGCAATGCCCTTACGGCCACTCTTCCCTAATCCCATCCCGGGGATGTATTGGAGCTTGTTCATGAGGTACACTGCTTGAGCACTGGCGTATATTCCTTCGTTAGCGGCCATGATATTCTGTACAACCTGAGCCTCGGCCAAGGTAAAACCTGATATGAACACATCTTCCATGCCGTGCTCGATCTCTAGAACAGGTGTGCATACTTCCGGTGGTGGGTGGATTGATGAATTCCCAAAGACAATGGCTACTCCCTTCCCATAGGGGTATTTCACCATTTGATGTAAAGTAGATGATACTGCCTTCACCTGATGCAGCCACGACCGCCCTAAAAGCAAATTGAAAGTTGCGGGAACTTCTAGGACATGGAAATCTATCTCGTGCTGCCCTGGCCCAACCTTTATCTGAACTTTAATTGTTCCCATTACTTCTCTACTTGTATTGTCGTACGCCCGGATGACTTGGGTTGTTGGTATGAAATTTGCAGTTTTCAAGCCAATTGCATACGCTGTCCTCGCTGGGCAGACGTTGATGGCAACCCGGTATCGACAAGTACCATCGGTATCCACTTATCTCTACATTCCACGGAGATGTAGAGGGGTGTATTGTGATTTACGCCCTCAGGTGGAAGTTCTTTATCCGAAAAGGTCAATGCTAGGGAACCTCCTCCCGGGAAGACCAGTCCAACCAGCTGCTCTGGTGTAGTCTCTATGGAGAGTTTGGCCTTATCCATGGCTGTCAAAACAGCCTGCCTGTGTACTCGCGAGGCCATGAGCAGTCCCCAAATGGAGATGTCTGCTTATATCTTTTTCAGCTGCTTGAGTACAGCTTCTTCCTCAAGTTGCTTCTCCTTTTACTTCTCAGCTTCTCTATCCTTCCCCGAGGCCTCTGGCTGATCCAAGTGTGGGGGCTTGAAATATCGCCCACTCCTCGTCATGTGGTCGACCTCTCCAAGGTACCAAGTGTTATCAGGTTGGTTATTCCCCCAATCTTCATCCGTGTGGGCAAGACATAGGTCCTCATCTTCCCACCACATTCCATCAGCGGCCGACAGACACCTGTCCGGCTCTGGTATGACTGTTCTTGCGATCGTAGCACCTTCTATCCACCTGCCTGTAGTATTCTCGTTTCCTGTGCACACAGCAATTTCAACTCCCACATGGGCCTTTGCTTTCCTGATTCTCTCGGAATCTTCAAAACTTGCTTGTTCTGACATGACTGACTGTTCAATCATCTCCGTACTCAAAATATTCTAATCTCGGGCGAAATTCTTGACACCGGCGCCCCCCGGCGATGTGTTCTGCTCTTCGACCCTTCCGGCCGTCGCTGATATTCTCATTCCTGCTAAACTCTGCTTTGCCTGAAATTCTCCTACCACATCGGGCTGATCATCCAACCACCCGGTAACTTCCGCTGAATCCTCATAATCGAACCACGCAACTGCCGCGTCCTCTGGGTATTGGTCACTGTAAAATTGGAAATCGGCCAGGTCCTCCCCTACAGCTGTTACATTATCTGTTCCCTGTCCCAGACCATCCCCTTGGATCACACACAACTCTCCTCCTGTTGGCAATTCTACTCCGAGCCCATCTTGGCCTTTTGATGAAATGTAGTCACTCGGACTATATGTCTTCCCAACGTAACTCCCAGATTCCGCAGACTCTGACTCGACAACCTGTTTCTCCTTTGGAATCTCCCTTCCCCTGTTCTTGGCGGTCACTGCCGCTGGCTTAGATTGGGTCATGGAGATGTCCATCATGCACAAGTTGGTGCAATCAGGGAGGAACACCTCTGGTTTAGGTAGGTGGGTAGGTGTGATATAGATACTAGGATCGTAGGACACGGTCCCAGTATGGATGAAATTAAGCCTTTTGGGTGGTGGAGCTTGGTTATGTGCGGGGAGGGGATTTGTAGTGACATTGGGTTTTTTGGGATGCAAAATCACCCCATTGTCGATGAGATCTTGAATCTCATGGCGTAACCAATAGCACTGGTCGGTGTCGTGACCGTGCTGCTGGTGAAACGCACAATACTTGGCCGAGTTATGGGTAGGAGGGAGTTTTTCTGGTAGGGGCCGCGGCTCTAGGGGCTTCAGGTGCCCTTTTTTGATCAAAACCCCCAGAGCTTTGGATAGGGGCATATATAGTGGGGCGGAGGTTCTGGTGTTTCTAGGTGGGTATTTGGTTGTTTGTGGGTTGCTTCCGGACGTGCCGGAGAATGGCGCAGCTGCCGTATTTCTTGGAGGGGGGTTGGCGGTGACCATGCTTACTTCGGTGGCTCTCGTAGTAGTAGTGCCACTCGAGCCTGCATTGCTACCACGATTGAAAGTTCGTCGGGGTTGCTCCCGGTCGTTATCAATCAAGCCTTGCTTCAAGACATCTTCAATCTGCACTCCCATTTCATGTAGGTCAGAAAAAGTAGAAAAGGGGAGTACTATCATCTTTTGCATCAATTTCGGTTGAAGATTGCGCACAATCATCTGAATCTGGTCTTTGTCCGTAGGCCTCAAGGTCATCATTGAAGCCTTGGCCCTCCATCTGGTTACAAACTCTGAAAAACTCTCCTTAGGCTCTTGCCTAGTCGTCTCGAGATCACGGGTCGTAATCTCAATCTGTGTATTATACGAATACTGTGCGATGAAGGCCTCAGCCATTTCGTCCCAATTCCTCTTGACGTCATCTTCTAGCTTGGCATACCATATGGTCGCCACACCCGACAGGGTCCGGCCAAACAAAGACAACTTCTGAAGCCTACTGAGGCCCATCGGTCTTAGAACATCTGAAAACAGTCTCAAGTGTACCATGGGGTCCCCGGACCTGTCAAATCGATCAATATGAGGCATTTTGAATCTGTCGGGCAGCGTCACAGCTGCGTCAGTGTAACCATCTTCAATGTTGGGGATAGTCTTGACCCCTTGGGATCTCTTGAACAACTTTTCAAGATTGCTCAACTTTAGTGCGGTGGGATCAGTCTCGAACTCAAAGGGAGAGTTCGGTAGGTTGGTGGGTGTCTTTGATAGCTGAGGTTGGATTTGAGGTAGGGTTGGAGGTGGGGGTGGTCCTGTGGGCAGTTCTGTATCAGTCTGAACATTGGCTGTCTCCCCGACATTAGGAACTCCTGGTGGGGGAGGAGCTTGATGCGAAGCGGATGCTCCGGTTTGCTGCTCTAGCCTGGCAATTGTCTCTGCCTGTTCCCTCACAACTGTGGCCTGTTGTCTGGCGAAATTTGCCTGACAGACGGCATCCTACTGCATTGCTTTCATGCTTTCTTGAAGGTGGCGCACCATCTCCTCCAAACTAGCCATGCTATCCTGCTCTGGTTGGATTACTGGTATGTATTCTCTCTCTGTTGGTGACACAGAATCCTGATCCCTACTGAACACAGGTGGGGTAGATAAAGCCCTCTGAACTGACTGCTGTACTGATGTCCTCTGCCTGACTGACCTCTGTCTAGTAACCGGGGGTAGTGAGTAGTACACTGGTTGTCCGTCTATCAGATCCTCAGATCGAAGGAGTCGACGGCCTCTAACCCAGGGTGCTTGGGGGATATCTATCGGGTCGGTAGCAATCGTGCTCAACTACCTAATAAAGAGATAAATAAAGCGTATAAATAAACAGACAATTGGACAGCACAACGGCATAAAATAAACATACAACACACGGTTTGGATGACACGCTGAACTTGATACATTGTTCCTTAAATACTAATCACTGTTTCTGAATCATTGCCCCCAAGTCTGAATCTTGTACCCACAGATAACTGATTTCCCAAAATACTGTTACTGGTGCCCTCAGGCCGGATACCCAATCTTGCAAACTGATATGTGTGTTCCTGTAGAGATATACTCTGAAAGCACATAGCAGATAAATGAGGACCAAAACACCCCTATGTTGGGGTAGGGTTTCCCTGTCCTATTTTGTTAGGAGCTAGGGTTTCACTATGCACACAGTGGTTTCAAACAACCTATATCAGGTAAGCAACCTGTCCTAATTTGGAATGGTCACTACGGATTCCGAATATGCACTAGGTCGAATGGTCAAAAAGGGTGCCCCGGTAAAACCGGGGTTTGTGTTCCCATACTGGCAGAGCCCGCAACCGGTCAGCCTTATGGACATGCCTTGACAAGACAAGCCTCCGGCAAACCGCTCAGGAATAGCAGATGGCCAACACGGTATCCTAGGCGCACCAATGCACATGCAATGCAAAGAAACACATAAGTGTAGTAAAAAACGGATATCACGAGTTCGAGTCAAGCTCTCTAAAAATCCCCAGTAAAGTCGCCAGAAACTGTAGACGTCCCCGAACGCGCCCAAGAGGATGACTCCCGTTAGGCTCGGCTAACCCTAAAGATGGCATGTGAAATGCACTTTATTCGATGCACGTATTCAATTTGGAATTGAAAATACAATGTAGTTTGTATGATGTACCGAGCCCGGTGCATGTCAACAAATGCATGGATGCACACATGCATTGCATAAGGTATGCTAAAATAAACGTGCCCTAATCTACCATCATAAGCAGGTAAATAAAAGGGAGAAAGAAATGGGGGTTGGAAGACATACACACACTCACGCACACTTATTACAAATACGTCCTCTCTCGGAGGGACCAAAAGAATAATACAGTCCGAAAATAATACAGTCCAAATACATAATGAATTATTACAGAATTTCAAATTATCAAATTAAATTTAATGTAAAAAGAAGGGGGCCTCAGCCCTGCCTCGGGATGCGCGAATGATGCATGCTCGAATCCGACTTGCCCGGAAACCCGCGCCATGGCACTGCTGCCTCTGTCTTTACTGCCCTGTCTCTCCAAAAAAAATTCCTAAGTCCCAAAATGCCTTCCTTTCATGCTGCTGCATACCACCGGCTAGAGAAAATATTCACCGGCTCTCCAAAATAGTCACCGGCCCTCTATGAGGTTATCGGCCACCTATATAGTGCCGGTCGGCACTATATAATGCCGGTCGGCACAAAATTCCTGCAGGAGACAGTTTTGACAGCAGCAGTAGACAAGCAGTGCATGGCATGAATTTTTAGGCATATGTAAGCATGGCCAATGCTTCCCTATCATGTTTGGGACTCAAGGGAGCATGACCCTTGGTTCTTGGGCCATCAATTATGCATCTTGGTGCATGATAGCCTAAGGAACCAAGAGTGCATTTCAATGTAAAAAAGCATGCAAACACACAAATGAAACCAAGACCTTATCATGTGTTGGTCAAGGGCCTTGGGGACCAAGAGTTGAAACAAGTTGCACCACTTGTAGTGTGAACTTCCCTCAACCCTTATGTTTGGTTTGACAACCCCAAACCAAGCCATGAAGTGCATGTATGCAACATAGCTCAAATGATGCGACATGGGAATTAGGATGCAAGCACACCAAATGTCATGCAACTACCATGTTAAGCATGCAAAATGCTAGAATGTACAAGATGCAATTGTCATGCAAACATGGACCAATTCAAGCAATAAAACCAACATACCACAACACTTAATGAATCAATTAAGCAATAGACATGAGGCAAGCATGTGATGGTGGCCTAGACCACAATGGGGCAGCCCTCAAACCTCCCCAAAACAGTGACAAAATGTGCCCAAAATGGTAGATCACTACTCATGCAAGCATGCAAACGAATGGGCCTAAAATCAAGGCATAAACAAGGGGTATTCCACCGCTACCAACATGACCACTCATGGCACATATTAGGCATATGAAAACAGAGTCCTAGCATAAAAAAATACACCCAAATCCCTTGATATGGCAGCCCCAAAATGCTTTAAACATACAAGCATGTATAAGGCCTATTCCTAGGCATAAAAGGGCAACATTTCAAAGCATGAATAAGATGGTAAATGGAAACATATGGGCATGATATAGGGACTGAAATAGCGTATGAAAGGACTCCAAATCACTTAAATGGCCTAACCAATGCATGTTCATGGATCATATGCTCAAGACTAACCAGCCATCATACAAAACAAACATCTCAAGCATACCAAAGGTGACTAAATCAGTGGCCCACAGCCTCTAATCATGGAAAAATGATGCTAAAACCATCATGGAATTAGGCTAAGACATGCAAAGAACATGGCCTAGATGCATGACACACTTCTAAGCATAAGAGAGCATTACAAAGCAAATATGAGAAGCATGCTAAAGGGTACAAATCCAACCTTGGACAGAGGTTAGATATGACCTAAAACACCCAAGAAAACTCTAAAATGAAGCCAAATGCAAGTATGCATACATGCTACCTTGTGAGCCAAAGACAAAGAAAAGAAAAAGGTTAAGGGGAGAGGGGTGTCCCTCCCCTATATACGACTCGAAAAATACCTCCCTCACCACTGAAAACCCACTGGTTTTCAGTGGTGAGAAGACCAAGAACACCAAGCAAATAAAGCCTTAAGAAAAGGCAACAAAATGGCCAAAACAAAGGCCTAAGAAGGTGAGCTTTCACTCAAACCACAAAATACCCTTAATAAATGTTCTTAAGCATGAAAATATAAGCCTTTTTTATGTTGGACACAAAGCCAAAACACAAAGCAAAATAGGTAAAAACTAGTTGCAAAAATGGGGAAACTAAAGTAACTAGCTCACCCTTGAAGACTCCTTGAAGAACAAGTGATGTAGCCCTCCTCTAATGATCAAAACCAGTCCAAAACCACCACAAACAAACCTCCAAGTCCCTCAATCTCAGAGCTAGGTGTAATAGTGTGTGTAATGGTGTAAAAGTAAGGTAAAACACACTATATAGATCCAAAACACACACACAAGGATGAGAGAGATGGAAAATAGAGAGAGGAAGTGTATAGAGATATATAAGCTCTGGTTTTTTTGTCTCTCCAATGGCCAACCCTCAGCCAAGAAGACAAGGCCTCCTCTTATAGAGGAGACAATTTTGTAAGCTTAGCCACTAAGCAAACAAGAGGCTCATCCCTCCATACACGTGTATGGAGGGGAAGCAAGTGCGATACAGCTGCTTAAAAATATCTGAAAAAGCAACTCCACAGTAGTCGGCAGGGCAAAATTGTCATTTTGACAAAATTGACTGTCGACCGGCACAATATAGTGCCGATGGCAACACCAACCAGCCGGTGGCCTCTAGCCACTGCCGGTGGTGTGTGGGGATGCCTCACAAGGGATTCCCTACCCCTCCAAGGCAAAGCACAAGTGTTTGGTGCGAAACCAGACACAAAACGGTCAAGTTCGGAGTTCCTGAGGCAAGGCGCGTAGCCGAGAACTTCGGGAACTCCAAACGAACACGAACATGGATAATCACCGAGTGTTCAGGCGGTGACGTCCAGGTCTTTGAGGACGGTCAAAAATGGGGTGTCTACAGTAGCCCCTCTGCTACGAGCTCTGCTTGCTCAGGTGACTCGAGCTCTCTCTCTCTCGCAGCTAGAGCCCTTGCCTTCTCATCTCCATGAATACTGGTCAGAGGCGGCATCAAGTGTGTCTGAATAAATGTCGAATTATCCCCCTCCCCATAAAAGTAGTCGGCCTCCAAGCCCTCCGTGAACTGAATCATCTCCTAGAAGGTGAGTCTCTCTATAGATCTCATAGATGGTGGGGTTGGAATGGGAATTACTTGCTCAGGTAAACCCATGGTCTCATGCAAGAATCGCTCCCCTAGAAACCAGGCTCAACAAATCGGACCCTTAAACATAAGCCGAAAATGGGAGGTCCCCCTAAGCTCCAGCGTACTGGTCCCTGACTCCGGCCGGCATCGTCACCCAGGGCTGCCAAGTGAATTGTAAACAGAGAATGCGCAGATTGTTAGCTGCCATCAAATATTGCAATATGAATTAGAGCTGAAGCAAAAATAACTGTGGGTTTTGAGTTAACTCCGCGGCAGTCCCTGTGTCGAAGTATCGACGGAAGAATGAAAAGGTCTCCCGGGTCCTCCACAAGCATCTGCCGTCATATCGGTGAGAGTATGGTACAACTGAGGCCATCTCCATCTCTAGCTCCGAAGTATACAGTGTATATAAATATAGAGAATGCAGAATGCAGAAATGCAGAATGAGTGTGCAGTGTACAAAGAATGCAAAATGCAGAATGCAGAAAGCAGAATGAGTGTGCAGTGTACAGAGAATGCAGAATGTAGAAAACAAAATGCGTGTGCAATGTACAGAGAATACAGAATGCAGAAAGCAGAATGTGTGTGCAGTGTATAGAAAATGCACAGTAGAAAGCATTGAAAGGGAAAGCAGAAAATGTAAAGCAGGAATGTAAAGCATACCTCCCAGGCTCGCCAATAGCCTCCTACCCTCTCTTAGCTCTTGCGGGATATCAAGCTCATATAGCCATACAATGTGGCTAAGCCAATGCTACCCCAATCATAGAGCCGGACCTGCGGTAAATCTACCAAGGCGCTCAGAAGATATAATCCTACAGTGTTCGCCTTGTTCGCGAACAAGATGGTGCTAAAGAGGAACATCAAAAAGCCTCGGGTGTAATGCTTGGTCTCCTCTGGGGTCTCTGGCTTTCTCCCTCGGAACTGCTCTACAAACCAACTGTATCGTACCATCCCTAATCGGAAGAAAGGCGGGCAAACCCCTAATAGGTAGATCTAGGCGGCCTCCCACTCGCCCATGTCCATATCATAAGGAATCCGATGACCGCCTACTTCTAAGCCAGTAAGCATGGAGAAGTCATAGGAAGTCGTCGTCATCTCCCCAGCAGTAAAGAAGTGGAAAGAGTTGGTAGTATCCCTACCACCTCTCTACCAATACTCCAAGTAAAGGCCGACTTGCAATATGGCGTGATAGCCCCGTGCAAAATATGCTAAAGCTGGCCTCATCGATGATGTGGCGCACACCGACAGGGAGCTCCATATATCAGTCCCTAGCAAACATGGCTCCATAGCCTCTAATAGAACAAGACTCCTCATGTGGTCAGAACAATGATAGACAGTGATATGAGAACAGGCAGGTGAAAAGGCAATGTAAGAAATACGGTACAAGAGTGTAATTTGGGCAAGGCATATAATGTACATTGAAGGAAAGGTGAATACAGTGTATACCTCGGTAGCGCCGTAAGATAAATGGGAGTTCGGCTCACGAAGCAAGAGGTCCTCTGGTGCACCTCGCGCAAACCTGCTAAAATGCCGAATACTCTGGGTTGGTAGCTCATCCGTCTGAGGATGGTATGTCATCGGATCAAAGGGGTGCACCCCCAGCAGTAATAGCTCTGGCTCAGGCTCCGCCTCCATCTCCAGAGATAATTGGGGTGGAACCTTGAACGGAGCCCCATCATGAGGTATATCATCCGCTATTTGGAAAGGAAACGGAAAAATCCATGAAAAGTGAAGAAAAATGGAGGAAATAGGGAAAACTTTGAAAAAGTCAAACCCTAGGAGAGAGAAAATGGGAGAAAAAGTCAAAGCCCAGAAAAGGCGCCAAACCCAAGAGGAACTCGAGGGAAACAAGCCTCAAGTGGTGAAACTCCAAGAAAAAGCACTGAAATCAAATTTTGATCGGTTCAAAACAGAGTAAACTAAGAGGGTTTAGCGAAGAAAATGTGCGTGGGACGTTGGAAAACACGTATAAAGCTCAGATCTAGAGAGGGAAAGTGTTTAGAGGGAGGATTTTCAGCCTTTAAGAAGTACGGAAATGAAGTATGGAAGAGTGTATATAAAGACCCATGGTGAAAAGACCAAAATGGGCTCGATCTGCCATCGGTGGCCGACTAGCCACCAGTGGTGGCCGACAATCTTTAAGGGTGGCTGACACCCTCCTCTTGTGGCCGTCCAGTGCCCAGTGTTCCTCCATTGAGTCTTAATACTATTTTGTGTCTTTGTTTCCTAAGAAGTGCATGGAAAGGTCATTGTTGAGTTCAAATTCTCTCTGCGGAAGCTCAAATCGTGTTTTCAGTACACGACGTTCATCACTTGTTAAATGAGGTGTATCCTTTTTTCATATTGCAACTCTCCCGAGAGGTAAATCGGAAAGTTGCTACTGAAGTTGTTTCGATAGAATACGCTTTCATTCTTGCGTAGACGGTGCATCTCTTCATTACGTATGTAGAATGTGCATTTCACATATGCTGTTGCACAGAATGCGCATTTCATCATTGAATGGAACATGCTGTCAGTCGTGCATAAAACATGCATTTGGTACTTAGTAGGGAACATGCTGTGAATCATGCATAGAACATGCATTTTGTACTTTGCATAGAACATGCTGTCAGTTATGCATAGAACATGCATTTGGGTACTTGGTGTAGAATATGCCTTCATGTAGCATTTTGTCTCGATTGTTTTCTTTGTATAGAACATGGATTCTTACTGTATCGCATTTGTTGAGGTTTACACAGTCAAACGATATTGTATGTATGATTCATTCAGTGGAGCCAACGTAGTCAAACGATATTGTATGTATGTTTCATTCAGAGGAGTTCCGGGTAAAATCACTCATGCCCTTCGAATCGTTTCCTTTTACCTCTTCTTCCTCTCGCATGCAATGCATTAGGAATGCAAATCAGTTAAAAACATTTGGGTACGTCCCGGTGTTCACATCACCTCTTATTCCTCTCATGTGCAATGCGTTAGGAATGCAAATCGGTTAAAAACATTCGGGTATGTCCCAGTGTTCACACCACCTCTTCTTCCTCTCCATGCAACGCGTTAGGAACGCAAATCAGTTAAAAACATTCGGGTACGTCCCGATGTTCACACCACCTCTTCTTCCTCTAGCATGCAATGCGTCAGGAACGTAAATCGGTTAAAAACATTCGGGTACGTCCCGGTGTTCACACCATCTCTTCTTCCTCTCATGTGTAACGCGTTAGGAACGCAAATCGGTTAAAAACATTCGGGTACGTCCCAGGTGTTCACACCATCTCTTCTTCCTCTCATGTGTAACGCGTTAGGAACGCAAATCGGTTAAAAACATTCGGGTACGTCCCGGTGTTCACACCACCTTTTCTTCCTCTCGCATGTAACTCGTTAGGAACGCAAATCGGTTAAAAACATTCGGGTACATCTCGGTATTCACACCTCCTCTTCTTCCTCTCACGTGCAACGCATCAAGAATGCAAATCGGTTAAAAACATTCAAGTATGTCCCGGTGTTCACACCACCTCTTCTTCCTCTCGCATGCAATGTGTTAGGAATGCAAATCGGTTAAAAACATTCGGGTACATCCCGATGTTCACACCACCCTTCCTCCTCTCACGTGAGACGCGTTAGGAATGCAAATCGGTTAAAAACATTTGGGTGTGTCTCGGTGTTCACACCATCCTTTCCTCTTCATGTGTGCAGCGCGCTAGGATCTCGGTTGAGACCTCGGGTGCGCCCGATGGTTATGTCGCTCTTCGCCTTTTCCTGCATGTCGCATGGTTAAATTTGCATAATTTTCTTACATCCTTTTTGCATGAAATGTGGTTTGGTTCAGTGATTTCCACGTGTGGCGTGTTTACTTACTTCTTTTATGTTTGAGGTTTCTATACCTTGTTTCAATTTGTTTAAATTGTGGCATTTATGTGCATAACATTTGCATTTAATGTTTCATCACAGCCTCATTGCATAATCATAAGTTATGTTCCTACATCGTGCATTTCACTTGCATCCTGCCCCAAAACTACTCTTGTTTGATTCCTTGCAAAGGGATACGTAGGCGGCCTGCGGGCGCAACCATTTGTTTTTGACTTGTTTGTTTGTCCAAGTCTTCGGCCTTATCAAAATGGTTTGTCTCTGGACTTTGACATGCACTCACGTCATTTCATGACTTCCAAGTTCTGTCAAAGAGGGGCAACTGTAGACACCCCATTTTGACTAACCTCAAGATTTAGACGTCATCGCTTGTGCACTCGATGATTGTGATTGCATGTGTAGCTCGACTTGTTCGGGCCCCCTCTCGGAAGCTCGAATTGGTCCTACAGTTCGGACTCCCTGCGGTCCTGAATCTAATCTCACAAGTGCAATGTGAAACTGATAAACACCAAAGAGTCCAAATCTTGGAAAATCGATTTTAAATCAAATAATGCCAAAAATTGGACTGCTTTGCCAGATACAGAGTCGCCACCTAAATATTTTTTTTTTTAGAGAAATTTAGGAAACCTTGACTGGTGCCAAAGGCCACGTGTCCATCATGACCAAAGTTGCCTCGGCTCAGGAACTTGGGTACGAGAGGGGAAGGTCCTAAAATGAGCACCTCCGCTAGCCCAATCAAAGATCGGCCTCTACTAATCATGATATGCTTTTTATAAACATTATGTGCCCTTATTCTGGTTTATTAGACTAGCTTTACTATGTAACTGCACATGAGTAGATATAGACTATGTCACAAGAATTGGAATAATTCAATTTCATGTTTGTTTTGTGAAAATGGTTTGAATTTGCCACCCTCATGTGGGCTTAAAGATGCGGTTTTGCCACCAAACAAAGTGGGCTTAAAACATGATTTGTCACTTTACAAAGTGGGCTTAAAACATACATTTTGTTGAATCGTTCCAACTCAAACAACAAGCCTTCATCTACAGGCATTCATGCAGTTCAGCATTTAAGCACATAGCCTTATGGCAAACATGCTAGACATAGCAACTTTCACACGCATGCAAGTATGCTAAAGTGTAAAAACTCACCTAGTACTCTAAGCTAGGATCAAAATGAGTTAGAAAAATATGCATGATTCCTAGCGATACAAAATGTCTAATGCAACACATGCAATATGCAACTAAATAGGCTCGGCTACTTAATGACATATGATTTGCAACACTTTGATAGCATGCTTTGAAACACATATTCAAAGAAATATTGAAATTACAATGCAGTTTGAATGATGCGTCGAGCCTTGGTGCATGCAAGACAAATGAATGGATACAAACATATAAGCATAAGGTATGCTAATTGAAAATGTCCCTAATCTAACCATTAAAAGCGATTAAATAAAAGGGAGAAAGACGTGGGGTTGGAAGACATACACACACTCATGCACACTTATTACAACAACATGCCCTCGCGAAGGAGGATCCGAATGAATAAACTAACTAGCTATGCTAATTAAGCTAAATATTACAACTCAAAAATGAATTAACTAACTTATTCTAAGCTAATTAAATATTACAAATTGAATTAAGCTAATTAATTACAAAACAAATTAATTAACTAAACAGTTACAATACTTGCATGAATTAGCTACAACTAATCTAAGCAAAGCACCTAAATGGCCTCGAGAAACGAGGGATGCATGGATGCTCAGTTTTCTCCCCGAAAAAGCCACTGCCTTGCCACTGAATGCCTCTGTTTGTGAATTTGAACACTGAAAATTATGCCAACGTCCAGAATACCTCTGCTCCACCTCAGGAACACACTGCTAATTTTCACTGGTGGCCGGTCGGCTACCACTGGTGGCCGGTCAACCACTGATGACATGAACTCCTCTTTTGTTGCAGCAGAGAGCAGACAGAGCAAAACAGTGTATTTTTATAGGTTTGTGTGTACTATTACACTTCTTGTCATCAAACAACCTCAAAGAAGTGTAGCTCTCGGCTCTCAAACCATCAACCAAGCATTTCTATGCATGATGGCCAAAGAACCAAGTTTGTACAAGCTTAATGAGTGTAAACAAAACTCAAAAGACCACCACCCTATCATGTATGATCAAGGGGGATGGTAACCAAGGAAAGTGGCACATTTCATCACTTTGAGTATGAAATGTCCCATTTTCCTTGTGTTCGAATTAATGTCCAATTCGAACACATGCAATGCAACACGAAAGATGTTTATGTTGCCTCTTTTACTTTGTTCCTTTTGTTTACTCATTTTAGTTACCAAACCATTCTTTAATTGATCAGGTCCAAAAGTAAGTGTCTTCTAAATAGAAAGAAGTGTCAACCAAGGGATGATGTAAGGCAAGAGAGAGTTCATGCCATTGAAAATGAACCCTCAAAGAGGATTAAACCATTAAGCAATGAACTCAATCTCAAGCTTAAAGGATCCCAAACTTGAAACCACTCTCAAAAGAAATAAAAGGGTGAAACAAAAGAGTATGTGGTAGAGCTTATGATGCTGAAATTACAGTGCAAAATAGCACTACAACATGCAAGCAACTCAAGCAATTCATGTTTAAAGGCCTAAAACACTAAACTAGTGAAGCCCTTTTACACTACAACTACACAAAAGACTACTCACACAACAAAAACAGCCTAAAACAGAGCTGAAGTAGCCCAAATCAGAGGCAAAAACATGCTGAAATTAAGCTACAAAATGTTAGAAAAATAGGCTAACACATAGAGCTAACTAAGCATGCAAACAAGACACAAGGAGGGGAGGCTAACCTCTCTAATTTTGGACTTCAAAAGAAGGTTTTTGCCACTTGAAAAACCTCTAAATTTTAGTGGTTAAAAGGGCCAAAAAGTTTGACTTGAATGTGAGGAAAAATAACACAAAAAGCTTTACAAGCTAAAGAGCCAAAATGGTGAACAACCCCCTGACTCAAAAAGGCTCAAACCATAATTTTTAGGTCACAAAAACAGAGGTTTTTACTCTTCAAAAACAGCCTTAAAACAGTTGAAAAACATAGGGAAATAAGCATACACAATAAGCTTAAATGAGGTAAGTGCTCTATTTTTGAAGCCAAGCACAAATTAAGCAACAATCCAAGCTTACACTTTCTTCCAAAGCTCAAACAAGGCTCTAAAGGACCTTAGCCCAAAGGTGAGAGTATTTGGTTACGGGTTGATGTGGAAAAGTATAGAGAAACTAGACTTTAAGGCACAAAATAACAAGAGAGAGAGAGAGAGAGAGAATTCTAGAGAGAGAGAGCTTTTTGGTCTAAAATGTCTAACCCCTCCAAATGGGGAAGGAACCCCTCTATATATAGAAAAACAAGCTTTGAGTTTCAATACATCCTGCCATACACGTGTATAAAGATGTAGCTCAGTGAGCAACAGCTGCCACAGGCTAACAAACAAATATCTAGAAAAAAGAGACTAGTGGCCGTCGGCCACCACTGATAGCCGACCGGCCACCAATGTGGCCGACTAGCCACTAGAATAGCCAACCGACCACCACTAATGGCTGACAGGCACAAGTCATGGCCGACTGGCTATAGGGCTGGCCAACAGGCCACCTTCTCCTCTAAACTTGAAACAACAAGCTCTTGGTCCACAACCAAGCACAAAACAGATAAGGTTCAAAGGCTCAAAGACAAGGTGCTTCGCCAAGAACTTCAGGCATTCAAAACGAACACAAACATACAAAATCATCAAATGCTCAAATAATGATGTCCAAGTCTTGAGGATGGTCAAAAATGGAGTGTCTACAGCATGTGTTCGTTTTGAGTGCCCGAAGTCTTCGGCAGAATGCCCTGTCTTTGAGCCTTTAAACCTTGTCCTTTTTGTGCCTTCTCTTGGACCAACCTTGGCCTTTCAAATCTGGAATTTTTGGGTGACCTGTCGGGCACCACCATAAGCTATCGGCCATGGCTCATGGTTGTCAGCCATTGGTGTGGCCAGTCGGCCACCAATGTCTTTTTCCAGATATTTGTTGACAACTGTGCCAACTGTTGGCACATTTAGCTACATCTCCCTACACGTGTATGGTGGGATGTTTCTAAACTAAAGGCATGTTTTTCTATATATAGTGGGGTTTCTCCCCCATTTTTGGGGGTTGGACATTTTAGAACAAAAATATCTCTCTCTCTCTCTCTCTCTCTCTCTCTCTTACAATTTTATGCTTAATTGCTTGTTTTCTCTACACTTTTTCCTATCAACCCTTGACCAAAGTTGTTTCTCTTTGGGCTGAGGTTTGTTGGGAACCCTCTTTGAGCTTTAGAAGGTGGTTGTAGCTTGCTTTGTTGCCTAATTTGTGTCTTGGCTTCAAGAGGTATAATACTCCTTTTCTTTTACTTGTTTTGCATGCTTGTCTTCCCATCTTTTTCAACTATTTTGGAGCTGGTTTTGAATTGTAAAAAACTCTATTTTTGTGGCCTAAAAGTGTTGGTTTGAGGCCATTTTCAATTAAGGGCTGGTTTACCCTTCTTACTCATTTGCTTGTAAAGCTTTTGTGCCTTTGCTCACTACTTTCAAATCAACCTTTTTTGGGCCTTTTAACCACTAAATTTCAGAGGTTTTTCAGTGGCAAAAAACTCATTTTGAAGTCCAAATTTAGAGGGGTTAGCCTTCCCTCCTTATGTCTTGTTTGCATGCCTAGTTAGCTTTGTATATTAGCTTGTTTTTCTAACTTAACTTAGCTCAAGTCCAACATGTTATAGCCTCTAAAATAACCTATTTTAGCTCTATTTTGGGCTAGTTAGTTCATTTGAGTCTTGTCTTGCTTAGTTGTAATGTAAATTCTTTGACTAGCTTGGTGTTTTAAGGCTTTAAACACCATTGGTTTGAGTTGATAGCATGTTTTAGTGCTTTTTCTTACCTAATTTCAGCACTATAATCTCTACAATCTCCCTCACTTCTTCACTCTTTCATTTTCTTTTGAAAGTTGTTTCAAGTTTGGGATCCTTTAAGCTTGAGATTGAGGTCATGTTCAATGGTTTAATCCTCTTTGAGGGTTCATTATCAACGGCATGATCTCTCTCTTGCCTTACATTATCCCTTGGTTAACACTTATTTCATCTTAGAAGACACTCACCAATAGACAAATTGATTAAAGAATGATTTGGTAATTAAAATGTGTAAGTAAAATTGGCAAGTAAAAGTGGCAAGATAAGCATTTTTCTTGCTGTGTTGCATTGCATGTGTTCAAGCTGGACGTTAGTTTGAACATACGGAAAATGGGACATTTCATACTCAAAAGTGATGAAATATGCCACTTTCCTTGGTCATCATTGCCGTTGATCGTGCATGATAAGGTGGTGGTCATTTTGGTCTTGTTTGTGCATTTATTAAACTTGTACAAACTTAGTCCCTTAGCCATCATGCATGGAAATTGCTTGATTGATGGTTTGAGGGCCAAGAGTTTCACTCATTTGAGCTTGTTTGATGATAAAGAGGGTAAATAATACAAACAAACCTTTAAAAGTACACTGTTTTGCTCTGTTTGCTCTCTATTGTAGCAAGTTCAAGCCAGTGGTGGCCGATTGGCCACCATCAGTATCCAACCGACCATCAGCAATGGCCGACCGACCCCACTGTCGGCTACCAATGAAAAGTCAGCAGGGTGTTTCTGAAGCAAAGTAGAATTGATCTGGAAAAGGGGAAAGTGTAAATGCTTCTGTGCAACAGACGCTTGTAATAGCAAAATAATGGCTTTTCTAGTGGAAACCGAGCACATGCATGAGCATCCCTTGCATTCCAAGCTTATTTAATGTTTAAATATCTAGCTCAAATGTGTGTTGTAATTAATTAGTTGTAGCTAATTAAGAATTGTAATTAATTAGTTAGTTTAACAAGTTCTTCGTTTTCGTTTTGTAATTAGTGAACTAAAATAGTTAGTTAATTCGAGTTTTGTAATAATTAGTTAGCTTAATTAGCGTAGCTAGTTAGTTAGCTTATTCACTCGGACCCTCCTTCGTGAGGGCGTAATGTTGTAATAAGTGTACGTGCATGCATGCATGCATGTCTTCCAACCTCACATCTTTCTCCTTCTTGCTTAATCGCTTTTGATGGTTAGATTTGGGACATATTTTCAATTATCATATCATATGCTTGCATCCATTCATCCTGTCTTGCATGCACTAAGACTCGGCGTATCATTCAAACTGCATTGCAATTTCAATACTTCTTTAAATACGTGCTTAGACCGCATGATCTTCAATTGAAGGATAAGCCATATTAGTAGCCGAGCCTATTAATTGCATATTGCATGTGTTGCATTAGACATCTTGTATAGTTAGGAATCATGCATTGTTTTCTAACTCATATCTTCTTAGCTTGGAGTACTAGGTGAGTTTTAATGCTTTAGCATACTTGCATGTGTGTGAGTGATTGCCATGTCTAGCATGCTTGGCATGAGGCTAAATGCTTACTTGATAAAATGCTTGAATGCATGTAGATGAAGGCTTGTTGTTTGAATTGGAACGATTCAACGATTGTATGTTTTAAGCCCACTTTGTTGAATGGCAAATCATGTTTTAAGCCCACTATGTTTGGTGGAAAATTTGCAAACTTTAAGCCCACTTGAGGTGGCAAATTCAAACCATTTTTGCAAAAACAAACATGTGTTCCAATTTGAACAAACTAGTCTATATTTGCTTATACGCATCACACTAGTAATGTTAGCTAATAACTAGAACCAGAGCACATAATGTTCATAAAAATTATATCATGATTAGTAGAGGCCGATCTTTGATCGGGTGAGCGAGGGTGCTCAATTCATGACCTTTCCCCCTTGTGCCTAAGTTCCCAAGCCGAGACAACTTTGGTGATGACTGGACACGTGGCCTTTGGCACGAGTCAGGGTTTTCTAAATTTTCCCGAAATAAAAAATATTTAGGTGGCGATTTTGTATCTGGCAAAGTAGTCCAATTTTGGCATTATTTGATTTAATATCGATTTTCCAAAAAAGATTTGCTGGATTTGGCATCTTTGGTGTTTATCAATTTCACATTGCACTTGCGAGATTAGATTCAAAACCGCGGGAGTCTAAACTGTGAAGGCTTTCCTTGAAACCTTCCGAAAGGGGGACACGAAAAAGGCGAGCCCGCATTATGCTATTGAGCATGAAACACGAAGTTGATTAAAAAAGTAGCCAATAAGTTAGGCTTGTGGCTTAGAATTTTGAGAAGCCTAAGAGACATTTTATCAAACAACTTGAAGGCAATGAAGAAACCAAAAAAAAAAAAAACAATCAAACAAACAAACAAATCCTTTGTTATAAGAATCCAAATCCAAAACAATAACAAACTATTTTGACATTATAAGAATCCAAAGCAACAATCCAACTATAAGAATCCAAAACAACAACAGGTTTTGGCTCTAACACAATTATCCCCAATTCTGGATTTTTACACATATTCTACACATCAAAGAAGTCATTCCAAAGACTTCCAAATGAAAAAGGCCATAACAACTTCCCAAACCAACAATTCATGGGGGGGCAAAGAAACAAAGTGAACTCAAAGTAGAAGAAGAGAAATGGAAGACCAAAAAAATTGATGGAAGCCATTAATGGGAAGCTAGAATTAGAGCAAAAAGTGATTGACCCAATAGAGTATTATGCATTAGAAATCATAACTTCTGACTATTTGAAGAACCCATGTGTGTACGTGTATGTGAAGCTCTACGGGTTTTTGTGAGTGAATGGTGAAAGAAAGAGAGATAGCAAAACAGAGCCGAAAGGGAGAAAGGGGATCTCAGGCGACGGTGACTAACAAGGAGGTGAATCAGTGCTCTTGTTGCCGGCAAACGTGAGGAGGAGCGGTGGTGAGAGATGGAGGGGAGAGGAGCAGCGGAGAGGGAGAAGGACGCTGAAGAGAGAGAGAGAGAGAGAGAGAGAGAGAGAGAGAGGTGCTAGTTTTGTTTAGGGTTTGGTTTGGTTTGGTTTAGTGAGAGCGTGAGATATGTAATATAGATGGTTATGAGCGACTAAAAGTTTTTAGTCGCTAAAAGTATTTTATAAATCCCTTCAAAATATTTGAAAGGTCTCCCTTCAAAAATTTTAGTTCTTTGGCGACTAAAATTCTTTTTTGTCGCAGAAAATAAACTTTTTACAACAAAAATTTTGGTCGCCAAAGGTAAAAAATAATTTTTTATTTTCCATTTGGCGACTAAATGGTTTAGTAGCCAAAACTCAATATACAACAACTAAAATTCTTTTTTGTCACTAAAAATAAACTTTTGGAGACCAAAATTTTGGTCACCGAAAGGTAAAAAATAATTTTTTATTTTCCATTCGGCGATTAAATGGTTTTAGTAGCCAAAACTCAATATACGGCGACTAAATTTATTTATTTTTTGTCGTCAATTTTGGCATTTTGACAAATTTTTTTTAATCGCCAAAAACCAATATACCCCAACTAAAAAAAAATTAGTAGCTAAATATTTTACTTTTGCCGACTCAAAAAATTTTTAGTCGTCAATTCCATAACATTTGGCGAGTAAATTTTTGTTAGTCACCAATTTTGATAGTCGAAGGTGAATTTTGTTGTAGTGATACACCCGAGAGAGAGAGAGAGAGAGAGAGAGAGAGAGAGAAGAAAGAGAGAGATGATATTGGAGAATTGCAAGATATGAAAAAGCACACTTAAATTTCTTGAAATTCATATATATCAAACATCATTAAAGCTTATACATTGATAATTACGGACATTATCAAAGCCACAACATCCTGCCACAAGCAGCTATAGATTAGCCAAAGCATGCCATGAAAAACAAAACCAACAAACTATATGTATAAGGAAGAAGCAGCCTTGCACATGCATTCCCATTTTGCTGTATGCCAACAAGATCTTCACAAAGCTAGAATACCAATCATAGTATCTCTTACTATAATATTACAGTTGGGTTTCAGGAGACAGAAATTGGTATTGATTCTTGAAGTATTTCTGGTATGATAATGATCATGGAGCTAAGACCTACACCATTATCTCTCCTGCTGCTTGCTTGTATATTTCTTCCACTGGAAATGCCTCTAAAAGCTTATCTGGAGCTATCCTTGCCTGTTCAAATTAATTTGCCAACCCAGAATTTTAATTTTATAATAATAATAATTAAACACATTATACTGATGTATAAAACCATAGCATCTATTACTTTGAAACAACCAAAAATAATAATAACAACAATTAAGTTGTGTCATGCTTTTTTTAATTCCAAAATTATTTTAATATACCACTCCAATTTTTTATTTTTGAAATGCTTCAGTTTTTTGTTGAACTGATTCAGATTTTATTGGTTCTTCACTCCATATCAACTGCTTCATTTTTTATCGTGAAAAATTAAAAGTTAGTTTCTTTAGATTTTCATAAAACACGTATCAAGAACAAAGGATTGGCTTAGTAGATGAGGTGTTGCCTTGTCAATTATGATGATTAGGTTCGAGTTTACATATTATTCATTTGACATATGAAAATATTTACTACATTAATTGAATAATGGTCAAAGTGGGTTTTAACTCACCCCAAATTTGCATGTGCTATTGATAATCATAAAACCCTAGTTCATTATGAACGGTCAAAATTTGGGTTTCATCATGTGTTTCCAAACTCAAACACACTATTCATGCATCAAGCTAACCCTAATTCAACTGGCCTCATATTGGCAACTTACTCATTAACATAATCTACCCAAAAATGCATTAAAAAAAGAATTACCCCAAATGATACATGAATCACTAATTTCAAAAACCCAAATCTGATTCATCCAACAACAGTAAGTAGACGAAAATTTTTTAATTTTTAATTTTTAAATTTTTTTTTGCCTTGATTAAAAAAAGAAAAAGGAAAAAAAAAAGTGATAGCTTGTAACAATCCTCTCTAATGTGCAAGGAAGTAAGTTAGAGGAGACTTACATGGGCTTGGATCATGTACATGGTCCGATTCTGATCCGATGAAACATGAGCAGACACAACATCCAGCTTGTGCTTCAAACACATAGAAGATAGCAGTGAAGAGTCCAGCCTTCTTCATCGAGCACACGCTGATCTGTGCATGATCACCGCACACATTCAAGATCACATTTGGAGAAGTCCAAGTCTGGAATAGAGGAGGGAACCGAGAGAGAGACACTGGAAGTGCATTGGATGAGTTTGAGTTTGTGTTGTTTGAAGAAACTTGATTGGCCATGAAAGCCTCCCTCGAGTCCATGGGAAGCTTTTGTGGGGGTGATTATGGAAGATTGACCATCGAAGTTCATGGGTGTCAAGCCATGGAGCCTTTCCAACTTCTGCCTTTGGAGCTTTTGGAGAGTTTGTTGTAGGGATTTTATGTGGGTCACTGCTTTGTCCACAATCGTGGACTTGTCTGCCTGTACAAATATTCAATGTGAACTGTCATATGGATGGTGAGAAGGCAAAATTCAAACAAAATGGATGTGAGTAATTGTAGTTTCATTGTTTTTTGAAATCAAATGCCCATCAATTAAGCATTTAATTTGAAAAATATTACTATCATACAATTTTGAATGAACTTTTTATATAAAATTTTTGTTTGTATATTTTTTTTGGTTTGAACTAGGCCTTAATGACCCTCTTCTTATATCACAATAAAAATGCTAGAATAAAAAATGTATAAATTTGATTTTTGAGTATTGTCAAAGCACCAAATTTAAATGTATCTCATTCAAATTTTGAAAATTTTCTAAGTACATGATATGCGTTATGTCCAAGACTCATGTGCTTATCCCAAAATTTCTTTTTTACTTTGGGAGAGTCATATATAATCGCATTAAACCATTTTTGTAAGACTAACATACACATGCACTTCCTTTTTAATATTGGGAACAAAATCCACCAATTAGATGGCATTATCGGTGTTCTAATAAATACCATTTCATTTGTGATTACTTGAAACTTTGTGTTGTGAGAGGAATATAAAGTTCTCAATTTCTGTACATATGCATAGAAATTTATAATATAATCAGATACAATTTTTTTACATTAGTTGTGTTAAAAGTTTGTGTTTGATTTTGTAATCCATTTTTCATAAAGTTGTAGGTCATCCACATTAAGAAAAAAATGGAAATTGATGAGGCTTATGAAGTTACTCGAAAGGATTAATGGGAACATTCAGTTGAATTTTAACCCCCCCCCCCCCCCCAAAAAAAAAAAAAAAAAAACAATAACTTAATGAATCCATAACTTCACTAATAGCATTTCAATGATTGATAGTAATGAATAATTGATTTTTCATGAAAGAAGTGTCCCATCACCCCATGACAACCTTAAATACACTTGATGAAAAGGATTACTCTGTTATATCTTTCTCATTAATTGCCCTCTAAAGGAAACAAATTGAAAAACTTGAAAACTTTGTATGTAAAAAATGACTTGCCTTAATAAATTAACTTTGAGAAAGAGATAGGAGAGAGAGAGAGAGGGATTAGGCCTCCATCAAAAAGGTGGGAAAAAGAATGGTAGAATTGCTTCTTCTCTTTTTCTTTTCTTTTTTTTTTTTTTCTAAGAACACCGAAATTAATCAAAAAATTGAACAATTTTTATAAGTTGTGTCTGATTCTGTTATCAATTTTTATATCTCTAGACTTTTTCAAGATAGAATAACCTAGCCTGAACAACTATTTAATTATCATTCCATATATACACATCAATCTCAATCTTGAAGAAGATGTGAATGAATTACCTTGGGAGGGAGATGAGGGAGCAAAGCATGAAGATTAGAGAACATGTTCCTCATCTTCTTTCTTCTTTCTCTCTCTGTCCATGTATGTATCTCATGATCTGACTCACCACCTTTTCCTTCATTGGCCTCACCACCACGCCCTTTTCCATTCTTACCAACCCCATCTCGTTTCTTTCTGGGTGCCGCCGCTATCACCTCCTCCATTTCTTTCCCGGTTGGTGTCTGAGTATTAGACCCGGAATCAAGTGGCGGCTTCCCACCAGATTTTTCACCGATACAACTCAAATCATTTGAACTTGAAAAAGCCCATGATTGAGTCTCCCAAAAGAAGTTCTCATGTCCATCATCCAGGTCAGACATGGTGGCTACTAGCTAGTAAGAGAGAGAGAGACCGATACAAAGAGATAAAGAAGTAGAGAGACAAAGAGAGATTTACAAGGGGAAGAGAGGGGGTGAGGAGGCGTTTAAAAAGGGGGTGGTGGCGATGAAAGGTGTTAGTGTGGTGGTAGAGAGATGGAGACAAGAAATTATTCTGTATTTCAAAAAAAAAAAATTATTGATAATACTTTCAATCAATAATAAGAGTCTAAATAATTATACGACTTTAAAATAAAAAAAAAATAGAGAAATTACTAAAAGTTGTTTTAAAAAGTGTTAAAATTTGATTTCTTTTATTTATAACCAAAAAAAAAATGTAAAAAATATATAACTAATGTAATTCAAATAAGTCCATAAACTTATTTTTTTTTAGCACTTCTCAAAAACAACCTAAATATCATTGGACAGACACATAATTAGGTATTCTCTTTGACCCATTAATATATATTTTTTTTTGTTGGGGGAGCGGGGAGGGATGAAATGCTCTTATTGGCTTCAAAACACAATCATAAAATTTTCTCTCACCGTGTTTGGGTCCCACTGTTATGATGGTGGCCCACCTGGCCATCCCATGGAATTACAGACTAAGGGTCCTTGCTGTGGAGCTTTCACAGCAGTCACTGCTGTGGCGTAAAACGGTGACGTTTCAAAATTTTTTTTTTTTTTAATTAATGGCAGGGTTTATTAATTCTTCTCACAAATAACAAACAAAACAATAAACCTAAGGAGGGCCGCCGCCGTCTTCACTGTAAACAAAAAAGTCCCTGTTGACATAGATTGAAAGGTTAGTTTTTATTTTTTATTTTTTTTATTTTTTAACATTTTTGTATAGGCCGTCGTCTTCATAAGCAAAAACATAGATTGAAAAGTTAGTTTTTATTTTTTATTTTTTTATTTTCTAACATTTTTGTCTTTTCTCAAACAGATTGAAGAGTGTTCTCTATTTTTGCTTCACCATTCTTCTGTTGAATTTACAGACCATTATTGTTCAACAAACTGGTATGTATATCTATATATATATATATTATATGTATATATGTTTTGTATTTTGTTTTGTACAGTATGTTAGTGGGTTCAACAAGTATAATAGTTTGGTTTGTTTTTTGTGAATGGATTGAGAAACACAATTGTATATTATAAAAAAAAAATTATTATGTACTTTGTTTTGTACATATGATGTATTTTTGTATACATGTTATATAATTTTTTTAAAGAGTTACGATAATTTGTAATTCATAATTATTTTTTTTATAGCAATGTTATGTATTTTTGTGAAAATATTACACATTTTTATAACAATGTTATTTATTTTTGTAATAATGTTATGCATTTTGTGGTCTAAAAAAAGTTTTAATAAAAAATCTATAACCTTACTATAAAATGTGAATTTAATTTTTTAATCATAAATTGTTATAACTCAATAAAAAATGACATAACATTTGTAACAAAAATACAAAACATATATCAAAAATTAATTTACACATTACACATCTTCATTTCCCTCTCCCCTATCCTTTTAATTAATTTACATTATTAATTGATTTATTAGATTTCATTGAATTGTTTAATTACTCAGCATTTAAAATTAATTAATAACTTTTTTGCTCAGATTCTTGTTTCATTCATTGAATTGTTTAATTACTCAGCAATAACTTTTTTGCTCAGATTCTTGTTTCATTCATTGAATTGTTTAATTACTCAGCATTTACTAATATTTTTTGGGCTGATCATCAGATGATAACAGATTATGGGCTTTTCGGTGATGCGGTGTCATTCGACACAACTTTTTGAACAAATAAGGAGTACCGTCCACTTGCTTTATTTTCTGGCTTTAACCACTTTAGAATGACAGTGATTTTTGGTGCAGCATTATTATATGATGAAATTGCAGAGTCATTTGAATGGTTATTTGAAACATTTTTGGATGCAATGTCAGGAAAAAAGCCTGTTAGTTTTTTCACAGATCAAGATCAAGTAATGGCTAAGGCAATTTCACAAATCATGCCTGAGGTTTTTCATGGGTTGTGCACTTTTCACCTAATGCAAAATGCTTTGAAGCATTTAGGTTACTTGTTCAAGAGTGGTTCAAAATTTAGTAGCGATTTAAAAGCTTGCATTTATGACTACGAGAATGAGCATGAATTAATTGAAGCTTAGGAATTCTTTGATTGATAAATACAACTTGCAAGAGAATGAGTGGATGAAAAGAACTTGGAGAAAAAGAGAGTAGTGGGCGCATGTGTATATGAAGTGGGTATTTACTGGAGGAATGCGAAGCACACAAGTTAGTGAAAGTCTAAATGGAACATTAAGGGGATATTTGAAAGGTGATCATAACATTGTTCAATTCTTCACTCACTTCAATCGAATTGTTGTAGATAAGCGGTATGAGGAAAATTGCTGCAATATATGATTCTAGACAAAAGTTGCCAAGAATAAAATTGAAAAAGTCTCCCATTTTAATCCAAGTTGCGAGTTTGTACACCTCTCCTATCTTTGATTTATTTCATTGTGAGTTGGATACGTCCCTTTGTTGTCAAGTGAAACAATTCCATGAGTTAGAAGGAGAAGTTAGTACGTGATTGGCTTGTATGGTAATGGTGAAGAGTATATTGTGGAGGGTAGGGTGGAAGTTACTGGGCTAAGAGGAGAAAAAAGCTGTCAAGAAATACATTGTACTTGTAAGAAATTTGAAAACTTTGGAATTTTATGTAGTCATGCAATCAAAGCACTTGATAGAATGAATGTTATGAAAATTCCTGAAAGGTATATATTAGGCCGATGGAGATTGGATGCAAAAGATTGTGAAGTTGAACAGAAAAATGTTGTAGTGGATGAGGATGATCCGAAGTTGTTAATATTAGCACGTTATAGAGATCTTTGTCCAAGAATGGTGAAACTAGCAACTCAGGCATCTATGCACAAACCTGCCTATCAATTGGTTGATGAAGGAATTAAGGAATTGTGTGTAAAAGTAAATAATATGATGAAGGGAGTTGAAAATTTTGGTACCAATGAATTAGATGTAGACAACCCCAACTTTGCACAAGTTAAGGGCATAAAGAAGAAAGATGTTGGACACAAAGGCAGGGGTAGATTAAAACCTTGGCATGAGATGATGAATAAGAAGACAAAAGTTATTTCACAACCTACCCGCCTTAGTAAGGTATTACCTACGTACTTTTGAAATTTCAAATGACATGCATTTATTTGTATAAATTGTGTAAAGTATTGATAACTTTTTGAATTTCTTTAGACTATTGGTTAATCAAGCGATACTACAAATGTTCAAAATTCATCCTCAAGCCAACAACAGGTTAGCTATTGTTTTATGTTATTTATTTATTATTATTATTATTTTTATAAATTGTGTAATGTATTGATAAATTTAACAACTTATGTAGACTATTGGTCAATCAAGCAATATCGCAAATGTTCAAAATTCATCTTTAAGTCAACCACAGGTTAGCTCTTGTTTTATGTTATTTTGTTTATTTTTTAGATGACATTGTATTAGCGTATTTACTTTTCATGGTGTTTTATGGAGTAGGATGGTGGGAGTCTCTATTGGCCACAATTGATAACTTATGGGTATAATCTTCTCACACATGATACTAATTCATACTCACCAAGGTATCCACAATCACAACCTTTGTCTTTCCAAGCATCACATAGTCCACAAAGTTCTCAAGTAAGTAATATATATATATATATATGTTTGTAAGTGTAATTTAATCCATAAAATTTATTCTAATGAATTTTCTTTTCTTGTTTTTTTTATAGGGAATATCACTTAATCCGGTGGGGCACAATCCAATGGAGACCGAATTTAGAAATGAGAAGTTCTTTTGATTTTTCTATTTATTCCCAACCGCCTCCACAAAATTGACATGGGGATCCACTTGGTAGTTTTTGTTTTGAGAATTCAAATTGAAGGTTTTAGAATTTTGTTTGGATAATTTAGAATGGTTGAGACAGATTTTGGGATATTTGGTAGGAGATTTTGAAGTTTAAATGTCTCAGAATTTTGTTTTATTTTTTTTATATAGATGTTAGATGTGAATTGAATATATTTTGGCCTTAAGTTGGTTTTTTTTTTTTTTTTTTTTGAAGTTACATTTTTTTTGTTTATGGTTTGATAAATTGATTTGTTCAAATACAATTTTTTTCCCTTTCAATTTCACTTTTGATGCATTTAGGTCAGTTTTGAAAAAGTCAAAACATGTATGGTTTGTTTGATTTTAATTTTAAAATTAATCTTTTTAAAACAATACAATTTGGTTTCATAAATTGATTTGTTCCATGAATTATTTTTATTTTATTTTGTTTTCTATTTATAAAATAAATTTTTTTTTTACACAAACTCACCCCCTTCAACTTTATTTTATTATGTTTTCTATTTATATTCAGGCCCCGTTTGTCAAGTGGGTTGGGGCTAAAATAGCCACAAAAGACAAAACAGTCTATTTTAGCCCCAAAAAAACAAAACATCACATCCAACCCATAATCATTACACTCTTCTCTCACAAAAAAACTCAAAAAAGCCAAAAAGCCATTCCCAAACCAAGCTTTTAAGCCCAGGCTAAAATAGCCAAAAAAGCCAAAAAGCCAACCCACTTCCCAAACCCACCCTCAGTTATTTAATTCTTTATTGTTTTGTTTGTTACAGTAAAAAAATTAATGAAGATTTAATGAACCCTCACATTAATTAAATAAAAAAAAATTAAAACGGTAGTGTATTGTTTTGTTTGTTATTTGTGAGAAGAATTAATAAACCCTGCCATTAATTAAAAAAAAAAAAAACATTTAAAACGTCACCGTTTTACGTGACAGCAGTGACTGTTGTGAATAGCGTATTGTTTTGTTTGTTATTTGTGAGAAGAATTAATAAACCCTGCCATTAATTAAAAAAAAAAAAATTGAAACGTCACTGTTTTACGCCACAACAGTGACTGCTGTGAAAGCTCCACAGCAGGGACCCCTCCTCCTGGAATTACACCCCATTGCCAACTCACCCTCTATTCTCTCATAATTTCTACTTACCTAAAAAAAAATTAATTAATTAAAATATTTTATCAAAAATTAAAGTACAGAGTGTAAATATTTTATCAAAAATTAAAGTACAAAGTGTAAATTTAAAGATACTTTTGTCCATCAAATTTATTAAATTTTGAATAAAACTGAGTGGTTTATTTATTTATTTATTTTATGTGGCAAAATTGCTTAGCTTAGCCGATATACCCTTTGGACACTCATTCGTGTATTTGATATATATTTTTTTAATTTTATCAAATTAAAATATCCTGTTTCAGAAAAAAAATAAAAAAATAAAGTAAATTGACTATTGATTTTTGAACTAATATTTAACTCTTAAAGAATGATTTTTCACAATTCTTTAAGCTTGTGTATAATATAATACTAAAAATATTTTTTTATATATAAAACATATCTTAATTATATTCGTATTTTTTTTATATTTTATTTTATCGTATTGTCATATCCTATTATCTTTATATTTTATTTTATCGTATTGCCATATCATATTGTCTTGATATCTATACTTCATAGCATATGCCATTATCCCATCAATCACTAATTTTTATTTTTGTATTATTGAATAAAACATTAATGTGAAAACGATGTTCCTATTATATTATATAAATCACATATTTAAAAATCACATGGCAAATAAGCTAGTCAATGCATAAAAATCTGCCAACCTTAGAACTACTAGAGTGGTATTTGATAACTCAATTCGATAGTTAAAATTAAATATATTAAATAAAAATAAAACAAATTTATTTAATAATAACAATTAATATCATTTAAAATTTTGTAAGTATGAGACTTTGTGGTGTTGTAAAAATAAAAAATAAAAATTGTGGTGAATGAAGTTAGGAAACTATGCAGTGTTAATTAATTACGAATAATTCTACTTTAATTATGAAATTGTCCCTCCAATAAACAAGAATTTTAAAGATTAATTTTTTTTTTGTTTCTAAAAAAATTTTGTTGCAAAAATTATTTGGAGATTAATTCCTTTTATTGCGAGGATCTTAGCCTAAGAGGCCGTTCCAGAAAATAAAAATTAAAAGATTAGACTTTTAGCGAGAAAGACATTTTGACAATTAAAATATTTTTTCTTTAAAAAAATTAATTTTAAATTTTAATTTATTGTGTATAACATTATCCCATCTTTTATATGTAAAAAATTGTTTGTATGGCGTCACCAAATTAAATAGAATATTCTATTTTATCTTTTGTGAGTGATACTTTACTAAATAATAGTTCAACAATAATTATTACAAAAATACAAGTGTTACATATGAAAGTAATGATTCAATGCCTTTGTGGCCATGCTTTTGTGTGTAATTGCATGCACTTTACATATTTATTGCACCACCATCTATCTTTTGTGGGTGATACTTTACTAGATAATAATCCAATAATAATTATAAAAAAAATACAAGCGTTACATATGAAAGTAATGATCGAATGCCTTTGTGGCCATGCTTTTGTGTGTAATTGTATGCACTTTACATATTTATTGGCACCACCATTAACTGCAGGATATGTTGGAGTAGCCTATCTGCATATCAATTTTCCCTAATCAAAGATATTCACCATCTTATTTCTTACTACATTTCATGCTACTCTCTTCTCCCAATATTTACCATTGTCATATAATTTTTTTCATAAAAAAAAAAAAAAAAAAAAAAAATAGAATGTTTGGAAATGAATTGTTCAGATATATATTTTATTCAATTGTTTATATCTGAGTAATTATTTTTTGTTTAGAAATTTATGTCTAAAAATTTAACTTTTGCTTGAAAATCTGTATTCAAAAGGCAAATAGTGTATACGTAAATTTTATGTAGTCTACAAATAGTATTACCCAATAAAAAATAGTAAAAATATATAATTAATATATTTAACAAATATGTTTTGTTTGATGTAGTAGCTTGTATCATATTATTAAAATAAGCCTCATTTTTAATTAATTTTTTTTTTTGTTTATTATTAGTCTAATAATACACAGACACTACTGAGATTTTCTTACTAAAACTGCTTTTTTTTTCCCCCCCTGAAAATCAAGTAATGGTGCTACGGTTCAACTTTGGTTTTGTCGGTTTGTGAAATTATACAGTCATATAACAATCTAATAAACACTTAAAGATGTTTCATATTTGATTCTTCTTAAACATATACCCAACTCATCAATTAAAAAAAAAAATTAAAAAAATCGCATGTTAAGCAATTCCTTTGAATCTAGCTACCACGTGAAAATTTTTTAATCAAGTTTATTTAAACAATACAATAATGCTTGAGACCATTAAAAGTGGTGCTCTAAAAATACCACTAGTGATGTGGCAGTGGGCCCCGCTTATTGCTTGTGTCTTGTTTTTTTTTTTTTAAGTGCTTGCCAACTCATTAGTGGTGCTTTAGAACACTACTTTTAGTGGTATGTATCATTACCCTTAAACAATAACATATATAAGTGAAATTTTTTCACCAATTAATGTATACGGTTAAGATTATTTTATGTGATTGATTCTGTGTTTTAAGCTTATTAAGACTATATTTTTTATGAACACAATGGAAGCCCTAACATATTAGTGTTAAAAATAAAAAAGTCACCTTCAATTTTGTTTTCAAACTTGTTTTTTTTTTTTAAAAAAAAAATACAAATTAATTTGGTAAAAATAAAAATAAATAATTATTTGTAAATTCTTAATTTTTTTTTTTTTTTTTCAAAAAGAAAGAAAGCATAACAAAATAATGAGTAATTGTTATTTTTTAAACTTTTAGTTAAAAAAATAATCGTGAAAGCTCAATCAAACAATTGTTGTAGTTAAAGCTTTGTGCGCTGTTTTTTTTTTTTCGATTCCCCCCACCCGTGTTGATTGTGAAAAAAATCTAAAATTTTCAAGTTCAATTATTATTGACTCATTAAAAATTTGTTTAAAATTAATTTGTCATACACAAACGTAAAACTTAAATACATTTTAAAAGTTGTTAATTTTTAAATTAGGCTCGAACTCTACTCGTCAAAATTATATGCATTATTAAAAAAAAAAACTAAACTACTTATACCCAACTTAGGGCTGGTTTGGGGTGTCCTAAAAAAGTGTACTTTTTGTCTTTTTACTGAAAAAATATGCTAGAAAAGTAGAGAGGTGATGTGATGAAAAAAAGATAAAAAGATTAAAAAACTAGATTATATAATCTATGCCAAACTAGCCCTTAATCAAAGTTGATTTGAAATCAACTTAAATAAATTTTATTAAAATTCAATAAATTTTAAAATCACTAGTAATTAGACATAGAAACAAACACATAATAATAGTGTTACGAAAAAAAATTGAACAATAATATTTAGGGGTTGTCTTGAATGGTTAGCGGGTATACTCCCCACACAATCATTTAAGATTCAACTCTTGGGGTCAGGCCAAGTCACAAGAAAGAACTTTCTTGTGAATTACTTAGTCCTAGGTGGATGGCATGCTTTTCACTGAACCGGAAAAGAGACTAGTCGTGATGCACATAAATTAGGTCAAACGCTCCTTATCGTTGAACCCAAAAAATAATAATAATAATAATAGTATAGGTGATGCTACTTAAGCCTAAAAATTAGATTTATGCCTGGCTTAGGATCCCAAAGTAAAGTCAAAAAGTTAAAAAGTTACTCAAAAAGTTAAAAAGTTATCACTATTCACCAAAAAAAAATATTAAAAAAATAATTTTATACAAAACAAATTTTCAAACAACTCTGATGTGGGACAGGCGGAGCTCACTTTTTGAAAAAGAGCTTCTATTTAGGTGCACAAATAACTCGGTACTGTTCGGCCTGTGGGGATCCATTACGGGTCTCGTTTTAATAATTTGAACAGTTCAATGTGTAGAAATCGTCGAATATTATATGCTTGTAAAAAATCACGTTGATTAGATATCAGTAGCTATATGATCAAATCAGTTAAAATTTATAGAATGGATAGTGTTATAATTAACGGTTGAAAACAAACTAATCCGATCAGATAGCTATTGATATCCATCAACGTGATTTTTTACAAGAAGATAGTACTCGACGAGTTCTACACATTGAACGATTTTGATTAGCAAAAATGGACCCATGGTGGGCCCTCCCAGGACCGAATAGTACCTCCAATTCAATGCTCGAAAAGTAGGAAATCATCTCCCAGCCGCTACTCCACCTATGCTATCCCTGCATTCAGCCAACCGTACCGCCTATTCCATCCAATCTTTTCCTATACATTAATTTATACAATTTTTTAATACATATTTTTTTCGTAAAAAGTCAAAAAGTTATTCCAAACAATCATATTTTTTTCCTCAACTTTTTCGTTTAAAAAATCAAAAAATATATTTATTTAGAACACCTCAAACAACCCTTTACTATTAAATACAATGATATGGCATTATTTTAAAATATTTAAGATAATTCTCATTTTATTAAAATGAAGCTGGTGAAAGAAGACAATGACGAGTACGTCAGGAAACTTATAGAAGAAGTACAAGGCAGAGGCAGTGGCCGTTATTATTTTATTTGGGTGTTTGAAAAGTTGCTATTTTAATAAGTTATTTTAGTTTTTAATTATTTTAGTAGGTTAAAATTTTTATATTTGAGAAGATAGTTTAATTTTTTTTTATAATTTAATATAATGTTTATAAAAAAAAAGTGAAATAATTATAAATTTAATATAATATTTTATTTTATTAATTATTTTAATCCATTTTACTTTTTTATAAATTTTAATCCAAACACCCCCTATATCTAAAGAATCTCTGCCTCCTTCACAAACTGCGGCTGGTCGGTCCCTTTCAACTTCTTTCTCCATTTTTTTTTCAACAATGTTTCATTCCACTAAAAACATCACCACTAATAGCATTAATGTATTAAAAAAGTTAAAAAAAAATATATAATTTCAAGATCAAAACATCATATCATTACTGGCGGGACCTACTGCCACCTAATTAGTGGGAGCACTAATTAGCACTCCCAAACTTTTTTTTTTTTTCGCCACGTACAAATGTTTTTCTGGGGGTATACAAACAATTTTTAGATCTCTTAACGCTACAAGAGTTTTTTTTAGTTATTTTAACTACAAAAGATAAAATAAGTTATTTTAATCATAACAAATAAAACATCACATCCAATTCATAATCATTACACGTTTTTTTCACAAAAAAAGTCAAAAATCTTTCTCAAACCAAGCTTTTTAGCTCAGACCAAAAAAGATAAAAATTCAAAAAGTTAAAAAGCCAACCCACTTTTAAAAGAGTGGCATTTTTGGCCATGTGATTAATACATTTTTCCAAAACTTAAATATTTCATTATTTCATTATTTTTATAGAGTTAAACTTCCATGTTTGATTCCAATTTTTTTAATTGAGTTTTTCATTTTTAATGAATATTTTTAAATTTTAAGTAATTTTTAAAATGTTTTTAGATGTACCTTACTTAGATGTATCTAAAAAATAAAATATTTTAAAAATTCATATATATACAAGAATACGAAAAATGTACTAAATTCTCTTCTTTTTTAATATAGTATTTAGTAATTTTTTTAATGATTTTTTTCAAAAATATTATACTTTTTTTAGTGTATTTATGTTAAGTGTATCTAAAAATTAAAAAATTGCTTAGAATAGTAAAAAAATCAGTAAAAATAAAACAACATAGAAAATAAAAAAATAATTTTCTAAAAAATAAATTTTGAAAATTCAAAGTAAACAAGTTGAATATAATTAAGGTGTGGCTTGTGAAGATTTTTTTTTAAAGTTGTTATGTATGGTTTGTTCACTTAGCTAGGTTACCTTTATTATTACTGTTAGGTTTATGTAGTTCCTACTCCTCCACCAGGAAGAAACAAAGGGAGAGAAGAAATTGTGGGGTTACAAACATTAAAAAAAAAATTAATAAAAATACACTGAATTCAATAACCACATTCATTAATTAGAATAAGACGATGATTAGAATGGTCATTTGGTTGAAATACACATTCCTATGTTTAATTTTCTAAATAAAAAAAATACATTGAAATGAAATAATCATTCATTAATTAAAAAGTTGATTGAAAAGTCAAGAAATAATTGTTTCATTTGTGTCTAAAATTCTTATGGCAAAACAAACACCACCTTAATAAAACGTGACTCATCCAAGATGAATGTAGAGTTGGGAGTGTTAAAAAAAACCGCTAAACTATCCAAGGTCTAAGGTCTTGAATATGTACGCCAATTAGTTGATGAGTTTCAAGATATGATTTCACATCTTTTTTTTTAACAATTTTTGGCCATGTGAATATTAATCATTCAGATACCTTCCATTTGTAAATTGATTTTTAGATGTGAGTTCTTTTTTATAATTTTTATTTTATGGTATTAGAGCTAGCCACAACGTCTTAACCTTTTTTCACCTTTTTTGAGAGTTTGGTAAAAAAATCTTACTTTCACCAGGAATATCGAAACATTTCTTAACCTTTTTTTGCCAATTCCAAACAAGACTTTCCATGCATGTACAGCTCGGGCCATCATGAAGTGTGAGGTTTGGTTTTTGAACCCGACTCTCTGATATAATAATGATGAAATGGGTTGAGTGAAAAGTCATGTGATGAGCTCTCTCTCACCTCAAGATAGATAGAGCCTATCTTGAAGAAGTTGGGTTGAGTGAAAAGTCATGTTGGAGAAGTTGGGCTTGAAGATTTATTTTACCTAAAATAGTCATATAAAAAAATTAATTTTTTAATTTAATAAGATAGAATATCACACTCAACGAATTCGGATCCTCGGCCGCACAAACCTACGGCTCTCCCTATGGCACCCCCAAAACGACATCGTTTTGGGGGAAATTTCAATTTAACAAAAAAAAAAAAAAAGTTGAACCGAAACCAGAGGGACGGGGACGAAGAGAGAGAGGAAGGGAGAAGAAGAGAGAAGAAGAGGGGAGAAGAAGGGAGTCCAGTGTCAGTACTCGACTCGTCGTTCTACAAGGACGAGTCGTCCTCTCCATTGCTTGTCATGAAACACAGCATGACCAGCAGATTCGTTCAATGTTAGGAGTCCGAATCTCTTCTTTGTTTTACAAATCTGAGATATATATATATACAAAAATTTGAGAAATCTGAGAAAATATTGAAGAAAAAAATATGGATGTTCAATTTTGATTTATTTGAGAAAATTTGAGAAATCTAGATTTTTGTATATATATATAAATGTGAGATATATATATATATAAATGTTCAATTTTGATTTATCATTTGGATGTTCAAAAATCTGGATATATATAAATGTTCAAAATTGGATGTTCAAAATCTGAGAAATAGACCATTAAATATATATATATATATAGATGTTAAATTGGATTTTCTCAAAATCTGGATATATATATATATATAAATGTTCAAAATTGGATTTTTTCAGAAATCAAAATCTGAGATACATATATAAATGTTCAATTTTTTCTTCAAAATTGTTAGACCAGCAGATCCAATAACATTTTCTTCAAGAAATGCGAATTCTAAATCGGAAAACCATTTCTACAGAGGCGTAGGTGCATCATCGCAATGGACTCCCTTCTTCTCCCTTCTTTTTCTCCCTTCTTCTTCCTTCCTCTTTCTCTTCTTCCCCGCGCCCTCTGGTTTCTGTTCAGCTCTTTTTTTTTTTTTTTTTTGTTAAATTGAAATTTCCCCCAAAACGACGTTGTTTTCGGGGTGCCGCAGGGAGGGCTGCAGGCTTGTGCGGCCGGAGGATCCGGACTCCACATTCAACCCATAATCATTATATTCTTTCTCTTACAAAAAAGTCAAAAAAATAAAAGTCCTTTTCAAATTAGACTTTTTAGTCCCAATTTAAAATAGGCAAAAAAACTAAAAAGTTAAAAAGTCAACTCACTTTAAAGTTTGTGTAGTTTAGGATAAGTATGGTTTGGTTTAAGAGTAAATTAAGAATTAAATTCTTATTTGTTGTTTAAATAATTTAGAATCAACTTAAATCATAAAAGTCTTATAATCAAATTAGAATGAATAAGTAAAATGCAATTTGAACCTTATCACCAGATACAATATAATCATAAAATATTATTCACAACTTACTCAAACGTTAAACAATAAGTCACTAGTTTATAAACAATAATGATTTAAATAATTGTTTAGAATTAATTTTACTATTATGGCTTATTTTGACAATTGACTTAAAAATCAGTTTTTTTGACATTTTTTAGGTCACATTGTCATTCTATTTTTTTTACACATTTTTTAAAAAAAAAAAAAGTCAAAAAAATTTAAAAATTAACTTTTAACTTACTTTCCAAAAAATTCTATATAAAAACACCCTTGTTATGGCATGCTAATCAAGTACTTAAATATTTACGATAAATAACAAGTTATATGTATATATTTATATGGTCAAGTTTGGTTTCAAATGGTTCAGTAGCGATTAAATTATAGACAGGTTAAGACCAAACCGTGCACTGAAGAAACAAAATCAAATCATGCAATTTGGTCTGAGTCACCTTTTTCAAAATTTTTAATAAATTGTTATTTTAATATAATTTTTTTAGAGCAATAATTAGTATGTTCGATTTTTGTTTTTTGAATTCAATTTTTTAAAATTGATTTTTTTTTTTTAATACGTTTAAAATTTTAAACTAATTTTTTTTAGATGTACCTTATTTAGATGTATTTATGGTCTCGTTTGAGAATAAACTATTTTAGTGATTTTTTAATTTTTTACGAAAAGATGTGACAACTTATAGTAATTTTTTGACTTTTTGACTAAAATAGATACTTTCCAAACGAGGCCTAAATAGTAAAATATTTGTGAAAAATTATTTAAAAAAATTAATAAATACACAAATATATGAAAAATATACTAAATTTTCTTTCTTTTTTTTTTTATATATATTTTTGGTATTTAGTAAATTTTTTCACAAAAAAAATACTTTTTAAGTGTATTTATGTTAATTGTGTCTGAAAATTAAAAAATTACTTAAAATATTAAAAAATTTATTGAATACGAAAAATAAATAAATAAATTTTTTGAAAAGTGTTTTTTGTAAACCAAAACTAAGAGTTCGTTTGGGAAGTGGGTTGGCTTTTTAAATTTTTGACTATTTTAGCCTGTGGTTAAAAAGTTTCGTTTGGGAAAGATTTTTTAGTTTTTATTTTTTATTTTTTGTAAGAGAAAGAATATAATAATTATGGATTGGATGTGATGTTTTGTCTTATTACGTTAAAAAACCTATTTTGTATTTTTGTGACTAAAATAACTTTAAACCTCCATTTGGGAAGTGAGTTGACTTTTTGACTTTTTAACTTTTTTTTAGCTATTTTAACCTGGGGTTAAAAAGCCTGGTTTAGGATATGCTTTTTGACTTTTTTGACTTTTGATTTTTGCTGAGGTGTCCATATGTAATATTACTAAACTGCCCCTCTGATATTAAATTTTGTCCTGACAGTGACGTCACCACTCATTTTACTATTTTATTTATTTATTTTTAATTTTTTTTAAATTTTATCATGCATGCGGCGGCGGTGCTATGAAATTGTTAACCCAAATATATTTTTTGGTCATTTTAATATTTATTTATTTTATTACATTAATTTGGTTTTGTTTTGTTTTTCCTTTTTTTTGTAAATGGTTTTTTCATGTGTTTTTTTATTTTGATTTTAAAATTAATTTTTCTTTTCATTTTCTGTAAAATGATAAAAAGTGAGGTTTTATTTTATTGTCTGGTGTATTTTAAGTTTTTTTTTTTTTTTTTTTTTGCAATTGATTTTTTCATGTGTTTTTTATTTTTATTTTTATTTTAAATTTTTTTTTTCATTTTCTGTAAAATGATAAAAAGTGAGGTTTTTCATGTGTATTTTTTTTTTGCTAATTGTTTTTTCATGTGTTTTTTATTTTTACTTTTATTTTCTATAAAATGATAAAAAGTGAGGTTTTATTTTATTGTTTTGTGTATTTTAAATAATTTAATTTTAATTTAATTTTATTTTATTTTAAATATTTAATTTAATTTTACAATAATTTTAATTTTATTTTAATTCAATTTTAAATATTTAATTTTAATTTTATTTTTATTTTTATTTTAAATATTTAAATAACTTAAATAATCTAAAAAATTTAATAAGTAAAAAATTTAAATAAATATTCAAAAAATTTAAATCTTAAAAATTTAAATAATTAAAAATGTTAATATTTTAAATTTAAAAACAATTCTACACTCAAATCGTAACCAAACACATAAAGCAAAACTCAATTAAGAAATTATTTTTAAAACTTATAACTAAACACATAACTCGAAACTCCATACTACTTTTACAACTTTACACTCAAATCATAACCAAATACATAACAAAAAAATTAAAATATTTAAAAATATTTTTATAAAATAGAGTTTGAATTTATTTTTATAAAATATTTTAAAATTAAAAAAATTAAAATCGTAATATTTTGAAATTAAAATATTTAAAAATATTCAAAAACGTTTTTCCTTTTTTGTTGTTGACATGACTTGTGTAGCTCAGGTAAGACTTTAGTGTAGCTGAGGTAAGACACGTAGACCGTAGTGGCTAATTGGGTTCAACATTTCCAACGTGGGGCATTTTGGTAATTTCAACCTGCCATGGGTTTAACATTTCCAACTAAAACTCATTTGGACGGTAGTGGCTAATTTAGCCCAAAACCGTCTTCCCAAACAGCACCTAAATCCAACCCATCTTTTCTTCTCAAACGAAGCCTAAATAGGCTGAATATTTTTTTTGATTATTAGAGTCAAACTAGTCTGATTTTTTTTTTTTTTTTTTTTTTATATAAATTTGTGAAAATCTCTCTTCTCTCAAATCAAAAGAGTTACTTAACGTGATCTAGGAGTTTAATGATTGATAACGCCTAAACCTTTTACAAACTTTAAAAGAAAATAATTTTTCTTTAAAAAAAAAAAAAAGAAAAAGAAAAAAAAGTGATGATGATGACAGCGTATATAGACATTATTTGGCTTTTTGTATTCAACTACAATTATTAGTTTTGTTGTCGTGACTTGAAATATTAGCTTTGCGTTGTCTTTAGTTTTGAGTTCCATACTACTAGTTAAGAGATGATTTGAAATAATGTAAATAAATATATTTTTAAAAAAGGTGATATAATCTAAATAAGTGTATTTATTCAAACAAATATATTTATTTAGGGAATGCAAACAAACTCTTATACTGTGACATCGATCTAATAGAAATTAATATTGAGAAAACTACATATCAGTAAAAAATTTATAAATGTAATTATTAATATCTATAAACTGTACTATTGATTTGAATTTTATTTTTAATTTTTTATTTTTGAAAAGATCCACTGCCTTTTAATTTCTCCATTGCTAGTAACCTTGCAGGGAAAGAAATGAAAATATGTACTCAAATCCTCTAAAATATTATAGGACAAATTATATTAGAGGTATTTATATTTTGTTTTTTTATATTATTTTGGTCTCTATACTTTTAATTTACATAATTTTGACTCTTAATTTTAAATTTTATATCAATTTGGTCTAATTAATAATGTCATTAGTGTTTTTGACTAAAAATAATCATTGAATTAGTTGAGTAAACTCACTAAGGTTAGTAAATTTAAAATTTTACTTAAAAAAATATGACATAGTGTCAATTATATACACTATTTTTCATTAAAAAAATGTTAAGAATTGTAAATTAGACTAAATTGAAACAAAATTATAAATTCAGAATTAAAATCGAATCAATTGAAATTACAATGACTAAAATGATACAATTACCATAGTATAAGGATTACTGTTACAATTTGTCTAATATTATACAAATTAACAAAATAGAATACGTCCAAAAAAATAATTTGAAATGTGCTAAGAAAATGAAATGTATAGATTAGGTTTATTTTAAGGTCTCGTTTGGGAATAAATTATTTTAGTAATTTTTTTATTTTTTAACTAAAATATGAGACAAAAAAATTAGTATATTTAGAATATTTTTTAATTTTTTATGACAAGATATACAAAAAGTAAAGAAAAAATTAAAATTTTAATTTTTTAATATAGATTATAGATTTTTTATTTTTTTTAATTAGTTTTTAATTTTTAAATTAAAACAGTCAATTCCCAACTAGGCCTAAGTGCCGCCTATTAAATGAATGAAAAATGCTTGGGAGCACTAATTAGTGCTCCCACTAATTAGGTGGCAGTGAGTTCCGCCAGTAATGATGTGATGTTTTGGTCTTGGAGATGTATTTTTTTTTTTTTTTTACTTTTTTAATACATTAATGTTATTAGTGGTGATGTTTTTATTGAAATGAATCATTGTTGTAAACAATAATATTTTAGAGCTCTAAATTGGGAGCACTAAAGCATCACTAATGATATGGCACAGGAGACCCCACCAAAGTGATGTGATGTTTTGACTTGAGTTTGTTTTTTTTTTTTTTAGTCCATTAGTACTATTAGTGATCAAAAAATTAGTGGGATAAATCACCACCCTTGTTGTAAATGAATAGTAGCAGGTGACTCATGATTTGAGGTACCTTTTGCTAGGGTTCTAAGCAAAATGAATAGTAGCAGGTGACTTATGATTTGATTGTTGGAGGGCAAAAAAAAATATAGGAAGATAAGCGAAGTTAAAGTAATAACTTTCATGCAATTAACAATTGTAATTTTTCATATTATTAATTGAAAATGAATAAATTTTTTTTTTTGGTTAAGTATTTGATGTAACTGTTATGTTACGTGATAGCATCATTAATTAATGGGAGTTTTTACATTGTAATAGCGAATAAGGTCAAGTTTGAAAAGTCACAAATAATTCATCGTTTTATCTTTTTTTTTTTTATTACATCACCTCTCTATTTTTTTACACATCTTTTCGTAAAAAGATAAAAAATGCACTTATTTAGGTCATCCCAAACAACCCCTTAGGCTAATAAAAGACAAAAATTATCTACTTAATTTTATTTGTAAAATGAATAATATAATTAAAAATATATTTTAGAACATAATATATTAGGGAATTATTATAGTATGCACTCTTTAAAAAGTGCATATTTAAAGAGTGCATATCGTATACACGTTATCACAATATATATTGCATAATTATACCAAATTGCAACTTCTTTCACCAAAATAGTTCTATTGACTTATTTTTCCTACGAAAGAAAATATCATAAATGCGAGCATATTAGTAAGGATTGAAAAATCTTTATAAATTAAATTCAAGACAATTATTAAGCGATTGTGTTGATAGTTCTTTTGCTTCAATGAAAAGGATTTCAAAATTGCCAAGTGTAGATAAAAGAAGAATTAAAGAAGGAGGAGGGAGACGGAAAAAGATGATTGAGTGAACAACCGGGGTGATTGAGTGAACAATCGAAGTAACAATTAATTACATCTACTCATATGCTCTGAAAAGAAAGTGCATAAAATTAACTTTACTCCTATATTTCGAAAAAGAAGTGTTGAAAATAAAGTGCAGGAAATATAAATGACAAGAAAAAATAGAAATCAATTGTCTTTGATTTGAGTTGTGGGTCCTTTACAATATAACCATGAATGACTATCTATAGGCAAATATTTGTAAGAAAAAATTACCTAATAACTACCACATTCTTCAATTTTCCATGCTTTACACTCCATGATTTTTCCACTTCATCTTCATGTCTACGTAACTTCCTTTGACCTCCAATTTATGTTCCATGATCCTCCACATTCTCCATCATCTTTTCACATGTGTTTAATGATTCATAACTTCTCATAATCTCCAAATAAGTAGGATAGTGCCACGTGTCTTGCAACTTATCAAGTAATAATAATAATAATTCATTTATTTATAGTGCCAACAAGTTCGTAACATTTTGCATCACATATGATTCGTAAGATTTACACTACATTGTTCATAATACTTTTTAGTTTTACTGAGATAAATACTATAAATTGACTACTCGTAACTTTTACTACACATAACACTACAATTATTTTAAACTTTCATAAATAAAATAAAATAAAAAAATCAATATTTTCTTATAATGGGTGTGCATATAAATAGAATCTTACTATACACACCCCTTACTATATGTACTCTCAAATTATGTCATTTTTTTTAGTTACTGACTAATTTTCTTTTTTAATTATGACCGTATTTTAGTTATAACTCATGAAATCTTTGGTTATACCTCATGTGCTGTTTGGTTATGAATTTTTTTTTAGTTATGACTCAGAAAATATGAAATTATGTCATTTTCTTATTTAGTTATAAAATGTATATGGTACACACATTTTTAAGAGTGTGCACAATAATCTTTCTCGTTTATTATTGTATTATAAAGATGTCATGATCCAAACCCGTCCTTTTGGGTTTAGCAACGTAACCGGCCTATAATCCTTGGATTACCAAAGGCCTCTTAATAGAATAACAAAATATAAAGGGCTTGCGAAAGCAATTATACAAAATACAAGGTCTATAGAGCTGTATAGACATACATGAGATAGATAAGTTTTAAACTTATATAATGTCAAACTTCCATAAGACTTGTATTGCCATATATATAACGTCATGAGGAATTTAGCCCAGCGTACAGATAAGCAAAAAACAAACAACAAAATATCTTCAACAGGTTCACAAAACTTCACTTTCTCGAAAAGGAACCTTCCCGGGAGGTACAGTAATTGGCTGGCTCAAAAACTCCAGGCAGTAACTTAGGCCTGGTCACGCGCCTACTTACCTACATACATAATATAAATAGTGAGTGGAAGCCCTAATGAATAATAACAAAGTAAGGGGTTTAAATGAATGATGTCCATGACAGATTCAGAAATCAGAGTTCATATCAGAAATAGATTTATATTCATATTCTTATTCAAACTACATATAGAAATCAGAGTTCATGATTCATTATACACGGTACATCTATTAGCGTTATCATGCTTGTCAGTTTCATAAGGAATCTCTGGTATCGAGAACTTGTAATATACTTGAGTCACGGTATTATTACCTCCGGGCGAGGGCCATGACACCACGATATTGTTATCCCCGGGCAAAGGTCTTGCGCTTATAGGCCACGATATTATTACCCTCTGTAGACCGCTCGAACTCTACTTCGCGCGCGAGGGCGCGAATTGTTGTTCTTAGCTACTATAGTTCGGACTCATGTCGCGATTCTGAATCTAATCTCACAAAATGCAATGTAAGATTGATAAATCACCAAAGAGTCCAAATCTGACAAATTGTTTTGGAAAATCGATTTTAATCAAAAAGCGCCAAACATGGACTGCTTTGCCAGATTTTAGAGTCGCCACCTAAATATTTTGTTTTGGGAAAAATTTAAGAAACCCTGACTCGTGCCTAAGGCCACGTATCCGTCATCACCAAAGTTGTCTTAACTCAGGAACTTAGGTACGAGGGGGGAAGGTCATGAAATGAGCACCCCGCTCGCTTGATCAAAGGATCGGCCTTTACTAACATGATATGTTGTTTTTGAAAACACATGCGTTCTTATTCCGATTATTAATCTATCATTACTACGTGATGCGCACAGTATACAAGTATAGACTAGATCGCCTAAATTGGAACAAAACATCTCATATTTGTGTTTCGAAAATGGTTTGAAGTTGCTACCCTTAAGTAGGCTAAGATGCGGATTTGCCACTCTCAAGTGGGCTTAGGAAAACATGATTTTGCCACTTGAAGTGGGCTTAAAACTCGCATTTCGATGAATTGTTCCAATTCAAGCAATCCAACCTTCATCCACAGGCATTCATGCAGTTAAACACTTAAATAGATAGCCTTATGGCAAACATGCTATCATGGAAACATACACATCTCATGCAGTATGCTAAAGCGTAAAAGCTTACCTAGTACTCCGAGCCAAAACAAAAGCTAGTTAGTAATCAATGCATGATCCTAGCTATGTTAAGAATGCCTAATGCAACACATACAAAATGCAACTAAAGATAGGCTCGGCTATTCTAATATGGCATATGAATGCAACACTTGATAACATGCTTTGAAACACGTATTCAAGAAAGTGTATTGAAATACAGTGCAGTTTGAATGATGCGCCGAGCCTGGTACATGCAAGACGAATGAATGATGCACGCATGCAAACATAAGGATGCTAATTGAAACATGCCATAAACTAACCATCGAAAGCGGTTAAGTAAAAGAGAGAAAGAAATGGGGGTTGGAAGACATGCATCACACACACGCACACTTATTACAACAGTTGTGCCCTCTCGACGGAGGGTCCAAATGAATCAACTAACTAGCTATGCTAAGCTAATTAATTACAAATACACTAATTAACTACTTAGCTAGTTAATTATTACAAAACTTTAACTAATTAACCAAATTAATTAAATTACAAAAGCAACTAAGTAAAAAAAAAAAAACTAAAATAGGCTACCACAACTCTGCTTCAGAATGATGAATAATGCATGCTCGGTCGCGTCCTCTCGGAAATCCAGTACCGTATCTCATGATGCCTCTATTTGCACTCTTTTGATCTTTTGAAAATTGCCAACTTCCAGGTTGTCTTTAACCCATCTCAGGAACATACTGAGGAATGATCGGCCAAATATGGTGGCCATCGGTCAGAGTTTATGGCTATCAGCCAATTTTGATAGCCGATCGGCAGTTTAGATGGCCGGTCGACAGACTGCTTCCCGTAATTTTCCTTTTTGCTGCAACAGAGCACTAATAGAGGCATGGCAGTATATTTGCAAGAAAATGTGTGTGCAACTACACTCCTTATCATGTCTTAAGCTCAAAGGAGTGTAGTGCTCGGCTCTCGAACCACCAATCACGCATCTCAATGCATGATGGCCAAAGAGGCCGAGTTGCACAAATCAATGTCAATGAATGCACACAAATAATACATAAGACTCGATGAACCTCCACCTTATCATGCATGATCAAAGGTGTTGGCGACCAAGGAATGAGGCGCGTTTCATCACTTCAAGTATGAAACGCCCCTTGTTCCTCACGTTTGGATCAACATCCGATCCAAACACAATGCAATGCAACAAACATGCAAACATAATGCAATATGCAATATGCAACATGCAAACAACATGAGCATGCAACAACATGCTAATAACATGCAAATGTGACAACATGCAAACATAATGCAATGCAACAACATGCAAACAATATAAGCATGGCAAGTGAAGGACAAGACACAAGGGCTATGTAATGCAACACTCAATGGACTTAAACCGCATATGGACAGACCTAAGAGGGTCCAAAACTGTGGCCAACACACCAAAACTTAGGCACAAAAGAGCCAAGAACACATGCTCATGTGATGGCTCATCAACTAGACATAAGAGCACAACTCTCAAACATAATGAAAAAGTGACAAATGTGAGAGTGTAGCAATGAACTAAACTCTGAAATTACATTCCAAATGAGGCTAAATCATGCACATATGACAAATAAAGCATGCTAGTAGACTCAAAGCTTAAAGCTAGCCAAGGGACTTACACCATGGCCATATCAAGCAAGCCCCAAAGGGCCAAGGTGACTCAAAACAGTCCCAAGGCAGGTCAAAACAATGCTAGAAACATGCTTAAATATAGCTAACATATGCTAGAATTAGAGGCATGAAGCATGGAGCATACAAGGCCAATGAGGAGGATTACACTACACCTACCAAAACGGGGTGACTCCACCAACCAAAAACAGAGTTATAACATGGCAAAATAAGACCAAATACGCACTGAAATGGTAGCCCAAAAGCTAAGGAAAGATGGCATACATATGGGCTCATGCTTAAGGCATAAAGCATGACTCACCAAAAGCATTGAAATAGTGAAGCATGAGAGAGTATAGCCACACTACACATACTGAAATCATGGTAGAAATGAGGCTAAAGCATGCAAATAACTCAATTAAGCCATGCTAGAGACCATGAAACTCAAAGCTAGTGAGCAAGAATGCACTATGGCTATACAAAGTAAGGCATGCATGACCAAAACAACATAAAACAAAGCTTAAGCATACTAAAACATGAGTAAAAGCTTGCTGGAGTTGAGCCAAAAACATGCTAGAATGATGGTCAAAAGCATGATGCATGTTAGGCTAATGAATGGAAATACACTACTGTACACGTCCCCGAACGCCCCGGGAGGGTTAAGTCCCGTTCTGTTCATATTGGGGTCACTACAGTTCGGACTCGATTTGTGTCGGTTCTAAATCTGAACCAAAGAGTCCAAATCTGGCAAATCGTTTGAGAAAACAGATTTTTGAAAAGTAGTGCCAAACATGGACTGCTTTGCCAAATTACAGAGTCGCCACCTAAATATTTTAAAATGGGAAATTTAGGAAACCCTGACTCGGTGCCGAAGGCCACATGTCCGTCATCACCAAATGTGGTCTTGGCTCGGGAGCTTGGGTACGATCGGGGAAGGTCAGCTATGAGCACCCCCTTTCGCCCGGTCCGAAGACCGGCCTCTACTAACCGTGATATCCGATTTTGAAAACATCATGTGCTCTTATTCCAATTATTAGTCTAGAATTACTATGTTATGCGCACAGCACAAAAGTATAGACTAGATTGCCTAATTTGGAAATAAACATTGGATATCCGTTTTGTCTCGAAAAACATGTTGGTTTTTGCTACTCTCAAGTAGGCTAAAATACGGATTTCAATGAGTTGTTCCAACTCACGCAATCCAACCTCCACCCACAGGCATTCAAACAGTTTATAACACATAAGCATTTAGCCGCATGGCAATCATACTGTCATGACAAACATTCACATGCATGCGATATGCTAAAGCATAAAAAACTTACATCGTACTCCGTGCCAAAACAAGAAACTAGTTAGCAAACATGCATGACCTAGTTCATGTTAAGTGGCTAATGCAACACAGGCATAGATGCAATCTAGAGTAGGCTCGGCTAACCCTAAACATGGCATGTGAAATGCGCGAGTAGCACGTATTCAATTTGGAATTGAAAATTGCAATGCAGTTTGTATGGTGTACCGAGCCCGGTGCATGTCAACAAATGCATGGATGTACGCATGCATTGCATAAGGTATGCTAAGATAGAAATGCCCTAATCTACCAACATAAGCAGGTAAATAAAAGGGATAGAAAGAAATGGGGATTGGAAGACATACACCCACTCACACACACTTATTACAACTTTGCCCTCGCTCGGAGGGACCGAAAGAATATACAAATTAATTAACTACGCAAGCTAATTAAAATATTACAAATCAACTAAATTAATTAAATAAAATAATTAATCTAATTTAAACAGTAAATCGCCTCGGGATGAGGGCCAAATGCAGCGCGTGCTCGGAACTGGCTCGGAACCGCACTGCCATGCATGATTTGCCTCTGTTTCCCTTGCTATCCTCCTCTGAAAATTGCCAAAGTCCCAGGAGTGCCTCTTAGGGCACTGGGGAGTACCACCGGCTGGGGTAGAGCACCACCGGCTAAATAAGGAGGCCACCGGCACTAGATGAAGTTATCGGCTGGCAATTGACTGCCGGTCGGCACTAAATAGTGCCGGTCGGCACTTAACACCTGCAGAACCTGCAACCCACAGCAGCAGAGGACAACAACATGCATGGCAATGTGATTCAAGGTATTTATGCACTATACACACCCCTTATCATGTTATTGACTCAAAGGGGCATGTGCCTCGATTCCCGGACCACCAATCGCGCATTTCCATGCATGATGGCCCTAAGAACCAAGAATGCAACTTTGATTTCAAATGCATGCAATGCAAATAAGCAAACAAGGGTGTTCAACCTCCATCATACTTCACTTCAAGAGGCCAATCATGCACAATGCCAATGCAACCCTAAACATGTCAACTAGGCATGCAACATGGACTATGCAATATGTTCATGCAAAGGGTTCAAGCAAGCATGCAAACCAATGGAAGGATGGTCTTATACATGAATTGGGCAACTCAAATAGTCCTAAAACAGTGGCCAAAGTGCCTAGAAATGGAGATTAAACACACACACACACATGCAAGTGTTATGGTCATATCCCAAGGCATAAACATGGCAACCCCCAAGCACACTTGGAGATACCAAACAAGGACAATAAACACACATTGTAAAGCTCTGAAAATCATGCAAAACATGATGCCAAATCATGCAACAAAACAAGCCAAACAAAGCATGCAAATGGTCTAAGGTTCAAAGCAAATCAATGAGGCTTTGAACCACACTTAGCACAACCACACATGGCAATACTTAAACATTTAAAAATAGAGTTTTAACACATAAAACTAAGCCTAAAGGACCACCTAGATGGCATCTAGATGACATGAATCCAAAGGCATGCATTAAAGCCAAAACATGGAGCATTTAATACATACTCTTAAAGCATTAAAGAAGCCACTTAGGCAAGCATACAAGCACACCAAAGGGACTGAAATAGCATGCTAGGTGGTTCTAAACCACCAAAATGATGCAAGCAAGGCATGCTACACATGCATACTCAAAGGCTAGCAAGCTTAAAATGCAAAGGGGCTATATAATGCATGCCAAGATCAACCCAAACGACTATGGACAGAGCTAAAATATGTCAAAATAAGCACAAAACATTCACAAATGCAAGCCTAAAACATGCTAGAAGCTAAGGCATACAACCTAGGCATGTTAGAGGATCAAAAGGCATTACAAGGCAACTATGCTAAGCATGCATAAGGGACCTAAAACAACACTTGGCAATGTCATATTAGGGCATAATAAACATAAAATGCAGCCAAGACATGCTCAACAAACAATCAAACATTATGCTCTCTCAAGAGGCCAAACTTGCCCTTTTCAAGGACATTAAGGAGAGGGGGTGGCCCTCTCCTTCTTGGGACTTCAAGGCATCATCTTCACCACTGAAATCCCTCAAGATTTCAGTGGTGAAGAGATCCTAACACCAAAGTCTCGGATCTCTCACAAAATGGCACAAAAAGTGCCCTTTTCAAGGCCTAAGGGTGGTCAAACTTGCTCAAACCACAAAACACTCTTAATAAACAATAAAGAGGCTTAAAAAACAGAACTTTTATGTGTTATAGACTAAGCACAAAAACTGTTTTAAACTAGGCAAAAATGGAGTGCAAGAATGGGGTAAATAAAGTAAGTTTTGTTACCCTTGAAGACCACCTTCACAAAAGTTGGAGTTGTTGGTTCCTTGAGCTCCAAACCAGTCAAGAACTTCAAGAACAAGCCCTTAGCACCTCAGTTCCAAGAGGAAGGTGAAACACTAGGTGTTGGTGAGTAAAAGTATGACACAAACACCTAGTGTACAAAACAAGAGAGAAGAAGAGAGATAGGATGTGTATCTATCCTAACCCTAAAAACCAGAGCTTGGTCTGTCTAAAATGTCTAAAATTTTGTAACCCTAAGCCAAGAAGAGGAGTGGTCCTCTTATAGGCAAGCAAAGCTTGCAAAGCTTACAAGCTAAGCTAACTAAGAGGGTCATCCCTCCATACACGTGTATGGAGGGGAACCATAACTATACAACTGTCTGAAAATATCTCAAAAAGCAACTGCACAGTGTCCGGCCGGCAAAGAGTGTCATTTTGACAAAACTTAGTGCTGGTCGGCACAAAAGAGTGCCGGTCAGCACAATAAAGTGCCGATAGCAACACCAGCCAGCCGGTGGCCTCTAGCCACAGCCGGTGGTATGTGGGGATGCCTCACAAAGCATTCCCTGCCCTTCCAAGGCAAAGCACAAGTGTTTGGTGCAAAACCAGACACAAAGCAGGTCGAGTTCGGAGGTCCTGAGGCAAGGCGCGCGAGCCGAGAACTCCGGGAACTCCAAACGAACACAAACATGGATAATCACCGAGTGTTCAAGCGGTGACGTCCAAGTCTTGAGGACGGTCAAAAATGGGGTGTCTACAGTTGCCCCTCTTTGACAGAACTCGGAAGTCATAACAATGACGGGAGTGAATGTCAAAGCCCAGAGACGACCCATTTTTGACAAGGCCGAAGACTTGGACAAACATGCAAGACAAACAAGGTATGCGCCCGAAGGCAGGGGCAAAATGCAAGACGATGCAAGAAGCCGAGCATAACTTATGATCATGCAAAGAAAGCTGTAATGAAGCACACATGCGACAGTTATAAGCTAGCATATGCCAATCTACGCTACAATGTAGAAAGGATGTAAGAGAATTATGTAATTCTCAAAACGTCTCACGCGGAGGATACAATACCTGTGCGGCTCGTCCGATTGCACCGGCCTCAAATGAGCCGTACATACAATATCGTGCCTGCAAAGAAAGCAAACTTAACAGGTACAATATTGTTAGCCATATGCATGGTAATGCGAAATGCATGCAAAATGATATGCACTATATACAAAGTGATGTATGAATAATGCAAGTGATATGCAATGCAATTGAAACTATGCAAACTACATGCAAAGCAAAAGAATCATGATTCAAACCGGAGCGGTTCGAAACCACACGTATGTCAAATAGATTGATGAAAGTAACAAGTCCGTCTACCATAGAACGATGTCTGAACTATGAGTGATGTAGACGGACACAAGAACAAGTATTGGGTGGAATGACATAGGTGGGGTGACGACCCGCTGAGGAAAGAATAATGATCCTAATGCCGGATGCAACGATTACACTACAATGCAATAGAAATGGATATGGCACGCGGGCCAAACCGTATCTCGCTTAAGGAAGGCATGCACATATACAAGCCATGTCTAACACAGAAAAGGTGCCGCAACCTCAAACCAAGTTCATCAAGGAATAGGCGCGATGCACATGAACCATGCTTTGATGTGAAAAGTAAGGGCACATACCAGACCAAGCTCAACAAGGAAAGGCGCAAGCCATAGATGGAAGATGATGCAGTGGATGCATGCAACTACAATGCAATAGAAATGGACATTTACAGAAAATGCATGACATATGCACTATACTACAATGAAATGCATGATAAATGCATGTTGTTTTTGTTGTTTTTTTTTGTTTTTTGAAATGCACGACATATGCAATAGTTACAGTGATGCATGACAATGCACGTGTGTTTTTTTTGAATTTTTTTTTTGAAATGCAATGCATGACATATGCAATAGTATTAATGAGGCATGACAATGCAGTATGATGCAATGGCTGCAATTGCAGTTTTCCCTATCTTACCAACAGGGCGATATACTAGGTTGGTTCAGTATCCAGAATTGAGGCGTAAACATGCCGCCTCAACCTATGGGGCTTCCATACAGATTTCAAGCCGAGGGTACACCCCCTGGGTATTTAAACCAAACCCTAGTCTCGGAAATCCCGAACCTTTACGTTCTAGGCATAAGCTGTTCGAACTGTAGTTTTCATCATCCCAGTTGGTCTTCTAGGAACTCACCGTGAGCACAGGCAGGTGGCTTTACCAGACCACCGAAAGTCGTTCGGGCACGACAAACACCGAAGGAATTGCACCTTTAGAGGATTTAAGGTCTCCTAGACCGGGATGCAAATATGGTGAAGGTTTCGCACCCTCCAAGGATTTAAGGTCTCCTGGACCGTGCGTGTTTAAGGTCTCGCCAGACCCGGGGGGCAATGATGAGGTGCGCGAAACAACGCGATGGAATGCATGCCAAATGCAATGAGGTACACAAAACAACGTGATGGAATGCATGCCAAATGCAATGAGGTGTGCACCTTAATGCACCGAAGGTCTTGCACCTCCCGAGGATTTAAGGTCTCCTTGACCGGACGTGTTTAAGGTCTTGCCAGACCCGGGGGGGCAACTGTTACACAACACTTTAAGTGCATGCGATGCAAATGAGACACGCACGCGGATGCAAATGGGGCAAATGAGACGTGCGTGCAATGAGGTACGCGTGCCTCAAAGGATGGAAAATGGAGTGCAATGAGGTACGCGTGCCTCAAAGGATGGAAAATGAAGTGCAATGAGGGTGCGCCAAACAGCGCGATGCGCAAAATAGCGTGATGCGTTTAGACGACGCGAGTGCACAAGACAGTGCGATACGAATGCATGCCAAATGCAATGAAGTGCATATCTTAATGCACCGAAGGTTTTGCACCTCCCAAGGATTTAAGGTCTCCTAGACCGTGCGTGTTTAAGGTCTCGCCAGACCCGGGGTGAAAAACAATGAGGTGCGCAAGATAGAGCGATGAAATGCAAAATGAGATGTATGATGAGGCATGCATACCTCATAGATGTAAGAATGCAAAAAAAAATGCAGGATGAAGCACGCGAGGTAGTACACCTCACATGGATCAAAACGAAATGCAAAGTGAAGCACGTGAGGTAGTACACCTCACGTGGATCAAAATGAAATGCAAAATGAAGCACGTGAGGTAGTACACCTGACGTGGATCAAGATGAAAGGCAAAATGAAGCACGTGAGGTAGTACATCTGACGTGGATCAAGATGAAAGTGCAAATGAGATGCAAGATGAAGCACGTGAGGTAGTACACCTCACGTGGATCAAAATGAAATGCAAAATGAAGCACGTGAGGTAGTACACCTCACGTGGATCAAAATGAAATGCCAAAATGAAGCACGTGAGGTAGTACACCTGACGTGGATCAAGATGAAAGTGCAAATGAGATGCAAGATGAAGCACGTGAGGTAGTACATCTCATGTGGATCAAAATGAAATGCAAAATGAAGCACGTGAGGTAGTACACCTCACGTGGATCAAAATGAAATGCCAAAAATAAAAGTATGACACGCGTGCCACACGACAATGCAAAACGGCGCAAGTCGCAGGGGACGTGCAAGATGGCGCGATACGATGCACCGGACAATGTGATGGATGCGCGCGACGCACACGGGGCAACTTTTGAATCTTTATAAACGACAAAAGGATACAAAAAGGATACAATCTTTGCTTGAATTTGAGTGTTACGCACAGTAGACATGGTCCGAAGTCAAAACGGAGGCCGGTTGAGCATCGGGGATGCACTTTCTTGAGGTTTGAAGACCCACAACTACTCATTTTGCCTAAACAAGGCCTTGGGAACACCACCGGCTGGGTGGGGTGGTCACCGGCTGCCACCGGCTGCCTAAACTTCTCCACCGGCACGATAATGTGTTGACTGGCACAAAATAGTGCCGACCGGCAGAAAATGCCTGATCGGGGGCAGATCTGCCATTTCACCTCGGGCTTTATAAAATAGGGCTTCTAAACCCTATTTTCCATTTCCTCTTCCGCCGAAATCCTTCACTCTCTCTCTCTAGAGCTTCGTTCTCTCGATTTTTCGTTGATTTCCTCGTGTTTTGGCACCATTTTACCGTCGGATTCGCGATATTCTTCGCGTTTCGGACATTTCCATCCGATCGAAATCTCATTTCGGGATCTCCTTTGCTATTTTCGCCTTTTCGGGACTTGTTCCCCTCGATTTTCTCTACATTTCCGTGTATTTTCATCTTCCGGCCTTTCCGGCCATTTTCGGCCCGCTCGGGGTTTGACTTTTCCAGTTGACTTTTCATATTCCGGCTTTTCCGGCCATTTTCTCACCACCATTACTATGGCAGACGATGTTCCACATGTCGGGACTCCCCCGGATCACGAGATGGATCCCGGGGTCGAGCTCCTCCCGCTGAGTGAGCGCCCGTTCGATCCGGCGACCTATCGCCCGGCGATCCACGTGCTACCACCCGATGGACTTTGTCAGTTCAGGAGTTTCGACAGGGCATTGAACCCAGAGCTTCTGTTACGTGAGCCTGCCTCTCATCTCTCATTCGGCGCTTCCGAGGTAACCCTTCTACTCTGCTTTACTTTCTTCAATGTAGAACTGTAAACTGTCAACTGCCATAGCTGATTACAACCCTTAATTGCTTAGCTCTGATACACTGTACTGTAGTTGATCGTAGACAAACTTACAACTGATATCTGTTTGAGACGAACACATGCACACACACTGCACTAGCCTCAATTACCCAAAACACACGGCACACACCGTTCTGCACTGCAAACTTACCGACACCCGGCACTTATTTGAATCTGAAAACATATTGTATGCTGTATTCAAACTGAATCACACAAAACATGCTGACGCATCACACGTTGTAGTTTACTTACTGGCACACTATAACCCGATATCTGCTTGAATCTGAAAAACGTGCACACATGCATCATATCTGTGCTGACTCTCACAAACACACTGACACATTACAGGCCGTAGTCTACCGTAGTACACTGAAACCCGGTATCTGCTTGGATCTGAAAAACTTGCACGCATGCTAGACTTGTATCGATTTTTAACATGTTTCCTCAGAACTGTACATTTCATATTGCTTCGCAATTATTTGTTTGAAAACAGGTAGATTCCCATGCCATCCGCGGGTATGGGAATGTTGCTGCGCGAGATTGGTATGCGGAGCTTCCCGAGGCGGTTTGCCAGATCGTAGACCAGGCCGGCTTCGGCGCTTTTTGCAGGGGATTGTCCAGACTTACTGCTTGCAGGCCTCTCCTCGCGGCCCTGGCAGAGAGATGGTGGGACACCACCGATTCATTTCACCTATCGGCGACTGGGGACATGACGATGACCCCTTATGACTTCTCGATGCTCACCGGCATCGGGGTGGGGGGTGATCCGATCCCCTTTGATACAGACATGGATGAGTGGACCGCCGCTCAGGTCTACCTGCTTGGCGAGGCGCCACCTCTTGCTCGTCCGGGATTTGTTCGCTACTCCTGGTTCGAGGTGCAGTTCAGGGTCCAGCCTACCCTTGTCGATGCAGCTCCGATGACCCAGGAGGCCGTGGAGCAGTATGCACGCGGCTTCTTGATGTTTCTGCTAGGGACCACTCTATTCGCCGACCGGGCGAACACCGTGCCTCTCTGCCTCCTCAGCGCACTGGTGGACGTTCAGCAGATCGTGCGGTATGACTGGGGCGGTGCCGCTTTGGCCACCCTTTATGGCTACATGAGCTCCGTCTCCCGTGGCAGCGGGCAGTTGCTCGGGGGCTACTGGCGAGCTTGGGAGGTATGTCTCCTTCTCTTCTTTACATCTCTGCTCTACATTTTCTGTACTCTGTACTGCACACACTGTAGTCTGTTTCACGCTGACTGTATACTGTACACACGGCACACACATACTCTGCTTTACACTGACTGTACACTACTCACACTGTACACTCTGTTCAATACACTGCACAACACACGGCTCTGCTATTTCTGCTTTATTCTGCACCCTGCTTTATCTGACGGTTATACTGACATCTGTTTTGCAGTTGTGGGTGTATGCCTACTTTCCCAGGCTGGAGCCAGTGCCGGAGACGGAGACTCCCCTGGTCATCCCTTTCTCGCGCCGCTACGATGGGAGGTGCACACGGCGACCTCGGGATACCTTCAGCTTCTTCCGCCGATTCTTCGACACCATCACCTCTGCCGAGGTATGTTTTGCTTACAGTTCATTTAAACTTTGCTTTGCTACTGTATGTTTCAAATAGCAATCGGTAACAAACTGTACTTCCAATTTCAGATCACCTGGCGGCCATGGGCTGCAGTGCCAGCAGAGACGAGGGATCGATACGCCGGTGCTGAGGAGACCTCTCGCTACCGATTTTGCTGGAGGGCCCGGTCTGTCGGGCTTGGTACCTGGGGGAGCGTTTTCTGCGCCAGACCCTCGGGTTGCCAGAGCAGATAGTCCCGGTTCACCCTCCCGAGCACATGAGGGATACCGAGAGGTTTTCTGTGCAGCAGATGGAGGACTACACCCTCGGCTGGGAGGAGGACGGCTTCAGAGGCGAGGGCGATTACTCAGAGTACGTCCAGACCTTCCTTATGCGGCTTTTGAGCGGGGGCTCCCGAGCTGAGCCAGAGAGACCTGCGGCGCCGGCGGCTAGGGCAGAGGTGGGAGCAAGAGCGGGATCGTCACAGAGAGCTCGAGCTCGTGGCAGGAGGGAAGTGCAGAGGGGACGAGGGACGGGCTGGCCCGCTCTGCCTACCATGCTGACATACAGGGGGCAGAGTGGGGAGACCTACCAGATTCCTTTTGCTCCTCCCCCGGCTGGTCATGAGTTTGTCGGTGTCCCCAACTTGCCTCCGGTATGTATTACTGCATTTCTGTACAGTCATTTCATTTTAGTTTATTTGATATTCCACAGAATATTGATGCATCTGATATTTTTTTGCAGGCTTCCTCCGAGTACACCCGGCAGTCTTTGGAGCTGAATGCCTCCATGGCAGGGATGTTGCAGCGGACCTTTGAGTTCCTAGCCTTTTATGGCCTTCTGGTATGTTCTCTCTGACATAGCTTCAAACCATATACAAACTGCCTCGCATAATCTGACGCATAACACAACACCTGATACACCGCCCTCACGGCGCTTGATATATTGTATTCACATACTACACTCTGCACTGATAAACTGCTCACGGCATTCAAACACTGTATTCATACACTGCATTCTGCACTGATAAACTGCTCACGGCATCCACACTCTGTATTCATACACTGCATTCTGCACTGATAAACTGCTCACGGCATTCACACACTGTATTCATACACTGCATTCTGCACTGATAAACTGCTCACGGCATCCACACTCTGTATTTTCTGTATTGATAAACTGTTTCATGTATGCTGATGCATTTGCCTTTTGTACTTTTCAGCTTCCCTTCCCGATTCCTCCCGTGGGTGGCGGCGCTCCATCTGGACCTCTCATTTCTACTCGGGATGGCAGGATATTCCCCCGCACCAGAGGAGGACGTGGCCATGTGGGGAGCAGCTCGTAGGCTCCAGTTGCAGGGGATGGCGAGTCGGAGGCGGAGGCCTCTGAGGAGGAGACCGGGGGCAGCTCGGGTTCGGGCTCTGACAGCGACACTTCTGACGATGCTCCTGTGCTTCTGCCCAGGAAGAGGGCGAGGACGGATCCCCCGGCGCGAGGCCATTGATGACGATTACAGACTTCTGCTATTTTTCTTTCATTTTCTTTTCTTGTACTTTTCTCTTTTTGGTAGATAGAGCACTATGTACTGCCGCATGTAGATTTTGCTTTCCTTGAAACTTATGTACTTGAAAAGATTATGAAATGGAACAAACTTTTATCTGAAAAAGAATGTTATATCTACACATTTCATACTTTGCACCGCATGGCATCATATTACACCTCAAATGTAAATGATATTGATCTGTTGTTTGAAAACTGAGCACTCGCACTGTACTAATCAGATAATCAACCGACTAAACAGAAAAACAGCTCATATAAATCCCTGCTCAATCCGAACACACAGCCCATACTCCACTAGGGACTAATCTGCTGGGGATTGATCTGCATATAGCCCATAACACAGCATTTGGTTCATTCTGCACACAGCAAACCCTGAACAAATAGCCCCAATCTGACAAGACGGATCACAAAGCTGACACGGTTGCAGTTGAAACACACTCGGATGTCCCAAATTTTCCCTCTCCTTCTCTTGCTTTGCACGGATGTAGAGAATGGCACAACATTCTGAGCATAAGCGATTACTTTTTGGAAGAGGATGGGTTTTTTACCCAGGGTATCGAGCCTACCACAGAATACAGCGAGACAGACTCAAACAAAGAAACAAAAGGCACACGACCTAACACAACGAGACACACTTGGAAAAGACTCGAAGCCAAAATCGAGAGCGATAAATCAAAAGACACGACACACGGACATGTTTACAAAAAGACCTCAAATCTTGAGGAGCCAATTTCTCCGGGTATTATTCCCACCCTTTCTAATTTGTGATACTCGCATCACTCGGCCCTCAGGCTCGGTTTTTCTCTAAAAAAAAAAAAACCCTTTTCTTCACTTTTCTCTCAGCTTACACCTCTCTATTCTTTATTCTCTCATTTTTTCATCCCTCCCCGGGGTGAATGACAGATGAATAGGAAGTCACGGGTTCATGCCCAACACTGTTAGCTCACGACTATTCCTTCTGGTGGATAGGGTGCCTTGCTGGCAAGCATATTAACGGGGGAAAGACAGAAGACCTGACTCAATTGTGCCCCTAGTTCGTCACTTCGACCATTTTTTTTGTTTTCTAAAACAGTTTTGATCAAAAATGAGAGTCGGATAAACACACTTATTCAATTTTTGATTTGAAAATCATGCGAATCAGGCTGTGAGCACTGAAAATTCTCCTTTTGGGTCCAAACATGGTCCAATTTTGAAAATGAAACAGTTTTCGAGAAAATAAGTCAACCTCAGTGAAAATTTTCAAAAACTATTTTTGCAAACAATCAACGCTCAACGAGCGCGGAACTTACCTTCGAGATGCGCAACCTCGATCGGGAGACAATGGAAAATTGCCCCTGGCTTAAAGGGGGATTAAGGCAACGGAAAGTTGCCCCTGGTTTAGACGTTAACTCGGGGCAACTTGTGGCAATGCATGGCAACGGAAAGTTGCCCCTTGTTTGGATGATGCCGCGGCATATTGTGAGCCAGTCTTTGTTGACGACGATCGGACCCTCAGGCGCGGAGAAATCGAAGACGGCTTGAATCAATATATGGACATAGTCACCTGGAATGTGTTGGTGGTTTGGACTTCAACAGGAAGTTAATTACGTAGTCCCAGGTTGCTGCAATCGAGGCATCAAATTCGGAGGAGGCAGAAGTGATCAAAACTATGACATGGACTGAGACGCTATGGAAGCGTTGGGGGCTGGACTTCAAGATGAAATTGCCTACATATCCCAAACATGGGAATCAAGCCTTACGTAGTTTCGGTTAAGGTACACTCGGGTATTTTAACCTTCACTGTTTAGGCTCTAACTTTTGCCAAGGCGCCCAATGCGGGTTTTCGACCTTGCGAGCTATGTTCTTCTTTTCTTTTCAATTCTTTTCTTTTCATTTTCATTTTTCTCTTTTTTCTTTTTTTTGCATTCTTTTCTTTTCCTCTTGTATTTTTCTTTTTTTCTTTGTTTTCTTTTTTTGTTTTCTTTTCTTGCTCTAACTTTTGCCTGGGTCGCCCTTCCGGGTTTTCGGCCCAGCGAGCTTCTCAAAGGGTAAAAGTGTAGCAAGCCCATGCCAAATGGTTTTGAGATTGAAGCCTCTCCGTATCCAGGAGGGCGACTGTTATATTGACTTGCAGGAAAAATCCATCACGGCTACTTCTCGAGCTTTGCTTAGTGGGATCTGATCTTCCTGATCGGACTTTGATGCCTCTTGCTCGAGGGCTGCTTCGAATTGGGCCACACAGGCGTTTCATGGCACTGAATGTTTTGAACAGATCCAATTTGTAACGGATGAATTGAAACTTGAGACCGAGAGCGATCCTGGGCTGCACCATCTCAAGAGCGGTTCCACACAGGTCTTCGCAAGAATGTGCAAAATGTTTTGTTTTTGAAAGTTTTTAAGAAAGCGACAAACCGCTCGTGTTGAAGATAGTGTGGAACCCGTCTGGATCAGGCCAGGGTCCTTCTCAGTACCCACGCCGACAAGCATGATTTCATTCATTAAAAGCTTAGCACGCCTCTCTTTCTCTCAAACTGATCAAAGTTTTGCAAAACCCGAGGAATTCCTTCCTCTTTGTTTTTATCACCGCAGTGTTTGAAAAAGGTTTTTCTGAAAAGCTTAGGTCATTGTGACAATGTTTAGGGCACAAGAGTGTAGGCGAAATGCACTGTCGTTCCATCCAAATTCTCTGGCACGGCTAGCTCGAATAGCAACAAATTCGGCCCATGATAGCCGCAGCTGTTTCATTCAGATTTGTTGGCATAACCGGCTCCTCGGCAGAAACAAACTCAAAAAGCAAAAATAACTATTTGAAAGACAAAACGACATTTGATGCAACAACCCCGAAATCACCTGGTATACTATACAAAAAGGGACTGACTTGTTACAGCAAGACGGACTCTGTAAGTAAAAGATTGACTCGATACAGAGAGACAGACTCAAAAACAAAACAAAAGACTGACTCGACACCCAAGTCAGGATTTACAAAACTAGCATTGGCAGGTGCTCAAAAATGCGTGCCAAACGCCATATCCAAAAATGTACCAGACACTGCTCGCAGGCGGTCTACCTTCTGATTACATACTTGCAGTATCCGTGTCCTCAAAATCCAACAACTGAGTGGTGACGGACTTTGCTGAGGTAGGCAGGAGGATAACCTCGTTGTCAATCAAGTCTTGTACCTCATGACGGAGGCGAAAGCAATTATCAGTGGCATGGCCAGTCTGCTGATGGTATGCACAGTACAGGGAAGCATCATGCATGGCGGGGAGATTCTTTGGGAGAGGCCGAGGCTCTAGAGGTTTAAGGTGTCCCTTCTCGGCAAGGATCTGAAGTGCCTTGGACAATGGCATATAGAGAGCATGGAAGACCCTGCGCCCCCGGGGCAGGTATTTTGGGGCCTGAGCACTCTTGCTAGATGCACTAGCAAACGGATCGGCGGGTGCGGCCTTGGATTTCTGATCCTTCCCGGACGCGAGGCTGGGAGTGGGAAGAACTGTTTTGGCATGACGGGGCCTATCCCAATTCTCTGATTGACTGGAACTGCCCTCAGGCGGAGTAGGGAAAGCATCCTCCACAGCTTTTGACATGACTGTGGATATCTGTTGGTTGTTCATTCCCCCGGCTTTCAAAGCCTCTACTGCCCACAGCAGTTGTTCGATAGGGTCGGCATCTGCCTTCATCTTACCTTTGTCTGCGGCCTCAGCCTGGTCTAGAACTTGGTTTGCTGCGTCGTTGCCATAGTTGGAGGCCATCTCCGGTTGGCTGAGTTCAATTACAATTCGTCCCAGTAGCAGGGGCTCTTGGGGTATAAAGCCTCCGGCATATGGTACAGCTGGCGGCGAAACAGATATTCCATAGGCGAGATCCGCCACTGATCTTTGAAGATCGCCTATCATTCCCATTAATTCAAATGTAGTAGGCTCGCGAGCCTGATATAGTTGAGGGGTCCAAATTGGATGTGCGGCAGGCGACCTGGGTGGATGCGGCATATCAACAGTTGCTTCGTCCTGTAGGGTGGTTCCTTGACTCAGCGCGGCCGTCATGACCACGATCTCTTCTGAATTCTGCGTCATGTTTAGTCCTGCCTCAGCAAGAAGAAGATACTAGCTGTTCCGGATCAACCCACTGAACCTCTGTACTGAAACGGAAAACAAGCAGTATTTCAGCCCCAAACAGATCAAACACGGGTGTAGTCGAACAACTACACTCTACTACTGAACACTGTTCCCCAGAATCACTATTCAAAACTGAACTGACATCCGCAGACACAGCTGATTCTCCACAATACTGAAACTGGCGCCCTCAGGCCTGATACCCAATCTTGCAAACTGATATGTGTGTTCCTGTAGAGATATACTCTAAAAGCACATAACAGGTAAAAGAGAGCCAATACACCCCTATGTTGGGGTAGGGTTTCCCTGTCCTATTTTGTCAGGAGCTAGGGTTTCACTACGCACACAGCGGTTTCAAACAACCTAATATCGGGTGAGCAACCTGCCCTAGTTTGGAATGGTCACTATGGATTTCGATATGCAGTAGGTCGAATGGTCAAAAAGGGTGCCCCGGTAAAACCGGGGTTTGTGTTCCCATACTAGCAGAGCCCGCAACCGGTCAGCCTTATGGACATGCCTTGACAAGACAAGCCTCCGGCAAACCGCTCAGGAATAGCAGATGGCCAACACGATGTCCTAGGCGCACCAATGTACATGCAATGCAAAGAAACACATAAGTGTAGTCAAAACAGGATATCACGAGTTCGAGTCAAGCTCTCTAAACTCCCTAGTAGAGTCGCCAGAAACTGTACACGTCCCCGAACGCCCCGGGAGGGTTAAGTCCCGTTCTGTTCATATTGGGGTCACTACAGTTCGGACTCGATTTGTGTCGGTTCTAAATCTGAACCAAAGAGTCCAAATCTAGAAAATCGTTTAAGAAAACAGATTTTTGAAAAGTAGTGGCAAACATGGACTGCTTTGCCAGATTACAGAGTCGCCACCTAAATATTTTAAAATGGGAAATTTAGGAAACCCTGACTCGGTGCCGAAGGCCACATGTCCGTCATCACCAAAGTGGTCTTGGCTCGGGAGCTTGGGTACGATCGGGGAAGGTCAGCTATGAGCACCCCCTTTCGCCCGGTCCGAAGACCGGCCTCTACTAACCGTGATATCCGTTTTTGAAAACATTACATGCTCTTATTCCAATTATTAGCCTAGAATTACTATGTTATGCGCGCAGCAAACAAGTATAGACTAGATTGCCTAATTTGGAAATAAACATTGCATATCCGTTCGTTTTGAAAACAGTTTGAAATTGCTACTCGCAAGTAGGCTAAAATACGAATTTCAACGAGTTATTCCAACTCAAGCAATCCAACCTCCACCCACAGGCATTCAAACAGTTTATCTCACATAAGTATTTAGCCGCATGGTAAGCATACTGTCATGGCAACATTCACACGCATGTGGTATGCTAAAGCGTAAAATACTTACATCGTACTCCGTGCCAAAACAAGAAACTAGTTAGCAAACATGCATGACCTAGTTCATGTTAAGTGGCTAATGCAACACAGGCATAGATGCAATCTAGAGTAGGCTCGGCTAACCCTAAACATGGCATGTGAAATGCGCGAGTAGCACGTATTCAATTTGGAATTGAAAATTGCAATGCAGTTTGTATGGTGTACCGAGCCCGGTGCATATCAACAAATGCATGGATGTACGCATGCATTGCATAAGGTATGCTAAGATAGAAATGCCCTAATCTACCAACATAAGCAGGTAAATAAAAGGGATAGAAAGAAATGGGGATTGGAAGACATACACCCACTCACACACACTTATTACAACTTTGCCCTCGCTCGGAGGGACCGAAAGAATATACAAATTAATTAACTACGCAAGCTAATTAAAATATTACAAATCAACTAAATTAATTAAATAAAATAATTAATCTAATTTAAACAGTAAATCGCCTCGGGATGAGGGCCAAATGCAGCGCGTGCTCGGAACTGGCTCGGAACCGTACTGCCATGCATGATTTGCCTCTGTTTCCCCTGCTATCCTCCTCTGAAAATTGCCAAAGTCCCAGGAGTGCCTCTCAGGGCACTGGGGAGTACCACCGGCTAAATAAGGAGGCCACCGGCACTAGATGAAGTTATCGGCTGGCAATTGACTGCTGGTCGGCACTAAATAGTGCCGGCCGGCACTTAACACCTGCAGAACCTGCAACCCACAGCAGCAGAGGACAACAACATGCATGGAATATAATTCAAGCCATTTATGCACCAGACACATCCCTTATCATGTTAGTGACTCAAAGGGGCATGTGCCTCGATTCTCGGACCACCAATCGCGCATTTCCATGCATGATGGCCCTAAGAACCAAGAATGCAACTTTGATTTCAAATGCATGCAATGAAAACGAGCAAACAAGGGTGCTCAACTTCCATCATACTTCACTTCAAGAGGCCAAACATGCACAATACAAATGCAACCCTAAACATGTCAACTAGGCATGCAACATGGACTATGCAATATGTTCATGCAAAGGGTTCAAGCAAGCATGCAAGGTAAGCATGCAAACCAATGGAAGGATGGTCATATACATGAATTAGGCAACTCAAAATTGGCCTAAAATCAGTGGCCAAAGTGCCTAGAAATGGAGACTAAACACACACACACACATGCAAGTGTTATGGTCATATCCCAAGGCATAAACATGGCAACCCCCAAGCACACTTGGAGATACCAAACAAGGACAATAAACACACATTGTAAAGCTCTGAAAATCATGCAAAACATGATGCCAAATCATGCAACAAAACAAGCCAAACAAAGCATGCAAATGGTCTAAGGTTCAAAGCAAATCAATGAGGCTTTGAACCACACTTAGCACAACCACACATGGCAATACTTAAACATTTAAAAACAGAGTTTTAACACATAAAACTAAGCCTAAAGGACCACCTAGATGGCATCTAGATGACATGAATCCAAAGGCATGCATTAAAGCCAAAACATGGAGCATTTAATACATACTCTTAAAGCATTAAAGAAGCCACTTAGGCAAGCATACAAGCACACCAAAGGGACTGAAATAGCATGCTAGGTGGTTCTAAACCACCAAAATGATGCAAGCAAGGCATGCTACACATGCATACTCAAAGGCTAGCAAGCCTAAAATGCAAAGGGGCTATATAATGCATGCCAAGATCAACCCAAACGACTATGGACAAAGCTAAAATATGTCAAAATAAGCACAAAACATTCACAAATGCAAGCCTAAAACATGCTAGAAGCTAAGGCATACAACCTAGGCATGTTAGAGGATCAAAAGGCATTACAAGGCAACTATGCTAAGCATGAATAAGGGACCTAAACCAACACTTGGCAATGTCATATTAGGGCATAATAAACATAAAATGCAGCCAAGACATGCTCAACAAACAATCAAACATTATGCTCTCTCAAGAGGCCAAACTTGCCCTTTTCAAGGACATTAAGGAGAGGGGGTGGCCCTCTCCTTCTTGTGACTTCAAGGCATCATCTTCACCACTGAAATCCCTCAAGATTTCAGTGGTGAAGAGATCCTAACACCAAAGTCTCGGATCTCTCACAAAATGGCACAAAAAGTGCCCTTTTCAAGGCCTAAGGGTGGTCAAACTTGCTCAAACCACAAAACACTCTTAATAAACAATAAAGAGGCTTAAAAAACAGAACTTTTATGTGTTATAGACTAAGCACAAAAACTGTTTTAAACTAAACAAAAATGGAGTGCAAGAATGGGGTAAATAAAGTAAGTTTTGTTACCCTTGAAGACCACCTTCACAAAGGTTGGAGTTGTTGGTTCCTTGAGCTCCAAACCAGTCAAGAACTTCAAGAACAAGCCCTTAGCACCTTAGTTCCAAGAGGAAGGTGAAACACTAGGTGTTGGTGAGTAAAAGTATGACACAAACACCTAGTGTACAAAACAAGAGAGAAGAAGAGAGATAGGATGTGTATCTATCCTAACCCTAAAAACCAGAGCTTGGTCTGTCTAAAATGTCTAAAATTTTGTAACCCTAAGCCAAGAAGAGGAGTGGTCCTCTTATAGGCAAGTAAAGCTTGCAAAGCTTACAAGCTAAGCTAACTAAGAGGGTCATCCCTCCATACACGTGTATGGAGGGGAACCAAAACTATACAACTGTCTGAAAATATCTCAAAAAGCAACTGCACAGTGTCCGGCCGGCAAAGAGTGTTATTTTGACAAAACTTAGTGCCGGTCGGCACAAAAGAGGGCCGGTCGGCACAATAAAGTGCCGATAGCAACACCAGCCAGCCGGTGGCCTCTAGCCACAACTGGTGGTATGTGGGGATGCCTCACAAAGCATTCCCTGCCCTTCCAAGGCAAAGCACAAGTGTTTGGTGCAAAACCAGACACAAGGCGGTCGAGTTCGGAAGTCCTGAGGCAAGGCGCACGAGCCGAGAACTCCGGGAACTCCAAACGAACACAAACATGGATAATTACCGAATGTTCCAACGGTGACATCCAAGTCTTGAGGACGGTCAAAAATGGGGTGTCTACAACTACAATGCAAGGAGCATGCAAGAGGCTATCAAACCAACCCTTGACAGAGCTATAACATGCTGAAATAATGACAAAAAACATGCTAAGATGGAGCCAAATCAAGCTTAACAAACATGCCACTTTGATGAGCCACAAGTAGGATTACACTACTCATATAAGAAGCATGCAAGAGTGGCCTAAACTAAGCCAAAACAGAGGTATGCCATACTGAGATAAGGCCAAAAATAGGCTGAGAAGGAGCCAAAAGAAGCTTAAAAAACATGCTACTTTGATAAGCCATCAACACAAGCACAAAAGAGAAAAGGAGGGGGGACAACCCCCACCCATTTGAGACCTCAAAACACACTTTCCACCACTGAAATTCCTCTGGAATTCAGTGGTAGAAAGGCCAAATAAAGGTGATCACAAAAGCCTAAAGTGATGGCCCAAAACAAGGCCAAACAAGGCACAAAAAGGGGGTAGACCACCCCCAACACCAAAGAGGCCTAAAACCAACATCTTAAACACTTAAAATCAGAGATTTTTTTTAGTTGAAAGCAAGGCCTAAAACAGTATGTAAAGGGGGCCAAACACTTAAGCAAAACAAGGCTTAAAAGGGGTAACAACTCACCCTTGAAGAACCACAGCAAACCAGCACTTCTGAGCCAAAGAAAATAAACTTTGAGAGTCCAAACAAGGTCCTCTAGTACTTCAGCAACAAAACAATGGTGCTTTACTAGGTGTTGTAGTGCAAAAGTGAAGACAAAACACACTTTTAAGCAATATAGAGAGAGAGGGAAATATATAGAGAGATATATATTTTGTATCTCCAATTTTCAGAACCTCTGGAAAGGGAGAGGGGCCTTCCTTCTTATAGAAATCCAAGTCTCAAGCTTGTTAAGCAAGCTAGAGGCTTGGTTCAATCCCTCCATACACGTGTATAGAGGATGAAAATATGTGCTCACCAGCTATCATAGCTGGCACAAAAATATCTGCAAAAGCAAATAAAAAGGCCACGGCCAACAAACATCGCCGATCGGCTAAAAAGGGTGCCGACCGGCCAAAAATGGTGCCGACCGGCCACCACTGATGGCCGATGGAAAGAAGGAAAGGCCGATAGGCATGAGGCCTAGCCGATGGGTTGTAGCGCTGGCCAACAAGCTATCATCTTCCCTCAGAAACAAAACCACAAGTTCTTGGTCTATAACCAAGTACAAAACAGACAAGTTGAGAATTTCTAAAGCAAGGCGCGCAGCTACGACCTTCAAGAACTAAAACAAACGCAAGCATGGATGATTATCGAGTGTTCAAACGATGACGTCCAAGTCTTGAGGACGGTCAAAAATGGGGTGTCTACACCCTTGGACAAGGGCCTTGTGTTAAGGATGCCACGAATACTTGTCAGAAATTTGGACATTCATTCATCGTACTGAACATAACATTTCAGAAAATACATATTATTTCATCATATAGAAAATAAATAAAGTTTGACATAGCTTTACTAAGTTATTACTCACAGATGACTCCACTTGCAGAATAGACAAATCAGATAACTTGTGTTGCGTGACCTACAAACACATAACAGAAACACATAATGAAACACACACTCGGTTGGTACTTAACTTCTTTCATTTCGTCGTTAGTGTGTTTCTAGGTCTTAACCTCTTATTGAGTCTTAATCATGGCCTAGGAATGCCTAGGATGCAATAGGGATGCAAAAATACACTTTGGAACTCTTAACAAAACTTGCTGAAAACATAGGTCATGCTCGAGCGCAACTTCCCTTGCTCGAGCAGACATGCAACATATGAGGGGCCGCTCAAGCAAAACTTCCTTTGCTTGAGCAGTCTACAAACTCTGAAAAAGTACTGGTTGTGTGAATTCTTCGTTCGATGGTCGCTCGAGCGTGAGACTAAGGTCCTCGCTCGAGCACAACTCCTTTCGCTCGAGCGATCTGCAAAATGTGTAAACTTCTGGGATCTTGCATTTCTCGCTTGAGCATAAAGTGCAAGATCATAGGGTGGTCGCTCGAGCGCAAGTTTTGTCGCTCGAGCAGGAGGTCAAATTCTGGGATTTCCAGATTCACCTCCAACCTGCAAAACTCGAATTCAAAGCTTAAAACTCAACCTTTGGGCTCCAAAACTTGAGAAAACATTTGGAAACTTGTAAAATACCATGATTTAAAGATCATTTCACTAAATCAAGGCCCAAAAGCATGCCAATTGGTCAAAACTCTAACTTGAAATTTATGAATATGCCATGAACATGACATGCATGAATTACTTTGAAGTTAGGCTTTCCAAAACATGATCAATTAAGGTCAAATGGTAAGAAATGTAATGAATTCTCAAAACCAAGTCAAGATAGACATATGCATGTGAAAATTCATTTGGAAACCTGCCCAAAATGCCATGATATATGCGTGCATGCATGATACACTCCTATAGTCAACCATCTCAGCTCAAATTCTTGCATTACACTACTCAATTCTTGTATCATCCAACTTAATTATCTAGAGTTAATGTCCTACACATCATAATTGTACAATCTAAAGGTTAAATTCTTATCTAGGCTTGTCAATGATGCTCTAGATGATCAATTGTTGGAAGTTCCAAGCCAAAATCTCTAAGTTCTCTAGCAATCCTCTTAATTTGAGCTCAAACTCCTCTTCTGTCTCTCTCTCTCTCTCTCTCTCTCTCTCACGTTTGGTGAGTACAAAGATGATCAAAATGACTTCTAGAGGCTATTTTGGCCTTTTATAGGCTTGGATTAAGGAATTCATTAATTAGGCTTAATTGAGCATTAATTATTCTAATTATTTCGCTCCGAATCGCATTTCAATTGAACTTACCTATAGTGTTCTAAAAATCCTAAATAGCACATAAATCAAGTCAATTTCGTAATCAGATGCCGATAAGACCTTCAATTCACAGAACCAAACAGAATCATAAACATATATTCCTACAATAGACATATATAATTACAAATCATGCGACACGCATGCAATTAACGTTAATCAAAGGTCGGGGTTGTTACAAAAGAGTTGTTACAAAAGAGTTGTTAAAGAAAATAGTTAAGGAAAAGACTATACCGCACCTTATAAATATAAAAGAAAATTGTATAATTTCATACTTTTGGAGTCATAACTAAATAAATAATAATAAAAAAGGTCATAACCAAATACAAAATGTCATAATCAAAATCTCAAAATAATGTCATAACTAGAAATGTAAGAAAAATAAAAAAAAAATCGATTAAAGTGATTGAATCGGACCGAACCGGCTATATTTGGTCTTTTTTTTTTTTTTTTTAAAACAAGAATCGGTCTATGCAGTTTTTTTAATTTGATTTTTTTCAATTTGCAGTTCGATATCCATTCAAGCACGTTGTGCAGCGAACTAAACCGAAACCGACCGCTTCAACATATATTGCATTTATAATATATATATATAATATAATAATATAATGATATTAATAATAATAAATTTTTAACCTTAATTAATTAACTTTATCATCTCTATAACCTAAATTGTATATTTTTATTATATATAATCTTAACTCTAACTTATTTTTCTTAAAACTTTAGTATTTTATAACCTTTTTTTTCTTTGTATTTTTGTTAAATTAGGAATTGAAAAGTATTTATTAAATAGATGGATTGAATATATTTGAAGTTGTGGACAAATAACTAATTCAATATTTTTACATACATTATTGACTATACTAAAAAGTAGCTCAAGTTATAAAGGTCATAGAATGATTAAACCGCACTGAATTAAATCGTTTCAATCGGTTCGGGTGAGTGTAGTTTGATGAGAAAAACAGTCTGTATATTATCGGATTCAGTGAAAAAAATTTATCTAAATACTGACCGTACCTAATTGATTGTATCCCTAGTCATAACTAAAGATGAAAATTGATCATAACTAAAAAGAAAAATAATATAATTGAAAATACATATAATATGGAGTGTGGATAATATAATTCTCCCAGTTAAAATTATAAGAATTAAATGGGAGCAGGGCCCATAGGAGAAGTTGTTGGTGTGTTTAACTATATATAACAATAAAGCATCTTGTGCAAAGTAGGTTGAAGGGCTCTGTAGATTTATACATAGTTTCGTTCTTAAATAACAGATTGTTTAGGTTTGCAAATTTTAATAAATTTCATAATATATTTAACTTGGTTAAATTTTGAACCAATCGAGTTCAGTTATAATAACTTATTTTTGTAAAAGCTTTTAAATTTATATGAAACTAAGCTTAAAAAATTAATGAATTGATCTCGAAAGAACTTTTAACCAGCCTAAATAAAGTCAAGCTCAAATAATTTGATACATTTTATAGTACTACATTTCATATTAAATTTTTTAAATATATTAATGTTCGAAATAATATTTATTTATTAACTTTGTATAATATACTCATTACACATTTATATGAATGTTATCGTTGCATATTTAAGACTATAAAATGAACCAAACTACTTGACTTCCATTGTAAAATGAACTAAACTACTTGACCTCAACTTGTATTCCATTCGTTAAAAACTCGTTCGATATTGACTTGTTATGTAAATAAGGCCTCGTTGGTGAACATGCTATTTTAGTAATTTTGACTTTTTGGCTAAAATATGAGATAAAAAAACTAGTACGTTTGGAATGACTTTTTGATTTTTACGAAAAGATGTGCAAAAGTAGAAAAAAAAGAGACTCTTTGACTTTTTGGTATAGATTATAGATTTTTTTATTTTTTTTAATAACTTTTTGACTTTTATGCTAAAATATGTGTATCCCAAACGAGGGCTAAGTCAAATTTGAACAATTACTACTTGACTAAATAATTTTATATGTGCTATAAAAAATAAACTATTTAAATTTGATTCGTAATCAGCTCGTTAATGTAAACAAATTAAACTTAAAAATATTTTATAACTGGTTAAATTTTCAAGTTATACTTGAAGAACTCAGAGTTGGCTACAAGCATCCAAGGATGGATCGGAGGAGGAAGGGGGAGGGGGGGGGGGGGGGGATGGCCGTACCCCAAAAAATTTGAAAAATATCATATATTATACTAGAAAGTTTTAAATAATTTAAAATTATAGGAGTTCGCACCCCAAATTTTTTTTAGATAATTTCAAAATTATATAGAGTAGTCCCCCAATTTTTTAAACTATTTGGATTTTTTTTTTTTGAATTAGCTAACATTTATAATAATCTATTTTAAATTTCATGTATATGTATTTTTTAAATTAGGTGAAGATAAAAGCAAAATTTTAGAAACTTTAGTGGGCCAAAGTGTAAAATATGTAACTTTTACAAATATTAAAGGGGCATTTACATACAAGTCTCATTTTGTGAACTTATAATCCATTAAGTCCTAAATCAAATTATTTGCTCATTCAAGTCCATTAATTTTTAATAGACCAATTTACCCTTCCAAACCTAAATTTGGGAATCAGATGGTTGTCTTCCAATCCACGATCGAGCTCTCTCAGGTCGCCGTCATCGACAGCCAAAGCAGTGGGAAATCCAGCATCCTCGAAGCTCTTGTCGGCTATGATTTCCTCCCTAGGGGTTCCGATATCTGTACTCGCCGCTCGCTTGTGCTTCAGTTGTTGCAGACCAAGCGGAAGCCCGATGGCTTTGAGGAGGAGAACAGGGAGTTCTTGCACTTGCCTTCCAAGAGGTTCTACGATTTCAATGAAATTCGGAGGGAAATCCAAGTATTCTTTGATTTCATTTACTACTGTGCTTGCTTTGTGTTTGGTTACTGAGAAAGTAGTGATGATTTTTACATGACTGATATGGATTTTATGTTTCAAGATTGGCTTACAAATTGTGGTTTCTTATAGAGGTAAAGATTGGGCAATTGACAGCAAAGGAAACTTGGGAAAAGAACTATGGTGTTTTACATTTTATTACTGTGATTGATTGCAATGTCTAGATGAAGAGTTTATGCATCAATCCATGAACAGGGCTGCTAAGTCTTTTCTCTCTCTCTCTCTCTCTCTCTCTCTCTCTCTCTCTCTCTCTCAATTGTGTACGTGGTGTGTAGTGTGCATGTGACGCATACGCAGTGTAATTTCGGAGTGAGCGAGTTGTTTAGCTCAGTCTCTTTTTTTAAATTGAGAATATTCTCAGTTTATAATATTCTTAATTTTAATTATGAAAAAAAACTCAATTCAGCAATCTAATGTGTCAAGTTCGCAGAATTATCTTTCTTTTCAATCCCATACTTTTCTCAGATGCCAAACAGATTGTGATCAAGCAAGAAGAGAACACATACCTCTTAGTTCATATTAGGAAAAAAATTGAGAGATTTCTTAGTTTTGAAAATTGAGAACATTCTCAGTTTTGGGATTAAAGGGCAAAACGTCTTTTTACCTATAAATAGGACTTATTGGTTCAAAAACTTTTTGACAGGACTTAAGCTACCAACAAATATGTAGACAGGACTTTTTGATAATTAATCCATATATAAACTATAAGAGGCTTGTTGGAGAAACTTGTTTAAACAAAATGCATTACGATTAAAAAAAAGAAAAGAAAACAACTGAGAGACTTGTTACAAAAGAGAGAGGAGCGAAGAGATGAGGGAAGAAACGAAGAAGCTTTGTTGTCGGACTGTTGTAAATGAATGCATGTAGAAATAATTACTATTTTTTGTAAGTGAATATGGGAAAAAAAATATTCTCAATTGTACGATCATCTTTTTGTACTCAACTATTTTAACAAGGAATATATAGTTCAATATTTTATCGTAACATTGTTGATTTTTTTCATGTTAGTAGAAATTAGTATTGAACTTCAAATTTTATTGGTTAGAGGTTAAACGTACTTTGGCCCCCCCTCCTCTCCAAAGTCATAATCCTGGATTCGTCTCTAGAAGCATCAAGATCTTGAGTTAAGTTTAAAGTAAGCTTTATAATAAAAGAAAAAGTTTTCTATTTAACATCAAAATAGGCCATACTCCAAGTTTATTCTAACGATTCAAATCGTTTAATGTGTAAGACTTGTTAAATATATTGTTCTTATAAAAAAATAACGTTGATCAAATATCAATAACATTAGGAAGAAGCCTCAACCAATATAATAATGGGGATTTTTTTTAAGGTCCCTAGTATTAAGATTTTATAGCATAAAGGACATTCAATATTTTAATAATATCTAAGATCCCTCAAATTGATCCAGAGAAAATTCGACTTCACAGAGAAAATTCGACTTCACAGAGAAAATTGGTCTAGAGATCTTGACTTTTGTAACGACCAAATCATGTATTAAGATTAGCACTTAATTAATTAAAAAGATTTGAATTTGAATTGTCAATTATTTTAATTTAATCTGGGATTTATGAAAATTATGGAGATTGATTCATATATGATTCTATTGAGGATTTATTTTGAAATTAGAAATTGAAAACCTAAATGGCTCAAGAAAGTACAAATAGTGAATTGAATTATTTTAATTTCGAGTGTTGGACTATATGGGAGTTTAATTAAATATTCGACTCAGATTTATAAAATTGAGAATCGAATAATTGGGTTTGAATTGGAGTTGATTAAGTTATGAAGATTGAGAATTAATATGATTATGAATTAAATTCATTTATAAGGTGCCTAATTTGAATATGTAATTTATTAATGAAATTTTGAGTCTGATCAGAAATTGAAGGCTCAAATGATTTAAGAAACCAAAATTGAGGATGAGAATAAGTTTAATTTAATATTTGGAGCCTTTTGAGAGTTTAATTAAAAATCTGATTCAGAATGATGAATTTGAATATAATTAATTAAGCTCTAAAAGAAGTCAAATTAGACAAATTGAATTATGTGGAGTGTATGACTAGTTGTAATTAATTTAATTATGTGTTAATTGAGATTTATTAAGACTAATGGTGTGTTTGGTTGAGGGATTTTGGGAGGGATTTGGAAAGGGAAAGGGAAAAGGTGTGTGAAACTATGTGAAATATAAACATATTTTATTCACATTTCACATACCTTTTCCATTTCCCTTTCCAAATCCCTCCCCAAATCCCCCAACCAAACACAACATAAGTGTTATTTAATTAAATTAATCTTAACCATAAATTAAATTGTAGAATGATTTAAAGTTTGTAAATATATATATATATATATATATGTGTGTGTGTGTGAGTGTGTGTCCTAAGAAGTGTGTGTGCGCGCACGCACGTGTGATGTTGTGGACAAAGGGGTGAATTTTGTGTATATACGTGTGTGCTGGTGAGTCCAAGAAATATAACTTCTTTTGGCTCAAAACAAAATTTGGGAGAAGTAAATAAAAAGAAAGAGAAAGAACAGCCGAGAGAGAGAGAGAGAGAGAGAGTATGTGTGGTCTGCTGGAAACAAAAAGAAGGAAAGAAAAATTGAACTCAAAAAAGAAAGACCAAGGGAAAAAGCAAGGAAAGTGAAAGGAAGAGAAAGTAAAGTTCAAGAAAATTGAAAGAGAGGAAGATTTAAAGGAAAATCAATCATAATTTCTGAAATTAAAGTTTAAGGTATAAAATTTATACTTGATTTTTGTAGAATCTTCACATTACACTTGGAATTAAAGATGAAATTGGAACCAATATCGTGTAATTAAAAAGAATTAGCAAGAAGATGAAGAAAAATTTGGAGTGTAAGTTTATGGAAATAAATATGAAAATTAATTATTTTTGGTTTGATGTTGAATATCTTGCATGAATTTGGGTCTCATTTCTACATGTATATAATTTGGAAGAATTAAAGAATAAATATGGGTTTTGATTTTGATTATTAACCCATGCATGTAATGTAATTTAAGAGTTTGACTCAAATTAAACAGATTTTGGAACATCTATGATTTAAGGAAATAAGTTTGGAAAGTAGTTAGTTTGAGTTTGATTTTGTCATTCTTCATAAATTTGAAACTCAACCTTACATGCATCATGGAATTTTAAGGTTTTGAGATTTTAATTCATGTTTTATGAGTTTGAATTTGGATTTGATATGAGGAAAATTAATAAAAATCTAAATTAGAGCAATTCAAGATTTTAATTATGGTTTGAGCTTGATTATGTAGAATTGGTTGGATTTTGATAAATGTTTCATGCATGCACATGATTTTCTAAGAAGTTGATAACTTTAATTTCATATTTTGAAAGAAAATAGAAAGATCTTAAAGTCAATTTTATGTAATTAAAAAGAAAATGTGAAATTGGATCTATGTTCAAATTTATGGAAATTAATTTAGAAAGTAATCACTTTGGGTTTGAATTTAGTTGTCTTAACATGAAATTGAGTTTCAATTGTACATAAGTCATGAATGTTTAATAGTTTTGGAAGATCAATTATGTTATAGAATTTGTGGGTCTGAAAATTGGGCTAGATATGAAGAAAAGAAATTAAATTTAAATTCGGGCAAATATGAAAATAAATTATAATTTATATGTGAGAATAAAAACATTAGTTTGATTTTGATTTTAATTTCATACATTCATTAAACAAAGAAAGCATTGAAAAATGATTTTTAAACAGGAAATCCAAGATTTAAATTTGAATTAAAATCATGGAATTAACTTTAAATACATGTAATTGGGAATGTTTTTGCATATTCGAATGAGTCATGAATTTGGAGCCTTGGTAATGTGTTTTGAAGTTTAAGCAACATTCTAGAAAACCCAGAATTTGTCATCGCTGCTCGAGCAAAGAAGTTGTCGCTCGAGTGTAAAATGCAAGCAACCAATATTTTTACAGACCAAGGGGTTCGCTCGAGCGACCAATGTTGCGCTCGAGCGAAGAGTCCTGTTTCAGAAAATTTAGAAAAGCTGTTTCATATTTCTATTTTCGTTCTTTTTCACTTCCAAGCATCCTAGACATGATTTATGGCTCATTGAAGATTAATAAGCTAAATATCAATATAAATTAGTTAATTAAAGAATGAATCATTAATCTAGTAGTTGTAATTGTTTAAGAAGCCAAGTAAGAAATCGGTCTATTAAAGAATGATTTCGTAATGAAAGAATATGTGAAATGAGAACTCGATTCAATTGAATAAGAAAGAATAAGCGTAGTCGTACTTCGGACTACTTAGATAGAAAATGACAAGAAAAGTCAAGTTCAATCAAGGAATTGATATTGTGTTTCAATATGTGTATATTATGTGTTTGTGTAGGTCACGCGCTAATGTCTGCCTGATTTGTCTAATCTGCTTCTGTAGCTATCTGTGAGTAATAACTCTGCAAAGTTATGTTTAACTTTAATTATTTTATGATGATATGAAATGATCAATTTTCTGAAATGCTATGTTTTGTATGAATCAATGATCATCCAAGTTTTCTAAAATGTACTCGTGGCATCCATAGCATCATGTGATATTTTGTGTCCCTTTACGGGTCATCGGAATGCTTTTATGGCCGTCCCTTTACAGGTCATCAGAATGCCTTTATGTTCGTCCTTTTTATGGGTCATCGAAAACGTCTCTGTGCAGATGAGTCATTGGAATGCCTTTATGGCCGTCCCTTTATGAGTCATCAGAAACGTCTCTGTGTAGATGAGTCATCGGAATGCCTTATAGTTGTCCCTTTATGGGTCATTAGAATGCCTTTACGGCCGTCCCTTCATGGGTCATCGGGTTTGTTAATGCTAATTGATGTGCCACGTACTGTAATGTGAAATGTACGAACTTTGAATACGAATATGATTACGTATATGAATCTGTTTCTGTTTTGACATCTGGTCATGTACAAGACTCTGTTTCTGTATGGACATCATTTAGTATAATCTTTACTCTGTTATTATTCACTAGGCTCCAGCTCACTATATTATTTATGTATGTAGGTGATCAGGCGCGTGATTAGACTTAGAGGTGTTTGCCTGGAATTTGTTTTGTCAGCCAACTTATGTATCTCTCATAGAGGTTCCTGATATGCCAAGTGGTTATGGCTATGTGATTAAAGTTCAAGTTTTATTTTTCTTGTTTGTTTAAACAAGTCTTTGTTTATTTTGTAGATAGGGCTAAGTTCCTTTTTGTCTAATCTGTATATGTATGATGACGCAAGGAGGATGTGTAGATATGTATATAAAGGTTTAAAATTTTTCTGTCTCAAGTAAGTTTGCACAGCTCAATGGATGTTATATATTTGTTATTTGTTTTCGTTGGCCCATAATATTATAATAATCTTTCTCAGAGGCCTTCGGTAATTCTAGGATTACTAGCCGGTTACGATGCCAAACCCATAGGGGCGGGTTTGGGTCGTGACAACTTTCCAGAGAAATTTTTCTCTGACCTTCCCTATACTTCCCACTGTAAATTTCTCTGGCCTTTCCTTCTTTCTAGAGAAATTTCCATTCTCTCCAGAGAAATTTTTTTCTCTGGCCTTCCTTATACTTTCCACTCTTCTAAAAATTTTGCAAATTTCTTTGGCCTTCCTAGCCTTCCTGGCCATCCTACAATATTACCTCTCCGGAGAAATTTTGGAAATTTCTCTGGCCTCCCTGGACTCGATGTGTTGCAGGTAATGTAGTCTCTCTTCCTCACTTCTACCACCGAATCTTTGTTTCCATCATAATTCCACACTGTTGCATTGCATTAGAGAGAGATTTTAAAACCAATAGAAACAAACACAGAGACAGAGACAGATTAAGAATGGAAATGAAAATGAAGGATTGAATTATCGAGAGAATCGCCAATGAGGAAGTGAGAGTTTTGAGCCCATAGATTGAGAGACTCAGATTCAGACGAAGGAGAAGACCAGAGCTCGAACTCACCCATCAATGGCGTACGTAGACCACGCTTTCTCCATTTCTGACGAAGACATCATGATGGACTCCTCTTACAGCTTAAACAATCGTCCTCTGATCAAATAGATCACTTTCGCTATCTCTTCTCTTCGTTTTTGGAACCCAAAGGAGAGAGAAAGAGAGAGGAAGACAAAAGGGACGGCGGTGATGGTGGTTAGTCGGCAGCATTGCGTTGACAGAGAGAGAGGGAGAGAGAGAGATGCAACGGCGAATGAGAGACACAACGATCGAGAACGAGAATAGAGAGGAAAGAAGAGAGAGAGAGAAAGTAGGAGTGAGGGACCTTAGACATCATAAAATAATATTATAGATCTCTTCCATTACTAAAAATGAAAAGGGACCTTAGACTAATTTTTCCTATTGTGTGAGTTGATTTCTGACCACACTGCCAAACTAGTACTCAGTTGGAGAAAACTGGTAGAATAGATGAATTCCAATCAACCTGTCACAAAAAGAAGAGATTCCGATGGTGATTCATCTACCCGGGGGTACTCCGACGATCAAGTCAGTTAAAATATCTCTCAAAGATAACCAATAGTGCTTAACTCACTAGACAAAACATAAAAGACATACCTTAGACCCATGGGGGTGCCTTCCTTTTATAGCCAACACAATCCTAGTCCCAATAGAAGCCTAGCTCTAATGGACTTAGGATTACTGCTAATCTTGGACTCCCAATAGGATTAGGATAAACTCTCTAAGAGTCTTATCTTTACCCAAACTGAAGTCTTCTCCTATTCTAGGACTCTCGTCCCTTATCCGCTTATCCCGGATTTCGGTATCTTCGGAGATAACCTCGGCCTAGCCTAGATTATCTCGGTGTTATGATCAGGACACGTCACACCTCGGCTGACAGTTCGGTGTCACCTTGGCCACGTGTTGCTATTCAAAAATTATGTCCCCACAACTGCCCCCTAGGTTCCATTACCTTAGCATCTTGAGGTGATAGAACCTATAGCATTTCTTCCACTTAGTACGTCGGCTAAGCTCGCTTTATCCTTTATTACCGAGGTCATAATACATTGGCTTCCATATGACAAACGCTTCAGTGTATTTGTATCAATGCCTTTAAAATCACTAACCAAATCTATTCAAGTTTCTCAGCTGAGATCATCCTATAGGCCGAGGTACTGCTCCATCAAATCAAGAACTCCAAGAGCTCCTTTATGCATATGAGCTGTTATGCACAACATCTCAACCGTCCTTGCCACGCGTCTTTCTCCTTCTGGGTTGTACCTGATATGCGCAACTAAGTCGTGTCGTTTTTCGCGTACGCCGTCTGATTTGTGCACTGTCTTAGGCATATTAATCACCTTTATGCCACCGTTTCGAGTTTTTACAAAACTTTTCCCTCTCTCCTCGTCGCTTCACTTTTGTATCTTCATTCTTGTGCAAACTCTCTATCTCTCTCAAATCCACCATTGCTCCAAGCTCCTTTAGCTCTGTAACTTGCCTCGTTCATCTCCTCTGGCGAGATTTACACCGCTTCGTCGTTTTTGCAACCATCGTCTAACTTTGGCGACCCTCACACCGGCCTCACTTTCTCTGGTAAGCCACTGTTCCTCCTGGTTTTTAGTCCTTGATTCACTTCGAACTCTGTCATATTTGCGAACTTGCTCATGTCTTTAATCGTTTAATCTGTACCTCGATTTCCACCATGTGCTTGAGCATGTTTGCTTTGTGATTCTGCTTATTGCCCAATCCTTTCTTGAATACTCACATTACTTATATATTTGTTGATTTTTTCCACTGTTCTTGGCCTCACACACCTGCACAAGCTTTATCACTATGTTCTTGATGATTCATCACTGTTCTTCATTCTAAATCACAATCCTGTTTTTTTTTTTTCTGTGTTTTTTTCCAGATTCTTGCCTTCAATCCTCGTTTGCCTAGTCCTAGGTTTGGGATTTGTCTATAGAACTTACGAACCTTTAGGAAGAACTGACACAAATTCCCCTTAGATCCATACAAATTCTTACCATAGTACACTTTTAGGTTTTAGCCGAGGTATTTCACACCCCTGTTAAAACACTTCCTTGCAAATCCAATACTCTCCCTCTATGCCAACATCATGGGTATGTAGAAGCATAGGGTAGACACCCCAACCAAGTTGGAATACTTCAGGAAGGAGTTTTCCATCCCAGCCGATGTCCACCTTAGGTTGGCAGAGGAGGAGGACTCCATTATGCCCGACGTGAACCTCATGCCTTTCCCAGTAGTGGCCTTTATCGAGTGTGGTCTTAGGTTTCCACTTGACACCCTTTTTTTAGAGGTCCTCCACTTCTATAAATTGAACCCAATGCGAATTGCCATTAACTCTTACCGAGTTATCAATGGTATAATCGCCCTGGCCAAGAAAGAAAATACTAGGATTACCCTTGTTGATATCCAGTACTGCTACACCATGTGTCGCTTGAAATCAGAAAAAGGTCATATCTATTACCTCAAGTCGAGTTCCACTGAGTACAAGCTCATCGCCGACCTCCCAAACTCAAACAAGGGTGCTAGAGACGATTACTTCATCGTCTCGGGCAACTGGGAGTTTCAACCAAACAATGACCGCCACCTTTATCCCCTAAGTCGAACAGTTTTCAGGGAAGGAGATGGTAAGAGCCAAGTGTCACCTTTCCTTGCTTTTTTTTTTCAAGTTTTCAATACTTTGTTCTAACGTCTGTGCTCTTCTTTTTGCAGTTCTTCCATAGCCACCAAAGGGCTTTCGCAAGTCTTTCTTCCCCAGCAAGGACTTGAAGAAGCTACTAGATCTGCTAGTCCAGAAACGGAGAGCCCTTTTGCTGCTCAACTTCATTCCGACTTACATATCGGTGCTTCTTGACGTCTCGAAAAAGAAGAAAAACAAATCTCCTCCGTCTGCTACCACATCTCTAACAACTTCATCAACTCGGCCAGATCAGGGGTCAACCTCAGACCTAGCTGACCAACTATCAACCTGGGTTCCATACCTGATCCCTTCATCTCAACGCAAACGCGGACGCCGCACTGTAATTGCTTGCCGAGATGGGTCGCAAGAAGGCAGTCGCAGAAGATCTCTAGGCCGGCATCCCGTCCACTGTCAATGCCCAACTAGCACAGTCTCAGCCTCCACTAAAGCCAAAGCCCAAAAGATTAAAGAAGGCTCAGCCAAAGGCAACGATGACTCAGATTGATACTGAGGAGACCTTGCCAATTTCAAAATTGACTGAGAGTGAAAGACCCCTACCACCGCTGAGAAGAGGACCCGCCAAGGCCGAACCATCCCAATCGACTGGGTCAAAAAGGCCGAGGTCTGAGTCAGCCACAACCTTGGGGCCAATGAAACCAAATGCCCCTAGGCCCCTCCGATCACTATCGAGGACAAGCCGATCAGAGCTGGCGATAGTGCGACTGACCTCGAAGTCGGCGTCACCCTCTCTACGACTTTTCTCCTTCCAAATGATCTCAGCCGAAACGCCGAGATGAGCGAGTATGAAAACTTCGCTCTGATGCTCCAGCATTCCGTTCAAGTAAGTCTTTCACAGTCGGTATTTTTCTTTCTCTATTCTTTCATAGTCAGAGAATTTTACTAACTTTTGTTCTATTCATTTTCTTTCAGGCGATCCAGCATGCCCACTCTTCTCAATGCAAGCTTTGAAATGAGGAAGGAGTTGGTTGACAAAATCAGGGAGGTCACTGGATTGCAGAAGACCCTCAAAAAGGCCAAGGCAAAAATGAAGACCTTGGCAGACCAGGCCGAGGCAGCCATTAAAGCCAAAGATGAGGCCAAAGAAAAAGCGGATGCTGCAGAGGCCATCAAGAAGGTTCTTGAGGCCCAAAAGAAAGAGGCCGAAGAAAAGACAGCCGAGGCCCAAAAAGAACTCCAGGATGCCTTAGCCATGAAAGAGACCGAGATCAAGGCCATTGATGAAAAGGCATACGCTGAAGGGGTGGTCGATGTCACGGCGGACTACAAGATTCAGGTGAAGCAGGCGTGCAACAAGGGTTTCACCATTGGTTGGATGGCTGCCCTCAAAAGACTTGATGTCCTTGAGGACTCCTCCCTTAAGAAGGCCGACGACCTCCTCCTGCCATTCCTCCTACTCCATGCCAATCCGAAGATGATTCTAAGTCTGAGGAGGAAGCTTTGGTGAGCAAGACCAGGGGGGTTGCTGGGGCTAAGTCCCCCATTTTGAATGAGCAAGTCATGGACTTGTCTCAAGATGATAATGAAATCTCCAAAGATACCTCCTCCCAGAAGACAACTTCCGAGGTGCCAATCGCCGAGAGGAGTGTTGATCAAACTCTACAAGAGATCGATGCCGAGCTCGAGGCTGAGAAGGCTGCCGAGAAGTCTTCACAACTTTCTTCTGGTAGCGAGACACAGGCCGCTGCCGCTGTTGAATAGTTCCGTTTAAGATCTTTTTCTTTGTACCATAGACTTTTTTCTTTCTTTTTGAGACAATGTAAGCTTCAATTTGGCCGATGTGCCACTTTTGTAATCTAAACAATTACTTTTCAATGTCAGGCCGAAGTGCCTTCTTTCCTCATTTGAATGCACTATTTAATTTCTTCTTTCAATGTAATTGTTTGTCTTTCCTTTACTCTTGTATGACTGTTTATACTTAGAATAATTTTCATGTTTTCAATACGTACCTTGACTGTGTAAACTACTCGGTGTGGAATACTTCAGTTATTCCTACTAACAGTTTATCTCGGCTTTGTCTTAATACTTGAAAGTATTTAGAATATTTCACAAATGTTTACTTGCAACTTGCCGCTTTACTCAAGACCTCTGTCCTCTTCCTTTAACATAGCCTCGGCTTAACATCAGTTTGTAAATTTTTCTTAAAATTTCAACAATTGTTAAACATTACCTTGGTTTAACTTCAACTTGTAAATTTTTTCTTAAAATTTCAATAAGTGTTAAACATGACATCGGTTTAACTTCAACTTGTAAATTTTTCTTAAAATTTCAACAAGTGTTAAATCAACTTCCAGTAGCCTAACATTGGCTTAATATCAACTTGTAAATTTTTCTCAAAATTTCAACAAGTGTTAAGCCAATTTCCAGGCATCACTTTCTAGCCCTCTCCCTTAATGTGAACCAAAGTTTCACTTGGGTTCTCATTAAGCCTGGGGTTTTGACCTTGTCGCTGAGGTCAAATTCAAACAAAGTCTGGCCGAGGTTAACAACCTCGGTCTCTTTGTTAATCTAACTAACCTATACTTAGCTCCAATCTGTGTCTAGCTCTGCTGATATGACAAGTCTAGGTTAATCCAACTTAGTTCAACTCTATTATATGCAAGTAAAAGTTCTACTTTGCCATATAATAAGTCTAAGTTAATCCAACTTAGTTCAACTCTATTATATGCAAGTAAAATTTCTATTCTGCCATATAATAAGTCTAAGTTATTCATCATGTTTCGTTTAGAAACATCACCAACTTAGTTCAACTCTATTATATGCAAGTATGATTTCTACTTTGCCATTTAATAAGTCTAAGTTATTCATCATGTTTCGCTTAGAAACATCGTCAAGTAACACATTGCACAAGTTTTTGAAAACCAAGCTAAAACTTTATTATTACTTCAGCTAATAACAAAAAATGCTGAAAAAATAAAAAACTCTCAATGATAAAAAAAACTTCAAATTGCAAGTGTTCCAAGGTCTTGGCAACTCTTTGCCTTTAGTGTCTTCAAGCCGATATGCCCCATTGCCCAAGACCGAGGTGATTCTATAGGGTCCCTCCCAATTTGGGCCAAGCTTGCCCTCTCTAGAATCCTTTTTGTTACCGACGACCTTTGTCAGGACGAGGTCACTAACTTGGAACTCTCGCGGGTTCACCTTCTTATTATAAGCCCTGGCAAGCTACTGCTAGTATGCCCCCAGCTGAATTGCCGCTTTCTCTCTTCTTTCTTCTATTAGATCCAAATCTCGGGATAACAATACATCATTAGTTCCATTTTCCACTCCCTGGGTTCTGATCCCTGGGATGCCAACCTCCAGGGGAATGACTGCTTCTGTGCCATAAGACATGGCAAATGGGGATTCCCCAGTTGATCTCCTCGGCATAGTCCGATATGCCTAGAGCACACTGGGCAATTCATCTAACCACTTTCCCTTTGCTGCTTGTAACCTCTTCTTAATCCCATCCAAGATAACTTTGTTGGATGCTTCTGCTTGTCCATTGCTTTGGGAAAAACTTGGGGTGGAGAAATAATTCTTGATTTTAAACTTTGCACAGAAGCTTTTGATTAGCTTACTGTCAAACTGTGTTCCATTGTCGGCTATTATTGCTCTTGGGATTCCTAAACCTGGTGATGATGTTCTTCCATATGAATTTTTTCATATCAACGTCCCGAATTTTAGCAAGGGGTTCAGCTTTTACCCAGTTGGTGAAGTAATCTGTTGCTACTAGCTAATACTTCCTTTGTCCAGTTGCTTGAGACAGTTTTCCAACAAGATCCATGCTCCATTGGGCAAATGGCCAAGGGCTGGACACCGGGTTCAAGTCTGTTGCTGGTTGATGTATCAAAGGTGCGAACTTTTGGCACTTATCACACTTCTTAACATAGGCTTCAACATCCTTCTGCATGTAGGGCCACCAGTATCCCTGAGTAATGGCCCTATGAGCAAGTGACCTGCCTCCAGCGTGGCTTCCACATACTCCTTCATGTATCTTGTATAGAAAATCTTTAACTTGTGCAAGATGCACACACCTTAGCAGGGGTCCAGTAAAAGATCTTCTGTAGAGTTGTCCTTCTGCTATTAGACCGAATCTTGCCGACTTCAGTCTGATCTTGTGTGCTTCTTTTCGGTCATCTGGCAGTTTCCCGTATCTAAGGAATACTATTATTGCATCCATCCAACTTGGTCCCATCTCTACACACATTGCTTCACGCTCTGTGTTCAGTGGTTCTATGCTTGGACCTGACAAGTAATCAACCATTATCGTTCTTGGTTCTCTAGGCTTCGTTACACTAGCCAGGTTGGCCAGAGCATCGGTATGGCTGTTGTCATCTCGGCTTACCTGATGAAGTCGGCAATTTTGAAATAAGGCTACCAGTTTGCCCACTTCCTTTGCATAAGCCGACATCCTTTCATCTTGGGCTGCAAATTCACCTGTTGCCTAGTTGACTATAAGCTGGGAGTCACAGAAGACTATTAGCTCGTCGGCTTCCATGGCTGCTACCAGCTTTAATCCTGCGATTAATGCTTCGTATTCTGCTTCATTGTTTGAGGCCTTAAACCCTAAACAAATGGATTGTTCCAGTATTTGCCCATCTGGCGATACTAGTATAACTCCTGCCCTTGCTGCTTGTCGGTTTGAACTCCCATCAACAAACAATCGGAAGGAGTCGCCGATGTAAATGCTGCAAGGTCTAAGTTTCTCTTCCTTCCTTTGGACTGCTGTCCCCCGCTGGGTTTTTCCTTGCTCATTTGGACGTTGAATATCTCGGCTTGAAGGAGCCCGGTGTATGGCAGCTTTTGGTGTGAATTCGGCCACGAAGTCAGCTAAGACTTGGCCTTTGATTGCTATCCTAGGTTTGAATTCCAGGTCATATTGGCCTAAGGCCACTGCCCATTTGGCTATTTTGCCTGTCAGATCCCCTTGGTGCAACAGGGACCTTAAAGGATGTTCAGTTAATACCACAATTCTGTGGGCTTGAAAGTAGTGATTCAGTTTCTTGGAGGACATTACTAAAGCCAATGTTAACTTCTCTAAGGGCAAGTACCTAGTCTCTGCATCTGCCAAGGTTTTACTCACGTAGTAAACTGCCTTTTGCTCTCCTTTTTTTTCTCTAACTACTACTGCACTCACTGCGTGCTTTGAAACTGCCAAGTATAAGAATAGCTCCTCTCCAGGTATTGGATTTGAGAGAACTGGAGCTGTGGTCAAATACTTCTTCAAGTCGGCCAAGGCGGCTTCACACTCCTCAGTCCATAAGAAGTCTGTGGCTTTCTTTACTTGGCTGAAGAAAGGCTTACACTATGTTAGAGCTGCTTATGAACCGATTCAGGGCTGCAGCCCTTCCAGTCAACATCTGCACTTGTTTTGCCGATGTTGGGCTCTTCAGTTCTAAGATGGCCTTGATCTGATCTGGGCTGGTCTCAATGCCCTTTCTGGTCACCAGGTATCCCAAGAACTTACCAGACCCAACTCCAAATGCACACTTCGATGCATTGAGTTGGAGCCGATATGTTTTAAGGATGTTAAAGACTGCCCTTAAGTTTTCCAGATGATCTTTTGGCTCCTTGGTCTTCATGACCATATCATCTATGTATACCTCTACTGTTCTTCCAATCAGATGTCTGAATATCTTGGTTACCAATCTCTGGTAAGTTGCTCCTGCATTTTTCAACCCGAAAGGCATTACTCTGTAGCAATATAGCCCTTTTGGGGTGGTGAATGTAGTCTTTTCCTCATCTGGAGGGTACATAGCTATCTGATGGTACCCCTGTAGGCATCTAGGAAGCTCATCCTTCCATGTCCTGAAGTGGCATCCACCAATTGGTAAATCTTGGGTAATGGGAAACTGTCTTTGAGATAAGCCTTGTTTAGGCTGGTGAAGTCCACGCAGACCCTCCACTTACCATTCTTCTTCTTTACCACTATTGTGTTTGATAGCTATGTCGGGTAACTTACCTCTCGAATGGCTCTGGCTTCCAGAAGTCTGTCTACTTCCTCTTCTACTGCCTTAACATGCATTAGTGTCGGCCTCCTTGCTCACTGGATGACAGGTTTGGCTGACCTATCTACATTCAGTCTATGGCAAGTGACCTCGGGGTCAATGCGTGGTATCTCGTACGGTGTCCATGCAAACACTTCAAGGTTTGCTCTCAAGAATGCCTCGAACTCTTTTTCCTCTTCCTCGACTAAGCCTGAGCTGAGAAGGAAGAAGCGTTCTTCATCTCCTTGCTGGACAAGGATTTTCTTCAGGACTTCTTTACTCTTCTCGGTTGGCTCTTTGCTGACGTCATCCAGGACTTTCGCGTCCTTGTCTTCGATCTCTGCTGTTTCTGGTTCTCGTATGCTGCAGGTGGATTTCATTGCTGCCATGGAACAGTTCTTTGCCTGCAGCTAATCCCCTCTGACCTTCTTTATCCCATGCTTTATTGGGAACCGCAATAGCTGATGCAATGTTGAGGGAACAGCCCCCCATTGCATGCAGCTATGGCCTTTCCAAGATAGCATTGTAAAGGGAGGGTGTGTCAATTATGGTGAACTCTGTTTTTATCTTTTTGGTGCCAGCCTGTACCTCTAAACTTGCTGCTCCCAGTGGCCACGTTGGTGTTCCATTGAACCCAACCATTGGGCCATTGGCCTACTTCATATCGTCTGGGTGAAGGCCGAGCTCCTTGTAACACCTGACATACATGATGTCACAAGAGCTGCCTTGGTCAATTAGAATGCGCTTCACTTGGCACTCCCCAACCTGGAGGGATACTACCAAGGCATCGTTGTGTGGATGTTGTACCATCTCCAGGTCTTCTTCAATAAAGGACACCATTGGTCCCTGACTCTCATCTGCCCTAGCCCTCTTCTTCCCGACCTGATACACATGTTGTAGGTGTTTTACCTTCTGGGTTTCCCCCCTAATCTCATTTTCATTTACCTTTGATGAATCACATTGGTCAGTCGAGGTCTGCCAACCTGCGGTTGTGGTGCTAGTGGGGGTGGTGCTGTTGGTGCCTGGGGTAGTCTTGCCTGCTCTTCTCTTGTCCTGGCCTCGTCCACCAGGTCTCTTAAATGGCCTTGTCTTACTAGGTCTTCCAAGTGTGCCTTTAGGGCTCTACATCCCTAGGTCAGATGTCCAGTCTCATTGTGGTAAGCACAATGCTTTCCTGGGCTTCTTTCCATGAATTCGCCTGGTACACTTGCTGGTGCTCTGTAATAGGGCGGATTTCGGATCTTCTCCAAGACTTTGTAGACAGGGATTCAGAATACGGTTGTGACTGCCTGAGCAACCCTTAATCCTATCTCTGGTTTGTTGTAGCTACTATCACCTTGGCCTCACTTTGGTGAGCCGTTTTTCTTCTCTGGTTTTGGCGCCTTTGTTCTCGGCGTATCCTCCTCGGCCCTGGCATACTTTTTTGTCCTGGCCATAAGCTCCTCCATGCTTTTTGGCAATGTCTTTGCCAGCGATTTCCGAAGTAGGTAGTCATTTTCAGGCCGTTCTTAAAGGACACGACCGCCACCTCTTGGTTGCATCTTGGTATTCGGTTGAATACCTCATAATACCTTTTGGTGTAGGCCTTAAGGCTTTCATCCTCGCTAATTCTCAAGGCTATCAGGGCGTCCACCCTCAATGTCTGCAGCTTGTTTGTTATGAACCTGGCCACAAACATCTCAGCCAGGCTTTTCCAAGTTTTCACAGTTCCTTTCGGCAACTTGTGAAACCAGTCTGACGCAATTTCCTCGAAGGATGAGGGGAACACCTTGCAAAGCAACGACTCGTTCCCGGTGTATAACGCCATCGAGTTCATGTATAGATCGAGGTGAAAGTTGGGGTCCGACTTATCGTCATAGATCTGGAATCTCGGCATGCTACATCTCTTCGGGGCTTCGAATTTGTCCAATTCGATCGAGAACGGTGTTTTTGGTTTGACCGGGGAATTTACCTCGGTACCTTGTTGCTTCCTCTGGAAGTAATCCCTCAGATCCTTCTTGGTCCGTCCAGGAGCTCGGCTATCGACGAATTTCAGCTTTTTTAGTGCGCTACTCCCAATGTCATTATGAATCCTTTTGGACCTTCCTCCATTAGTTGCGTCGAAGCATAGCTCCTGCCCTTGAACGTGTCGATGTTCTTTGGGGTCAGCCTCCTTCGTATGATGCGTCCTTCATGAATCTCCCATTCCTGACTTACCTCGCCTAACCTCGCTCGAGGGTCGATGAGAGTACTTCTCGGCCATGGCATGCTGGGGGACTGTAGGGACTATTTTCTGTCCATCTTTCCAGGCATCTTTCTTGGCCGCTGGAATCAGCTTGTCCTGCAACGAGAATGGTGGCTGCATGACATTGTTCTTCATCATGAAATTGACGACTATTTGTAGGTCCGCTAATTTGTTTGCCATTTCTTTCATCTCATCGTCCCTCCGCAAGCATTTATCTTTCCGTACTTGGAGGTCGTCCTCGTTATAATACCCGCTTTGGTCTGATTTCTTTGGCAAGTCGCCCTCTTGGCCGACATCCTTTTCTACGTGATTCTTATCATGAGTCTCTTCGTTGTAGTTGTCTTCTTCGACATCAAGGTCAATATGTTTTCCACTTCCAGTAGGAGTGTCGTCTCCAACCTTCTCTTTTTGTCCGTCGTTGGCCATCTATTCTCCTTTCTTTCCCACAGACGGCGCCAAATTATGTGAGTCAATTTCTGACCACACTGCCAAACTAGTACTCAACTGGAGAACATTGGCAGAATAGATGAAGTCCAATCAACCTGTCACAAAAAGAAGAGATTCCGGTGGTGGTTCGTCCACCCCGGGGGCACTCCGACGATCAAGTTAGTTAAAATATCTCTCAAAGATAACCAATAGTGCTTAACTCAGTAGACAGAGCATAAAAGACATACTTTAGATCCATGGGGGTGCCTCTCTTTTATAGCCAACACAATCTTAGTCCCAATAGAAGCTTAGTTCTAATGGACTTAGGATTACTGCTAATCTTAGACTCCCAGTAGGATTATGATAAACTCTCTAAGAGTCTTATCTTTACCCAAACTGAAGTCTTCTCCTATTCTAGGACTCTTGTCCCTTATCCGCTTATCTCGGATTCCGGTATCTTCGGAGATAACCTCGGCCTAGCCTAGATTATCTCAGTGTCATGATCAGGATATGTGGCACCTCGGCTGACACTTTGGTGTCACCTCGGCCACGTGTTGCTATTCAAAAATTATGTCTCCACACCTATAATAAAAAGAAAAATGATTTATCTTTCTAATTTTATCCCTCAAATCCACTCTAATAATGCAAAATTAGAGAGATTAAAGATGAGAGAAAAATATGAAACCATTTCATATAGGGATGGGTCACAAAATTAAAAAGATATAGCGGAATTGGAATAAAAAAATCATAATGCATACCATTTTTGGGTTGATAATGATGGGTGATGAGTTGCATATAGTTTTGTTGTCTTAGTGGGGGTGATGGTGAGGTTAGCATAACCAAATAAACATGACTTGGAATTGGAGACGTCCATATGCGCCATTTCGGGTCTCCCTTCCGAGAAGTTATTGGATGATTTTTGGTATCGCCACGTATATATTTTAATAATGTTGTGATTAGTAAAAGAGTAAAATTTATAAATTTATATTTAGTAATTAAAAAATAAAAAATGATATGATAAATTAGGATTAGTATGAGGCAAACCAACCTCACCCTTTAATGAAAGGCGACCAACTAGCCTTTTCAACCTCTTTCTTACGTGGCAGCCATGCAGACTATGGTCCCACATAAATATCCTAAAATCTTTGATTTGAAAAAAAAAAATAAATTATTCATACATACTTATATCAAATATAATATTTGTATTTAACAAATTAAGGAAAAGTTATCTATAAATCCTAAAGTTGAAATTGTATTTCATTTGGTCTCATAAAAATTCTGTTGCCCCGTTTGGTCATTTCTATTTTGGAAAGACACAAATACCACTGGTGGGAATATTTAATAGTTTTTTTGTGTAGCAGGATTGCTTGGTGTGCGTGTGGGTCACGTGCTACAGTTGAAGTTTGTTGAATGGGCAAATGTTTCACAAGTGCCTTGTTTGGCGCGTATGTTGGGTGCCACATAATAGGAAAGCACACAAAAGCTTTTTATGGATTTTGGGTTTGATGTGCTGGTTCCACATGCCACACACCTCGATCCGACCACGTACAAACGATTGGGTTGCCATATCCAAGTTATACAACATTTGAATTTGGATTATGTTTGTTTTTTATTTTTTTAGTGTTACATAATATCTGTTATGTTGGAGTGTCACATGTGACGTTTGGGAAAAGTATACTAAGGAATTTTTAATTTTTTTAGAGTGTCACATTATACTCGCTACGTTGTCACATTTGAGAAAAGTACACCAAGAAATTTTTATTTTTTCTGAAGTGTCACATCATATCCGTCACGTTGTCACATTAGGGAAAAGTAAACTAAAGAGTTTTTATTTTTCTTGAAGTGTTACATCATACCCATCACATTGTCACATTAGGGAAAAGTACACTAAATAGTTTTTATTTTATTTTTTAGAGTAAAAGTTTTGGAGTATCATATCATACACGCTACGTTGTCACATTTATGAAAAGTTTTTACATTAATACTTGTCACATTAGAGTATTACATCATACCTGTCACATTAATAAATGGGTATAATTGTCTACCAAAACACTACCAAAATTAAAAATAGGGCCATACAAAAATAAACTATCAACTAATAGGACTTAACAGATCAATAAAAAAAACTTGAAACTAATTGGAGTAGCGTCACAATGGTAATGTCTATACTGAAATATTCAAATATCAAAAAGTACACACGTAATCCCACCAAAATCGTTTGCTAGCAAATGGAAGGGTATAATTGACTATTAAATACTAACAAACAAAGAAAACAGGATCAAATGGGATATATTCCCCAACTAATAGGACTATTAAGAACAATAGAAACAACATGGGGACCAATTGGTGCAACTGTTTATGGAATGAGATTTATCAGTAAATATTTGATTAACTCATTTATTCAATGTTAAATAGAGGGGGGAAACATTACAATATAAATAATTCAATAAAAAAGACGACTCTGATACACACTTCTTATCCATTTTTTGAAAAAACAAAAACAATTGTAAATCCAATAAATAGAACATTGCAAACGTTTAAGTTAAAATTCTAGTAATTTTGAGAAATGGTGACAATCAAATTAAGGTCAAGATCACTTCCTCTAATTCATTACAAATGAATTTAAACAACTTTAAAATATAATTAATAATAATAATAATAATAATAATAATAACCAACAAATAAGTATAATAATAATAAACAAATACATAAACCAACAGGAATTTTATTAAGAACTTTTGTAAAAAGAAAATGATCAATATTAAAAATTACTAAAAATTTGCAAAAATACTTGAATAGATAAAACATATTGATGTGATTCACAAAAAAGAGTTTCCCCTCTCAAAAGAGTTTCCTGATAACAGTTGACACAAGCTGCAACCCTTTAAAAACTTGATGATATCATTAATAGAATTTCACAGTTTAAATTTAGAGAAAAGTTAGGGATCATGAAAATTTTTTCATGAAAATGATCATGAAAAGTTATGATCCTTGGATTACCTTGATTAGTGTGTGGTGCTTTATTCTAAGTGTAATCCAAAAATTACAAAACTTTCATGATTATTTTTATGAATTTTTTTCATGATACCTATATTGCTGTTAAATTTATCCATTTCAGGTAATACACAAATCCCTTACCATTGCCATGATTTTCTATAACTTACATCCCTTTTCTCCACATTTATGAACCCGTGCATTTCACGAGCTTAGTAAATACTGGTTTTTGGATAAAAGGAATGGGACACATTACTGTATTTTCAACCAAAGCAATGGGTTTAATGATCCACTGGCAAACAAATAAAATTAAGTTTTCAGGGTTTAAAATTAATGATTTTCCCTCTCAAGTGCCTAAACCAGTCATTTTGCAAATAGGGCAAAGATTCTTCTGTGTCAGCCACTGTTTGATGCAGTTGGTGCGGAAGTCATGCCCGCAATCCAAAGTCCCAATATCATCACCAGCAGGGGCGGAGGAAAGGAAGGACGAGGAGGGTCACGTGTCCCCCCTCAATTTTGAGATTTTTTTTTTATTTTGGTCATATACAAAATATATATATATATATTTTTTAACATATTTTTTAGTTAAGAATTTATTGTATTGTTCACAACAAGTAATTATTTAATACTTTGAGAGCATTATTTGGTATTATTTATGTAATAGTTTAAACTAATAGTATAATAAAAAATCTTATGAATTGGATATAATGAATTCATTATTTTCAAGTAATTGATAGACTACTTATGCTTTGAGCATCACAGTAGGCAATGTTATATGGTATTCTAAGACTGTTTAATAATTTTCATTCGAAACACATCATTTATAAGCAATGTCATATCTTTATTATTTTTTCTATTAAATAAAAATTAAATAGATTTTATAATAATTTGTGCTATAAACGATGTGTTTTTATTTTCTAAAATTAAGAATTTTGATCTATAATTTTGTATTAAAATTACAAATTTACATCACCATCCCGCACCTGAGCTATTCTACACTATTATAGAATTTTAATTTATTCCTATTAATAATGAATATGTAATTTTTATGCTTAAATTTAGCTCATAAAATTATTATTATCTTAATGTTCATCATAATTTTTTTAAATAAAAAATTATAATTAATAATGTCCCCTCTAACTCAATTTCCTGACTTCGCCACTGATCACCAGCAACATACTGCTCTTGGTAAAGATTCAAAAAATAAATTGGTTTATATATGTAGAATTTGATGGCTTTTTCCAAATAAGCATCTGTATATATAGGATTTGATGGCTTTTACCCAGCATATGCAACATGGCTCCAAGTTTGATTGGGATACTACCGCGATAGAAAGATACTTCTGCTGTTGCATAGACTTCATAATGGTTTCCTCACTCAATCCAGTGCTCACATTTCCTATGCGCTCTTCCAATGCCAACAATTCCTGATATTCCCCAATCACGGTGTCAGGGAACAACAATCTTCTATCAAAATTTGATGACATGGACATATGTATAAGAAGAAGAAGAAGAAGAAGAAGAACCCTTTCTTACCTCATAAGACATGTTATCAACATCAAGTCTCATATCTCTATGCCTGTCATGCAACTCAGCAGCCCCATTTATATATGGATCGAAGAGCATATAATCCTAACACATGATTATACATGCAGGACAATGTCAGAAATGGAACAAGTGACAAGACATTTTTTATGATTGACAAATCATTCAAGTATGTTGTAGAATTTTTGCTAGTTCTTTTGGTAGCATTTTTATAAAGCTAGTTCATGCAGCACGACAAGTGCAACTGTTACAATGCACTGTTGTATTGTGCATATTTCCAAGAAAATAATGGCCTTTGCAACAAACAGAGCTTAATTCTTGTGAAAGCTGCTTTTAATGAAACTGATTTTTTTTTTTTTTTCAAAGTAGATAACATAAGCAATAATTACTAAGAAGTTTAGAAGCATTGAATGCCTTATTGAATTTTTGCCATCTCAAATGAGTTCCAGTTAAAAACAGAATCAACAGAACATGAAATGGCACTATATCAACTAAAGCATTCATACTCTTGTGGCAGGTGACAAAGACAAAATGGTTGTTGTACGAGCACGAAATAATCTTCTTGCATAATCCTATTGATCGAGTTTGCACTTCTACAAACATCGTCGCCTTATCACCTGAAAACACAAACGTGAGCTAGCCGGCGGTGTGTGCCGGTGACCCCTCTGATACCTAAGTCAGCAAATAGACAATAGACACAAAAAAATTTGTGTATTTGAGAGTAAGAATTGTGATACCTGTCTATAGGTCCTGTCATGAGCTTTTATAGATTCCACATGGCACAATCCTAGTAGGACTCGAACTCTCCTTAGTAGAGTCCTCATAGGAATCACAAATCCCTAGCACAATCCCAGTAAGACTCTAACTCTCCTTAGCAGAGTCCTTATAGGAATTACATTCCCAACGATAATGCATATCCTGATAACACCCTACTCACTGCCAACCAAGTGAGATGGTTATCACCTTGCTCGGCTCGCTACGCCTAGCTGAGCTATCTGGTGCAAATACCTTGATCGGGTTGCACGATCACCAATTACTTTGAATCCTCTCGCCAGGCTACCTTTAGCTCGGCTTCCTATATGTGGCCGACACTTTGGCTCACCTTCTAACCGCAACTGGAGCTCACCGACCTGCCTGTCAACCATTGTTCCCACACCGAGCTATCCTGAGCTCGTAACTTGGACCACAACGCGACCCAATATTTAGAAACAATGCTTCCTAGCTCGGCCAAATTTGGTTGTACAAATTACTCTCTCAATTGCTCCTTAATTCCATCTGCAAAGCATGATTGAGATTACTTTCCTGTAGCCGAGCTAAAAACGCTCAACTCTGCCGAACTAGAGAAGTTGTTCGGTCTCACAACTCATTCAGTCCCAACAAGTCTTGTCAGTTGCTCAACACTTCCTTCACTAACCTGGCATGTCTGATGCGACGTCATTCCTAAGACACGTGGCATGTCCCCATTATCCTCATTCTCATGTTACAACCGTCATGTACCTCCAAAAATTTGAACAGCCCCACCTTTTTGCCTTCAACATTTACATCCTTCGAGTTCGCAATCGAACGAGAAGACGTTCTTTCTATGTAACTGGGCTATATGTCCCACCTTTTGTAATCATCTTCCAATTAATGAAAAATTTCGATTTCTTTGCTCGATTACTGTGTTTCTTTTTTCAATGTTTTGCATCATTTCGACTGCATGTTTAGCCGAACTAATTAGCTTGGCCTTACCTGATCCTGCCAACCTTCTCTGGCCGAGATACGTATCTTGGCTTAAGAATCCAAAAAACTTGTTGGTCAAATCTGTCAACCTTCATTGGCTGAGATAAGCATCTTGGTCCAAGAGTTCAAAAAATTTTGTTGGTCAAACTTGCAAACCTACTTTGGCCGAGGTAATTGTCACCTCGGCCAAAGAGTGCAAAAAGTTTTGTTTGTCAAACCTGCCAACCTGCTTTGGCCGATGTAATTGTCATCCTGGCCAAAGAGTGCAAAAATTTTGTTAGTCAAACCTGCCAACCACCTTTAGCCTAGATCCTAATCTTGGCTAAAGGGTGCAAAAAATTTTGTTGGTCAAACCTGCCAACCTTCTTTAACTTAGATCCTCATCTCGACTAAAAGTGCAAAAAAATTTTTGTTCGTCAAACCTGCTAACCTTTTTTGGCCAAGGTAGCTGTCATCTCGATCAAAGAGTGCCAAAAATTTTGTTGGTCAAACCTGCTAACCTCCTTTAGCCTAAGATACTTATCTCGGCTAAAGGGTGCAAAAATTTTGTTGGTCAAACTTGCTAACCACTTTTAGCCTAGATCCTTATCTGAGCTAAAGGATATAAAAAATTTTGTTGGTCAAACCTGCCAACCACCTTTAGCCTAGATCCTTATCTCCGTTAAAGGGTGCAAAAATTTTGTTAATCAAACCTGCCAACCTCTTTGCCCCTTGTTGGGCAAAGATTTGTTTAGAAAGAGTCGGTCAAACCTGCCAACCCACTTTGCCCCTAGTTAGGCAAAGATTTTTTAGAAAGAGTTGGTCAAACCTGCCAACCCACTTTGCTCCCAGTTTGGCAAAGATTTTTACTTGGTTGGTCCTTCTTGTCAACTGTGCTAACTTTTGTCGAAGGCATTTTATCCGACATCGCTATTGTGTCGGACTCTACCTTGGTGTGCACCCCATCTTCCTTTACCAAGATGTGTTGGTGCACTCTCTCCATCAAGGCTTCCATAGTAAGGGGCGACGTCATTGTCATTGAATCTCTTAACCTATGACCCACTGGTAAACCCTACTTGTACTGTGCAATAGCTAGGTTGGTAGAACAATCTTTTACCTGGTTGAAGGTCTCCCAATACCTGTTGTTGTAAGACTTTAGTGTTTCTTTCTCACCTATATCGATGGAGAGCAGTTGGTGTATCTCCACTGGTGTCTTGGTGTTTGTCTTAAACTTGGTAACAAACGCCTTTGCGAGTTGCGCCCATGAAGCTATGCTGCCTTCTGGAAACCTTTCAAACCACATCAAGCCCATGTCGCCTAGGCATGAGGGAAACAAGATATACATTAGAGCCTTGTTTCGTCGGTATACAGCCATGACCTGGCGAAAGTGGCTCAAGTGCATGTAGGGGTCAGACTTCCCCTCATAAGTTGTGAACTTAGGCTGGTTGAAGCCCAAGAGCAGTGGTGCGTTCTCTATTGCTGGAACGAACGGTGAGCTTTGTAACCTTACTAATGCCTTATCGACTGTTCGTAGGCAAGATGAGGTACTGACTTTCTAACCTCGACGCTCCCATGCGTTCTAGGTGCCATCTATTGTAGAGCCGAGATCCTTTGAGGGTCATGGTCTTGGGCATCTTTCCTTATTCATGTCCTTTCTCCAAGAACAGTTCGCAGATCCACAGATCTAGGCATCTCGGTGTGCTGAGAAGTGGTTTGATGCATATATGAGGGTCGATAATTGCTTCCCTCTGTGTAAGACCTTTCAGTCCTCGTTGTCTTAGACGTAGAGTAATGAGTCCTAGAGGTTCTTGATTGTGTATCGTCTGTTCTGAGGCTTTTGCTTTCGGATTGCGACGGTGTGACTCGCCTATCGTGATCATTTGAGTGGCTAGAACACACCTTGCCTTTGCGGATCTTTTCTGCGGCCACGTCTTTGCCTTCCATTTGGTGCTTGATCATCTCCATGTTAGCCGCCATTCTTTTTATCAACTCGTCTTGCTCTTTCAAGCGATCGTACAGAACTTGAGAATTCACCATCCGTCTTTGTCTATTTGGGCTGTGAGAGCAACGATGAATTGAGCCTCGTTTCTCTCATGCGCCACTCTGTGGGTTCCTTCACTAGGGGTCCAAGTCTGCCATGGGTGGGATAAAAGGCAAATCCTCGTGCCTTCTGTCCCTCTCTGAAGTTTGTCCATCGATAACAGATTGAGGGCAAGTCTTTGTTGTGTGCCATTGAAATCAGTTAAAGAAAAACCCAATCAAAAGGTTTGTTCTTTGTGATCTTTTCCACATATGGCGCTAATTATACGAGCACGAAATAATCTTCTCGTATAATCTGTTGATCGAGTTTGCATTACTCAAAACTTTATTGCCTTATCACCTGAAAACACAAATGTGAGCTAGCTGACGGGTGTGTGCCGATAACCTCTCTGATGCCTAAGTCAGTAAATAGACAATAGACACAAAAAGCTCTGTGTATTTGAGAGTAAGAATTGTGATACCTGTCCATAGGTCTTATCATGAGCTTTTGTAGATTCCATCTGGCACAATCCTAGTAGGACTCTAACTCTCTTTAGTAGAGTCCTCTTAGGAATCACGAATCCCTAGCACAATCCTAGTAGAACTCTAACTCTTCTTAACAGAGTCCTCCAAGGAATTACATTCCCAAGGATAAGGCATATCCTGATAACACCCTATTCACTGCCAACCAAGTGAGATGGTTATCACCTTGCTCGGCTCGTTACGCCTAGCTGGGTTATCTGGCGCAAATACCTAGACTGGACTGCACGATCACCAATTGCTTTGAATTCTCTCGCCGGGCTACCTCTAGCTCGGCTTTCTATATGTGGCCGACATAGCATTTTGGCTCGCCCTCTGACCGTAACTAGAGCTCACTGACCAGCCTGTCAACAATTGTTCCTATATCGAGCTATCTTGAGCTCATAACTTGGCCCATAATGTGACCTAATATTCAGAAACAATGCTTCCTAGCTCGACCTCATTTGGCTATACAAATTACCCTCTCAGTTGTGTTACAACACAACATATAAAAATTAATGAATTAATGAGGCATGAGTCAAAATTGAACCTCAGCTTGTAAGTTCTCGCCCTTACGCATAGTATTCAAGACTTGACGAATCTGTTACATGGAAGGACATGAGTTGTTACTTCAATGTTCCAACTTTTCTTAATCAGAAACTAAGCAATTTTGATAGCAACAAAATGTACGTTTACTAGCAAGATAAAAACTATAATTAACAGTGTCACAAATTATGTAATTAAGAATGTGCAAGAACAATTCAGACAATTACGACAATAAATAAACAGATCCATACAACTTTCGTAATCTGGAATTATATTAAAATACACACACACACACACACACATATATATATATATATGCCGCTAATGGCTGAATCCACCACATCCTCTCACAATGCAGGCGGCCTAGTCATGTGAAATGAGTGAGGGGCTGTAGACCGCCCGAACTTCCTCTGCACGCCTCCCCTTTTTGGAGAGGGCACGAATTTGGTCCATGCTACTACAGTTTGGACTCCTGTCACGGTTCTGAATCTAATCTCACAAAGTGCAATATAAGACTGATAAATCACCAAAGAGTCCAAATCCGACAAATCGTTTTGAAAAATCGATTTTAATCAAGAAGCGCCAAACATGGACCGCTTTGCTAGATTTTAGAGTCGCGACCTAAATATTTTATTTTGAGAAATTTAGGAAACCCTGGCTGGTGCCAAAGGCCACGTGCCCTGTCATCACCAAAGGCCTTGCCTCAGCTCGGGAACTTGGGTACGAGGAGGGAAGGTCATGAAATGAGCACCCCGCTCGCCCGATCAAAGGATCGGCCTCTACTACCATGATATGTTGTTTTATAAATACATGTGTTCTTATTCCGGTTATTAATCTAACTTACTATGTGATGCACACAACATACAAGTATAGACTAGATCGCCTAGATTGGAACAAAACAATTCAATGTTTGTTTTCGAAAATGGTTTGAATTTGCCATCTTCAAGTGGGCTTAGAAATGCGGATTTGCCACCAAATAAGGTGGGCTTAAAACATGATGATTTGCCACTCCAAGTGGGCTTAAAACTCACATTTTGATGAATTGTTCCAATTGAAGTAATGAAGCCTTCATCCACAGGCATTCATGTAGTTATAACAGTTAAGCAAATAGCCTCATAGCAAGCATGCTATCATGGCAACACTCACACTCATACAAGGATGCTAAAGCATAACACTTACAATGTACTCTGAGCCAAAATAGAGAACTAGTTAGAAAACAATGCATGATTCTAACTATACAAGATGCCTAATGCAACACATGCAAAATGCAGTTAAATAGGCTTGGCTATCTAAAAAAATGGCATATGAATGCAACACTTGATAACATGCTGTGAAACACGTATTCAAATAAGTGTATTGAAATACAATGCGGTTTGAATGATGCGCTGAGCCCGGTGCATGCAAGACAAATGAATGATGTAAACATGCAAGCATAAGGATGCTAATTGAAAATGACCCTAATCTAACCATTGAAAGTGGTAAGTATAAGGAAGAAAGAAGTGGGGTTGGAAGACATTCACACACACACATGCACACTTATTACAACACTTGCCCTCTCGACGGAGGGTCCGAATGAATAAGCTGAGCTAATTTAAGCTAAGCTACATATTACAAACCAACTAATCAACCATTCTAGCTAATTAATTACAACACAATTGAAATAACTAGCTACACTAAGCCAATTATTTACAATCCGAATTAATCAATTAGCTAATCTAAGCTAATTAGAATATTACAAAATAAACTAAGCTAAATTAATTACAGCACATTTAATTAACTACAATTGGCTAATAAAGCGATAAAATAGCCTTGCAAACGAAGAAGGCATGCATGCTCGATCGTGTCCTCTCAGAAATCCACTACCTTTCCTCATGATGCCTCTATTTGCACACTTTTAAACCCTTGAAAATTGTGCCAACTTCCAGATTGCTTCTTTTTGATCCCAGGAACATGCTGATGAACTGATCGGCTAGAAGTGATGGCCATCGGCCAGTATTGGTGGCCGGTCGGCTAGGGCATGTGGCCGGTCAGCCACTGATTCCTGAAATTTCTCTTTTTGCTGTAACAGAGCACAAATAGAGGCATGACAGTGTATTTACAAGGAAATGTGTGTGCAACTACCCTTCTTATCATATCTCAAGCTCAAAGGAGCGTAGAACTCGGCTCTCAAGCCATCAACCATGCTTCTCAATGCATGATGGCCAAAGAGTCAAGCTTGCACAATGTTAGTGAATGCACACATAAGACTCTAAGTGTCGTCACCCTATCATGCATGATCAAGGGTGACAACGACCAAGAAACGCAACACGATTCATCACTTGGAGTATGAAACGTCCCACATTTCTCGTGTTTAGATTAACGTCCGATCCAAACACTTGCAATGCAACACACATGCTTAGATGGCATGCTAAAGACCTTAAAGCATGCAAGCAATACAAACATAACATGTTGAGGGCTAAAAGCATCAAAGCTAGTAAAGAGCATCACAAAAGAGGCATGCAATACATAGCACAAATGACCAAACCAACTCTGGACAAAGCTCAATCATGCCAAAATAATGGTCTAAACATGCTGAAATAGGAGCTCAAAATGCTAGAGAATCATGCACACATGTGGGCCTATAAGCAAGGCATAATACACAACCCTCAAAAGCTATGAAGAAGTGAAGTATATGAGAGTGTGAATACACTAGATGCACTGAAATTACATGCTAAATGGTGCCATACCATGCAAACATCACATGCATCACATGTTAAAGGCTTCAAAAGTCAAAGCTAGTCAAGGCCCTTTACACTACAACCATACTAAGCAAGCCTCATATGACCTAAACCACTCAAAATAGAGTTAAAGCATGCTAAAACATGAGTAAAAGCATGCTAGAGTATAGCCAAAATAAGCTAGAATGATGGGCTAAAGTAGCAAACATGCAAAGCTAGTGAGCAAGGTTACAATACAAGTGTAAGAAGCATGCAAGAGGTGACTCAACCAGGCCAAAACAGAGTTATGGCAAGGTCTAAAAAGTCACAAAAACATGCTTGAACAAAGCCACAAAGAAGTAGAAACACATGCTCATTTGGTGGGCCATCAACACATGCAAGCAAGACAAGAGGAGAGGGGACCACCCCCTCCTATTTGGGACCTCAAAACCAATTTTCCACCACTGAAATTCCTCTAGAATTTAGTGGTTAAAAGGCCAACAAGAGATAGTTTGGATGGCCTGAAAAGGTGGTACAAAAGCTTAACAAATAAGCAACCAAAGAGGGTAGACCACCCCTAAACCCAACAAGGAATCAAACCAGCATTTTTAACACTTAAAAAATAGAGCTTTTTGTAGTTAACAACCAAGCCTAAAACAGCATGCAAAGATGGCTAAGATAGTATACAAAAATAAGCTTAAAAAAGAGAATATGCTCACCCTTGAAGCACAGTAGCAAGAGGACAACCTCTGAGCCAAAAACCAGCTTTAGAAAGCCCAAACAAGTCTTAAGGAATCTCAGCTCCCAGGTCAAGATGTTTTGCTAAGAGGGTTGTGTGCAAATATGTCAAGAACACTCACTTTCAAGCACTATAGAGTATAATATATATATATAGAGAAAGAGAGAGAGAGAGAGAGGAAAAATTTTCTTCCAAATTTTCTGAACCTCAAGCAAGGGGAGGGGGACCTCCTCTCATATAGGAAATGCAAGCAAAAAGCTTGCCTTATCCCTCCATACAGTGTTCAACAGCTGGAACAGCTGGCACCAAAAATATCTACAAAAGCAGAAAAAAGGGCTTCAGCCAAAGCAAGTGGTCCGACCGGCCATCAATGAGGCTGTCCGGCCACCACTGATGGCCGATGGGAAAAAGGCCTGGCCGATGGGTTGTAGGGCTGGCTAGAAGGCCACCCTCTTCCCTCAGAAACAAAGCCACAAGCTCTTGGTATACAACCAAGCACAAAACAGATAAGTTAAGAGGCCCAAAGGCGAGGCACTCCGCCAAGAACTTCAAGTACTCAAAACGAACACGAACATGGATAATCATCGAGTGTTCGAATGATGACGTCCAAGTCTTGAGGACGGTAAAAAATGGGGTGTCTACAGGAGCGTGATTATAGCCTTTAGGGTGTGGGCGTAGTAGGAATCTTCTACAATAAATTGATATATTGGATTCCACAGGAAGGTTCTGTCTTTATTTGTGTCATATAAACATCGAATTTTTCTAACCCAAGTGCGATGCTTATAAATTAGGTATTTCCATATGTAGCCCTTTAGCTCCCCAACGAGATATGTCTAAGCTTGTTTTAACCCTTAGACATTCCTTTTTAGAAGCCCAAGCCTTATCCTTGATTAAACATTCAACTCTAGGGCTTTAAAACTAGTACACTAGCCAAGGTTTTGTTCCTGGGTATCGTTCACAGTGCTCAAAACAGTCGCCAAACCGTCCCAAAAATTCTCTCTTTACTCCCAAACCTTTATTGTTTTGTTACAACATATAACCCTAACAATCTAAGTAATTTTACCAAGAACAGTCCCCTAACATCCCAAAAATAGAAACCTGTTCACGCTGCCCACAGTAGTTTTGTGTTCACTAGTCACTACCAACAGGAGAGTGATCCCCAAACTTGTCATACATCACTTCCACACTTGTCCTACATCACATGTCCAGCTAACCATACTTGACAAGGCAATTCACAAAATCCTCACCTACATAAGAAGATGGTCAACAAGACCAAAACAACTTGTCTACCAATCTGGGGGGACTAAAATAGTTCTTATTGACAATTCACCAATCTCTACAGATTTCACTAAATTTCACTCCATCAAATAGATTAATGAGATCAATGGAAACATGACTCTGTCATTCTCAAAGGAAAGCACAGCTCTACAAACTAATATATGTAGAATATTCATGACTAATCAACATAATATTGCAGTACTCCAAGGCAGCACGCATAAGCTTCATTTGAACCCATGTGCAAGTGTGTTAGAGAGAAAGAGAGTAAGAAATTAAGGATGAGATTAATATATAAATAAGAAAATGTAACATCAAGCTTTACAGAATCAATGGTGGTAGCCAGGTAGGTATAGAGTTACACATTTATTATAATAAACAGTTGATGGCCATAACAAAAATACTTATCCAGTAATTTGCAATTCAAGGTATTATAGTGTATTATTAACAACATGTTATTGCTGAAGGGATAAAATTGTAAAATGTTGACGGAGATGTTAATCACAACAATGAAGTGATGTTGGAATTATGTCCATGATTTCTTACATGATTAAAAATGTTCAAGATGTTCAAGTTAAGTAGCAGTAATTATGACATAGCATTGACCCACAACAAAATGCTGTAATAAGAAAGGTGATAATTGTGTACTTGGAATTACAAAACCTTAGCTGTACCACTCAACTTCTAGGAACAAAGATACCATATTCAGGTAATATATCTTAACCAACTTTAAGCAAAGGATTAGTAAGCTTGGAAATCAAGGAAAAATTAAAACAAAAAACAAAGAACTTAGACCGCAAACCTCAGATACCAGCCTATGTCTCCCCTCAATATTAGCAGCTAAAGCACGCCAACCATTCACATCATCACCAGGTAGCTCCAACAAAGCCGATCTTAGATATAGTGGATGATGGCCTTGGCTATTAGCTCCAGATGGCATTATTGTTTTCCTCTGAAGAAGAAGGACATTAACACGATGGAGGAAAGTGAGCTTTTAGAGCTTCAGACTTAGAGTCAACAAATGGAAACAAAGTCCAAGGAGAAAATTCAGATAATCTTTGTTGATTTTGTGTTGAGGGGTTATGTTGAGGTGTCTATGCAGTGGGGAAAGGCCGTATAGCAGAGCTGGGGCTAATTCGAGAACTAGAAGGGACACTTGTAGAAGTACTGGTATTTCCAGTAGATAAATTCTAATTATTTGAGTCTTGCACCGAATTTCTCATCTCAGTTGGAGGAACAACCATAGGATGCTCCATGTTATTTCTTGGGGTGCTTCTAAAACTTGCTTCCTCTTGTAATGAAGCACCTCTGTGCCCTGAAAGCATTAAAGAACTTGAAGAACCTCCAACTCCTGAATTAAGAGTCGCATTCCAAGGGAAAGAAGGTGTATTCCTTGGCAAATCAAGAATATGCATTGAATGAGACTGGCTTGGGGGATTATTTAAATTGGGTGTTGTAGACACCCCATTTTTTACCGCCCTTAAGACTTGGGCGCCACTGATTGATCACTCGATGATGAAAGTTTTGCTGTGCAAATGTTCGATTTCTTCAACAAAAAGAGCTTTTAAATCCCAACCTTACACCCTAGTCTGGACCAAAACTATTTTGACCAAAACTATTTTAGACCTTAAAACTCTTTCTTTCGAAATATTTTTTCAAATGTTTCTATGATGTTCCGAGACTCGCATTTCGTTTAAAAGTTGCACTTTTTGGTAAACCGAGCAAGAACAAAGTGGAAATAAATGAAAGGGAGGTGAACTCTTTGAAAAATCTTTAAAAACATCTTATTTAAAGGTTTGGAGTTGAAGAAAATTGGAGAAGAGGAAAGAAAACTAGTTGGGGAAGAAGTTAAGCATGAAACCCTTAATACAGAATTGAGTAGCCTTCACTCAATTAGGCCTGTCTCCTTGTATATTTAGACTTTAGCTATGAGGCTACCACCATTGGAAAGTAGACTTTTGGGGCTTTAATTAGACTCAAGAATGACCTAAAACTGAGTCCGGATGAAGGAGATATGTCTATTTGAAATCTGGCCTAGAAGCAGAATTTTTGTGGTCAGCAGGTGGCCGACAGCCACCATTTGTGGACGGCCAGCCACTACTTCTGATCCGTCAGCCATTGGTGTAAAGCCCAGATATTTGTGATAGCTGTCCTAATATAGATATTTTTGACTGACGGACTGTTTTTCTATATATAGAGGACTTCTCTTCTTAGCTTTCAAGGTTAGAAACATTTAGGAGAGAGGAAATACTTTTGGAAAATTCCTCTCTCTATAATTCTGTCTCTCTATCTCTCTCTCTCTCTCTCGCAACTTACATAGCCTTTGCCTAAACACTCTAAACCAAACCTAGAGAGCTTCTTGCTGAGGTGATTTGAGCTTGAATTTGAGCTATTGAAACACTTGAGAGTGTGAAATTAGTGGTTTATTCCTCTTCAAAATGTATACCTTCTCTAGCTTTTGTACCATCTCTACACCACTTGTTTTCCATCTGTTCTTGCTGTTTTTAAGCTGTTTAAAATATATATTTTTGGGCTGAAACTTGTGGTTTAAGGCCATTAATGGTAGAGGGATTGATAGCCCTTCTTTACACCTTGTTTCTAAGGCCTTTGCCCTTGTTTTTCCCACTTTGTTGTCAACTCTTTTTGAGCTTTTTAATACTAAATTTTAGAGTTATTACAGTGGCTAAAATCATGTTTTGAAGTCCAAAAATGGAGGGGGTAGCCTCCCCTTCTTATGCTTTGTTTACTAACTTAACATGCTCCATGTTTTAGCTTATTTTTCTAGCTATTGTTAGCTCAATTCCAGCATATTTTAGGACTGTTTTAGACATGTTTTAGGACTTTTCTTAGCTTTTAGTTGCATTTGAGCTTTGTTTTGCATGCTTGTAGTGTAATTGTCCTCATAAGTTTGGTGTTTTAGGCCTTAGACACCATGTTATTTGAGTTGATTGCATTTATTTATGGCTTTTCATACTTGTGATTGCTCTTAATCACCTCTGCAACCTCCCTCCTTTCTTGGCTTTTGTTTTGCTTTGAAAATGGTTCAAACTACTTGTTTGTTTAAGAATGAGATTGAGATGTCATACTTAATGGTTTAATCCCGTTGGGGTTCATTACCAATGATATCATGTCTCTTTCATGCCTAAGACAACACTTGGTTTGAGCCTTTTCTCCATTAGAGGACTTAAACTCACCTTTGGACCTAATGAATTAAAGGATGGCTGGTAATTAAAATGAAGTAATTAAAATGAGACTAAAATGGTGCAAGATAAGAATTTGGTTTTGTTTTCAATCAGACGTTAATTGAACACGTGGAAGCTTAAGGCATTTCATACTCATTAGCGTTGAAATGGTTCAAGTTTCCAAGGTCACCATTTCCCTTGATCAATTCATGAAATGGAGGAGGTTAGAGTCTTGTTTTGTTGCATTTATTGAACTTGCACACTTTGGTTCATAAACCATCATGCAATGAAATTGCTTGAGTTGATGGTTTGTGGACCAAGTTTTGTCTCTCCCTTGATCTGTTCATGATAAGGAGGGGTGAATTGTGTAAACAAACTGGTTGAGAATACCTTGTGCATGCTTTGTTTGTTCTGTGTTGCAGCATGATGAACTATGCAGCAGTGGCTGGCAGGCCATCACCTAGTGGACGGCCGGCCCCTTGCCGGCCACCAATGAAAAATCCGGTAGTGTGTTTTTGGGGTAGAACAAAGACATTCTGGAAGTGGACAAAGGTATAAGTGTTGTACTGTGCAACAGAGGCTTTCTGGAAGCAAAACAGTGGCCTTTTCGAGTGGAAACCGAGCATGTGCATGAGCATTCCTCACATACCGAGCATGTTTAAATGTAAATATTTAGCTTAGATATTTGTTGTAATTGATTAGTTGTAGCTAGTTAATTTTGTTTAATTCATTTGTTGTAATAATAAGTTAAGTAGTTTAGCTAATTTAACTTGTGTTGTAATAATTAGCATAGATTAGTTAGCTAGCTAGTTAGTTCATTCGGATTCTCCTTCGTGAGCGTGCAATGTTGTAATAATGTGTATGTCTTCCAACCCCACCACTTTCTCCCTTTTATTTACTAGCTTATGATGGTTAGTTTAGGGTATAATGTTTTGTTTAGCATGCTTCATGATTTGCATCCACTTGTATTGTATACACCGAGACTTGGTTCATCATTCTAACTTGCATTGTTAGTTTAGTATTTCTTTGAATACATGCTTAGACCGCATGCTAACAAATCAATTCATATGCTATATTAGTAATTCGAGCCTAATAATTTTGATAATGCATGGTTTTGTTATAGTATGTATTTATTATTGATATTTGATAATTTAGTTAATAATGTTTTGGTTATTTTGAGTTGGATTGTTATCCTAAAAAAATTGATAACAAGTTATTGCATTATATTCAAAATTTATAAAGTTTAAAATGCCAAACCAATGCACATTCATCCGTCAATCCGCTCAATCCGTATCTGCCAATTCGACGGATGGATGCAGATTAATTTTTTCCAATCCACCAATTCGGCAGACGGATGGCAGATTGAAAGTTCTACGGCTGTAACCGAACCGCGAACACCACTAGATCCTACCACTCAAGTCTGTTAAATAATGCAATAGTAAATATTACATAATAAACAAATTATAATACATTACAAATATAACCATTATAGTATTATTGTTTATATTTAAAATAATGAATAGAGTTTCCTCATGTAACAATTACACTGCTGAAGATCTTTGTCTTGGCATGAAAAAAATTGCTTACACTTCAAAATTTGGGTTGAAATTGTATATTTTGTAATGGAAAAAACGAAAATAAAAAAAGTGAAATAGAGTGATTATACAAGAACATCAAATTATACATGCTTCGTTATAAGCCTATTTTGACAGGCCGAAAATGACAAAGTGTTCCACTAAAAAAAAGTAAAAGATTAAAACATTGACTGTATTTTTCTCAAAGTTATATGTAATAAGAATCTACTCTAATTTCATAACCCTAATCTCTAAAACAACTCATTATATATATTAGTGTGGGTGTTGATTTTTGACCAGCGTAACCAAAGGGGGAACTCAGCTGGAGAGCATTGGCAGAATAGATTAAGCTTCGAACAACCTGTCACAGAAAGATAAGAATTCGGCGGTGATTCGTCCACCCGGGGGCACTCCAATGATCAAGTCAGTAATCGAATATCTCTCAAAGATAGCAAATTGTGCTTAACTCACAAGAAATAACAATATCTCACGTCTACCTGAGACCCACAGGGGTGCCCTGCTTTTATAACCAACATTGACTTGATCCCTGTAGAAACCTCACTTTAGTGGACTTAGGCTCAATGTCTATCCTAGACCCTCAGCCAGATAGGGATAGGCTCCCTAAGAGCTCTATCTTTATTCAGACTGAGATTCTCCCCTGTTCTAGGACTCTTGCCCCTTATTTGCTTCTCTCAACTTCTAGTATCTCCACAGATAACCTCGGCCTAGCTGAGATCACCTCGACATCACGATCAGACCCCATGGCACCTCAAATGACACTTCGGCGTCACCTTGGCCACGTGTTATTATCCACGAAATATGTCCCCACAACTGCCCCCTAGGTTCTATTACCTCGGCAACCTGAGGTGATGGAACCTATATCGCTAGTTCATTTACCACGTCGGCTGAAATTCATTCTTTCTTCCATGACCGAGATCATTACTCATCGGCTTCATGTACCCAGGAATCAACTGTCCACTCATCACAAACCAAGAACCAAAAACCAATTCCTTTAAGTTTTTCCAGCCGAAATCGTTCATCTAGCCGAGGTTTTTTCTTCATTAAATCAAGAACTCCAAGAGTTATTTGTGCATGAGCTATCGTGCACAGGTTTTCTCAACCATTTCCTTTACGTGTCCCTTTCTCGTTGGTTCATACCTGGCACACGTTATTTGGTAGCGTCGCTTCTATGCATGCCGCCTGACAAGCATGTCGTCCAAGGAATTTCATTATGGTTTGCCGTCTTTTCAAGTTTTAAAAAAAACTCTTTTTCTCTCTCTTCGTCTTCCTACTTCACATTATCGTATTTTCTCTTCTGCTCAGAGTTTCTCTCTCTAAAGTTCCCAATCCTCCATTGTTGAGCTTTCGAGCCCTCTATAACTACCGCACTTATCTCCTTCGGCGAGATTTTCATCCTCTGCTTCTGATTGCTTACGTCGTTTGACTCCGGCAACGCCCACTCCGGTGCTCATTTCCTCGACCCCTGTTGGTAAGTGTTTGAATTATTCTTCTTATCTTGATCTTTTTACTGCTCTCTCAATATGCTTCGTCTCCAATTTTTCAATGTACCTATCCTATATCCATTGCCTATATTCATAGTTGTGCTATGCTTTTCTTTATTTTTCGTGTTCTAAACCAATTTCTTGCTCTTAAATCTATTCTGTGCATCATAATTTGTCCCTGAGTTTTTTGTATTGCTTGTGGTTCTTGCACATTTCCCTGCACACACTCACTCAATGTTTATGGATTTGCAATCTTTCATACTCTTGGACTATCATCACTGTGTTCGTTACATTGTTGCTTTTCTCCATTGTTTTTCTCTGTTACTTTCTTGATTTCTGAATCATGCTATTTTTTCTATTTTTCTTGCTGTATTTCCAAATTTTTTCTTCAATTCCTATTTCTGTAGTCTCTAGGTTTGGGATTTGCTTTAGAACCTTGTTCTTTAGGAAAATCGAAACAAAATCCTCATTAGATTTCAAGAACCCTTTCACCAGTGCCTGTTTAGGATTAAGCCAAGGCCTTCAAACCTATACTAATCATTCTATTGTCCAACCCCTTCTTGCTGAGGTAATGGGTATGTTTAGATGGGGGGTAGACACCCCTAGAAAAACTAGGGCACTTCAGACGGGAGTTCTCTATCCCAGCTGACGTCCATTTAAGGTTAGCTGGGGAGGAGGACTTTATCATGCCTGATGGAGACTCCATGCCCTTCTCTGTTGTTGCATTTATTAAATGCGGACTTTGGCTTCCCCTAGACACTCTCTTTCGAGAGATACTTCACTACTACAAACTCAACCCCATGTAACTTGCCATAAACTCATATAGGGTTATTAATGGCATAATTGAGCTAGCACACCGAGAAAAGGCTAGGATAACTATTTGCCGATATCCAATTCTGCTATACCATGTGTGGCCTCAAGTCTGAAAAAGGCTACATATACTACCTCAAACCTAGGTCCACTGCCTACAAATTAATAGCCGACCTCCCAGACTCTAACAAGGGTGCTGGAGATGATTACTTTATCGTCTTGGGCAATTGGGCTTGATGACGATCTTCACCTCTATCCTCTACGTCAATCAATTTTTAAAGAGAGTGATGGTAAGAACTGGGTTATCCCATAACCTTACTTCTGCTAAGGCTTGTTGACTCTTTCATCTGTACTAAAATGTTTTGTGCTCTTTGTTATTTGTAACTCTGCCTCAGCCAGCGAAGGATTTTCACCAAACCTTCTGCCCTAGTCCTTATCTAAGAAGAATTCTACATTTGGATATCAATAAGCACAAGGCCCTTCGTTGCTTAATTATATCCCTACCTACAAGTCTGCTTTGCCCGACGTTCCCTGTCGAAGCAAAACTCCACCATCTGCATCGACTCCACCGGTCGCTTCCTCACCAAGGCCAGATCAAGCCTCTTCTTCAAATCCAGTAGAGCTACCATCTACATCTAGGCCCCTAAGTTATCCCGACATCACAGCGCCGACGCTGACGCCGACGCTGACGTTGAGCTCTACCAAATGTACCCGCAGGCCGAATTCGTAGCCGCAAGCATCAAAACTCTGAGGCGCAGCTTACGATCCAGCAAACCCACCCACTGTAGTTCCAGCAATCCGCTTTGGTACCAAAGTCATCGTTGCCGCTATGGCCGAAGAAATGGGCCGAGCAAAAATCATTCCAGACGACTTGCTTGTCGAAATTCCCAACGTGGTGTCGTTCTATTCCTCCTCTCCTTCTCAATCTCAGCCAAAACCCAAGGCAAAGAGGGTTAAAAAGGCCAAAGCTAAACCCAGTGCCATTGAGGTGAAATCTGAGGATACAGTGCCAATTTCAAAATTGGCTGAAATGGAGAAGTCTACATCTGCCGGAAAGAGGCCTGTCGAGGCTGAGGCATCTGACCAACCTGCAATCCAAAAACTCGAGGTCCGGCAGATTTTCTGAGCCCTTTGGTTTTACGCTGACGCTCTTTGGACTCCATCTGTCACAGTCGGAGACCGACCTCTTCTAGCCGGGGACAGTGTGCTCGACAGTTTGAAAGTCGGTGGCCGCTATTTCCATTGCCAGTTCTACTCCCAGCCGACATCAATTGGATGGTCAATCTTTCTGAGTATGAAAACTATGCGATGATGATGCAACATTGTGTCTTGGTAAGTCCCAACACTTGTAGCTTTTGGTTTAATTTCAACTATGGTTTGAACACTTAACGAATTTTCTTCGCATTCTTACAGGCTATTCAGCAGGTTCACTCCCTTGTAGTCAAGGCCAAGGACTCCAAGAAAGAGCTGACCCACAAAACAAAGGATGCAGCCAAGCTCTTGTCTTCACTAAACAAAGTCGAGGCTCGTATTCGAGGTCTTCTGGATCAGGCCAAGGTTGCTGAGTCAGCCCCGAAGAAAGTCGAGGACCGTACTGAGGCCTCTAAAAATGTTGTTGAGGTTGCTCAGGTCAAGGCAAAAGAGGCCAAGGAGATAGAGGCACAGGCCCAGATCGAGCTCCAAACAACACTTGCTACAAAGGCGGTCGAAATCAAAGCGGCCAATGAGAAGGCCTATGCCAAGGGGGCAGCCGATGTTCGTGACGCTTACAAGAAGCAAGTTAACTAGGAATGCAACATGGGTTACACCCTTGGCTGGATAGCTGGCCTTGAAGGAGTTGGCAATCCCCGAAGACTCGCCTCTCTAGGATGAAAGCAGACTTATACTGCCATTCTCTCCCGTTCTAAGCCAGTCTGAGGATGAAGCTGAGGGGAGAGAAGAAGCCGAGGTTGAAGCTGGTGCTGAAGGCTCTGTTGGGGCCAAGTCCCCAATCCTGAATGAGCAAGTCCTAGACTTGACTTTTGATGAAGAGGATGAGGTTCAAAAGTCCACTTTTGAGGCCGAGGTCAGGGACTACCAACAAGATGCCTGGATGATACCTTGCGTGAGATCGACGCCAAGGTCCAAGCTGAAAGGTCTGCCCAGCTGCCTGCCGAAGCTGACACAACACCAATTACTGAGGCAGTGCAGATTGTGGAAAATGCATGAACTTAGGATTTTCCTATTTTTTATACTTTTTCTTCTTACTTTTGAACAGTTGTAATATTTTGCTATCTGAGCTTTTCTTTTTGGCCTGATGTGCCCATTTGTAATTCGAACAAGTAGTTTCCTTGGTTAGGGCGAAGTCCCTTTAACTTTGAAATAGTTTCTTCTATGAGTGCATACTCTTTCCTTTGGCTATATGTTTACTGTTTTCCTCTTTATGCCTTGCATGTTTGTATGTTTCTCCATACTTGGAATATTTTTTGTATTTCTTCAAAGTATATCTTAACTGTATAATAACTTCAGGATAAAACACCTTGGATATAAACCTTGACTGTTTGCCTCGGCCAACAATTGGAATACCTCGTAAAACACTTAAAAATATTAAAATATTTTTACAAGTGTTGTTCAGTAAAGCATTGCTTTTTTACCTCCATATACTATCTTCGATTAAGACTTCACCCTTTCCAAGCTTTGATAACTTGGTTGGTTACCCTGGGTAATATGTATCTCAGAAACTTTATTTATAATTACCTCGGCGAACTGCAACTTGTAAATTTCCCTGCAGTTTCAATAAGTGTTAAGCCCATTGTAAAAAAAAAAAATAGAAAATTTCAACAAGTCCCAAGCTCTTGCTCTTAAGTTTATTTATCATTCTTGCTCCCTGCCCCATAATGTGAACCTGAGTTCCACTTATGTTCACATTAAGCACGTGTCTATGGTCTTTTGTTGAAGTCAGATTCAAACAAAGATTAGCCGAGGTGTTTCAACCTTGGTTCCTCTGTTAATCTAACTAAAACAAGTTTAGTTCCATTTTGAGTTTGCCCCTGATGACATGACTAGTCCAGGTTAATTCAACTTAGTTCAACTCTATTAAATGCAAGTATAATTCAACTCTGTCATATAATAAGTCTAATTCATTTGTCATGTTTCATTCAAAAACATCGCCAACTTAGTTCAACTCTATTATATGCAAGTATAATTCAACTTTGCCATATAATAAGTCTAAGTCATTTGTCATGTTTCATTTAGAAATATTGCCAACTTAGTTCAACTCTATTATATGCAAGTATAATTCAACTCTGCCATATAATAAGTCTAAGTCATTTGTCATGTTTCATTTAGAAATATTGCCAACTTAGTTCAACTTTATTATATGCAAGTATAATTCAACTTTGCCATATAATAAGTTTAAGTTATTCATCATGTTTCATTCAGAAACATTGTCATAGGACTAGTTAGTTCTATCGCACAAATTTCAAATTCAAAAATCAAACTAACATTTTATTACTTCAGCTAATAAAATTATGACAAACTGCACAGAAACAAAAAACTAATGATAGAAAAACTTCAAGTTGCAAGTGTTCCAGGGTCTTGGCACAACTCTTTGCCCTCAGTGTCTTCAAGCCAATATGCCCCATTGCCGGCAACCGAGATGATTCTATAAGGCCCCTCCCAGTTTGGGCCTAGTTTCCCCTCCCTGCGATCCTTCTTATTGTCGACGACCTTTCTCAAGACGAGGTCCCCAACCTTGAAATCTCTTGGGTTGACCTTCTTGTTGTAAGCCCTAGCAAGTTGTCATTAGTATGCCCCCAGCCAAATTGCTGCTCTTTCTCTTTTTTCCTCTAGTAGGTCTAGATCTCAAGCCAGGAATGCCTTATTAGTCCCATTCTTTACTCCCCGGGTTCTAATTCTAGGGATGCTGACTTCCGGTGGGATAACTGCTTCAGTGCCATAAGCAATGGCAAAAGGAGACTCCATAGTTGATCTTCTCGGCGTAGTCTAATATGCCCAGGGCACATTAGGTAACACTTCCACCCACTTCTCTTTTGTTATCTCCAGCTTCTTGTTGATCCCATCCAAGATTGTCGTATTGGATGCTTCTGTCTGACCATTACTCTGAGGGAAGCTTGGAGTGGAGTACTAGTTCTTGATTTTGAACTTTGCACAGAAGCTCTTGATTAGCTTACTATCAAACTGTGTACCATTATCTGCTATTATTGCTCTTGGGATCCCAAACCTGGTGATGATGTTCTTCCATATGAAATTCATCACATCAATATCTCAAATCTTTGCAAGGGGTTCAAGCTTCAACCCACTTTGTGAAGTAATCAATTGTTACCAGCAGAAACTTCCTTTGCTAGTTGCTTGGGGCAGTTGTCCAACAAGATCCATGCCCCACTCGGAAAATGGCCAAGGGATGGATACTGGGTTCAAATCTGCTGTTGGATGATGTATCAAAGGTGCAAACTTTTTTCACATTTTCTGACATAGGCTTTAGCATCCTTCTGCATGTATGGCCTCCAATATCCCTGGGATATGGCTCTATGGGCTAGTGATCTGCTCGCAGCATGGCTTCCACAGACTCCTTTATAATCTCATACAAGAAGTCTTCAACTTGGGAGGGATGCATGCATCTCAAAAGGGGCCCAGTAAAGGACCTTCTGTAGAGTTGGCCTTCTGATGTTAGGCTGAACCTGGCCGACTTCAGTTTGGTCTTGTGTGCCTCTTTTCAGTCATTTGGCAGCTTGCCGTCTCTTAGAATATCACTATTACATCCATCCAACTTGGACCCATCTTCACACACATTGCTTCGTACTGTGTGATCAATGGTTCCATACTTGGGCCTAACAAATAATCGACCATTACTGTCCTTGCCTCTCCTGATTTTATTGCACTAGCTAGGTTAGCCAAGGCATCGGCATGACTATTATCATCAGCTAACCTATTGTAGTTAGCAATCTTGGAACAAGGCTAGCAGTCTAAAAACTTCTTTAACATAGGCTATCATTCTTTCATCTCGGATTGCATACTCGCATGTTGCCTGATTCACAATAAGTTCGGAGTCACAGAAGACTACCACCTCGTCAGCTTCCATCGCTGCGGCTAACCTCAACCCTGCGATTAGTGCCTCATATTCTACTTCATTGTTTGAGGCCTTGAACCCCAAACGAATAGATTGCTCTATTATTCACCCATATGGCGATACTAACACTACGCGTGCCCCCGCTCCTTAACGGTTTGTACTTCCATCAACAAACAGGCGGAAGGAGTCACCGACGTAGATATCACAGGGCTTTGGTTTCTCTACCTTCTTCTGCTATTCTGATGTGGAGTTTTTCATTCCCAGCTAGGTTTCTTCTTGTTTCCCTGGATACCCCAAGCCGCGGCTCACCGGAGCTCGACGTGGGACGGCACCAGGTGTGAACTCGGGCACAAAGTCGGCCAGAACCTGGCCTTTAATTGCCGTTCTGGGCCTAAACTCTAAGTCATATTGGCCCAAAACTACTGCCCATCTAGCTACCCTGCCTGTCAGATCTCCTTGCTGCAACAGGGATTTCAAGGGATTCTTAGGTCAACACCACAATCTTGTGGGCCTGGAAATAATGATTCAATTTTTTGGAAGCCATCACTAAGGCCAGTGTTAGTTTTTCTAGGGGTAAGTACCTGGTCTCCGCACTTGCTAAGGTTTTACTCACATAGTATACTACCCTTTATTCTCCCTTCTATTCTCTGGTTATCACTGCACTCACTACGTGCTCTTAAATAGCCAAGTATAAGAATAGTTCCTCTCCAGGTATTGGATTTGATAGAACTGGAGCTGTTGTTATCATCGACCCAAACCCGCCCCTCTGGGTTATGGCCATAAGCTGACCAGTAATCACGAGATTACCTACGGCCTCAAACCAAATAAGACGAAACTCATTAGAGTAAAGGGGCCAAACGGAAGCGAATTTAAAACTTTGTCCATAGAGCCATGCTTATATGCACATCATAACATTCCATACATATATATGTTAATAACTCACAATAGAAAGTATAGTAACATAAAGTTCTGTACAGACAGACAGGATCATTCAAATCTAAGTAAGCCAAACAGAACTATACACAGACGTAAACCAAAGTCCTCGCCAACATAAAAATAGTATAGAATAGCAAAATGGCGAAGGCGTGTCTCGTACGTAAGACGCAAGGGCTGACTCTTCAAACCTTAGTTGTTCCACACAGACTTCACTGAGGCTGGGTGTGGACCTTTCTTGGCTCACCTACAAACACATGAATGAGCGTGAGCGAAAGCCCAGTGAATAATATCAAATAAAGAATATACGTTGGAACAATATACATCTAACGGCCTTGGGCCCAATTTATATTTCTAACTAATACATACATACATGGACATACGTAAGTTAGGTAACTGCGGTTCCAAACACATCATACGGCCTTCGGGCCCAATTTATTAGTATCATTCAGGTCAAACTGGCCTTTGGCCCATTCGTACTTTCATTCACGTCGAATTGGCCTTTGGCCCATTCATTCATGTCGAACTAGCCTTTGGCCCATTCGTCGATGTCAAACTGGCCTTTGGCCCATTCATACTATCATGTCAAACTTTCATTTGTGTCAAAACGGCCTTTGGCCCATTCAGATGACAAACTAGCCTTTGGCCCATTCATTTTTTCATTTGTGTCAAAACGGTCTTTGGCCCATTCAGATGACAAACTGGCCTTTGGCCCATTCATTTGTTCATGTCAAAATGGCCTCTGGCCCATTCTTTCATAGTCAAAACGGCCTCCGGCCCATTCATTAATGTCAAAACGGTTTCCGACCCATTCATTCATGTCAAAATGGCCTTTGGCCCATTCGTTCATGTCAAAACGGCCTTTGGCCCATTTGTTCATGTCAAAACGGCCTCTGGCCCATTTATTCATTCTTGTCAAAACTGGCCTCTGGCCCACTTACTCTATTATTCAAATCAAATTGACCTCTGGCCCACTCATTTGGCATAGCAAACATTGTCCACCAATCGAATCAACGAACTTAAAAAACATACATAGAAGTAAGCAATTGGACAACAACACATTTCAGATATCTTTGTTAAGATATTACTCACAGTGATCGGTTGGTTGGTTTGCCCTGAAGCTTGACCCTACACATCACATAACACATATGGGTCACAAATAATTCAATCCATTCTTTAATTCACATATTCCTCTTTAGGCTTCATTCTTATCTCTTTAACTCAATTACAATGCTCAATGTATGCCTAAGAGCTACTTAGAAGTGAAAGAGAACAGAAAACGAAACACAGAATGCCTTTTCAAAATTTCAGAATATAGGGTCCCTGCTTGAGCGTGGACTTCCCCGCTCGAGCGGACCCATGAGGTCTGCCAAAGTACTAGATGCATCAAAATTACGCTTGAGTGTGAAGTATGGCGCTCGAGCTGAAGGTCTGTCTACATAGCTCCCCGCTCGAGCGGACATCCAAGTCTGCAAAAATACTGGGAGCACAAAATTCACGCTCGAGCGGCAGTTTCCTCGCTCGAGCGGACATCAAATTTTCTGGGTTTTCCAAAATATGTTCTTGAGCTTCAACTTGATATTCAAAGGCCCCAAACACATAATTTCAGCTCAAACTTCACATATACATGTACTAACATGGTACAAACACTAAATTACAACATTATGAAGTCTAATTTCACAAATTAATCACATGCATGTCCCAATTTACGTCAATCTCAACTCCAACATAACAAACTCATACATTCAAACTCATACCAATTTCATAACCTCTTCGGTCATGCATGCATGTCAACTTTTGACTTCATTTCTATTACAAATGGTACAAATGATGCTCCAAATCATGAAGCTACACAAAACTACTCATGCATGTAAGGTTTGATGCTGCATTCTTCATATTTAACATGCTACATGCTAAAACACCCAAAGTTGTAACAATTATGCACATGCATGTTCATTTTAACTTCAAATTCATTTCAATTCTTGCTCTTGATTACCCAACTAGCTTGAATACACAATTTACAACTTATACTCATAAGTTTATGCTTAAATGCTCACCTAGAGGTTCAATTTTCCAAATAGGAGCAAGTTCTTGAGCCTAGCCCTTCAAAGCTTGAGCTCTTTAGCAAAATCTTCAAAATTGAACCCTCTCTCTCTCTCTCTAAATCCAATTCTCTCTCTCTAGAGAGGAATTTCAGATGATGAGCTCAAAAAGGAACAAAGTGAGGGTGTATAATGGCCTCTAAAAGCCCCCTCTCAAATACATTATTCTAATGTAAAATAATTGAGCACTAACCCATTAATTTAATCTAATTAATTTGATCTAAATCAATTTTCAATTAAATTTCACCGTAGGCTCCAAAAATTATGCCAATCACAATGGCGCAATCAATTTTGGTTTTTACGGCCGATAAGGCCTTCAATTTAAATTCCAAAGCAGGCAATCAAACAGATATTCCTACGGTGAACAGGTAGAAATTCAAAACCACATATTTTCACATAATGGCACACAAAATCATATCAAACACATAATCACATTCATAATAAGGACCAATTAGCTAAATACGGAACAGGTTTATCACAGTCTTCCCCCCTTTAGGAAGTTTGGTCCTCCAAACTTATTTTATCTCTAGTTGAAAGCAACTCGGGAGATTTTCTTATTCAACAGTTCCAATCCTTTAGATAGTTATTTGCTCGGTCTTAAAATGAAGTAACATTCTGTTCTTAATCTATCAGAGGCTTACCTTTTCCGCCATACAAGGTTTTGCACAGTGCCACTCTGATACCAGAGTGCAAGCTGTTGTTGTAAGCAGAGTCTGCCAACAACGAATCGACTTTCCAAATTCCTTGAAAGATCTACTGAATATACTTGGGGCATTTCTCCCAAAAGTTCTTTCTAATTACACATCGATTTTCGGACGGCAAGCAAGAGTCGAATCACAATTCAGTCCCCATTGCCTCTTGAAGGCTTATCCGAATTCAGGCACATTTTAGGATTCCTGTCTAAAACAATAGATACTGGGACCCCATGCAAACAAGCAATTTTATCAATGTAGCCAGTGGCTGGTCTATAAGCATCATACGAAAATTTTACAAGGAGGAAAAGAGCAAGCTTAGTAATTCTACATACAATAACCTAAATAGGACTTATACCTTGGGTGCTCAAGGTAGCCCACAATGAAATTCGTAGTCACATATTTCTATTTCCATTCCGAAATGGAGAGAAGTTGAAGTAGTCCCGTCTATATCTGATGTTCAACTTCGACTTGTTGACACCGAAAACATTTGGACACAAATTCAATGATTTCCTCGTCACAGAAGTTCAATTCATTCTCCAATAGTCCCACAATTCATAATCTAATTCGGTGTTCAGTTCAGTGACTCATCACAGTTTTCCAAGGTCAATCAAAAGTCTTCAGGAATATAAAGTGGATCCAGATACTGATTCCCGAATCAACAAAGGTAGCATTGAAACAATTACCCATACAATGCACACAGTCTGCCTATCACCATAATATTGATTGTAAAGTACAATAACATCGAAGCAGTCAATTTCTAACATAATACACGTGTTCTCAATTCATTCAACGGTTTACGGTTTATAATTCAGTTCAATATTCAATCCTCTGTTCCATCGAGTTTTTCCACATTATCAGATAGTCGTCAAAAGCATAAGGCAATTCATATATAAACCTCCATGATGTCAAGGACAATATCAAGGGAGTCAGTCATACGTTAAGCACAATTTGCACATCCCAGAGTCCCAATTACAGAATATAACGGCACTGAGCAGTTATTTACAAGACGTACCCAATTCACATACTTACGTATAATCAAGGTTTTTTTTTTTTTTTTTTTCCAAAGCTTCTTGGATGTCAATAACATCTACATAATACCAAAGGATGACATTCTGAACAAAACAAGGGAATAATCGTCTCGGGATCAAAGCACACCCGTTCACACCCATCGGTGGCCGACCCTGAGATCGATTAGACAAACCCACCTGTACGAAACCGTCGGTGGCAAAAGAGATATCTCAACAAAGGTGCTACATATGCTTAACGTCCCCTAGCATGAAAGGATGTCTCAAGAATGTCATCAAAACAAATACACTACCACTCACATAACCTGATTTTCCAAAATCCGATAACACTGAAGCAGACATATGAAACATATTTTGATTAGTCGAGGATAAATATTCATTACTGCTTATAGTCAAATCAATCTGTTGTCATCGGCTTCCATAGCGTCAAATAAGCAAGAATATGACAATACACAAGCATTGTTCCTTAAGACATCCGATCACTAGATTTGCACAATTCAGTTCATTTCTAACACATATGTCCTCAGTAGTTGAAGGTTGGTTCTCAACGGTGTTTATGGTTAGATCAATCTGTTGATAGCCCACAAAAGGTCTTTCAAGTAAGTCAAGTACTCTAAACGGATTCAAGTTTTGGGTCTATCAATTTTCCTACCAAGAATAATTTGGCTATTTATTCATACGTGATCCGTACTTCCCCTTAACAAGGTCAAATCAGATAGAGGGTCTCATCAAATTAATCCTGTCAAAGTCTTGCCAAATCAAATCGAGCAAAGGTCCCATCAAATTATATCAAATGAGGGTTCTAACAGGCCCAATCAAACAAAAGTTTTATCAGATTGAATTAGATAAAAGTTTTCTCAATGGGGTATTTTTGGTTCTGTAAGGCACACTTCATTGCTTAGGTACAGAGTCGATAGTTTCACAACTGTTCTAAGTTCATCAGTTCTCAAAGTCATATCGGAGTCATTTATCACAATTGTTCATGTCGAAGTATTTCAAATGACGTACAATATGGCATTGTTCACATAAGTTTAGGTGTAGTTGCATATGCAGGCGTTCATATTAGGAGGTATATATCATAATCAATATAAAAATTCTCAAATAGGTCTTATATGCAAGCACATGGTACACAGTAACACATTAAACAAAGTTCTTCGGTTACGCATAATATAGGATTCGTCACGCAGAGGCTCCAAATTATTCACAAAACATAGGTTTACGAGTCAAGCTTAACATAGTCACATGGTTCAGTCAATTTTCTACCAATCCAAATACATGATCTCGCAATTTATAGAGTTCGTTATTTGGGGTGTTCAACCCAGTCACACAATCATAGAGTCATAGTGCGAGGGGTTTAGTCATTGAAGATAGTAATATAGCAGATCACCCTGAGCATAGGTTTAGATGTACATGTGCATGTGCAGAGTTAATCGATATCCCAATATGTATTTCACAAATTTCCCAAATGGAACACATACATTCAATGAATACGATCTCGATCTGGTGGGTCTAACCAATCTAGAGACATAAGCAGCAGATACGAAAGAATATGCTGATCCGAATCAAACAATATCCCAAGCAAAGATGTACACATGTACTAATTCAGAATCAGTCAACACATAAGCATTTGTTTATAAACAGTATAGATACCTGGGATAAGCAGTCGTAGTATTCTGAGTGCTTTCTGGGATGAGTGTAATTACTCTATCCTGATTAGTAGTTCCTCTCATTGGTACGAATCTAGCTGAGGCGAAAGATTTATTCACATGTTGTTAAGTTGGGGGACAGTTCCTTACCATACGGTTCATTTTACCACTTCTATAACAAGCCCCAGAAATCTGATAACAAACTCCTTGGCGTTTCCTACACTGGTGGTGGCAAAGGTTCTTGCCAGTAGCGGCTAACTGACATTGTTGTCTTAAGATCCTTGCCATTTCTTGTACTATTCTTTCCAGTCCATCAAGTCAGGCTGTGGAAGAGTCTGTCAACTCGTATGCCCTTACTTTATCCATGTTCTACACAAATTCTTATTAGGCCTTGCCAAATACCAGGATGCCCAATACAAAAATAAACACAAATACATATACGTACATTCACACATAGGCATATTGTTATATTTTCATTTTATGTATCGTCAAGGCACAATTAATCATATACGTAACAGATGATTGTATACTTATTAGATATCGCATACTGAACATTTACTAAGTAATCGTATACTTAAATCATATTCCACATAAACACCCATTTGTAGAATCGAATGCACATATGCAACTTTGCATGATTCATATGTTCATGTATGTGCATTATAACAAAACAACTTGTTGTACACATTAGTGCAACAATTCATATCTCATATAATCACATGTCCTCATCATCTGATTAAACTTTGCATTACACTTTATACAAAAGATTCACAGGTATGCATATACAAAAGAGCATACGTATTCAAATACTTTGCAATGCAAGCGAATCACAAACTTATAGTACATAATTGTTCATATTGAACATTTAAGCGTATTCTTGATGCTTTCAAATTCACACTTATCACATGAATGCATCCTAGATCTTATCTAGACGCTCATTGCTCTTTTGGACAAGTGTGTGAGTTATTAACTCGTGCTCCGATACCACTCTGTCACGACCGAAATCCGCCCCTCTAGGTTAAGGCCATAATCGGCCAGTAATCACGAGATTACCTACGGCCTCAAACCAAATAAGACGAAACTCATCAGAGTAAAGGGGCCAAACGGAAGCGAATTTAAAACTTTGTCCATAGAGCCGTGCTTATATGCACATCATAACATTCCATACATACATATGTTAATAACTCACAGTAGAAAGTATAGTAACATAAAGTTCTGTATAGACAGACAGGATCATTCAAATCTAAGTCAGCCAAACAGAACTATACACAGACGTAAACCAAAGTCCTCACCAACATGCAAAATAGTATAGAATGGCAAAAGGGCGAAGGCGTGTCTCGTGCGTGAGACGCAAGGGCTGACTCTTCAAACCTTAGTTGTTCCACACAGACTTCACTGAGGCTGGGTCTGGATCTTTCTTGGCTCATCTACAAACACATGAATGAGCATGAGCGAAAGCCCAATGAATAATATCAAATAAAGAATATACGTTGGAACAATATACATCAAACGGCCTTGGGCCCAATTTATATTTCTAACTAATACATATATACATAGACATACGTAAGTTAGGTAACTACGGTTCCAAACACATCATACGTCCTCGGGCCCAATTTATTAGTATCATTCAGGTCAAACTGGCCTTTGGCCCATTCGTACTTTTATTCATGTCGAATTGGCCTTTGGCTCATTCATTCATGTTGAACTGGCCTTTGGCCCATTAGTCTATGTCAAACTGGTCTTTGGCCCATTCATACTATCATGCCAAACTTTCATTTGTGTCAAAACGGCCTTTGGCCCATTCATTCTTTCATTTGTGTCAAAACGGTCTTTAGCCCATTCAGATAACAAACTGGCATTTGGACCATTCATTCGTTCATGTCGAAACGACCTCTGGCCCATTCTTTCATGTCAAAATGGCCTCCGACCCATTCATTCATGTCAAAACGGCCTTTGGCCCATTTGTTCATGTCAAAACGGCCTTTGGCCCTATTCACTCTATTATTCAGATCAAACTGGCCTCTGGCCCACTCATTTGGTATATCAAACACTGTCCACCAATCGAATCAACGAACTTATAAAACTTACATAGAAGTAAGCAATTAGACAACAACACATTTCAGATATCTTTGTTAAGATATTATTTATAGTGATCGGTTGGTTGGTTTGCCTTGGAGCTTGACCTTACACATCACATAACACATATGGGTTACAAATAATTCAATCCATTCTTTAATTCACATATTCCTCTTTAGGCTTCATTCTTATCTCTTTAACTCAATTACAATGCTCAATTTATGCCTAAGAGTAAGAAGTGAAAGAGAACAGAAAACGAAACACATAATGCCTTTTCAAAATTTCAGAAAATAGGGTCCCCACTCGAGCGTGGATGTCCCCGCTTGAGCGAACCCATGAGGTCTGCCAAAGTACTAGATGCATCAAAATTACTCTCGAGTGTGAAGTATGGCGCTCGAGCTAAAGGTCTGTCTACATAGCTCCCCGCTTGAGCGTGAACTTGCCCGCTTGAGCGGACATCCAAGTCTGCAAAAATACTGGGAGCACAAAATTGACGCTCGAGCGGCAGTTTCCCCGTTCGAGCGGATATCAAATTTTCTGGGTTTTCCAAAACATGTTCTTGAGCATCAACTCAACATTCAAAGGCTCCAAACACATAATTTCAGCTCAAACTTCACATATACATGTACTAACATGGTACAAACACTAAATTACAACATTATGAAGTCCAATTTCACAAATTAATCATATGCATGTCCCAATTTACGTCAATCTCAACTCCAACATAACAAACTCATACATTCAAACTCATACCAATTTCATAACCTCTTCAATCATGCATGTATGTCAAATTTTGACTTCATTTCTATTACAAATGGTACAAATGATGCTCCAAATCATGAAGCTACACAAAACTACTCATGCATGTAAGGTTTGATGCTGCATTCTTCATATTTAACATGCTACATGCTAGAACACCCAAAGTTGTAACAATTATGCACATGCATGTTCATTTTAACTTCAAATTCATTTCAATTCTTGCTCTTGATTACCCAACTAGCTTGAATACACAATTTACAACTTATACTCATAAGTTTATGCTCAAATGCTCACCTAGAGGTTCAATCTTCCAAATAGGAGCAAGTTCTTGAGCCTAGCCCTTCAAAGCTTGAGCTCTTTAGCAAAATCTTCAAAATTGAACCCTCTCTCTCTCTCTCTCTAAATCCAATTCTCTCTCTCTAGAGAGGAATTTCGGATGATGAGCTCAAAAAGGAACAAAGTGAGGGTGTATAATGGCCTCTAAAAGCCCCCTCTCAAATACATTATTCTAATGTAAAATAATTGAGCACTAACCCATTAATTTAATCTAATTAATTTGATCCAAATCAATTTTCAATTAAATTTCAGCGTAGGCTCCAAAAATTAGGCCAATCACAATGGCGCAATCAATTTCGGTTTTTACGGCCGATAAGGCCTTCAATTTAAATTCCAAAGCAGGTAATCAAACAGATATTCCTACGGTGAACAGATAGAAATTTAAAACCACATATTTTCACATAATGGCACACAAAATCATATCAAACACATAATCACATTCATAATAAGGACCAATTAGCTAAATATGAAACAGGGTTATCACAGTTGTCAGGTACTTTTTTAGGTTGGCCAAGGCGATTTCGCATTCCTCTGTCCACAAGAAATCTGTGGCCTTTCTCAACAAATTGAAAAATGATTTACACTTATCTAAAATTCTGCTTATAAATCTGTTTAGGGTTGCAGCCATTCCAGTCAACATCTGTTCTTGTTTTGCCGATGTCGGGCTTTTCAAGTCCAGGATGGCCATGATTTGATCTGGGCTTGCCTCAATGCCCCTTATGGTAACAAGGTATCCTAGGAACTTATCAGATCTAACTCCAAATGCGCATTTCGAAGCATTGAGTTGGAGTTGATATGTTCTAAGGATATCAAAAACTGCCTTTAAGTCGGCCAGGTGATTCTCAAGTTCTTTGGTCTTCACGACCATGTCATCGATGTATTCTTCTATTGTTTTGCCAATCAGATGTCTGAACATCTTGGTCACCAACCTTTGGTAGGTTGCTCCTGCATTTTTCAACCTGAAAGGCATCACTCTAGTAGCAATACAGTCCCTTTCGAGGCGATAAATGTAGTTTTCTCCTCATCAGGGGGATACATTGCTATCTGGTGGTATCCCCTGTAAGCATCTAGAAAGCTCATCCTTCCAGGCCCTAAAGTGGCATCTACTAATTGATCAATCTTGGCCAGTGGAAAACTGTCTTTGGGACAAGCCTTATTCAGGCTGGTGAAGTCCATGCAGACCCTCCACTTCCCATTCTTCTTTCTCATAACAACTATGTTTGACAACCATGTTGGGTAGTTCACCTCCCGATTAGCCTTGGCTTCCAACAATCTGTCCACTTCCTCTTCTACTGCCTCCATATGATTCAACATCGGCCTTCTTGCCCGTTAAATGACATGTTTAACCGACCTGTCTACAATGAGTCTATGGCAAGTGACCTCGGGGTCAATGCTAGGCATCTCGTATGGCGTCCAGGCAAACACTTCTATGTTTGCTCGCAAGAATGCCTCTAACTCTCTTTCCTCCTCCTCGGCCAAGCTTGAGCTGAGAATGAAGAAGCGCTCTTCATGCCCATTACTGGACCAGAATTTTCTTCATGGCTTCCTCACTCTTCTCGGTCGGTTCTTTGTCTACATTATTTAGGACTTCCACGTCCTCGTCCTCGATTTCTACTGTTTCTGCCTCTCGTACGTTGCAGGTGGATTTCATTGCTACCATGAAGCAACTCTTTGCCTGCACCTAATCTCCTCTAACCTTTTCAATTCCATGATCTATTAGGAACCGCAATAGTTGGTGCAATGTTGAGGGAATAACCCTCATTGTGTGTAACCCATGGCCTTCCCAAGATAGCATTATAAGGGGAGAGGGTATCAATTATTGTAAACTCTGTGCTTATCTTCCTAGTGCCTGCCTGCAACTTCAAATTTATGTTCCATTGAACCCGAACATTGGGCTGCTGGATTACTCCATATCATCTTGATGAAGGCCAAGCTCCTTGTAACATCGGACATACATGATGTCACAAGAGCTTCCTTGGTCGATCAGAATGTGTCTTACCTGGCATTCCCCAATCTTGAGAGTTACCACCAGAGTATCGTTGTGTGGATGTTGCACCATGTCTAGGTCTACTTCAGTAAAGGACACCATTGGTCCCTGGCACTCGTTTATCCTAAGCCTTTTCTGCTGGACCTGATACACATACTATAAGTGCCTCACTCTCTAAGTTTCTCCATGTACCTCGTTCTTATTGACCCTTGAGTGAATCGCATAACTCGAGGTCCATCAGCTTGATGTTGTGGTGGTGGTGGAGGTGGTGCTGCTGGTGCCTGGGGCAGTCTTGCCTGCTCTTCCCTCATTTTGGCCTCATCTACTAGGTCCCTTAAGTGACCTTGTCTGACCAGATCTTCCAAATGCGTCTTCAGGGCTCTACACCCTTGAGTCAAGTGCCTATCCTCATTGTGGTAAGCGAAGTGCTTCCCAAGGCTTCTCCCCATAAATTCGCCAAGAATTTTCTTCGGCACTCTGTAATATGACTAGTTCCTGATCCTTTATAGAACTTATGGGGGCCGAATATTGGGAGTCATAAAGAGGTCGAATGGTTGGACTTGGGTCGAAACATATATATTTCATTCGACCTCGTCCCGCAATTTAAATCCTGCCCTATTCGGCCAGATAGCCGATTGAGTAAGGGGCTGAATAAGAAGCAGTTTGTTGCAAAGGAAGCCAAATAAATAATTATACGGCAAATTGAAAGCGGGCCCAGTCTCGAGGCCCAAGAAAGAGAGTAATATAAATACAAGATCATCAGTCAGAGGAAGGTATGTAAGAACTAGTATGCTTAACTTAAAATACAAGTAACCCAGAGAGAGTAGAGACTGACTTGTCCGTCGGAGTGCTAATTCCAGCACCGCTGACCGGAGTGTTTATTTCTTTTCAAGTGTCTATTTGAGGATTATGAGCGTCCCCCCAGGATCTGAAGAGTATTTCCAAACAACTTCCCCACAATTGGCACCGTCTGTGGGAATACTCAAATATATCCATGGCGGGCGTAACAGAAGACCCTCCGATAGTCACAGACGAAACCATACAGAGGGACGACCTCACTCCAACAAACATGCTTGGACCGGAGACTATCGCCGCCAGATGTGCCTTGAACTTCGCCTCACCCTTGACTTCAGAGCACGAGACAATACAAGCGATCATGGAACAAGCAAAGCAAAATGAACAGAGGTTGGAGAACATGATCGTTGAGAACAAACGTCTCCGTCAAGATATGGCCTTGGAAGTGGCGAAGTCCAAACAAGCTGTCCACCTAGAGCCGGAACGAACTCTGAGGATAGGTGGTCGATGACCTTGAGCCCGACAACATGACACTGATAGCGACTCCGACTCATTATCCCCGGAGCCCAAGAAGAAGAGACTACCCGAAACCACCAGTTCCTCTGAAGAAAGTCCACGTATAAGGCATAAGCGAAGAAAAAATAGTTCAGATGAAGAAGACCAGCACGATTCCTTTAGTACGACGGATTGCAAGGGCAATGCTACCCAAGAAATTCAAAGCACCGTCATTCACCTTGTACGACTGTAAATCAGACCCTTATCGATCACATCCACTATTACAAGCAAGCCATGACGCTACATGCAGATGACGAGGCTCTCATGTGTAGAATATTTCCAAGCAGTTTGGGACCACTAGTTGTCAGGTGGTATTATAAATTGTAGCCAGCTTCGATCAAGAGCTTCCACTAACTCCAAAAATCCTTCAGGGCAAGGTTTATAACTAATGAAGTCCAGCCAAAGCAAGCCGATTCCCTCTGGGCAATGCAGATTCAACCGGGGGAAACCCTTCGTGCGTATTCGTCGTGGTATTGGGAATGTTTTATTTTAGTAGATGATGCTTGCAATGAATCCATGGCCATTACCTCCTTCAAGATGGGGCTGCATCACGACAGTGCCCTCCACAGCTCTTTGATCAGATGGCCCCCCAAAACAGTCTGGTCGTTGATGAAAAAAGTTGAAGAATACTATAAAGTGGAGGATGATGCCTTGCGGGTAAAAGCCGGAAATGTGACCAACAAGATGGCTCCTGCTGAAATTGCTCAGCCGTTAAATTCTGTACTACCTTAGAGCCCTGAACCACGACATCAGGCTAAACGAGATAAGAGACGGGATTCTCGCCGATCAAGCGACCAATGCTCCCACCGAGCAAATGAACAGCTACAAGTCGATAGCAGACGCACAAGGCGCGCCGACAAGAAATATACGGAGTTGACAGAGCCGATCAGCACGATTATGTCCAAAGTCCAACACTTTTCGTTCTTCAAATAGCCGTCCAAGATGGTGGCATCTCCTAACACGAGAAGACAAGATAGATGGTGCGAGTATCATAAGGACCATGGCTACGATACTGAGAGTTGTTATGCATTGAAGGATCACCTACAGAAATTGGTACAAGATGGTAGGCTACAACAGTACATCCGAAAAGGAAACTCAACCAAAACAATAACCTTAAGACAGGATTCCCCTCTACTCGGTGTTATCCACATGATATACAGCCTGCTAATGTCATCTGTGGTGTATATGATTCAGTCGAATCCTGACCTTCAAAATTAACTCACTTCGGCAAAACGGCCCCGTGAAGCTGCGAGCATTACTTTTCATGATTCAGATTTGGCCGGAGTGACACTTCCCCACATTAATCCCTTAGTAATTGAGTTGCGCGTAAACCGATTTACCATTGAGTGTGTACTCATTGACCCAGGGAGCACATCAGAAGTTATGTATTACAAGACATTCACCAAACTAGGCCTCTCTAGATCAGACCTCTCTCCGGCTCCCTATCCACTATTTGGCTTCAACGCCAATCCAAAATATCCATTGCAAAAAATCACACAACTCGTTCGAGCGGGCTCCCGAACAATAGATGTGGAATTCTTGGTCATCAAGCTGCCATCGCCGTATAATCTCATCATGGGGCGAACTTGGTTGCATTCTATGTAGGCCGTGCCAAGCACCTATCATCAACTGCTACGCTTCCCGTCAGAGCGCGGCATTGAGTAGATCCGTGGCTCACAGAAGTCGGCACAAGCATGCTATCTCCTTGTTGGAAAGACGCCAAAGGAGTTTCAAGTGAATTCTATTGAGGTGCTGGATCGGGAGAGCCTCGACGATGTTGGGCGGCTCCCAAGTAAAAAGGCCACGGAAGCCCTAGATCGAGTTGAAATCAACGGAAACCTAGACAGGTTCTTCATGGTCGGCGCCTCCGTGAATCAAGCCGACAGACAGCAGTTGATTTCCTTCCTGCTCAGCAACCTTGATGTCTTTGCATGGACTCCGTATGAGATGCCGGGTATATATCCATCTGTTTTGCAGCACCGTTTGAATGTTGACCCCAAATGCAAGCCGATCATTCAAAAAAGCCGGCGGTCAGCCGCTTAGCACACTGTCGCCGTTGTTGAAGAGGTTGACAGGTTGCTTAACTCCAGAGCAATCAGGGAAGTTACATACCCCACATGGCTCTCCAATACTGTGGTTGTGAAGAAGAAAAATGGGACTTGGCGAGTGTGCGTTGATTTCACGGACCTAAACAAAGCCTGCCCCAAGGATTGTTTTCCCCTAGCCAGAATTGACCAACGTGTAGATACGACGGCACAGCCATCAGCGTATGAGCTTCCTCTATGCTTACAGAGGTTACCATCAAAGCGCCATGCATCCGGAGGACCAAGAGAAAACTGCATTCCTCATTCTAAGAGGAACCTACTGCTACAAGGTTATGCCCTTTGGGCTGAAGAATGCAGGGGCAACTTACCAAAGACTGGTCATTGCCATGTTCAAGGAGCAACTCGGCCAGACTATGGAAGTGTACATTGATGACATGGTGGTCAAGTCCAAAGAAGAGCAAACCCATCTAGCCGATCTCGAAGAGACATTCGACATTTTACGCAAATACAAAATAAAGCTTAATGCTTCCAAATGTGCGTTTGGGATCGGCTCTGGAAAATTCTTGGGTTACATTGTCCACCGCCGAGGAATCGAAGCTAACCCGAGGCAAATCACAGCAATCTTGGAACTCGGCTCCCCTCGTTCAGTGAAAGAGGTTCAAAAGTTGATGGGGATGGCCGCCGTACTCAACTGGTTCATCAGTCGGTCCACAGATCACTATCAATAATTCTTTCATACACTACGGCAGGTAAGGCTTTTGAATGGTCCGCCGAGTCTGAAGCCACTTTCAACGACCTTAGGACCTACCTCCGATCAGTGCCACTCTTGACAACACCTTTAGCAGATGACTTGCTCATTTTGTATCTAGTAGTTTCTGACTGAGCTGTCAGCGCCATACTGATAAAGGAAGAGCTGGGGGAGCAGCGGCCAGTATACTATGTGAGGAAGGCAATGGTTAACGCCGAAACACGCTACCTTTCGCTGGAAAAACTCATCCTAGCCCTAGTCATGGCGGCAAGAAAACTAATGCATTATTTCCAGGGGCACAGCATCGGGGTGCTAACAGATTACCCCCTCCGATCAGTACTACATAGTGCAGAAGCATTAGGATGCGTCTCAAAGTGGGCTCTCGAACTCGGCCAGTACGACATTCAGTTTCTACCTAGAACCTCAATCAAGGGATAGGTGCTTGCCGATTTTGTTGCCGAATTCACCGGGGGTCTTGCCGACTTTAAGTCTGATAAAATTTGACCTAAGTTGAACAGGAGAATTTTTGTTGTGGACATATGGCAGCTGTGTTGTGATGGATCGTCCAATCAGCGGGGCAGTGGAGTCGAAGTAGTAATCATGGCTTCCGACGGCGCAATAATTGAGCAGGCCGTCAAACTCGGCTTTCGAAGCGTCAAACAACTATACGAAGCCCTTCTAACCGGTTTGCGGAATGCATATCTTCTGGGTGCTTGGTGTCTGCTTGTATTTTCGATTCAAAATTAGTGATCAATCAGCTAAAAGGGGAGTAAGCGGCGAGAAATGACCGTATGGCAGCTTACATGAAAACGGCTAACTCCCTGCCAGCAAAATTTGACCATCATGAATTGAATTAGATAACACGTGATTAGAACACCTACACAGATGCCCTGGCTTGCCTAGCCTCTGCCCTTAACTCAGAGATTAAACGAACCATCGAGGTGGGTTTCATCCCGGAACCAAGCATTGGTCCAGAGGAAATCCAGGTCAATGTTATAGAATCTAGACCGAGTTGGATGGATCCCATTGCTCCATTCCAGTCTTCTGAACAGCTTCCAGAGGACAAGAAAGAAGCGCACAAGGCTGCAAAACAAAGCCCTGTGTTACTACTTGGATTCCGCAAGGAAAGCTTTATAAGAAATCCCTTTCTGGCCCATACCTAGAATGCGTGTATCCGGACAAAGTCGAAGAGCTTCTGACTGAAATACATGAAGGCAGTTGTGGCACACATTCTGGCAGGCGCTCTTTGGCCCATCGAGCTATAACACAGGGGTATTATTGGCCGACAATGAGATTTGATGCCGAATGCTATGTGAAAAAATGTAAACAGTGCTAGAAGTTCTCCCCGTTAACCCATCTACCTGCTAAAGAGTTAAGCTTTGTTACCAGTCCTTGGCCGTTCGCCCAGTGGGGACTTGATATCGTAGGACCATTGCCGAGGGCCCCAGGGAACAAGCGATACTTGATCGTTCGCGACAGATTACTTCACAAAATAGGTCGAAGCGGAGGCATTAACGCACATTCGAGATGCTGATGTTAAGCGCTTTGTATGGAGAAATATCATAACACGATGCGACATTCCAAGAGCTCTTATCACAGACAACGGCACCCAATTTGATTGTGACGTCTACCGAGAGCTGTGCAGCAAGTATGGTATTCGGCCTTACTTTTTCATGTCGGCATACCCCCAAAGCAATGGTCAAGCCAAAGCCTAGAAGAAATCTATCTTGGACGGCATCAAGAAGAGGCTGGAGAACGCTAAACGCAAATGGGTCGAAGAATTGCCGAGTGTATTGTGGGCTCATCGAACTACGCTGAGGCGATCCACCGGAGAAACGCTGTTTGCTTTATGCTTTGGAACCCAGACGATCATACCCCTGGAGATCGGCCACCCAACCCTGAAATCGCAAGTTTTTGATATGGGCCAAAACGACATGATGTTGGCTCTCGATTTGATTCTGATCGAAGAACGAAGAAACTGTGCCGTTGTGTCCATGGCACGATACCGGCAACAGCTTGCTAAGTCGTACAATCAATGCGTTCAGCTGCGCCGCTACACACCAGGAGAATTGGTCCCTAAAGAAAGTACTTCCAGCTGCCTGGAAACCGGCTGATGGAAAATTGGGTCCTAATTGGGACGGCCTCTATTAGGTCGATTCGATCGCAGGAGTAGGGGCATATTAGCTCAAAGACATGTTCGGAATGAGTATTGCACGGCCTTGGAATTCAGCGCACTTGCATACATTCTATCAATGAACCCGACTTGTGAGGAATGAAACTAGTTTTGAATGGTTCACCATGTACACTCTCCACTTTTGTAATGCAAAGATCCCTATTTACTTACTGCGAAATCTGTTAAAAAGTGTTCCGATAAAGCTTCCGGATTCGGAGTGCCCTTCGTGGATATCACGATTGGCCAAACTAAGTCTGCGAATTCGGAGCCCCATCGGCGCATGACGCCTTTGGACCGATAAAGCCTTCTGATTCGGAGCGCCCTTCGTGGACATCACGATTGGCCCAACTAAGTCTCCAAATTCGGAGCCCCATCGGCGCATGATGCCTTTGGGCTGATAAAGCCTCCGGATTCGGAGCGCCCTTCGTGGATATCACGATTGGCCCAACTAAGTCTCCGAATTTGGAGCCCTATCAGCGCATGACGCCTTTGGGCCAATAAAACCTCTGGATTCAGAGTGCCCTTCGTGGATATCATGATTGGTCTGAGTCTCCGAATTCGTAGCCCCATCAACGCATGACGCCTTGGGGCCGAGAAAGCCTCCAGATTCGGAGCGCCCTTCGTGGATATCACGATTGGCCCAACTATGTCTCCGAATTCAGAGCCCCATCGGCATATGACGTTTTTGGGCCAATAAAGCCTCCGGATTCGGAGCGCCCTCGTGGATATCACGATTCGCCCAACTAAGTCTCCAAATTTCGAGCCCTATCGGCGCTTGTTGCCTTTGGGCTGATAAAGCCTCCGGATTCGGAGCGCTCTTCGTGGATATCACAATTGGCAAAACCAAGTCTCCGAATTCGGAGCCCCATCGGCGCATGACGTCTCTGGGCCGATAAATCCTTCGGATTCGGAGCGCCCTTCGTGGATATCACGATTGGCCCAACTAAGTCTCTGAATTCGGAGCCCCATCGACACACGATGCCATTGGGCCGATAAAGCCTCCGGATTCAGAATGCGCTTCGTGGATATCACGATTGGCCCGACTAAGTCTCCGAATTTGGAGGCCCATCGGCGCATAACGCCTTTGGGCCAATAAAGCCTCCGGATTCGGAGCACCCTTCGTCGATATCACGATTAGCCCAACTAAGTCTCCGACTTCGGAGCCCTATCGGTGCATGTTGACTTTGGGCCGAGAAAGCCCCCGGATTCGGAGCGCTCGTCATGGATATCACGATTGGCCTAACTAAGTCTCCGAATTCGGAGCCCCATCGGCGCATGACGCCTTTGGGCCGATAAAGCCTCTGGATTCGGAGCGCCCTTCGTGGATATCACGATTAGCCCAACTAAGTCTCCGACTTCGAAGCCGTATCGGTGCATGACGCCTTGGGGCTGATAAGGCTTCCGGATTCGGAGCGCCCTTCATAGATATCACGATTGGCCCAACTATGTCTCCAAATTCGGAGCCCCATCGGCGCATGACGTCTTTGGGCCAATAAAGCCTCTGGATTCGGAGCGCCCTTCGTGGATATCACGATTGGCCAAACTGTCTCTGAATTCGAAGCCCCATCGGCGCATGACGCCTTTGGGCTGATAAGGCCTCCGGATTCAGAGCGCCCTTTGTGGATATCATGATTAGCCCAACGAAGTCTCGGAATTCGGAGCCCCATCGGCGCATGACGCCTTTATGCCGATAAAGCCTCCGGATTCGGAGCGCCCTTCATGGATATGACGATTGGCCCGACTAAGTCTCCGAATTCGGAGCCCCATCAACGCATGACACCTTTGGGCCGATAAAGCCTCTGGATTCGGAGCGCCCTTCCTGGATATCACGATTGGCCAAACTAAGTCCCCGAATTCGGAGCCCCATCGGCGTATGACGTCTTTGGGCGATAAATCCTCCAAATTCGGAGCGCCCTTCGTGGATATCACGATTGGCTCAACTAAGTCTCCGAATTCAGAGCCCCATCGGCACACGATGCCTTTGGGCCGATAAAGCCTCCGGATTCAGAGCGCCAATTGTGGATATCACGATTTGCCCGACTAAGTCTTTGAATTCGGAGCCCAAACGGCGTATGACGCCTTTGGGCCGATAAAGCCTCTGAATTCGGAGCGCCATTTGTGGATATCACAATTGGCCAAACTGTCTCCAAAATCGAAGCCCCGTCGGCACATGATGCCTTTGGGCCGATAAAGTCTTCAGATTCGGAGCGCCCTTCGTGGATATCACGATTGGCAAGGCTGTATCTGAATTCGAAGTCGCATCGACGCCTGATGTCTTTGGGCCGATAAATTCTCTGGATTTAGAGCCCCCTTCGTGGATATCACGATTGGCTAACCTAAGTCGACGAATTCGGAAAGCCTCCGGACTCAAAGCGCCGTTCGTGGATATCACGATTGGGCCAAGCCTCCAAATTCAGAGCCCCATTGGCGCATGACGCCTCGGGGCCGATAAAGCCTCTGGATTCGGAGCGCCCTTCGTAGATATCACGATTGGCGCAACTATATCTCCGAATTCGGAGCCCCCTCGGCGCATGACATCTTTGGGCCGATAAACCTCCGAACTCGGAGCGCCCTTCGTGGATATCACGATTGGCCAAACTGTCTCCGAATTCAGAGCCCCATCGGTGCATGACGTCTTTGGGACGATAAAGCCTCCGGATTCGGAGCGCTCTTTGTGAATATCACGATTGGCCTAATTAAGTCTCCGAATTCGAAGCTCCATCAGCGCATGACGCCTTTGGGCCGATAAAACCTTCGAATTTGGAGCGCCCTTCATGCATATCATGATTGGCCCAAGTCTCCGAATTCGGAGCCCTATCGGTGCATGATGCCTTTGGGCCGATAAAGCATCCGGAATCGAAGCCCCCTTCATGGATATCACAATTGGACCAACTATGTCTCCAAATTCGAAGCCCCATCGACGCATGACGTCTTTGGGCCAATAAAGCCTCTGGATTCGGAGCGCCCTTCATGGATATCACGATTGGCCAAATTGTCTCTGAATTCGAAGCCCCATCGGCGTATGACGCCTTTGTGCCGATAAAGCCTCCAGATTCGGAGCGCCCTTCGTGGTTATAACGATTGGCCTGACTAACTCTCTGAATTTGGAGCCACATCAGCGCATGACACCTTTGGGCCGATAAGGCCTCTGGATTCAGAGCGCCCTTCCTGCATATCACGGTTGGCCAAACTAAGTCTCCGAATTCGGAGCCCCATCGGCGCATGACGTCTTTGGGCCGATAAATCCTCCGGATTCGGGGCGCCCTTCGTGGATATCACGATTGATCCAACTAAGTTTCCGAATTCGGAGCCCCATTGGCGCATGACGACTTTGGGCAGATAAAGCTTCCGGATTCGGAGCGCCCTTCGTGGATATGACAATTGGCCCAACTATGTGTCCGAATTCGGAGCCGCCTCGGTGTATGACATCTTTGGGCCAATAAAGCCGCCGGATTCAGAGCGCCCTACGTGGATATCACGATTGGCCAAACTGTCTCCGAATTCAGAGCCCCATCGGTGCATGACGTCTTTGGGCCGATAAAGCCTCCGGATTCGGAGTGCTCTTTGTGGATATCACGATTGGCCTAATTAAGTCTCCCAATTTGGAGCCCCATCGGCGCATGACGCCTTTGGGCTGATAAAACCTTTGAATTCGGAGCACCCTTCGTGGATATCACGATTAGTGCAACTAAGTCTCCAAATTCGGAGCCCCATCGGTGCATGACGTCTTTGGGCCGATAAAGCCTCCAGATTCGGAGTGCCCTTCGTGGATATGACGATTGGCCCAACTAAGTCTCCAAATTCTGAGACCTATCATCTCATGATGCCTTTTGGCCAATAAAGCCTCCGGATTCGGAACGCCCTTCGTGCATATCACGATGGGCCCAAGTCTCCGAATTTGGAACCCCATCGGCGCATGACGCCTTTGGGCTGATAAAGCCTCTGGATTTGAAGCCCCCTTCGTGGATATCACAATTGGACCAACTATGTCTCCAAATTCGGAGCCCAATCGGCGTATGACGTCTTTGGGCCAAAAAAGCCTCCGGATTTGGAGCGCCCTTCGTGGATATCACGATTGGCCAAACTGTCTCTGAATTCGAAGCCCCATCGGCACATGACGCCTTTGTGCTGATAAAGCCTCCGGATTCGGAGCGCCCTTCGTGGATATCACGATTGGCACGACTAAGTCTCCGAATTCGGAGCCCCATCGGCACATGACACCTTTGGGCCGATAAAGCCTCCGGATTCGGAGCGCCCTTCCTGGATATCCCGATTGGCTGAACTAAGTCTCCAAATTCGGAGCACCATCGGTGCTTGACGTCTTTGGGCCGATAAATCCTTCGGATCCGGGGCGCCCTTCGTCGATATCACGATTGGCCCAACTAAGTCTCAGAATTCGGAGCCCCATCGGCGCACGATGCCTTTGTGCCGATAAAGCCTCCGGATTTAGAGCGCCCTTCTGGATATGACAATAGGCCCGACTAAGTCTCCGAATTCGAAGCGCCAACGGCGCATGACGCCTTCGGGCCGATAAATCCTCCGGATTTGGAGCACTCTTCGTGGATATGACGATTGGCAAACTGTCTCCAAAATCGGAGCCCCGTCGGCACATGACGTCTTTGGGCCGATAAAGCTTTTAGATTCGGAGCGCCCTCCGTGGATATCACGATTGGCAAAGCTTTCTTCGAATTCGAAGCCCCATTAGCGCATGACGTCTTTTGGTCGATAAATTATCCGGATTCGGAGCCCCCTTCGAGGATATCACGATTGGCTAAACTAAGTCTACGAATTCGGAGCCCCATCAATACATGACGTCTTTGGGCCGATAAAGCCGACGGATTCAGAGCGCCGTTCGTGGATATCACGATTGGGCCAAGCCTTCGAATTTGGAGCCCCATAGGCGTATGATGCCTTGGGTCCGATAAAGCTTCAGGATTCGGAACCCCTTCGTAGATATCACGATTGGCCTAACTATGTCTCCGAATTCGGAGCCCCCTCGGCGCATGACATCTTTAGGCCGATAAAGCCCCCGGATTCGGAGCGCCCTTCATGGATATCACGATTGGCCAAACTGCCTTCGAATTCAGAGCGCCCTTCGTGCATATCACGATTGGCCCAAGTCTCCGAATTCGGAGCCCCATCGACGCATGACGCCTTTGGACCGATAAAGCCTTCGGATTCGGAGCGCTCTTCGTGGATATCACGATTGGCCCAGCTGTGTCTCTGAATTTGGGGCCACATCAGGATATGACGTCTATGGGCCAATAAAGCCTCCGGATTCGGAACACCCTTCGTGGATGTCATGATTGGCCAAACAGTCTCTGAATTCGAAACCCCATCGGCGCATGACGCCTTTGGGCCGATAAAGCCTTCGGATTCGGAGCGCCTTTCGTGGATATCACGATTGGCCCAACTAAGTCTCCGAATTCGGAGCCCCATCGGCGCATGATGCCTTTGGGCTGATAAAGCCTCCAGATTCGGAGCGCCGTTCGTGGATATCAGGATTGGCCCGACTAAGTCTCCGAATTCAGAGCCTCATCGGCGCATGACACCTTTGGGCCGATAAAGCCTCCGGATGCGGAGCGCCCTTTGTGGATATCACGATTGGCCAAACTAAGTCTCCGAATTCGGAGCCGCTTCGGCGCATGATGTCTTTGGACCGACAAATCCCCCGGATTCGGAGTGCCCATCGTGGATATCACGATTGGCCCAACTAAGTCTCCGAATTCAGAGCCGCTTCGGCGCTTGATGTCCTTGGGCCGATAAGGGCTCTGGATTCGAAGCGCCCTTCGTGGATATCACGATTGGGCCCTCTATGTCTCCGAATTTGGAGCGCCATCGGAGCATGACGTCTTTGGCCCATTAAAGCTTTCGGATTCGGAGTGCCCTTCGTGGATATCACGGTTGGCCAAACTAAGTCTCCGAATTCGGCGCCCCATCGGTGCATGACGTCTTTGGGCCGATAAATCCTCCGAATTCGGAGCCCCATCGGCGCATGATGCCTTTGGGTCAATAAAGCCTCCGGATTCAGAGCACCCATCGTGGATATCATGATTGGCCCAACTAAGTCTCCGAATTCGGAGCCCCATCGGCGTATGACGCCTTTGGGCCGATAAAGCCTTCGGATTCGGAGCGCCGTTCATGGATATCACGATTGGCCCAACTGGGCCTCCGAATTCGGAGCCCCATCGGCGTATGACGTCTTTGGGCCAATAAAGCCCCCGAATTCAGAGCGCCCTTCGTGGATATCACGATTGGCCAAACTGTCTCTAAATTCAAAGCCTCATCGGTGCATGACGCCTTTGGTCCGATAAAGCCTCCGGATTCGGAGCGCCCTTCGTGGATATCACGATTAGCCCAACTAAGTCTCCAAATTCGAAGCCCCATTGGCGCATGATGCCTTTGGGCCGATAAATCCTGCGGATTCGGAACGCCCTTCGTGGATATCACAATTGGCCCGACTAAGTCTCCGAATTCGAAGCCCCATAAGCACATGACACCTTTGGGCTGATAACGCCTCTGGATTCGGAGCGCCCTTCGTGGATATCACGATTGGCCAAACTAGGTCTCCAAATTCGGAGCCCCATCGGCGCATGACGTCTTTGGGCCGATAAATCCTTCGGATTCGGAACACCCTTCACGGATATCACAATTGGTCCAACTAAGTCTCCGAATTCGGAGCCCCATCGGCACATGATGCCTTTAGGCCGATAAAGCCTCTGGATTCAAAGTGCCCTTCGTGGATATCATGATTGCCCTAACTACGTCTCCGAATTCGGAGCCCCCTTAGCGCATGACGCCTTCGGGCGGATAAAGGCTCTGAATTCAGAGCGCCCTTTGTGGATATCACGATTGGCCATACTGTCTCCGATATCGGAGTCCCATCGGCTCATAAAGCCTACCGGCCGATAAAGCCTTCGGATTCGGAGCGTCCTTCATGGATATCACGTTTGGCCAAGCTGTCTACGAATTCGAAGCTCCATCGGTGCATGACGTCTTTGGGCTGATAAATTTTCTGGATTCGGAGCCCCATTCGTGGATATAACGATTGGCTAAACTAAGTCTACGAATTTGGTGCCCCGTTGGCACATGACGTCTTTGGGCCGATAAAGCCTCTGGATTCAGAGCGCCGTTCTTGGATATCATGATTGGGCCAAGCCTCCGAATTCGGAGCCCCATTGGCGCATGACGCCTTGGGCCCGATAAAGCCTCCAGATTCGGAGTGCCTTTCGTAGATATCACGATTGACCCAACTATGTTTCTGGATTTGGAGCCCCATCAGCGCATGATGTCTTCAGGCCAATAAAGCCTCAGAATTCGGAACGCCCTCCGTAGATATCACGGTTGGCTAAACTAAGTCTCCGAATTCGGAGCCCCATCGGCACATGACATCTTTGGGCCGATAAATCCTCCGGATTCGGAGCGCCATCGTGGATATCACGATTGGCCCAACTAAGTCTTCGAATTTGGAGCCCGATCGGCGCATGATGCCTTTGGGCCGATAAAGCCTTCGGATTCAGAGCCCCCTTCGTGGATATCATGATTGGCCCAACTAAGTCTCCGAATTTGGAGCCCCATCGGCGCATGACGCCTTTGGGCCGATAAAGCCTCCAGATTCGGAGCGCCCTTCGTGGATATCACGATTAGCCAAACTGTCTCCGAAATCGAAGCCCTGTTGGCACATGACGCCTTTGGGCCGATAAAGCCTTCGAATTCGGAGTGCCCTTCGTGGATATCACGATTGGCCAAGCTGTGTTCGAATTCGAAGCCCCACTGGTGTATGACATTTTCAGGCCGATAAATTCTCCGGATTCGGAGCCCCCTTCGTAGATATCACGATTGGCTAAACTAAGTCTACGAATTCGGCGCCCCATCGACACATAACGTCTTTGCACCGATAAAGCCTCAGGATTTAGAGCACCGTTCGTGGATATCACGATTCGGCCAAGCCTCCAAATTCGGAGCACGATTGGCGCATGACATCTTTGGGCCGATAAAGCCCTCGGATTCAGAGCACCTTTCATGGATATCACGATTGGCCAAACTGTCTCCGAATTCATAGCCCCATCGGCGCATGACTTCTTTGGGCCGATAGAGCCTCCAGAGTCGGAGCGCCTTTTGTGGATATCACGATTGGCCCAGCTGAGTCTCCGAATTCCGAGCCCTATCGGTGCATGACGCCTTTGCGCCGATAAAGCCTCCGGATTCAGAGCGCCCTTCGTGGATATCACGATTAGCCCAATGAAGTCTCCGAATTCGGAGCCCTATCGGCACATGACGCCTCTATGCCGATAAAGCCTCCGGTTTCGGAGCGTCCTTCATGGATATCACGATTGGCCAAACTAAGTCTCCGAATTCAGAGCCCCATCGGCGCTTGACGTCTTTGGGCCGATAAATCCTCTTGATTCGGAGCGCCCTTCGTGGATATCACGATTGGCCCAAATAAGACTCCGAATTCGGAGCCCCATCGAACCACGATGCCTTTGGGCCGATAAAACCTCCGGATTCAGAGCGCCCTTCATGGATGTCACGATTGGCCCGACTAAGTCTCCGAATTTGGAGTCCCATCGGCGCATGACGCCTTTGGGCTGATAAAGCCTCCAGATTCGGAGCGCCCTTCGTGGATATCACGATTGGCAAAACTATCTCCGAAATCGGAGCCCCGTCGACACATTATTCCTTTGGGACGATAAAGCCTTCGGATTAGGAGTGCCCTTCGTGGATATCACGATTGGCAAAGCTGTCATCGAATTCGAAGCCCCATCGGCGCATGACGTCTTTGGGTCGATAAATTCTCCCGATTTTGAGCCCTCTTCGTGGATATCACGATTGGCTAGACTAAGTCTTCGAGTTCGGAGCCCCATCGGCACATGACGCCTTTGGGCCGATAAAGCCTCTGGATTCAGAGCGCCGTTCGTGGATATCCCAATTGGGCGAAGCCTACAAATTCAGAGCCCCATTGGCGCATGACGCCTTGGGGCCGATAAAGTCTTCGAATTTGGAGCGCCCTTCATAGATATCACGATTGGCCCAACTATGTCTCCGAATTCGGAGCCCCCTCGGCGCATGACATCTTTGGGCCGATAAACCTCCGGATTCGGAGCGCCCTTCGTCGATATCATGATTGGCCAAACTGTCTCCGAATTCAGAGCCCCATCGGGGTATAACGTCTTTGGGCCGATAAAGTATCCAGATTTGGAGCGCTCTTCGTGGATATCACGATTGGCCCAACTAAGTCTCCGAATTCGAAGCCCCATTGGCGCATGATGTCTTTGGGTCGATAAAATCTCTGGATTCGGAGACCCCTTCGTGGATATCACGATTGGCTAAATTATGTCTATGAATTCGGAGTGCCATTGGTACATGACGTCTTTGGGCCGATAAGACTTTGGATTCGGAGCGCCGTTCGTGGATATGACGATTGGGCCAAGCCTCCGAATTCGGAGCCCCATTGGCACATGACGCCTTGGGGCCGATAAAGCCTCCGGATTCGGAGCGCCCTTCATGGATATCACGATTGGCCCGACTATGTCTTCGAATTCAGAGCCCCATTAACGCATGACCCCTTTGGGCCGATAAAGCCTCCGGATTCGGAGCCCCCTTCCTGGATATCACGATTGGCCAAACTAAGTCTCCGAATTCGGAGCCCCATCGGTGCATGATGTCTTTGGGCCGATAAATCCTCCGGATTCGGAGCGCCCTTCATGGATATCACGATTGGCCCAACTAAGTCTCCAAATTCGGAGCCCTATCAGCACGCGATGCCTTAAGGCCGATAAAGCCACTGGATTTAGAGCGCCATTCGTGGATATCACGATTGGCCCGACTAAGTCTCCGAATTCGGAGCCCCAACGGTACATGACGCTTTTGGGATGATAAAGCCTCCGGATTCGGAGCGCCTTTCGTGGATATCACGACTGGCTAAACTGTCTTTGAAATCGGAGCCCTGCCGGCACATGACGCCTTTGGGCCGATAAAGTCTTTGGATTCGGAGTGCCCTTCATGGATATGATGATTGGCAAAGTTGTCTCCGAATTCGAAGCCGCATCGGTGCATAACGTCTTTGGGCCGATAAATTTTTTGGATTCGGAGCCCCCTTTGTGGATATCACGATTGGCTAACCTAAGTCTATGAATTCAGAGCCCCATCGGCACATGACGTCTTTGGGCCGATAAAGCCTCCTGATTCAGAGTGCTGGTCATGGATGTCACGATTAGGCCAAGCCTCCGAATTCGGAACCCCATTGGCGCATGACGCCTTGGGGCTGATAAAGCCTCCGAATTCGGAGCACCATTCGTAGATATCACGATTGGCCCAACTATATCTCCGAATTTGGAGCCCCCTCGGCACATGACATCTTTGTGGATATCACGATTGGCCTAACTAAGTCTTCGAATTCGGAGCCCCATCGGCGCATGACGTCTTTGGGTCGATAAATCCTCTGGATTCGGAGCGCCCTTCGTGGATATCACGATTGGCCCAACTAAGTCTCCGAATTCGGAGCCCCATCGACACGCGATGCCTTGGGGCCGATAAAGCCTCCGGATTCAGTGTGCCATTCGAGGATATCACGATTGGCCCGACTAAGTCTCTGAATTCGGAGCCCTAATGGTGCATGATGCCTTTGGGCCGATAAAGCCTTCGGATTCGGAGCGCCCTTCGTGGATATCATGACTGGCCAAATTGTCTCCGAAATCGGAGCCCTGTCGGCAAATGACACCTTTGGGCCGATAAAGTCTTTGGATTCGGAGCGCCCTTCGTGGATATCACTATTGGCAAAGCTGTCTCCGAATTCGAAGCCGCATCGGCTCACGTCGTCTTTGGGCAGATAAATTCTCCGGATTCGGAGCCCCTTTCGAGGATATCATGATTGCGAAACTAAGTCTACAAATTTGGAGCCCCGTCGACACATGACATCTTTGGGCCGATAAAGCCTCCAGATTCAGAGTGCCGTTCGTGGATATCACGATTGGGCCAAGCCTCAGAATTCGGAGCCCCATTGGCGCATGATGCCTTTGTCCGATAAAGCCTCCGGATTTCGAGCGCCCTTCGTAGATATCACGATTGGCCCAACTATATCTCTGAATTTGGAGCCCCGTCGGCGCAAGACATCTTTGGGCCGATAAAGCCTCTGGATTCGGAGCGCCCTTCGTGGATATCACAATTGGCCAAACAGTCTCCGAATTCAGAGCCCCATCGGTGCATGACGCCTTTGGGCCGACAAAGCCTCTGGATTCGGAGCGCCCTTTGTGGATATCACGATTGGCCTAACTAAGTCTCTGAATTCGGAGCCCCGTCGGCACATGATGCCTTTAGGCCGATAAAACCTTCGGATTCGGAGCGCCTTTCGTGGATATCACGATTAGCGCAACTAAGTCTCCGAATTTGGAGCCCCATCGGTGCACGACGTCTTTGGGCCAATATAGCCTCCGGATTCGGAGCGCCCTTCGTGGATATCACGATTGGCTCAACTAAGTCTCCGAATTCCGAGGCCTATCATCTCATGACGCCTTTGGGCCGATAAAGCCTCCGGATTCGGAGCGCCCTTCGTGCATATCACGATTGGCCCAAGTCTCCGAATTCGGAGCCCTAATGGCGCATGACGCCTTTGGGCCGATAAAGCATCCGGATTCGAAGCCCCCTTCGTGGATATCACAATTGGACCAGCTATGTCTCCAAATTTCGAGCCCCATCGACGCATGACGTCTTTGGGCTAATAAAGCCGCCGGATTCGGAGCGCTTTTCATGGATATCACGATTGGCCAAGCTGTCTCTGAATTCGAAGCCCCATCGGCGCATGACGCCTTTGTGCCGATAAAGCCTCCGGATTCGGAGCGCCCTTCGTGGTTCTCACGATTGGCCTGACTAAGTCTCCGAATTCGGAGCCCGATCAGCGCATGACACCTTTGGGCCGATAAAGCCTCTGGCTTCGGAGTGCCCTTCCTGGATATCATGGTTGGCCAAAATAAGTCTCCGAATTCGGAGCCCCATCGGCGCATCACGTTTTTGGGCCGATAAATCCTCCAAATTCGGGGCCCCCCTTCTTGGATATCACGATTGACCCAACTAAGTCTCCGAATTTGGAGCCCCATTGGCGCATGACGCCTTTGGGCAGATAAAGCCTCCAGATTTGGAGCGCCCTTCGTAGATATGACAATTGGCCCAACTATGTGTCCAAATTTGGAGCCTACTCGGCGCATGACATCTTTAGGCCGATAAAGCCCCCAAATTCGGAGCGCCTTTCGTGGATATCACGATTGGCCAAACTGTCCCTGAATTCAGAGCCCCATCGGTGCATGACGTTTTGGCCGATAAAGCCTTTGGATTCGGAGCGCCCTTCATGGATATCACGATTGGCCCAACTAAGCCTCCGAATTTGGGGCCCCATCGGCGCACGACGCTTTTGGGCTGATAAAACCTCCGGATTCGGAGAGCCCTTCGTGGATATCATGATTAGTGCAACTAAGTCTCCGAATTCGGAGCCCCATCGGTGCATGACGTCTTTGCGCCGATAAAGACAATGGATTCGAAGCGCCATTCGTGGATATCACGATTGGACCAACTAAGTCTCCGAATTCCGAGCCCCATCATCTCATGACGCCTTTGGGCTGATAAAGCCTCCGGATTCGGAGCGCCCTTTGTGCATATCATGATTGGCCCAAGTCTCCGAATTTGGAGCCCCGTCAGCGCATGACACCTTTGGGCCGATAAAACCTCCGGATTTGGAGCGCCCTTCGTGGATATCACGATTGGACCAACTACGTCTCCAAATTCAGAGCCCCATCAGCGCATGACGTCTTTGGGCCAATAAAGCCTCCAGATTCGGAGCGCCGTTCGTGGACATCACGATTGGCCAAACTGTCTCTCAATTCGAAGCCCCATCGGCGCGTGACGCCTTTAGGCCGATAAAGCCTCCGGATTCGGAGCGCCTTTCGTGGATATCACGATTAGCCTAACTAAGTCTTCGAATTCGGAGCCCCATCGGCGCAAGACGCCTTTGGGCCGATAAAACCTCCGGATTCGGAGCGCCCTTTGTGGATATCATGATTGGCTCGACTAAGTCTCCGAATTCGGAGCCCCATCAGCGCATGACACCTTTGCGCGGATAAAGCCTCCGGATGCGGAGTGCCCTTCGTGGACATCATGATTGGCCAAACTAAGTCTCTGAATTCGGAGCCGCATCGGCGCATTACGTCTTTGGGCTGATAAATCCTCCGGATTCGGAGCGCCCCTCGTGGATATCACAATTAGCCCAACTAAGTCTCCGAATTCGAAGCCCCATCGGCGCATGATGCCTTTGGACCGGTAAGGCCTCCGGATTCAGAGTGCCCTCCGTGGATATCACGATTGGCCCAACTAAGTCTCCGAATTCGGAGCCCCATCGGCGCATGATGCCTTTGGGCCGAGAAAGCCTTCGGATTCGGAGCGCCCTTCGTGGATATCACGATTGGCCAAACTGTCTCCGAAATCGAAGCCCCGTCGGCACGTGACACATTTCGGCCAACAAAGCCTTCGGATTTGGAGCGCCCTTCGTGGATATCACGATTGGCCAAGCTGTCTCTGAATTCGAAGCCCCATCGGTGCATGATGTCTTTGGGCCGATAAGTTCTCTGGATTCAGAGCCCCCTTCGTGGATATCACGATTGGCTAAACTAACTCTACGAATTCGGAGCCCCATGAGCACATGACGCCTTTGGGACGAAAAAGCCCCCGGATTCAGAGCGCCGTTCGTAGATGTCACGATTGGGCTAGGCCACCGAATTCGGAGCCCCATTGGCGCATGACGCCTTGGGGCCGATAAAGCCTTCGGATTCGGAGCGCCTTTCGTAGATATCACGATTGGCCCAACTGTGTCTCCGAATTCGAAGCCCCCTCGGTGCATGACATCTTTTGGCCTGTAAACCCTCCGGATTCGGAGCGCCCTTTGTGGATATCACGATTGGGGAAACTGTCTTCGAATTTAGAGCCCCATCGGCGCATGACGTCTTTGGGCCGATAAAGCGTCTGGATTCGGAGCGCCCTTCGTGGATATGACGATTGGCCCAACTAAGTCTCCGAATTCGGAGCCTTAACGGCACATGATGCCTTTGGGCCGATAAATCCTCCGGATTCGGAGCCCCCTTCGTGGATATCCCGATTAGCCCAACTAAGTCTTCGAATTCGGAGCCCCATCGGTGCATGACGTCTTTGAGTCGATAAAGCCTTCGGATTCGGAGCCCCCATCGTGGATATCCCGATTGGCCCAACTAAGTCTCCGAATTACGAGCCCCATCGACGCATGACGCGTTTGGGCCGATAAAGCCTCCGGATTCAAAGCACTCTTCGTGCATATCATGTTTGGCCCAAGTTTCCGAATTTGGAGCCCCATCGGCGCACGACGCCTTTGGGCCAATAAAGCCTCCGGATTCGGAGTGCCCTTCGTGGATATCACGATTGGCTGAACTGTGTCTTCGAATTCAGGGCCCCATCGGCGTATGACGTCTTTGGGCCAATAAAGCCTCCGGATTCGGACCGCCCTTCGTGGATATCACGATTGGCCAAACTATCTCTGAATTCAAAGCCCCATCGGCGAATGACGTCTTTGGGCCGATAACGCCTCCGGATTTGGAGCGCCCTTCGTGGATATCACGATTAGCCCAACGAAGTCTCCGAATTTGGAGCCCCATCTGCGCATGATGCCTTTGGGCTGATAAAGCCTCCGGATTCGGTGTGCCCTTTGTGGATATCACGATTGCCCTGACTAAGTCTTAGAATTTGGAGTCCCATCTGTGCGTGACACCTTTGGGCCGATAAAGCCTCCGGATTCAGAGCGAACTTCGTGGATATCACGATTGGCCAAACTAAGTCTCCGAATTCGGAGCCGCATCGGCGCATGACGTCTTTGGGCTGATAAATCCTCTGGATTCGGAACGCCCTTCATGGATAGCACGATTAGCCCAACTACGTCCCTGAATTCGGAGCCCCATCGGCACATGATGCTTTTGGGCCGACAAGGCCTCCGGATTCAAAGCGCCCTTCGTGGATATCATGATTGCCCCAACTAAGTCTCCGAATTCTGAATCCCATCGCCGCATGACGCCTTTGGGCCGATAAAGCCTATGGATTCGGAGCGCCCTTCGTGGATATCACAATTGGCCAAACTATCTCCGAAATCAGAGCCCCATCGGCATATGAAGCCTGCGAGCCGACAAAGCCTTCGGATTCGGAGCGTCCTTCGTGGATATCATGATTGGCCAAGCTGTCTCCGAATTTGAAACCCCATCGGTGCACGACGTCTTTGGGCTGATAAATTCTCCGGATTCGGAGCCCCCTTCGTGGATATAATGATTGGCTAAACTAAGTCTACGAATTCGGAGCCCCATCGGCACATGACGTCTTTGGGCTGATAAAGCCTCCGGATTCAGTGCACCATTTGTGGATTTCACGATTGGGCCAAGCCTCCGAATTCGGAGCCCCATTGGCACGTAACGCCTTGGGCCCGATAAAGCCTCCGAATTCGGAGCTCCCTTCGTAGATATCATGATTGGCCCAACTATGTTTCCAGATTCGGAGCCCCATCGGCGCATGACGTCTTTGGGCCAATAAAGCCTCCGGATTCGGAGTGCCCTTCGTGGATATCACAATTGGCCAAACTAAGTCTCCGAATTCGGAACTCCATCGGCGCATGATGCCTTTGGGCCGATAAATCCTCCGGATTTGGACCGCCCTTCGTCGATATCACGATAGGCCCAACTAAGCCTCTGAATTCGGAGCCCCATCAGCGCATGATGTCTTTGGGCCGATAAAGCCTTCGGATTCAGAGCCCCCTTTGTGGATATCATGATTGGCCAACTAAGTCTCCGAATTCGGAGCCCCATCGGCGCATGACGCCTTTGGGCCGATAAAGCCTCCGAATTCAGAGGGCCCTTCGTGGATATCACGATTGGCCAAACTATCTCTGAAATTGGAGCCCTATCGGCACATGACGCCTTTGGGCCGATAAAGCCTACGGATTCAGAGTGCCCTTCGTAGATATCACGATTGGCCAAGCTGTGTTCGAATTCAAAGCCCCATCGGTGCATGACGTCTTCAGGCTGATGAATTCTCCGGATTCGGAGCCCCCTTCGTGGATATCACGATTGGCTATACTAAGTTTACGAATTCGGAGCCCCATCGGCACATAACGCCTTTAGACTGATAAAGCCTCAGGATGTAGAGCGCCGTTTGTGGATATCACGATTGTGCCAAGCCTTCGAATTCGAAGCCCCATTGGCGCATGGCGCCTTGGGGCCGATAAAGCCTACGGATTCGGAGCACCCTTCGTGGATATCACGATTGGGCCAACTATGTCTCCGAATTCGGAGCCCCTCGGCGCATGACATCTTTGGGCCGATAAAGCCTCCAGATTCGGAGCGCCCTACGTGGATATCACAATTGGCCAAACTGTCTCCGAATTCATAGCCACATCGGTGCATGACTTCTTTGGGCCGATAGAGCCTCCGGATTGGGAGCGCCCTTCGCGGATATCACGAGTGGCCCAACTAAGTCTCTGAATTCAGAGCCTTATCAGCGCATGACCCCTTCGGGCCAATAAAGCTTCCGGATTCAGAGCGCCCTTTGTGGATACCACGATTAGCCCAATGAAGTCTCCGAATTCGAAGCCCCATCGGCTCATGACGCCTTTGTGCCAATAAAGCCTCCGGATTCGAGGCGCCCTTCGTGGATATCACGATTGGCCCGACTAAGTCTCTGAATTCGAAGCCTCATCGGCACATGACACCTTTGGGCTGATAAAGCCTCCAGGTTCGGAACGCCCTTCGTGGATATCACGATTGGCTAAACCAAGTCTCCGAATTCAGAGCCCCATCGATGCATGACGTCATTGGGCCGATAAATCCTCCAGATTCAAAATGCCGTTCGTGGATATCACGATTGGCTGAACTAAGTCTCCGAATTCGAAACCCCATCGGCGCATGATGCCTTTGGGCCGGTAAAGCCTCCGGATTCAGAACGCCCTCCGTGGATATCACGGTTGGCCCAACTAAGTCTCCGAATTCGGAGCCCCATCGGCGCATGACACCTTTGGGCCGATAAGGCCTTCGGATTCGGAGCGCCATTCGTGGATATCACGATTGGCCGAATTGTCTCCGAAATCAGAGCCCCGTTGGCACATGACACCTTTGGGCCAACAAAGCCTTCGGATTCGGAGCACCCTTCGTGGATATCACGATTGGCCAAGCTTTCTCCGAATTCGAAGCCCCATCGGCGCATGACGTCTTTGGGCTGATAAGTTCTCAGGATTCGGAGCCCCCTTCGTGGATATCACGATTGGCTAAAGTAAGTCTACGAAGTCGGAGCCCCATCGGTACATGACGTCTTTGGGCCGATAAAGCCACCAGATTCAGAGCGCCGTTCGTGGATATCACGATTGGGCAAAGCCTCCGAATTCGGAGCCCCATTGGCGGGTGACGCCTTGAGGCCGATAAAGCCATCGGATTCGGAGCGCCTTTCGTTGATATCACGATTGGCCCAACTATGTCTCCGAATTCGGAGCCCCCTCAGCGCATGAGATCTTTTGGCCGATAAAGCCTCTGGATTCGAAGCGCCCTTCGTGGATATCACGATTGGCCAAACTGTCTCTGAATTCAGAGCCCCATCGGCGCATGACGTCTTTGGGCCGATAAAGCATCCGGATTCGGAGCGTCTTTCCTGGATATCTCGATTGGCCCAACTAAGTCTTCGAATTCGGGGCCCCAACGGCGCATGACGCCTTTGGGCCAATAAAGCCTCCGGATTCAAAGTGCCCTTCGTGGATATCCTGATTAGCCCAATTAAGTCTCTGAATTTGGAGCCCCATTGGTGAATGACGTCTTTCGGCCGATAAAGCCTTCGGATTCAGAGCCCCCTTCGCGAATATCACGATTGGCCCCACTAAGTCTCTGTATTACGAGCCCCATCGGCGCATGACCCGTTTGGGCCGATAAAGCCTCCGAATTCAGAGCGCTTTTCGTGCATATCACGTTTGGCCCAGGTCTCCGAATTTAGAGCCCCATCGGCGCATGACGCCTTTGGGCCGACAAAGCTTCCGGATTCGGAGCGCCCTACGTGGATATCACGATTGGCCCAACTGTGTCTCCGAATTCAGAGTCCCATCAGCGTATGACGTCTTTGGGCCAATAAAGGCTTCGAATTCAAAGCGCCTTTTGTGGATATCACGATTGGCCAAACTGTCCCTGAATTCGAAGCCCCATCAGCGTATGACGCCATTGGGCCAATAAAACCTCCTGATTCGGAGCGCCCTTTGTGGATATCACGATTAGCCAATCTATGTCTCCGAATTCAGAGCCCCACCGGCGCATGACGCCTTTGGGCCGATAAAGCCTCCGAATTCGGAGCTCCCTTCATGGATATCACGATTGGCCCAACTAAGTCTCCGAATTCGGAGCCTTAATGGCGCATGACGCCTTGCGGCCGACAAAGCCACCGAATTTGGAGTGCCCTTTGTGGATATTCCGATTAGCCCAACTAAGTCTCCGAATTCGGAGCTCCATCGGTTCATGACGTCTTTGAACTGATAAAGCCTCCGGTTTCGGAGCCCCCTTCGTGGATATCATGATTGGCCCAACAAAGTCTCCGAATTCGGAGCCCCATCGGTGCATGATGCCTTTGGGCCGATAAAGCCTCTGGATTCAAAGTACCCTTCGTAGATATCATGATTGCCGCAACTAAGTCACCGAATTCGGAGCCCGATCGGCGCATGACGTCTTTGGGCCGACAAATTCTCCAGATTCGGAGCCCCCTTCGTGGATAAATTCTCCAGATTCGGAGCCCCCTTTGGGCCGATAAAGCCTTCGAATTCGGATTGCCCTTCGTGGATATCACGATTGGGCAAACTGTCTCCGAAATCGGAGCCCAATCGGCACATGAAGCCTGTGGGCCGATAAAGCCTTCGGATTCGGAGCGTCCTTCGTGGATATCCCGATTGGCCAAGGTGTTTCCGAATTCGAAGCCCCATCGGTGCATGACGTCTTTGCGCTGATAAATTCTCCGGATTTGGAGCCCCTTTCGTGGTAATAACGATTGGCCAAACTAAGTCTACGAATTCGGAGCCCCATCGGCACATGATGTCTTTGGGTCGATAAAGCCTCTGGATTCAGGGCGCCATTCGTGGATATCACGATTGGGCCAAGCCTCCGAATTCGGAGCCCCATTGGCGCATGACGGCTAGGGCCCGATAAAGCCTCCGGATTCGGAGTGCCCTTCGTAGATATCACGATTGGCCCAACTATGTTGCCGGATTTAGAGCCCCATCGGCGCATGACGTCTTAGACCCAATAAAGCCTCCAGATTCGGAGCGCCCTTCGTGATATCACGATAGGCCAAACTAAGTCTCCGAATTCGGAGCCCCATCGGTGCTTGACGTCTTGGGGCCGATAAACTCTCCAGATTCGGAGCCCCCTTCGTGGATATCACGATTGGCCCAACTAAGTCTCTGAATTCGGAGCCCTATCGGCGCATGACGCCTTTGGGCCGATAAAGCCTCCGTATTCAGAGCCCCCTTCATGGATATCATGATTGACCCAACTAAGTCTTCGAATTCGGAGCCCCATCGGCGCATGACGCCTTTGGGCCGATAAAGCCTCCAGATTCGGAGCGCCCTTCCTAGATATCACGATTGGCCAAACTGTCTCCGAAATCGGAGCCCTATTGGCACAAGATGCCTTTGGGCCGATAAAACCTTCGGATTCGGAGCGCCCTTTGTGGATATCATGATTGGCCAAGCTGTCTTTGAATTCGAAGCCCCATTGGTGCATGACGTTTTCGGGCCAATAAATTCTCCATATTCGTAGCCCCCTTTGTGGATATCACGATTGGGTAAACTAAGTCTACAAATTCGGAGCCCCATTGGCACATAACGTTTTTGGGTCAATAAAGCCTCGGGATATAGAGCGCCATTCGTGGATATCACGATTGGGCCAAGCCTTCGAATTCGGAGCCCCATTGGTGCATGACGACTTGGGGCCAATAAAGCCTCCAGATTAGGAGCGCCCTTTGTGGATATCACGATTGACCCAACTATGTCTCCAAATTTGGAGCCCCTCGACGCACTACATCATAGGGCCGATATAGCCTACGGATTCGGTGCGCCCTTCGTAGATATCACGATTGGTCATACAGTCTCTAAATTCATAGCCCCATTGGCGCATGACTTCTTTGGGCCGATAGAGCCTTCGGATTCAGAGCGCCCTTCATGGATATCACGAATGGCCCAACTAAGTCTCCGAATTCGGAGCCTAAACGGCGCATGACGCCTTTGGGCCGATAAAGCCTCCAGATTCAGAGCGCCCTTCGTGGATATCACGATTAGCCTAATGAAGTCTCTGAATTCGGAGCCCCATCGGCGTATGACGCCTTTGTGCCGATAAAGCCTCCGGATTGGGAGCGCCCTTCGTGGATATCACGATTGGCCCGACTAACTCTCCGAATTCGGAGCTCCATCGGCACATGACACCTTTGGGTTGATAAAGCCTCTGGATTCAGAGCGCCCTTCGTGGATATCACGATTGGCCAAACCAAGTCTCCGAATTCGGAGCCCCATCGGCGCATGACGTCTTTGGGCTGATAAATCCTCTAGATTCGGAGCGCCCTTCGTGGATATCACGATTGGCCCAACACAGTCTCCGAATTCGGAGCCCTATCGACACATGATGCCTTTGGGCCAATAAAGCCTCCGGATTCAGAGCGCCCTTCGTGGATATTACGATTGGCCCGACTAAGTCTCCGAATTAGGAGTCCCATCGACGCATGACGCCTTTGGTCCGATAAAGCCTCCGAATTCGCAGCGCCCTTCGTGGATATCACGATTGGGAAAGCTGTCACCGAATTCAAAGTCCCATCGATGCATGACATCTTTGGGTCGATAAATTCTCCGGATTTGGAGCCCCCTTCGTGGATATCACGATTGGCTAGTCCAAGTCTAAAAATTCGGAGCCCGGTCTGCACATGACGCCTTTGGGCCGATAAAGCCTCCGAATTTAGAGTGCCATTCGTGGATATCACGATTGGGCGAAGCCTCCGAATTCGGAACCCCATTGGCGCATGACGCCTTGGGGCCGATAAAGCCTTCGAATTTGGAGCGCCCTTCATGGATATCACAACTACCCCAACTATGTCTCCGAATTCGGAGCCCCCTCGGCGCATGACATCTATGGGCCGATAAAGCCTCTGGATTCGGAGCACCCTTCGTGGATATCACGATTGGCCAAACTACCTCCGAATTCAGAGCCATATCGGTGCATAACGTCTTTGGGCCGATAAAGCCTCCGGATTTGGAACGCCCTTCGTGGATATCATGATTGGCCCAACTATGTCTCCGAATTCGGAGCCCTATCGGCGCATGATGCCTTTGGGCCGATAAAGCCTCCAGATTCGCAGTGCCCTTCATGGATATCACGATTGGTCCAAGTCTCTGAATTCCTAGTCCTATCGATGCATGATGCCTTGGGGCCAATAAAGCCTCCAGATTCGGAGCGCCCTTCGTGCATATCATGATTGGCCTAACTATGTCTCCGAATTCGAAGGCCCATCGGCGCATGACGTCTTTGGGCTGATAAAGCCTCCGGATTCGGAGCGCCCTTCGTGGATATCACGATTGGCTAAACTGTCTCTGAAATCGGAGCCTCATCGGCACATGATGCCTTTGGGCCGATAAAGCCTTTGGATTTGGAGTGCCCTTCGTGGAATTCACAATTGGCCAAGCTGTCTCTGGATTCGGAGCCCCTTTCGTGGATATCACGATTGGCTAAACTAAGTCCACGAATTTGGAGCCCCATCGGTGCATGACGTCTTTAGGCCGATAAGACTCCAGATTCAGAGCGCCGTTCGTGGATATCACGATTGGGCCAAGCCTCTGAATTCGGAGCCCCATTGGCGCATAATGATTTGGGGCCGATAAAGCCTCCGGATTCGGAGCGCTCTTCGTAGATATCACGATTTGCCCAGCCATGTCCCCCAATTCGGAGCCCCCTCGGCGCATGACATCTTTGGGCTGATAATGCCTCCGGATTCAGAGCGCCCTTCGTGGCTATCACGATTGGCCAAACTGTCTCCGAATTCGGAGCCCCATTGGCGCATGATATCTTTGGGCCGATAAAGCCTCCGGATTCGGAGCGCCCTTTGTAGATATCACGATTGGCCCAACTAAGTCTCCGAATTCGGAGCCCTATCAATGCATGACGCCTTTGGGCCGATAAAGCCTCCGGATTCGGAGCACCCTTCGTGGATCTCGCGATTAGCCCTAGTAAGTCTCTGAATATAGAGCCCCATCGGTGCATGATGACTTTGGGCCGATAAATTCTCTGGATTCGGAGCGCCCTTCGTGGATATCACGAGTGGCCCAACTAAGTCTCCGAATTCCGAGACCCATCGGCGCATGGCGCCTTTGCACCGATAAAGCCTCCGAATTCGGAGCGCCGTTCGTGTATATCATGATTGGCCCACGTCTCCGAATTCCGAGTCGCATCGGCTCATGACACCTTTGGGCCGATAAACCCTCCGGATTCGGAGCGCCCTTCGTGGATATCATGATTGGGCCCACTATGTCCCCGAATTCGGAGCCCCAACGACGCATCATGTCTTTGGGCCTATAAAGCCTTCGGATTCGGAGCGCCCTTTGTGAATATCACAATCGGCCAAACTAAGTGTCTGAATTCGGAGCCCCATCGGCGCATGATGTCTTTGGGCCAATAAGTCCTCCGAATTTTGAGCGCCCTTCGTGGATATCACGATTGGCTCAACTAAGTCTCCGAATTCGGAGCCCCATCGGCGCATGACACCTTTGGGCCGATAAAGCCTCCGGATGCGGAGCGCTCTTCGTGGACATCACGATTGGCCTAACTAAGTCTCTGAATTCGGAGCCGCATCGGCGCATGACGTCTTTGGGCTGATAAATCCTCCGAATTCGGAGCGCCCCTCGTGGATATCACAATTAGCCCAACTAAGTCTCCGAATTCGAAGCCCCATCGGCGCATGATGCCTTTGGACCGGTAAGGCCTCCGGATTCAGAGCGCCCTCCGTGGATATCATGATTGGCCCAACTAAGTCTCCGAATTCGGAGCCCCATCAGTGCATGATGCCTTTGGGCCGAGAAAGCCTTCGGATTCGGAGTGCCCTTCGTGGATATCACGATTGGCCAAACTGTCTCCGAAATCGAAGCCCCGTCGGCACATGACACATTTGGGCCAACAAAGCGTTCGGATTTGGAGCGCCCTTCGTGGATATCCCGATTGGCCAAGCTGTCTCTGAATTCGAAGCCTCATCGGCGCATGATGTCTTTGGGCCGATAAGTTCTCTGGATTCAGAGCCCCCTTCGTGGATATCACGATTGGCTAAACTAACTCTACGAATTCGGAGTCCCACCGGCACATGACGCCTTTGGGCCGAAAAAGCCCCCGGATTCAGAGCGCCGTTCGTGGATGTCACGATTGGGCCAAGCCTCCGAATTTGGAGCCCCATTGGCGCATGACGCCTTGGGGCCGATAAAGCCTTCGGATTCGGAGCGCCTTTCGTAGATATCACGATTGGCCCAACTATGTCTCCGAATTCGAAGCCCCCTCGGTGCCTGACATCTTTTGGCCTGTAAACCCTCCGGATTCGAAGCGCCCTTTGTGGATATCACGATTGGGGAAACTGTCTTCGAATTTAGAGCCCCATTGGCGCATGACGTCTTTGGGCCGATAAAGGGTCCGGATTCGGAGCGCCCTTCGTGGATATGACGAATGGCCCAACTAAGTCTCCGAATTCGGAGCCTTCACGGCACATCATGCCTTTGGGCTGATAAATCCTCCGGATTCGGAGCCCCCTTCGTGGATATCCCGATTAGCCCAACTAAGTCTTCGAATTCGGAGCCCCATCGGTGCATGACGTCTTTGAGCCGATAAAGCCTTCGGATTCGGAGCCCCCTTCGTGGATATCCCGATTGGCCCAACTAAGTCTCCGAATTACGAGCCCCATCGGCGCATGACGCGTTTGGGCCAATAAAGCCTCCGGATTCAGAGCACTCTTCGTGCATATCACGTTTGGCCCAAGTTTCCGAATTCGGAGCCCCATCGGCGCATGATGCCTTTGGGCCAATAAAGCCTCCGGATTTGGAGCGCCCTTCGTGGATATCACGATTGGCCGAACTGTGTCTCCGAATTCGGGGCCCCATCGGCGTATGATGTCTTTGGGCCAACAAAGCCTCCGGATTCGGAGCGCCCTTCGTGGATATCACGATTGGCCAAACTGTCTCTGAATTCAAAGCCCCATCGGCGAATGACGTCTTTGGGCCGATAACGCCTCCGAATTTGGAGCGCCCTTCGTGGATATCACGATTAGCCCAACGAAGTCTCCGAATTTGGAGCCCCATCGGCGCATGATGCCTTTGGGCCGATAAAGCCTCCGGATTCGGTGTGCCCTTTGTGGATATCACGATTGCCCTGACTAAGTCTTAGAATTTGGAGCCCCATCTGTGCGTGACACCTTTGGGCCGATAAAGCCTCCGGATTCGGAGCAAACTTCGTGGATATCACGATTGGCCAAATTAAGTCTCCGAATTCGGAGTCGCATCGGCGCATGACGTCTTTGGGCCGATAAATCCTCTGGATTCGGAACGCCCTTCATGGATATCACGATTGGCCCAACTAAGTCTCCGAATTCGGAGCCCCATCGGCACATGATGGTTTTGGGCCGACAAGGCCTCCGGATTCAAAGTGCCCTTCGTGGATATCATGATTGCCCCAACTAAGTCTCCGAATTCTGAATCCCATCACCGCATGACGCCTTTGGGCCAATAAAGCCTACGGATTCGGAGCGCCCTTCGTGGATATCACGATTGGCCAAACTGTCTCCGAAATCAGAGCCCCATCGGCACATGAAGCCTGCGAGCCGACAAAGCCTTCGGATTCGGAGCGTCCTTCGTGGATATCATGATTGGCCAAGCTGTCTTTGAATTTGAAACCCCATCGGTGCACGACGTCTTTGGGCTGATAAATTCTCCGGATTCGGAGCCCCCTTCGTGGATATAATGATTGGCTAAACTAAGTCTACGAATTCGGAACCCCATCGGCACATGACGTCTTTGGGCTGATAAAGCCTCCGGATTCAGTGCACCATTTGTGGATTTCACGATTGGGCCAAGCCTCCGAATTCGGAGCTCCATTGGCGCGTAACGCCTTGGGCCCGATAAAGCTTCCGAATTCGGAGCGCCCTTAGTAGATATCATGATTGGCCCAACTATGTTTTTGGATTCGGAGCCCCATCGGCGCATGACGTCTTTGGGCCAATAAAGCCTCCGGATTCGGAGTGCCCTTCGTGGATATCACAATTGGCCAAACTAAGTCTCCGAATTCGGAACTCCATCGGCGCATGATGCCTTTGGGCCGATAAATCCTCCGGATTTGGACTGCCCTTCGTGGATATCACGATAGGGCCAACTAAGCCTCTGAATTCGGAGCCCCATCGGCGTATGATGTCTTTGGGCCGATAAAGCCTTTGGATTCAGAGCCCCCTTTGTGGATATCATGATTGGCCAACTAAGTCTCCGAATTCGGAGCCCCATCGGCGCATGACGCCTTTGGGCCGATAAAGCCTCCAAATTCAGAGGGCCCTTCGTGGATATCACGATTGGCCAAACTATCTCCGAAATTGGAGCCCTATCGGCACATGACGCCTTTGGGCCGATAAAGCCTACGGATTCAGAGCGCCCTTCGTAGATATCATGATTGGCCAAGCTGTGTTCGAATTCGAAGCCCCATCGGTGCATGACGTCTTCGGGCTGATGAATTCTCCGGATTCGGAGCCCCCTTCGTGGATATCATGATTGGCTATACTAAGTTTACGAATTCGGAGCCCCATCGGCACATAACGCCTTTGGACCGATAAAGCCTCAGGATGTAGAGCGCCGTTTGTGGATATCACGATTGTACCAAGCCTTCGAATTCGAAGCCCCATTGGCGCATGGCGCCTTGGGGCCGATAAAGCCTACAGATTCGGAGCGCCCTTCGTGGATATCACGATTGGGCCAACTATGTCTCCGAATTCGGAGCCCCTCGGCGCATGACATCTTTGGGCCGATAATGCCTCCAGATTCGGAGCGCCCTACGTGGATATCACGATTAGCCAAACTGTTCATAGCCCTATCGGCGCATGACTTCTTTGGGCCAATAGAGCCTTCGGATTCGGAGCACCCTTTGCGGATATCACGAGTGGCCCAACTAAGTCTCCGAATTCAGAGCCTTATCGGCGCATGACCCCTTCGGGCCAATAAAGCTTCCGGATTCAGAGCGCCCTTTGTGGATACCACGATTAGCCCAATGAAGTCTTCGAATTCGAAGCCCCATCGGCTCATGATGCCTTTGTGCCAATAAAGCCTCCGGATTCGAGGCGCCCTTCGTGGATATCACGATTGGCTCGACTAAGTCTCTGAATTCGGAGCCTCATCGGCACATGACACCTTTGGGCCGATAAAGCCTCCAGGTTCGGAACGCCCTTCGTGGATATCACGATTGGCCAAACTAAGTCTCCGAATTCGGAGCCCCATCGGTGCATGACGTCATTGGGCCGATAAATCCTCCAGATTCGGAGTGCCGTTCGTGGATATCACGATTGGCCAAACTAAGTCTCCGAATTCGAAACCCCATCGGCGCATGATGCCTTTGGGCCGGTAAAGCCTCCGGATTCAGAACGCCCTCCGTGGATATCACGGTTGGCCCAACAAAGTATCCGAATTCGGAGCCCCATCGGCGCATGACGCCTTTGGGCCGATAAGGCCTTCGGATTCGGAGCGCCATTCGTGGATATCACGATTGGCCGAATTGTCTCCGAAATCAGAGCCCCGTTGGCACATGACACCTTTGGGCCAACAAAGCCTTTGGATTCGGAGCACCCTTCGTGGATATCACGATTGGCCAAGCTTTCTCCGAATTCGAAGCCCCATCGGCGCATGACGTCTTTGGGCCGATAAGTTCTCAGGATTCGGAGCGCCCTTCGTGGATATCACGATTGGCTAAAGTAAGTCTACGAAGTCGGAGCCCCATCGGTACGTGACGTCTTTGGGCCGATAAAGCCACCGGATTCAGAGCGCCGTTCGTGGATATCACGATTGGGCAAAGCCTCCGAATTCGGAGCCCCATTGGCGCGTGACGCTTTGAGGCCGATAAAGCGTTCGAATTCGGAGCGCCTTTCGTTGATATCACGATTGGCCCAACTATGTCTCCGAATTCGGAGCCCCCTCGGCGCATGAGATCTTTTGGCCGATAAAGCCTCTGGATTCGAAGCGCCCTTCGTGGATATCACGATTGGCCAAACTGTCTCTGAATTCAGAGCCCCATCGGCGCATGACGTCTTTGGGCCGATAAAGCATCCGGATTCGGAGCGTCTTTCCTGGATATCTCGATTGGCCCAACTAAGTCTCCGAATTCGGGGCCCCAACGGCGCATGACGCCTTTGGGCTGATAAAGCCTCCGGATTCAAAGTGCCCTTCGTGGATATCCTGATTAGCCCAACTAAGTCTCTGAATTTGGAGCCCCATTGGTGAATGACGTTTTTCGGCTGATAAAGCCTTCGGATTCAGAGCCCCCTTCGCGGATATCACGATTGGGCCCACTAAGTCTCTGTATTACGAGCCCCATCGGCGCATGACGCATTTGGGCCAATAAAGCCTCCGAATTTGGGGCGCTTTTCGTGCATATCACGTTTGGCCCAGGTCTCCGAATTTAGAGCCACATCGGCGTATGACGCCTTTGGGCCGATAAAGCTTCCGGATTCGGAGCGCCCTACGTGGATATCACGATTGGCCCAACTGTGTCTCCGAATTCAAAGCCCCATCAGCGTATGACGTCTTTGGGCCAATAAAGGCTTCGAATTCAAAGCGCCTTTCGTAGATATCACGATTGGCCAAACTGTCGCTGAATTCGAAGCCCCATCAGCGTATGACGCCATTGGGCCGATAAAACCTCCTAATTCGGAGCGCCCTTTGTGGATATCACGATTAGCCAAACTATGTCTCCGAATTCAGAGCCCCATCGGCGCATGACGCCTTTGGGCCGATAAAGCCTCCGAATTCGGAGTGCCGTTCGTGGATATCACGATTGGCCCAACTAAGTCTCTGAATTCGGAGCCTTAATGGCGCATGACGCCTTGCGGCCGACAAAGCCACCGAATTTGGAGTGCCCTTCGTGGATATTCCGATTAGCCCAACTAAGTCTCCGAATTCGGAGCTCCATCGGTTCATGACGTCTTTGAACTGATACAGCCTCCAGTTTCGGAGCCCCCTTCGTGGATATCATGATTGGCCCAACTAAGTCTCCGAATTCGGAGCCCCATCGGCGCATGATGCCTTTGGGCCGATAAAGCCTCCGGATTCAAAGCGCCCTTCGTAGATATCGTGATTGCCGCAACTAAGTAACCGAATTCGGAGCCCCTTCGGCGCATGACGTCTTTGGGCCGATAAATTCTCCAGATTCGGAGCCCCCTTTGGGCCGATAAAGCCTTCGAATTCGGATTGCCCTTCGTGGATATCACGACTGGGCAAACTGTCTCCGAAATCGGAGCCCAATCGGCACATGTAGCCTGTGGGCCGATAAAGCCTTCGGATTCGGAGTGTCCTTCGTGGATATCACGATTGGCCAAGCTGTCTCCGAATTCGAAGCCCCATCGGTGCATGACGTCTTTGCGCTGATAAATTCTTCGGAGTCGAAGCCCCTTTCGTGGTTATAACGATTGGCCAAACTAAGTCTACGAATTCGGAGCCCCATCGGCACATGACGTCTTTGGGTCGATAAAGCCTCTGGATTCAGGGCGCCATTCGTGGATATCACGATTGGGCCAAGCCTCCGAATTCGGAGCCCCATTGGCGCATGACGGCTAGGGCCCGATAAAGCCTCCGGATTTGGAGTGCCCTTCATAGATATCACGATTGGCCCAACTATGTTGCTGGATTTAGAGCCCCATTGGCGCATGACGTCTTCGACCCAATAAAGCCTCCGGATTCGGAGCGCCCTTCGTGGATATCACGATTGGCCAAACTAAGTCTCCGAATTCGGAGCCCCATCGGCGCTTGACGTCTTTGGGCCGATAAATTCTCCAGATTCGGAGCCCCCTTCGTGGATATCACGATTGGCCCAACCAAGTCTCCGAATTTGGAGCCCCATCGGCGCAAGACGCCTTTGGGCCGATAAAACCTTCGTATTCAGAGCCCCCTTCATGGATATCATGATTGACCCAGCTAAGTCTTCGAATTCGGAGCCCCATCGGCGCATGACGCCTTTGGGCCGATAAAGTCTCCGGATTCGGAGCGCCCTTCCTAGATATCACGATTGGCCAAACTGTCTCCGAAATCGGAGCCCTATCGGCACATGATGCCTTTGGGCTGATAAAACCTTCGGATTCAGAGCGCCCGTCGTGGATATCATGATTGGCCAAGCTGTCTTTGAATTCGAAGCCCCATTGGTGCATGACGTCTTCGGGCCAATAAATTCTCCATATTCGTAGCCCCCTTTGTGGATATCTCGATTGGGTAAACTAAGTCTACAAATTCAGAGCCCCATCGGCACATAACGTTTTTGGGTTGATAAAGCCTCGGGATATAGAGCGCCATTCGTGGATATCACGATTGGGCCAAGCCTTCGAATTCGGAGCCCCATTGGTGCATGACGCCTTGGGGCCAATAAAGCCTCCAGATTAGGAGCGCCCTTTGTGGATATCACGATTGACCCAACTATGTCTCCAAATTCGGAGCCCCTCGACGCACTACATCATAGGGCCGATATAGCCTCCGGATTCGGTGCGCCCTTCGTAGATATCACGATTGGTCATACAGTCTCCAAATTCATAGCCCCATTGGCGCATGACTTCTTTGGGCCGATAGAGCCTTCGGATTCAGAGCGCCCTTCATGGATATCACGATTGGCCCAACTAAGTCTCCGAATTCGGAGCCTAAACGGCGCATGACGCCTTTGGGCCGATAAAGCCTCCAGATTCAGAGCGCCCTTCGTGGATATCACGATTAGCCCAATGAAGTCTCTGAATTCGGAGCCCCATCGGCGCATGACGCCTTTGTGCCGATAAAGCCTCCGGATTGGGAGCGCCCTTCGTGGATATCACGATTGGCCCGACTAACTCTCCGAATTCGGAGCTCCATCGGCACATGACACATTTGGGCTGATAAAGCCTCTGGATTCAGAGCGCCCTTCGTGGATATCACGATTGGCCAAACAAAGTCTCCGAATTCAGAGCCCCATCGGCGCATGACGTCTTTGGGCTGATAAATCCTCCGGATTCGGAGCGCCCTTTGTGGATATCACGATTGGCCCAACTCAGTCTCCGAATTCGGAGCCCTATCGACACACGATGCCTTTAGGCCAATAAAGCCTCCGGATTCAGAGCGCCCTTCGTGGATATTACGATTGGCCCGACTAAGTCTCCGAATTAGGAGCCCCATCAACGCATGACGCCTTTGGTCCGATAAAGCCTCCGGATTCGCAGCGCCCTTCGTGGATATCACAATTGGGAAAGCTGTCATCGAATTCAAAGTCCCATCAATGCATGACATCTTTGGGTCGATAAACTCTCCGGATTTGGAGCCCCCTTCGTGGATATCACGATTGGCTAATCCAAGTCTAAAAATTCGGAGCCCGGTCTGCACATGACGCCTTTGGGCCGATAAAGCCTCCGAATTTAGAGCGCCATTCGTGGATATCACGATTGGGCGAAGCCTCCGAATTTGGAACCCCATTGGCGCATGACGCCTTGGGGCCGATAAAGCCTTCGAATTTGGAGCGCCCTTCATGGATATCACAACTACCCTAACTATGTCTCCGAATTCGGAGCCCCCTCGGCGCATGACATCTATGGGTCGATAAAGCCTTCGGATTCGGAGCACCCTTCGTGGATATCACGATTGGCCAAACTACCTCCGAATTCAGAGCCACATCGGTGCATAACGTCCTTGGGCCGATAAAGCCTCCAGATTTGGAGCGCCCTTCGTGGATATCATGATTGGCCCAACTAAGTCTCCGAATTCGGAGCCCTATCGGCGCATGATGCCTTTGGGCCGATAAAGCCTCCAGATTCGCAGTGCCCTTCATGGATATCACGATTGGTCCAAGTCTCCGAATTCCTAGTCCTATCGATGCATGATGCCTTGGGGCCAATAAAGCCTCCAGATTCGAAGCGCCCTTCGTGCATATCATGATTGGTCTAACTATGTCTCCGAATTCGAAGGCCCATCGGCGCATGACGTCTTTGGGCTGATAAAGCCTCCGGATTCGGAGCGCCCTTCGTAGATATCACGATTGGCTAAACTGTCTCCAAAATCGGAGCCCCATCGGCACATGATGCCTTTGGGCCGATAAAGCCTTTGGATTTGGAGTGCCCTTCGTGGATTTCACAATTGGCCAAGCTGTCTCCGAATTCGAAGCCGCATCGGCGCATGACATCTTTGGGCCGATAAATTCTCCGAATTCGGAGCCCCTTTCGTGGATATCACGATTGGCTAAACTAAGTCCACGAATTTGGAGCCCCATCGGTACATGACGTCTTTAGGCCGATAAGACTCCAGATTCAGAGCGCCGTTCGTGGATATCACGATTGGGCCAAGCCTCTGAATTCGGAGCCCCATTGGCGCATAATGCCTTGGGGCCGATAAAGCCTCCGGATTCGGAGCGCTCTTCGTAGATATCACGATTTGCCCAGCATATGTCCCCCAATTCGGAGCCCCCTCGGCGCATGACATCTTTGGGCTGATAATGCCTCCGGATTCAAAGCGCCCTTCGTGGCTATCACGATTGGCCAAATTGTCTCCGAATTCGGAGCCCCATTGGCGCATGACGTCTTTGGGCCGATAAAGCCTCCGGATTCGGAGCGCCCTTTGTGGATATCACGATTGGCCCAACTAAGTCTCCGAATTCGGAGCCCTATCAGCGCATGACGCCTTTGGGCCGATAAAGCCTCCGGATTCGGAGCGCCCTACGTAGATCTCGCGATTAGCCCTAGTAAGTTTCTGAATTCAGAGCCCCATCGGTGCATGATGACTTTGGGCCGATAAATTCTCCGGATTCGGAGCGCCCTTCGTGGATATCACGATTGGCCCAACTAAGTCTCCGAATTCCGAGACCTATCGGCGCATGACGCCTTTGCGCCGATAAAGCCTCCGAATTCGGAGCGCCGTTCGTGTATATCATGATTGGCCCAAGTCTCCGAATTCAGAGTCGCATCGGCTCATGACACCTTTGGGCCGATAAACCCTCCGGATTCAGAGCGCCCTTCGTGGATATCACGATTGGGCCCTCTATGTCCCCGAATTCGGAGCCCCATCGACGCATCATGTCTTTGGGCCTATAAAGCCTTCGGATTCGGAGCGCCCTTCGTGGATATCACAATCGGCCAAACTAAGTGTCTGAATTCGGAGCCCCATCGGCGCATGATGTCTTTGGGCCAATAAGTCCTCCGAATTCGGAGCGCCCTTCGTGGATATCACGATTGGCTCAACTAAGTCTCCGAATTTGGAGCCCCATCGGCGCATGACACCTTTGTGCCGATAAAGCCTCCGGATGCGGAGCGCCCTTCGTGGACATCACGATTGGCCAAACTAAGTCTCTGAATTCGGAGCCGCATCGGCGCATGACGTCTTTGGGCTGATAAATCCTCCGAATTCGGAGCACCCGTCGTGGATATCACAATTAGCCCAACTAAGTCTCCGAATTCGAAGCCCCATTGGCGCATGATGCCTTTGGACCGGTAAGTCCTCCGGATTCAGAGCGCCCTCCGTGGATGTCACGATTGGCCCAACTAAGTCTCCGAATTCGGAGCCCCATCGGCGCATGATGCCTTTCGGCCGAGAAAGCCTTCGGATTCGGAGCGCCCTTCGTGGATATCACGATTGGCCAAACTGTCTCCGAAATCGAAGCCCCGTCGGCACATGACACATTTGGGCAAACAAAGCCTTCGGATTTGGAGCGCCCTTCGTGGATATCCTGATTGGCCAAGCTGTCTCTGAATTCGAAGCCCCATCGGCGCATGATGTCTTTGGGCCGATAAGTTCTCTGGATTCAGAGCCCCCTTCGTGGATATCACGATTGGCTAAACTAACTCTACGAATTCGGAGCCCCATCGGCACATGATGTATTTGGGCCGAAAAAGCCCCCGGATTCAGAGCGCCGTTCATGGATGTCACGATTGGGCCAAGCCTCCGAATTCGGAGCCGCATTGGCGCATGACGCCTTGGGGGCGATAAAGCCTTCGGATTCGGAGCGCCTTTCGTAGATATCACGATTGGCCCAACTATGTCTCCGAATTCGAAGCCCCCTCGGTGCATGACATCTTTTGGCCTGTAAACCCTCCGGATTCGGAGTGCCCTTTGTGGATATCGCGATTGGGGAAACTGTCTTCGAATTTAGAGCCCCATCGGCGCATGACGTCTTTGGGCCGATAAAGCGTCCGGATTCGGAGCGCCCTTCGTGGATATGACGATTGGCCCAACTAAGTCTCCGAATTCGGAGCCTTAACGGCACATGATGCCTTTGGGCCGATAAATCCTCCGGATTCGGAGCCCCCTTCGTGGATATCCTGATTAGCCCAACTAAGTCTTCGAATTCGGAGCCCCATCGGTGCATGACGTCTTTGAGCTGATAAAGCCTTCGGATTCGGAGTCCCCTTCGTGGATATCCCAATTGGCCCAACTAAGTCTCCGAATTACGAGCCCCATCGGCGCATGACGCGTTTGGGCCGATAAAGCCTTCGGATTCAGAGCACTCTTCGTGCATATCACGTTTGGCCCAAGTTTCCGAATTCGGAGCCCCATCGGCGCATGACGCCTTTGGGCCAATAAAGCCTCCGGATTCGGAGCGCCCTTCGTGGATATCACGATTGGCCGAACTGTGTCTCCGAATTCGGGGCCCCATCGGCGTATGACGTCTTTGGGCCAATAAAGCCTCCGGATCCGGAGCGCCCTTCGTGGATATCACGATTGGCCAAACTGTCTATGAATTCAAAGCCCCATCGGCGAATGACATCTTTGGGCCGATAACGCCTCCGGATTTGGAGCGCCCTTCGTGGATATCATGATTAGCCCAACGAATTCTCCGAATTTGGAGCCCCATCGGCGCATGATGCCTTTGGGGCGATAAAGCCTTCGGATTCGGTGTGCCCTTTGTGGATATCACGATTGCCCTGACTAAGTCTTAGAATTTGGAGCCCCATCTGTGCGTGACACCTTTGGGCCGATAAAGCCTCCGGATTCGGAGCGAACTTCGTGGATATCACGATTGGCCAAACTAAGTCTCCGAATTCGGAGCCGCATCGGCGCATGACGTCTTTGGGCCGATAAATACTCTGGATTCGGAACGCCCTTCATGGATATCACGATTGGCCCAACTAAGTCTCTGAATTCGGAGCCCCATCGGCACATGATGGTTTTGGGCCGACAAGGCCTCCGGATTCAAAGTGCCCTTCGTGGATATCATGATTGCCCCAACTAAGTCTCCGAATTCTGAATTCCATCGGCGCATAACGCCTTTGGGCCGATAAAGCCTACGGATTCGGAGCGCCCTTCGTGGATATCACGATTGGCCAAACTGTCTCCGAAATCAGAGCCCCATCGGCACATGAAGCCTGCGAGCCGACAAAGCCTTCGGATTCGGAGCGTCCTTCGTGGATATCATGATTGGCCAAGCTGTCTCCGAATTTGAAACCCCATCGGTGCATGACGTCTTTGGGCTGATAAATTCTCCGGATTCGGAGCCCCCTTCGTGGATATAATGATTGGCTAAACTAAGTCTACGAATTCGGAGCCCCATCGGCGCATGACGTCTTTGGGCTGATAAAGCCTCCGGATTCAGTGCACCATTCGTGGATTTCACGATTGGGCCAAGCCTCCGAATTCGGAGCCCCATTGGCGCGTAACTCCTTGGGCCCGATAAAGCCTCCGAATTCGGAGCGCCCTTCGTAGATATCATGATTGGCCCAACTATGTTTCCGGATTCGAAGCCCCATCGGCGCATGATGTCTTTGGGCCAATAAAGCCTCCGGATTCGGAGTGCCCTTCGTGGATATCACAATTGGCCAAACTAAGTCTCCGAATTCAGAACTCCATCGGCGCATGATGCTTTTGGGCCGATAAATCCTCCGGATTTGGACTGCCCTCCGTGGATATCACGATAGGCCCAACTAAGCCTCTGAATTCAGAGCCCCATCGGCGCATGATGTCTTTGGGCCGATAAAGCCTTTGGATTCAGAGCCCCCTTTGTGGATATCATGATTGGCCAAGTAAGTCTCTGAATTCGGAGCCCCATCGGCGCATGACGCCTTTGGGCCGATAAAGCCTCCGAATTCAGAGGGCCTTTCGTGGATATCACGATTGGCCAAACTATCTCCGAAATTGGAGCCCTATCGGCACATGACGCCTTTGGGCCGATAAAGCCTACGGATTCAGAGTGCCCTTCGTAGATATCACGATTGGCCAAGCTGTGTTCGAATTCGAAGCCCCATCGGTGCATGACGTCTTCGGGCTGATGAATTCTCCGGATTCGGAGCCCCCTTCGTGGATATCACGATTGGCTATACTACGTTTACGAATTCGGAGCCCCATCGGCACATAACGCCTTTGGACCGATAAAGCCTCAGGATGCAGAGCGCTGTTTGTGGATATCACGATTGTGCCAAGCCTTCGAATTCGAAGCCCCATTGGCGCATGGCGCCTTGGGGCCGATAAAGCCTACGGATTCAGAGCGCCCTTCGTGGATATCACGATTGGGCCAACTATGTCTCCGAATTCGGAGCCCCTCAGCGCATGACATCTTTGGGCCGATAATGCCTCCAGATTCGGAGCGCCCTACGTGGATATCACGATTGGCCAAACTGTCTCCGAATTCATAGCCCTATCGGCGCATGACTTCTTTGGGCCAATAGAGCCTTCGGATTCGGAGCACCCTTTGCGGATATCACGAGTGGCCCAACTAAGTCTCCGAATTCAGAGCCTTATCAGCGCATGACCCCTTCGGGCCAATAAAGCTTCCGGATTCAGAGCGTCCTTCGTGGATACCATGATTAGCCCAATGAAGTCTCCGAATTCGAAGCCCCATCGGCTCATGATGCCTTTGTGCCAATAAAGCCTCCAGATTCGAGGCGCCCTTCGTGGATATCACGATTGGCCCGACTAAGTCTCTGAATTCGGAGCCTCATCGGCACATGACACCTTTGGGCCGATAATGCCTCCAGGTTCGGAACGCCCTTCGTGGATATCACGATTGGCCAAACCAAGTCTCCGAATTCGGAGCCCCATCGGTGCAAGACGTCATTGGGTCGATAAATCCTCCAGATTCAGAGTGCCGTTTGTGGATATCACGATTGGCCGAACTAAGTCTCCGAATTCGAAACCCCATCGGCGCATGATGCCTTTGGGCCGGTAAAGCCTCCGGATTCAGAACGCCCTCCGTGGATATCACGGTTGGCCCAACTAGGTCTCCGAATTCGGAGCCCCAGCGGCGCATGACGCCTTTGGGCGGATAAGGCCTTCGGATTCGGAGTGCCATTCGTGGATATCACGATTGGCCGAATTGTCTCCGAAATCAGAGCCCCGTTGGCACATGACACCTTTGGGCCAACAAAGCCTTCGGATTCGGAGCACCCTTTGTGGATATCACGATTGGCCAAGCTTTCTTTGAATTCGAAGCCCCATCGGCGCATGGCGTCTTTGGGCCGATAAGTTCTCAGGATTCGGAGCCCCCTTCGTGGATATCACGATTGGCTAAAGTAAGTCTACGAAGTCGGAGCCCCATCGGTACATGACAGTCTTTGGGCCGATAAAGCCACCGGATTCAGAGCGCCGTTCGTGGATATCACGATTGGGCAAAGCCTCCGAATTCGGAGCCCCATTGGCACGTGACGCTTTGAGGCCGATAAAGCCTTCGGATTCGGAGCGCCTTTCGTTGATATCACGATTGGTCCAACTATGTCTCCGAATTCGGAGCCCCCTCGTCGCATGAGATCTTTTGGCCGATATAGCCTCTGGATTCGGAGCGCCCTTCGTGGATATCACGATTGGCCAAACTGTCTCTGAATTCAGAGCCCCATTGGCGCTATGACGTCTTTGGGCCGATAAAGCATCCGGATTCGGAGCGCCTTTCCTGGATATCTCGATTGGCCCAACTAAGTCTCCGAATTCAGGGGCCCCAACGGAGCATGACGCCTTTGGGCTGATAAAACCTCCTGGATTCAAAGTGCCCTTCGTGGATATCCTGATTAGCCCAACTAAGTCTCTGAATTTGGAGCCCCATTGGTGAATGACGTCTTTCGGCCGATAAAGCCTTCGGATTCAGAGCCCCCTTCACGGATATCACGATTGGCCCCACTAAGTCTCTGTATTACGAGCCCCATCGTCGCATGACGCGTTTGGGCCGATAAAGCCTCCGGATTTGGGGCGCTTTTCGTGCATATCACGTTTGGCCCAGGTCTCCGAATTTAGAGCCCCATCGGTGCATGACGCCTTTGGGCCAATAAAGCTTCCGGATTCGGAGCGCCCTACGTGGATATCACGATTGGCCCAACTGTGTCACCGAATTCAGAGCCCCATCAGCGTATGACTTCTTTGGGCCAATAAAGGCTTCGAATTCAAAGCGCCTTTCGTGGATATCACGATTGGCCAAACTGTCGCTGAATTCGAAGGCCCATCAGCGTATGACGCCATTGGGCCGATAAAACCTCCTGATTCGGAGCGCCCTTTGTGGATATCACGATTAGCCAAACTATGTCTCCGAATTCAGAGCCCCACCGGCGCATGACGCCTTTGGGCTGATAAAGCCTCCGGATTCGGAGCGCCCTTCGTAGATATCACGATTGGCCTAACTAAGTCTCCGAATTCGGAGCCTTAATGGCGCAAGACGCCTTGCGGCCGACAAAGCCACCGAATTTGGAGCGCCCTTCGTGGATATTCCGATTAGCCCAACTAAGTCTTCGAATTCGGAGCTCCAACGGGTCATGACGTCTTTGAACTGATAAAGCCTCCAGTTTCGGAGCCCCCTTCGTGGATATCATGATTGGCCCAACTAAGTCTCCGAATTCGGAGCCCCATCGGCGCATGATGCCTTTGGGCCGATAAAGCCTCCGGATTCAAAGCGCCCTTCGTAGATATCATGATTGCAGCAACTAAGTCTCCAAATTCGGAGCCCCATCGGCGTATGATGTCTTTGGGCCGATAAATTCTCCAGATTCGGAGCCCCCTTCGTGGATAAATTCTCCAGATTCGGAGCCTCCTTTGGGCCGATAAAGCTTTCGAATTCGGATTGCCCTTCGTGGATATCACGATTGGGCAAACTGTCTCCGAAATCGGAGCCCAATCGGCACATGAAGCCTGTGGGCCGATAAAGCCTTCAGATTCGGAGCGTTCTTCGTGGATATCACGATTGGGCAAGCTGTCTCCGAATTCGAAGCCCCATTGGTGCATGACGTCTTTGCGCTGATAAATTCTCTGGATTCGGAGCCCCTTTCGTGGTTATAACGATTGGCCAAACTAAGTCTACGAATTCGGAGCCCCATCGGCACATGACGTCTTTGGGTCGATAAAGCCTCTGGATTCAGGGCACCATTCGTGGATATCACGATTGGGCCAAGCCTCCGAATTCGGAGCCCCATTGGCGCATGACGGCTAGGGCCCGATAAAGCCTCCGGATTTGGAGTGCTATTCGTAGATATCACGATTGGCCCAACTATGTTGCCGGATTTAGAGCCCCATCGGCGCATGACGTCTTCGACCCAATAAAGCCTCCGGATTCGAAGCGCCCTTCGTGGATATCACGATTGGCCAAACTAAGTCTCCGAATTCGGAGCCCCATCGGCGCTTGACGTCTTTGGGCCGATAAATTCTCCAGATTCGGAGCCCCCTTCGTGGATATCACGATTGGCCCAACTAAGTCTCCGAATTCGGAGCCCCATCGGCGCATGACGCCTTTGGGCCGATAAAGCCTCCGTATTCAGAGCCCCCTTCATGGATATCATGATTGACCCAACTAAGTCTTCGAATTCGGAGCCCCATCGGCGCATGACGCCTTTGGGCCGATAAAGCCTCCAGATTCGGAGCGCCTTTCCTAGATATCACGATTTGCCAAACTGTCGCCTGAAATCGGAGCCCTATCGGCACATGATGCCTTTGGGCCGATAAGACCTTCGGATTCGGAACGCCTTTCGTGGATATCATGATTGGCCAAGCTGTCTTTGAATTCGAAGCCCCATTGGTGCATGACGTCTTCGGGCCAATAAATTCTCCAGTATTCGTAGCCCCCTTCGTGGATATCACGATTGGGTAAACTAAGTCTACAAATTCGGAGCCCCATCGGCACATAACGTTTTTGGGTCGATAAAGCCTCGAGATGTAGAGCGCCATTCGTGGATATCACGATTGGGCCAAGCCTTCGAATTCGGAGCCCCATTGGCGCATGACGCCTTGGGGCCAATAAAGCCTCCAGATTAGGAGCGCCCTTTGTGATATCACGATTGGCCCAACTATGTCTCCAAATTCGGAGCCCCTCGACGTACTACATCTTTGGGCCGATATAGCCTCCGGATTCGGTGCGCCCTTCGTAGATATCACGATTGGTCATACAGTCTCCAAATTCATAGCCCCATTGGCGCATGACTTCTTTGGGCCGATAGAGCCTTCGGATTCAGAGCGTCCTTCATGGATATCACGATTGGCCCAACTAAGTCTCCGAATTCGGAGCCTAAACGGCGCATGACGCCTTTGGGCTGATAAAGCCTCCAGATTCAGAGCGCCCTTCGTGGATATCATGATTAGCCCAATGAAGTCTCTGAATTCGGAGCCCCATCGGTGCATGACGCCTTTGTGCCGATAAAGCCTCCAGATTGGGAGCGCCCTTCGTGGATATCACGATTGGCCCGACTAACTCTCCGAATTTGGAGCTCCATCGGCACATGACACCTTTGGGCTGATAAAGCCTCTGGATTCAGAGCGCCCTTCGTGGATATCACGATTGGCCAAACCAAGTCTCCGAATTCGGAGCCCCATCGACGCATGACGTCTTTGGGCTGATAAATCCTCCGGATTCGGAGCGCCCTTCGTGGATATCACGATTGGCCCAACTCAGTCTACGAATTCGGAGCCCTATTGACACACGATGCCTTTGGGCCAATAAAGCCTCCGGATTCAGAGCGCCCTTCGTGGATATTACGATTGGCCCGACTAAGTCTCCGAATTAGGAGCCCCATCGACGCATGACGCCTTTGGTCCGATAAAGCCTCTGGATTCGTAGCGCCCTTCGTGGATATCACGATTGGGAAAGCTGTCACCGAATTCAAAGTCCCATCGATGCATGACATCTTTGGGTCGATAAATTCTCCGGATTTGGAGCCCCCTTCGTGGATATCACGATTGGCTAGTCCAAGTCTAAAAATTCGGAGCCCGGTCTGCACATGGCCGATAAAGCCTCCGAATTCAGAGCGCCATTCGTGGATATCACGATTGGGCGAAGCCTCCGAATTTGGAACCCCATTGGCGCATGACGCCTTGGGGCCGATAAAGCCTTCGAATTTGGAGCGCCCTTCATGGATATCACAACTACCCCAACTATGTCTCCGAATTCGGAGCCCCCTCGGCGCATGACATTTATGGGCCGATAAAGCCTCCGGATTCGGAGCACCCTTCGTAGATATCACGATTGGCCAAACTACCTCCGAATTCAGAGCCACATCGGTGCATAACGTCTTTGGGCCGATAAAGCCTGCGGATTTGGCGCGCCCTTCGTGGATATCATGATTGGCCCAACTAAGTCTTCGAATTCGGAGCCCTATCGGCGCATGAGGCCTTTGGGCTGATAAAGCCTCCAGATTCGCAGTGCCCTTCATGGATATCACGATTGGTCCAAGTCTCCGAGTTCCTAGTACTATCGACGCATGACGCCTTGCGGCCGTAAAGCCTCCAGATTCGAAGCGCCCTTCGTGCATATCACGATTGGCCTAACTATGTCTCCAAATTCGAAGGCCCATCGGCGCATGATGTCTTTGGGCTGATAAAGCCTCCGGATTCGGAGCGCCCTTCGTGGATATCACGATTGGCTAAACTGTCTCCGAAATCGGAGCCCCGTCGGCACATGATGCCTTTGGGCCGATAAAGCCTTCGGATTTGGAGTGCCCTTCGTGGATTTCACGATTGGCCAAGCTGTCTCCGAATTCGAAGCCCCATCGGCGCATGACGTCTTTGGGCCAATAAATTCTCCGGATTCGGAGCCGCTTTCGTGGATATCACGATTGGCTAAACTAAGTCCACGAATTTGGAGCCCCATCGATACATGACGTCTTTAGGCCGATAAGACTCCAGATTTAGAGCGTCGTTCGTGGATATAACGATTGGGCCAAGCCTCTAAATTCGGAGCCCCATTGGCCCATAATGCCTTGGGGCCGATAAAGCCTCCGGATTCGGAGCGCTCTTCGTAGATATCACGATTTGCCCAGCCATGTCCCCCAATTTGGAGCCCCCTCAGCGCATGACATCTTTGGGCTGATAAAGCCTTCGGATTCAGAGTGCCCTTCGTGGCTATCACGATTGGCCAAACTGTCTCCGAATTCGGAGCCCCATTGGCGCATGACGTCTTTGGGCCGATAAAGCCTCCGGATTCGGAGCGCCCTTTGTGGATATCACGATTGGCCCAACTAAGTCTCCGAATTCGGAGCCCTATCAGTGCATGACGCCTTTGGGCCGATAAAGCCTCCGGATTCGGAGCGCCCTTTGTGGATCTCGCGATTAGCCCTACTAACTCTCTAAATTCAGAGCCCCATCGGTGCATGATGACTTTGGGCCGATAAATTCTCCAGATTCGGAGCACCCTTCGTGGATATCACGATTGGCCCAACTAAGTCTCCGAATTCCGAGACCCATCGGCACATGACGCCTTTGCGCCAATAAAGCCTCCGGATTCGGAGCGCCGTTCGTGTATATCATGATTGGCCCAAGTCTCCGAATTCGGAGTCCCATCGGCTCATGACACCTTTGGGCCGATAAACCCTCCGGATTCGGAGTGCCCTTCGTGGATATCACGATTGGGCCCACTATGTCCCCGAATTTGGAGCCCCATCGACGCATCATGTCTTTGGGCCAATAAAGCCTTCGGATTCGGAGCGCCCTTCGTGGATATCACAATCGGCCAAACTAAGTGTCTGAATTCGGAGCCCCAATGGCGCATGACGTCTTTGGGCCAATAAGTCCTCCGAATTCGGAGCGCCCTTCATGGATATCACGATTGACTCAACTAAGTCTCCGAATTCGGAGCCCCATCGGCGCATGATGCCTTTGGGCTAATAAAGCCTCCGGATTTAGAGCCCCCTTCGTGGATATGATGATTGGCCCAACTAAGTCTCTAAATTCGGAGCCCCATTTTTGACCGTCCTCAAGACTTGGACGTCATCGTTTGAACACCCGGTGATTATCCATGTTTGTGTTCGTTTGGAGTTCCCGGAGGTCTCGGCTACGCGCCTTGCCTCCGGATCTCCGAACTCGACCGTTTAGTGTTTGGTTTTGCACCAAACACTTGTGTTTTGCCTTGGAAGGGTAGGGAATGCCTTGTGAGGCATCCCCACACATCACCGGCTGTGGCTAGAGGCCACCGGCCAGGGTTTTATGCAATCGGCAATGTATGTTGCCGGTCGGCATTCTTTGTTGCCGGTCGGCAGTAAATTTTGTCAAAATGACATCTTTGGCCGGCCGACTACTGTGCATATGCTTTTGCAGATATTTTAGCACAGCTGTCTTGCATTCGCTTCCCCTCCATACACGTGTATGGAGGGATGGCCCTCTTGTTAGCTTACCTTGTAAGCTTTACAAGATTGGCTCCTCTATAAGAGGAGGCCCTCTCTCCCTTGTTCTAGGGTTAGAAAAGTTGGAGAAGAGAGTGAGAGGACTCTGGTTTTAGGGTTTAAGTTAGTATATCTAACCTATATCTATATCTCTCCCTCTCTTGCCATTGTGTGTGTTTTAGGCTTAGTTTTGTGCACAAACACCTACCATCACACCATCCTCTTGGAACTGAGGTCCTTGAGGCTTGTTTTGGAGCTTTGGAGCTGGTTTGAGCTCAAGGAAGGGGCTGGTCCACTACCTTTGAAGAAGGACTACAAGGGTAACAATCTTACCCCTTTTTTCCTTTTTTTTGCATTGTATTTTTTCCTATCTTAGAACTATTTTTGAGCTTAGTGTATAATAAAAAAAAGTTCTGTTTTTGGGCCCTCTAAATAGTTTGTTTAGAGTGTTTTGTGGTTTGGAGGTGTTTGACCCCTCTTAAGCCTTGAGAGGCCCCTTTTTGTGCTATTTTGAGTGAGCTTCGGGACTGTGGTGTTTGGGCCTCCTCACCACTGAAATCTTGAGGGATTTCAGTGGTAAGGATGGTACCTTGAAGTCCCAAGAAGGAGAAGGTCACCCCCTCTCCTTGTTGTCCTTAAAAAGGGCACTTTTTGGCCTCTTGAGGGAGCATCACGTTTGAGTGTTTGTTGATCTTGCCATAGCTGCTTATTATGCCATGATATAACATTTTTGTGTGTTGGTTTTGGTATACCATGTTAGTTTAACATACCTACCTTGTAATGCCATGATTTGCCTCAATACATGCATAGCATTTAGACTATCATGCTTTTGTGTTTTGGCCAAGCTTTGTGAAGCTTATTTGCATGATTTGGTGTGCTAAGGGACTGTTTTAAGTCGTTGGAGTCATTCATGCCTTGCTTTGTATAGCCACCATGCAATACCTCTTGTATGCCTTAAGCTTTAACCCCTCTAGCATGCCTTACTTGCATGACTTGTTTGATTGGGCACTTTTTCTAGCATGTTTCTAGTGTCTAACATGTTGGTTATATGTCCATGTTTGTGCCTTTTAAGTGTGCTTAAAAGTTACTTTAATATGCCTAAATATTGGACCATAAGTGCATGCATGTTTGCATGTCATTTTGCCTTCATCGTTGAGCTCATTGGCCACTGTTTTAGGCCTATTTAGAGCTGCCTAAATCATGTTTAAGTCCATTCCTTCGTTGGTTGCATATGCTCCTTGTGTGTTGTAGCATATTGGTAAGTTGTTGCATGTTGGAACTTGCATGATTGAATGAAGTCACATGCTTGTTTGCATATTCGGACATCCACATTGCATCTTGCATGCTTGTTGGTTAACATTGATGTTTCATGTCTTGTATGCTTGTTAGCTTGTATGCTTATTGGCATTGCCATGGTTGCATACTAGTTAACATGCCTAGGTTGCATTCCATCTAGCATGCATGCCTTGTCCCTTGATCAAGTGATAGGGAGTGGACCTTTGTTTGTTTGGTTTGCATTGCATTTGAAATGGAAATGCACACTTGATTCTTGGGCCATCACGCATTGAAATGCGCGATTGATGGTCCGAGAACCAAGGATCATGTCCCTTTGAGTCACACACATGATAAGGGGCATAGTTGGTGCATACATGGCTTGAATTGTATTGCCATGCAAGGCTTTGTCCTCTGCTGCTGTAAGTTGCAGGTTCAGCAGGCATTTTTGGCCGACCAGCAACACATAGTGCCGACCGGCCGTCCATCAGTGGCCGATAATTCAATCAGCAGCCGATGATTATATTTGGCGGCCGGTGGAAATCCCCTTCAGCCGGTGGTGATTCCCAGTGTTCAGAGAAGCAATTCTGAGACTTTGGCAGTCTTCAGAGGGGTAGAGCAGGGAAAACAGAGGCAGTCTATGCATGGCAGTGCATTTCCGGGCAAGACCGAGCATGCATTGCATTGGACCCGTTTCCCGAGGGCTTTATTGCTTTCCTTAGCTTAGTTAATTTGTAAATTAATTAAGTGGTCTGTAATAATTAATTAGCTTGTAGGTTAATAATTTGTATATTTATTTGGTCCCTCCGAGCGAGGGCGAATCTGTAATAAGTGTGGGTGCGTGTGTGTGCATGTCTTCCAATCCCCACTTCTTTCTTCCCTTTTATTTACCCGCTTATGATGGTAGATTAGGGCATGTTTAAATTAGCATACCTTATGCTATGCATGCGTGCATCCATACACTTGTCTTGCATGCACCGGGCTCAGCGCATCATGCTAACTGCATTTGTACTTCAATTCTAAATTGAATACGTGCATCAATTGATTGCATTTCACATGACATGTTTAGATTAGCCGAGCCTACCCTAATTGCATCCTGTATGCGTTGCATTAGTCAATTTGACATGAACTAGGACCATGCATATCTGCTAACTAGTTTATTGTTTTGGCACGGAGTACGATGTAAGTATTTTCATGCTTTAGCATACCGTATGCCTGTGAGTGCTATCATGACAGCATGCTTACCATGTGGCTAGATGCTTATGTGAGATAAACTACCTGAATGCCTGTGGGTGAAGGCTGGATTGCCTGAGTTGGAACAACTCATTGATATCCGTCTTTTAGCCTACTTGCGAGTAGCAAATCCCAAAGCATTTTCTAAAACAAACGGATATGCAATATTGTTCCAAATTAAGCGATCTAGTCTATACTTGTTTGTTGTGTGCATAACATAGTAAATCTAGGCTAATAACTAGAATAAGAATACATAAACGTTTTCAAAAACGGATATCACGGTTAGTAGAGGCCGGTCTTGGGACCGGGCGAGAGGGGGTGCTCATAGCTGAACTTCCCCAATCGTACCCAAGCTCCCGAGCCGAGGCAACTTTGGTGATGACGGACACGTGGCCTTTGGCATCGAGTCAGGGTTTCCTAAATTTCCCATTTAAAAAAAAAAATATTTAGGTGGCAACTCTGTATCTGGCAAAGCAGTCCATGTTTGGCACTTCTTTTCAAAAATCTGTTTTCTCAAAACGATTTGCCAGATTTGGACTCTATGGTTCAAGATTAAGAACCGTGACAATTTGAGTCCGAACTGTAGTAAGCCCAATATGAACAGAACGGGGGCTCATCCCCCCGGGGCGTTCGGGGACGTCTACAGTTTCTGGCGACTCTGCTGGGGAGTTTAGAGAGCTTGACTCGAACTCGTGATATCCTGTTTTGATTTCATTTATGTGTCTCTTTGCATTGCATGTGCATTGGTGCGCCTAGGACACCGTGTTGGCCAGCTGCTATTCCTGAGCGGTTTGCCGGAGGCTTGACTTTGTCAAAGCATGCCATAAAGCTGACCGGTTGCGGGCTCTGCCAGTATGAGAACACAAACCCCGGTTTTACCGGGGCACCCTTTTTGACCATTCGACCTAGTTCATATTCAGAATCCATAGTGACCATTCCAAACTAGGACAGGTTGCTTACCCGATATAGGTTATTTGAAACCACTGTGTGCATAGTGAAACCCTAGCTGCTGACAAAATAGGATAGGGAAACCTTACCCCAACATAGGGGTGTTTTTGCTCTCTTTACTTGTTATGTGCTTTTAGAGTGTATCTCTGCAGGAACGCACATATCAGTTTGCAAAGTTTGAGTATCAGGCCCGAGGGCACCAATGTCAGTATTTGATAGAATCAGTTATATCTGAGGGTATCCGATTCAGTGTTTTGGACAGTGATTTCTGGGGGACAGTGATCAGTAGTAGAGTACAGTTGTTCGGCATGCACCTGTGTTTGATCCGTTTGGGCTAAAATGCTGCTTGTTTTTCCTTTCAGTTCAGAGAGTTCCAGAATAGTCAGTGTTCCCCCTTGCCGAGGCAGGACTTATGATGACGCAGAATTCGGAAGAGATCGTGGTTATGACAGCTGCATTGGATCAAGGGATCACTCTGCAAAGTGAGACCAATGTCGATGTGCCAGCATCCACCCAGATCGCCGGTTGCGCACCCGGTCTAGGACCCCCCCAGCTATATCAGGCTCGCGAGCCCACCACATTCGCGTTAATGGGGATGATAGGTGATCTCCAAAGGTCCGTGGCAGGATCTCGCTTATGGGATGTCAGCTTCGCCACCAGCCGCACCATATGCCGGGAGTTTTGTACCCCAGGAGCCCCCGCTGTTGGGACGGATTATGATTGAACTTAGCCAGCCGGAGATGGCCTCCAGCTATGGCAACGACATACCAACCCAAATCCTAGATCAGGCTGAGGCCAGAGACAAAGGCAAAATGAAGGCAGATGCCGATCCTATCGAACAACTGCTGTGGGCAGTCGACGCTTTGAAAGCCGGCGGGATGAATAAGCAACAGCTATCTGCAGTTATGGCAAAAGCTGTGGAGGACGCTTTCCCCGCTCCACCTAAGGGTAGTTCAAGTCAGTCAGAAAGTCGGCATAGGCCCCGTCATGCCAGAACAGTTCTTCCCGCTCCCAACCCTGTATCCAGGAAGGATCAGAAACCCAAGACCACGCCTGCCGACCCGTTTGCTAGTGTATCTAGCAAGAATACTCAACCTTCGAAGTACTTGCCCCGAGGGCGCAGGGTCTTCCATGCTCTCTACATGCCATTGTCCAAGGCACTTCAGATCCTTGCCGAGAGGGGACACCTTAAGCCCTTGGAGCCTCGGCCTCTCCCGAAAAGCCTCCCTGTTACTCATGACCCTGCTCAGTACTGCGCGTACCACCAGCAAACAGGCCATGCTACCAACAATTTTTTCCGCCTCCATCATGAGGTGCAAGATTTGATTGAGCAACGAGGTTATCCTCCCACCCACCTCAGCCAAGTCCGTTACTACCCAGCTATTAGATTTTGAGGATGCAGATACTGTAAGTATGTGATCAGGGTTGCACCACTTGTGAGCGGCACCCAGTGTTTTTGATATGGCGTCTGGCACGCATTTTTGAGCATCTGCGAATGCTAGTTTTGCAAATTTGGCTTGAGTGTCGAGTCAGTCTTTAGTTTTATTTTGAGTCTGTCTCATTGTCTTGAGTCAGTCCTTTTTGCTCACGGGTCTGTCTTGTTATAGCGAGTCAGTCCCCTTTGTATAGAATGTCAGATGATTTCAGGGTTGTTGCCTCGAACACTGTTTTGTAATTATCCTTTTGTTTTTCCTTTTGAGTCTGTCTTGGTTAAGGAACCAGTCACAATCAGGGAATTTGAATGAAACAGCTGCGGCTATCACGTTTCTGTACTTGTTGGTGTTTAAGCTAGTTGTGCCAGAGGATGTGAATGGAACGACAGTACATTTTACCTACTCTCTTGTGCCTTGAACATCGTTGTAATGACCTAAGCTTTTCAAAAAATCCTTTTCGAACACTGCGGTGATAAAAACGAAGAGGAAGCAATTCCTCGGGTTTTGTAAAACTTTGATCATTTTTTTTGAGAGAACGAGAGGCATGCTAAACCTTTTTATAATCATGCCTGTTAGCGTGAGTACTGAGAAGGATCCTGATTTGATCCAGACTCGTTCCACACTATCTTCAGCGCGAGCGATTTGTCGCTTTCTTAAAAACTTTCAAAAAAAAAAAATGTTTTGCGCGGTCCTGTGAAGACTTGTGTGGAATTGCTCTTGAGATTGTGCAGCCCAGGATCGCTCTCAGCCTCGAGAGTCAATCTATCTGTTGTGAACCTGGAATCCATTCAAAACGTTCAACAGTTAACTGCCATGTAAGGCCTGTATGGCCCGATTCGAAGCAACCCTCGAGCAAGAGGCACCAAAATTAGATCGAGAAGGTCAGGTCTCACTGGAAAAGGCTCGTGAAGCAACCGTGATGGATCCTTCTGCAAATCAGTACGACATCCATTCTCCTGTACTCAGATAACTTCAGGATCTCAAAACCATTTGGCATGGACTATGCTACACTTTTACCCTTTGAGAGGCTCGCTGGGCTGAAAACCCGGAAGGGACAACCCAGGCAAAAGTTAGAGCAAGAAAAGAAAAGAATAAATAAAAAAAAATAAAATCAAAGAAAAGAACAAATGAAACAAAAGAAGGAAATAAAAAATTAAAAAAAAAGAAGAAAAAGAACAAAGCTCGCAAGGTCGAAAACCCGCAACGGGCGCCTTGGCAAAAGTTAGAGCCAGAAAAGTGAAGGTTAATACCCGAGTGTACCTTAACCGGAACTACGTAAGGCTTGATTCCCATGTTTGGGATACGTAGGCAACTTCGTCTTGAAGTCCAGCCCCCAACGCTTTCACAGCGCCCCAGTCCATATAATGGTTTTCATCATCCTTGCTTCCTCTGCATCCGACCATTCGGTTGTAACAACCGGAACTACGTAAGGCTTGATTCCTATGTGTGGGATACGTAGGCAACTTCATCCTGAAGTCCAGCCACCATTGCTCTTACAGTGACTGTGTCCATATATTGGTTCAGACCGTCGTCTTCGGAGTGCAGTCGTCATTGATAAAAGTAGTTTACAGCATGCTACGACACCATCCAGACAAGGGGCAACTTTACTGTTGCCGCAAAGTTACCATCCAAACTAGGGGCAACTTTTCGTTGCCATGTACCTCCTTTAAGCAAGGGGCAATTTTCCATTGCCTCCGATCCGAGGTTGCGCGTCTTGAGGGTAAGTTCCGTGCTTGTCGAGCATTAATTGTTTGCAAAAATAGTTTTTGAAAATTTTTACTGAGGTTGACTATTTTCTCAAAAACTATTTCATTTTCCAAAAACTGGACCATTTTCTTGGAACCCAAAAAGGAAAATTTTCAATGCTCATAGCCTGACTTGCATGATTTTCAATTCAAAAATCAGGACAAGTATGTTAATCCAACTCTCATTTTGGTCAAAACTGTTTTAGGAAGAAAACAAAAAAAAAAAAATGGTCAAAGTGACGAACTAGGGGCACAATTGAGTCAGGTGTGCTGTCTTTTCCCCGCCGTCAACATACTTGCCAGAAAGGCACTCTATCCGCCAGAAGAAATAGCCGTGGGCTAAAGGTGTTGGGCATGAACCCGCAATTCCCTATTCATTCATCAATCACCCTGGGGAGGGATAAAAAAATGAGAGAATAAAGAATAGAGAGGTGTAAGCGGAAAGAGAAGTGAGCAAGAGGGTTTTGTGAGAAAAACCGAGCCTGGGGGCCGAGCGATGTGAGAATCACAAATCAGAAAAGGGTGGGAATATACCTAGAGGAACTAGTTCCTCGAGATCTGAGGTCTTTTATTTTTATAAACACGTCGTGTGTCGTGTCTTTTGTCATGTTTACCTCAACTTTCGTCTTGAGTCTTTTCCGAGCGTGCCTCGTTGTGTCCAGGCCGCTCACCTTTTGTTTGAGTCTTTCCCGCTGTGTTCGGTTTTAGGCTCGATACCCCTGGTTGTAGAACCCCTCTTCAAAAGTTGAAATCGTTTATGCTCAGAGGGCTGTGCCATTCTCTACATTGTATGCGAAACAAAAGAAGAAAAGGGAAAATTTTGGGAATCCGAGTGTGTTTCAACTGCAACCGTTTCAGCTTTCGTAGTCCGTCTTGTCAGATTGGGGCTGTTTGTTCAGGGTTTGCTATGTGTAGAATGAACCAAATACTATGTTATGGGCTATATGCAAATTAGTCCCCAGTGGAGTAAGGGCTGTGTGTTCAAAATCAGGCAGTAGGTTGCTTGGGTTGTTTTGCTGCTGGGTGGTTAGTTATCTGATTATTACAGTGCAAGTGTTCAATTTTCAGACAACAGATCAATTTCATTTACATTGAGATGTAATATGATATGATGTAATGCGATACAGTGCATAAGATACACAAATGTAACAACTTTTAGACAAAAAGTTTGTTTTCATTTCATAATCTTTTCAAGTACATAAGTTTTGGAAACAAAATCTGCCTACGGCAAGTACAAAGTACCCTAACTACTAACAAAAAGGGGAAAGTGCAGAAAACAACGGAACAAACAAAAGAAGAAAAACTGCAGAAATCTGTATCGAATGTCAAAAATGACTCCGGGGCTATCAGTCTGTCCTAGTCCTCTTCCTGGACAAAGGTCTAGGAGCATCAGTCAGTCGGCACCATCATCTGAACTTGAGTCTGAACCATCTCCGGTCTCCTCCTCAGATGATGCCGCCTCTGCCTCTGCATCTGCCTTGGACTCGGACTCATCATCCTCATCATTAGGAATGGGTGCCCGAGAGCTACTCCCGACTATGAGCACGCCCTGCCCTTGGTACGAGGATGTATAGTATCTCCTCGCCCTCCTCGAGCAGAAATAGAGGGCCCAGCTGGAGCACCACCCACCGGAGGGATCTGGAAAGGAGTCTGAAAAGCATAGAAGGCAAATGCATCAGTATACTGTGAGCAGTGAATCAGTGCAGAATACAGTGTATGAGTACAGTCTGTGAGTGCCGTGAACCGTGAATCAGTGCAGAATACAGTGTATGAGTATAGTCTTTTAGTGCCGTGAGCAGTGAATCAGTGTAGAATACAGTGTATGGGTACAGTCTGTGAGTGTCGTGAGCAGTTTATCAGTACAGAATGTAGTATGTGAGTACAGTATGTGAATATAGTGTATGAATACTGTGAGCAGTTATCAGGTGTTGTGTTGTCTATCAAATTATGTGAAGCAGTTTATGTATGGTTTGAGACTGCGGTCAGAGGAACATACCAGAATGCTGTAAAGGGGCAAGAGGTCGAAGGTCCGCTGTAGCATCCCCATTATGGAGGCATTCATCTCCAATGACTGCCGGGTGTACTCGGAGGAAGCCTACAAAAAATATCAGATACATCAATATTCTGCGGAATATCAAAATAAACTGAAATGAAATAACAAGTACAAGATGAAAAATGAAGTAATACATACCAGAGGCAAGTCAGGGACACCGACCAACTCGTGATCAGCCGACGAAGGAGCAAAGGGGATCTGGTAAATCGCCCCATCCTGCCCTCTGAAAGTCAGTGAAGCGGGCAGAGCAGGCCAACCGGTCCCCCGCCCTCTCTGAACTCCGCCTCTACCACGGACTCGAGCTCTCCTCGACGCTCTCGCTCCAGCTGCCGGCACTGCTGGCCTCGCCCCTTCAGCTCGGCGATCACCGCCCAAGGGTCGCATGATGTAGGTCCGGACATACTCAGCGTAGTCGCCCTTGTCTCTGTGACGCTTCGCGCCCCAGCCAGCAGTATACTCTCTCAAGTGCTCGAGAGAAAGCCTCTCTGTATGCCTCATATGTGAAGGAGGCGGACCCGGAACTATCTACTCCGGTAAACCCAGGGTCCGACGCAAGAAGCGCTCCCCCAGGTACCAGGCCCGACAGACCGGGCCCTCTAACAGAATCCGGAGGTGGGCAATCTTCTCAGCACTCTCATAATGGTCCCTCACCATGGCCGGCAACGGGACCCAAGGTTGCTAGGTTATCTGCGGATACAAATGTAGTTTGTTACCCATCTGTCATCGAAAATACAGTGCTAAAGCGAAGCTTAAACAAACTCTAAAGTTGAACATATGTCCGCAGCGGTGATGGTGTCGAAGTAGCGGCGGAAGAAGATAAAAGACTCCTGGGGTCTCTACACACACCGCACGTCAAAACGATGAGAAAATGGGACGTCGAGCGGGATCTCCACATCGGGTACTGGGGCAAGCCTGGGAAAGTAGGCATAGACCCACAACTACAGAAAAGATATCAGTATGATTATCAGATAAAGCAGAATACAGAATAAAGCAAAAATGGCAGAGCCGTGTGTTGTGTAGTGTATTGTGCAGAGTATACAGTGTGTGTAGGGTACAGTCAGTGTAAAGCAAAGTATATGTGTGTGCCGCGTGTGCAGTATATAGTCAGTGAGAGATAGATCGTGCAGTGTACAGAATACAGAAAATGTAAAGCAAAACGCAGAAATGTAAAAGGGGAAGAAGATGTACCTCCCAAGCTCGCCAGTATCCGCCAAGGAGCTGTCCGCTGAGGCGGGAAGAAGAGCTCATGTAACCATACAAAGTGGCCAAGCCTGCACCACCCCAGTCGTAGCGGTGGATCCGCCTGACATCTACCAGTGCGCTCAACCGGCATAGAGGCACGGTGTTCGCTCGGTCGGCGAATAGGGTCATCCCAAGCAAAAACATGATGAAGCCCCGCGCATACTGATCTACCTCCTCTGGGGTCATCTGCGCCTCCTCCTCCAAGGCTCGCTGAGTCCGGAATTGAGTCTCGAACCACGAATATCTGACAAACCCTGCTCGAGCAAGGGGAGGCTGAGCGCCGAGCAGGTACAGCTGGGCGGCGTCCCACTCACCCATATCAGTGTCGAAGGGAATCGGATCCCCCCTACCCCGATGCCAGTAAGCATCGAGAAGTCATAAGGGGTCATCGTCATGTCCCCTACGATGGAGAAGTGGAAGGAGTTGGTGGTATCCCACCACCTCTCCACTAAAGCAGCGAGCAAGGGCCTGCAGGTAGTAAGCTGGGAGAGCCCCCTGCAAAAGATGCCGAAACCCTGCCTCGTCGACGATCTGGAGAACCGCGTCTGGCAACTCTGCATACTAGTCTCAGGCAACGACGTTCCCATACCCGCGGATGGTATGGGAGTCCCCCTGTAATAAAAAACAATAATTGCGAAGCAATATTCAAGATACTGTTTTAAGAAGCATATAGATATAGTGTGTATGCGCGCATTCTCAAATAAAAAGCCGGCATTGGGTGTCAGTGTGCTAGCAGGGAACTACAGCATATGATATGTCAGTGTGTTGAGTGGGTCAGGGCAGATACGGCATGTATGCACGTTTTTCCGAAATCGAACAGATACCGGGTGTCGGTGCGCCCACAGTGAAGTGCAGTATGTGTTGTGTCAGTGTGTTTGAGCAATTCAGGGCTAGTGCAAGTGTGTGTGCGCGTGTCAGATTCAAGCAGTTATCAGTTGCAAGTGTGTTCACAATCAACTATAGTGTACAGTGCATCAGTGCATTCGTACTAAGCAAGTAAAGAACAAATCAACAATAGCAGTTTAAGTATTCTACATTGCGAAAAAATTGAAACCGGGGGAAGAATGTACCTCAGAGGCACCGTGCGACAAGTGTGACTCGGGCTCACGAAGTAGTAGCTCGGGTGCTACGCCCCTCTCAAAGCTCCGGAACTGGCGTAGCCCATCGGGAGCATCACGTGAACCGCAGGCCTGTAGGTCTCCGGATCGAATGGCCGGATGCGGAGTGGCAAAGGCTCGGCCTCGGGGCCCATCTCAAGCTCTGGAGGAGCCCCACTCTCTGGAAGATCATCTGCCATCTCGAAGAGAATGTGAAAATGGCCGGAAGAGGGAAAAATGGGTGAGAATACGAAGAGTCAACAAAAAGTCAACCCCGAGAGGGTCGGAAATGGCCGAAAAAGCCGAGGTGAGGAAAGTCACGGGTATCGAGAAAAACTCAAGGGAAACAAGCCCCGAGTAGCGAAAATCAAGAAAGAAACATCGAAATGAAATTTCAATCGGTTCAAAACGTTCGAAACACAAGGGCGAACACGGATCGAACAACGAAATCGAGGTTAAAACGCAAGAAAACGAGGAAATCGAAGGACGAAAACACTCTAGGGATGGAGAGAAAGGATTTTCGAGCATACACAAGTGAAGAAAATAGGGTTACAAACCCTATTTTAAAAGAGCCGTAGCAAAATGTCAAGACTGTCCCGAACAGGAGTTCTTTGCCGGTCGGCCATACTCTTTGCCGGTCGGCAGTTTTTTGTGCCGATTAGATTATATGATGGCCGGTGGACGGCCGGTGATGCATTATGATGGCCGGTGGACAGCCGGTGGTCTCCCACAGTGGTTTTTAAGCCTCCTACACCTTTCCTTGGGTTATATGAGTGGTCCAGAGCCTTCATTTCTTAAAACAGTGCAAAACAATGCCTCTCCGACGCTCGACCGGCCTCTGTTTTGGCCTTGGATCGTGTCCCCTGCGCGTGGCACTCGAATTCGTGCGGGGTGTATCCTTCTTCTATCCTTTTGGCTTTTACAACACTCAAAAGTTGCCCCATGTGCATCGCATTTCAATCGCACTGTTTTGTGCATCGCATTTCAATCGCACTGTTTTGTGCATCGAATTACAATCGCATTGCAATCGCACTATTTTGTGCATCGCATTTCAATCGCACTGTTTTGCGCATCGCATTTCAATCGCACTATTTTGTGCATCGTATTCCAATCGCACAGTCTTGTGCACCATATCTCAATTCATGTATTGCCCCAAAACCGGTCCGGCAGGGACCTGAAAACACGCCTACGGTCCTGGCGGGACCAAAAACACGCGCGGTCCGGCAAGACCATAAACCCGTCCATTTGCATTGTCATGCATCTAAAGCCGCGCGTCGCCGCGCGTCAAATTTTCATGCATTATCATGCATTTCAAGTAAACTTGCGTTTTCGCTGCACTCCAACATCATGCATCATTTGCATTCCAAAACAACGAACAAAAAACATGCATTGTCATGCATACATTTTGCATCTCGGTCTAGGAGACCTTAAATCCTTCGAAGGTGCAAAACCTTTATTGTTACGCATGTCCGCATGCGTTGTAGTACACATCATCCCTTGCATCGTTTTGCATGACTACACGCGTTGTAACGCGCACAATTTGCATCGTCATGCACTTTTCCCGCGTCACGGTCTGGGAGACCTTAAATCTTTGGGAGGTGCAAGACCTTCGGTCGCATTGTCGTGCATGCCATTGCATTTGGCATACATTTCATCGCACTGTCTTGTGCATTGCATCTCAAAAGCCACGCATTGTCGCGCATTTCGAAATCATGCATCGTCATGCATCTCAAAAACCGCGCATTGTCACGCATTTCGAAATTGTACATCTCCATGCATCCTCATGCATCGCGCATCGTCATGCATCTCATAGCCGCGCGTCATCGCGCACTAGGAAGATCATGCATTGTCATTTAAGCGACTTGCGTTGTCGCGCATTCCATGCATCATGCATTTCAAAAAACAAACAAAAAATATATAGCTGCATTGTCATGCGTCATCGTAGATACATGCATTGTAAATACATGTATTGTAAACACTGCATTGTCATGCATCATTGAATGTAGTGCATATTTGTATATATTGCATAATAGCTTGCATGCATCCATTGCATCCTCTCCGCCTATGGCTCGTGCCTTTCCATTTCGAGCTTGGTTTGATATGTGCCCCTACTCTTCACGTCAAAACATAGTTCAGTAGACCGTACTATGTTAGACATGGCTTGTTTGTGTACATGCCTTTCCTAGGCAAGATTTGGTTCCGGCACGCGTGCCACATCCATAGTATCCATTAATATTGCATCCCTTCCATTGCATGCATTCATCGCATCCCTTCCATCTATGGCTTGCGCCTTTCCATGTTGAGCTTGGTCTGGTATGTGCCCTTACTTTTCACGTTAAAGCATAGTTCTGCATGTGTACGTGCCTATTCCACGCTGGTATGTTGGTTTGAGGGTTGCGGCACCTTTTCTGTGTTAGACATGGCTTGTTTGTGTACATGCCTTTCCTAGGCAAGATTTGGTTTGGCCTGCATGCGATATCCATTGTATCCATTTCCATTGCATTGTAGTTTGCATGCATCCATTGCATCACCTTCCATCTATGGCTTGCGCCTTTCCATGTTGAGCTTGGCCTGGTATGTGCCCATATTTTTCACGTCGAAGCATAGTTCAGTAGACCGTTCTATGTTAGCCGCGGCTTGTATGTGTACATGCCTTCCCTAGGCAAGATTTGGTTTGGCCTGCGTGCCATATCCATAGTATCCATACCCATTGCATTGTAGTTTGCATGCATTCATTACATCACCTTTCGCCTATGGCTTGCGCCTTTCCATGTTGAGCTTGGTCTGGTATGTGCCCATACTTCTCGTGTCAAAGCATAGTTCAGTAGACCATTCTATGTTAGCCATGGCTTGTTTACGTACATGTCCTTTCCTAGGCAAGATTTGGTTTGGTTGCATGCCATATCCATTGTAGATATTACATTGTAGTATAATTTTTGCATCCGGCATTAGGATCATTGTCCTTTCCCCAGTGGGTTGTTTCCCCACTTATGTCATTCCACCCAGTACTCGTTCTTGTGTTCGTCTACATTACTCATAGTTCAGTTGATCGTTCTATGGTAGACGGACTTGTTACCTCCATCAATCTATTTGACATTTGTGTTGTTTTGAACCGCTCATGATCGGATCATGATTCATTTGCTTTGCATATAGTTTGCATTTTCATTTGCATTATTCATACATTGTTTTGTATATATTGCATATCATTTTGCATTCATTCTTGCATTGTCATGCATATTGCTAACAATATCATACCTGTTAAGTTGTTTTCTTTACAGGCACGATATTGTATGTACGGTTCATTTACCGCTGGTGGAACCAGACGAACCCCACAGGTATTGTATCCTCCGAGTGAGACATCTTGAGAATTGCATGATTCTCTTACATCCTTTCTGCATTGTAGTGTAGTTTGGTATATGCTAGCTTAAAACTGTTGCATGTGTACTTCGTTACAGCTTTTCTTTGCATGCTCATAAGTTATGCTCGGCTTCGTGCATTGTCTTCCATTTTGCCCCTACCTTCGGGTGCATACCTTATTTGTCTTGCATGTTTGTCTTAGTCTTCGGCCTTGTCAAAAATGGGTCGTCTCTGGGCTTTGACATTCACTCCCGTCATTGTTATGACTTTCAAGTTCTGTCAAAGAGGGGCAACTGTAGACACCCCAATTTTGATCGTCCTCAAGACTTGGACGTCACCGTTTGAACACCCGGTGATTATCCATGTTTGTGTTCGTTTGGAGTTCCCGGAGGTCTCGGCTACGCGCCTTGCCTCAGGATCTCCGAACTCGACCGTTTAGTGTCTGGTTTTGCACCAAACACTTGTGTTTTTCTTTGGAAGGGCAGGGAATGCCTTGTGAGGCATCCCCACACATCACCGGCCGTGGCTAGAGGCCACCGGCTAGGGTTTTATGCCATCGGCAATGCATGTTGCCGGTCGGCATTCTTTGTTGCCGGTCGGTAGTAAATTTTGTCAAAATGACATCTTTGGCCGGCCGACTACTGTGCATCTGCTTTTGCAGATATTTTAGCACAGCTGTCTTGCATTTGCTTCCCCTCCATACACGTGTATGGAGGGATGGCCCTCTTGTTAGCTTACCTTGTAAGCTTTACAAGATTGGCTCCTCTATAAGAGGAGGCCCTCTCTCCCTTGTTCTAGGGTTAGAAAAGTTGGAGTAGAGAGTGAGAGGACTCTGGTTTTAGGGTTTAAGTTAGTATATCTAACCTATATCTATATCTCTTCCTCTCTTGCCATTGTGTGTGTTTTAGGCTTAGTTTTGTGCACAAACACCTACCATCACACCATCCTCTTGGAACTGAGGTCCTTGAGGCTCGTTTTGGAGCTTTGGAGCTGGTTTGAGCTCAAGGAAGGGGCTGGTCCACTACCTTTGAAGAAGGACTACAAGGGTAACAATCTTACCCCTTTTTTTCCTTTTTTTTGCATTGTACTTTTGCCTATCCTAGAACTATTTTTGAGCTTAGTGTATAATACAAAAAAGTTCTGTTTTTGGGCCCTCTAAATAGTTTGTTTAGAGTGTTTTTTGGTTTGGAGGTGTTTGGCCCCTCTTAAGCATTGAGAGGCCCCTTTTTGTGCTATTTTGAGTGAGCTTCGGGACTGTGGTGTTTGGGCCTCCTCACCACTGAAATCTTGTGGGATTTCAGTGGTAAGAATGGTACCTTGAAATCCCAAGAAGGAGAAGGTCACCCCCTCTCCTTGTTGTCCTTAAAAAGGGCACTTTTTGGCCTCTTGAGGGAGCATCATGTTTGAGTGTTTGTTGATCATGCCATAGCTGCTTTTTATGCTTATTATGCCATGATATAACATTGTTGTGTGTTGGTTTTGGTACACCATGTTAGTTTAACATACCTACCTTGTAATGCCATGATTTGCCTCAATACATGCATAGCATTTAGACTATCATGCTTTTGTGTTTTGGCCAAGCTTTGTGAAGTTTATTTGCATGATTTGGTGTGCTAAGGGACTGTTTTAAGTCGTTGGAGTCATTCATGCCTTGCTTTGTATAGCCACCATGCAATACCTCTTATATGCCTTAAGCTTTAACCCCTCTAGCATGCCTTACTTGCATGACTTGTTTGGTTGGGCACCTTTTCTAGCATGTTTCTAGTGTCTAACATGTTGGTTATATGTCCATGTTTGTGCCTTTTAAGTGTGCTTAAAAGTTGCTTTAATATGCCTAAATGTTGGACCATAAGTGCATGCATGTTTGCATGTCATTTTGCCTTCATTGTTGAGCTCATTGGCCACTGTTTTAGGCCTATTTAGAGCTGCCTAAATCATGTTTAAGTCCATCCCTTCGTTGGTTGCATATGCTCCTTGTGTGTTGTATCATATTGGTAAGTTGTTGCATGTTAGAACTTGCATGATTGAATGAAGTCACATGCTTGTTTGCATGTTTGGACATCCATATTGCATCTTGCATGCTTGTTGGTTAACATTGATGTTTCATGTCTTGTATGCTTGTTAGCTTGTATGCTTATTTGCATTGCCAAGGTTGCATACTAGTTAACATGCCTAGGTTGCATTCCATCTAGCATGCATGCCTTGTCCCTTGATCAAGTGATAGGGAGTGGGCCTTTGTTTGTTTGGTTTGCATTGCATTTGAAATGGAAATGCACACTTGATTCTTGGGCCATCACGCATTGAAATGCGCGATTGATGGTCCTGAGAACCAAGGATCATGTCCCTTTGAGTCACACACATGATAAGGGGCTTAGTTGGTGCATACATGGCTTGAATTGTATTGCCATGCAAGGCTCTGTCCTCTGCTGCTGTAAGTTGCAGGTTCAGTAGGCATTTTTGGCCGACCGGCAACACATAGTGCCGACCGGCTGTCCATCAGTGGCCGATAATTCAATCAGCAGCCGATGATTATATTTGGCGGCCGGTGGAAATCCTCTTCAGCCGGTGGTGATTCCTAGTGTTCAGAGAAGCAATTATGAGACTTTGGCATGTCTTCAGAGAGGCAGAGCAGGGAAAACAGAGGCAGTCTATGCATGACAGTGCACTTTCGAGCAAGACCGAGCATGCATTGCATTGGACCCGCTTCCTGAGGGCTTTATTGCTTTCATTAGCTTAGTTAATTTGTGAATTAATTAAGTGGTCTGTAATAATTAATTAGTTTGTAGGTTAATTAATTTGTATATTTATTCGGTCCCTCCGTGCGAGGACGAATCTGTAATAAGTGTGGGTGTATGTGTGTGCATGTCTTCCAATCCCGACTTCTTTCTTCCCTTTTATTTACCCGCTTATGATGGTAGATTAGGGCATGTTTAAATTAGCATACCTTATGCTACGCATGCGTGCATCCATACACTTGTCTTGCATGCACCGGGCTCGGCGCATCATGCTAACTGCATTTGTACTTCAATTCCAAATTGAATACGTGCATCAATTGATTGCATTTCACATGACATGTTTAGGTTAGCCGAGCCTACCCTAATTGCATCCTGTATGCATTGCATTAGTCAATTTGACATGAACTAGGACCATGCATATCTGCTAACTAGTTTATTGTTTTGGCATGGAGTACGATGTAAGTATTTTCATGTTTTAGCATACCGCATGCCTGTGAGTGCTATCATGACAGCATGCTTACCATGTGGCTAGATGCTTATGTGAGATAAACTGCCTGAATGCGTGTGGGTGAAGGCTGGATTGCCTGAGTTAGGAACAACTCATTGAGATCCGTCTTTTAGCCTACTTGCGAGTAGCAAATCCCAAAGCATTTTCTAAAACAAACGGATATGCAATATTGTTCCAAATTAAGCGATCTAGTCTATACTTGTTTGCTGTGCGCATAACATAGTAAATCTAGGCTAATAACTGGAATAAGAATACATAAACGTTTTCAAAAACGGATATCACGGTTAGTAGAGGCCGGTCTTGGGACCGGGCGAGAGGGGGTGCTCATAGCTGACCTTCCCCAATCGTACCCAAGCTCCCGAGCCGAGGCAACTTTGGTGATGACGGACACGTGGCCTTTGGCACCGAGTCAGGGTTTCCTAAATTTGCCATTTTAAAAAAAAAACATTTAGGTGGCGACTCTGTATCTGGCAAAGCAGTTCATGTTTGGCACTTCTTTTCAAAAATCTGTTTTCTCAAAACGATTTGTCAGATTTGGACTCTTTGGTTCAAGATTAAGAATCGTGACAATTTGAGTCCGAACTGTAGTAAGCCCAATATTCAAGAGCGCCCTTCGTGGATATCACGATTAGCCCAACGAAGTCTTTGAATTCGGAGCCGCATCGGCGCATGACGCCTTTGTGCGGATAAAGCCTCTGGATTTGGAGTGCCTTTCGTGGATATCACGATTGGCCCGACTAAGTCTCTAAATTCGGCGCCCTATCGACGCATGACACATTTGGGCCGATAAAGCCTCCAAATTCGGAGCGCCCTTCGTGGATATCATGATTAGCCCAACTAAGTCTCTGAATTCGGAGCCCCATCGACGCATGATGCCTTTGGACCGATGAAGCTTCCGAATTCGGAGAGCCCTTCTTGGATATCACAATTGGCCAAACTGTCTCCGAAATCAGAGCCCTATCGGCACATGACGCCTTGGGGCCGATAACGCCTTCAGATTCGGAACGCCTTTCGGGGATATCACGATTGGCCAAGCTGTCTTCGAATTCGAAGCCCCATCGGTGCATGACGTCTTCGAGCCGATAAATTCTTCGGATTCGGAGTCCCCTTCATGGATATCACAATTGGCTAAACTAAGTCTACGAATTCGGAGCCCCATTGGCACATAACGTCGTTGGGCCGATAAAGCCTCAGGATGTAGAATGCCGTTCGTGGATATCACGATTGGGCCAGGCCTCCGAATTCGAAGCCCCATTGGCGCATGACGCCTTGGGGCCGATAAAGCCTCCAGAGTCGGAGCGCCCTTCATGGATATCATGATTGGCACAACTATGTCTCCGAATTCGGAGCCCCCTCGACGCATGACATCTTTGGGCCTATAAAGCCTCCGGATTCGGAGCGCACTTCGTGGATATCATAGTTGGCCAAACTGTCTCCGAATTCATAGCCCCATCGGCGCAAGACTTTTTTGGGCCGATAGAGCCTCCGGATTCGGAGCACCCTTCGTGGATATCACGATTGGCCCAACTAAGTCTCCGAATTCGGAGCCCTATCGGCGCATGACGCCTTTGGGCCGATAAAGCCTCCGGATTCAGAGCGCCCTTCGTGGATATCACGATTAGCCTAACAAAGTCTTTGAATTCAGAGCCCCATCGGCGCATGACGCCTTTGTGCGGATCAAGCCTTTGGATTCGGAGCGCCTTTCGTGGATATCACGATTGGCCTGACTAAGTCTCCGAATTCGGAGCCCCATCGGTGCATGACAACTTTGGGCCGATAAAGCCTCCAAATTCAGAGTGTCCTTCATGGATATCATGATTGGCCAAACTAAGTCTCCAAATTCGGAGCCCCATTGGCGCATGATGTCTTTGGGTCGATAAATCCTTCGGATTCGGAGTGCCCTTCGTGGATATCATGATTGGCCCAACTAAGTCTCCGAATTCGGAGCCCCATCGACACACGATGCCTTTGGGCTGAAAAAGCCTCCGGATGCAGAGCGTCCTTCGTGGATATCACGATTGGCCCCACTAAGTCTCTGAATTCGGAGCCCCATCGGCCCATAACGCCTTTGGGCCGATAAAGCCTTCGGATTCGAAGCGCCCTTCGTCGATATCACGATTGGTAAAGTTGTCTCCGAATTCGAAGCCCCATCGGCGCATGACGTCTTTTGGTCGATAAATTCTTTGGATTCGAAGCCCCCTTCTTGGATATCACGATTGGCTAGACTAAGTCTACGAATTCAGAGCCCCATCGGCACATGATGCCTTTGGGCCGATAAAGGCTTCGGATTCAGAGTGCCGTTCGTGGATATCAGGATTGGGCGAAGCCTCCGAACGGAGCCCCATTGGCGCATAACGCCTTGGGGCCGATAAAGCCTCCGAATTCGGAACACCCTTCGTAGATATCACGATTGGCCCAACTATGTCTCCGAATTCGGAGTCCCCTCGGCGCATGACATCTTTGGGCCGATAAAGCCTCTGGATTCGTAGCGCCCTTCGTAGATATCACGATTGGCCAAACTATCTCCGAATTCAGAGCCCCATCGGTGCATGACGTCTTTGGGTCGATAAAGCCTCCAGATTCGAAGCGCACTTCATGGATATCACGATTGGCCCAACTAAGTCTCCGAATTTAGAGCCCTATCGGCACATGACGCCTTTGGGCCGATAAAACCTCTGGATTCGGAGCGCCCTTTGTGGATATGACGATTAGCGCAACTAAGTCTCCGAATTTGGAGCCCCATTGGTGCATGACGTCTTTGGGCGATAAAGCCTCCGGATTCAGAGCGCCCTTCGTGGATATCATGATTAGCCGGACTAAGTCTCTGAATTTCGAGCCCCATCATCTCATGACCCCTTTGGGCCGATAAAGCCTCCGGATTCGGAGCGCCCTTCGTGCATATCACAATTGGCCCAAGTCTCCGAATTCGGAGCCCCATCGGCGCATGACGCCTTTTGGCCGATAAAGCCTCCAGATTCGGAGCGCCCTTCATGGATATCACGATTGGACTAACTATGTCTCCAAATTCGGAGCCCCATCGGCGCATGACGTCTTTGGGCCGATAAAGCCTTCAAATTCGAAGCGCCCTTCGTGGATATCACGATTGGCCAAACTGTCTCCGAATTCACATCCCCATCGACGCATAACGCCTTTGGGCCGATAAAGCCTCCAGATTTGGAGTGCGTTTCGTGGATATCACGATTGGCCAAAGTAAGTCTCCAAATTCAGAGCCCCATAGTTGCATGACGTCTTTGGGCCAATAAAGCCTCCGGATTCGGAGCGCCCTTCGTGGATATCACGATTGGCCCAACTAAGTCTCCGAATTCGGAGCCTTATCGGCGCATGATGCCTTTGGGCCGATAAAGCCTCCGGATTCGGAGTGCCCTTCGTGGATATCACGATTGGTCCAGGTCTCCGAATTCGGAGCCCCATCGACACATGACGCCTTGGGGCTGATAAAGCCTCTAGATTCGGAGTGCCCTTCGTGGATTTCACAATTGGCCTAACTATGTCTTTGAATTCGAAGCCCCATCGGCGCAAGACGTCTTTAGGCCGATAAAGCCTCCGGATTCGGAACGCCCTTCATGGATATCCCCGATTGGACAAACTGTCTCCGAATTCAGAACCCCTTCGGCGCATGACGCCTTTAGGGCGCGTTTCGTAGATATCACGATTGGCCAAAGTAAGTCTCTGAATTCAGAGCCCCATAGACGCATGACGTCTTTGGGCCAATAAAGCGTCCGGATTCAGAGCGCCCTTCGTGGATATCACGATTGGCCTAAGTCTCCAAATTCGGAACCCCATCGGCACATGACGCCTTTGGGCCGATAAAGCCTTCGGATTCGGAGCACCCTTCGTGGATATCACAATTGGCCCAACTATGTCTCCGAATTCGGAGCCGCTTCGGTGCATGACGCCTTTGTACCGATAAAGCCTCCAGATTTGGAGCGCCCTTTGTGGATATCACGATTAGTGCGTGACACCGTATATACGTGAAATGGGGGAAGCCCTATAAACGAAGGCTGAGACATCAAACATTCAAAGTAAAATAAAACATGCCGTATAAACGCAGGTTGAAACATGTGAACGTTCAAAATAAACGTGTCCTTAGATCAGTCGATTGAAATGGAGTATACTAATACAATCAGAAAGTATGCCAACACTTGAAGACACTTGAAATAGAAAATGTACTATTATTCAATTAGCTAAAAATTACATAAATTTTGCATTACGATGCCCACAATGTCTACTTTTATACGGCGTCTCCTTCATCGTCACTCTTTTCGACTTCAAAGGCGGAAAAGGGAAAGTAATCACGGTGGTACAATGGCAATGCCGAATCAACACCCTTTGCTTGGAGAGCCTTCGCGGCTTGAAGTGCCTTGATCCAACCGTGCCTAAAGCCCCGGTTCTCGCATCAGCAGACCTCCTCTGCAAGTTTCTCTTTGGTTTTGTCGATCCTGACCTTTCGGCCCGCATGGAAGCCTTGTTCGTAACCGATGGTCCTCACATTTTCTATGGCAAACATGCTTGCGGTATCTCGGTCGGCAATGGCGTGACTTAACAGCCGTTGGGTCACTCTCTCCTCTACGACCGGGTTAGATTGATCCGTCGCACGTGGCTCGGTGGCTTGAGCCTTCCTAAACTCCCTAAGCTTACGCTCGGCCTTCTCCGCGTGAGCCTTCAAACTGCAGATTCGTTCGTCTTTCTTCTCTATTTCTCGTTGCGCGGCGCGCAGCCGCAAGACGACTTCATAAGCGGTGTACAGCCCCTTCACTGCACCATAGATGCTCTTCTCGAAATAATTCGAAATCTTGTCGTCTAACCATCGACTACTGGACTTCCGGTGAAAAGATTTGTCGAGCGAACTCGACTACTACACTTGGATTGTTAACAATGGAATCCGCCTCCGTCATTGGTTTATTCCTCATGAAAACCCCAAAACTCAACGGCCGCGGCATCGCGTCGGGCATGTCTCTCGATCGTAGTCGCGGGGAGCTTCCCCGTTGCTGTTTTTCTTTTCGGGGTGATCTGCTTCGACAACTTGGGAGCTAACATTTTTCCCGTTCCTTGGATGTTCTACCTCCCGTGCGTGTAGGCTCGCTGCTACGATTCATTGCACACTCTAGCTCAACCAATGTTGGTCCTTCTCCTCTGTTGTTGAAAAACAGTCTGTTTGACATTTGCACTTATCTCAAGCTAGTTTAAATTGAGTCTGAATAAGAATAAGTGGAATCATTGGTGCGAACTAACCCTATTTATTCTTAATATATACAACGCCTCGAGGCGACATCATTAATGCTAAACGCCAAAAGCCAGATGCCGATCGGATCATTCCATGAACTAGTCCTATTCGTCTTCTGCAGCTCATGCAACTGGCCGAGGCAAGGGCAGATTTATTAATCTGATCGGCCAAGTATCTAAATCCAATGCTGATCGATTTATGCCGCAGCCATTCCATGAACTAGCCCTATTCGGCTACTGAAGCTTATGCACTGGCGGGGGCAAGGACAGATTTATTAATATGGTTGGCCAAGTATGTAAACCCAATGTCGATCGATTTATGCCGCAACCATTCCATGAACTAGCCCTGTTCGGCTTCTGAAGCTCATGTAACTGGCTGGGGCAAGGGCAGATTTATTAATGTGATCGGCCAAGTATCTAAACCCAATGCCGATCGATTTATGCTGCAAACATTCCATGAACTAGTCCTATTCGGCTTCTAAAGCTCATGTAACTGGCTGGGGCAAGGGCAGATTTATTAATCTGATCGGCCAAGTACCTAAACCCAGTGCCGATCGATTTATGCAGTAGCCATTTAATGAACTAGTCCGATTCGGCTTCTAAAGCTCATGCAACTGGCTGGGGCAAGGGCAGATTTATTAATCTGATCGGCCAAGTATCTAAATCCAATGCCGATCGATTTATGCCGCAGCCATTCCATGAACTAGCCCTATTCGGCTACTGAAGCTCATGTACTGGCCGGGGCAAGGACAGATTTATTAATCTGATTGGCTAAGTATCTAAACCCAATGCCGATCGATTTATGCCGCAGCCATTCCATGAACTAGCCCTATTCGGCTACTGAAGCTCATGCACTGGCTGGGGCAAGGACAGATTTATTAATCTGATTGGCCAAGTATCTAAATCCAATGCCGATCGATTTATGCCGCAGCCATTCCATGAACTAGCCATATTCAGCTTCTGAAGCTCATGCAATTGGCTGGGGCAAGGGGAGATTTATTAATGTGATCGGCCAAGTATCTCAACCCAATGCCAATCGATTTATGCTGTAGCCATTCCATGAACTTGTCCTATTCGGCTTCTGAAGCTCATGTAACTTGCTAGGGCAAGGGCAGATTTATTAGTCTAATCGACCAAGTACCTAAACCTAATGCCGGTCGATTTATGCCGCAGCCATTCCACGAACTAGTCCTATTCGACTTCTGAAGCTCATGCATTGGCTAGGGCAAGGGCATATTTGTTAATCTGATCGGCCAAGTATCTAACCAAATGCCGATCGAATTATGCGGCAAGCATTTAATGAACTAGTCCTATTCGGCTTCTAAAGCTCATGCAACTGGTTGGGGCAAGGGCAGATTTATTAATCTGATCGGCCAAATATCTAAATCCAAAGCCGATCGATTTATACCACAGCTATTCCATGAACTAGCCCTATTCGGCTACTCAAGCTCATGCACTGGCTAGGGCAAGGACAGATTTATTAATCTGATTGGCCAAGTATCTAAACCCAATGCCGATCGATTTATGCCGCAGCCATTCCATGAACTAGCCCTGTTTGGCTTCTGAAGCTTATGCAACTGGCTGGGGCAAGGGCAGATTTATTAATGTGATCGGCCAAGTATCTAAACCCAATGCCGATCGATTTATGCTGTAGCCATTCCATGAACTAGTCCTATTCGGCTTCTGAAGCTCATGTAACTGGCTGGGGCAAGGGTAGATTTATTAATCTGATCGGCCAAGTACCTAAACCCAATGCCGATCGGTTTATGCCGCAGCCATTCCATGAACTAATCCTGTTCGGCTTCTGAAGTTCATGCACTGGCTAGGGCAAGGGCAGATTTACTAATCTGATCGGCCAAGTATCTAAACCAAATGCCGATCGAATTATGCCGCAGCCATTTAATGAACTAGTCCTATTCGGCTTCTGAAGCTCATGCACTGGTTGGGGTAAGGGCAGATTTATTAATCTGATCGGCCAAGTATCTAAACCGCAGCCATTCCATGAATTATGATACTTGGTATTGAAAACAAAATGTAGCCATTTTACAATTGAAAGCAATACCATTTATCAATAACAAAATTTAGCACAAATAAAGAGAAAATTTTCATTAGTAAATTGGGCACAAATTGTAGCCATTTTACATATGAAAACTACTAAACAAAAAGCTACAAGTTTTCATGAAAATGCCAAGCAAAAAACTATGACTGTAGCAATACATGAAAACTACTAAACGAAAAGTTGTAAAAATACATTCAAAATCCTAAAACAAAAACAAGTGTCGCCCAAGTTAGTCATCGGAGTCAGACTCCAGTGGCTCAACATCCACTTGCTTGTATGGAATCAGCATAGCCAATGTCACATCAGCAGCAGCAAGGGCTTTAAGCCAGCCATGTTTGAATCCCCGATTTTCAAATTTGGGGACTTCTTCTACATAGTCGGCCAAAGCATCACTTTTCCTGGCCTCGAATGCCTTGGAAGCCTCCGAGTCGGCTGCTTCCTTCGCCTTCTTTATTTCTTCCAACTCAGCCTCCAGTTTGGAGATCGCCTCTTGGGCCAACCTGAGCGCGTCTTCGCTCGCGTCCGCCCTCTTCTCGGCGGCCGATCTCAATTGATCCACGTTACGTGCTCTCTCCATCTCGGCCTCGGCCCTGGCGCTTTCCATTTCACCCTCGCCGTCTCAAAGTCCGCCCTGCTCCTTTGGCCCTCTACTTTTGTTTGTAACAACCAAGTCGTTTGACGGCGTCGTGCTAGTGACGATCTGTCTCGGCTATTCTCTCGACCGTCTGTGAAATAGGAAATTAAAACCAAAACAATATTTGCATAAAAGGGAAAGACAAGGTCAAGGTATATACCAGGAGAGCTGATTGAGTGGCTAGTGCTATCGCCAGCAGATCCGGCTCTGCCCGAAAAATTGCCTTGTCAGTCAGCAATGAGACGGACGCTGTCATGCTGAGTGCGACGGCAGGGTCTTTAATTGCCGAAGCATTAGAGGAGATCAACGTGTTCTTTATCTTTGGTTGAATGGAAAAAGCAAAATCACATCCGATTCCTCTAAACGAGGCCGTTTGTCGGCACGGTTTTCGTCTGAGCCTGGCCTCGACCTCGGCAGGACATTTGTCTGCTCTTTGCTCAGCCTCTCGATCGGATTGAATAACCACATCGGACTCAGCCGATTGGTTTTGGTTGTTTCCTTAATAACGGGCAAGGGGGGCTGAGATTCGCTAACAGGCAGGAGGGTTGAGATTCGGTGGCAGGTGGCACTTCAGATAAAATGGCTTCAGCTTTTCGCCACGGCGGCCAATCTTTCCGCATTCCTCTTTTTTGCAAGTTGTGTGAGCCTTAACCCAGCAATGTCCTCAGGGAATGCGCCGGGAAGGTCTTCTAAACCATTAAAAACGTCGTCAAATAGAAGGTCCCCTCGGATTAAAGTGGACAGAGGGTCGGCTAAATTGAGGCCGACTTGCTCGAAGGCCAATTTCAAAGCTTCATCTACTCCCGCTTTCGGACTGATTTGATTAGGCAACCTCAGCTACTTCTGCCTGCTCCGAATCAGACCCATCGAAATCAACTTGCCGCAAGTTTTTGAAGTCGATCAAGATAAGAGCGGTAAGAAACTCTTCACCCTTTGGAATAGGGATGTTTTCTGCCGCCGAGAAAGTCGTATATGTCGGTTCGTAGCAAAGTAGAACATGGGCCGCCCTCCCCTGTTTTTGAAGACTCGGATGGCCGAAGTATTTGAGCGCGACTTTGATTTATGAAAGAACGGCGTCGTCGGTTGAAGTCAGGACTTTCTTCAAATCGTTTCCTGCACAAGCAAAACCATGAGGTCTCAAAAATGAAGCTTTATAAATACAACAAAAAATAAACACAAGAAGTTATACGGCCACCTGGTTTGCCCTTTCATCTAGGAATAGGATCAAGGTGATCCTCGCCTTCGCCGAATTCCCAATTGCCTCGGACAACAACCATAACGTCATTGACTCGCTTTCCAGAGCTGGAGAGCATAGTCACTAGTTGATAGTTGGTGTCCTTAGTCCTAAGGAAATAGCATCCATGCCGATCAGAAGACTTCGCCAAGGCGTAACAGTGCCGAATAGCAGATATGCCGAGGTTAATCCTAAGGCGACGGTTTAGCTTATGATCCCCATTACGATTCTAAAAAAATTGACATTAGGTTGAGAGGGGATTAGACCCCAATGGTGAAGGGCAGCCCTAAAGAATGGATGAAGCAGGGAAACGAATTCCACCCTTCGCAATCGATAAGAGAGGGAAAATGATTGTGCTTTCATCGTCCCTCTCCATATCGAGAGTGCCGTCAGTCACAAGCGATAGACGGATATCATCAGGGATAGAAAAATGGCGTCAAAAGCCAGAAATTCGATCCACAGAGAGGAGGTCTCTCAGATGCTTTGCCATTTCAATCAGCTTATAGGAGTGTGATAAACTAAGGGTAAATCAGGAAAAAGGACTCAAAGTAGAGAGAAAGCAGAGAGGAAGGAGACTTACAAGAGACAGAGAAGACAATAGAGGACGAATGGAAGTTACAGTCAGAAGGCAATTCAAAAACTTTAAGCGTCCAAAATGTGCATGTTCGAGAAGACGACAAGATTTTAAATCATAATAAATGGAGGCGTACGAAGGGACGGGAAGTTGAAATGATAACCAAGAGGCGTGTGCTCCGACATCCGCGTTGAAATGAGCTTAGCTGCCGAATTTCGGCTCTGACCTTTCGAAGTTCAAAACCAAACACTCCAGCTAACTGTCAGAAGTGAAGAGCTTGGAGGGCAATTGTGGGGGCCGAATATTGGGAGTCATAAAGAGGCCAAATGGTTGGACTTGGGTCGAAACATATATATTTCATTCGACCTCATCCCGCAATTTAAATCCTGTCCTATTCGGCCAGATAGCCGATTGAGTAAGGGGCCGAGTAAGAAGCGGTTTGCTGCAAAGGAAGCCAAATAAATAAGTATACGGCAAATTGAAAGCAGGCCCAGTCCCGAGGCCCAAGAAAGAGAGTAATATAAATACAGGATCATCACTCAGAGGAAGGTATGTAAGAACTAGTATGCTTAACTTAAAATATAAGTAATCCAGAGAGAGTAGAGACTGACTTGTCCGTCGGAGTGCTAATTCCGGCACCCCCGACCGGAGTGTTCATTTCTTTGCAGGTGTCTATTTGAGGATTACGAGCGTCCCCCAGGATCTGAAGAGTATTTCCAAACCACTTCCCCACAAAACTTTATACACCGGGATCTGGAACACAATGGTGACTGCCTGGGCAGCCCTTAGCCCTGTTTCTTACCTATTAAATCCAATATTACCTCAGCCTCGCTTCGGCAAGGCGTTTCGCTTCTCTTGCTTTAGCACCTTCGTTCTTGGCGTATCCTCTTCTGCTCTGGCATATTTCTCAATCCTTGCCATGAGCTCCTCCATACTCTTTGGCAGAGTTTTTGCCAATGACTTCCGAAGTGTGCAATCATCCTCTAGGTCGTTCTTAAAAGATACGACCGCCAACTCCTAGTTTCATCCTAGTATTCGGTTGAACACCTCATAATACCATTTGGCATAAACCCTAAGGCTTTCACCCTCGCCAATCTTCAAAGCCATCAGGGAGTCTACCCTTAATGGCTGCAACTTGTTTGTCACAAACCTAGCCACGAACATCTCGGTCAAGCCTTCCCAACTCTTCACTGTTCATTTCGGTAGCTTGTGAAACTAGTTTGATGCGATTTCCCCAAAGAATGAGGGGAACACCTTGCATAGCAACGGTTCATTCCCAGGTATACAATGCCATTGAATTCAGATATAAGCCGATGTGAAAGTTCGGATTGGACTTACTGTCATAGATTTGGAACCTCGGCATATGGAACCTTTTTGGGGCCTCAAAACTATCCAGCTCCACTGAGAACGGCATTCTCGGCTTGACAGGGGACGTGACCTCGACATTCTGTCACTTCCTCTGGAGGTAGTCCCTCAAATCCTCCTTAGTTTGGCTAGGAGCTCGACTGTCAACAAACTTCAGCCTTTTTAGTGCGCTACTCCTGGTGTCGTTATGTGTCCTCTTGGACTTCTCTTCATTCACCGTGTCAAAACAAAGTTTTTTCCCTTGAACATTGTCACGACCCAACCCCAAGGGCATAGGGTTGGAATCGCAACTTACTAACTTATTCTATTCGTAGCAAATTAAACTACGCAAATTAAACTATGCAAGCAGAAATAACAATAATTAAACAGGAAATTACTCCATTTTACTATTTTAATAAGAGAAAATACATCTCTAGGGCTTTTATTATTTTATTATTCAGTGACCGGCTTCGAGTAGAAACAAAAGGGAGCAAAAATATTTAAAAAAAGAAAAAAAGAAAGACAAAATAGTGGTTCAACATAAATCCTTGAGCGGTTCCATTATGTGAGGTTATGGGTTTCCTCTACATCTCGTCACCTGAAAGGGTAACAGCTATAAGCACACAACAGAGTGAGAAATATTATTCCAAGAGTATAGAGAATACAAAATAAAATCATTTAAGTGGCAAAAACTGAAACTACATAAATTATGTAAATAAATAACCATAACCACTGGTACAGAACAGAACAGAGGTTAATAGATCAATGACAAACAGAGGACCACAAAGTGGTCAAACAGAGGCCAATGGTTATTTAAGTCCCCCAAGGCATGGGACTCCCGTGGTGGTACTTGCAAAACATAATTGTTTATAAGGTCATAGTCAAATACTTTCTAAAATTTAAACAAACATATCCATGGGTTTTATTTTAAACAAAAAGAGTCCAGAAAATAACCTACGTAACTGAAATATTAATATAATTTATAAAAAGTAACTTGTATTAATATAACTCATAAAATATAACTTGTATAAAATAAATTATGGTAAGTCAAAACATACATAAAATATATTATGGTAACTCAAGGTATAATATAACTCATCTTAATATTGACCCTTAGCCTTTTCTATTTTTTTAAATTTTTTCTTTCATGCTGCTTCTGGGGCTCCTTCTTTTCTTCTTCCCTTTTTTTTTTTTCCTCTTTGCTGACCCTAACTTCACAGCACCCCCCCTTCCTATTTATACACATGGCTAGGCTAGTGATGACTCACCCGTCCGTGATGGCCCTACATGATGAATCACTTCCCCTCCCAAGCCTAGACGTACAGATGGCCCTATTTCATTTCTTTAGTAATATTTGTAAATATTTGCAAATCTATTCATTAATTGATGCTTAATTACTGTTGAAATTATTTATTAAATTTGTTTTATTTTACTTTTATTTCTTTATTTGTTTGTTTGTTTTTACTTTTATTTGGCCCAATTAATATTATAATTCTATATTTGTGTTAATTTGACCCCAATAATAATCCTTAATTAATCCCATATTTGATAACCCAATGTCAAATTAGATTATGTATTTATTATTATTTATTTAATAATATGTTATCACATACACCCACAATTATATATAGCTATAAATATTTATGTGATGTTTAATTAAACACTTTGGGTGTCACATTTCTCCCATTCTAAAAGGAAGTTTGTCCTCAAACTTGACGTACCTTAACTTTTGAAGAGGTGTGGGTATTTGGTTCGCATTTGACTTTTCGTTTCCCACGTAGCTTCTTCGATACGATGATTTCGCCATAAGACTTTTACCAATGGTATGGTCTTGTTTTGGAGAACTTGATCACGACGATCGAGAATCTGCACTGGTTACTCTTCATAAGAGAGATTCTCCTGAACTTCTAGATCCTCGTAATCAAAAACGTGCTATGGATCTCGAAGGTACCATCGAAGCATTGAAACATGAAACACATTGTGGATATTGGATAGTTCAGGTGGTAGTGCAAGGCGATAGGCTATAGGACCAATCCTTTCCAGTATCTCGAATGGCCCGATGTAGCGTGGGTTTAGTTTTCCTCGCTTTCCAAATTGAATAACTCCTCTTGTTGGTGAGATCTTGCAGAACACATGATCCCCTATTTGAAATTCCAAGTCCCATCTCTGTGTATCTTCATAACTTTTCTGACGGCTCTGAGCAGTGCGAATTCGTTGCTGGATGAGTTAGATTTTCTCACTTGTGACTTGCATGATCTCGGGGCCTAACAGTTTTCTATCTCTGACTTTTGCCCAACACAGAGGTGATGGACACCTCCTTCCATACAGAGCTTCATACGGTGCCATTCCAATGCTTGCTTGGTAGCTGTTGTTATATGCAAATTTTACTAAAAGTAAGTGCTCGTCCCAGTTACCTTTAAGGTCCAACACGCACACATGTAACATGTCTTCCGACGTCTGGATTGTTCTTTTGAATTGCCCATCGGTTTGTGGATGATAAGCCGTGCTAAACTTCAGTGTAGTCCCCAAAGCTTCTTGCAATTTGTTCTAGAAGTGAGACACGAAGCAGGGGTCTCGGTCAGACATGATTGAAACTGGGATACCATGCAAACGAATGATTTCCTTGATGTATAAAGTGGCAAACTTATTAAGGGAGTACATGATTTTGATTGGTAGAAAATGCATTGACTTCGTCAATCGGTCTACTATAACCCATATTGAATTATTCCTCGAAAATGACTGTGGTAGCCCAACCATGAAGTCCATAGTGATGTGTTCCCATTTCCATTCAGGAACAGGGAGTGGTTGCAGTAGTCCTGCAGGTCTCTGATGTTCTGCTTTAACATGTTGACAATGCAGACATTTGGATACATGGCTTGTTATGTCTCTTTTCATTTCGGTCCACCAGTAGTGTTCTTTCACATCCCGGTACATCTTTGTGTTACCATGGTGGACTACAAATCTCGAGCTATGAGCTTCCACTAGTATCTTCTTATTGAGTTCCAGAATGTCGGGTACGCAAATTCATTTTCAAAATTTTAGTACCCCATTGCTTATAGTGAAATCAAGATCAGGCGTACTTCTTTGCTCCTCGTACTTTCTCTTCAAAAGTTTATCTTGCAATTGGTGAGTTGTAATTTCTTCAATTAATGTAGGTTCCATGGTTATGTTGGTGAGCAGTCCATTGATCTTGCGGGAAACGAGAGTACATGCCAAACTTCTGGTCTTCTTTCGGCTTAGTGCATCTGCCACCACGTTAGCTTTACCTGGATGGTGATGGATCTCTATATCATAGTCTTTCATAAATTCTAGCCACCGCCATTGTCTCATATTCAGTTCCTTCTGTGTGAATAGATATTTAAGACTCTTGTGATCAGTATAAATCTCGCAGGTTGCACCGTAGAGATAATGACGCCATATTTTGAGGGCAAAGATCACCGCAGCCAATTCCAAATCATGAGTCGGGTAGTTTTTCTCATGAGTCTTTAATATTTGCGAAGCATAAGCAATGGCTTTTCCGTTTTGCATGAGAACGCAACCCAAACCATTGTATAAGGGATCACTATAAATTACGAACCCATCTGCTCTTGTAGGGAGTGCTAGTATAGGGGCTAACACAAGTCGATTTTTTAATTCTTGAAAGCAACGCTCTTGTTTGTCAGTCCATTCAAAGAGTGTGTTTTTTTGAGTTAGCGGGGTCAAAGGTGATGCTATTTTTGAGAAATCTTGCACAAAACGTCGGTAGTAGCCAGCGAGACCCAAGAAACTTCGGATTTCTAACACATTAGTAGGTCGTGGCCAGTCCATGATTGCTGCAACTTTTTGGGAGTCAACCGAGATGCCATATATGTTAATGACATGACTGAGAAAGTGTACACTAGTGATCCAGAATTCGCATTTCTTCAACTTGGCGTAAAGTTTGTGATCACGTAGTGTTTGTAGAACCGTTCGCAAGTGCTGCTCATGGGCCTCTAGTGACTTGGAGTATATGAGGATGTCGTCAATGAAGATGATGACGAACTCATCAAGATAGGGTTTGAACACTCGGTTCATGAGGTCCATGAAGGCTGCTGGGGCATTTGTGATGCCAAAAGGCATGACAAGAAACTCGTAGTGCCCGTAACGGGTTCTGAAGGCAGTCTTTTCGATACTTTCCTTTTTGAATTTTAGTTGATGGTAGTCAGAACGCAATTCGATTTTGGAGAATACTTGGGCGCCTTGAAGTTGATCGAACAAGTCATCGATTCGTGGCAGAGGGTACCGATTCTTGATGGTGACCTTGTTCAGCTCCTGGTAATCGATGCATAACCTCATTGTGCCATCCTTTTTCTTCATGAACAATACTGGAGCTCCCTAAGGTGAGGTACTAGGTCGAATGAAACCTTTGTCCAGTAGTTCCTGGAGTTGAGTCTTCAGCTCTTTCAATTCTGTCATCGACATGCGATAAGGAGTTTTTGATATTGGTTGTGTGCTAAGTTGGGTTTCAATAGTGAACTCGATTTCTCGATCAACCGGGATACCGGGTAGATCTTCAAGAAAAACATCCGAGAATTCTCGTACTATGGGGATCACATCCACGGTGGGGGTCTCTTTTTATATATCGATCACATAACAAATATAACTACCACAACCCTTTCTTAGAAGTCGTTGGGCTGTCATGGAGGATATAATACAGGGAGGGTTGGAAACTCCAGTCCCATCAAAGACAAGCTCGGGTTGGTTTGGTAACCTGAGAGAGACCTTTTTGGCTTTACAATCAATAGAGGCGTGGTTGACAACCAGCCAATCCATACTTAAGATCACATCAAAGTTCCCAATGCGGAGGGGAATCAAGTCTACATATAAGGTTTTGCCTTTTAAGGATATAGTACATGAGCTGTAGACATCAGTACTATAGGCAGACTTACCAGAAGGAAAAGACATAGACAATATATATTCTAATGGTTCGGGTGTTGATGCCAACTTGGCAGCAAAGTGCGGTGCAACAAAAGAATGAGTTGACCCAGAGTTAATGAGGACATGAGCTAAATGACCACAGACAGAAAGTGTACTTAACAAAATGTTTTCGGTCACTTCTGGTTTTCCAAGTATCAAGGCGAAAGCCCGTCCTTGGCAGTTTTTGGTCCTCCCTCTCTTCTCTTAGGTCCTACGGGTTTTCTTACTGGGCCAGAGGGGCTGGCCGTAGGATTGGTCAGCTTTGGACAATCCCTCAGCAAGTGGCCAACTTAACCACATTTAAAACATGCTCCCGTGTCTCGATGACATTGTCCCCAATAAGCCTTCCCACAAGTAGGACAAATTGGAATAGTGCCACCTTGAGGGTTAGTAGGACCTTGATGGCCTGAACTGGTTGTGCCCGTATTCACCTTTTTAGGAGGTGCAACACCTGGTCTTCTGTTGTCTCTTTCCCATAATCGCTTCTTTTGGCTTGGTTTCCTAGAGCGCGAGGCTTTAATCCCCTTTTCTGAAATGTACACCCGATCTACCACTTCTGTATAGGTTGGCAGTTTCAAGACCTCGAGCCTATCTTTAATTTCAGCATCCAATCTTGCTTCAAATTTTCTTGCTTTTCGAGTTTCGATGGGGATGACGTATGTTGCAAACCGAGCGAGTTAGTGTGAACTTGCTCTTTTATTTGGCCACCATCATGGTTCCTTGCTTTAGATGTATGAATTTTGATGCCTTCTGTTCCCACAATGAATCTGGGAAGTATTTGTCATAGAATACTTCCAAGAATCTTGCCCAAGTCGCAATTTCTTCTTTCTCAAGAGTGAGAACCCACCATTCCTGTGCATTGTCTTTGAAAGTGAAAATGGCGAAAGTTACCTTCTATCTTTCGACGCAAGGTAGGGTGCGAAAAATCTTTTCCATGTCTTTAACCCAAGCATCTGCTACCATTGGGTCTGGGCTACCTGTAAATGTGGTGGGTTTCAAATCCTAGAACTGTTTTATGGTAACCAGCTCTTCTCGCCGTTCCGGCATCCCATTTTTTATGTTAGTCAGCAAGGCTTGCAAAAAGCTAGTAACCACTCTTTCTATTATTCTTTCCATCGATTCAGTGCCACTGACTGATGACTTGCTTCCGTTACCATTATTGGCCATTCTACAAAGTAATAAACAAGGCATTACATTCACAACACAGCATATATGTAAGCATGTGTAGCGCAATCTATATCTATATAGAATGCCAACTTTACTATTTTTACAATTAATATTACATCTTTGTTTCAAAATTCAGAATATGTTAGTGTCTCATCCCTGTGGTACAACAAAACAAAAACAAAAAGGACAACAAAAAGGGATTAGAACACATCATGGTCACCATACAAAAAGGTTTTCTTCTACCAAATCTAGAGTAGTGGGTCAAACGGGTCAAACAACCCTGGAAAGTAGTGTTGCATAAAAAGCTCAAATTTTCATCCTAATTGGACTACACCGAAACACATCCACGCTGCTTGGATTGTGAAAATGGAGACGGATTGTATGTATCCCAAAAATGCTCAATCGACAATCCAGCTGGGTGTCTCGATATACGACAAGTCATTATTAAAGTCAACATTTTGAATATTAATTATCTCCAGCGGGTTAGGAACAGTGGTGAAAATATAGTCCTCGGAGTACATGTTCCCCATTCTGGCCACAAAATCTGGGGGATAGAGGGCCTACAATGTAGTGTAGGCGATTATGTCCCCGGGCAACGCCGAGGACACAAGTGGGTCCAAGAAAACGTCCGCCCGTATAGGCACGGCTCTGCCTCCATAGTAAATGTGGGACATTGATAGGATTAGCCGGTATATAGATTGGTCGACCCATCAATTGGGCAAGGCCTGGGTGCAGTCTTTTGATTATGTCCTCTAAATCTCGCCCAACTCTCAGATGAGGCGGGGGCGGGGGTGGGGGCAGGGGGGCGGCATGTTCTGCTAAAATCTTATCTAAATTAATGGTCCTGAGCTCATCCCAAAACGTATCATCAAGGTTAATCTCTGGCATTCCTACGTCACCAGAATAACCAGTGAGATTTTACACAAAAGGACTAACGTTGTAGGTAAATATTTATTATTATTTATTTTATTTTATTGTACGAGCACGAAATATTGTTCTCGTATAATCCTGTTGATCAAGATTGCGCTCCTCCGTACATCATCGCTTCACTCTCGGAAAACACAAACGTGAGCTAGCTGGCGGGTGTGTGCTAGATACCTCTCCGATGCCTAAGTCAACAAAACAGACAAATAAACAAAAAGCTCTGTGTATTCGGGAATCAAAAGTTCTATTACCTTTCCATAGGTGATGTTATGAGCTTTTATAGGTTCCGTGTGGCACAATCTTAGTAGGACTCTTACTCCTCCATGTAGAGTCCTCATAGGAATCACATCTTGAAAGATAATGCTTATCCTTCAACACCCCCTCACTGCTTAAACCAAGTGAGATGGTTTTACCATGATTTGATGTCAATACAACCCAGATAACATGGCCACGCTAAAGCCGCAGACTGGACTGAGCTCCAACTAGTTCGGTTCTTCCTTTCACTGCGCCTGTACCTCGGTTGACATATTCCAACTGGGTTGTCTGAAACCACGCTATCCAAAATGAGCTTGGACCGAGCTATCTAACAGCAAGGTCCTAAGCAGAAGCCAACAATACCTTAGCTCAAGATGGTTTGACTGAGCTAACTGTCACTGTCATGACCCAAACCCGCCCCTATGGGTTAAGGACATAACCGGCCAGTAATCCTGTGATTACCTACGGCCTCAAACCAAAATAGACATAACTTGTCAGAGTAAAGGGGCCAAACGGAAGCAAAAATTTAAAACTTTGTCCATAGAGTCGTGCTTATGTGCACATCAAACAAACCATACTCATATACGTCAATAACCCACATCAAAGGTACAGAAGCATTAATTTCTTTACAGACAGGATCATCTAAACTGAGCCAACCCATAGCAGACTATATACAAATATACACAAAGTCCTCGCCGACAAGACAAAACGTAAATGCATAGCAAAATAGCAAGGATGGGTCTCGTGCGTGAGACACAAGGCTGACTCTCCAAAACTCTTGTTGTTCTTGGCAGACTTCACTGGGGCTGGGTTTGGACTTCTCTTGGCTCACCTACAAACACATAAATGAGCGTAAGCGATAGCCCAGTGAATAATATCAGATATAGAAGTCATATAAACAATACGTAGAACAACATACTCCAAACAGCCTTGGGCCCAATTCATATTTCTACTTAACATATGTACATTTATACCAAGATTAGATCAAGTGGTTGTAGTCCCAAACATACTGGCCTTTGGCTCATTCAGATTTCCATTCATGTCAAAACGGCTTTCGGCCCATCCATTTATGTCAAAACAGCCTTTGACCCATTCATTTATGCCAAAACGGCCTTTGGCCCATTCGTTTATGTCAAAACGGCCTTTGGCCCATACATTTATGTCAAAACGACCTTAGATCCATTCATTCGTATCAAAACGACCTTAGGTCCATTCATTTCTGTCGAAACGACCTCCGGTCCATGTATTTTTCTTATCAAAACAACCTTTGGTCCATTCGTTCATTCATGTCAATTTTTGTCCACAATCCCAATTAGCAACTCATAAAGCTTGTAAGGGAATAAACAATTGGACATTCATAAGCGTTCAAATATCGATATTACTCACAGTGATCGGCTTGTGGATTTGCCCTGGAGCTTGGCCCTACACATTTCATGAACACAAAAGGGTCACTAACAGTTCAATCCGTTCTTTACTTCACATGTTCCTCGTTAGGCTTTACTCTTATCTTATTAATTCATTTACAATGTTTAACATATGCCGAAGAGCGATTACAAGTGAAAGAGAATGGAAAACGAAACACGGAACGCATGAACAAAATTTTAGCAAACAGGGTCCCCGCTCGAGCGTAAACTTCCCCGCTCAAGCGGACCCTTAAGGCCTGCAAAAGTACTGGTAGCATGAAAAATATGCTCGAGCGTGGGATGGAGCGCTTGAGTGGAAAGCCTGTCCATAAAAGCTCCCCGCTCGAGCGTGAGATATCCCGCTCGAACGGATACCCAATTCTACAAAAAGTGCTGGGAGCATGATTTTTACGCTCGAGCGGACCTCAAAATTATGGAAAACCTAGAATGTGTTCTTGAGCTCAACTTCGACATTTTCAACCACATTACTTGCATGCAATGGCTCAAATTACACATTTACACATGTTAACATGTTACCAATACAAGATTACAACATTAGGAAGCTCAATTTCAAGGATTACACACTTGCATGTTTCAAATTGACATCAACTTCAACTCTATCATACATATTCGTGCATTTCAAGCCCATATCTTCTCAAATTGTACATGCATGTGATGAATTAGCCACATTCTCAACTTAGGTAACACAAATGGTGATCAAGACATGAGTTTCCCTTAACATTTCTCATAGATTATACACATTTGTGTTCAAACATGCAATTTCAAGGCAAGTCTTTACGTGCATGCACATATTAAGCTTCAATTCAACAAATCCAACACAATTTCCTTTCAATCTTACTCTTGATCACCAAATTAGCTTGAACACACAAAATCACAAACTATAATCCAAGAATTACTCACGTAGAAGCTTTGATCTCCTAAGCTCTAGTCAATTCTTGAGCTAAATTTCCAAGATTTCTAAGCTTTAGGCCAAATTTGCACTAGTCTTTCCTCTCTCACTCTAACAGCCGGCCTTGCCTCTCTCTAGAGAGTTGATCAGCCCAAAATGAAGTTAAAGGAAGGGGATTGAGTGTAAAATGCCTTCAAATAAATCCCCACTCACAATATAATAATAATAATAAAGCAATTTGGCACTATTCATCAATTTAATCGATTTAATCCGATCTGAATCAATTTTCAATTAAATTTCACCGTAGGCTCTAAAAATTACGCTAATCACAATGGCGTAATCAGTTTCGGGTTCTGTGGTCGATAAGGCCCTTAATTTAATTTCCAAAGCAGATTATTCAAACAGATATTCCTACGGTGAACAGATAGAATTTCAAAATCACATATATACACATAATGACACATAAAATCATGCTAAACACATAATCATACTCAAATTAAGGACCAATTTGCATATTACGGCACAGGTGTATCACAGTCTTCCCCCCTTTAGGAAGTTTGGTCCTCCAAACTTAATTTACCTTCATCAGGAAATAAATGTGGATAGCGTAGCCGCATTTCTTCCTCTTTTTCCCATGTAGCATCTGTCCTATAGTGTTCTTTCCATTCCACTTTCACCATTGGAATGGATTTGCTTCTTAATTATTTCACTTGCCGATCAACGATCCATTTCGGCCATTCAACATATTCCATATTTTCATCAATAGCAACCTAGGTGATAATCAATCACATGAAACGGGTCTCGGAGGTAACTCCTCAGCATCGACACGTGAAACATGTTATAGATTTGCTCGAATCCTTGTGGCAAAGCTACTCTGTAGGCAGCTGGACCAAGCCTCTCCAAAATCTGAAACGGCCCAACGTAACAGGGGTGACAACTTGCCCTTCTTTCCAAACTGGACTTGGCCTTTCATCGGGGGAAACACGAATGAACACATGGTCACCAACCTCATACTCAAGAGGTCTTCTCCGAATGTCTGCATAATTCTTTTGTCGGTCCTGAGCTGTTTTGAGCCTTTGGCGAATAACCTTGATTTTCTCAAAAGGGTCTTGCACAATTTCTTGCCCAAACAAAGCTCTATCCCCGACCTCTGTCCAACAAATAAGTGATCTACACCTCCTACCATACAGAGCCTCGTATGGTGCCATACCGATGTTGGAGTGGAAGCTGTTATTATAAGCAAACTCTGCAAGTGGCAAATAGTCTTCCCAACTCCCCTAAAAATCCAAGGCACACATGCGAAGCATATCTTCCAAGGTTTGTATCGTTCGTTCTGACTGCCCGTCTGTCTGGGGGTGGAATGCAGTACTGAATCTTAGTTCTGTTCCCATAGCTTCCTGTAAACTCTTCCACAATCTAGACACAAATTTCAGATCTCTATCCCGATACAATAGATACCGGAACTCCGTATAAACGGACAATCTCATCAACATAAATAGTAGCCAATCTATAAGCAGTAAATGTAGTTTTGACAGGCAGAAAATGTGCAGATTTAGTCAGTCTATCAACTAAAACCCAAACGGAATCCATATCTCAAGGAGTCCGAGGTAGGCCGACGACGAAAATCCATGGTCACATGTTCCCACTTCCACTCGAGAATAGGGAGAGGTTGAAGTAGACCGTCTGGTTTCTGATGTTCAGCCTTAACTTGCTGACACTGAAGGCTCTTGGACACATATTCTGCAATCTCTTTCTTCATTTTAGGCCACCAATAGGTCTGTTTCAAATCCCGATAAATTTTATTGTTGCCCGGATGCATGGCAAATGCAGATCTGTGGGCTTCGTCTAAAACCATCTTCTTTAGTTCTGGGATGTCAGGGACACATAGTCGGTTCCGAATTTCAACATCTCATTTCCAATGCTAAACTCTGCTTTTGGACTTGTCTCAAACTCATCAATCACCCTTCTGAGGAACTCATCATCTTTCTGTTTCTGCTTGATTTCATCAACAATTGCCGACTCGGCTGTAATAGCGGCTATCAGTCCGCCCCGTTCACCTACTACTACCTCAATGTCAGACTTCTCAAAGTCTTGCAAAATCTTCCTTTGTTCAGTAAGTAAACAATCCACACTCCCTGTTGATTTTCTACTCAAAGCATCAGCCACTGTATTAGCTTTCCCTGAGGTGATACTGAATCTCTAGATCGTAGTCTTTTATCAGTTCTAGCCATCTTCTCTGACGCATATTCAACTCTTTCTATGCGAAGAAGTATTTCAGGCTCTTATGATCCGTGTAGACTTCACACTTTGCGCCATACAAATAATGCCGCTAGATTTTCAAAGCAAAAACAACTGCGGCCAATTCTAGGTCATGTGTTGGATAATTCTTCTCATGTGGCCTCAACTGTCGAGAGGCGTAAGCAATAACCTTTCCGTTCTACATTAACACACAACCCAAACCCTTATAAGATGCATCACTGAAAATTACAAAATTTTCCGTACCTGAAGGTAGTGTCAAAATTGGTGCAGTAGTCAATCTCGCCTTCAATTCATGAAAGGTTGATTCCCTTTCTTCGTTCCACTCAAAAGGCTGCCCTTTACGTGTCAGTTGGGTAAGAGGCACGACTAATTTTGAAAAATCCTTCACAAACCTCCTGTAGTACCCAGCTAAGTCCATAAAGCTGCGAACTTCTGTCACATTAGTCGGTGTAGGCGAATTCACAATTGCCTCTATTTTCTGCAGGGTCCACCGAAATTCCTTCCTTGTTGATCACATGCCCTAAGAAAACAATCTCATCCAACCAAAACTCACATTTCTTTAGTTTAGCAAATAATTTTATTTCCCTAAGTATTTGTAAAACAGTTCTCAAGTGATGTTCTTGTTCAAGTCTATTTTTGGAATATATCAAAATATCATCGATGAAGACTACGACAAACTCATCAAGATAGGTTTTAAAAATTCTATTCATCAAGTCCACTAAATGCTGCCGGGGCATTAGTCACTCCAAATGGCATGACAAGAAACTCAAAATGACCATAGCTCGTTCTAATGCGGTTTTCTCAACATCCTCTGCCTTAACCTTCAGCTGGTGATACCCGGATCTCAAATCAATCTGAGAAAACACATGTGATCCCTGCACCTGGTCAAATAAATCATCAATACAGAGTAGGGGGTATTTGTTCTTTAGTGTAACCTTATTCAATTCCTAATAGTCGATGCACAGACGCAGGGTACCATCCTTCTCTTTCACAAACAGTACTGGTGCACCCCAAGGCGAGGTACTAGGTCGGACAAACCCCTTATCAAGCAGATATTGCAACTGTTCTTTCAATTCCTTCATTTCAGCAGTAGCCATTCTGTAGGGAGTTTTAGAAATAGGCTGGGTGCCTGGCACAGTCTCAATAGTAAACTCTATCTCCTTGTCTACTAATTCCCCTGGTAATTCATTCGGAAACACATCCGAAAATTCTCTAACAATAGGAATATTGTTCAATTCAACATTCTCAGACTGTTCAGACAGCACATAACACAAATAACCCTGGCACCCTTTCCTGATCTGTTTACATGCTTTCATTGCAGATATCAAATATGGTGGAGGCACTACCCCATTTCCCACAAACACAATCTCTCTTGTTCTAGGGGGTTTAAACACAACCCTCTTTGCCACACAATCTATGGTGGCACAATATTTGGTCAACCAATCTATGCCCAAAATTACATCGAAATGTCTAAAGTTCAAGGGCAACAAATCTACATATAAGGTAGCATCCTCGATACACATGTCACAAAACCGATATATATAGTCACATAACATAGATTCCCCCGATGGAGCAGACATACATAACAAATATGGTAATAACTCTAGGGGTCTATTTAGTCTAGATGCAAATGTATATGTCACAAATGAGTGTGTTGATCCAGAATCAATTAATACAAAGGCATCGTGCTTACATATTGAAATAGTACCTGAGACAACAGCATTGGCATTCCGTCTGTCACCCGGGACCAAGCACAAAAACTCTCCCCTGTCTCACTGTATCCCTAGTAGTAGTAGATCTCAAAGTGTTTCCTGGCTTTGGAACTGATGTAGTCAAACTAGCTGCAAGTTTCCCACTGTTCTGATTACATTCTCGGGCTATGTACCCTTGCCTCCCACATTTGAAACAGTCTCCTGATGCACGGTAACAGACTCCACGGTGCTTTTTGCTACAAATATTGCACATGGGAGCTGTGTCTTGGGAAGAACTTGAAGTAGTTGAGGAGCCTGTATTTTGCTTTTTTAGAAATTTCTTCTTCGAAAAGAAGCCCTGCCTTTTATTACCCTTCCATTCAGTTACTGGCTTAGCTTGTCTAGCTATATTAGCCTCTGATATGATGGCCCTGTCAAGTACCCCAATGTAAGTCTCCAGCTTTAGGACATTTACCCTCTTTAGGATATCACTGCGGAGTCCACCTTCGAAATGTCTTGCCTTCTTATATCGGTGTCAATCACATGTGGTGCAAACCTGGCCAACTCAGTGAACTTGGCCTCATACTCAACCACTGTCATGCTATGCTATCTTGTTTTAATTCCATGAACTCTGCTACTTTCCTATCCTGTATACATTGCGGGAAGTATTTGTCATAGAATATTTCCATAAACGTTACCCAGTCAACATCCTTATGATTTTCTCGCATCAACATCTACCATCTTCTTACTTCATCTTCTAGCATAAAAGTAGCTAGAAGCACTTTCTGAGTCTCGGAACAGGGGAACACTTCAAATAATTTCTCGATGCCGAGGACCCACGCTTCGGCTTTCAACGGATCTAATCCCCCGTGGAACTGTGGTGGTTTCATTTTCTTGAATTCCTTGTTGAGAGCTATTATTCGGATCATCATTTTGATGGTCTGGCACGGGTGGTGCCGTAGGTAGAGGTGGCGGGTGTGGTTGCTGCCACTCCTGTTGCTGTCTCAAAGCTTCTACCATTTCCGGTATCAGTCTTTCCATTCTGTCCATTCTGGCAGTTGAGGATTCTTCTATTTGATCTCCTTTGGTTCTTACCATCTGATTAAACTTGCATTATGCTATATACAGGATATACACAAGGATGCATGTAACAAAGAGCATACATATTCAGGTAATTTGCAATGCACATAATTCACAACTTACAACACATAATTGTTCATATCAAACATTTAAGCATATAATCAATGCTTCCAAATTCATATTTATCACATGAAGGCATCCTAGATCTTATCTAGACGCTTATTGCTCTTTTTGGACAAGTGTGTGGGTTATTAACTCGTGCTCTGATACCACTCTATCATGACCCAAACCCGCTCCTATGGGTTAAGGACATAACCGGCCAGTAATCCTGTGATTACCTACGGCCTCAGACCAAATAAGACATAACTTGTTAGAGTAAAGGGGCCAAACAGAAGCAAAAATTTAAAACTTTGTTCATAGAGCGGTGCTTATGTGCACATCAAACAAACCATACTCATATACGTCAATAACCCACATCAAAGGTACAGAAGCATTAATTTCTTTACAGACAGGATCATCTAAATTGAGCCAACCCATAGCAGACTATATACAAATATACACAAAGTCCTCGCCAACAAAACAAAACATAAATGCATAGTAAAATAGCAAGGATGGGTCTCGTGCGTGAGACACAAGGCTGACTCTCCAAAACTCTTGTTGTTCTTGGCAAACTTCACTGGGGCTGGGTTTGGACTTATCTTGGCTCACCTACAAACACATGAATGAGCGTGAGCAATATCCTAGTGAATAATATCAGATATAGAAGTCATATAAACAATATGTAGAACAACAAACTCCAAACGGCCTTGGGCCCAATTCATATTTCTACTTAACATATGTACATTTATACCAAGATTAGATCAAGTGGTTGTAGTCCCAAACATACTGGCCTTTGGCCCATTCAGATTTCCATTCATGTCAAAACGGCCTTCGGCCCATCCATTTATGTCAAAACGGCCTTTGGCCCATTCATTTATGTCAAAATGGCCTTTGGCCCATTCGTTTATGTCAAAACGGCCTTCGGCCCAGACATTTATGTCAAAACAGCCTTTGGCCCATTCATTTATGTTAAAACGGCCTTTGGCCCATTCATTTATGTCAAAACAGCCTTTGGCCCATTCATTTATGTCAAAACGGCCTTCGGCCCATACATTTATTTCAAAACGACCTTAGGTCCATTCATTCATATCAAAACGACCTTATGTCCATTCATTTCTGTCGAAACGACCTCTGGTCCATGTATTTTTCTTATCAAAATGACCTTTGGTCCATTCGTTCATTCATGTCAATTTTTGTCCACAATCTCAATTAGCAACTCATAAAGCTTATAAGGAAATAAACAATTGGACATTCATAAGCGTTCAAATATCGACATTACTCACAGTGATCGGTTTGTGGATTTGCCTTGGAGCTTGACCCTACACATTTCATGAACACAAAAGGGTCACTAACAGTTCAATCTGTTCTTTACTCCACATGTTCCTCATTAGGCTTTACTCTTATCTCATTAATTCATTTACAATGTTTAACATATGCCTAAGAGTGATTACATGTGAAAGAGAACGGAAAACGAAACACGGAACACATGAACAAAATTTCAGCAAATAGGGTCCCCGCTCAAGCATAAACTTCCCAGCTCGAGTGGACCCTTAAGGCCTGCAAAAGTACTGGTTGCATGAAAAATACGCTCGAGCGTGGGATAGAGCGCTCGAGTGGAAGGCCTATCCATAAAAGCTCCCTGCTCGAGCGTGAGATATCCCGCTCAAGCGGATACCCAATTCTGCAAAAAGTGCTGTGAGCACGATTTTTACGCTCGAGCGGAGGTTCTCCCGCTCGAGCGGACCTCAAAATTCTGGAAAACCCAGAATGTGTTCTTGAGCTCAACTTTGACATTTCAACCACATTACTTGCATGCAATGGCTCAAATTACACATTTACACATGTTAACATGTTACCAAAACAAGATTTCAACAATTAGGAAACTCAATTTCAAGGATTACACACTTGCATGTTTCAAATTGACATCAACTTTAACTCTATCATACATATTCGTGCATTTCAAGCCCATATCTTCTCAAATTGTACATGCATGTGATGAATTAGCCACATTCTCAACTTAGGTAAGACAAATGGTGATCAAGACATGAGTTTCCCTTAACATTTCTCATGGATTATACACATTTGTGTTCAAACATGCAATTTCAAGGCAAGTCTTTACGTGCATGCACATATTAAACTTCAATTCAACAAATCCAACACAATTTCCTTTCAATCTTACTCTTGATCACCAAATTAGCTTGAACACACAAAATCACAAACTATAATCCAAGAATTACTCACCTAGAAGCTTTGATCTCCTAAGCCATAGTCAATTCTTGAGCTAAATTTCGAAGATTTCCAAGCCTTAGGCCAAATTTGCACTATTCTCTCCTCTCTCACTCTAACAGCCGGCCTTGCCTCTCTATAGAGAGTTGATCAGCCCAAAATGAAGTTAAAGGAAGGGAATTGAGTGTAAAATGCCTTCATATAAATCCGCACTCACAATATAATAATAATAATAAAGCAATTTGGCACTATTCATCAATTTAATAGATTTAATCCAACCCGAATCAATTTTCAATTAAATTTCACCGTAGGCTCTAAAAATTATGCTAATCACAATGGCGTAATCAATTTCAGGTTCTGTGGCCGATAAGTCCCTTAATTTAATTTCCAAAGCAGATTATTCAAACAGATATTCCTACGGTGAACAGATAGAATTTCAAAATCACAGGTATACACTTAATGACACATAAAATCATGCTAAACACATAATCATACTCAAATTAAGGACCAATTTGCATATTACGAAACAGGGGTATCACAGTCACCATGCCGACCGTGGTGATCGAGCTAACTGCAAGGTTCTCTAGGACCGGGCTAACTGCAAGGCTCTTTGGGACCGAGCTAACTATAAGGCCCTTTTACTCAGTCCTTCTCACTGTGGCCCATAGAACGGCCCATCACCTAGCTCAGCCCAATTTCCAGATAAATTACCCTCTCAATTGCCCCTTAATTCCATCTGCGCAGCATGATAGGGATTACCTGTTACCAGCCGAGCTAAAAGCTTTAGCTTGTCAACCAAGCTAAAAAACCCTAGCCTTCCAACCGAACTAGAAACTCCAGCCTTCCAACCAGGCTAAACTCACACCAGGCTACTTTAATTTGCCCGGTCAAAAAACATCTCTTCAATCTTTGTAACTGAACCGCTTCTTATTCCAAGGACATGTAGCACACCCTTATTGGCCCAGTGTAGCTATCACGCTGCCCTCATACCTCGTGATATTTGAACAGTCCCGTCCAAAACTTGAGTTTTTCACCAAAACCCTACTTTTTGAATCATTTACTCGTACTATTCACCTTCTTCCCTCTCTCTGAGTCTCCATTCCTGCTTGACCCTGCATTTTGCTGAGTTTGTGTTTTCTGCTACCATTACTTTCATCTTTAGTACCCTCGCCTTGAACTGGTATGTTTGCTCAAGCTGATTTCTTTTTTGTTGATTTCACACTTGTTTGCAACACATAATATACATATTTGTATGTTTTTTGTAAAACACATATTCCATCTTTGCTTCTATTTTTTTGGGAAAAATCCATGTAGTAGAACCTCGAATAATCTGAGAAACACTGATTTTGATCCAAAATTACATTTCAACCGAACTAAAAATTTGTTTGCCTCGGTTGCATGCCTAGTTGCACCTAACAACCGAACTATAACTCCACACTATACTTGTAGTTTCCATAGGTTAGGTACCTTTAGTTTCATCTAACCAAGCAATCGAATCGTACTAGGTTTGCGCAATACCATACTTAGAAAGCCTTAACCTCCGACCGAGCTACAACTTGTGGCTAAACCAGCTTGCTTAGTACAAACCGAACTAAGAATGCTCCCCCAAAGGCTTAACCAGGCTAAAACAAAAACCCCTTGCTCAAACCGAGCTAAAAACTGATAGTACCTTGTGTAGCCGAGCTAGGACTTCATTTATCTTGCCCTTGTTTTTTGTAGCACAGTCCAATGATCAGTGCTTAACACCTTTTTTTTTTACTTGGCAAACTTAGGTTGGCTAGGCACTCCTCTGATTGCTCAACTGAGCTACTAGGCGCCTTTTCTTGACCGAGCTAATCCTTCAGCTAATTTATTGATAATTTAATAATCAATAGATAAATATAGGTTTTTAGTAAACTCACCAGGGGCCATAGCCGAATTCCGTAAGGACTACCAAATTCTGGATGATGTCCACCTTTCACTAGCCGAACTAGACACCGTCCCCTAGGGAAAACAAGGCTTTGTCCCTTTTAACATTATTTCCATCGTAGAGTGCGGTCTGCGATTCCCTGTACAACCCCTTCTTTGTGAATTCCTTAGACAAACCAAGCTCTGCCCTACCCAACTTTCCACCAATTCTTATCGCATAATAAACAGCATTGCCGAGCTAAACTGCCGGGCTGGCCTTAATCTCGGTCTAGCCGAGATCTTCCATCAATACTCCATAGGATCGGCCGAAGATGGCTGGGTTTACTATTTAAGAATAAGGTGCCGGCGTGAAAAAATAATAAAGGATACCCCGGATAAAGACATGAACGATGATGATTTCTTTTGAGTATCTGGAATTTTGAGGACCAACAGGCCCAAATCCCTGGCCATAGAATAAATTGAAACAAGGGTGTAGCAGGTAGGGTTACCTTGGCTTCATTACATGCTTTTCTTTACTTTGGTTTTCACTTCCTGAACTAAACTGACTGTTGTCTTCCTTTATGCAGATTTGAACTTTCTCAAGTCCCTAATACAGCTACCCCAACTTGAATGTTCTTCGCGCCGCGCTGCGATATCCAAACCGAAGTTGGACTGAGCTATTGAATTTTGAGCCGACCTACCGATATAGCAGTAAACGAAAGACCAAGGTAACTGACTTTTTGTTGGAAGCCTCTCCTGAACCGGACCCAACCTTGCCCCAAATCAATTTGATCCCTCTAACAGCTAAGCAAGAGATGGCCAAGAAACGAGCTATAAGGGCCCTCCTGACTGAAACAAACCAGTCTGAGATACCACCAACCGGTCAGATTCAGGAGACTGTGGTGGCCCTTCCATCCCATTAACCCTCATCATCTCGTCCAAACAAGCGTGCTTGGACTTCCACAACCGAGCCACACCTTGTTGATGAAGAAGATACCATCCTTCCGCCAAGCCCTCCGCCAAGCCCACAACCGGAGCGCTCTGACCGAGCTAGCTCATCCAAGTGGGCTCCAAAGATCACTTTTCAGAACCGTGCTATACGGGATACTGATTTAGTGGTCGCAGAAAAAGACCACCTAATGGCATTCAATATGGTCAAGAGCGTTTTCTTTCCAACTGACATGGAGCACCACAACCATCTCACCGAGCTGAAGGCCATTCGCTCGGCCACAAAGTCAATGGTGCTGCTAAGTAACCTCTTTTGCTTATCTTTCTAATTTGCACAACTTTTTGCTCGGTTTTACTACAAGTTACTTTTCATTTTTTTGCTGGCTATGCAGAAGAACCACATCGCTCACAAGCATGTATTGGAACTTCGCAAAACAACAAGGCAGGCAATGGCAGAGGTAACCGAAAAAATCGTCAAGTTAGAACAGGCCAGGAAGCAGATGGTCGAGCTATAAACCGAGAATGGTCGTCTGACCGATCTTGTTAGCTCGGCTGAAGCAGATAAGCAAAAGGCTGCGGCTGTGATAAAAGATAAATATCTGCGTGAGCTGGCCAAGCTTGAAGGAAAAAAGAATGCCGAAATAACAAAGCTTGAGAAGAAGCTGGAGAATGCGGAGAACCGCAGTTTCAAAGAAGGCGAAGCCCTGTACATCAAGCAGTGTCAAGTTGCGAAGGACCTATTCTTTAAATGCAGGTGGAGGGGGGGCTATGGCGTAGCTCGGTCATGGACCTGAGACCGAGGTCTTCAATCCTTCTCCTTATTTCATACCAAACTCACTGGCGGAGTACGCTGCTACCATTCAGCAACAATTTCTGGAGGAGGAGGATGAAGATGAAGCTCCAGAAGACAACACTCAATCCAGTCGCTAGTCTACCTCCCCAACTCTAGAGGTCTCCATTCCACCTTTGCCAGCTGTGTCTGATGTTGTGCTTCCAACCGAGCTTAACCAGAGTGTGGTTGCCACAACCGAGCTACCTTTGGGCGAAGACCGGGTGGTTTTAGATGCTGACTTAGATGACCTGTTTGCTTAACTATGTACTTTTCTTCTTTTTTGCCTTTTGGAAAGAGAGACTGTAACCGGGCAGAAGTCCCCCCTTTTGTACTTTGACTTTGTATGATCAATGAAATCTCTTTTGTTCCAACTGTTATTTCGGTTAATTGCTATGCATGTAACTTTCTAATTGTAATCTGAATGATGTATAATATTCTCGGGCCGAGATACCTTATCCTGGTCATAACTTTACAATCTGACTGGCCATACCTGCCAACCTCTTTAGCCTTGATCCTTATCTCAGCTAAAGAACACTAAGCGTTGGTTTTTCCAGCCAACCACTCTTCAGCCTAGATCCTTACTTCGGCTGAAGAGTACTAAGTGTTGGTTTTTCCAGCCAACTTCTTCAGCCTAGATCCTTATCTCAGCTGAAGAACAATAAGTGTTGGTTTTTCCAGCCAACCACTCTTCAGCCTAGATCCTTACTTCGGCTGAAGAGTACTAAGTGTTGGTTTTTCCAGCCAACTTCTTCAGCCTAGATCCTTATCTCGGCTGAAGAATAATAAATGTTGGTCTTTCCAGCCAACCACTCTTCAACCTAGATCCTTACTTCGGCTGAAGAGTACCAAGTGTTGGTTTTTCCAGCCAACTTCTATGTTGGTTTATTCCTGCCAACCTAGAGTAAAGTGTTTGGTTATTCTGACCAAACGTCCTGCAGCTTGGATCCTTATCTTGGGCTTAGGAGGGGTGTTGGTTTTTCCAGCCAACTTCCAAGTTCGTTTATTCCTGCCAACCTAGAGTAAAGTGCTTGGTTATTCCGACCAAACGTCCTGCGGCCTGGATCTGTATCCTGGGCTTAGGAGGGGTGTTGGTTTTTCCAACCAACTTCCGAGTTGGTTTATTCTTGCCAACCTAGAGTAAAGTGTTTGGTTATTCCGACCAAACGTCTTGCAGCCTAGATCCTTATCCTAGGCTTAGGAAGGGTGTTGGTTTTTCCAGCCAACCTCTAAGTTGGTTTATTCCTGCCAACCTAGAGTAAAGTGTTTGGTTATTCCAACCAAATGTCCTGTAGTCTGGATCCTTATCTTGGGCTCAGGGAGGTTGTTGGTTTTTCCGGCCAACCTCTAAGTTGGTTATTTCTGCCAACCTAGAGTAAAGTGTTTGGTTATTCTTGCCAAATGTCCTGTAGCCTGTATCTTTATCCTGGGCTTAGGAGGGGTGTTGGTTTTTCCAGCCAACTTCTTCAACATTGATCCTAATCTTAGCTGAAGAGAGTGCAAAGTTGGTTATTCCGGCCAACTATGCTTTCAGTGCGCCTAACTTACTAAAACAATCTTTTACAGAAGGAAACAACTATACTGAAAAGAAACTACTTGTTTTATTGAGAAAGAAAAAATTACAAATACTTAAAAGAAAAGCTAAAAATAAAATAGTTTGAGATTGTCAGTGTTTCATGGCCTGGGAATGGCTTTGTTGTCTTTATCTTCCAAGTGGTATGCCCCTTTTCCTGCTAATCCAACCACCTTGTAAGGTCCTTCCCAATTAGGCCCTAACTTGCCATCTTCGGGTACCAAGGTGTTTCCCATCACTTTGCGCAGTACCCAATCTCCGATTTTGAATTGTCTTGGATGTACTATTTTGTTATACTTTCTGGACAACTCTTGCTAGTATGAGGCAATATGAACTAATGCTTTTTCTCTTCTTTCTTCCGCAAGATCGAGCTCCAATGCTATGGCTTCTCCATTTAAGTCTGCATCAAAATTTTCCCTTCTAATTGTGGGGAGGCCAACTTCCAGTGGGATTACTTCTTCTATGCCATAGGCCCAGGAAAAGGGTGTTTCGCCAGTAGACCGCCGAGGTGTGGTACGGTAAGCTCATAAAACGTGGGGAAGCTCCTCAGCCCACTTGCCCTTTGCTTTCTCTAATCTTTTCTTCAATCCATCCAAGAACACTTTGTTTAATGCTTCTGCTTGGCCATTTGGTTGGGGGTATGCTGATGTAGAGTTGTAGAATTCTATCTTGTATTCTGCACAAAAGCCTCTAAAGATTCTGCCATCGAACTGAGTGCCGTTATCTGATATTAGAGCTTTTGGTATGCCGAACCGAGTGATGATGTTCTGCCAGATGAACTTTTTCACATCCTTCTCCTTGATTGATGCCAATGCTTCTGCCTCCACCCACTTTGTGAAATAGTCTGTTGCTGCAAGGAAGAACTTTCTGTTACCGGGTGCCGTTGGAAGTGGTCCTACTATGTCCAAGCCCCACATTGCAAAGGGCCATGGGCTTGTCAATGGTTGGAATTCTCTGGCTGGCTGATGTATTTGGTGTGCGAACTTCTGACATTTCTCGCACTTCTTGACATACTTCTCTGAATCTGCTTTTATGTATGGCCACCAATATCCTTGCGAAATTGCTCTGTAGGCCAATGATCTTCCTCCTTGATGGCTTCCGCATACGTCTTCCTGTATTTCGAACAAGAATGCTTCCACTTTGCTAGGGTGGACACACTTTAGGTAAGGTCCTGTGAAGGATTTCTTATACAATGCCCTTGATGGGGAGAGCCAAAAGCGCTGTGACTTTGTTCTTATTTTGTTGGCCTCTTTCTTTTCTTTCGGTAAGACGCCATCTTTTAGGAGCAGTATAATGGGATCTATCCACGAAGGGCCTAGTTCGGCACAACATACCTCTTCTACTTCGGGTTCTTCAATGCTTGGTCTTGGTAGGTAGTCAATCAGCAATGGATGAGGGATGGAGGTATCTGCCATTGAAGCAAAGCCTGCTAGTTCGTCCACTCTACTGTTTTCTTCCCTGCTGATCTGCTCTATCCGCACTACTTCAAATTTCTTGATCTCTTTTCTGACTAACTCTTGGTACTTAGCCATCCTGTCATTCTTTGCCTCGTAGTCACCTGAAATTTGGTTTACCACCAGTTGTGGGTCACTGTAAACCACTAGCTCGGTGGCCTTCATGTAGGATGCTGATTTTAAGCCTGCCAGAAACGCTTCATATTCCGCTTCGTTGTTTGATGTTGGGAAGCCAAGGTTGACTGCTTGCTCCACCACTAGGCCATTTGGTGAGATGAGGACTATGCCTAATCCCACACTGTGCCTGTTGGACGCTCCATCCACGAAGAGCTTCCACATCTCTCCAACAAACAGTTTCCAGCAAGTGAAGGGATCAGATGATGCCTTGGGATCAAGAGTATTGTTGGTGTTTTCTTCAAGGTCCATGCTTGCTGTTTGCCCCACGCTATCTGATTGTACCAAGTCTTTATTTATTGGTGAGTCTTGGTTTGGTGTAGCATGGTTTGCTTCTTCCTCCCTTACTTTACTCTGGTCTGCCTTAGGGTCTGACTGGGTATCCTGTACTAGGGGTTGCGCTATTCCGGCGTCAACTTCCAACCCTAGTTCGGTTGTATCAGTCAGGTCGACTGGGCAGATATGATGACTTCCTAGGGTGAATTCTGCAACAAAGTCTGCCAAGGCTTGGGCTTTTACCGCGGTTCTGGGTTGGAACTTGATGTCAAACTGTCCCAACTCTACTGCCCACTTTAGGATTCGCCCAGAAAAGTTTGCCCTCTCAAACAAATCTTTTAATGGAAAGGCTGTGAAGACGACTATGGTGTGGGTGTGAAAGTAATGCGACAACTTCCTTGAGGCCCTAATCAAGGCTAGGGCCAGTTTTTGACTAAGGGTTGTAGTGCAAATACGAAGAGAAAGCACACTTTCAAGCAATATATATATATAGAGAGAGAGAGAGTCAATTTTTGTCTCTCAAATTTTAGAACCCTCAGTAAGGGAGAGGGATCTCCCCTTATATAAGCAATGCACGCAAAAGCTTTCTTGACAAGCTTAAAGGTTGTTGCAATCCCTCCATGCAGTGTATGGAGGATGGCTTCAATGCCCAACAGCTGGCTCAAAAGTATCTAAACTATATCTGTTGAAAACAAGGGTGGCCGGCTGGCCATCAGTGTTGGCCGGCAGTGCCTCATTGATGGCCGACAGGCCTTATCAATGGTCGGCATGCCTAAATACATGGCCGGCAATGCCAAAAAGTGGCCGGCAGTGCATCACAAGAAGCATGCTAAAAGGACCAACACATGGTCCAAAAATGTGGCAGAAAGGATACAGGGTTTGGAAAGCTCAAACTTATGACATTTCGCAGCGAAATTCGAGTGCTCGACGAGCAATCAAACTTATCACCGGATGTACCTGCAAGAACATCCAAGTCTTGAGGACAGTTAAAAATGGGATGTCTACACCTTTTTATCTGTCAAATTCCAGTGTCAATAAACCTCTTGCTTTACTACATAGTGATGTTTGGGGCCCCTTTGCTTCCATTTCTGGTTACAAATATTATGTTCTTCTTGTGGATGATTTTAGCAGATTCACCTAGTTATATTCAATGGCTTTCAAAAGTGAGGTGTATGAGAAATTTCTAGCTTTCAAAGCTTATGCAGAAAAACAATTTTCTACATTACTTAAGATTCTTCGAACAGATGGTGGCACATAATTTTTTAATAACAAAATGAAGACATTCACTGTTGCTCAAGGCATTGTTCATCAACACTCTTGTCCCTATACACCACCTCAGAATGGTGTAGCAAAACATAAACATAGGCATCTCACTAAAGTTGCCATTGCTTTACTCAATCATTCTTCTATTCCTATCCATTACTGGTTTGATGCCATTGCCTATGCTACCTATCTCATTAATAGACTTCTTTATTCTAAATTGGCTTACAAAACACTTTTGAAACCTTATTTCATCATCTTCCAGATTTTTCTATTCTTAAGGTGTTTGGTTGCCAATGTTTTCCTTAGATCAAGCCATATACCTTTACTAAATTACACCCTATATCTGTTGAGTGTGTTTTCTTAGGCTATCATGCTTTTGCCAAAGGATATAGGTGTCTTGACCCAAAAACTGGCACCATTTATCTTTCAAGACATGTGGTGTTTAATGAGCATGTGTTTCCATTTTCTCACATGTCATCTTCCTCTTCTTCTTGTTGTTCTTCTCAATTGCCTTTCCTTTAGTCTTTCTTTTTGCGTTTCTCTCTCTTCTTCTTTTTTCAATCTGGTTCTGCTCCTCTCAGCACTTCTCCTCTCAGCTCTTCTGTTTATGCTCCTCTCAGCAACTCTGTTGTTGTTCCTATTAGTTCTCATCCACCGCAGTCTTCTATTCCTATTCATTCTATTTCCATTCAATTACCTCAGTTGCCTATTCTTCCTTCCTCTGGTTCAATTCCTTCTGTTCCCTTTTCCTCTGACAGTCATCCTATGGTTACGAGATCTAAAGCTGCCTTGTCTACTATTACAACTATTTCCTTTTCTTCCTATTTTGATATTGAGCCTCCTACTCATCAAGAGGCTTTGCTCTCACCACTTTGGAAACAAGTAATGTTGGAGGAATTTCAAGCTTTACAAAACCAAAAGACTTGGTCTTTGATTTCTTTTCCTCCTAGCAAAACTACCATAGGCTGTAAATGGGTGTTCAAAATTCAACGTGTGGAGAAGTGGTTCGGAAATACTCTTTGGATCGTGGAGGGCACTCATGATCCTTAGGTAGTCACCTGAAGAAAATGAACGTTCCGGTCGGGATTTCCAGAATTAGCACTCCGACGGATAAGTCAGTATCTACTCTCTATTAGTTGCTTATATTTTAAGTTATACTTACTTATTCTCACTTTCCTTTCTTTGACTGATGATCCTCTATTTATATTATTCCCCTTGGGCCTTAGGGTCAGGCCCACCTTTGATCCATTGCATGTATATCTATTCAGCTTTTGTTCTGCTGGTTAGAATGTCGATTCTTTTATTCGACTCTGCGATCAACTAGGATCAATGCCGAATAAAAGTTACGTCCCTGACTGATCTCATATTTGTATTCAGACCTATTGCCCTTGGATTACTCGGCTCTCACAATTGCCCCCCAAATACCCACTAACACCAGTTTAGTCGGCGTGTTTGGTTTCGAACTTGGAAAGTCAAAAATTCGACAGTTAATCCTCATCCCAACGTGTGTCAGAACGCACACGCTTTTTGGTCATCATTGTGATTTCCCACCCCTTCGTACGCTGCCTCCATTTAATGTGATTTAAAACTTTGTCTCTTCGAATGTAAGTTTTGAATACTCAAAAGTTTCTAGTTCGCCTTCTAGTGCAACTCATTCATTTCGCGGCTTCTGTAACTCCCCGTTTCTCATTTTCCCTTCTGCTTCCTATAAGTTTTCTTCTCCTTCACTTCCAATCCCGTTTCCATGTTTGATTTTAGTTTTTCATAGTCCTTAGGCTAGCTAGGACAGCAAAACATTTAAAGAGCTCCTTTCTGCGAATCAAATTTTCGGCTTCCGACGCCATTATTCCATCCCCGATGACGTCCATCTGTCACTCTTGGCAGACAACACCACTGATATGAAGAGGACTGATGCGAGTACGATCGTCTTTCCTCTTTTATCGATTACTAAGGGCGGAGTCCAGTTTTTCCCTTCATCCATTTTTAAGAGCCGTCCTTTGACATTGGGGCCTAATTCCTTCCCAGCCTAACGTGAATTTTTTTCGCATCATAATGGGGATTATAGAGCTAAACCGACATCTTAGGATTAACCTAGGTATACCTGCAATTTAGCCTCATTATGCCCTAGCCAAGTCTACTGGCCGGCTGGGACGCTACTTTCTTAGGGCCAAGGATACCGATCATCAGTTAGTGACTATGCTTGCCAGCTCTGGCAAGCGTGTTGATGACGTGATGGTCGTTGTCCGAGGCAACTGGGAATTTGGTGATGGTGAAGATCGCCTAGATCCTGTTCCAAGGCGAAAAGGCGAACCAGGTGGCCGTATAGCTCATTTTCATTTCTCTTATTACCATATATGTATTTGGCTCTACATCTATGTACTTACCGTTTTGTTTATGCAGGCAACGATTTGAAGAAAGTGTTGGTTTCAGCCGACTGACGCTATTCTTGCAGAAATTAAAATCACACTACAGTTCGTCGGCTATCCAAACCTTCAAAAACAGGCGGCCCATATTCTCTTACGGTACGAGCCAACTTACGCAACATTTTTAGTGGTGGACCACATTCCAATCTCGAGAGGCGAAGATCATCTTACAACCCTTATCTTTCCCAGCTTCAAAAACTTGAGACAGATTGGTTTAGAAGCATCTGATTCGGAACATGTGGAAGAACAAGCAGCTGAACCGGTCGCCAAGACCCGAGCCAATTGGCAGTCGAGGTAGACGAAGCTCTTAATTCGACCTTTGAGGAAAGCCAGACTCAATTCGTCCGACCCTCCATCCACATCAGGCCGAGGGGACGTCTCATTCGAAGACATTTTTACAAACTTGGGAGATTTTTTTGGTACTTATCCTGAGGATATGGCTAGGGAATCGCTTACGCAACTTGCCCCGAGGAAAAATGCCGAAAGTATGGCCGCCAGGAGGAGAGCCAAGGTCGTCCAATTGGAAACTTCACCCACCACGGTCAAGTCTTCTCCGCCTGCTATTGCGGAAGAAACGGCTCAGACCGAAACCTGCCGAGATGGAGCAAGTGGAACGAACGTATGAGGCTGAGCAAAGGAGGAAAAAGCGCCCCGCCAAGCAAGAAACCGTGTAGGGTGAGGACCAAAGCAACAAATGGCCTCGTATTGAGGAATCGGACTTGGTTGTTCCATTCATTGTTCAACCAAGGATAAGGAATATGCCGATTGCCTCGGACGCGTCGGCTTTGAAGGACCTGGCCGTGGCCTTAAGTATGGCCTCCTTAATATCCTTGCCGGCTAACAGAGCCACATTCTGTGCGGAGCCAAATCTAATGCTAATTGCTTTAGCTGCTCAGTTGGCCTTATCGGTACATTACTTTCTCTATCTGCAGCCTTCCATCTTAATACATATATACATATAAATATTTTCCTCTTTATTTGTTTGTTGTAACTTTATTTCCTTATTTTGTAGATGGCGGGAAGCATAGCTGAGATCAGCCGCCATCAACACAATTTGATAGAATAGAACGGCTTCTTGAAAGTCGAAATTGACAATGAAAAGAATAAAGTTGTGATAGCCTCTCAAAGAGCCAATCATGAGGTAGCGCAGGCGGCGGAGCAACGAGCGAGAGCCAACTCCGAGGCCGAGCGAGCGAGGAATTCTGACCAATTGAGGCTTGCAGCCGAGAAGAGGGCAAAGGCGAGTAAAGATGCACTCCCATTAGCCAAGGAGGTAATCGCCAAGCTGGAAGCCGACTTGGAAGAATCGAAGAAGGCAAAGGAAATAGACGACTCTAAGATTTCCAAGGCGTTCCAAGCTGGGAAGGACGCCGCCTTGGAAAGCTACGTGGAAGAAGTGTCGAAGTTTGAGAATCGGGGCTTCAAACACGGCTGGGTCAAAGCCCTCACTACTACGAATGACATTGGCACAGCTGATTCCATATGAGTAGGTGGACGTTGAGCCGCTGGCATCTAACCCCGAAGATTGATTTAAGGCATATTTTGGTTTTTGGTAGGCATCTTAGATGCACAGTATTCATAGGTTTTTGTTAGTTGATTTTCATTTCTTTAAATGTAAGCTAATTTTCATGTGTAAAATGACTGCTACTAGCGCTCAATTTATTAATGAAAATTTTCTATGCTTTCTATCTTATTGCATATACTGTTTGTCTTTAATTTGTTAACGACAATTCCTTTTTCTTTTCTGTTTATTATATGAGTAAATAGTATATCTGATAGGTTACCCAAATCAATTAAACATCCTCTGCCTCTTTGCTTTTTAGCCAAATACTAAAAGAATGAGCAGTTAACAATTTGTAAAGGTGCATTGAAAATTCAATAGGCTTAACAAGTAAAATGGCTTAAGGCTTCGGCGTCTAGCCGATTTTATTACTGAATCTGCCCTTACCCCAGCAGGTGCATGAACTAGGACGCCGAATAGGGCACTCAACCTGCTCGGCACAAGAGGCTTGCCCTATGGCTAACTAGATTGATGGATCAGCCCTTGCCTCAGCTGGTGCATGAATTGGGAGGCCAAATGATATTGGCCCATGGAACAGCTGGGGCACTCAATCTGCTCGGCGTAAGGGCTTGCCTTATGGCCGATTAGATTGATGAATCTGCCCTTGGCCCAGCTGGTGCATGAATTGGGATGCCGAATGGGGTTGGCCCATGGAGCAGCTAGGGCACCCAAACTGGTCGGAGCAAGGGCTTGCTCTATGGCCGATTAAATTAATGAATCTGCCCTTGTCCCAGCTGGTGCATTAACTGGGACGCCGAATGAGATTGGCCCATGGAGTGGTTAGGGCACTCAGCCTGGTCGGCGCAAGGGCTTGCCTTATGGCTGATTAAATTGATGAATCTGCCCTTGGCCCAGCTGGTGCATAAACTGGGACGTCGAATGAGGTTAGCTCATGGAGCGGTTGGGGCACTTAACCTGGTCGGCGCAAGGGCTTGCTTTATGGCGGATTAGATTGTTGGTGGCTCGTGGAATTACTGGGGTACAAGATTTAATCAGCCCCAGGCTTTTGAAGTTTAGCATTAATGAGATCGCCTTGGGGGTGCTGCACCTGTAAGGAATAAATTGGATGAATGCTTCTTGCGCGTAGGTCCCATTAGTGTGTTCAAAACTCGACTCACACTAGTCTATTGAGGAAGGTTAGGTTAGTGTGAATGTCAAATAGGCTTATTCTTTAACAACAGAGGAGAGGGGAGGACATTGGCTGAGCTGGACGCAGAGATGAATCGTAGTGGTGAGCCTATACGCACAGGTAGTAGGACGTTGAGGGAACGGGGGAGACGCCAGTCCCCACGTCGTCGGAGTAGGTTACCCAGAAGGGAAAAACAGCAACGGGGCAACTCCCTCAACCGCGCTCAAGGGGAGAATCCGGTGCGATACCGCGCTCGTTGAGTTTTGCGGTTTTTGTAGGGAACAAACCGATGATAGAGGCGGATTCAATTGTGCACGACCCAGCTGTGGCAGTCGAGTTCACTCGACAGATTTTTCCACCATAAGTCCAGCAATTGATGGTCGATCAACGGGATTTCGAATTGTTTCGGGAAGGCATCCATGGAGCGGTGAGAGGGCTGTATACCGCCTACGAAATCGGCATGCGTCTTTGTGCCGCGCGACGGGAGATAGAGTAGAAGGACGAACGCATTCAAAATTTAAAAGCTCGTGTGGAGAAAGCTGAGCGTGAACTGAAGGTCAAGATTGCCGAGACACATTCGGTCGGCCCAAGTAACCCAATTGTGGAGGAAAGGGTGACTCAATCGGCTGATAAGTCATGCGATTGCCAATCGAGATACGGAAAGTATGTTTACAATAGAGACCGTGAAGGCTGCGGCCTTTGAACTGAGGCTTCCATGACGAGCGAAAAGTTGGGATAGACCAGACGAAGGAAAAGCTCACCGAGGAAGTTTGTCAGGTGCGAGAATCAGGGATTCAAGCACGGGTAGGGTCAAGGCCCTCCGTGCCGTGGAGGCTCTCCTAGACCACGGGCATTGATTTAGCGTCACCATTGTACCAGAATAACAATTTTCCATTTGCGGCTTACGAAGTCAAAAAGATTGACGATGAAGGTGACGCCGAATAAATATGAATTAATTGTAGCATTTTTAACGCAAGTTGAATGTAAATTATGCAATCTCGATTAATTTAATAAAACGTATCATTTTAAATGTTAGAATGTTGTTTATGCTATTTACCATTTTTCATCTATTGGGTCTATGCTCACTAATAATAATACAAATGGAAGGAATCGCCGAGTTCCGAGGCGTCCTGTCTCGGCCAATCATGATGTTGATGAAGGGTCTCTGCATCCAAAGGCTCATTTGGAGACTTGTTTTGGTTCGGAGACTTACATCTTGGCCAATCGTGAAATCCACGAAGGACTCTTCGAATCCGAAGGATTAATCAGCCCAAAAGTGTCATGCACTGATGGGGCTCCGAATTCGAAGACTTGCATCTTGGCCAATCGTTACATCCACGAAGGGCGCTCCGAATTCCGGAGGCTTAATCGGCCCAAAAGTGTCATGCACTAATGGGGCTTCGAATTTGGAGACTTGCATCTTGGCCAATCGTGACATCCACGAAGGACACTCCGAATCCAGAGACTTAATCGGCCCAAAAGTGTCATGCACAGATGGGGCTCCAAATTCAGAGACTTGCATCTTGGCAAAGCATAACATCTACGAAGGGTGCTCCAAATCCGGAGGCTTAATCGGCCTAAAAGTGTCATGCACTGATGGGGCTCCGAATTCGGAGACTTGCATCTTGGCCAATCGTGACATCCATGAAGGGTGCTCCGAATCTGAAGGCTTAATCAGCCCAAAAGTGTCATGCACTGATGGGGCTCCGAATTCGGAGACTTGCATCTTGGCCAATTGTGACATCCATGAAGGGCGTTTTGAATCCGAAGGCTTAATCAGCCCAAAAGTGTCATGCACAGTTGGGGCTCCGAATTCGGAGACTTCCATCTTGGCCAATCGTGACCTCCACGAAGGGCGCTCCGAATCCGGAGGCTTAACTGGAAGACTTGCTTTAATGAGTGAATTTCACTGAGGAAATAAGAGACTTTGTATTGCAAAAATGAAATTTGTACATGGTGAACATTCAAAACAAGTATCATGCCTCACAAGTCGGGTTAATGATAGAATTTACGCAAATGAGTGGAATTCCAAGGACGTGACAGACTCCTCCCAGACATGTCTTCGAGTCGATATGCCCTTGTACCGGCAATTAATTAAATCTGATAGGGGTCGTCCCAGTTGGGACCCAGTTTTCCGTTGACGGGGTTCTTAGTAGCGGGAAGAACTTTCTTAAGGACCAGTTCTCCGGTATATAACGTCACAGATGCACACGTTGATTGTATGATTTAGCAAGCTGTTGCTGATACCGTGCCATAGACGCTAGGGCTCGGTTTCGCCATTCTTCAATCAAAGTTAGGTCCAAAGCTAGCATCATGTCGTTACAGCCCAAGTCAAAGACCTTTGTTTTCAGAGTGGGTAGGCCGATTTCTAGGGGGATAATTGCCTGAGTCCCAAAGCATAGGGCGAACGGTGTTTCTCTAGTTGATCGCCTTGGTGTAGTGCGATGAGCCCACAATATACTAGGGAGCTCTTCAACCCACTTTCCTTTAGCTTTCTCTAAACGTTTCTTGATGTCGTCCAAAATGGCTTGGTTGGAGGCTTCAACCTGACCATTGCTCTGTGGATAAGCCGGGGTGGAGAAATAGGGCCGAATACCATACTTGCTGCACAATTCTCGGTAGACACCGCAATCAAACTAGGTGTCATTGTCTGAAATAAGTGCTCTTGGAATGCCGAATCGTGTTATGATATTTCTCCATACAAAATGCTTCACATCAGTATCTCGAATGTGCGTTAGTGCCTCCGCTTCAACCCATTTTGTGAAGTAATCTGTGGCAACAATCAAAAATTGTTTGTTACCCAAGGCACGAGGTAATGGTCCAACAATGTCAAGTCTCCATTGGGCAAACGGCCAAGGACTGGTCATTGAGCTTAACTCTTCAGCAAGAAAATGGGTCAAAGGGGAGAACTTCTAGTATTATTCACATTTATTGACGTAACACTCGGCATCGGCTTTCATTGTCGGCCAATAATACCCTTGTGTCACTGCTTGATGGGCCAAAGCGCGTCCGCCAGAATGGGCACCACAATTGCCTTCATGTATTTCAGTCAGAGTTCCTCGACTTTATCTAGATGAAAGCATTCTAGGTATGGACTGGAAAGGGATTTCTTGTAGAGCTTTCCTTGCGGATCCAAGTAGTATCGCTGGGCTTTGTTTCGCAGCTTATGTGTTTCTTTCTTATCTGTCGGGAGCAGTTCGGAAGATAGGAATGAGGCGATAGGGTCCATCCAACTCGAACCTGATTCTATGACATTGATCTGAACCGACTCCGAAGGGTCAATGCTCGGCTTAAGGGATGAATCCTACTTCAATTGTCCGCTTAATCTCTGAGTTGATGGCGGAGGCTAAGTAAGCCAGAGCAGTCCGCATGTGTGTTCTGATCTCGGGTTATTTGGTTCAATTTATGATGGTCGAATTTTTCCAGTAATGAATTCGCCATTTTCATGTAAGCTGCCATACGGTCATTTTTGGCTGTGTATTCCCCTTTCAATTGGTTGATGACTAACTTTGAATCACAGAAAATGAGGAGACGCCTGAGCACCAAAGAGATGTGCATTCTGTAAGCCAATTAACAGTGCTTCGTATTCGACCTCATTGTTCGATGCATCGAAGCCCAGTTTGATAGCCTGCTCAATTATTGCCTCCTCAGGAGCCATGATAACTACTGACTGCCCCACTTCCACGCTGGTTGGACGATCCGTCACAATACAACTGCCAAATGTCCCCAACATAAATTCTCCAATTCGGCATTAGATTGAATCTGATCAGACTTAAAGTCGGCGAGGCCTCCAATGAATTCGGCCACAAAGTTGGCAAGCACTTCCCCCTTGATTGAGGTTCTAGAAAGAAACTGAATATCGTACTGGCTGAGTTCGAGAGCCCACTTTGAAATGCGCCCTGATGCTTCTGCACTATGGAGTACTGTCCGGAGAAGGTAGTCTGTTAGTACCCTGATGGTATGTCCACGAAAGTAATGCATTAGTTTTCTTGCTGCCATGACGAGGGCTAGGATGAGTTTTTCCAACGGAAGGTAACGTGTTTCAGCGTTAACCATTGCCTTGCTCACATAATACACTAGTGGCTGCTCCCCATCCTCTTCCTTTAACAATACGGCGCTGACGGCCCAGTAGAAAATTGCCAGATATAAGATGAAAGGATCACCTACCGAAGGTGTTGTCAAGAATGGAACTCATCGGAGGTAGGTCTTCAGACCATTGAAAATAGCTTCGCACTCAGAGGTCCATTCAAAAGCTTTACCCTGCCGTAGTGTATGAAAGAATTGTCGGCAACGATCAATGGAACGACTGATGAACCTGTTGAGTGCGGCAGCCATCCCTATCAACTTTTGGACCTCCTTGACTAATCAAGGAGAGCTGAGTTCTAGGGTTGCTATGATTTGCCTCGGGTTGGCTTCGATTCCGCGGTGGTTCACAATGTAGCCGAGGAATTTGCCGGATCCGATCCCAAATGCACACTTAGAAGTGTTCAGCTTCATTTTGTACTTACGTAAAATGCCGAATGTCTCTTCCAGATCGGCTAAATGAGTCTACTCTTCTTTGGACTTGACGACCATATCATCAATGTACACTTCCATAGTTCGGCTAAGTTACTCCTTGAACGTGGCAGTGACTAGTCTTTGGTAAGTTGCCCCCACATTCTTCAGCCCAAAAGGCATAACCTTATAGTAGTAGGTCCCTCTTGGGGTGAGGAATGCAGTTTTGTCTTGGTCTTCCAGATGCATGGCAATTTGATGGTAGCCTCTGTAGGCATCGAGGAAGCTCATACGTTGATGACGTGTCGTGATGTCTACGAGTTGGTCTATTCTGGGGAGGGGAAAACAATCCTTAGAACAAGCTTTATTTAAGTCAATGAAATCCACACAAACATGCCAAGTACCATTTTTCTTCTTGACAATCACAGTATTTGATAGCCACGTAGGATAGGTAACTTCCCGGATTGCCCCAGCATCAAGCAATCGGTCAACTTCTTCAACAACAGCAGCAGTGTGTTCTACGGCTGACTGCCGGCTTTTTTGAATAATCGGCTTATATTTGGGGTCAACATTTAAATGGTGCTGAGAAACAGATGGATCCACCCCCAGCATCTCATATGGTGAACATGCAAATACATCAAGATTGTCGAGTAAGAAGGTAATTAGCTGCTACCTATCGATTTTATTCAGGGAGGCGCCAACCATGAAGAACTTGTCCGGATTCCCTGTCAATTTCGACTCGATCCAGGGCTTCCGTGGCCTTTTCATTTGGGAGCCGCCCAACATCATCAAGGCTCTCTCGATCTGGCACCTCAATAGAATTCATATCTAGCTCTCTTGGTGTCTTTGTGGCAAGGAGATAGCATGCTTGTGCCAATTTCTGGGAGCCATGGATTTGTTCAATGCTGCGTTTTGTCGGGAAGCGGAGCAGTTGATGATAGGTGCTCAGACACGGCCTGCATGGTATGCAGCCAAGTTCGCCCCATGATGAGATTATATGGCAAAGGAAGCTTGATGACCAAGAATTCCACATCCATTGATCGGGAGCCCGCACGGAACTAGTAGTGTGATTTTGCCCAACGGGTATTCCGGATTAGCGTTGAAGTTGAATAACGGGTAATGAACCGGGGACAGGTCCGACTCAGTTTTCGAATCGTCGAAAGCAATACTTGGAGCTTCATGGGGCTGTTTCGCTGGTGTAATTGCTTTTGGGGGTCTGGATACGACTGAATTGTATGTACCACGGATTCTGTCGGCAAGCTGTAAATCATATGGATTATGCCGAGTGGGGGTGAGTCTTGTCGTAGAGCAACTGTTGTGGTTGAATTATTCTTTCGGACGTGTTGCTTAAGCCGGCCGTCTTGTACCAACTCCTCAAGATGATCTTTCAAGGAATAGCAACTGTCAGTATCATGTCCGTGGTCTTTGTGATACTCACACCGTCTATCCCGTCTTCTTGTGTCGGGAGGTCCGACCATCTTGGATGGCCATTTGAAGAACGGAAGATGTTGACTTTTAGACATAACCGTGCTGATCGGCTCAGATAACTCCGTAAATTTCTTGTCCCGCGCGCCTGATGCGCCTGATATCCACTTGGAGTTGTTCACTAGCCCGTTATGGACATTGGTCATTTGATCGACGTGAACTCGTCTTCTATCTCATTTTGTCCGATTCGGTGGTTCAGGGCTCTGCGAGGGTATAGAATTTACCGGCTGAACGATCTCAGAAAAGGCCGTCTTGTTGGCCTTGTGGCCAGCTTTAACCCGCAAGGCGTCATCCTCCGCTTTGTAGTATTCCTCGACTTTCTTCATTAGCGACCAGACCGTTTTTGGGGGGCCTTCTATTCAAGGAGCTACGAAGGGCACTATCAAGGTGCAACCCCATTTTGAAGGCGATAATGGCCATGGAGTCATTGCAGGCATCATCTACGAGATTAAAGCATTCCCAATAGCAGCTGAATAAGCACGTAGTGTTTCCCCTGGTTGAATTTGCATTGCCCAAAGAGAGTCAGCCTACTTCGGCTAGACCTCATTGGTGATGAACCTTGCCCTGAAGGAATTTTTGGAGTTGATGGAAGCTCTTGATCGATGCCAGTTCCAATTTATAATACCATCTGACGGCCGATGATCCCAAACTACTAGGGAAATATTTGGCACATGAGAGCCTCGTCATCTGCATGTAGTGTCATGGCTTGCTTGTAGTGACAGATGTGATTGGTGGGGTCTGATTTTCCATCGTAGAGAGTGAATGACGGAGCTTTGAACTTTTTGGGCAGTGCCGCCCTTGCGATCTGTCATACAAAGGGGTCATGTTGATCTTCTTCATCTAAGTCATTCGTCTTCGTTTAGTCTTTGCACACGGACTTCCTTCGGAAGAACTGGAGACTACGACTCGTCCCTTCTTTTTGGACTCTGGGGACGCCGTGTCAGAATCACTGCCACTGCCATGTCTCCGAATTCGAGGTCGTCAACCATCCTTTCTCAAAGGTCGTTCCGGATCTTGGCGCACGGCCTGTTGGGATTTTTCCACCTCCAAAGCCAAATCCTGTCGAAGGCAGTTTGTTCTACGCCATCATGTTTTCCAACCTCTATTCATTTTGCTTCGCCTGATCCATAATTGCTTGCATTGTCTCATGTGCTGATGTTGAGGGTGAGGTCTGGGTAGCTAAGTCAAAGTTCAAGGCTCTTTGTGCGTTAATGTTTTCTTGTCCAAGCATGTTACTTGGAGTGGTATCAGCTTGTAGGTGTAAGGTCGTCAGTGACCACCGGAGGATCTTCCGTCACGCCCGCCATGGAAGTGCTGGAGTATTCCCACAGACAGCACCAATTGTGGAGAAGTGGTTCGAAAATACTCTTTGGATCTTGGATGGCGCTCGTGATCCTCAGGTAGTCACCTGAAAAAGAATGAACGTTCCGGTCGGGGGTGTGTAGACACTCCATTTTTGACCGACCTTAAGACTCAAACGTCATTGATTGAGCGCTCGATGATTGTGCATGCTGTGCTCGTTTCGAGGTTTCGAAATTTTCGGCTGAAGTGCCTTGCTTTTAGGCCTCTGAACTCTTTGTGTTTTGGCTCAATTTGCATACCAAGTCCTTTCTTTCCTTGCCTGAGGGAATGAGAGGTCTTGTAGACCACTCCTTTGTGGTCATAGACCACTTTTCCCACTTGGAGACTAGTTTTCGATTTTTGGAGCCGTCGGCTAGTGCGCCTTGTCTCGAGACCGCTTAACGTTCTCCATTTGACGCAGGTTTTTGAACCACACCTTGTTGCCTTGGCCTAGAGGGCCACTGTGGTCTGGGAGATCACTTTTATGGTCATAAACCACTTTTGGTGCTCGTAGACTAGTTTTCGGGTCTCCCGGCTGCGCGCCTTGCCTCTCAGACTTTTGTCTTGCATCCGTTTTGGTTTGTTTTTGGTACAAACCTGATTTTCCTTGTTTGGAAGATGGTACAACGGTGGGAGACCAGTTCTTCCCCTTGGAGACCACTTTTCTTCCTGCCAGTCAGTTTTCTGGTCGGGTTTTCTTGGTCTTTGGGCCACCTTTTCTAGTCGGCCACCACACCACCACCTTGGTCTCATGCTGCAGACCACCACTCCCACCTGATTGACCCCTTTTTGCCTTGGCCGACCACTTCAAGTGGTCTGCTGCTTTTCACCAGCTTCCTAAAGATATTTTCTTTACAACTGGCACAGCTGGAAGGCACCAGAACCATCCTCCATACACGTGTATAGAGGGATGGCCTTGGACCCTTAGCTTCTTCAAGAAGCTTGAGCTTTTGTTCTCTATAAGAGGGAGGCTCCCCCTCCCTCCTCTAGGTTTAGAAAAAGTTCCTTGAGCTATACATACAATCTATATCTATACATCTTGATTTCTCTCTTGTTTTGTGCCTTAAAGTGTTATTTCTTCATACTTTAACATACAAACACACACTCAAACACCATTCTTTTGTTGCTGAGGTGCGTAGGAGCTGGTTTTGAGGTTTTTAGTTTGGTTTAAGCTTGGAAAACTTGTTGGAGTTGCAGTTTTGAAGGTGGCCTTCAAGGGTGAGCCTTTAACTCCTTAAACCCTCATTCTTGCTTAAGCTTTTAGACCTATTTTCATGCTGATTTAAGCTTAACTTTCTACTACAAAAAGTTCTATTTTTGCATGCTTAACTTCTTTGTTTAAGGTCACTTTTGTGTTGGGGGTTGTCTACCCCCTCTTAGGCCTTGTTTGGCCTTGCTTTTGTGCCTTCTTTTTGAGCCTTTGGGAACCCCTTGTTTTGAACTTCTCACCACTGAAACTCAGAGGAATTTCATGTGGTGGAAGTGGTGTTTTGAGGTCCCAAATAGGAGAGGGTCATCCCCTCTCCCTGTGTCTTCAATACTTGTTTCATTAGCCTCATGTGTGAGCATGTTTGTTAAGCTTATGTTGGTCATATCTTAGCATGTATTTGGGCTTATTTTTCTATGGCATACCACTGTTTTTACTTGGTTTTGTCACTTCATGTATGCCTAATACACTTGTAGTGTAAATCTCATAAACTAGTCTTGTATGCTTCATGAGGTAGCATGTCATTCCAGCTTGTTTTGTTTTCATTTCAGCATGTTTTTGCTGATGATTTTCCATGTCATACGTCTGTTAAGGTTTGGTTTAGTTGGCCCTTGCATGCTTTGTGCACTTGTAGTGCATTTCCCTTAACTAGCCTAATGTGTATCATGCTTTAACATGTCATTCCAGCATGCTTTCGGCTTAACTCTAAGAAGCTTTTGGCCATGTTTTAGCATGCTCTAGCTCTGATTTGTGTTTTGGTCATGCATGCCATGCTTTGTACAGCTATAATGCATTCTAGCTTGTTAGCTTTGTGCATCAAGTCCACTAGCATGCATTACTTGGACTATTCGAATGATTTGGCATCATTTATAATGTGATTTCAGTCCATGTTTCATGGTCATGCACTTGTATTTTTTACTTTTTCAATGTGTTGGAGGGTTTCCCCCTTTATGCCTTAACACGGGTCATTGCGTATGCCTTCATACCTAAGCTTGCAAGCCATCATTTCCATGTGTTTTTGGGGTTATTTTTCCATGATATAACTCTGATTTTTATTAGTTAAGTCATCTCATGCTTGGTCTTAATAGGTGTAGTGTAATCCACCTTATTTGCCTTGCATTCATCATGCCTTATCCCCTTCATGCTAGCTTGTTTTGGCTTCCTTCCATGCATGTTTTAATATCATTTTGACATATTCTAGGACTTTTTTGGGTTGCCTTTGCCATATGCTTCATGCTTTGTATAGCTATAGTGCAATTAGCCTTGCTAGCTTTGTGTTTTGATGACTCATGCATGCTATCTTTGAGCTATTTAGATCATTTAGCATCATTTAATACTTTATTTCAGAGCATTTATCATTGCCATGTTCCCACTTCTTTCATGCTTTGAGTGCCTTTGAGTATTGTGCATTGTTGCCTTATTGTGGTCTAGCATATATGCCATCTTGCCTAGGTCCTTGAGCCTCCATCTTAGCATGCTTTGGTCTTTGTTTAGACCTAATTAAGCTCTATCCATGGTTGGTTCATGCACTTGTACTATGTATTTCATGCCCCCTTCGTAGTCCTCTTTACTAGCTTCATGCTTTAAGGACCTTTGCATGCTATGCTTGCTTTGTTTGAATGATTTGGCATCATTTCATACCTTATTTCAGTGCATCTAGTGTTATCACACTTCCATGTTTATCACTCCTTGAGCACCCTTGAGGGTTGTGCTCTTAGGCCTACCTTGATAGGCCAAGGCATGTGCATGTTTGCCTTGCCCTTTTGTGCCTTTGTTTTGGTGTTATGGCCACTGATTTGGGCATGGCTGAGGTCTGTCCACTTTTGGTTTAAGTCCATTTAGCATTGTGTATGCCATGTAGTTCATCACATTGAGTATGCCATGTTGTTTGCATGTTGATTCATCGCATTGTATATGCCATGTTGTTTGCATGTTGATTCATCGCATTGTATATGCCATGTTCTTTGCATTGTGTATGCTTATATTACATTGCATTGTGTATGCATGCCATTAGCCTTGTTAGGTTGTTCATGTTGCATTGTATGTTTGCATGCTTAAGTCATATTGCATATTTGCATGCTTGTGTTGCATTGCATTTTTGCATGCTCCATGTTACATAGCATTGTGCATGCCATGTTATGTGTTGCATTGTGTTTGGAATAGGTGTTAGTCCAAACATGAGAAACGAGGGACGTTTCATACTTGAAGTAATGAAACGGGCCTCAATTCTCAGTCGCCGACGCTCTTGATCATACATGATAGAGCTCTAGGAATTTATGTGTTTATTTGTGCATTCATTTCATATTGAATTGTGCAATTTCACCTCTCGGCCATCATGCATCCAGATGCGTGATTGATGGCCCGAGGGTTGAGAACCACACTCCCTTGAGCTTATGAAATGATAGTGAGGGTGGTTGTGCACACATATCTTGCAAATACATTGCCATGCCCTTTCTTGCTCTCTATTGCAGCAAATTGGAGAAGTGCAGCAACAACTGGTCGGCCAGCCAGAAAAACCAGCTGGTCGACCACTTTTTTTGGTTTGCAACAACAAAAAGTGGTTGGCAGGTGGTCTCCCACATCAACAACTGGTCGGCCACCCTCCCATAGGTCCCCAAGGCGAGTTGGAAGCTTTCTGGAGCTTGGTGCAAGTTTCTCAGAGTAGTTGCAAATAGAGGCAAATTGGGGCATCGCGACGGATTTCCGAACGAGGCGACCGGGCATGCATGCATTCTTTTCCCTCTGAGGACTATGCTTCTGATTTACTACTTTACTTAGCTAATTTGCTTAGCTAGTTTACGCTTTGGTTTGTACCTAATTAGTTAATGCGTTAACTATTCAATTTGTTTTGTAATAGTTAGTTAACTAGGATTAGTTAATTAGCGTTGTTATGTAATAAGTAGCTTAATTAGCTTAGATTAGCTAGTTAACTTCTTTTCGATCTTCCGTCGATAGGGACAATTGTTGTAATAAACGTGCGTGTGTGTGATGCATGTCTTCCAACCCCCATTTCTTTCTTCTTTTACTTAACCGCTTACGATGGTTAGTTTTAGGGCATGTTTTGATTAGCATACCTTATGCTTTGCATGCGTGCATCCATTCATCTATCTTGCACGCACCGGGCTCGGCACATCATACAAACAGCATTGTATTTCAATTCCAATTTAAATACATGTACCAAGTTACATTTCACATGACATTCTAGATAGCCGAGCCTATCTTAGTTGCATTTTGCATGTGTTGCATTAGCCATCTTAACATGAACTAGGATCGTGCTTGATTTCTAACTAGTTCTCTGTTTTGGCTTGGAGTACACTGTGAGTGTTTACGCTTTAGCATACTACATAAGATGTGTATGTTGCCATGTTAGCATGCTTGCCATGAGGCTAACTGCTTATTTGATTAACTGCCTAAATGCCTGTGGGTGAAGGTTGGATTGCTTGAATTGGAACAATTCATTGAAATCCCTGATTTAGCCTATTTGCGAGTAGCAAACTTCAAATCATTTTCACAAAATGAACATGCAATGTTTTGTTCCAATTTAGGCGATCTAGTCTATACTTGTATGCTATGCGCATCACATAGTAATTCTAGGTTAATAACCAGAATAAGAACACATGTGTTTTCAAAAACAAAATATTACGCTTAGTACAGGCCGATCTTCGATCGAGCGAGCGGGGGTGCTCATTGCATGACCTTCCCTTCTCATACCCAAGTTCCCGAGCCGAGGCAACTTTGGTGATGACGGACACGTGGCCTTAGGCACGAGTCAAGGTTTCCTAAATTCCCCCCAAAATAAAATGTTAGGTTTTTATTGTTGGCAACCCCGTTTGACAAAACTCCTTTGAGTTGTAATTTTGTTCGCATTTTAATTTCAGTGAGGCTATGAGTTTATTAGATGCAAATCCAAACCCAAATCGAGCCATGCAGAGAAGTTTGTGATGTTAATGCTTTCAAGATTGCCACTTCGCTGATTATTACGGGGGTCGAGCTGCCCGGTCAGCTCGCGGCCGAAGCAAAATTCAAATTTGCATTCAAAATTGCATGTCAGCCGTTGCTCGCTCGAGCCAAGGAGTGCTCGCTCGAGCTAAGACTTTCTCGCTCGAGCCAAGGAATGCTCGCTCGAGCCAAGGATTGCGTCCATACAAAAACCTGAAGAAAGTGATTGGTCGCTCGAGCCAAGGATCCGTCGCTCGAGCCAAGGGACTAGTAGAAATCATGAAAATTACTCTCCTCGCTCGAGCCAGGAAATCTTCGCTCGAGCGAGCCTCAGAATCCGGATTTTTCAAGAAGTTGGATTTCTCAAGGAGTTTGTTTTCTTCCCAATCTTGGATTACTTTTGGTCCTCTATAAATACTTGGTTTTCTCCCAAAACTAAGTAGTTGATTGAAGTCTTCCAGATCTTCTTTTTGGTTCTTAAAGGTTTATATCTGGAGATATTTTATTTTTTCTTTGATGTCTTATTGAGTATTCAACTCATGATCTAAAAAGACTACATCAAAGGTTTGTGTTTGTTTCACAAAAGAGAGAGGAAATTCTTCAGTTGTGGATTCTGAAGAATTCGGTCTGAAGCTTCGGTGGTGGAATCCGGAGTGGCTCATCAGAAAGACAATTCCGTGGTGAAGATGGGGTTGGAAGAGGCACATAGAGGTTGGTTCAATTAGGCGTTGTGAATTCGCTAGATAATTGAGAGTGATACCTGTGTAATTCCTTTATATCTTCTTAGTGGATTGTTCTGGTGGCTGTGGCCCGTGGTTTTTTGATCACAATTGGAAGGTGACCAATTGTGGTTTTTCCACGTAAAATCTTTGTGTCTCTTTCTCTTGATTGTTTGATTGGGATTTTTATATTCTGCTTAAAATTGATACATAATCACAAATCAACATCTAGGAGGTTTCTAGATTTTTCATAAAATATTTAGGTGGCGACTCTGTTTCTGGAAAGCAGTCCATGTTTGGCACTTCTTTATAAAAATCAGTTTTCCAAAACGATTTGCCGAATTTGGACGCTTTGGTGATTTATCAATCTCACATTGCACTTTGTAAGATTTAGATTCAAAACCGTGACATTGAGTCCGAACTGTAGTAGCCTAGAGAACAAAACGAGATTCGCGCCCGTCGCACGCAGATATTGGAGAGTTCTTGCGGGGTACGTCTACAAGGTGCCGGAATTAGCACTCCGACGGATAAGTCAGTATCTACTCTCTATTAGTTGCTTATATTTCAAGTTTTACTTGTTCTCACTTGCCTTTCTTTGACTGATGATCCTCTATTTATATTATTCCCCTTGGGCCTTAGGGTTGGGCCCACCTTTGATCCATTGCATGTATATCTATTCGGCTTTTGTTCTGCTAGTTGGAATGCCGATTCTTTTATTCGGCTCTGCGATCAACTAGGATCAATGCCGAATAAAAGTTACTGTCCCTGACTGATCTCATATCTGTATCCGGACCTATTGCCCTCGGATTACTCAGCTACAACAAAATGAAATTCTGATGGGACTATTGCCAGGCGTAAGGCTAGGTTGGTAGAAAAAGGCTCTCTCCAGCAAGAAGGGATTGATTTTCAGGAAAACCTTAGTCGAGTTGCCAAATTACCAACAATTCAAATTCTTTTATGTCTTGCACTTTATCACAGATGGCCTATTAAGCAGCTAGATATTTCAAATGCTTTTCTTCATGGAGTTCTTGAAGAAGATGTCTACATGTTGCAACCACTAGGGTTTGAACATTCTGCTCACCCTCAAGTTGTTTGTCATCTTCACAAAGCCTTGTATGGCCTTAAACAAGCACCAAGGGCATGGTATTTGGCCTTTTTCATCATTTCTGCTAACTCAAGGGTTCATGAATAGCAAATGTGATTCCTCTCCCTTTATTAAATAGACTGGGTCCATCTTTATTGCCTTACTAGTGTATGATGATGACATCTTGGTCACTGGCAATGATAGTGTTCACATTCAAGATCTTGTTACTAAAATGCATCAAGCATTTTCCATGAAAGATCTAGGCCCTATTTCCTATTTCCTTGGCATATCAGTTCATACATAAGGTTCTACTACTATTCTTTCACAGAAGAAATATGCTCAGGACATTCTTATTGAAGCTAGCATGTTGGAGTGCAAACCCTACTCTTCTCCTATCTCAGTCAAACCTGGTTTGTCTCCTAATTCAGAACTGCCTTTTGATAATCCCTATGTCTATAGGAGTATAGTTAGAGCATTCCTGATATGTCCTATTCAGTAAATCAGCTTTGCCAACATATGCATAACCCCACTGTTGGTCATTATGCTGGTGTCAAAAGGTTACTTCGATTTGTTAAGGGTACACTCTCTCATGGCCTTACATATACACCCAGCTCCTCTGATCTTTAAGCTTACTCAGATTGTAATTGGGCTAGGGATTCAGTTGATCGAAAATCCACCTCTGGATATTGTGTGTTTTTAGGATCAAATCTCATTTCTTGGTTAGCTAAAAACAAGCCACTGTGTCTAGATCTTCCACAGAGGCAGAATAATCGATCTTTAGCTCATACAGCTGCAGAACTAGCTTGGCTTGGCATGTTGCTTCAGGAATTTTGTATTGTTTCTCCTACTGTCCCTCTTCTCTGGTGTGATAATGTTTTGCCATAGCTCTGGTCTCTAATCCAGTTTTTCATTCCAAATCTAAACACATAGAGGTTGATTGACATTTTGTTCGAGATCGAGTGCTTGCTAAACAACTTGTCTTACACTATGTTCCCACCATTGATTAGTTGGCTGACATTTTCACCAAGCCTTTGTCTGTCTCTTAGTTTTCCTATCTTAAAGACAAACTGATGTTTGTTCCTCCTTCCATCAGCTTGTGGGGGAATGTTGAGGATCATAGCTCAGCCAGTAGCAGCAGCTCAAACAGCTTAGACTGCAGACACAGCAGCTCCACCTGCAGCTCAAATATCTGTTCCAGAAGCAGCTCAGCCTGTAGCCCACAACTCAACTTAGCTAAGTCATCAGCTAGGATATTTTCTTGTATCTGTTAGAGTTAGTTACAAGAGTTTGTTAGATTAGTTATAGAGTTGGTTAGGTTCATTGTATATAAGTATGACAGATGTATTCAGTATTATTTATTGAGAATGAAATATGACTTGATTAGAGAATTATTAAAGATTTCTCAAAATGAATAGAACAAGTTCAATTTTATCTTGATGTTCTAAATTTTGACTTAGTGTTACTATTTGAGAAATTTACTGCTATTATTCAAGAAGTATAAAAGAAAGAAAAGATTTTTCTTAAAGTATAAAAGGATCGAAAAAATAAATTTTATGTTTTTATGCGAATGAGTATAGCAAACATTAAGTTTTAACTTACTTAAATTGATAATGCTAAATAGTGTGAAAGAATGTTTCCGAACTGTTAATAAGGTTTTTTTTGCTAGGACAGTTATGGTTAAGCTTACCAACATAAAGTTTGATGGTATGCATGAGATGCATGAGCATGTCATTAAATTATCTAACTTGACTGCTCAATTAAAGAATTTAAGAATATTTATAAATGAGTTTGTTTTCAGTGCAAGATTATTTTCAAACCAATTATGCTAAAATCTCAATTGAAATTATTGGGACTTATTGTTGGACATTGATCATTATTTAGACTTTATTTCAAAAATTTATATTGATTCTAATTTTGAAAATTATTTATTGATTTGTCCAAACTTAATTAACAATGATGGTTATTTTCAAAATTTACAATAAAAGTTTAATTTATTGAAAATACCTCTTTTGTTAATTTTGGTATTATTTATGATGGTTTGTATAAATTAAAATTTAATGATTTCTCAAAAAAATTATCTTGCATCATTATGTTAGTCCTAAATATAGCTTGATAAATGAAAACTCCTTAAACTTGTGGCGTAAAAGATTTTATTGATTTTACTGGGAGTATGGGTTGCATTAAGGAAAAGCAATTCAATCACATTAAGTAAGTGCCACAAGATATACAGGGCTTCTTCATATTACCCAAATAGATATTAATGTGCCCTTTGACACTTTATGTTTGGTAACTAAAGTTATTTTATCACTTTTATAGATGAATTTTCACCTTATGATTTTGTTTATTTATTGCATAACAGATCTCTAGTAAATGGACACATTGATGTGTACATTATTAAGGAAGAAAGGCAATTAAACAAAAATGTGAAAAAACATAAAGATAGTGCAAAGCACAAGTCTCTTTGCTAAACTCTATGAAAGACATAATACCTTAGTAGAATGATGTAGTTGTGAAACATTATTGTACTCTGATGAATATGACTAAGAGTATGTTAAATAATTTCTAAATACCTATAATATTGTGGATGTATGTCGTTATGATTTATTGTTTTCATGTAGAATATGGTTCCTAGTAAGGTAGTTTCAAACACCCACTTTGAAGTGTGAACTGGAAGGAAACCGAACATAAGACATCTACATGTTTAAGGTTTTCTACAAAGTTATAATTATTGATCCACATGAAAAGAAATTAGGATTTTAGAATAATCAGTGGTTATTTTGTTGATTATCTTGAAAATTCAAAGGGTATTATTTTTACTATCTTGGTCATAGTACAAGAATTGCAGAAATCGGTACGGGATCAGAATCTCAGGGGAGAAAGACGTCGGCCAAGAAGGAGACGCACTAAAGAAAGTAGGCCGAGACGAGTATTACAACGAAAGTGACCTCCAAGTATGGAAACATAGATGCTTGAGGAAGGACGGCGAGATGAGGGAATGGAAAACAAATTGGCAGATCTGTAATCAGTTGTCAACTTCATGATGCAGAACAACGTCACGCAACCCCCGTTTCCATTAAGGGACACTGCCGATTCCAGTGGCCAAGAACGACGCCTACAAAGGGGGGCAGAAAGTAATCCCAACAGTCCCTCAACATGACAAGGTAAAGGAACGCTCACATCGGCCTTCACGGAATGTTGGGCGAGTAGAGTCAATGAGAGGAGAGTCTCAGAGGACACCTCGTACGAAAGGGACTTATATCAAAGAACATCGGCATGTTTGTGACACCCTAAGTGTTTAATTAAATATCACATAAATATTTATAGCTATATATAATTGTGGGTGTATGTGATAATATATTATTAAATAGATAATAATAAATACAAAATCTAATTTAGCATTGGGTTATCAAATATGGGATTAATTAGGGATTATTATTTGGGGCCAAATTAACACAAATAAGGAATTATAATACTAATTGGGCCAAATTAAAGTCAAAAATAATAAATAAAGAAATAAAAGAAAAATAAAAAAAAAACAAATATAATAAATAATTTCCACATAATTAAGCATCAATTAATGAATAGATTTGCAAATATTTACAAATATTACTAAAGAAATGAAATAGGGCCATCTATACATCTAGGCTTGGAAGGGGAGTGATTCATCATGTAGGGCCATCATGGAAGGGTGAGTCATCACCAACCAGCCATGTGTATAAATAGGAAGGGGGGTGATGTGAAATTAGGGTCAACAAAGAGCAAAAAAAAAAGGGGAAAAGAAAAGAAGGAGCCTCGGAAGCAGCATAAAAGAAAAAATAAAAAAATAGAAAAGTCTAATGGTCAATATTAAGGTGAGTTATATTATACCTTGAATCACCATAATATATTTTACGTATGTTTTGACTTACTATAATTTATTATATACAAGTTATATTTTATGAGTTATATTAATACAAGTTACTTTTTATAAATTATATTAATATTTCAGTTACATGGGTTATTTTCTGAACTCTTTTTGTTTAAAACAAAACCCATGGATATATTTGTTTAAATTTTAAAAAGTATTTGACAATGACCATATAAACAATTATGTTTTGTAAGTACCACCATGGGAGTCCCATGCCTTGGGGGACTTAAATAACCATTGGCCTCTATTTGACCACTTTGTGGTCCTCTGTTTGTCATGGATCCATTGACCTTTGTTCAGATTGTCACTTCTGTGACCTCTGTTCTATTATATTCTGTTCTGTACCGTGGTTATGGTTATTTATTTACATAATTTATGTATTTCAGTTTCTGCCACTTAAATGATTTTATTTTGTATTCTCTATACTCTTGGCATAATATTTCTTGCTCTGTTGTGTGCTTATAGCTGTTATCCTTTCAGGTGATGAGATGTAGGGGAAACCCATAATCTCACATAATGGAACCCGCTCGAGGATTGATGTTGAACCACTATTTTGTCTTTCTTTTTTTTAAAAATATTTTTGCTCCCTTTTGTTTCAACTCAGGGCCGGTCACTGAATAATAAAATAATAAAAGCCCTATAGATGTATTTTCTCTTATTAAAATAGTAAAATAGAGTAATTTCCTGTTTAATTATTTTTATTTCTGCTTGCGCAGTTTAATTTGCTACGAGTAGAATAAGTTAGTAAGTTGTGATTCCAACCCTAAGCCCCTGGGGTTGGGTTGTGACAAAGGTGGTATCAAAGTAATGGTTCAAAATAAATAAATAAATACTATTTTAATTTGATCAGAAAGTTCGAAAAGTTATAAATAAATCTATAAATAAAACTATATAGCTAGATAAACATAATAAAATAAAATAAAATAAATAATAATAAATATTTACCTGCAACGTTAGTCCTTTTGTGTAAAATCTCAAGTTTATTGTGGTGATGTACAAATGTTAGAGATTAACCTTGATGATGCGTTTTGGGATGAGCTCCGGACCATTAATTTAGATGAGATTTTAGCAAAACACCCCGCCCCGCCCCTGCCCTCGCCCCCGCCTCACCTGAGGGTTGGCGAGATTCAAAGGACATAATCAAAGGACTGCACCCAGGTCTTGCCTAATTGATGGGTCGACCAATCTATATACAGGCTAATCCTATCGATGTCCCACATTTACTATGGAGGCAGAGCCGTGCCTATACGTGCGGACATTTTCTTAGACCCACTCGTGTCCTCGGTGTTACCCCGGGACATAACTGCCCACACTACATCATAGGCCCTCTATCCCCCAGATTTTGTGGCTAGAAGGGGGAACATGTACCCCGAGGACTATATTTTCACCACTGTCCCTAACCCGCTGGAGATAATTAATATTCAAAATGTTGACTTTAATAATGACTTGTCGTATATCGAGACACCCAGTTGGATTGTCAATTGAGCATTTTTGAGATACATACAGTCTGTCCCCATTTTCACAATCCAAGTAGCATGGATGTGCTTTGGTGTAGTCCAGTTAGGATGGGAATTTGAGCATTTTATGCAACACTACTTTCCAGGGTTGTTTGACCGGATTTGACTCACTACTCTAGGATTTGGTAGAAGAAAACCTTTTGTATGGTGACCATGATGTGTTCTAATCCCTTTTTGTTGTCCTTTTTGTTTTTGTTTTATTGTACCATAGGGATGAGACACTAACATATTCTGATTTTTGAAACAAAGATGTAATATTAATTGTAAAAATAGTAAAGTTGGCATTCTATATAGATATAGATTGCGCTACACATGCTTACATGTATGCTGTGTTGTGAATGCAATACCTCGTTTATTACTTTATAGAATGGACAACTATGGTAATGGAAGCGAGTCATCGGTCAGTAGCACTGAATTGATGGAAAGAACAATGGAAAGAGCGGTTACTAGCTTTTTGCAAGCCTTCTAGACTAACATCAACAATGGAATACCAAAACGGCGAGAAGAGCTGGTTACCATAAAACAGTTCTAGGATCTGAAACGCACCACATTTACCGGCGGCCCAAGCCCAATGGTAGCAGACGCTTGGGTTAAAGACATGGAAAAAAAATTTCGCACCCTACCCTGCATCGAAAGATAGAAGGTAACTTTCGCCACTTTCACTTTCAAAGACAATGCACAGAATGGTGGCTTCTCACTCTAGAAAAAGAAGAAATTGCGACTTGGGCAAGATTCTTGGAAGTATTTTACGAAAAATACTTCTTAGATTCATTGCGGGAACAGAAGGCATCAAAATTCATACATCTAAAGCAAGGAACCATGACGGTGGGCAAATACGAGAGCAAGTTCACACAACTTGCTCGGTTTGCAACATACGTCATCCCCACCGAAACTTGAAAAGTAAGAAAATTTGAAGCAGGATTGGATGCTGAAATTAAAGATAGGTTCGAGGCCTTGAAACTGCCAACCTATGCAGAAGTGGTAGACCGGGCGTACATTGTAGATAAGGGGTTTAAAGCCTCGTGCTCTGGGAAACCAAGCCAAAAGAAACGATTATGGGAAAGAGACAATAGAAGACCTGTTGTTACGCCTCCTAAAAAGGTAAATACGGGCACAACCAATTCGGGCCATCAAGGTTCTACTAACCCCCGATGTGGCACTATTCCAATTTGTCCTACTTGTGGGAAGGCTCATTGGGGACAATGCCATCGAGACACGAGGAGCATGTTTTAAATGTGGTCAATTTGGCCACTTGCTGAGGGATTGTCCAAAGCTGACCAATCCTACGGCCAGCCCCTCTGGCCTAAGTCAAAAAACCCGCAGGACCTAGAGAAGAGAGGAAGGACCAAAAACGCCAAAGACAGGCTTTCGCCTTGATACTTGGAAAACTAGAAGTTACCGAAAACATTGTGTTAGGTACACTTTCTGTCTGTGGTCATTTAGCTCATGTCTTTATTGACTTTGGGTTAACTCATTCTTTTGTTGCACCACACTTTGCTTCCAAGTTGGCATTAACACCCGAACCATTAGGATATATATTGTTTATGTCTTTTCCTTCTGGTAAGTCTGCCTGCAGTACTGATGTCTATAGATCATGTACTATATCCTTAAAAGGCAAAACCTTATATGTAGACTTGATTCCCTCCGCATTAGGAACTTTGATGTGATCTTAGATATGGATTGGCTAGGCTAGGCAACCACGCCTCTATTGATTGTAAAGCCAAAAAGGTCTTCCTCAGGGTACCAAACCAACTCGAGCTTGTCTTTGATGGGATTGGAGTTTCTAACCCTCCTGTATTATATCACCCATGATAGCCCAATGACTTCTAAGAAAGGGTTGTGGTAGTTATATTTGTTATGTGATCGATACACAAAAAAAGGCCCCCACCAGGGATGTGATCCTCGTAGTACGAGAATTCCCGGATGTTTTTCTTGAAGATCTACCCGGTATCCTGGTTGATCAAGAAATCGAGTTTCACCATTGAAACCCAACTTGGCACACAACCAATATCAAAAACTCCTTATCGCATGTTGATGACATAATTGAAAGAGTTGAAGACTTAACTCCAGGAACTACTGGACAAAGGGTTCATTCGACCTAGTACCTCACCCTGGGGAGCTCCAGTATTGTTCGTGAAGAAAAAGGATGGCACGATGAGGTTATGCATCAATTACCGGGAGCTGAACAAGGTCACCATCAAGAATTGGTACCCTCTGCCATGAATCGATGACTTGTTCGATCAACTTCAAGGCGCCCAAGTATTCTCCAAAATCGACTTACGTTGTGGCTACCATCAACTAAAAGTCAAAAAGGAAAGTATTGAAAAGACTGCCTTCAGAACCCGTTACGGGCACTACGAGTTTCTTGTCATGCCTTTTGGTATCACAAATGCCCCAGTAGCCTTCATAGACCTCATGAACCAAGTGTTCAAACTCTATCTTCACTACAACAAAAAATGGTTTTTTACGGCACACAATGCATGTCGTAAAAACCCTTTTACAATGTGCAGCGCGCGTCATATTATGACCAGTCATGGAAAGTCATTCACTTTCAACGACATGCTTCGTACGCCGTTAAAAACTATTTAACGGCAAATTTTGTGCGTCGTTATTACTTTTTCTACGACATGCTACAGTACGCCATTAAAAAGTATTTAACGGCAAATTTTGTGCGTCGCTATTACTTTTTCTATGACTACTTTTGCACGCCATTAATTGGTGAGACAAATAACAACGCTGATTGCGCGCCATAAAATATGTAATACAACGACTTAATGCTAGTCATTAAATATTTAACACAACGACCTACTTTGCCTGTCGTAGAATATGTATAATTTTTTTTTTAAATTCAGTAGGTTCTATTTCACTTGTTCTATACAAGCTAAAAAAAATTACAAACAAATTTCACAAATATATATATACATAAATATCAATCAAGCACCAAAATATTATTTCAAACATAAAAAAATAAATAAATAAATAAAAAATAAATTCATAAGTTTCGAACATCCAAAAACTGTATGTACATTCCAAACCATCCAAAAAAGTTCTAAATTTTAGATATTTAAGATACTAAATTTTCAATGTTGACATCACTCTCTTGAAGGTGAAAAGAGTGAAGAAATATGTTGAGACTCTTGATATGTTAAAGATCAAAAACTTAATGCCAAATAGCAATGAAAGTCAAATAAATCCCACAATCGCAATCCCATTTCGACAGTAACAAGCAAGGTGTTCAGTTGGCCATTTGTGAGGCCTGCTGGAGTCAAAAGGTTTTGAAATTAGTAGACTAAAACTGAATATATGTGTAGACACCCCATTTTTAACCGACCTTAAGACTTAGAAGTCAGCGATTGAAGCGTTCGATGATTGCGCATGTTGTGCTTGTTTCGAGGTTTCGGAGTTCTTGGCTGAGAGCCTTATCCTCCGAGCCTTGGAACTTTTTGTGCCTTGACTCGGTCTGCGGACCAGGTCTTGTTTTCTCTTCCCGAAGGGAGAGAGAGGTCTTGTAGACCATCTCTCAGTGGTCGTAGGCTACTTTTTTGGGTCGTAGGCCACTGTTCCCGTTTGGAGACTTGTTTCCGATTTTCAGAAGCCGTCGGTCACGCGCCTTGGCTCGGGACCGCTTAACATTCTCCTTTTGGCACGGTTTTTGGAACACACCTTGTTTCCTATCTAGAGGGACACTGTGGTCTAGGAGACCACCTTTGTGGTCGTACGCCACTTTTCGTGCTCAACAGCTAGTTTTCGGGGCACCCGGCCGCGCAGCTTTGCCCCCCGAACCCTTGTTTTGCATCCTTGTTGGTTCATTTTTGGCATGAACCTTGTTTTCTTTGTTTGGGAGGTGGTACAAGGGTGGGAGACCACCTTTTCTCCTTGGAGACCACTTTCTCCCCGTCAGCCGATTTTCTTGTCGGGAAGCTGGTTTTCTTGGTCTTTGAGCCACATTTGCTGGTCTCCCACCACACCACTAGTTTGCTTTCAAAGTGGAGACCACCAAATGGAGTTGATGACCACCTTTTTATTTTTGGGAGACCACTTGCCCTGGTCGGCCGGCCTAGGGGAAGTGGTCGGCCGATCACCTTTTCTGGTCGGTTGGGTTCCTCCTACTTTGTCTGTCTGAGTGCATGCCAGTTGTGCCAGCTGGAAGGCACAGACTGGATCCTCCATACTTATAGAGGATCTTGAGCCTTGTTTTTAGCTTATGGGAGAAGCTTTGGCTTTGAAACTCTATAAGAGAGGCCCTCCCTCTCCTTATACCAGGTTCAGATTTTGGCTAAGGCAAAAATATACCTCTCTCTCTATATCTCTACATTTTGGGTTCAAAGGTGCTTTGTTCTTGGCCTATTGCACACCATCTTATAACCATACACTCCACCATTGTTACTGAGTTGCTGGAGGGTCTTGAGAGGTGTCAAAAGTTAGGGTTTTGGTTCAGAAAAGTTGCTAGGTTTTGCTGAGCTTCAAGGGTAATCACTTTTCCCTCTTTTAAGCTTTATTTTGATCCTGCTCTTAGCCTCATTTTCATGCTTATTTGAGCTTTGTTGTCAACTAAAAAAAGGTTCATATTTAAGTGATTTTCATGTTTGTTTAAGGCTCTTTTGGTGTTAGGGGTCATTTACTCTCTTGCATGCTCTACTTAGGCCTTGTTTTGAGACATGCCATGAGACCTTTGTATTGAGCTCTGATTGGCCCTTTAGCCACTGAAATCCAGAGGATTTTCAGTGGTTGGCATGTGGTTTTGAGGGCCAAAATCAGAGAGGGGTGACCTCTCTCTTGTTGTCTTGTTTACTAGCATTTTTGGCCTACCAAAGGAGCATATGTTTATACCATGTGGAGGCCTAGTTCAGGCACTTTTTGGTGACTTCTAGGGCCTTCCTAGGCTCTGACCATGGCTTTTTTGGTCCCCTTTTGCTTGCTTCTTGCATGTGTAGAGTAATCCCTTTCATGGCTTATCAAATGAGCATGTCATTCTTGCATGTATTGGTCATGTTTCAGTGGGTTTTTGGCCATCATTTGGCATGCCATGACTCTGTTTTTGCTTGGTTTGGTAACCTCTCATATGCTTCACATGCTTGTAGTGTAAATTATGTTCACTAACTTATAATGCATGTTGTTTTGGCCCTCTATGCTAGCATATTTTGGCCATGCTCCAAACTGATTTTGTTCCTATTTTGGGCTGCCTTAGCTCTAGTTTTGAGGTTCCTTGGTCGAATGATGCTTTCCATGTATGGTTGTAGTGTAATAGCCTTGCTTAGCCTTGAGTTTTGAATCCCCTTGCATGCTTAACTTGAGGTGTTTGCATGTTTTAGCATCATTGAGCATGATATTTTAGAGTTTATTTCTTGGCCATATTCTCATGTTTGTCACTCTTTCAATGTGTTTGAGAGTTGCATCATTATACCCCATTTATGAGCCTTTGCATTGAGCTTCATTCTTATGCCTTTCAAGCCACCATCTTGGCTCATTTTGCCACTTTTTTGGGCCTGCTTAAGGTCTATTTGGAGTTGGTTTTGTCATTTGAGCATCGCCTTGCATGCCTCTAGTGTAATGTGCTTCACTAGCTTCAGTACTTGAGCCTTTCAACATGCATTGTGTGAGTTGTTTGCATGATTTGGAGCCATTTTGTATGTCATTTCAGAGCTGGAACATGTGTCATTGTATGCCATATTTCATCCTTTCAATGCTTTTGTAGAGTTGCATTTTGTGCCCTTGGGCTTATGTCCTTGCATTGTGTATGCTAGCATGAGTTTTGGAGTCTTGTTTTCATCATGTTTGGCCACTGATTTGGGTGTGGTTGAGGCCCATTCATTTTGGTTTAAGTCCATTTTGCATTCAATATGCCATTGTAGTTCATAGCATTGTGCATGCCATGTAGTTCGTCGCACTGAGTATGCTATTTGATATTCGCATTGTGTATGCTAGTCGCATTTTGTCATATTGTTGCATATGTTGTCTTGCATTGAGTATGTGTGCATTAGCATTGCGCATTGTGCATGCCATTAGTCTTGTTAGGTTGTCAATGTTGCATTTCGTATTGGCATTGTGTATGCTATCATGTCCCTTGCATATTTTGCACGCTTAGTTGCATTACATTAGGATTGCATGCTAGAGTTGCATTTGTGCCATGCCATGTTATTTGTTGCATTGTGTTCGGAACAGGAGTTAGTCCGAACACTGAGAAACGAGGGACGTTTCGTACTCAAAGTGATAAACGTGCCTCGATTTCGGTCGTCGACACTCTTGACTACCCATGACGAAGTTGTTGACTTTAGGTGCTTGTATGTGCATTCATTTCACATTGAGTCGTGCAATTCGACTCCTTGGCCATCATGCATTGAGATGCGTAATTGGTGGCTCGAGGATCGAGACCTACACTCCCTTGAGCATGTACAATGATGGGGAGAGTGGTCGTGCACACATATGTTGAAAATACCTTACCATGCCTCTCTCTTGTTCCTTGTTACAAAAAATCAGAAACCAGAGGTAGAAACTGGTCGGCCGACCAGCTTTTTTGGCAGGCCGACCACCCCTTTTGGTTTCTCCCACAAAAGGTGGTCGGCAGGTGGTCTCCAAGGCCAATAGCTGGTCGGCAGCCTTCCCACAGATTCCCAGGGTGGAGTTTCAGCCTTCTGGAGCCTTGTGCAGTGTTCTGAGGCCAATTGCAAACAAAGGCAAGCCAAGGCATCACGATGGATTTCCCGATAAGGCGACTCGAGCACGCATGCATCCTTCATCATCCAAGGCAGAGCTGAGGTAGTCTGTTTCATGTAGTTTGCATGATAGTTTAATTGCTTACTTCGTTAATTTGTTAATTAGTTAGAGTTATGTAATAATTAGCTGTAATTTGTTATTCGTTTTGGTTGTGTAATAACTAGCTTAATTAGATTAGCTTAAATTAGCTAGTTGGTGTTATATTATTTATTCGGACCCTCCGTCGAGAGGGCCAACTGTTGTAATAAGTGTGCGTGTGTGTGATGCATGTCTTCCAACCCCACGTCTTTCTACCTTTTATTTACTAGTTTATGATGGTTAGTTTTAGGGCATGTTTCAATTAGCATCCTTATGCTTGCATGTTCGCATTCATTCATCTGTCTTGCATGCATCGGGCTCGGCGCATCATACTAACTGCATTGTATTTCAATACCAAGTTGAATACATGTATCAACTGTTGCATTTCACATACCACTTTAGAATAGCTGAGCCTATCTTAGTTGCATTCTTGCATGTGTTGCATTAGCCATCTTAACATGAACTAGGATCATGCACTGATTACTAACTAGTTTCTGTTTTGGCTTGGAGTACTCGGTGAGTGTTTATGCTTTAACATCCTTGCACATGTGTGAGTGTTGCCATGATAGCATGCTTGTTATGAGGCTATTTGCTTATGTGATATAACTGCCTGTTTGCCTGTGGGTGAAGGTTGGATTACTTGAATTAGAACAATTCATTAAGTGCGAGTTTTTAAGCCCACTTGAGAGTGGCAAATCACCATATTTTCTAAGCCCACTTGAGGGTGGCAAAACCCACATTTTAGCCTACTTGCGAGTAGCAAACCGCTTTCAAAAACAAACATGAGCTGTTTTGTTCCAAATTAGGCGATCCAATCTATACATGTATGCTTGTGCGCATCACATAGTAATTCTAGGTTAACTAACCGGAATAAGAACGCATGTGTTTTCAAAAACTCGATATCATGTTTAGTAGTGGCCGATCTTTGATCGGGCGAGCGGAGGTGCTCATTGTATGACCTTCCCCAATCGTACCCAAGTTCCCGAGCCGAGGCAACTTTGGTTATGACAGACACATGGCCTTAGGCACGAGTCAGGGTTTCCTAAATTCCCCAAAATAAAATATTTAGGTGGCGACTCTGTATCTGGCAAAGCAGTCCATGTTTGGCACTTCTTTCTAAAAATCAGTTTTTCAAAACAATTTGCCGAATTTGGACTCTTTGGTGATTTATCGATCTTGCATTGCACTTTGTGAGATTAGATTCAAACCGTGACATTGAGTTCGAACTGTAGTGAGCCCAATGAACAAAACAGGATTTTCCCGAGACGTTCAGGTGCGTCTACAATATGGAATGTAACTTTAGTAACAATACAAGTAGAAATAATGTAGAAGTGAATATTCAAAACTATGAGATAACAAAAAGTGAACATCTTTGTTACCTATGTTCAATTATTAATGTGATAAATCTACATACACAATTTGTTTAGCATTAAATAAGACCAACATGTACGAAAATTCCACAAGTGAAATTCCATAATATTAAATTAAACAACATCACCGGATGTTTCTAATGGCTATATTTAAGTATATATGTAAAAATATATATCCCAAAAAAAAAAAAAGCAACTATCAGAAAAATACTTGCTAACAAGTTCCACACCGAAAAGTGCCCTTATGGTGTCCATATTTTCGCTGCAAATAAACATTATCGAAGATGATTGCATTAGAATTAAAGAGAAACCAGTACTTATCACAAAAAAAAAGAAAAAAAAAAAGAAAATTGGTGATCCTTAACAAACACAGCAAATTGTTTAAAAAGAAGAGACAAAATTTTGAGTGAGCACTACACAGGATATAAGCATAGCATAACAAATCTCATGAAATGAAAGGGGAATAAACAAGGTTTCCAAAAAAAAAAAAAAGGGAAAAACTAAGAGAGTCACATTAGGCATGAGAGAGAGAGAGAGAGAGAGAATAGGTAAGCATTTGCCAATAGTACAAGATACTATGGTAATTGATGAAAAGGATAAACTCAAACATTGATATTATTGAATTGGTGCTCCAATAGTGCAAGGTATCCAAGAATTTAAAAGACTATCTCAAGGATTTAGCTTATAACTAAAAATTATGAACTTATTTTAACCAATTACAGACAACACATCAATCCAAAATCAAAGTAATTTAATGCCTCCAGCAAAGAAACAAAATACCTAGAACCTGGTGATCTAAGAAATTGAGAGAGGGTCTACAAAAGTTGTGTCCAACATTCTTCAACATCCTATCATATATTTAAAGGCTTAAATCTATTTATCAACATCGCAGCAAAGTTAAAGCAATAAAATGATATGATACAGTGAAAACATATCTATCGAAGAAAAAAAAGGATATGGTGAAAACAAATTTGAGAGAGAGAGAGAGAGAGGGGAAACCTGTTGCATAAAGGATCCATTATGCAGCTACCCAAATTGAGGAAACTATCAATGAGAACAAAAGCAAAACCTATGATAAATGAAGAATCCATCAGGATATCTCTTTTGCCTCACCTATCAATGAGAACAAAAGAAACATGTCCACCAATCATCCATAGAAGAAATTGTCAAAGATATTGTCCACAAAGCAACCTTGGCTCTGATAAAATTTTAAGATAACAAGTAGTCCAAAAGATTCAACTATGATAAAAACTTCTACAAATAAGGTCCATTCATTTATGGAGGAAATAAAATTCAATAAATGCAAAATGTAAATCGCACTATGGCCCAAAGAAGGAGAAGCCTTTTCTAATTCTGATTTTAGACCCTGTATGGAGTAAATCAATATACTGTCAACTAGATTCACTACTTGCAGGATTGAGGGTAGAGATTATTGAGAATCTACGAAAAGAAACAATGTTTCAAACCCAAGTAGGTTCACCTTGCTAAAAAGCATATGTTATAAATTAATTGACAAGATGTTTATAGGTTTGTTTATTTCATTTGGATGGAGAATCTTAAGAATTGGAGATTACGTACTAACGACAGAAGGAAAAAGAATAAGGAAGAAAGGGATGGAAGAGGAATCCCTCAATGGAGCTCATGTATTTCCACCAGATATGATTCGTTATCAGATTCTCTTATTTTAAAATGAAATGGCTATTCCAATTAAATTTTCTTTATTTATTTCTTGTAGCTCAAAGGGTGTTAGCTGGCACATTTTGTTTTATTTCATTTTATTAGGTAAATTACAGGCCTAATGGGTGGGCTTGGCACAAGATTTTTAATTTTTTCCTAGCATAGTCTAGGCTTAGGTGATGCCCACCCTTAATATCATTTTAAAGTTGAATGTGCCGTTATTTTTGCAGAATAAATTTAGCCAAAGTCTTGTTGACCCACCAACTCAGGAAGCATCTATTTCTCTTTGCTTTTTCATGGATCTACAACTTGAAAATATGTCTAAGTTCAAAGAAGTTCTTTTTCTATTTGAGGATTTATTCGTACTTGACAGTTCGATGATGACATAAGAATACAAACTAAATAATTTATCAGAAAAGGCCAAAACAAATATCATTAATGTAAACTTACCTAATCATAAACAGCATCTTCTAGAAAATTTTAATGGCTTAAACTAAGATTCTTTAAACAGAATTTTAGAATATAACCATAGCAATTTCACTTCAATACAATTAGTTTAGTAAAAATCTTGTGTGTACTTCCAACATAAAACCCTCATGAATGCAAAACATGCCATAATTTTGCTTCTATTAAATAAAAAAAAATTGCTTCCATTAAAGAAAAACTAAATCATCAAGTCAACAAGCTTAAAAATGAATCTTCCTAATTGATCAGCATAAACCTCCATTATAGATATGTTTAATGATATTACAATTATCTACTAAGAAATACAAACACACAACACAACATAAACACATTTTTACAAAAATAGGACACGTGAAGTGTTTGTGCTTCTTAGGTTCTATATTAACATTCGATAATAGGATGTCCCATCCCATTTCATGCCATTCACTGTCATGAAATAAGAAACCAAATAATATAGCATCAGTTTTTTTTCTCCTAAAGCTACGTCCAGCACAGTTGATAAATTTTAAGTTCATGCCTAGGAAAGAATAGAATACACATTATGATTTGTTGTAGACAAGTTCTAACTAAAACAAGACAGCCTCACAACAGAAGACTCCTCATAGATATACAATAACTAAAAGACAATGTATGGTACTGTACGCCTGCATAAGCAAATAAAGATTCAAGTATAATTAAATTCCCTCATAGAAGCAAATACATTGTTGATAGATAAATAGTCCTCATAAAAACAGAAACTCTACATCCAATAAGCATGGCTTCATCAAAGCTCCTTGTTTGTTTGTGCACATAGCCATAAAAATAGAAACCCAAAAGATTTAAAGTACTACTGTTCAACCATAAAGGCACAAAACAATAGTGCACAGTCTAGTCAAACACCAGACAAGAAAATATTTAGATTGCAATACAAACCCATAAAACCACTCTATCTGCTCTCCAGGGAAGATGAAAAGAAGAAAATAGTTTAAGCTCTCGCTATTAGCATTTAGCAAAAGCCATATTCAATAGATTGTGACTTTTATTAGTTTTAGTAATTGAAGTGAAAAAATGCAATTTTTAAAATGTCATTTCCTTTTTGAAATATTTTGAGATTTTCAATCCAGAACTTAATTGACAGATCTAGTGGATGAAACTGATAGAGGAATTAACACTAAAATAGAAACCTGGAAAGAACAAAAACGCATTTGGCAAGGAAAAATCAATTAGGGCACAAAAATTGCAATTTATAGGGCAAAGAGAAAGAAGAACCCCAGCTGCGAATTTGTTGAGCGAATTTTGGTGTCAGTTGAGTGAATTTTGTTATAACCTCTTGAATGTTACTGGACAAAAAAAACACATGATTTCAAGAAATGATAAATGGTGCACATAAATCATAGTGAATTTTGTTTAATTTGTCATGCCATCCATCAAATTTCACAAACATTTTTATATAGGCACAATTAGAGACTTGAAAATACCTGCTCTCTCCTGCGGAATAATGCTGCCTTTCCATTTAGAGAAAACATGAGAAGGACAATGTCAATGTCAATGTCACATAATATGGATAATTCTTTAGCTTTCTTCAAGATTCCATTCCTTCTTTTCGAATAGGTCACTTGTCGATTGCTAGTGCTGTCTAATCTCTTTATCTTTAACTTAACCCTCCTCATATTGTAAACAAATGAGAAAGCCCCATAAAACACCAATGCCCCTGATGCATCTATGTTTGGCCAATCCTAACCTACTTCAATTCTCCAAGACAAACACTTGTCTAACAATAAAATGAATTAATTCCAAGAAGCTCCAAAATGACCATGAACACAAAGGGTTGAGATAAATTTTTTTATCAACAATAAAAATTGGTCAAAACTATGAGACCTTAAAATGATTCAATTGTGTTGTAACTGTTAACCATTAATCTCTGTTTCCACAAGATCATAATAGAACCTAATTCTAACTTTAATTTTTTCTTTCTTTTTTAAAATAATGATTGGAAACTCAAAACCAATTGGAAAGTGAGTGAATTTGGTGGTACCTAGAAAAAGAAATTATAGAAAAGAGCTAAATAAAGAATTAGAAGGTGAAGATTTCAAGTTTTGAACAGATTCAAAGCTGTGAAATCCCTAGAATGTATAACTCAGAACAAAAAGATTAATATAACGAAACAAAACTTTGAGAAAGGCCAAAAAAAGTAAAAACCCATATGACTGAAATGGGTTCAGAAGAGAAGAGGAAAATGGAGAGAGGAATTAGTAGAGAGAGAGGGGGGAGGAGATGAGAGATTACGATTGGATGACGGGCTATGCGGTGATTGAGGCTAGAGAATCGGTAAGCTGTCAGAAATTTCACAAACTAACTCGTACAAAATAGGGAGGGATCACAAAATCAATCAATTATATTAGGGGAAAACTATGGTATAAAGAAGAATGCTAACCCAACACAGCAAAAAACAATAACAGCCATCAGCCGAGTTCGAGATAATCAACAACAGCGACTCAAAATTACCTTGCGAGTTCGAAGGAAGCAGTGTCAGTACAACAGCGACCGAATACAAATCTGACCCCTTGCGAGTTGTAAATTGAAATCCGAAGGGTTGTAAGGGATGTAAGGGAACAAAGAGTGGGTTTTCTAGGTAGCAGTTTTTTGGTTCTGCTCAAGAAGAACAAAGAGTGAGAAAGAGACGGGGATTTTTTGGTTCTGTTCAAGATAAAGATGAAGACCTAGAAGAAGGGGTGTCCAAAGAGAGATTGAAACTTTCCTTTGATTTCAGATTCACAACCGAAGAGGAGATGAGATGAGCCTAGTAACCCTCAACAATTCATTCGGCCTTCATCATCATCATCATCATCAGAGAGAGAGAGAGAGAGAGATTGAAACCCTATGTTCCATTTTTGTTTGGACGAATCAAAAGGCAAAAGAGTTATTTTGTAAAAGCTCAAAATTTTAATATATTTTTGTTTGGTAATTGGCGCTCAAATTTTTATTTTGGCGCCTATTTTTATTTTGGTCATACTATTCATGACAAAAATTGCATGTCATGAAAAATAAAATATTTTTAACGGCTAGCATATGTGTGTCATGGAAAGTGTACATTTTAACGGCTGACTTTTTGCGAGCCGTCAAAAGTGTAATATTTTTAACGGTTGGCTTTTTGTGCGCCGTGAAATGTTCAATATTTTTAACGGCTGGTATACGTGTGTCGTATATAGTTGATGTATTAACGGCATATCATATACACGTCGTAGAAAGTTTTATTATTTACGGCTAACATTGCAAGCCGTAAAAAAATCATCATTATTAGTATTTATGGCCTACGCAATAGACATGCCGTGGTTGGGAAATTATTTACGACATGCAAAAAAAGCAAGTCGTAAAAGTGAGAAACCACGACTTGCATTTACTGTATGCCGTTAATGTGAAGCCGTAAAAACTCAGTTTTGTTGTAGTGCTTGATGAGTTCATCATCGTCAGTCCCTATACTAGCATTCCATGCATGAGCAAATGGGTTCATAATTTATAGTGATGCCTTATACAATGGTTTGGGTTGCGTTCTCATGCAAAATGGAAAATTCATTGCTTATGCTTCGCGACAATTAAAGACTCATGAGAAGAACTACCTGACTCATGATTTAGAATTGGCTGCGGTGATCTTTGCCCTCAAAATCTAGCGTCATTATCTCTACGGTGCAACCTGTGAGATTTAAACTGATCACAAGAGTCTTAAATATCTGTTCACATAGAAGGAACTGAATATGAGACAACGGCGGTGGCTAGAATTATGAAAGACTATGATATAGAGATCCATCACCATCCAAGCAAAGCTAACATGGTGGCAAACGCACTAAGCTGAAAGAAGACTAGAAGTTTGGCATATGCTCTCATTTCCCGGAAGATCAATGGACTACTCACCAACATAACCATGGAACCTACATTAATTGAAGAAATTACAAGCGCACCAATGGAGAGATAAACTTTGGAAGATAAAGTACGAGGAGTAAAGGAGTACGTCTGATCCTGATTTCACTATAAGTAATGGGGTACTAAAATTTTGAAATCGAATTTGCATACCCGACATTCCGGAACCCAAGAAGAAGATACTGGTGGAAGCTCATAGCTCGAGATTTGCAGTCCACCCTGGTAACACAAAGATGTATCGGGATCTGATAGAACACTACTGGTGGACTAGAATGAAAAGAGACATAGCAAGCCATGTCTCCAAATGTCTACATTGTCAGCATGTTAAAGCAAAACATCAGAGACCTGCAGGGACTGCTGCAACCACTCCCTATTCTTGAATGGAAATGGGAACACATCACTATGGACTTCGTGGTTGGGCTACCACAACCATTTTTGAAGAATGATGCAATATGGGTTATAGTAGACTGATTGACGAAGTCAGCGCATTTTCTGCCAATCAAAATCATGTACTCCCTTGATAAGTTTGCCACTTTATACATCAAGGAAATCATTCGTTTGCATGGTATCCCAGTTTCAATTGTGTCTGACCGAGACCCCCGCTTCGTGTCTCACTTCTGTAACAAATTGCAAGAAGCTTCGGGGACTACACTGAAGTTTAGTACAGCTTATCATCCAAAAACTGATGGGCAATTTGAAAGAACAATCCAGACGTTGGAAGACATGTTACGTGTGTGCGTGTTGGACCTTAAAGGTAACAGGGATGAGCATTTACCTTTAGTGGAATTCGCCTATAACAACAGCTACCAAACAAGCATTGGAATGGCACCGTATGAAGCTTTGTATGGAAGGAGGTGTCGATCACCTCTGTGTTGGGCAGAAGTTAGAGATAGAAAACTGTTAAGCCCCGAGATCGTGCAAGTCACAAGTGAGAAAATCCAACTCATCCAACAACGAATTCGCACTGCTTAGAGCTGCCATAAAAGTTATGAAGATACACGAAGACGAGACTTGGAATTTCAAATAGGGGATCATGTGTTCCTCAAGATCTCACCAATAAGAGGAGTTATCCGATTTGGAAAGCGAGGAAAGCTAAACCCATGTTACATCGGGCCATTCGAGATACTGGAAAGGATTGGTCCTGTAGCCTATCGCCTTGCACTACCACCTGAACTATCCAATTTCCACAATGTGTTTCATGTTTCAATGCTTCGACAGTACCTTCGAGATCCATAGCACGTTGTTGATTGCGAGGATCTAGAAGTTCAGGAGGATCTCTCTTATGAAGAGCAACCAGTGCAGATTCTCGATCGTCGTGATCAAGTTCTCCAAAACAAGACCATACTGTCGGTAAAAGTCTTATGGCGAAATCATCGTATCGAATAAGCTACGTGGGAAACAGAAAGTCAAATGAGAACCAAATACCCACACCTCTTCGAAAGTTAAGGTACGTCAAATTTGGGGACAAACTTTCTTTTAGGAGGGGAGAAATGTGACACCCAAAGTGTTTAATTAAATATCACATAAATATTTATAGCTATATATAATTGTGGGTGTATGTGATAATATATTATTAAATAAATAATAATAAATACAAAATCTAATTTGGCATTGGGTTATCAAATATGGGTTTAATTAAGGATTATTATTTGGGGCCAAATTAACACAAATATGGAATTATAATACTAATTGGGCCAAATTAAAGTCAAACATAATAAATAAAGAAATAAAAGTAAAATAAAACAAAACAAATATAATAAATAATTTCCACGTAATTAAGCATCAATTAATGAATAGATTTGCAAATATTTACAAATATTACTAAAGAAATGAAATAGGGCCATCTATACATCTAGGCTTGGGAGGGGAGTGATTCATTATGTAGGGCCATCATGAACGGGTGAGTCAGCACCACCCAGCCATGTGTATAAATAGGAAGGGGGGGTGCTGTGAAGTTAGGGTCAGCAAAGAGGAAAAAAAAAAGGGGAGGGGAGAAGAAAAGAAGGAGCCTCAAAAGCAGCATAAAAGAAAAAATAAAAAAAAAAATAGAAAAGGCTAAGGGTCAATATTATAGTGAGTTATATTATATCTTGAGTCACCATAATATATTTTATGTATGTTTTGACTTACCATAATTTATTTTATACAAGTTATATTTTATGAGTTATATTAATACAAGTTACTTTTTATAAATTATATTAATATTTCAGTTACGTGGGTTATTTTCTGAACTCTTTTTGTTTAAAATAAAACCCATGGATATGTTTGTTTAAATTTTAGAAAGTATTTGACAATGACCTTATAAACAATTATATTTTGTAAGTACCACCACAAGGAGTCCCATGCCTTGTGGAACTTAAATAACCATTGGCTTCTGTTTGACTACTTTGTGGTCCTCTGTTTGTCATGAATCCATTGACCTCTATTCTGTTCTATTCTGTACCGTGGTTATAGTTATTTATTTACATAATTTATGTATTTCAGTTTCTGCCACTTAAATGATTTTATTTTGTATTCTCTATACTCTTGGCATAATATTTCTCACTTTGCTGTATGCTTATAGCTGTTATCCTTTCAGGTAACGAGATGTAGAGGAAACCCATAACCTCACATAATGGAACCCGCTCGAGGATTTATGTTGAACCACTATTTTGCTCCCTTTTGTTTCTGTTTTTCTTTTTTTCTTTTTTAAATATTTTTGCTCCCTTTTGTTTTACTCGGGGCCGGTCACTGAATAATAAAATAATAAAAGCCCTATAGATGTATTTTCTCTTATTAAAATAGTAAAATTGAGTAATTTCCTATTTCATTATTTTTATTTCCGCTTGCGCAGTTTAATTTGCTAGGAATAGAATAAGTTAGTAAGTTGTAATGCCAACCCTAAGCCCCTAGGGTTGGGTCGTGACAATGTTCAAGGGAAAAAACTTTGTTTTGACACGGTGAACGAAGAGAAGTCCAAGAGGACACATAACGACACCAGAAGTAGTGCACCAAAAAGACTGAAGTTTGTTGACAGTCGAGCTCCTGGCCAAACTAAGGAGGATTTGTGGGACTATCTCCAGAGGAAGTGACAGAATGTCGAGATCACGTCCCCTGTCAAGCCGAGAACTCTGTTCTCAGTGGAGCTGGATAGATTTGAGGCCCCAAAAAGGTTCCATATGCCGAGGTTCCAAATCTATGACGGTAAGTCCGATCCGAACTTTCACGTCAGCTTATATCTGAATTCAATGGCATTGTATATCGGGAACGAACCGTTGCTATGCAAGGTGTTCCCCTCATCCTTTGGGGAAATGGCATCAAACTGGTTTCACAAGCTATCAAAAGGAACAGTGAAGAGTTGGGAAGTCTTGGCTGAGATGTTCGTGGCTAGGTTTGTGACAAACAAGTTGCAGCCATTAAGGGTAGACTCCCTGATGGCTTTGAAGATTGGCGAGGGTGAAAGCCTTATGGCTTATGCCAAAAGGTATTATGAGGTGTTGAACTGAATACTAGGATGAAACCAGGAGTTGGCGGTTGTATCTTTTAAGAATGGCCTAGAAGATATTGCACACTTTGGAAGTCATTAGCAAAAACTCTAGCCAAAGAGTATGGAGGAGGTCATAGCAAGGATCGAGAAATATGCCAGAGCAGATGAGGATATGCCAGGAACGAAGGCGCTGAAGCAAGAGAAGCAAAACGGCTTGCCGAAGTGAGGCTGAGGTATTACTAGATTTAATAGGCAAGAAACAGGGCTAAGGGCTGCCCAGGCAATCACCTATTGTGTTCCGGATCCCGATGTATAAAGTTCTACAAAGGATCAGGAACTAGCCATATTACAGAGCACCGGAAGAAAATTCCTGGCGAATTTATGGAGAGAAGCCTTGGGAAACACTGCGCTTACCACAATGAGGATGGGCACTTGACTCAGGGGTGTAGAGCCCTGAAGACGTATTTAGAAGATCTAGTCAGACAGGGTCACTTGAGGGACCTAGTAGATAAGGCCAAAATAAGGGAAGAGAAGGTAAGACTGCCCCAGGCACCAGCAGCACCACCTCCACCACCACCACAACATCAAGCAGATGAACCTCGGGTGATCAATGCGATTCACTCAAGGGTCAATGAGAACGAGGTACATGGGGAAACTTAGAGGGTGAGGCACTTACAATATGTGTATCAGGTCCAGCAAAAAGACTTAGGACAAACAAGTGCCAGGGACCAATGGTGTCCTTTACTGAAGCAGATCTAGACATGGTGCAACATCCACACAACGATGCTCTGGTGGTGGCCCTCAAGATTGGGGAATGTCCAGGTAAGACACATTCTGATCAACCAAGGAAGCTCTTGTGACATCATGTATGTCCTGATGTTAGAAGGAACTTGGCCTTCATCAAGATGATATGGAGTAATCCAACAACCCAATGATCAGGTTCAATGGAACGCCGACATGGCCCCTAGGAGCTATAAATTTGAAGTTGTAGGCAAGCACCAGGAAGATAAGCACAGAGTTTACAATAATTGATACCCTCTCCCCTTACAATGCTATCTTGGGAAGGCCATGGTTACACACAATAAGGGTTGTTCCCTCAACATTGCACCAACTGTTACGGTTCCTAATAGAGCATTGAATTGAGGAGGTTAGAGGAGATCAGGTGCAAGAAAAGAGTTGCTCCATGGTAGCAATGAAATCCACCTACAACGTACGAGAGGCAGAAACAGTAGAGATCGAGGACGAGGACATGGAAGTCCTAGATGATGTCGACAAAGAATCGACTGAGAAGAGCGAGGAAGCCTTGAAGAAAATTCTGGTCCAGTAATGGGATGAAGAGCAGCTTCTTCATTCTCGAACTCAGGCTTGGCCAAGGAAGAGGAAAAAGAGTTAGAGGCATTCTTGCAAGCAAACATAGAAGTGTTTGCCTAGGACGCCATACTGAGATGCCTAGCATTGACCCCTGAGATCACTTGCCATAGACTTAATGTAGACAGATCGGTTAAACATGTCATTCAACGAGCAAGAAGGCCGACGTTGATTCATATGGAGGCAGTAGAGAAGGAAGTGGACAGATTATTAGAAGCCAAGGCTATTCGGGAGGTGAACTACCCAACTTGGTTGTCAAACACAGTTGTTGTGAGAAAGAAGAATGGGAAGTGAAAGGTCTGCATGGACTTCACCAGCCTAAATAAGGCTTGTCCTAAAGACAGTTTTCCACTACCCAAGATTGATCAATTAGTAGATGCCACTTTAGGGCATGGAAGGATGAGCTTCTTGGATGCTTACAGGGAATACCACCTAGATAGCAATGTATCCCCTTGATGAGGAGAAAACTGTATTTATCACCCTGAAAGGACTGTATTGCTACAGAGTGATGCCTTTCGGGTTAAAAAATGCAAGAGCAACCTACCAGAGGTTGGTGACCAAGATGTTCAGACATCTAATTGGAAAAACAGTAGAAGTGTACATCGATGACATGGTCGTAAAGACCAAAGAACTTCAGAATCACCTGGCCGACTTAAAGGCAGTTTTTGATATCCTTAGAACATATCAACTCCAACTCAATGCTTCAAAATGCGCATTTGGAGTTGGATCTGGTAAGTTCCTAGGATACCTTGTTACTAAAAGGGGCATTGAGGCAAGCCCAGATCAAGTACAGATGTTGACTGGAAGGGCCGTAACCCTGAACAGATTTATAAGCAGAAGTTTAGATAAGTGTAAATCATTTTTCAATTTGTTGAGAAAGGCCACAGATTTCTTGTGGACAAAGGAATGCGAAATCTCCTTGGCCGACTTGAAAAAGTACCTGACAACAGCTCCAGTTCTGTCAAATCCAATACCTGGAAAGGAACTATTCTTATACTTGGCTATTCCAAAGCATGCAGTGAGTGCAGTGATAACCAGAGAAGAGAATGGAAAACAAAGGGCAATTGTAGACACCCCATTTTTGACCGACCTTAAGACTCAGACGTCATTAATTGAGTGCTCGATGATCGCACATGTTTGTGCTCGTTTCGAGTTTTCGGAGTTTTTGGCTGAGTGCCTTGCCTCTAGGCCTCTGAACTCTTTGTGTTTTGGCTTGGTTTGTGGACTATGTCTTGTTGCCTTTGCCTAGAGGGAAACAAAGGTCTGTAGACCACTTTTTGTGGGCGTAAACCACATTTCCCTCTCGTAGACCACTTTTTGCACCCGTAGACTAGTTTTCAGGATTTCTGGCTGGGTGCCTCGCCTTGCGGACTCTTGTCTTACATCCTTTTTGGTTTGTTTTTGGCACAAACCTTGTTTTCTTTTGCCTAGAGGTTGGAACAGGGGTGTAGACCAGTTTCTTCCTCTGTAGACCACTTTTGTGCCTGCCAGCCAGTTTTCTAGTTGGCCAGCTAGGGTAGGTGGTCTGTGGACCACCTAAAGTGGTCGGCAGCCATGCCACCACCTTCCTTTCTTTGTGCAGACCACCTCTCCCTCTTGTCGACCATTGTCTCCTTGCAGACCACTTTTTCTGGTCGGTCGACTAGTGGGAGTGGTAGTCGACCGACCACTTCAACTGGTCGGCACCTTTCCTGCATTTTTCTGCAGATATTTTCTTGCCAGTTGTGCCAGCTGTTGGGCACAGAAAGCATCCTCCATACATGCGTATGGAGGGATTGCTTGGAGCCTCAAACTTGTTCAACAAGCTTGATGCTTGGTTTTCTATATAAGGGAGCCTCCTCCATCTTATCTCAGGTTCAAAAAAATTGGTTGAGGGCTATACATATATCTCTATCTCTATATTGCTCCCTCTCTCTATTTGCTCCATTTTGTGCTCAAAAGTGCCTTTTCTTCACACTTTTGCACACAAACACCTAGTGAAACACCTTTTTTTTGGAGTTGAGGCACCTTGAAGCTGGTTTTGGTGTTTTTGGATTGCTTTGGGTCCAAAAAAGTTGTTGGAGTTACTGCTTTGTCCTTGTTCTTCAAGGGTGAGTCATTAGTTCCTTAAAGCTTTGTTTTTTATTAAGTCTTTGGCCCTATTTGCATGATGTTTTAGACCTAACTTTCAACTACAAAAAGTTCTGATTTTAACTGCTTAAGATGTTTGTTTAGGCTTCTTTGGTGTTGGGGGTGGTCTACTCCCTTGCATGCCTTATTTGCTAGGCTTTTGAGCCATCCCTTGAGGCTTTTGTTTTAGCCTTTGTTTGGCCTTTTAGCCACTGAAATCTGGTGGATTTTCAGTGGTAGGAAGTGTGTTTTGAGGCCCCAAATAGGAGAGGGTCATCCCTTCTCCTTGTGTCTTCTGTGCTTGTGTTTATGGCTCATCAAAGTAGCATGTTTGTTAAGCTTGTTTTGGCTCCATCTCAGCCTATTTTTGGCCTTATTTCAGTATGGCATACCTCTATTTTGGCTTAGTTTAGGCCACCCTTGCATGCTTTATACACTTGTAGTGTAATCCTTGCAAACTAGCCTTGTATGCTTAAGGTTTTAGCTCACCTTTCTAGCATGTATTGGTTCCATTTCAGCATGTTTTTGGTCATTATTTAACATGCCTCAACTCTATTTTTGGTTGGTTAAAGCACCCCTCATTTGCTTCTTACACTTGTAGTGTAACCATGCTCATTGGCCTAACTTACTCGATGTTTTGGCCCTTCATGCTAGCTTGTTTTGGCTATACTCCACACATGTTTTAGCATTATTTTGACATGCTTTAGGACTATTTTGGGTGTTCTTGGACTTTTGGTGCTTGTTAGGCATGCTTGTAGTGCAAGTGCCTATGCTAGTTTTAAGCTTTGAGCCTCCTAGTAGGCTTCATTTGTGACATGTACATGATCTAGCATCATTGAACATGTTATTTCAGAGCATATAGCATTGCCATGTTCTCACTTCCTTCACTCTTTGAATGCTTTCAAGAGTTATGCCTTTGTGCCTCACTTATGGGCCAATGCGTATGCATGCTTGTCTAGGCTTTTGAGCTCCCATCCCAACATGTTTTGGTCTTTGTTTTGACCCAATTGAGCTCTATCTATGGTTGGTTCTATCATTTGTGCCATGTACTGCATGCCTCTTGTGTAGTCCCCTTTAGTAGCCTTGTGTTTCAAGCCTCTTGACATGCTATCTTTGAGCTATTTGGATGATTTGGCATCATTTAATACTTGATTTCAGAGCATATAGCATTGCCATATTCTCATGCATATCACTCTTTAATTGTGTTTGAGAGTTGAGCATTGTGCCTTGTTTGTGGCCTAACATGTATTCATGTTTGTTTAATCCATTGAGCTTCAATTCCAGCATGCTTAGTCCTTTGTTTTGGCATGCATGAAGTTAGTTTGGGGCTGGTTTGATCCATTGAGCATTGCATTACATAGCTCTTGTATTGAATCCTTCACTAGCTTTCATGCTTAAGTACTCTAACTTGACATGCTTATGTTGTTTGCATGTTGTTTAGAATGTTGTTGTATTGCATTATGTTTGGATTGAACGTTAATCCAAACACAAGAAACGAGGGACGTTTCATACCTGAAGTGATGAAATGTGCCTCATTTCTCGATCGCCAACCCTCTTGATCAAGCATGATAGAGGTTAAGGCCCTTATGTGTTATTTGTGCATTCATTGACATTGAATTGTGCAAACTTGGCTCCTCGGCCATCACGCATTGCGATGCTTTATTGGTGGCCCGAGATTCGAATACCACACTCCCTTGAGCTTAAGAAATGATAGGGAGGGTGGTTGTGCAAACATACCTTGCAAATACACTACTGTGCCCCTTCTTGTTCTCTGTTGCAGCAAATTGGAGCTTGGTAGGATTTTCTAGTTGGCAGACCAGTAAAAATGGCTGGCCAACCACTTTTTCTAGTTTGCAGCATGTTTAGGTGGTCTACTGGTGGTCTACACCACCCTTTTCTGGTCGACAGCCCTCCTAGAGGTCTCCATGTTGGAGTAGAAGCTATTTGGAAGTTTGTGCAGTGTTCTGAAATCAAATGCAAACAGAGCCAATTTGGGGCATAGTGATGGATTTCTGAGTGAGGCGATCGAGAGCATGCATCCTTCATTGTTCAAGGTAGAGTTGTGGTAGCCTAGTTCATATACCTCACATGCTTAGTTAGTTACCATGTTTAGTTAATTTGTTAATTAATTAAAGTATTGTAATAATTAGTTGTAGCTAGTTATTCGATTTGTGTTTTGTAATAACTAGTCTAATTAGCTTAATTAGATTAGTTGCTTAGCTTAGCTTAGCTTAGCTTAGTGTAGCTTAGCTTTCATTTGAACCCTCCGTCGAGAGGACGAATTGTTGTAATAAGTGTGCATGTGTGTGATGCATGTCTTCCAACCCCAATTCTTTCTCTCTTTTACTTATCAGCTTTCGATGGTTAGTCTTAGGGCATGTTTCAATTAGCATACTTATGCTTCTAATGTTTGCATCCATGCATCTGTATTGCATGCACCGGGCTCGACACATCATTCAAACTATATTGTATTTCAATATCAATTTGAATACATGTTATCAAGTGTTGCATTCACATGACACCTTAGGATAGCCGAGCCTATTTAGCTGCATTTTGCATGTGTTGCATTAGGCATCTTAACATAACTAGGATAATGCATGATTTCTAACTAGCTTTTGTTTTGGCTCGGAGTACACAGTAAGTGTTTATGCTTTAGCATCATGCATGTGTGTAAGTGACTGCCATGATAGCATGCTTGCCATGAAGCTAACTGCTTAAATGATTAACTGCATGAATGCTTGTGGATGAATGCTTCATTGCTTGAATTGGAACAATTCATCGAAATGTGTGTTTTAAGCCCACTTGTTTATGGCAAATCATGTTTTAAGCCCACTTGAGAGTGACAAATCCACATTTTAGCCTACTTGCGAGTAGTAACTTCAAACCATTTTCGAAAAACAAACATAAGATGTTTTGTTCCAAATTGAGTGATTTAGTCTATACTTGTATGTTGTGCGCATCACATAGTAATTCTAGATTAAATAACTGGAATAAGAACACATGTGTTTTTAAAAACAGCATATCATGTTAGTAGAGACCAATCTTTGATTGGGCGAGCAGGGGATGCTCATTTCAGGACCTTCCCCTCTCGTACTGAAGTTCCTGAGCCGAGGCAACTTTGATGATGACGAACACGTGGCCTTAAGCACGAGTTAGGGTTTCCTAAATTTCCAAAATAAAATATTTAGGTGGCGACTCTGAAATCTGGCAAAGTAGTCCATGTTTGGCATTTTTTGATTAAAATTGATTTTCCAAAACGATTTGTCAGATTTGGACTCGTTGGTGATTTATCAGTCTTATATTGCACTTTGTGAGATTAGATTCAGAATCGTGATAGGAGTCCGAACTGTAGTAGCTAGAACTTAATTCGCGCCCTCTCCGAAAGGGGGACACGCGGAGCGAGTTCGGGATGGTCTATAACAGTATACTATGTGAGTAAAACCTTAGCAAGTACAGAGACCAGGTACGTACCCTTAGAAAAATTAACACTAGCCTTAGTGATGGCTTCTAAAAAATTGAATCATTATTTCCAGGCTCACAAGATTGTGGTGTTGACTGAGCATCCCTTTAAATCCCTGTTGCAGCAAGGAGATCTGACAGGCAGGGTAGTTAGAAGGGTAGTTAGATGGGCAGTGGTTTTGGGCCAATTTGACTTAGAGTTTAGGCCCAGAACGACAATTAAAGGCCGGGTTCTGGCCGACTTTGTTGCCGAGTTCACACCTGGTGCCATCCCACGTCAAGCTCCGGTGAGCTGCGGCTTAGGGTATCTAGGGGAACAAGAAGAAACCCAGTTGAGAACGAAAAACCCCACATCAGAATAGCAGAAGAAGGTAGGGAAACCAAATATCTACATCGGCGACTCCTTCCGCCTGTTTGTTGATGGAAGTACAAACCGTCAAGGAGCAGGGGGCAAGAGTAGCATTAGTATTGCCAGATGGGTGAATAATAGAGCAATCTATTCATTTCGGGTTCAAGGCCTCAAACAATGAAGTAAAATATGAAGCACTGATCGCAGAGTTGAGGTTAGCCGCAGCGATGGAAGCCAATGAGATGGTAGTCTTCTGTGACTCCCAACTTATTGTGAATTAGGCAACATACGAGTATGCAGCCTGAGATGAAAGAATGATAGCCTATGTCAAAAAAGTTGTTAGACTGCTAGCCTTGTTCCAGGATTGCCAACTATAACAGGTTAGCTGAGATGATAATAGTCGTGCCGATGCCTTGGCTAACCTGGCTAGTGCAATAAAATCAGGGGAGGCAAGGACAATAATGGTTGATTATTTGTCAGGCCCAAGTGTGGAACCACTGATTACAGAGTACAAAGCAATGTGTGTAAAGATGGGTCCAAGTTGAATGGATGTAATAGTGATATTCCTAAGAGACGGCAAGCTACCAGATGACCGAAAAGAGGCACACAAGACCAGACTGAAGTCGGCCAGGTTTAGCCTAACATCAGAAGGCCATCTCTACAGAAGGTTATTTACTGGGCCCTTTTTGAGATGCATGCATCCCTCCCAGGTTGAAGACTTCTTGTATGAGATTCATGAAAGAGGTCTGTGAAAGCCATGTTGGAGGCAGATCACTAGCCCATAAAGCCATATCCCAAGGATATTGGTGGCCATACATACAGAAGGACGCTGAAGCCTATGTCAGAAAATGTGAAAAGTATTAAAAGTTTGCACCTTTGATACATTAACCAGCAGCAGATTTGAACCCAGTATCCAGCCCTTGGCCATTTTCCCAATGGGGCATGGATCTTGTTGGACAACTGCCCCAAGCAACTAGGCAAAGGAAGTTCCTGCTGGTAACAATTGATTACTTCACGAAGTGGGTAGAAGTTGAACCCCTTGCGAAGATTCGAGATATTGATGTGAAGAATTTCATATGGAAGAACATCATCACCAGGTTTGGGATCCCAAGAGCAATAATAGTATATAATGGTACACTAGTTTGACAGTAAGCTAATCAAGAGCTTCTGTGCAAAGTTCAAAATCAAGAACTAGTGCTCCACTCCAAGCTTCCCTCATAGCAATGGTCAAACAGAAGCATTAAATAAGACTATTTTGGATGGGATCAACAAAAGGCTGGAGACAACAAAATGGAAGTGGGTGGAAGAGTTACCTAATGTGCTTTGGGCATATTAGACTATGTCGAGAAGATCAACTGGAGAGTCTGCTTTTGCCATAGCTTATGGCACTAAAGCAGTTATCCCACTGGAAGTCGGCATTCCCTGGAATCAGAACCCAAGGATTAGAGAATGGGACTAATGAGGCATTCCTGGCCTGAGATCTAGACCTATTAGAGGAAAAAAAGAAAGAAAGAGCAGCAATTTGGTTGGGGGCATACCAGCAACAACTTGCTAGGGCTTACAACAAGAAGGTCAACCCAAAAGCTTTCAAGGTTGGGGACCTCATCTTGAGAAAGGTCATCGACAACAAGAAGGATCCCAGGGAGAGGAAATTAGGTCCAAACAGGGAGGGGCCTTATAGAATCATCTCGGTTGCCGGCAATGGGGACATATCGGCTTGAAGACACTGAGGGCAAAGAGTTGCCAAGACCTTGGAACACTTGCAACTTAAAGTTTTTCTATCATTAGTTTTTTGTTTTTGCACAGTTTGTCATAATTTTTTTAGCTGAAGTAATAAAATAGTTAGTTTGATTTTTGAATTTGAAATTTGTGCGATAGAACTAACTAGTCCTATGACGATTTTCTGAATGAAACATAATGAATAACTTAGACTTATTATATGGCAGAGTTGAATTATACTTGTATATAATAGAGTTGAACTAAGTTGGCGATGTTTCTGAATGAAACATGACGAATGACTTAGACTTATTATATGGCAGAGTTGAATTATACTTGCATATAATAGAGTTGAACTAAGTTGGCGATGTTTTTGAATGAAACATAACAAATGACTTAGACTTATTATATGACAGAGTTGAATTATACTGTCATATAATAGAGTTGAACTAAGTTGAATAACCTGGACTTGTCATGTCGGCAGGGGCGAACTCAAAATGGAACTAAACTTGTTTTAGTTAGATTAACAGAGGAACCAAGGTTGAAACACCTTGGCTAATCTTTGTTTGAATCTGACTTCGAAAAAAGACCATAGACATGTGCTTAATGTGAACATAAGTAGAACTTAGGTTCACATTAGGAGGCAGGAAAGCAAGAATGATAAATAAACTTGAGAGCAAGAGCTTGGGATTTGTTGAAATTTTCCTTCTTTTTTTTTTTTAAATGGGCTTAACACTTAGGCGTGCATATCAGACTGGCTCTTAGGCCTTTCAAACTTCCATATCAAACTGGCTCTTAGACGTGTATATCAAACTGGCTCTTAGGCCTTTCAAACTTTTCTTAGATCAAACTGGCTCATAGGCCTTTCAAACCTTCATATCAAACTGGCACATAGGCCTTTCAGACGTTCAGATCAAATTGGCTCATAAGCCTTTCAAACCTTCATATCAAACTGGCACATAGGCCTTTCAAACGTTCAGATCAAACTGGCACATAGGCCTTTTAGACGTTTAGATCAAACTGGCACATAGGCCTTTTAGACATTCAGATCAAACTGTGTCCACCATTCAAATTAATGAACTTTACAAAACTTTCATAGAAATAGCAATTGGACAATAACATATGTCAGATATTACTCACGGTGATCGGCTTGTGGAGTTGCCCTGGAGCTTGACCCTACATATCACACAACACATATGGGTCACAAATAATTCAATCCGTTCTTTAATTCACATATTCCTCTTTAGGCTTCATTCTTATCTCTTTAATTCAATTACAATGCTTAATGTATGCCTAAGAGTGCTTAGAAATGAAAAAGGAACGAAAAACAGAACACATAATGCATTTTCAAAATTTCAGAAAACAGGGTCCCCGCTCGAGCGAACCCTTGAGACCTGCAAAAGTACTGGTTAGGTTGAATTTACACTTGATTGTCCACTCTGGCGCTCGAGCGGAAGGCCTCCTAGCATAGCTCCCCGCTCGAGCGTGAACTTACCCGCTCGAGCAGACGCTATGTCTGCAAAAAGTACTAGATGCATCATTTTTACGCTCGAGCGTAAACTCAGACGCTCGAGCAGTAGTTCATCCTACAAGATCCCCGCTCGAGCGGACACCATGCCTGCAAAAAAAATACTGGGAGCTCGAAATCCCCGCTCGAGCGGCTTTTTCCCCGCTCGAGCGGACATCAAAATTCTGGGTTTCCCAGATTGTGTTCTTGAGCTCCAATTCAACTTTCAAACAACATTTCTTGCATGCAATGGCTCAAATATCACATATTCACATACTAACATGATGCCAATACCAAATTACAATATTAGGAAGCTCAATTTCTTGATCTATCTACATGCATGTCCCAAAATATCTCAAACTCATCACCAACATGCTCAATTCAAACATTCAAGACTTATTCTCCCATGATTTGTACATGCATGTGGGAGATGCCCATTATCCTCAACTTAATTGGTGAAGAGGTGGCCAAAACATGAGTTTCCATTAAAATCTCACATGGATTATACATATTTGTGTTCAATATGCAAATTTTAAAGCAATTTCTTACATGCATGCACATATTGTCTTCCAATTTAACAAAACCAACTCACTACATACTCTAGATTACAAATAAATCTTCAACACACAAGATTACACATTAAACTCATGAATTCAAGAATCAATGCTTACCTAGAAGCCCAATTCTTATTTCTATGGTCCAATTTAGAGTTGGACTTCAAATTTCCAAGCCTTCAAGATCAAACTTGTGCAATTCTCTCCTCTCTCTCTCTCTCTCTCTCTATAGCCAGCTCTCCCTCTATTTTGAGCCCAAATTTAGTCAAATGAAGCAAGAAGATAGAATAAAGATGTAGTGCCCTTTTCTTACATAAGTCCCCACTAAGCCATTAGTTTAATATTAGATAATGGGGTACTAAATTGATAATTCTGAATCTAATTATTTTGGCCCGAATCAATTTCCAATTAAATTTCATCGTAGACTCTAAAAAGTATGCCAATCACAATGGTACAATCAATTTCGGGTTCGGTGGCCGATAGGGCCTTCAATTTAATTTCCAAAGTAGATAATCAAACAGATAATCCTACAGTGAACAGATAGAAATTCAAAACCACATATTTTCACATAATGGCACACAAGATCATATCAAAACACATAATCACATTCGTATTAAGGACTAATTGACACATTACGGAACGGGGATATCACAGCAGTGGACCTAGGTTTGAGGTAGTATATGTAGCCTTTTTCAAACTTCAGGACCACGTATGGTATAGCAAAATTGTATATCGGCAAATGTTATCCTAGTCTTTTCTCGGTGTGCTAGCTTAATTATGCCCTTAATAACCCTATATGAGTTTATGGCAAGTTGCATGGGGTCGAGTTTGTAGTAGTGAAGTATCTCTCGGAAGAGAGTGTCTAGGGAAGCCGAAGTTTGCATTCAATAAATGCAACAACAGGGAAGGGACATGGAGTCTCCATCAGGCATGATAGAGTCCTCCTCCCCAGCTAACCTTAAATGGACGTCGGCTGGGATAGAGAACTCCCGTCTAAAGTGCTCTAGTTTTTCTAGGGTATCTACCCTCCATCTAAACATACCCATTACTTCAGCAAGAAGCGGTTGGACAATAGAATGATTGGTATAGGTTTGAAGACCTTGGCTTAATCCCTAAGCAGGCACTGATGCAAGGGTTCTTGAAATCTAAGGGGGATTTTGTTTCGATTTTCCTAAAGAACAAGGTTCTAAAGCAAATCCCAAACCTAGAGACTACAGAAACAGAAATTGAAGAAAAAAATTTGGAAATACAACAAGAAAAACATAAAAAATAGCATGATTCAGAAATCAAGAAAGGAACAGAGAAAAACAATGGAGAAAAGCAACAATGTGACGAACGCAGTGATGACAGTCCAAGAGTATGAAAGATTGCAAATCCATAAACATTGAGTGAGTGTGTGCAGGGAAATGTGCAAGAACCACAAGCAATACAAAAACCTCAGAGGACAAATTATGATGCACAAAACAGATTTAAAAGCAAGAAATTGGTTTAGAACACAAAAAATAAAGAAAAGCAGAGCACAACTATGAATACAGGCAATGGATACAGTATACGTACATTGCAAAATTGAAGACAAAGCATATTGCGAGAGCAGTAAAAAGATCAAGATAAGAAGAATAAGTCAAACACTTACCGATATGGGTCAAGGAAATGAGCACCATGAGTACGCATTGCCGGAGTCAGACGACGTAAGCAATCGGAAGCAGAGGTTGAAAAGCTCACCGGAGGAGATAAGTGTGGCAGTTGCAGAGGGCTTGAAAGCTCAACAATGGAGGATTGGGAACTTTAGAGAGAGAAACTATGAGCAGAAGAGAAAATACGATAATGCGAAGTAAGAAAACAAAGAGAGAGAAAAAGAGTTTTTTTAAAAACTTGAAAATGCGGCAAACCATAATGAAATGCCTTGGACGACATGCTTGTCAGGCGGCGTGCATAGAAGCAACGCTACCTAATAACACATGCCAGGTACAAACCAACGAGAAAGGGACGCGTAGAAGAAACGGTTGAGCAAACCATGCACGATAGCTCATACACATATAACTCTTGGAGTTCTTGATTTAATGAAGCAAAAACCTCTGCTAGATGAATGATTTCGGCTGGAAAAACTTAAAAGAATTGGTTTTTGGTTCTTGGTTTGTGATGAGTGGACAGTTGAGTCTTGGGTACATGAAGCCGATGAGTAATGATCTCAGTCATGGAAGAAAGAACGAATTTCAGCCGACTGTGGTAAATGAACTAGCGATATAGGTTCCATCACCTCAGGTTGCTGAGGTAATAGAACCTAGGGGGCAGTTGTGGGGACATATTTTGTGGATAACAACACGTGGCCAAGGTGACGCCGAAGTATTAGTCGAGGTGCCACGGGGTCTGATTGCGATGCCGAGGTGATCTCGGCTAAGCTGAGGTTATCTGCAAAGATACTGGAAGCTGAGATAAGTAAATAAGGGGCAAGAGTCCTAGAACAGGAGAGAATCTTAGTCTGGATAAAGATAGAGCTCTTAGGGAGCCTATCTCTATCTGGCTGAGGGTCTAGGATAGACATTGAGCCTAAGTTCACTGAAGTGAGGTTTCTACAGGGATCAGGTCAGTGTTGGTTATAAAAGCAGGGCACCCATGTAGGTCTCAAGTAGGACGTAGATATTGTTATTTCTTGTGAGTTAAGCACAATTGTTAAGGCAGAGCAGAGTGAGCAGCAGTATTGGTGTTCAATTGTGCAAACAGAGGCATTCGGAAGCAAAACAAAGGTCTTTTCCAGGTGGAAACCGAGCATGCGCATGCACATCTCTCGTTTCCCGAGGCAGAGTAGTTAGCTTATTTTGTTGTAATAATTAATTAATTAGCTTAGAATAGTTAGTTAATTTATTTCAAGTGTTGTAATAAGTAGTTAAGTAGTTTAGCTATTTATTCGTTTGGTTTGTAATAATTAGCTTAGCTTAATTAGCTAGTTAGCTTAGTTCATTCAGACCCCCTTGCATGAGGGCGTCAATATTGTAATAATGTGTATGTTTTCCAACCCCACATTTTTCTCCCTTTTATTTAACTGCTTATGATGGTTAGTTTAGGGACATCACGCTTCGTTTACCGGTACTGTTACAACAGGAGAGGAGGTTGGTGCAATTGCAGCCACCATTCCAGTACTCGTTTGAGCATTTGTTTCAGTAGCCATGAATTCGAATTTATTTTTAATTAATGAACACTCAGAAATTATTTAAGAAAACCAAAATTAATTTCTGACAAACTTCCAAAAATAAATATTCTGAATTGTTAATGACACCAGTATATTACTACTAGTTGTCAAAGAAAATACACAGTATATTACTACTATCTGTCAAATAGCATATAACCACTATTTGTTTTTCCAATCAGAATATTAATTTGTAAAATCACTGAAAGTAATTTCTGTAAGAAGAAGAAAGAGAAAAGGGAACAAACGAAAAATTCTGTAAACAGAATAATTCGAATCTGTCTTAAGATTGTTGGAACAATCTTCTGTGTACAAAAAATAAATTGAAACAAAATCAAACAAATAAAATGAAGAACGTACTGAAATTTATTTTTACTGAACCGAATAAATATTTAAAGACCAAGTCGAGTGGGTGACACTCTATCCTTAAGACAGATTCGCCCCGCTACGGTGCTTATGGTTAAGTGTCGTCTATCTCTCAGGATACAATGATCTTCACAAATTTGTAGTAGCACTTCAAAAAAATTTGTCCGGCGAACTAGAACCTTATGTTCTATACTCTCTTTATTTTTTTCTAAAACTATAATGAAGAATAAATAATGCGAATGAGCAAAAGTAGAAAGAAAGAATAATTTTTGGATATGAAATCTATTGGAATAGGGCTGGTATTTATAGGCAAAAAACAGTCCCGAAAAAGGTATGAATTTGAACTTGAACAGATTCAGATTTGAAACTGAACAGATATGGTAACTGTACAATTATATAACTATTCAGAAACTGCTGAAACTGCCTAAGCAGTTTTGAATTTGAATCTGTCCAAAAACGAATCTGTCCAGGTGCAACAAATCTGAAATAGTTTTGAACAGATATGCAAACTGTTTGGCAGTTTTAAAACTGCTCGGAACTACTAGGGCAGTTTTTCCCAATCTGTTGGACAGTTTGAACATGTTGAACTGTTGGAAAATGGACTGAAAACCGGATACAGTTTGGACAGAAAATTAAATTCTATTTCATTAAGAAAAAATTCAAACGTGTGTGTGGTGGTTTTTAGCCAAGCTTCTATTTGTCCATAATTCCTCCCTTCTACAAACTTGAGGTGCCCCTTAGGGGCCCAACCCAAGTGTTGCAATCTAGAGTTTATATACATGCACAAACTATCTTAAAGTTTCAATGTGGGACAATCCATTTCAAAGAAACCCACATTTACTTCTTTAATTGTCCATTCCACGAACCCTGAAAACGACAGTCAAGTTCCCATTTACTCATAAATGGTTTTGATGAACCGTCTTCACCGTGTGACTTGCCATGCGGCAAGGAACACGTCACCTCTTCGAACGCACCCCAAAAGACGTTTGGGGCCCACTCAATTTTGGGCTCAAAGTTGGCCCAAAATAAGCATTTATAAAACCAATTTTCCAACACTTTAATCTTTTCTTTTACCTTATATTTCCAGCTTGTCTAATAACCACCAATATTTGGACTCTACTTTTACATCTTTGGCTATGCTTATACGTGGAGTTGAAGAAGCACAGAGTCATACAGATAGCAGAGTCTTATTTTCATTTTTTGGTTCAAATCATATGTTCTAATATCTTAAGTAAGTGGCCTAATTGCATTTGTGAATGGCTTGCGTTTTTCAGCTATTAGGTTGAGCTAGGATGTTTTCCCTTTTGCAGATTTGTGAATTCAGGTTTGCCTGAGCAGTGTTCTTTGTGATCAAGTGTTAAAAATATTGTTCTGCAACATATACACATACCTTTGAGGGAATACATTAGCCCCAATGCAAGGGCAAAGGAGTGCAGGCAATTCCTTTCCTGAAACTGTTGATCTTAACCAGGGATTTGTTTCCAATAACACTGGTATGAATCAGTCAACTGCTTGGAATAGCATGCTAAGTCCAGTGGAAAGCCAGTTGCCAAATTACATGCTTTCTTTTGCTGAAGGGAACTATACTTGCACTAATGCTATAAGTCATAGTGCTCGGGGTTTTAGTGGTTGGGATTTAGGGGAATCTAGTTCTAGTCAAAATTTACAAGGCCAAGGCATTGGTGATGGTATGAAAATCGAAAATGGTCAGTCGTCTTCATTTTTGGTTCTTCCTGGGTCTGGACCGTCTAACATCTTTCTTGGCGATAGTGTTAACAATGGTATTGGTGGTAATCAGATTACCGACAGACCTTTAATTATACAGAGTTCCAGTTCTAGTCGTGTTTCTCTGAATATAAATTTAAATGCTGGGGACATGGGCAGTAGTGGCGATGGTGGGCAGGACATGGAGCCAGATGCATGCCATAATTTGTACAAGGTAAGCGGACCAGAAACAGAACAGATCTTGAGTGCTAATGCTTCTTCTGATAACACTGGGAATTCTTCTTGTCATTCTGGTTGTTTGGTGGACAGTGAGGGTGAGTCAAGTTCGTCTTTGGGCAATTGGGGTTCATCCTGCAAGTGAAAGGCTCTTGAAGGTACTTCTGGACAGTCTTGTCCAGATGGGAGTTCAAACTGCTTTCAAAATGCTGAAATCTTTCCACGACATGGTGCTTTTGCTCGTTACAGTGCTTCTAGCAGCTTAAGTATATCACCACCACCAGTGATTTCTCCGTGCATTGGTCCTTCTGAACAGCTAAACCCAAGAAGTCGCATTAGTATGCGCGGAGTAGCTTCTGAATTCTTTCCTCCTTCAAGTGTGACAGGAATTGCAGAAAGCTCCTCAAGAATTTTTGGCGTGAGAGGAAATGTTGGGCATCATGAATCTGTTAGGTTTAATTTACCATCAACAGGGAATGTGATAAACCATTCTGATGTGTGCTCCCCTCCCCAGCCATCTAGACCTCTCTCTTTCATCGATTCTTTGGACTTGAGACAAACAACTATAGTAGCACCCAATTCAAATAATCCCCCAAACCAGTCTCATTCAATTCATATTCTTGATTTGCCAAAGAATACACCTTCTTTCCCTTGTAATGGGAATCTTAATTCAGGAGCTGGCGGTTCTTCAAGTTCTTCATCATTGCAAGAGGAAGCAAGTTTTAGAAGCACCCCAAGAAATAGCATGGGGCATCCTATGGTTGTTCCTCCAACTGAGATGAGAAATTCGGTGCAAGACTCAAATAATTGGAATTTATCTACTGGAAATACCAGTACTTCTACAAGTGTCCCTTCTAGTTCTCGAATTAGCCCCAGCTCTGCTATACGGCCTTTCCCCACTGCGTGGACACCTCATCGCAACCCCTCAACACAAAATCAACAAAGATTATCTGAATTTTCTCCTTGGACTTTGCTTCCATCTGTTGATTCTGAGTCTTAAGCCCTGAGAGCTCACTTTCCCCCACCGCGTTCAGGCCCTTCTTCTTCAGAGGAAACAATAATGCCATCTGCAGCTAATAGCCAAGGCCATCATCCACCATATCCAAGATCGGCTTTGTTGGAGCTACCTGGTGATGATGTGAATGGTTGGCGTGCTTTAGCTGATGATATTGAGGGGAGACACAGGCTGGTATCTGAGGTTTGTGGTCTAAGTTCTTTGTTTTTTGTTTTAATTTTTCCCTGATTTCCAAGCTTACTAATCCTTTGCTTAAAGTTGGTTAAGATATATTACCTGAGTATGGTATCTTTGTTCCTAGAAATTGAGTGGTACTGCTAAGGTTTTGTAATTCCAAGTACACAGTCATCAACTTTCTTATTGCAGCATTTTGTTGTGGGTCAATGCTATTTCATAATTACTGCAACTTAACTTGAACATCTTGAACATTTTTAATCATGTAAGAAATCATGGACATAATTCCAACATCACTTCATCGTTGTGATTAACTTCTCCGTCATCATTTTACAATTTTATCCCTTCAGCAATAACATGCTGTTAATAATACACTGTAATACCTTGAATTGTAAATTTCTGGAGGAGTATTTTTGTTGTGGCCATCAACTGTTTATTATAATAAACGTGTTACTCTATACCTACCTGGCTACCACCATTGATTCTGTAAAGCTTGATGTTACATTTTCTTATTTATATATTAATCTCATCCTTAATTTCTCACTCTCTCTCTCTCTAACACACTTGCACATGGGTTCAAATGAAGCTCATGCATGCTGCCTTGGAGTATTGCAATATTAAGTTGATTAGTCATGAATATTCCGCATATATCAATTTGTAGAGCTGTGCTTTCCTTTGAGAATGGCAGAGTCATGTTTCCACATTGATCTCATTAATCTATTTGATGGAGTGAAATTTAGTGAAATCTGTAGAGATTGGTGAATTGTCAATAAGAACTATTTTAGTCCCCCCAGATTGGTAGACAAGTTGTTTTGGTCTTGTTGACCGTCTTCTTATGTAGGTGAGGATTTTGTGAATTGCCTTGTCAAGTATGGTTAGCTGGACATGTGATGTAGGACAAGTGTGGGGGTGATGTAGGACAAGTTTGGGGATCACTCTCCTGTTAGTAGTGACTAGTGAGCACAAAATTACTGTGGGGCAGCGTGAAGAGGTTTCTATTTTTGGGATGTTAGGGGACTGTTCTTGGTAAAATTACTTAGATTGTTAGGGTTATATGTTGTAACAAAACGATAAAGGTTTGCGAGTGAAGAGAGAATTTTTGGGAGTGTTTGGCAACTGTTCTGAGCACTGTGAACGATACCCAAGAACAAAACCTTGGCTAGTGTTGTAGTTTTAAAGCCCTAGAGTTGAATGTTTAAGCAAGGATAGGGCTTGGGCTTGTAAAAAGGAATGTCTAAGGGTTAAAACAAGCTTAGACATATCTCGTTGGGGAGTTAAAGGGCTACATATGGAAATACCTAATTTATAAGCATCGCACTCGGGTTAGAAAAATTTGATGTTTATATGACATACATAAAGACAGAAGCTTCCTGTGGAATCCAATATATCAATTTATTGTAGAAGGTTCCTACTACGTCCACACCCTAAAGGCTATAACCACGGCAATCTTCTCACATGAGTAGGTCGCCCACATTGTGAGAGGAGGTGGTGGATTCAGCCATTAGCGGCATATATATGTGTGTGTGTATTTTAATATAATTCCAGATTATGAAAGTTGTATGGATCTGTTTATTTATGGTCGTAATTGTCTGAATTGTTCTTGCACATTCTTAATTGCATAATTTGTGACACTGTCAATTTTAGTTTCTATCTTGCCAGTAAACGTACATTCTGTTGCTATCAAAATTGCTTAGTTTCATTAAGAAAAGTTGGAACATTGAAGTAACAACTTCTGTCCTTCCATGTAACAGATTCGTCAAGTCTTGAATGCTATGCGTAGGGGCGAGAACTTACGAGCTGAGGTTCAATTTTGACCCATGCCTCATTAATTCATTAATTTTTATATGTTGTGCTGTAACACAACCATTTCATCTTTGTCAACTGCCACAAGAGTAGTGAATGCTTTAGTTGATATGGTGACATTTCATGTTCTGTTGATTCTGTTTTTGACTGGAACTCATTTGAGATGCCAAAAATTCAATAAGGCTTTCTATGCTTCTAAACTTCTTAGTAATTATTGTTTATGTTATCTACTATGAAAATAAATAAATAAATAATCAGGTAACAGTTGCACTCATCGTCCTGCATGAACTAGCTTTATAAAAATGCTACCAAAAGAATTACCAAAAATTCTACAAAATACTCACATGGGTGTGGGTCCCATGTGGTGTTGGTGCCACACCCATCATGTGACTATTTTGTAGAATATTTGCTAATTTTTTTGGTAGCAAGTGTCACATCCACATAATTTCGTCTCCCACAATCACCTAATGAGATGGCAAGACAAAATGCATATAACGAGAGTTTTGAGAAAATATTTGAATATAGGTCAACTTTTCAAATTTTGCTTGCCACGTCATTTTTTTTTTTTTTTAGGAGAGGGGAGGGGGAGGGGGAATTGTGTGGATGAATCAAATTTTTTTTTTTTTTTGAGTCCCTAGCATTGTTGAATGATTTGTCGATCATTAAAAATGTCTTGTGATTTGCACCATTTCTGACATTATCCTGCATGTATAATCATGTGTTAGGATTATATGCTCTTCGATCCATTTCATCTGTCTTCTTAACTCCTTACTTGTTGGCTCATTGGGCTCATTTTTTGGTCCAATTTCGATGATCTGAACCATTCACATTTTAATATTTATTGATTATATCATACCTGTAAAAAATCAAGTTGATCGAATATCAGAAACTACGTGTTCGGATCATCGAACTACAAACCATATTTTAAAAAAATTTAATAAACAGTTTTTTGAACACATGCTTTCTGATATCCGATCAATTTGATTTTTTAGAACTATGATATTTTCAACAAATCTTAAAATATGAACGGTTCGAATTATCAAAATTAGACCCAAAAGTGAACCAAATGACCTAGCAAGTAAGGACTTAATGAGAGAGATAACAGAGAAGATCTTGGTTCTTCATTAAAAGGGTAGGGTTGGTGGGCCCAATCACTTTGCTAGGAAAGAGAAAGTAGGAAAAATTATTGGTGCTTATGTCACAATGTCATGTCTAATACTAATTACAATTTATTATATCATTTTATATTTTTAAATTATTAAAATTAAATTCGTAAGTCCTATTTCCTTTATTAATTATAACATGATACTCAAAAATCATCCAATATCTTCTCGGAAGGTAGATCCGAAATGGCGTATATGGACATCTCCAATTCCAAGTCATGATTACGTGGCTATCCTAACCTCACCATCACCCCCACTAAAACAGCTAAAACTATATGGAACTCATCAGCCATCATTATCAACCCAAAAATGATATGTATTATGATTTTTTATTCCAATCCCACTATATGTTTTTGATTTTGTGACTCATCTTATGTGAAGTGGTTTCATATTTTTCTCTCAGTCTTTAATCTCTTTAATTTCACATTATTAGAGTAGATTTGGGAGACAAAATTAGAAGATAAATCATTTTTGGGTAAGACTTCTTTCTAGTATTATTGATATTTGATCAACATCATTTTTTATAAGAATAATATACTGTGGGAGCCGAATAAGTAGGAGAGTCAGAAGACGCGTACCCCAGAAATCAGATACTATTCGGCTTCATATTACGTGACTAGGACGCCGATTGCGTTTGTAAAGCCGAATAGACGAAGGTCAGTAGCTCCGAATGAATAAAAGGTGAATAGGATAAAAGTAGGTTCAGGCCCCGAGGCCCAAAAAGCAAGTATAAATACAATAACCACAAATTTATAAAGGATATGTAAGAATCACTTCACTAAACTTAGTAAACAGGATACCTTGAGGGCCTGAACTAACTTGTCCGTCAGAGTGCTAATTCCGGCACCCCCGACCGGAGTGTTTGTATCTTTTCAGGTGACTAGCTGAGGATCACTAGTGTCTCCTAGGATCTGAAGAGTATTTCCAAACCACTTCTCCACAATTAGGCGCCGTCTGTGGAATACTCGAATACATCCATGGCAGGCGTGACTGAAGATCCTCCGATAGCCACTGACAAGGCCGCACAGAGAGGTGACCTCATTCCAGCAAACTCGCTTGGACCAAAAACCATCGCAGCAAGACTTGCCTCGGACCTCCGCTCATCTTCAAAACCAACGCAAAAGACAATACAAGCGACCATGGCACAAGCTAGGCAAACCAAACAGAGGTTGGACAACATCATCGCTAAGAACGAACGCCTTCGTCGCGATTTGGCCTCGGAAATAGCAAAATCCAAACAAACGGTGCGCTAGGCTTTTGAGCGACCCCCGAGGGCAGATGATCGACGATCTCGGGCCCGACAGCAAGAAACTGACGGCCGCTATGCCTCAACAGATCATCCTGAGAAGTTGGCAAAGGACGAATGTCTCCACCAATGCGTCCGGGAGAGTGTGGTCGAAACACCTGCCCCTCCGCAGGATGCATTTCCGCTTGACACCGTCCACATGATATACAGACTACCAGCAGCCCCGGCCTGTGCATGCGATCCAATCACATCCAGGCCTCCAACAGCAACTCACACCAGCAAAGCGGCCCCGAGAAATGCCAAGTATCACCTTCGACGATTCCGATTTGATCGGTGTAACACTCCCTCACATCGATTCGTTGGTTGTTGAGCTGCGCGTAAACCGGTTCACCGTCGAACGCGTTCTTATCGACCAGGGCAGTACCTTGGAGGTTATGTATTATAAAACCTTATCAAACTCAATTCAACGAGTCAGACCTGACTCCAGCCCCTTATCCACTATTCGGCTTCAATGCCACTCCAGAGTACCCCTTGGGAAATATCAGCTTACTCGTTCGAGCAGACTCTAGAACGGTAGATGTGGAATTCTTGGTCATCAGGCTGCCTTCGCCGTACAATCTCATCATGGGGCGATCGTGGTTGCATACATTGTAGGCCGTCCCAAGCACCTATCATCAACTGCTACGTTTCCCGACAAAACACGGCATTGAGCAAATTCGCGGATCCCAGAAATCGACACAAGCATGTTATCTCCTTGCCACCAAAACACCAAAGGAACTGCAAGTAAACTCCATTGAGGTGCCGAATCGGGAGATCCTGGATGACGTTGGGCGGTATCCAAATGAGAAAGCCACGGAAGATTTGGACCGAGTTGACATTGATGGAAGCCTAGAAAAGTTCTTCATGATCGGCGCCTCTCTGAATCAGGCCAACAGGCAGTAGCTGATCTCTTTCTTGCTCAACAACCTCGATGTCTTTGCGTGGACTCCGTACGAAATGCCGGCAATAGACCCGTCAATTTCGTAACACCATCTGAATGTCGATCCGAAATGTAAGCCGATTATTCAGAAAGGTTGACGGTCAGCCGCAGAGCACACTGCTGCCGTTGTTGAGGAGGTAGATAGACTGCTTGATGCCGGGGCAATTAGAGAAGTCACTTACCCTACGTGGCTCTCCAATACAGTAGTGGTGAAGAAGAAAAATGGGACTTGGCGAGTGTGCGTTGACTTCACGGATCTAAACAAAGCTTGCCCCAAAGACTATTTTCCTCTACCTAGAATCGACCAGCTCGTCGATGCGACGGCACGTCATCAACGCATAAGCTTTCTCGATGCTTATAGAGGCTACCATCAAATCGCCATGCATCCAAATGACCAGGACAAAACTGCCTTCCTCACCCCAAGAGGAACCTATTGCTACAAAGTTATGCCGTTTGGGCTGAAAAATGCAGGGGCAACCTACCAAAGATTGGTCACCGCCATGTTCAAAGAGCAATTCGGCCACACTATGGAAGTATACATCGACGATATGGTGGTCAAGTCCAAAGAAGAACAGAATCATATAATCGATCTAGAAAAGACATTCAGCATCTTACGCAAATACAGAATGAAACTGAACACTTCCAAGTGTGCGTTCGGAATCGGCTCTAGCAAATTCCTGGGTTACATCGTCAATCACCGAGGAATCGAAGCCAACCCGAGGCAAGTCACAGCAATCTTGGAACTCGGCTCCCCCCGTTCAGTAAAAGAAGTCCAAAAGTTGATGGGGATGGCCGCTACACTCAACAGGTTCATCAGCCGGTCTACAGATCGCTGCTGACAATTCTTTCAGACACTACGACAGGGTAAGACTTTTGAATGGTCTGCCGAATGCGAATCAGTCTTCAATGGACTCAAGACCTACCACTGCTCAATACCTCTCTTGACAACACCCGCCGCTGGCGACCCGCTCATCCTATATCTGGCAGTCTCCGATAGGGCCGTCAGCGCCGTACTGTTAAAAGAGGAGGAGGGGAAGCAACGACCAGTGCATTTTGTGAGCAAGGTAATGGTTGACACCGAAACACACTACCTTCCACTGGAAAAACTGATCTTAGCCCTAGTCATGGTGGCAAGAAAACTGATGCACTACTTCCAGGGACATAACATTGGGGTGCCAACAGATTATCCCCTCCGGTCAGTACTACGGAGTGCAGAAGCATCGGGACTTGTTTCAAAATGGGCTCTTGAACTCGGCCAATACGACATTCAGTTTTTACCTAAAACTGCAATCAAGGGGCAAGCGTTGGCCGACTTTGTTGCTGAATTCACTGGCGAGCTTGCCAACCTCAAACCTGATGAAGTTCGACCAAAGGCTGAAGTTCTACCAAAGCCGAACTGGGGAATTTATGTCAGGGATATTTGGCAATTATACTGTGATAGATCGTCTAACCAAAGGGGCAGTGGCGCCGGAGTTGTAATCATGTCTCCAGACGGCGCAATAATTGAGCAGGCCGTCAAGCTTGGCTTCGAAGCATCAAATAACGAAGCCGAGTACGAAGCCCTTCTAGCCAGTCTGCAGAATGCGCACCTTCTCGGCGCGCGGCGTCTGTTTGTGTTTTGCGATTCAAAATTGGTAATCAATCAGCTAAAGGGGGAGTACGCGGCAAGAAACGACTATATGGCGGCCTACATGAAAACGGCCAATTCCTTGCTGGCAAAATTTGGCCATCACGAACTGAACCAAATAACGCGCGACCAGAACACACACAAATGCCTTGGCATTCCTAGCCTCCACCATCAATTCTGAGATCAAACGGACCATCGAAGTAGGTTTCATCCCAGAGCTGAGTATTGGCCCTTCGGAGGAAACCCATGTCAATGTTATAGAATCCGCACCAAGCTGGATGGACCCCATTGCTGCATTCCTCTCTTCTGAACAACTCCCAGAGGACAAAAAAGAAGCACACAAGCTGCGAAATAAAGCCCTGCGATACTATCTGGATCCGCAATAAGGGCTTTACAAAAAGTCCTTCTCTCGTCCATATTTGGAATGCGTGTACCCCGACAAAGTGGAAGAGCTTCTGACAGAGATACATGAGGGCAGTTGCGGTGCCCATTCTGGCGGACGCTCCCTGGCCCATCGAGCTATAACACAGGGATATTATTGGCCCACAATGAGAGCTGACGCGGAGAGTTATGTAAAAAAATGTGAACAGTGCCAAAAGTTCTCCCCATTAACCCATCTGCCTGCCAAAGAGTTGAACTCTATCACCAGCCCCTGGCCGTTTGCTCAATAGGGACTTGATATCATAGGACCATTGCCCTAGGGAACAAGCGATTCTTAATCGTCGCGACAGATTATTTCATAAAATGGGTCGAAGCGGAGGCTCTAACACATATACGAGATGCCGACATTAAACGCTTTGTATGGAGAAACATCATAACACGATTCGACATTCCAAGAGCTCTCATCTCAGACAATGGCACCCAGTTTGATTGTGGCGTATACGGAGAGTTATGTAGCAAATATGGCATTCGGCCTTACTTCTCGTCACCGGCCTACCCCCAAAGCAATGGTCAAGTCGAAGCCTCTAACAAATCCATCTTGGACGGCATCAAAAAGATGCTGGAAAAAGCTAAAGGCAAATGGGTCGAAGAATTAGCCGAGTGTATTGTGGGCTCATTGTACTACGCCGAGAAAATCCACTAGGAGAAATGTCGTTTGCTCTATGCTTTGGAACGCAGGCAATCTTACCCCTGGAAATATGCCTCCCAACTCTAAAATCGCAATTTTTTGACATGGGCCGAAACGACATGATGCTTGCCCTATATCTGATTCTAATCGAAGAGCGAAGAGATCGCGCCTTGGCATCCATGGCACGGTATCAGCAGCAACTCGCCAAGTCATATAATCAGCAAGTTCAGTTGCGCCGATACACGCCAGGAGAGCTTGTCCTAAAGAAGGTACTTCCGGCCGACCAGAGACCGGCCGATGGAAAATTGGGTCCGAACTGGGACGGCCCCTATCAAGTTGAATCCATCGTAGGAACAAGGGCATATCGGCTTCAGACATGTCGGGAAGAAGCCTGCCACGACCTTGGAATTCAACAAATTTACATAAATTCTATCATTGACCCGACTTAGTGGGCTTGATACTTGTACATGTTCCACCTTTGTAATACAAAGTTTCTCATTTTCTCAAGTTCGCTCCCAAGCCTATTAAGGCCGATTAAGACTCCAGATTCGGAGCGCCCTTTCGTGGATATCACGATTGGCCAAAATAAAGCCTCCGGATTCGGAGTCCCTTCTGGTGCATAACACCTTAAGGCTGATTAAGACTCCGGATTCGGAGCGCCCTTCGTGGATATCACGATTGGCCAAAATAAAGCCTCCGGATTCGGAGCCCCTTCTGGTGCATGACACCTTAAGGCTGATTAAGACTCCGGATTCGGAGCGCCCTTCGTAGATATCACGATTAGGCCAAAATAAAGCCTCCGGATTCAGAGCCCCTTCTGGTGCATGACACCTCAAGGCTAATAAAGACTCCGGATTCGGAGCGCCCTTCGTGGATATCACGATTGGCCAAAATAAAGCCTCTGGATTCGGAGCCCCTTCTGGTGCATAACACCTTAAGGCTGATTAAGACTCCGGATTCGAAGCGCCCTTCATAGGATATCACGATTGGCCAAAATAAAGCCTCCAGATTCAGAGCCTCTTCTGGTGCATGACACCTTAAGGCTGATTATCGTGGATATCACGATTAGCCAAAATAAAGCCTCCGGATTCGGAGCCCCTTTTGGTGCATGACACTTGATGGCCGATTAAGACTCCGAATTCGGAGCACCCTTCGTGGATATCACGATTCGCCTTTCTGAGAGATGTATTCGGACCACTTGATTGACCGAATAAATATTCACTGAGAATCGTCCTTAATTCAGGCCGATCAATGCATGTCTAAACATTTACGCCACGCAACACAAAACTTGCCAGTAAGTTGAAATAATACGATTAATTACGCACATAACATTTCAAGACCAAATACAAACGTTGAAAATAAAAGAAATTCTATTTATTCAACGCGAAGTGTACTTATTTGGCACCCTCTTCGTCACTCTTCTCGATTTCGAAAGCAGGATAAGGAAAGTAGTGGCGATGATACAGGGGAGAGGCCGAATCAATGCCCACGGCTTCGAGGGATTCCTCGATTTGAAGGGCCTTGATCCAGTCATGCTTGAATCCATAATTTTCACATCGACAGACCTCCTCGGCAAGGTCCTGTTTGGTCTTTTCCATCCCGACCTTCAGGCCGTCCTGAAACCCCTTTTCATAACCCGAGGTCCGTCGGGTTACTCTCTCCACAACAACCAATTTAGATTGACCGGCCGCAACTGACAGTGCTCGCTCGAACATTCTTCAGCTCCCGAAGCTCACGCTCAACCTTTTCTGCAGCAAATCTCCAGACTGCTGATTCCTTTCGTCCTTTTTCTTGCTCTCACGTCGCGCTTCCCGCAGACGCATGCCGACTTCGTAAGCAGTATATAGTCCTTTCACGGCCCCATGTATGCCGTCTCGAAATACTTCGAAATCTCGACGTCCGACCATTGATTGTTAAACTTCCAGCGGAAATATCTATCGAGCGAACTCGACTGCCACATCTGGGTCTTTAATGATAGAATCAGCCTCCGTCATTGGTCTATTCATCACAGAAACCACAAAACTCAATGGTCGTGGCGTCGCATAGGGCTCGACTCTCGGTCGCGGGCGCAGAGAATTTCCCCGTTGTTGCTTATCCTTTCGGGGCGATCTGCTTCGATGACTTAGAGGCTGTTGTGTTTCCCGATCCTTGGACGTTCTTCTTCCCGTACGCGTAGGCTCGCTACTACGACTCATCACGGCCCCTGATTCAGTCAATCTTCGTCCCTCCCAAGTTGCCTAAATGGAAATAAGTAGGGCCTCTGGCGTGCACCCGCTCCATTTATCCTTCAATGTTTGCAGCTCTCCCGAGGCAACGTCAGTAATCCCAAACGTCAACAATCGGTTAAAAATTGTCCAGCCCCCGAGTTAAGCCCCCGAGTTAGGCCTATTCGGCTTCCTATGCTAGCACCCTGGCTAAGGCAAAGGCAGATTTATTAATCTGGTCGGCCATGTTTTCAAGCGCAAGCGTCGATCATTCTGTGCCTCAGCCAGCTCGCGAGTTAGGCCCATTCGACTTTCCAAGCTCGCGCCCTGGCTAAGGCAAGGGCAGATTTATTAATCTGGTCGGCTATGTTTTCAAGCGCAAATGCCGATCGATCTATGCCTCAGCCAGCCCGCGAGTTAGGCCCATTCAGCTTCCCAAGCTCGCGCCCTGGCCAAGGCAAGGGCAGATTTATTAATCTGGTCGGCCATGTTTTCAAGCGCAAGCACCGATCAATCTATGCCTCAGCCAGCCCGTGAGTTAGGCCCATTCGGCTTTCCAAGCTCGCGCCCTGGCCAAGGCAAGGGCAGATTTATTAATCTGGTCGGCCATGTTTTCAAGCCCAAGCGCCGATCAATCTGTGCCTCAGCCAGCCCGCGAGTTAGGCCCATTCGGCTTCCCAAGCTCGCGCCCTGGCCAAGGCAAGGGACTGATTTATTAATCTGGTCAGCCATATTTTCAAGCGCAAGCGCCGATCGATCTGTGCCTCAGCCAGCCCGTGAGTTAGGCCTATTTGGCTTCCCAAGCTCGCGCCCTGGCTAAGGCATGGGCAGATTTATTAATCTGGTCGTCCTTGTTTTCCAGCGCAAGCGCCGATCCATCTATGCCTCAGCCAGCCCGTGGGTTAGGCCCATTTGGCTTCCCAAGCTCGCTGCCCTGGCTAAGGCAAGGGCAGATTTATTAATCTGGTCAGCCATGTTTTCAAGCGCAAGCGCCGATCAATCTATGCCTCAGCCAGCCCCCGAGTTAGGCCCATTCGGCTTCCCATGCTCGCGCACTGGCTAAGGCAAGGGCAGATTTATTAATCTGGCTAAGGCTAGGGCAGATTTACTTTAAATTTACATTATTAATCCGGTCGGCCAAATACCTAAGCTAAGCAGCCGATCTAACTATAACCGAAAGCAATATCATTCAACAACATTTTCCTTAGCCAGTTGAGGACAACTCATGCAATTTTTTATATATACTCAAGTTATGAAACAAAAGCTACAAGCCCGATTTTATATATACTCATAAAAAGTTACTCATGAAATTTTTTATATATACTCAAGTTACTAAACAAACAGATTTACTCATGACTGTAGCAACAGATGAAAAATACTAAATTAAAAACCGTAAAAATACATTCGACATTCTAAAAACTGTCAGTCGACCGGATCAGCCATCGGAATCAGACTGCAATGGCTCAACATCCACTTGTTCATATGGTATTGGCATAATCAACGAAGCGTTAGCAACAACATGGGCTTTGTGCCAGCTATGTTTGAATCCCCAATTTTCAAACTTGGGGACTTGGTCAACGTACTCGGCGAGTCCAGCATTTCTCCCGACCTCAAATACTTTGGAAGACTCCGAGTTGGCTGCTTCCTTCGCCGCCTTCATTTTAGCCAACTCAGCCTCGAGTTTGGAGATCGCCTTCTGGGCCAATTCAAGCACATTTTCGCTCACGTCCGCCTTCTTCTTGGCATCCGACCTCAATTGATCCGCGCTTCGAGCCCTCTCTATCTCGGCGTCGACCCTTGAGGCTTTCCTTGTTCGCCCTCAAAGCCTCGATCTCGGCCCTTCTCCTCTGGCCTTCAACTTCCTCGTGTAAATGACCAATCTCTTTGACGACGTCGCGATGGCGACGACCCATATCGGCTATCCATCTGACGGTCTGCAAAACAAGAATTTAAAACCATAACTTCAACAGTATTTGGATTAAGCGAAGCTAAGTTCGAATGTACCAAAAGTGCCGATTGGGCGGCAAGTGCTGATCGCATTCAGGTCTGTTTCCATCCAGAAGGCCTCTTTGTCAGACGGCAACGACACAGGACGTAGCCAAGCTGAATGCAACTTCTGGATCTTTAAGCACCGAAGCATCAGAAGAAACTGGCATGTGTTCTTATCATCGGCTGAATGACAAAAGGAACGATCACGTCCTGATCCCCCTAATCGAGGACGTTTGCCGCCATGTTCTTCTGAGCCGGCCTCAAACTCAACAAGGGCGTTTCTCTGCCTCAACTTTTTGACCTGGCCTGCACGATCGGAGTAGATTCGGCATTCCGATTTTCTGCCGTTTCCACCTCAACAATGCGCACAGGCTCTGATTCGCTAACAGGCAAGAAGAATTGAGATTCGGTGGCAGGGTGTTACTCCTAGACGGAAGGGCCTCCGCTCTTCGCCGTGCGGCCAACCTTTCCGCATTCCTTCCTGGCAAGTTTTGTCAGGCTTAACCCGGCCATGTCTTCGGGGTATGCAACGGGAATACTCTCCGAGCCGTGAACAACGCCGTCAAGTGCAAGATCCCCTCGGCCCGAAGTGGATGGGGGATCGGCCAAATTCAATACCTCAGTCAAGACTTGGTTTCAGACTGATTTGATTCGATAACATTGGCTACATCTCGCTCCGAATCGGACCCTTTCGAAACCAACCTGCCTCAAGTTTTTGAAGTCGGACAAAATAAGAGCAATAAGAGAATATTCACCCTCCGGAATAGGGATATTTTCCTCCGCCGAGAAGGTCGTATAAGTCGGCTCGTAACGAAGCAGAATATAAGCCGACCTACCTTCTTTCTGAAGACTTCGACGGCCGAAATATTTGAGCGCGACTTCGATATCCGAAAGAACGGCGCCGTCAGTTGAAGACAGAACTCTCTTCAAATTGCTCCCTGCATAAGCCAAGCCGTCACATTTCAAAAAAGGCTTTACAACAAAAACTGAACAAGTAATAAAAACGAGAAGGCAATCAGCCACCTGGCTCGCCCCTCCGTCTAGGAATAGGGTCGACGTGATCCTCTCCTTTGCCAAATTCCTAGTTACCCTAGACAACGACCATAACATCATCAACTCATTTTCCAGAACTAGAAACCATAGTAATCAGCTGATGGTCGATATCCTTGGCCCTAAGGAAGAAACGACCGTGACCGACCAGAAGACTTAGCCAAGGCATAACAATGCCGGATGGCTAGAATGCCAAGGTTAATTCTTAGGCGACGATTGAGCACTACAATCCCCATTATGATTCTAAAGAAATTCACATTAGGCTGGGAAGGGATTAAACCCCAATAGCGAAAGCACAGCCCTAAGAAACGGGTGAAGGGAGAAACGGACTCCACCCTGTGCAATTGACAAAAGAGGAAAGACAATCATGGATTTGTCCTCCCTCTCCATATCAAGAGTGCCGTCTGCCACAAGCGACGGATAGACATCATCAGGAATGGAGAAATGGCGCTTAAAGCCAGCGATTCGATCTAACGAGAGGAGGTCTTTTAAATGTTTCGCCATACCCTACAGTTTATGAGAATATGCCAAGGAAGGAATAAACCAGAAAGAATCTTCAAAGCAAAGGAGGAGAGAACTTACAAAGGGCGAAGGGGATATCAGGAAAACAGAGTTGCAAGGACTATCCAAAGGGCAATCCAGCGATAAGCAGTCATGAAATACATACTTGAAACGACGTCCAAATTTTAAATCACAATAAATAGACACGTGCAAGGAGGGGAAGTCGACACGACAACCGAAAGGGGGTGCGCTTAGATATCCACATGACGATGAGGCCGACCGCCGAATTTTGGCTCTGACTTTTCAAAATTCAAAACCAAGCACTCCAGCCAACTGTCGTCGGTAAAGTGCTTGGGGGGCAATTGTGGGAGCCGAATAAGTAGGAGAGTCGGAAGACGCGTACTCCAAAAATCAGATACTATTCGGCTTCATATTACGTGACTAGGACGCCGAATGCGTTTGTAAAGCCGAATAGACGAAGGTCAGTAGCTCCGAATGAATAAAAGGTGAATGGGATAAAAGTAGGTTCGGGCCCTGAGGCCCAAAAAGCAATTATAAATACAACAACCACAAATTTAAAAAGGTATGTAAGAATCACTTCACTAAACTTAGTAAACAAGATACCCTGAGGGCCTGAACTAACTTGTCTGTCGGAGTGCTAATTCCGACACCCCCGACCAGGAGTATTTGTATCTTTTCAGGTGACTAGCTGAGAATCACTAGCGTCTCCCAAGATCTGAAGAGTATTTCCAAACCACTTCTCCGCATATACTTAACAAGTCTTATACATTAAACGATGTGAATTATTATAATAAACTTGGACTAAGGCCTATTTTGATGTTAAATAGAAACCTTTTTCTTTTATTATAAAGCTTACTTTGGGCTATTTTGGAAAGATAATTAAAAATCATCTTCCAACTTTTAACCCATTTTGGATCACATCTCTCACATTTTTTATACATTTTTTCAAGAAAAAGTCAAAAAATCATCTTTTAACTATATTTCCAAAACAATCCTTTAAACATAACTCGAGATTTTGATGCTTGTAACCAACTCTGAGTTCTTCAAATATAACTTGAAAATTTAACGAGTTATAAAATATTTCAAAGTTTAATTTGTTTACATTAACGAGCTGAATACGAATCAAATTTAAATAATTTATTTTTTTATAGCACATATAAAATTATTTAGTCAAGTGGTAATTGTTCAAATTTGACTTATTTACATAACAAGTCGATATCGAACAAGTTTTTAACAAATGAAATACAAGTTAAAGTCAAGTAGTTTGGTTCATTTTACAGTCTTAAATATGCAAGGATAAAATTCATATAAATGTGTAATGAGTATATTATACAAATTAATAAATAAATATTATTTTGAACATTAATATATTAAAAAAACTAACATGAAGCATAGGACTATAAAATGTATCAAATTATTTGAGCTTGACATTATTTGACTTGTTAAAAGTTCTTTCGAGATTCAATTCATTAATTTTTTAAGCTTAATTTCATATAAATTTAAAAGATTTTACAAAAATAAATTATTTTAACTCGAATCAATTTGATTGGTTCAAAATTTAACCAAGTTAAATATATTAAGAAATTTATTAAAATTTTCAAATCAAACCTATCCAATCTGCTACTTAAGGACGAAACTATAGACTTACGGGGCCCTGCCTCCTACTTCGCACAAGATGCTTTGATGTTATATATATTTGGGGAAATTACCCATAGGTCCCATGTGAAACATGTGGTCTCCATTTAATCCCATAACTTTTTCACTATACCCAAAAGTCCTTTCCCCAGTCTGGGACACCTCTCGTCTCTCTCATCCATCGTCTCCCCGATTCACCAAATTCTTGCGAATCACCTTCAGGATTTTGTTTTGCTGCAACGTTTCTGTGGAGATATTGAGTGGAAGGTCCTCAGAATCAACAATACCCTTCACAAAACTCAGGTACTCTGGGATCAACTCCAATGTCCAGCGTCCCCTTCACCATCGAAGACTTCCACTCTGCCCTTGACAAATACGACTTCAATTCCGAAATTGGCACCAAGGTTTTCTATCTTTCTGTCTATCTATCTATATATTTATATATGTATATGTATGTATTCCTATGTTATATATGTATATGTATGTATTCCTATGTTTTTGCAATTATTTGTGTGGAATTCGCAGATTTTTTTTAGGATAGTTGTTGATCTATGGTTGTTGTTGATGATGAAATGGATCTATAATATCATTGAAACAGATCTGTAATGACTGAGATTTGTAATGAGAAAATTTTCGAATTCTGAACAAGTAATTTTCGAGTTTTAGTTACAGGCGGTGAAAACTGTAAAATTTTACAGTTTGAATTTTTTTTTTTTTGTGCTGGAATGAATCATGGTTTAAAACTATAAAATTTTGCAGTTTTATAACATGATTTAGAACTGTAAAATTTTACAGTTTCATAACATGTTTTAAATATTCCGACGACTTTCCGGCGATGTTGAACATTCCGACGAGTCTCTGGCGACCGTTTGACGGAAGTTTGACGATAGTAAGATGTGAACAGTGTCTGTAAATTAAAAAAAAAAAAAAAGATTTTTTGGTAACAATTAAAAATAAGTGTGGACTAATTGGTACAAATATTTTGTTTTGGGATTAGCTGGATCTTGAACTTGTTGCATGGGACTTATCAGTAAGTTCCCCTATATATTTTAACACGCCAACAACTTCTATGGGCCTTGCTCCTATTTAATTGTTATAATTTTAACTCTGAGAATTATATTATGTACCTTTCATATTATATGTATCTTCAATTATATTATTTTTTTATTTAATTATAATTAATTTTTTTTCTTTAGTTACGACTAGAGATGTAATGAACGAGGTATGGTTGGTATTTAGATAAAAATTTTCACTGAACCAATAATATTAGTTTTATTATTTTAAACAATAATACAGACCGCTTGTCTCATCAAACCACACCAAATTAAACTGATTGAAACGATTTAAGTTGGTGCGGTTTAATCATTTTATGACATTTCAAACTTAAGCCACTTTTTAGTATAATCACTAATGTATGTAAAAATACTGAATTAGTTATTTGTCCACCACTTCAAATATATTCAATCCATCCATTTAATAAGTACTTTTCAATTTCTAAATTAACAAAAATACAAATAAAAAAAAAAGCCATAAAATATTAAGGTTTTAAGAATAATGAGTTAGAATTAAGATTATATATAATAAAAATTTACAAATTTAGGTTATAGAGATGATAAAGTTAATTAATTAAGGTTAATAATTTATTATACTTATTAATATCATTATATTATTAGATTATATATATATATTATAAATACAAACATGTTGAAGCGGTCGGTTTCGGTTTAGTTTGGTGCACAACGTGCTTGAACGGATATCGAACAAAAAAAAATCAAATTAAAAAACTGCACAGACCGATTCTTGTTAAAAAATAGACCAAATATAGCCAATTCAGTCCGGTTCAATCAATTTAATTACAATATTTTTTTCTTACATTCCTAGTTATGACATTATTTTGGGATTTTGGTTATGACTTTTTTGAATTTGGTTGTGACTTTTTATTTTTTATTTAGTTATAACTCAAAAAATATGAAATTATATCATTTTCTTCTATATTTATAAGGTGCGGTACAGTCTTTTCCATTTAACCATTCTCTTTAACAACTCTTTATAATACAATAACAAACATAAAAGATTATTGTACACACCCGTAAAAGGTGTGCACCATATGTACTTTATAACTAAGAAAATGACATAATTTCATATTTTCTAAGTCATAACTTAAATAACTTTTTAAAAAAAAATGTCATAACTAAATAACACTTGAGGCATAATCAAAGATTTCATGAGTCATAACTAAAATAATGTCATAATTATAGAAGAAAATTGGTTATAACTAAAGAAGAAAATGAAATAATTTAATGGTGCATATAATAAGGAGTGTGTATAGTAGAATTTTCAATATATTTGTAAACCCATCATAAGAAATATATCGATTTATTTATTTATTTATTTATGAAAGTTTAAAATATTTGTAGTATTATGTGTAGTAAAAGTTACGAGTAGTCAATTTATAGTGGCCATCTCTAAATTGAAACTGGAAAATATGAGTTACTATAGTTATGTTATGAATGATGTAGTGTAAATCTTACGAATCATATTTGTGATGCAAAATGTTATGAACTATTTTGGTAAAAGAAGTTGCAATTTGTTATAGTTATGCAATATTTATTGTGATAACGCGTTTACGATATTCACTTTTTAAATAGTGCACACCATAATAACTCCATAACATATTATGTTCTAAAATATATTTTTAATTATATCATTCACTTTGCAAATGAAATTAAGTTGATAATTTTTGTCTTTCATTAGCCCAATCATTATTTCTTGCTATTGCAATGTAAAAACTCAAATTGATTAGTGATGCTATCACATAATATAACTGTTAAATCAAATATTTAACAAAAATAAGAATTTATTCATTTTCAATTAATAACATGAAAAATTACAATTGTTAATTGCATAAAAATCCATTACTTTTAATCTAACTTCACATATCTTCCTATGTTTTTTTTGCCCCCCTAATAATCAAATCCTGGTCGTACCTGCTACTATTCATTTTGTTTAGAGCCATAGCAAAAGGTACCCTTGTACATAGTGTAAATTTGAATTTAATAATCAAATCCTATTCATTTTGTTTAGAGCCATAGCAAAAGGTAGCCTTGTACATAGTGTAAATTTCAATTTAATAAGCGACACTTAAAATAAACCTAATCTACAAATTTCATTTTCTTTGCACATTTCAAATTATTTTTTGGACGTATTCTATTCTGTTAATTTTTATAATATTGGCCAAATTGTAACAGTAGTCCTTGTACTTTAGTAATTGTATAATTTTGGTCATTGTAATTTCAATTGACTCGATTTTGATTATGAATTTATGATTTTATTTCAATTTAGTCAAATTGATAACAATTCTTAGCATTTTTAATAAAAAAAAATATGCATATAAGTGGCATATGTCATATTTTTTAGAGTAAAATTTTCAATTTACTAATCTTAGTTAGTTAACCTTAACCAATTCAAAGATTATTTTCAGTCAAAAACACTAATAACATTATTACTTGGACCAAATTGACATAAAATTTAAAATCAAAAGTCAAAATTATATAAATTAAAAGTGTAAAAACTAAAATAATATAAGAAACAAAATATAAATACCACCAATATAATTTGTCCTATAATATTTTAGAGTTTGAGTACACGTGTTCATGTCTTTCCCTACAAGGTTACTTACTACTGGCTTTAATCGGAGAAATTAAAAGGCAGTGGATCTTTCTTTTTTTTAAAAAAAAATTCAAATCAATAGTACAGTTTATAAGTATTAATAATTAAATTTATAATTTTTTTATTAATCAATAAATTTTTTACTGAAGTGTAGTTTTCTCATTTTAATTTCTATTAGTTGGACCCCCACACGCTAAGCACGTGGGGTCGCATTCCAGTTGGAGTGCTTATTTTCTGTATGTATACATTGTACTATGTTATCTGATTGTTTATTGTATTTGATTTCTGAAAAATACATTATAAATGGAATTACTATTCACCATTATAAGAGAATAATCATTCTATAGAGAGACTAAGGAGTGACTATTTTGTTTCAATCTAATGAACCAAACACTATATAAGTGATTATCACACAAATCTACTAAAGAGCAAGATGATGATGTACTTTCAAATTATCATGCAAAATATACAGAAAATAGAAACATAAATCTTACATTAGTGGTATTATTTCAATCTAATCTATCAATGATATTCTTTTTTTCTTTGCTGATCAGATATGAAACATCAAATAAAACTTAATTTGAAGTGCATTCATAACAATTTGATAAACTCTTTTTCCATTAGGAGTTGTTTGGGGATGATCTCAACAAGTGCACATATTTGATGATTACATTTATTTGGATCATATCATTCTCTACTTTTCTGTAGATTTTTTTGTCAAAAGTCAAAAAATGCACTAAATAAGCAAACAATCAATTACCTCCTTCTTCTCATTGGAGATGAAAACAACAAATAGATCTGATCCCTCTGCATTTGCTACTCCACTTGTGCAGTGTTTTTTGCAAAGCAAATATACATTCTCCCACTACAAAAATAATATAAAAATCAACCCAAGAAATCTTGATTAAGGAAATACAAAAAAGGAAGAGATGAAGGATAATTCATGGTTAAGCAATTAAATATAGACAAAGAAAATTCACGACTATATGTTTGATGGAGATCTAGCCTACCTTCTTGCATTTAATATATAAATTTGATTCATAAATTATTCATTAAACTTAATAAAGTAAATTTATTATAACAACAAAAAAACTATTTATTATCTTATAATCAAGCATATTTGGTAACAATACCTCATATACAAAAAACTCTACGCAAAATTAAAATTAAAGACAACGCAAAACTAATGTGTCACGTCACGACAACAAAACTACTGATTTTAATTGAATACAAAAAGCCAAATAACGCTTATATACGTATCATCATAATCACCACCCCTCCTTCTTTTTTCTTAAATTTATTTTATTTTAAAACATGTAGAAGGTCTAGGCGTTATCAATCATTAAGCCCCTAGATCACGCTAAGTAACTCTTTGCATCTACTACTCTACTTGTGTAGTGTTTTTTTGCAAAGCAAATATACATTCTCCCACTACAAAAATAATATAAAAATCAACCAAAGAAATCTTGATTAAGGAAATACAAAAAAGGCAACAGATGAAGGGTAATTCATGGTTAAGCAATTAAATAAGGACAAAGAAAATTCACGATTATATATTGACGGAGATCGAGCATACCTTCTTGCATTTAATATATATCTTTGATTCATAAATTATTCATTAAACTTAAAAAAGAAAATTTATTAAAAAAAACTAACTTATTATCTTCTAATCAAGCATATTTGGTAACAATACCTCATATACAAAAAAAATCTCCGCAAAATTAAAATTAAAGACAACACAAAACTAATGTGTCACGTCACGACAACAAAACTAATGACTTTAATTGAATACAAAAAGCCAAATAACGCTCGTATATGTATCATCATAATCACCCCCCCTCCCTTTTCTTAAATTTATTTTATTTTAAAAAATATAGAAGGTCTAGGCGTTATCAATCACTAAGCCCCTAGATCACGCTAAATAACTCTTTGCATATGCTACTCCACTTGTGCAGTGTCTTTTTCAAAGCAAATATACATTCTCCCACTACAAAAATAATATAAAAATCAACCCAAGAAATCTTGATGAAGGAAATACAAAAAAGGAACAGATGAAGGGTAATTCATGGTTAAGCAATTAAATATGCACAAACAAAATTCACGATTATATGTTTGATAGAGATCTAGCCTACCTTCTTGCATTAACATATATATTTGATTCATAAATTATTCATTAAACTTAATAAAGTAAATTTATTAAAAAAAACTATTTTATTATCTTATAATCAAGCATATTTGGTAACAATACCTCATATACAAAAAAAAAAAAAAAAAATCTACTCAAAATTAAAGACAACGCAAAACTAATGTGTCACGTCACGACAACAAAACTAATGATTTCAATTGAATACAAAAAGCCAAAACACGCTTGTATACGTATCATCATAACAACACCCCCCCCCCCCCCTTTTCTTAAAGTTATTTTATTTTAAAACATGTAGAAGGTCTAGGCGTTATCAATCATTCAGCCCCTAGATCACGCTAAGTAACTCTTTGCATATGCTACTCCACTTGTGCAGTGTTTTTTTCAAAACAAATATACATTCTCCCACTACAAAAATAATATAAAAATCAACCCAAGAATTCTTGATTAAGGAAATAAAAAAAAGGAACAGATGAAAGGTAATTCGTGGTTAAGCAATTAAATATGGACAAAGAAAATTCACGATTTTATATTTGATAGAGATCTAGCCTACCTTCTTGCATTTAATATATATATTTGATTCATAAATTATTCATTAAACTTAATAAAGTAAATTTATTTAAAAAAAAAAACTATTTTATTATCTTATAATCAAGCATATTTGGTAACAATACCTCATATACAAAAAAAATCGACTCAAAATTAAAGACAACGCAAAACTAATGTGTCATGTCACAACAACAAAACTAATGATTTTAACAGAATGCAAAAAGCCAAAAAATGCTTGTATACATATCATCATAATCACAACCCCCCTCCCCCCCTTTTCTTAAATTTATTTTAATTTAAAACATGTAGAAAGTCTAGACGTTATCAATCATTAAGCCCCTAGATCACGCTAAGTAACTCTTTGCATATGTGCAGTGTTTTTTTCAAAGCAAATATACATTCTCCCACTACAAAAATAATATAAAAATCAACCCAAGAAATCTTGATTAAGGAAATACAAAAAAGGAACACAAGAAGGGTAATTCGTGCTTAACAATTAAATATGGACAAAGAAAATTCACGATTATATATTTGATAGAGATCTAGCCTACCTTCTTGCATTTAATATATATATTTGATTCATACATTATTCATTAAACTTAATAAAGTAAATTTATTTATAAAAAAAACTATTTTATTATCTTATAATCAAGCATATTTGGTAGCAATACCTCATATAAAAAAAAAATCAACGCAAAATTAAATTTAAAGACAATGCAAAAAAATCGACTCAAAATTAAAGACAACGCAAAACTAATGTGTCACGTCACGACAACAAAACTAATGATTTTAATTGAATACAAAAAGCCAAAAAATCGCTTCTATACGTATCATCATAATCACACCCCCCACCCCTTTTTTTTCTTAAATTTATTTTATTTTAAAACATGTAGAAGGTCTAGGCGTTATCAATCATTCAGCCCCTAGATCACGCTACGTAACTCTTTGCATATGCTACTCCACTTGTGCAGTGTTTTTTTCAAAGCAAATATACATTGTCCCACTACAAAAATAATATAAAAATCAACCCAAGAAATCTTGATTAAGGAAATACAAAAAAGGGAGCAGATGAAGGGTAATTCGTGGTTAAGCAATTAAATATGGACAAAGAAAATTCACGATTATATATTTGATAGAGATCTAGCCTACCTTCTTGCATTTAATATAAATATTTGATTCCTAAATTATTCATTAAACTTAATAAAGTAAATTTATTTAAAAAAAAAAACTATTTTATTATCTTATAATCAAGCATATTTGGTAACAATACCTCATATGAAAAAATAAAAAAAAAAAAATTTACGCAAAATTAAATTTAAAGACAATGCAAAAAAATCAACTCAAAATTAAAGACAACGCAAAACTAATGTGTCACGTCACCACAACAAAACTAATGATTTTAATAGAATACAAAAAGCCAAATAATGCTTGGCTACGTATCATCATAATCACCCCCCCCCCCCCCCCCCCCCCCCGCCCTCTTTAATTTTATTAAATTTATTTTATTTTAAAACGTGTAGAAGGTCTAGGCGTTATCAATCATTAAGCCCCTAGATCACGCTAAGTAACTCTTTGCATCTGCTACTCCACTTGTGCAGTGTTTTTTGCAAAGCAAATAGACATTCTCCCACTACAAAAATAATATAAAAATCAACCCAAGAAATCTTGATTAGGGAAACACAAAAAAAGAAGAGATGAAGGGTAATTCATGGTTAAGCAATTAAATATGGAAAAAGAAAATTCACGATTATATGTTTGATAGAGATCTAGCCTACCTTCTTGCATTTAATATATATATTTGATTCATAAATTATTCGTTAAACTTAATAAAGTAAATTGATTAAAAAAAACTATTTTATTATCTTATAATCAAGCATATTTGGTAACAATAACTCATATACAAAAAAAAGTCTACGCAAAATTAAAATTAAAGACAACGCAAAAAAATCTACTCAAAATTAAAGACAACGCAAAATTAATGTGTCATGTCACGACAACAAAACTAATGATTTTAATTGAATACAAAAAGCCAAATAACGCTTGTATACGTATCATCATAACAACACCCCCCCCCTCCCTCTTTTTCTTAAATTTATTTTTTTTTAAACATGTTGAAGGTCTAGGTGTTATCAATCATTAAGCCCCTAGATCACGCTAAGTAACTCTTTGCATCTGCTACTCCACTTGTGTGGTGTTTTTTGGCAAAGCAAATAGACATTCTCCCACTACAAAAATAATACAAAAATCAACCCAAGAAATCTTGATTAAGGAAATACCAAAAAGGAACAGATGAAGGGTAATTCATGGTTAAGCAATTAAATATGGACAAAGAAAATTCACGATTATATGTTTGATAGAGATCTAGCCTACCTTCTTGCATTTAATATATATGTTTGATTCATAAATTATTCATTAAACTTAATAAAGTTAATTTATTAAAAAATACTATTTTATTATCTCATAATCAAGCATATTTGGTAACAATACCTCATATACAAAAAAAATCTACGCAAAATTAAAATTAAAGACAACGCAAAAAAATCTACTCAAAATTGAAGACGACGCAAAACTAATGTGTCCCCCCCCCTCCCCCTTTTTTCTTAAATTTATTTTATTTTAAAACATGTAGAAGGTCTAGGCGTTATCAATCATTAAGCCCCTAGATCACGCTAAGTAACTCTTTGCATCTGCTACTGCACTAGTGTAGTGTTTTTTGCAAAGCAAATATACATCCTCCCACTACAAAAATAATATAAAAATCAACCCAAGAAATCTTGATTAAGGAAATACATAAAAGGAACAGATGAAGGGTAATTCATGGTTAAGCAATTAAATATGGACGAAGAAAATTCACAATTATATGTTTGATAGAGATCTAGCCTACCTTCTTGCATTTAATATATATGTTTGATTCATAAATTATTCATTAAACTTAATAAAGTAACTTTATTAAAAAAAAACTATTTTATTATCTTATATTCAAGCATATTTGGTAACAATACCTCATATACAAAAAAATCTACGCAAAATTAAAATTAAAGACAACGCAAAAAAATCTACTCAAAATTAAAGACAACGCAAAACTAATGTGTCACGTCACGACAACAAAACTAATGATTTTAATTGAATACAAAAAGCCAAATAACGCTTGTATACGTATCATCATAATCACCCCCCCCCCCCTCTTTAATTTTCTTAAATTAATTTTATTTTAAAACATGTAGAAGGTCTAGGCATTATCAATCATTAAGCCCCTAGATCACGCTAAGTAACTCTTTGCATCTGCTACTCCACTTGTGCAGTGTTTTTTGCAAAGCAAATAGACATTCTCCCACTACAAAAATAATATAAAAATCAACCCAAGAAATCTTGATTAGGGAAACACAAAAAAGGAACAGATGAAGGGTAATTCATGGTTGAGCAATTAAATATGGACAAAGAAAATTCACGATTATATGTTTGATAGAGATCTAGCCTACCTTCTTGCATTTAATATATATATTTGATTCATAAATTATTCATTAAACTTAATAAAGTAAATTTATTTATAAAAAAAAACTATTTTATTATCTTGTAATCAAGCATATTTGGTAACAATACCTCATATACAAAAAAAATCTAAGCAAAATTAAAATTAAAGACAACGCAAAAAAATCTACTCAAAATTAAAGACAACGCAAAACTAATGTGTCACGTCACGACAACAAAACTAATGATTTTAATTGAATACAAAAAGCCAAATAACGCTTGTATACGTATCATCATAATCACCCCCCCCTCCCCCTTTTTCTTAAATTTATTTTATTTTAAGACATGTAGAAGGTTTAGGCGTTATCAATCATTAAGCCCCTAGATCACGCTAAGTAACTCTTTTCATTTACTTACCCACCCTGGACATACATATATGGACAGAGAGAGAAAGAAGGAAGAAGATGAGGAACATGTTCTCTAATCTTCATGCTTTGCTCCCTCATGTCCCTCCCTAGGTAATTCATTCACATCTTCTTCAAGATTGAGATTGATGTGTACATATGGAATGATAATTAAGTAGTTGTTCATGCTAGGTTTTTCTATCTTGAAAAAGTTTAGAAATATAAAAACCGATAAAAGAGTTAGACGCTACTTCTCTCCCATCTCTTTCTCAAGTTAATTTATTAAGGCAAATCATTTTTTACATACAAAGCTTTCAAGTTTTTCAATTTGTTTCCTTTAAATGGAAATTAATGAGAAAGATATAAGAGAGTAGTCCTTTTCATCAATGTGATAATATTTGAGGATGTCCTTTTCATCAAGTCTGTATTTAAGGTTGTCATGGGGCGATGGGACACTTATTCAATGAAAAATTAATTATTCATTACTATCAATCATTAAAAAGCTATTAGTGAAGTTATGGATTCATTAAGTTATGGTTTTTTTTTTTTTGGGAGAGAGGGAGGAGGGGGGTTAAGGTTCAACTGAATATTCCCATTAATCCTTTCGAGTAACTTCATAAAACTCATCAATTTGCATTTGTTTCTTAATGTGGATAACCTACAACTTTATGAAAAAATGATTACAAGATCAAACACAAACTTTTAACGCAATTAATGTAAAAAAAATGTATCTTATTATGTTATTAATTTCTATGCGTATGTAGAGAAATTGACAACTTGATATTCCTCTCACAACACAAAGTTTCAATTAACTAGTATTTATTATAACACCGATAATTGGTGGATTTTGTTCACTTTATTAAAAAGGAAGTGCATGTGTATGTTAGTCTTACAAAAATGGTTTAATGCGATTATATATGACTCTCCCAATGTAAAAAAGAAATTTCGGGATAAGCACATGAGTCTTGGACATAACGCATATCATGTGCTTAGAAAATTTTCAAAATTTAAATGAGATACATTTAAATTTGGTGCTTTGACCATACTCGAAAACCAAATTTATACATTTTTTATTCTAACATTTTTATTGTGATATAAGAAGAGGGTCATTAAGGCCTAGTTCAAGCAAAAATAATATACAAACAAAATTTTTATATAAAAAGTTCATTCAAAATTGTGTAATAGTAGTATTTTTTTTAAAATTAAATGCTTAACTGATGGGCATTTGATTTCAAAAAATGATGAAACTAGGATTGCCCACATCCATTTTGTTTGAATTTTGCCTTCTCATCAACCATATGATAGTTCACATTGAATATTTGTACATGCAGACAAGTCCATAATTGTGGATGAAGCAATGACCCACATAAAATCCCTACAACAAACTCTCCAAAAGCTCCAAAGGCAGAACCTAGAAAGGCTCCATGGCTTGACACCCATGAACTTCGATGGTCAATCGTCCATAATCACCCCACAAAAGCTTCCCATGGACTCGAGGGAGGCTTTTATGGCTGATCAAGTTTCTTCAAACAACATAAACTCAAACTCATCCAATGCACTGCCAGTGTCTCTCTCTCGGTTCCCTCCTCTATTCCAGACTTGGACTTCTCGAATGTGACGTAGCGAAATACACGGGGACTAGATATTGTTCTAGTAGACGAAAGGGGCTCTCGAATCTACGAGAAAAATCGAACCTTGAATCCACAAGGAAGAGAAATATTATTGAATAAATGAATAAAAGTTGTATAAAAGTTGTCTTTGCCATGTGGCTTACATAACTATTTATAATAAACTAAACCTAATACTTGTAGGAAAAGTAATTCTAAAATAAACTAGGAAACTTAAATCAACACAAATTAGAAAACCTAAGAGAATAGGAAACTAGAACTCTAAACTATTTAAAATCCTAGTCAAAATCAAATTCCAAAATAATAAAATTAAGAAACCTAATAATTATAAATTATTTATACTAATTACAAGAATCCTAATAAAAAAATTTATCAAAAATGTGGAGAAGTGGTTTGGAAATACTCTTCAAATCTTGGGAGACGCTAGTGATCCTCAGCTAGTCACCTGAAAAGATACAAACACTCCGGTCGGGGGTGCCGGAATTAGCACTCCGACGGACAAGTTAGTTCAGACACTCAAGATAGCTTGTGTACTAAGTTAAGTGAAGTGATTCTTACATACCTTTCTATACCCGCTGTTCCTGTATTTATACTTGTTCTTTTTGATCCTCGGGGCCAAGGCCTACTTTTTAATCATTGTCCTTTCTTTTATTCGGCCCTAAGGACTTACACTTATTCGGCACATATATTATATTCGACTCCCCACTCTTGTAGGATACAGCCGATTAATATCAGTCTTCTAATGGTATGCACCTTCTGATTTTTCCATGTATTCGGCCTCCACAATTGCCCCTCGAACTCCCCATTGACGGAAGTTAATCGGCATGTTTGGTCTTGAATTGGAAAAGTTAAAATAGGTCAGGCGGCTTCGCGTACCCAATATAGATGTCCGGATGCGCACACCTTTTCGTTCATCATTACGCTTTCTCGCCTCAATCGTGCGTCTTCGCATTTATTGTGATTTGAAATTTTAGTCCTTTCAAATGCACAGTTCGTCGAGTATTCAAGACTCTTGGACCGCCAGCAGATATCCCTTCTCTAACTCGCATTTTCTGTAACTCTTCTCCGTCTACCCTCATCTCCCTTGCTCCTTGTAAGTCTTCTTCTCTTTTCTTTGCAATCCTACTTTCTGTTTATTATTTTCATTTTGGTGAACCCTTTATTCCCCGTGAAAATGGCCAAACACTTGAAAGACCTCCTTTCTGAGGGTCGTGTCTCCGGATTTCGGTGACACTTTTCCATCCCCGACGATGTTCATCTATCTCTAGTGACGGACAACACTCTGGATATGGTGAGAGAGGATCAAAATTCAATCGTCTTTCCTCTCCAATCCATTGCAGAGGGCGGGGTCCGTTTTCCCCTACATCCATTCCTTAGGGTCGTCCTCCGCTATTGGGGTCTGATTCCTTCTCAGCCCAACGTGAACTTTTTTCGAATCGTAATGGGGATCGTAGAGTTGAACCGACGCCTCAGGATCGATCTTGGGATTCCGGCCATTCGGCACTGCTATGCTTTAGCCAAATCTTCTGGTCGGCTTGGGCAGGTACTTCTTAAGGCCAAGGATACTGACCATCATTTGGTAACCATGCTCGCCAGTTCTGGTAAGCGTGTGGATGACGTAATGGTCAATATCCGAGGGAACTGGGAATTTGGTGAAGGCGAGGGTCGCCTAGACCCTATTCCTAGATAGAGGGGTGAACCAGGTTGCCGTGTGTCTCCTTGTGTTTACTAAACTTTTCTTTTACTCGGCCTTCCCTCTGTGTCTAACCCTTTGTCTTTCCAGGCAGTAATTTGAAGAAGATTCTGGTTTCTACTGACGACGCGGTCCTTGCACAGGTTGCGACTGCACTCAGATACTTCGGCTGTCCAAACTTACAGAAGCAAGGGAGAGCGGCCCACATACTTCTTCGATACGAGCCTACTTACACTACTTTTTTAGCCGCTGACAATATTCCAATTCCATCCGGCGATCAACAGCTTGCAGCTCTTATCTTCCCTAGCTTCAAGAGTCTCAGGCAAGTTGGTCTCGAAGCTTCTGACTCGGGGCAAGACGTCGAGCCGGTGGTAGAGGTAGTCGCCGAACCAGACAGAGAGTTCGCTGAGGAGGCCAAAGAGGTTGACGAGGCCCTAAACTCGGCGTTTAAGGAAGCCAAACATAGTCAGCCTACCTCGCCGTCCACCTCGAGTCGAGCGGAGTTTTCTTCTGGAGATATTTTTGGAGGTTTGGGAGACCTACTCGGCGATTTTTTTGAAGGTATGGCTGGGGAAAGCCTCACGTAGATGGCTCGAAAGTAAAATGCCGAGCGTATGGCTGCCCGAAAAAAGGCCGAGGCCACCCATTCTGAACCTGCCTTGGTTGAGTTTCGAACCCGTTATTGAAGAGCCAGCTAAGATTATTGCGGCCAAAACGACGAAAGAGGTTGATCAACCGGTCATTGATGAACGGTTGATTCCAGAAGAGTAGGGCAAGAAGCGTAGCGCCGAGGAGAGAGGCCGATTCAAAAGATAGTCTTGCCGACAAAAGGCCTCGCTTAGAAGAATCGGACGTGGTTGTTCCTTTTATTGTTCAGCCAAAGATCAGAGACACGCCGATTCCCTCTGACGCATCCATCATTACTGACCCAGCGGTAGCCTTGAGCTTGGCGGTGTCAGTCTCCCTACCAGCTGATAAGGCATCCTTTCATGCCGTGCCTGGATTTGGTGGCCATAGCCCTATTTGCGCAGTCGGCCCTTTTGGTAGGTGAACTTTGACTTGTTTTGATTTTGGTTGCCTATGGCATCTAACTGATCCCAACTCATTTTGCGAACGGTCGGCAGGATCGCCGACTTGGGCCACCGCCTACACGATGCCCTTGAGAGGATTGACCATTTGCAGTCAGAAGTGGTCAATCAAAAGAGCAGGGCCGAGTTTCAGATGATGAGAGCCACTATGGAGACTGAGCGAGCCAAAGCCGAAGTGAAAAGGGCTCGGGCTGCCGATCAACTCCATTCTGATGTCGAAGATAGGGCGAACGCGAGCAAAGAATCGCTTAGGCTAGCCGAGGAGGCGCTTAACAAGATGGAGACTGAGTTAGCAGAGTTGAAGGCGGCCAAAGAAAAGGCAGAATTTGAGGCTTCTGCCGCATTCGAAGCAGGAAAAGGCACCGCCTTCAAAGAATATGTAGATGAAGTCCCCAAGTTTGAGAATCGGGGGTTCAAACACGGGTGGCTCAAGGCCCTTGATGCCGCTAGGGTTACATTGGCCTTGCCAATTCCTTATGAGCAGGTGGACGTTGAGCCACTTGAGTCTGACCCCGAGGATTGATCTGCGAGTCATTCGAATTTTATGAAATGCTTTCCCTTTTAATGTATGTTTTTGTTTTTAGGACTTTTGTTGGTTCCGAGTAGTTTTCATGTATAAATTGGCTACTGTCTGCGCTCAATTTATTAATGAAAATTATCTTCTTGTTTCACTACTAATGCGCAGTTTGTGATGTTATGTTGGTGTAGAATTTTTGCCTTTCACTACTTTAGATAGAATGATTACTCTGTCGAGCTTTCTATGATTGAATATCATGGCAATCTTATCATTCGTATCCCGAATAGTTCGTTGGTATTATGCTGAAACGATTCATGGGCCAGCTGGGGCACTAATCCGAATAGATTGATTAATCTGCCCTTGTCCCAGGCGGTGCATGATCATTCGAGGCGTCAGAGGAAGGCGAACTTAGGAGTTTTGTTGTCGATTCATGAGCCGGCTGGGGCACTTAAGCTAAATAGATTGATTAATCTGCCCTTACCCCAGGTGGTGCATGATCATTCGGGCGCTGGAAGAGGCGAACTTAGGAGTTTTGTTGTCGATTCATGGGCCGGCTGGGGCACTTAAGCCGAATATATTGATAAATCTATCGCGCCCTTGCCTTAGGCGGTGCATGATCATTCTGAAGTCGATTCATGAGCCGGCTTGGGCACTTGAGCCGAATAGATTGATTAATCTGCCCTTGCCCCAGGCGGTGCATGATCATTCGGGTGCCGGAAAAGGCGAACTTAGGAGTTTTGTTGTTGATTCATGGGCCGGCTGGGGCACTTAAGCCGAATATATTGATAAATCTATCACGCCCTTGCCCAGGCGATGGCATGATCATTCTGAAGTCAATTCATGAGCCAGCTAGGGACACTTAAGCCGAATAGATTAATTAATCTGCCCTTGCCCCAGGTGGTGCATGATCATTCCGAAGTTGATTCATGAGCCGGCTAGGGGCACTTAAGCCGAATAGATTGATTAATCCGCCCATGCCCCAGGTGGCTGCATGATCATTTGGGCGCCGGCGGGTCTATCCAGTCGGTGCCGAGGCGATTGAGGTTTTCACAATTAATGAAATTGCGTCGAGGGTGCCGCCTCTGTAAAGGATAAATGATTAAGGGTACAACTTTTATGAATACAGTAAACAACTGACTCCAACTTTTGAAGGTATCGTGTGAATGTCGAACAGACTCTTCTTTAACAGCAGAGGGGAAGCGAGGACACTAGCTGAGCTGGGTGGAGACATGCATCGAGGTGGTGACCCTTCGCGCACAGAGGGTAGGAGTTCCAGGGATCGAGAGAGGCGTAAGTCTCCTCGACGTCGAAGCAGGTCGCCCAGGCGGGACAAGCAGTCGCAAGGCAGATCTTCTCAACCTCGAGTCAAGAGGGGATCTAACTCGAATCCGTGCCCATTAAGCTTTGCAGTATTTGTGGGGAATAGACCCATGACAAAGGCGGACTCGATCGTTCAAGACCCAAATGTAGCGATCGAATTTGCTCGACAAATTTTTTCCTCCTGAGGTTCAGCAATCGATGGTAGGTTGTCAAGACTACGAAGTATTTCGCGAAGGCATTCACGGGGTGGTGAAGGGGCTTTACACTGCCTATGAAATCGGCATGCAGTTACGCGCTGCCCGCCGACAAATGGAGAAGAAAGAGGAACGTATTCGAAGTTTGGAGGCTCTCGTGGAGGCGGCTGAGCGCGAGTTAAGGAAGACCAAGGTGGCCCAGGCACAACCCCCTGAGCACAGAAACCCAATCGTGGAAGAAAGGGTTACCTAGTCGGATCTAGTTCCACGCTTGCCGATCGTGAGACGGCGAGTATGTTCGCAATGGAGAACGCGAAAGGGAAGGGCCTATGAGAAAGGTTTCCATGAAGGCCGAAAAGTTGGAATCAAAAAGACCAAGGAAAAACTTGCCGAAGAAGTTTGCCAGATGTGAAAATCATGGATTTAGGCACGGTTGGATCAAGGCATCTCAAGCCGCAGAAGCTCTTCGAGCGTCGGGCATTGATTTGGCATCACCACTCTACCACAGTAAACATTTTCCATTTTCTGCTTTTTAAGTCGAGAAGAGTGAGGATGAGGGTGACGCCGTATAAGTATACTTATTGTAAGGTTGAAACGCAGATGGTGTTCAAAACTATGTAATATATTGCTTGTTTTTTTGAATAAAAAACGTTCTATGATAAATATTTTGTTGCAGTTCGTATTTGGTATGTATGCGTTTCGTTTTATTGTATATGTTTGAATGAATGTACAAACGTTGATCGGCAGGGTCGACCCATACGTGATAGCCGTTTATTCCTGAATGAGGCTATTGTAACCTGAGGAAGCCGAAAGCCAGTGGGTAGAGTGGCTGCGGCAAATTCAACTCGGCTCGGGGCCTAGATTTTTGGCCAGTGCACGTGCTTCAAAAAGTCTGTTTGCATAACTACAGCGTGGCAAATATCAACCGACGTTTTTCTCATAGAGTTTAGTGTTAGTGAAATCGCCTCAGGATTGGGGCCTCGAGATCGCTGCCAGTATTGAAAATAAAAGGAGTGGATGCTTCGCACAGATAAACAATCACTTATGTGAGGTGGGATAAGTGAGGATATTAGTTAGAGAGACTGGAGTTTAGCCGAACTTGGTGTTACCATGGAGCGAGGCAGAGGACCCATCCGTATGGGAAGTAGGGCGTCTAAAAGCATGGCATGAATCTTCAAGTCGTCGAAACATATCACCCCGAAAGGAAGGGCAACGACCGTTGGGTTTATCCTTCCTTGTCCTGGATCTTTGCCTTGACATTGTCAATGGTATCAGGGGAGGACTTTGGCACAGTTGGCTCAAGGCATTGCAAACCGCGGAGGACTTCTGGGTGACGGGAGTTGATTCGGCGCTGCCTGCTTTACCAATGCGTCTTCTCCTCTTTTTAGCTTTCGAGATTGGAAATGGGTATTGTAATGCTCAAATGCAAGTTGCGTTTATGTAACAATTGTCTGATTAAATAAAAATTATAATGCTCAAATGCGGGTTGCATTTATGTAACAACTGTTTGATCGAATAAAAAGCTTTATTTCAAACATTTGCGTCTTATTCTGAATTTTTTATATGCTTAGTTAAGCACCTTATCTGCATCTTGCTCTGAATTTTTTATATGCTCAGTTAAGCACCTTATTTGCATCTTATTCTGAATTTTTTATATGCTCAGTTAAGCACCTTATTTCGGATGTTGGCGAGTTTTGTTTTGTTCGTGCCAAAGGGTACTCCAAATCTGGAGGCTAAATCGGCCCTAAGGTGACATGCACTAAAGGGGGCTCTGAATCTGGAGACTTAATAGGCCCTAAGGTGTCATGCACCAAAGGGGGCTCCGAATCCGGAGATTTAATCAGCCCAAATGTGTCATACACCAAAGGGGGCTCCGAATCCGGAGACTTGATCAGCCCTAAGGTGACATGCACCAAAAGAGGCTCCGAATCCGGAGACTTAATGTAACCAATCATGATATCCACGAAGGGCGCTCCAAATCCGGAGACTTAATCGGCCCTAAGGCGACATGCACCAAAGGGCGCTCCAAATCCGGAGACTTAATCGGCCCTAAGGTGTCATGCACCAAAGGGCGCTCCGAATCCGGAGACTTAATCGGCCCTAAGGTGACATGCACCAAAGGGGGCTCCGAATCCGGAGACTTAATGTGGCCAATCATGATATCCTACGAAGGGCACTTCGAATCCGGAGGATTAATCGGCCCTAAGGTGTCATGCACCAAAGGGGGCTCCGAATCCGGAGACTTAATCGGCCCTAAGGTGTCATGCACCAAAGGGCGCTCCGAATCCGGAGACTTAATCGGCCCTAAGGTGACATGCACCAAAGGGGGCTCCGAATCCGGAGACTTAATGTGGCAAATCGTGATATCCACGAAGGGCGCTCCGAATCCGGAGGATTAATCGACCCTAAGGTGTCATGCACCAAAGGGGGCTCCGAATCCGGAGACTTAATCGGTCCTAAGGTGACATGCACCAAAGGGGGCTCCGAATCCAGAGACTTAATGTGGCTGATCGTGATATCCACGAAGGGCGCTCCGAATCCGGAGACTTAATCGGCCCTAAGGTGACATGCCCCAAAGGGCACTCCGAATCCGGAGACTTAATCGGCCTTAAGGTGTCATGCACCAAAGGGGGCTCCGAATCCGGAGACTTAATCGGCCCTAAGGTGACATGCACCAAAGGGGGCTCCGAATCCGGAGACTTGATGTAGCCAATCGTGATATCCACGAAGGGCGCTCCAAATCCGAAGGCTTAATCGGCCCTAAGGTGACATGCACCAAAGGGGGCTCCGAATCCGGAGACTTAATGTGGCCAATCATGATATCCACGAAGGGCGCTCCGAATCCAAAGGATTAATCGACCCTAAGGTGTCATGCACCAAAGGGGGCTCCAAATTCCGGAGACTTAATCGGCCCTAAGATGACATGCACCAAAGGGGGCTCCGAATCCGGAGACTTAATCAGTCCTAAGGTGACATGCACCAAAGGGGGCTCTGAATCCGGAGACTTAATGTGGCCGATCATGATATCCATGAAGGGCTGCTCCGAATCTAGAGACTTAATCGGCCCTAAGGTGACATGCACCAAAGGGCGCTCCAAATCCGAAGACTTAATTGACCCTAAGGTGTCATGCACCAAAAGGGGCTCCGAATCCAGAGACTTAATCGGCCCTAAGGTGGCATGTACCAAAGGGGGCTCCAAATCCGGAGACTTGATGTGGCCAATCGTGATATCCACGAAGGACGCTCTGAATCCGGAGACTTAATTGGCCCTAAGGTATCATGCACCAAAAGGGGCTCCGAATCCAGAGACTTAATCGGCCCTGACGTGACATGCACCAAAGGGGGCTCTGAATCCGGAGACTTGATGTAGCCAATCGTGATATCCACGAAGGGCGCTCCGAATCTGGAGGCTTGATCGACCCTAAGGTGACATGCACCAAAGGGGGCTCCAAATCGTCGTCATTACGAGCGTTATAATGGGGTTTGTGAAATGAATTGAGCGACGAAGAAAAATGGTTTGCATTGCAGAAGTGATATATATACAAGTATCAAAGCCCACAGGTCGAGTCAGTGATAGGATTTTCATAAAATCTCTGCTTGTGCCGATTGGGGAGAGCCACAGATCTCTTCAATGCCATGGGCTGTCGAGCAGCGCACAAGCTAATGATAAGTGCTTGGAACGGCCTTTATAATATGTATCCAAGTTCGTCCCATGATGACATTATATGGCAAAGGGAGCTTTACGACCAGGAATTCTACTTCAACCGTTCTGGAGCCCGCTCAAACAAGTAGTATGATCTTCCCTAATGGGTATTCAGGATTCATATTACCTCTGAAGTACTCCCCGGGTGTAGACACCCCATTTTTGACCGTCCTCAAGACTTGGGCGTCACTGCTTGAACACCCGGTGATCATCCTTGTTTGTGTTTGTCTTGAGTTCCCGAAAGTCTCGGCTACACACCTTGCCTCAGGATCTCTCGACTCGACTATTTTGTGTTTGGTTTTTCACCAAACACTTGTGTTTTGCCTTGGAGGGGCAGAGAATGGCTTGTGAACCATCCCCATACTCCACCGGCCATGGCTTGAGGCCACCGGCTATGTTTTGTTGCCATCGGCCAAATGTTTGGCCAGCCAGCACTATAGATGGTCGACCGGCTATCTTTTTTGGTCAAATTGCATTTTTAGCCCGTCGACTACTGTGCATCTACTTTTGCAGATATTTTTATGCTAGCTGGCATACACTTTACTCCCCTCTATACACGTGCATGGAGGGATCTCCCTCTTGTTAGCTTGCCTTGGAAGCTTTACAAGATTGAGTCTTTTATAAGAGGAAGCCTTTGCTCCCTCTTTTAGGTTAGACATTATTTTCCAGAGAGCTCTGGTTTTAGGGTTTGAGTTGTGTATCTATCCTATATCTATACCTCCCTCTCTTTTGTGTTTAGTGTGTGTTTTGTCTTACTTTTGTGCACAAACACCCACAATCACACCTTCCTTTAGCTACTGAGGTACTAAGAGGCTGTTCTTGAAGTTTTGGAGCTAGTTTGAGCTCAAAGAACCAGCTGGTCCACCATTTGTGAAGAGGGTCTACAAGGGTAACATTCTTGCTCTTTTTATCCCATTTTTGCATAGTTTTTTTGACTACCTTGCAACTGCTTTTAGACTTGGTGTATAACATATAAAAGTCTTGTTTTTTCCTACTCTAAATAGTTGTTTAAGAGTGTTTTGTGGTTTCAGGTTGTTTGATCCCTCTTAAGCCTTGTTAGGCTCCATTTTTGTGCATTTTTGGTGAGCTCCAGGACCATTGTGTTTGGGCCTTCTTACCACTGAAATATTGAGGGATTTCAGTGGTGAGGATGGTGCCTTGAGGTCCTAAGAAGGAGAGGGCCACCCCCTCTCCTTGTTGTCCTTGAAAAGGGCCATTTTAGTCTCTTGAGAGAGCATCTTGTTTAGGTTCATGTTGGCCATGCCTTAACTAATTTTTGTGCTTATTATGTCATAATATAGCTCTATTTTTGCTTGGTTTAGACACACCATGCTTTCTTAGCATACATGTCTTGTAATGCCATGTTTTGGGCCTTAACATGCTTTAGGCTTTGGCCCTTGTTCTAGCATGATTTTGGCTTAGCTTTGTGAAGCTTGTATGCATGTTTTGACGTGTTTGAGGTTTGTTTTTGGTCATTTGGGTCATCCATGTTTCGCCTTGTATAGCTACCATGTAATCCCCCCTTGTATACCTTAAGCATTGACCCCTCTAACATGCCATCCTTGCTTCGTTTCAGTGGTTTGGAACCACTTGCCATGTCATTTCAATCCTCATGGTGTGCTTGTATGCTTGCATTTGATGTCCCTTTAATACTTTATAAGGTTGTCATCTCATGCTCCATGATTGTGCCTTCATGTATGCCATCATGTTTAGGCCCCTAGGATGCCATGTCATTGTGTTTTTAGTTTTGTTTTAACATACTAAAACTCTGATTTTGGTCATTTAATTCATGCCATGTTTGGTTTTGTTAAAGGTAATTCAATACCTCCTTAGTTTGCCTTAGTCTTTGGACCACTGGTTGCATGCTATGCTTATCTTGTTCAATTGGTTTGGCACCTTTATAGCATGATTTTCAAAGCTTGTAATGCATACCATTAGTCCATGTTTGCATCTTCTTAAATGTGTTTGAGAGTTGCTCTTTGTGCCTAAGTGATGGACCATGTTTATATGCATGCTTGTATGTGTATTTGGCTCCACTTCCTTAGCTTTTGGCCACTGTTTTGGGCTTAGTATAGAGCTGTCCAATTAGTGTAAGTCCCTCCTTTGCATATTGTTGCATGCTCTCCTTGTATGTTGTTGCATATTTGTGTGTTGTTGCATGATTGAAGTTGCATGATTGAATGAAGTCACATGCTTGCTTGCATGCTTGAACACCCTACATTATGTCTTGCATACTTGTTGGTTGCATTGCTTCATGCCTTGCATGCCTTGCATGATCATTGTATGCCTTGTATGCTTCTTTGCATTTCCATGATTGCATGCTAGCTCACATGCCTAGGTTGCATCACATTGGCATGCATGCTTAACCTCTTGAATTGATTGTGATAGAGGTTGAGCCCCATTGTTTGTTTATGTGCATTTCACTCCACATTGAAAATTCTCAACTTGGTTTCTTGGGCCATCACGCATTGAAATGCACGATTGATGGTTCGAGAATCGAGGCCCACCCCCTTTTGAGTCATGAATATGATAAGGAGTGTGGTTGGTGTATACATTACTTGAAATGCATTGTCATGCTATGTTTTGCCCTCTACTCCTGTCAAAAACAGATTCTGCAAGAAACTTTGGCCGGCCGGCCATCTCTAGTGCCGACCGGCCATCCATCAGTGGCCGATAGATCCATCAGTGGCCGGTGGCCATTCCTTCTAGCCGGTGGTGTTCCACAGTGTGCAAAGAGCATATCCTGGGACTTGTGCAGTCTTCAGAGGAGGATAACAGTCAAAGCAGAGGCATCTTGTGCATGGCAATGGCTTTCCGAGCAGAGCCGAGGACATATTGCATTGGGCCTCTTCCCGAGGCTGTCTACTGTTTTTTTAATTAGCTTAGTTAATTTTCTTAACTAGTTAATTGTCTGTAATATTTTAATTAGCTTGTAGGTTAGTTAATTGTATTATTCTTTCGGTCCCTCCGAGCGAGGGCAAATTTATAATAAGTATGGGTGCGTGTGTGCATGTCTTCAACCCCCACTTCTTTCTTCCTTTACTTACCTGCTTTTGATGGTTAGTATTAGGGCATACTTACTTTAGCATACCTTATGTTATGCATGCGTGCATTATTCATCAGTATTGCATGCACCGGGCTCGGCACATCATGCTAACTGCATAGTATTTCAAATCTAACTTGAATACATGCTATCTGTGCATTTCACATGCCATCCTAGGATTAGCCAAGCTTATTCTAGTGACATTTTGTATGCGTTGCATTAGCCACTTAACATGGACTTGGATCATGCATGATTACTAACATGTTCTTTGTTTTGACTCGGAGTACGATGTAAGTATTTATGCTTTAGCATCTCGCATGAGTGTGAATGTTAACATGCTTACCATGCGGCTAGATGCTTATTTGATTAAACTGTCTGAATGCCTGTGGGTGAAGGTTGAATTGTTTGAGTTGGGACAACTCGTTGAAATCCGTGTTTTAGCCTACTTGCAAGTAGCAAATCTCAAAACGTTTTCCAAACGAACGGATATGCAATGCTTTGTTCCAAATTAGGCGATCTAGTCTATACTTGTTTTGTTGTGCGCACCACATAGTAATTCTAGCTAATTAATTGGAATAAGAACGCATGTATTTTCAAAAACAAGATATCACGGTTAGTAGAGGCCGATCTTCGGATCGGGCAAGTGGGGGTGCTCATAGCTGACCTTCCCCAATCGTACCCAAGTTCCCGAGTCGAGGCAACTTTGGTGATGACGGACACGTGGCCTTAGGCAAACGAGTCAGGGTTTCCTAAGTTCCTCCAAAATAAATATTTAGGTGGCGACTCTGTATTTGGCAAAACAGTCCATGTTTGGCACTTCTTTACAAAAAAATCTGTTTTCTCAAAACGATTTGCCGGATTTGGACTCTTTGGTTCAGATTAAGAACCGTGACACAATTGAGTCCGAACTGTAGTAAGGCCCAAGGGCGCATCTACACCGGGTTTATGAGAATGCGTTCAATGGTGAACCGATTTATGCGTAATTTAATGACCAACGGATCGATGTGGGAAGTTGTTGTGCCACTAAGATCGGAGTCATTGAAAGTAATTGTCAGAGCTTCTTTGGGCCATTCAGTCGGAATACGTTGCTTTTGGGGGATTGGATGCGATTGAATTGTGTGCACGGTTGGGGGTGCAGGCAGGCTGTAGATCATATGGATCATGCCAAGTGGAGGTGAGTCCTGCCTCAAGGCTAGTGCCTTCGTTGGCTTTCCCTTTCTCACATACTATTGCAGTCAGCCGTCTTGCACCAATTCTTCCAGGTGATCTTTTAATGCTTAACATCTCTCCGTTTCGTGGCCGTAATCTTTGTGATATTCGCACCGCCTATCCCTTCTTCGCGTGTCAGGCAGCCCCACTATCTTTGACGGCCATTTGAAAAATGGAAGGTGTTGGACTTTGGTCATTATTGCAGTGATTGGTTTTGATAACTCTATGTACTTCTTGTCAGCATGCCTCGAATGCCTGCTGTCGAGTTGCAATTGTTCATTCGTCCGGTGGGAGCATTGATCGCTTGATTGGCGAGTATCTCGCCTTTTGTCTCGTTTAGCGCGTTGCCGAGGCTCTGGGCTAGGATGTGGCACGGAACTTATTGGTTGAGCAATTTTAGGGGGCGCCGTTTTGTTGGACATTTGGCCGGCTTTTATTCTCAAGGCATCATCTTCCACTTTGCAATACTATTCAACTTTCTTCATCAATGCCCAGACTGTTTTGGGAGGTCTTCTAGTCAGGGAACTACGAAAAGAACTGTCAGGATGTACTCCTATTTTGAAGGCAGTGATAGCCATGGAGTCGTTGCAAGCGTCGTCGACGAGGTTGAAGCACTCCCAATAGCGCCGAATACGCTCTAAGCGTTTCTCCTAACTGAATCTGCATAGCCCAGAGAGAGTCAACCTGTTTCGGCTGTATCTCGTTGGTGATGAACCTGGCCCTGAAGGATTTCTGTAATTGATGGAAGCTTTTGATCGAGGCCGGCTCCAGCTTGTAATACCACCTAACAGCTAATGACCCCAGGCTGCTGGGGAATATTCAGCACATGAGGGCTTCGTTGTCTGCATGCAATGTCATGGCCTGCTTGTAGTGACGGATATGATTAGTAGGGTCTGATTTTCCATCGTGAAGAGTGAATGACGGAGCTTTGAACTTCTTAGGTAGGGCCGCCCTTGCAATCCGTCGAACAAAAGGATCGTGCTGGTCCTCTTCATCTGAACTGCTCCTCCTGCGCTTGTTCCTTGTATGTAGACTCTTTTCGGAGGAGCTGGAAGTTTCGGATCGTCCCTTCTTGTTGAGCTTCGTGGGTAATGAGTTGGAGTCGCTATCGGCATCCTTTGGTCGAGCTCGAGGTCGTTGTCCACCAGCCCTCGGAGGTCGTTCGGGATCTTAACGCATGGCTTCTCTCGATTTTGCAACTTCGAGGGCCAAATCTTGACGGAGACGTTCATTTTCAGCGATCATGTTCTCCAGCCTTTGTTCATTCTGCTTTACTTGTTCCATGATCGCCTGCATTGTCTCTTGCACTGAAGTCGTTAGTGAGTCGAAGTTCAAGGCGCGTCTTGCAACGATGGTTTCTTTTCCGAGCATATTTGCTGGAGTGAGGTCATCTCCCTGTGCGGTCTCGTCAATGGCTACCGGAGGATCTTCAGTCACGCCTGCCATGGATGTATTTGAGTATTCCCACAGACGACGCCAATTGTGGAAAAGTGGTTTGGAAATACTCTTCAGATCTTGGGAGACGCTAGTGATCCTCAGCTAGTCACCTGAAAAGATACAAACACTCCGGTCGGGGGTGCTGGAATTAGCACTCCGACGGACAAGTTAGTTCAGACACTCAGGATAGCTTGTTTACTAAGTTAAGTCAAGTGATTCTTACATACCTTTCTATACCCGCTGTTCCTGTATTTATACCTGTTCTTTTTTATCTTCGGGGCCAGGGCCTACTTTTTAATCATTGTCCTTTCTTTTATTCGGCCCTAAGGACTTACACTTATTTGCACATATATTATATTCGGCTCCCCACTCTCATAGGATACAACCGATTAATATCAGTCTTCAAATGGTACGCATCTTCTGATTTTTCCATGTATTCGGCCCCCACAAAAAATATTAAAACTAAAAATACAAAAATTCTAAAAATGTTGTCCTGAAAATCTTGTCCTACATCAGAATGTGATCTTGAATGTGTGCGGTGATCATGCACAAAACAGCGTGTGCTCAATGAAGAAGGCTGGACTCTTCACTGCTATCTGCTATGTGTTGGAGAAGCACAAGCTGGATGTTGTGTCTGCTCATGTTTCATCGGATCAAAATCGGACCATGTACATGATTCAAGCCTATGTAAGTCTCCTCTAACTTACTTTCTTGCACATTAGAGAGGATTGTTACAAGCTATCACTTTCTCTACTTACAGTTGTTGGATGAATCTAAAAATTAAAAACTTTTCAGACACAACATCCAGCTTGTGCTTCTCCAACACATAACAGATAGTAGTGAAGAGTCCAACCTTCTTCATCGAGCACACGCTATTTTGTGCATGATCACCGCACACATTCAAGATCACATTCGGACAAGTCCAAGTCTGGAATAGAGGAGGGAACTGAGAGAGAGACACTGGCAGTGCATTGGATGAGTTTGAGTTTGTGTTGTTTGAAGAAACTTGATCGGCCATGAAAGCCTCCCTCGAGTCCATGGGAAGCTTTTGTGGGGTGATTATGGACGATTGACCATCGAAGTTCATGGGTGTCAAGCCATGGAGCCTTTCCAGGTTCTGCCTTTAGAGCTTTTGGAGAGTTTGTTGTAGGGATTTTACGTGGGTCACTGCTTCATCCACAATTATGGACTTGTCTGCCTGTACAAATATTCAATGTGAACTATCATATGGTTGATGAGAAGGCAAAATTCAAACAAAATGGATGTAGGCAATTGTAGTTTCATCATTTTTTGAAATCAAATGCCCATCAATTAAGCATTTAATTTTTTTTAAAAAAAATACTACTATTACACAATTTTGAATGAACTTTTTATATAAAAATTTTGTTTGTATATTATTTTTTGTTTGAACTAGGCCTTAATGACCCTCTTCTTATATCACAATAAAAATGTTAGAATAAAAAATGTATAAATTTGGTTTTTGAGTATGGTCAAAGCACCAAATTTAAATGTATCTCATTCAAATTTTGAAAATTTTCTAAGTACATGATATGCGTTATGTTCAAGACTCATGTGCTTATCCTGAAATTTCTTTTTTACTTTGGGAGAGTCATATATAATCGCATTAAACCATTTTTGTAAGACTAACATACACATGCACTTCTTTTTTAATAAAGTGAACAAAATCCACCAGTTATCGGTGTTCTAATAAATACCAGTTAATTGAAACTTTGTGTAGTGAGAGGAATATAAAGTTATCAATTTCTCTACATATGCATAGAAATTAATAACATAATCAGATACATTTTTTTTACATTAATTGCGTTAAAAGTTTGTGTTTGATCTTGTAATCAATTTTTCATAAAGTTGTAGGTCATCCACATTAAGAAACAAATGGAAATTGATGAGGTTTATGAAGTTACTCAAAAGGATTAATGGGAACATTCAGTTGAACTTTAACCACCCCCCCCCCCTCCCCCTCTCCCAAAAAAGAACCATAACTTAATGAATCCGTAACTTCACTAATAGCATTTTAATGATTGATAGTAATGAATAATTGATTTTTCATTGAATAAGTGTCCCATCACCCCATGACAACCTTAAATACAGACTTGATGAAAAGGACATCCTCAAATATTATCACATTGATAAAAAGAACTACTCTCTTATATCTTTCTCATTAATTTCCCTTTAAAGGAAACAAATTGAAAAACTTGAAAGCTTTGTATGTAAAAAATGATTTACCTTAATAAATTAACTTTGAGAAAGAGATGGGAGAGAGACTCAAACAAAAAGGTGGGAAAACACCAAAATTAATCATAAAATTGGACGATTTTTATAAGTAGTGTCTAACTCTTTTATCGGTTTTTATGTTTCTAAACTTTTTCAAGATAGAATAACCTAGCATGAACAACTACTTAATTATCATTCCATATGTACACATCAATCTCAATCTTAAAGAAGATGTGAATGAATTACCTTGGGAGGGAGATGAGGGAGCAAAGCATGAAGATTAGAGAACATGTTCCTCATCTTCTTCCTTCTTTCTCTCTCTGTCCATATATGTGGGTAAGTAAATGAAAAGAGTTACTTAGCGTGATCTACGGGCGTAATGATTAATAACGCCTAGACCTTCTACATGTTTTAAAATAAAATAAATTTAAGAAAAAAAAAGGGGGGGGGGTGATTATGATGATACGTATACAAGCGTTATTTGACTTTTTGTATTCAATTAAAATCATTAGTTTTGTTGTCGTGACGTGACATATTAGTTTTGCGTTGTCTTTAATTTTGAGTTCCTACAATAATCAAGAATTTTAAAGATCAATTTTTTTTTGTTTCTGAAAAAATTTTGTTGCAAAAATTATTTGGAGATTAATTCCTCTTGTCATAGGATCTTAGCTAAAAGGCCATTCCAAAAAATAAAAATTAAAAAAAAAATAAAAATTTTAGCGATAATGACATTTTGACAAGTTAAAATATTTTGCCTTTAAAAAAAATAATTTAAATTTTAATTTGTTATGTATAACATTATCCCATTTTTTATATGTAAAAAATTGTTTGTATGGCGTCACCAAATTAAATAAAATATTCTATTTTGCCTTTTGTGAGTGATACTTTACTAGATAATAGTCCAATAATAATTATTACAAAAATACAAGCATTACATATGAAAAGTAATGATTCAAGGCCTTTGTGGCCATGCTTTTGTGTGTAATTGCATGCACTTTACATATTTATTGGCACCACCATCCACTGCTGTTGTGATATTAATCGTCTTATTTCTTGCTACATTTCATGCTACTCTCTTCCCCCAATATGTTACCATTGTCATATAATTTTTTTCATGAAAACAAAAAATAGAATGTTCGGAAATGAATTGTTCAGATATATATTCCGTTCAATTGTTTATATCTGAGTAATTATTTTTTGTTTAGAAATTTATAGTCTAAAAATTTAACTTTTGTTTGAAAATCTATATTCAAAAGACAAATAGTGTATACAGAAATTTTATGTAGTCTACAAATATTATTACCCAATAAAAACTAGTAAAAATATATAATTAATATATTTAACAAATATGTTTTGTTTGATGGAGTAGCATGTATCATATTATTAAAATAAGCCTCATTTTTAATTTTAATTTTTTTTTTGTTTATTATTAGTCTAATAATACACAAACACCACCACCCCCCCCTGCGCGCGCGAAAATAAAGTAATGGTGCTATGGTTCAATTTTGGTTTTGTCGGTTTGTGAAATTATACAGTCAGATGACAATCTAATAAATACTTAAAGATGCTATATAAGTGAAATTGTTTCACCAATTAATATATATGGTTAAGATTATTTTTTGCCATTGATTCTGTGTTTAGGCTTATTGTTATTCAAAAGGCTATATTTCTTATGAATGCAATGGAAGCCCTAACATATCAACGTTAAAAAATAAAAAGGGCACCTTCAGTTGTGTTTTCAAACTTGTTTTTTGAAAAAAAAAAATTACAAATTAATTTGACAAAAATGAAAATAAATAATTATTTTTAAATTCTTAAAAATTATTTTTTTTCCAAAAAGAAAGAAAGCACAAAAAAATAATGAATATTTTTTATTTTTTTAAATTTTAGTTAAAAAAATAAATCGTGAAAACTCAATCAAACAATTGTTGTAGTTAAAGCTTTCTACTCTGTTGTTTTTTTCCATTCCCCCACCCCGTGTTGATTGTGAAAAAAATCTTTTCAAGTTCAATTATTATTGACTCATTAAAAATTTGTTTAAAATTTATTTCTGATACACAAACATAAAAATTAAACACATTTTAAAAGTTGTTAAATTTTGAAATTAGGCTCGAACTCAACTTGTCAAAATTATAAGCATTATTAAAAAATTAAAAAAAAAAAAAAAAAAAAAATAAAAAAGCTAAACTACTTATACTCAACTGAATCAAAGTTGATTTGAAATCAACTTAAATAAATTTTTTAAAATTCAATAATTTTTAAAATCACCAGTGGGTAGACATAGAAACAAACACATAATAATAGTGTTACCAAAAAAAAATTGAATAATAATATGTAAGGATTGTCTTGAATGATTGGTGGGTATACTCCTCACACAATTATTCAAGGTTCAACTCTTGGAGCTAAACCAGGCCACAAGAAATAACTTTCTTGTGAATTACTTAGTCCTAACGTGGATGGCATGCCTTTAACCGAACCGGAGAAGAGATTAGTCAATGTGCACTACTTATCGTTGAACCTGTTGTTTAAATTGGGTAATTGAAACAAAATAAATAAATTTATGCTTTATTAAATTAACTGAAAGAACATCAAATAAAACCATACTTAATAAATTAAATCATAGAGCATAAACATGAAACAAGACTAATATAAGAATATATTTATTCTAAATATGATAACAAGAAATCAAACCAAATTCTGTGTGATACCACAGTATCCTTAAAACAGATTAGCCGCCTCACCGTGGGTGCTGGAGGAACGTCGACTTCTGTCTCCTTAGATAAGATGGTTTAAACCAGCTAACTCAGAAGCACTTTCTGTTAGCTTTGGCGAACTGACATTGGCAACCCTCTCTCACAGTAAGAAATTTCTAGCAAACTGACTAAAGAATGGAATAAACAATTTCTGTGTTTGAGATTTGATAGGAGGGTCTCAATTTATACATGTATAGGGGAGAGAGGAGAAGCCTCCAGCCTTTATAGCTGGTCACTAATACACCATTAACCTCTGCAATAAAGTTAGGAGTTGCAAACCCCATTAATGCACTATTAAACTCTGCAATAAAGGCAGAAGGTACAAACCCCATTAACTCTTTCATGAAGCTAACTTCATGGGCAATTTCTCATTCAATTCTCAATGATTTTTGGCCATTCTATTTGTGGTGTAAAGATCTCATTGCAAAGTATCTAGACCCACTTGGACCCAACACAATAGATGGTTGAGACCCACTTTAATATTTAATTAAAATCACCAAAAAATTATTTTTTTCAACAATCCCCCATATGAATAAAAATTGACTGAATGACTCAACAAATGGACACCGTTCAACAAAGACTCAGAGAGAGAGCACATAGACTAACCCTACATCAGAAAAGGTAGTTGTTGGCCCTGAACCTTTCGCAGTGACAACCTATCGGATTTACTGGCTGACCAGTGAACGTGATGTCTTCAACTGTTCTGCGTTTGTGTAAACCGAGACAATAGACCTCACACAAGAGTTAGTCCAACCATTGTTCTTGTTCTCACTTGTGTGTCTGGTATGGCTCTGGAACACTAGCCTGGTTCAGTGAGTAGTTTTAAAGAATTCAGCCTTACCAATTCTTAAAGAAGCGGTCCCACTTCGCACTCACATAGGTGACCTATATAAGGTATCCCATTTATACCCCGGTTGACTATCATATGACTTAGGTCATTAAAGCATTAGCTTAACCTTCTACCCCCATCGGGTATCACTGTACAAAGGAATGGGCAAGAGGATTTACCTCTTCAATGACTCATCCATTACACGAAATTAGGTTGTCCTTTTGAACCTAGATCTTGGGATCTCCAGTCAACTAGGTTAGGTTTTCCTTTCTGATAACATTACTAAAGGCCTTAACCCCATTCCTCTTGACGACGTTTCTACTAACTCTCGAGTTAACCCTTTGGATAGCATATTCACAATGTTGTCTTTAGACTTTACATAGTCTAGAGAGACAATTCCATTATAGAGTAGTTGTCGTATGGAATTATGTCTACGACGGATATGTCTAGACTTTCCATTATACATATGAGTCTATGCCCGTCCAATCGCCGATTGGCTATCGTAATGAATACAAATAGCAGGCACAGGTTTCGGCCAACGTGGAATATTCTCAACGAACTGGCGAAGCCATTCAGTCTCTTCAGTTTCTTTATTCAACGCAATAAACTCAGATTCCATCATTGATCTCGATATACACATTTGCTTGGAAGATTTCCAAGACACGGCTGGCCCTTCGAGGGTAAACACATAACCACTAGTGGATTTGGAGTCTTTTATATCAGATATCCAGTTAGCGTCACTATACCCTTCTAGTACTACTGGGTATCTGGTATAATACAGCCCATAATCCCGGGTGTAGCGTAGATAACATAACACATGCATAATCTCTCTCCAATGAGTGACATTAGGATTACTCGTGTATCTACTAAGCCTGCTAACAGAGTAGGCTATATCCGGCCTTGTACAACTCATCAGATACATCAAACTTCTAATGACCCGAGAATATTCTAGCTGAGAGACACTTTCACCATTATTCTTGGTCAAATGTAAACTCACGTCTACCGGTGTCCTAGACACACTTGTATCTGATTTACTAAATTTTTCAAGTATCTTCTCAACATAGTGAGACTGAGAAAGTACAATACCACTAGATGTTCTGGTAATCTTAATACCTAGAATGACATCTGCAAGACCCTATATCTTTCATGTCAAACTTTGAGTTTAACAATCTCTTGGTAGTTCGAACCATTTCATCATTACAATCAACAATAAGTATGTCAGTCTACGTATAGACACAAAATGACATAACCACTGTCAGTGTCTTTGACATATATGCACCTGTCACACTCATTGATTCTAAACCTATTTGACAACATAGCGTTGTCAAACTTCTCATGCCATTGCTTAGGCGCTTGTTTCAAACCATATAATGACTTGACAAGCTCACAGACTTTCTTATTTTTCCCTAGAGCTGATAAACCTCTCGGGTTGTTCCATGTAGATTTCTTCATCTAAATCTCCATTTAAGAAAGCTGTCTTTACATCCATCTGATGTATCTCTAGACTATGTAAAGCGGCTATTGCAATCACCATGCGAATGGATGTAATTCTTGTCACAAGTGAATGCATATCAAAGTAATCCAGACTTTCTCGCTGCCTATATTCTTTGATAACTAGTCTAGCTTTATATTTATCAATTGACCCATTAGCCTTCATCTTTCTTCTAAAGATCCACTTACTCTCCAAGGCCTTACTGCCTGGGGGTAGATCAACCAACTCCCAAGTATGGTTCTATAATATGGAGTCAATTTCACTTTTATAGCTTCTTTCCATAAGGGACTTTTTGGTGAAGTCACCGCATCATGGAAAGTTCGAGGTTCTCCCTCTAACATATAAGTCAAGAAGTCCGAGCCAAAGGACTTGGTAGTCCTAGCCCTCTTACTCCTTCTCGACTCATCTACTTTCTCATCTTGATCATCATCTTGATCATTATCTTCAAGTTCCTTCTCAAAACTTTGATCCTCTCCTCGGGTTCGGCAAGGAAATGTGTTTTCAAAGAAAGACGCATTCCTTGACTCCATTATGGTATTCTTGTGGATATTTGAAAATCCATTTTGAGAATCCTAGTTACAAAAGTTTAATCTTGTCTATATTTGTTGGGAGTTATTATGAGTTACATTGGCCTATTATAGTGGTCAGTTAACTAGTTATGGAGATTGCACGTTACACCGAGGTTACTGATGATATGTTCTACTAGCATTTACAAATACATAGAACTTGATTTGTATAATACTGAATTATGATCTCTGCTCAATAGATTCTTTCATGCTTGATTACTATGCCTTTAATGACTCATCACGTCTGAATATTGCACTGTAGTGGCACATAAGTTAATTCTTGAGTGGTGTAGTGTGATTGACTGTTGTTGGATAGATGTGAATATGTTCATGTTTGTGGTTGTCATTTCTGGAAATTTTCACGAGACTTTACTTGTCCACTTGGGATAACTTTGTGGTCTAAAGGCTTGTTGCATACGCCAATACAATTGTTCTTCCCACGAAAGAGGAGATAGTTAGATTTTGTTTAAGTTTATTTTTTCTTTCTTTATTCCTTGCCTGAGGACTAGCAAGTTGTAGGTTTGGAGATATGATTAAGGCCAAATTGTGCAACACTGAGGTCGTTAATTAGCATCTCTTAACTTTACTTGCTTGTCAAACTATACATTTTATATCTATTTAATGTCAATCTGGTTTGTACACAGTGGAAGCATAAAAATGAGCAAAAATGTAGAGAAAATTGCTTCCCGCATGTACGGAGGAACATTCCTGCACGTGCAGTCTTTACCTTGCAGCAAACAGGGCCCCAACTTTCCCGCACGTGTGGAGGGTTTTTCCCACATGTGCGGTGACATTTCCTGCACATGCAACCGTACCTCAAAAAACATGTCCAATGTTTTAAACCTGTTGAAAAGAAAAGGATGTATAAAAAGGAAACAAAAAGATTGGATTAGGGTTCTAAAAAAAAATTTCAAGGAAAGGGGTGGCTAGGGTTTGAAGAGAGGGGATTCTCAAGCTTCAAGAATGTCTCCCATGATAGCTTTTTCTCCCTCCACCTCTTCCCACAGCCTCCATGAGTGGTTAGACTCTTCTTTTATAGGGTTTTGATGAAACCCTAGCCAAGTAAATATGTTTTCTTTTTGGTTTTCTTTTATATAATGGTTTGAACAATTGTATGGTTCTCAAGAAGTTTTTTAATATAATTTTTCATTATTTCTTTGAGTATTCTGCTTTCTGTGATTGTTGAATACTTTCCATACAATAGTTTTCTATTATTTCATGTTCAAGGTATGATACGAGTCATACTACGAGAGATGAGTCATGTTGCTACCCTAATTTAGAGCAAACGACTCATACTACTTGAGATGGTTTGTGCCTATACATTAAACATGTTAATTCTCTTGATAAATGCTTCAAACTTGTAGTTGCGAAGTATTATTTAGTTTGAACCGTCACATAATTGAGTCTCAAATTGAAGCCTTATTTATGTAATTAATAGTGAATTCTCTTGATAAATGCTTCAAACTTGTAGTTGCGAAGTATTATTTAGTTCGAACTGTCACATAATTGAGTCTCAAATTGAAACCTTATTTATTTATGTAATTAATAGTGAATTCATTACCCTAGGTTTTTCTCAAAATCAATAAATTTCAATTTTACTTTTAATTGCTCAGTTTATCTCTTTATTTAATTTAATTATCATTAGGTTATGAACAACCATCTTTTTCATCAAAATTAATTTAGGAATTTAACAATTAAATTAGTTTAATTTTTCGTTTGTCCCCGTGGATCGATACCTGGACTTACCGTTATTCTAAGGAATTTGATATAGTTTAGTGTTTATATTTGATGTGTGAAACAACCCGTCAGTGTCTAAGATTATTATGACAAAACAAACACCATTTTAATAAAACGTGACTCAACCAAGATGAATGTAGTGTTGGGAGTGAAAATCCTATGTGATTCGTGATTAGATAAAGATTAAAATATTCCAAATCCCAAAAATTCCAAAAACACTCAATCTAAAATCATCAAGCACTTACGAGAGTGATTTTAGATTGTTTGTTTTTAGGAATAAATAATAAATCAACACAAACGATTTTTTACGTGGAAAAACCACAATTGAAGAACCTTCAATTGTAATAAAAAATCACGGGCGAACCGCCACTAATCAATCCACTATAGAAGGACTACAAGATTACAAAGAAACCATATAAATTACCCAACCCAGTCAATTTGTCTCTGAATCTTCTGTAACTCTTTCACCACGCCTTCGACACGGAACTGATTCTGAAGTTGATTCCACACCACAACTTCACTTGTCGAATTAACGACTACGTAAAGAATCAAACACCTTTTGAAACTTTACGTGTTGATCTTCGGATTCCACCGAAGGGAACACTCTTGAATATGTAGTATCAAACTCTTTGATGTATGAATCTTAACTCATGAGTTTTAGAACTCTCTCAAGAACATCAAAGAAAACTTATCAAACTTTCAGAAGAACACTTCAAACAAAACTCTAGAATTCTTGAATTAGATCTAGGAAAAAGTTAGATAGTTTTAGGAGAAAACCATCTACTTATAGAAAACCAAAAAAGAATCCCAATCCTGAAAGAAACCAATCACTTAAAAATTTCCGGATTCTGAAGCTCGCTCGAGCGAGTCTCCTCTCGCTCGAGCGAGAAGCTTATCTCGCGTGATTTCTACTAGTGCCTTCGCTCGAGCCACGAACTCTTCGCTCGAGCGAGGAAACAACACTTTCAGGTTTTTGTATGGAAGCAATTCGTCGCTCGAGCCACCTTCATCTTCGCTCGAGCGAGCATTAACCTTCGCTCGATCCACCAATTCCATGCTCGAGCGCATATTCAACTCCTTTAGGTTTTATACTAGACGCAGTCCTTCGCTCGAGCGAGGACATCTTCGCTCCAGCGAGGAAGACAAAAATGCACAAACAATTACAACTCAATCACTGAGTTTTGTTCGCGGAATTTTGACAAGATAGGACCTAACAGGGAGTATTAAAAAAAAACCGCTAAACTATACAAGGTCTAAGGTATTGAATATATATGCCAAGTAGTTGATGAGTCCCAAGATTATGATTTCGAATCTTTTTTTAACAATTAGTTTGCTCATGTAAATATAAATCATTCAGATACCTCTCATTTGTAAATTAAATATGAGTTCTATTTTATAATTTTTATCTTATGGTATTAGAGCTAGCCACAACGTCTTAACCTTTTTTTGAGAGAGTTTGGTAAAAAAAAGCTTACTTTCGCCAGGAATATCGAAACCTTTCTTAACCTTTTTTTTGCCAATCCCAAACAGGACTTTCCATGCATGTATAGCTTGGGCCATCATGAATTGAGGTTCAGTTTTTGAACTCCACTCTCTGATATAATAATGATGATATGGGTTGAGTGAAAAGTCATGTGATGAGCTCTCTCTCACCTCAAGATAGATATCTGTGTAGTTTAGGATGAGTATGGTTTGGTTTAGGAGTAAATTAAGCATTAAATTGTTATTTGTGGTTTTAAATAATTTAGAATCAACTTAAATCATAAAAGTCTTAGAATCAAATTAGAATGAATAAGTAAAATGCAGTTCGAACCTTTTCACCAGATACAATATAATTGCAAAATATTACTTACAACTTACTCAAGCGTTAAACAATGTCATTATTTTATAAACAATAATGATTTAAATAATTGTTTAGAATTAGTGTAGAGCTTGTATGAACTTCTTGTTGGTCCATTGTAGCTTTACGAGTCTAATCATGGTAGCACCATAATGGCTAGATTGATTTGAGGTCCATGTGAAGTTCTTTTATTGAAGAAAGTAAGAGAAGATCACGTTTGGAGACTGGGGCAAATGATCAACCACTTTTCTGTGTAAGTGTGTTACCTTGTTTCTCAAATATGTTCATTTGTATCAGGGCCGGCCCTGCCCTAAGGCAGGTAAGGCAGGTGCCTTAGGCTCCATTTTTTTGCTCAAAAATAGGGTCTTCAAATTTAAAAAATTGTTATAGGTCTAACTTTTTTTTTGATTTTAAGATCAATTTAAAAGGTTCCAAATGTTTTATTGGGCCATGTATAATTTAGCCCATATTTATTTATAAATGTGTTTGGTCCATATTTATTAAAATAAAAATATATAAATAATAATAAAAAAAAAACAATAGAGCCCCTAAATTTGGTAAAACATATAAACATATATAACATAGGGCCTCTAAATTTGGCCCAAAAATAAGGCCCCAAAATTTGATAAAATATTATATGCTCAATGTTTTTTTTTTTTTTTTTTTTTTTTTTGGTTTTAGGATCAATTTAAAGGGCCCCAAAATATTTTTTTGGGTCTATGTATGATTTACTCCATATTTATTTATAAGTGTAGTTTGGTGCATATTTATTAAAATGAAAATATATATTAAAAAAAAAGAAGTGTTTGGGCTCAAGAAAAATAATACATACAATATATGGGCCCTATTTTTTTTATTTTTTATTTTTACCTTCTTTATTTATTAGATTTTAGTGGAATAAATAATTTTGCTCAAATTTTTTTACCTAGGTCTTTATCAATTTTAATTGAATAATTTTTTCCTAATTTTTTGTTCTAATTTTGTTTTATTAAATTGTTTTGTTTATAATTTTAATGATTATATGTGTAAGCAAATTTTTTTATGGCTAGAAGCAAATAAAAAAGTTGTAACTTATCGTTTTATTCATGAATTTTTTTTATAATACAAAAGGGCCCTCATTTTTTAAGTTCGCCTTAGGCCCCGACGAACTCAGGACCGGCCCTAATTTGTATCTCTATTGTTGCGTACAATTTCCTTTTCTATGAAATTTTCATGGTTTACAGAAACCTCTTGTGCATGTTTACTATTTGTGTTTTTGCATTGTACTTTTGTTTGGTCTTCTTCTTATGGTTCAAGAGTGTGTTTATCATTTATTTTTAATTATCTTCGGTCAGGCGTTGATCATGGTGTACATCATTTTGGCAAGTCACAAATCATGGTGTACATCAAAAGTTGTAATAGATAAGAAGCATTCTTAGTCTGATCTGACTTTTTTAAGGTTCTTATATTATCACTCCAGATTACCCATTGTAATATTTTATTGTTACTTATTGCTTAATCATTTGGCTGCACAATTTTGCCATTCATGTTAAATATTCCATTTGTATTCTTCATTTGCTTTTGATTGGGTTGGAGACTGTTATTAAATTTTACACAATCATGAATTGGCCATGTTGTTTTGCAGGCAAAGAACCGTTGGTCATCATACACACTACAACAAATGTGGCATGGTCTGACAAGAATTTTGCGTAAATTTTTTTTGTATATGAGGTATTGTTACCAAATATGCATGATTATAAGATAATAAAATAGTTTTTTTAATAAATTTACTTTATTAAGTTTAATGAATAATTTCTAAATCAAATATATATATATTAAATGCAAGAAGATAGGCTAGATCTTTATCAAACATATAATCGTGAATTTTCTTTGTCCATATTTAATTGCTTAATCATGAATTACCCTTCATCTGTTCCTTTTTTGTATTTCCTTAATGAAGATTTTTCGGGTTGATTTTTATATTATTTTTGTAGTGGGGAGAATGTATATTTGCTTTGCAAAAAGCACTACACAAGTGGAGTAGCAGATGCAGAGGGATCAGATCTATTTGTTGTTTTCATCTCCAATAAGAAGAAGCAGGTAATTGATTGTTTGCTTATTTAATACATTTTTTTGTTGGAAATGGTTATAAATTCTGGGTAAAATCAGAATTTTATCCTAAGTTTGGTCTAGTTTTTAGGTGGGCCCCGTGCGTCGATTTACGCGGGTCAAAGTGGTAACGCGTTCTATGCCGCGTTGTGATTCACGTGGTATATTTGGTTGCTCAAAACCATTACCGAGTGAATAGGAAATTGAAGCCAAAGTGTGCTCCATGGAAATGGAGTTTTGGTGGAAATTCCTTATGGTTTGAATAAGGCTTGTCCCACATTGATTTGATGGGAGGTTTTGAAAGGGTTTATAAGGCTTGGGTTTGGTACTTGGGGTGTGCCCCAAGGGGTACCCAAGTGTTTTAGAGGGAGAGGTTATGGGTAAAATGGGCTAGACCCATTGGACTCAAAAATCACCGCGCGCGCGCCGCCGCCGCCGTCCGTCCGGTCGGGCGGGCTGGGCTGGGCTTGTTCGGCCCAATACTAATCTTTTTGGGCCAAAAACATTTGAATTTAATTCAAATAAACTGGTTTGGATTTTTGTGGCCCTTCCCGTTTTTAAACAGAATTAAATTAGTTTGGATTTAATGCTCATCCAAACAGGGCCCTTCCCGAAATAAATTTGTTTGGTATTTACGCACACCCACACAGGGCCCTTCCCGTTTTGCTATCTGTTTGAATTAACAGGTTCAAAGTTCAAAACCAACAGGTTTCATACCTGTTCAATTCAAAACCAAAAGTCACCAATACATCTATATATAGACCAGCCTCCCATTTGGATTTAACACACCAATTTTCGTATTCCATCTCTGCTTTAAATCTCTGCCATATTGCTGCATTTTATTTCTGAAAGAAAGAGTGTAAACACTAAGTGTGTTCGACGAACAATTAAATTGTAGTGCTGCATTTAATTGTTGATAAGATCATTTCATCCTGGGAGATAGACGTCCAAGTTCTGAAAGCACCTTGGAGAGGACGAATCTGTCTTAAGGACACAGTGTTCAACACTGGACTTGATCAGAAAGTTATTCCAAGTATTTAACCAAGTAAGTTGATTAAATTATTTTTCTGTTTTCTTTATTTGTTTATTAAAATCAGATTTTAATTTTGTTTTTGTAACAAAATAAAATCTGTTTTTATTTGTTTTATTTTATTTTTATTTAGAGTTTGATTTTTGTAATCAAACAAATTTCTCTCCTTTTCTTTATTTCTTTAAATTCTGATTGTTGTTTAGTACACAACAGAATTTAATTTATTTAAATACAGTGAAGATTGCCCAACATTTTTGACTTTTGACAAAAAGATGTGCAAAAAAATAGAGAGATGATACGATCCAAATAAATGTAATTATCAAATAACCCAAACAACTCCTAATGGAAAAAGAGTTTATCAAATTGTTATGAATGCACTCCAAGTTAAGTTTGATTTGATGTTTCATATCTAATCAGCAAAGAAAAAAAGAATATCATTGATAGATTAGATTCAAATAATACCCACTAATGTAAGATTTATGTTTATGTTTTCTGTATATTTTGCATGATGATTTGAAAGTACATCATCATCTTGCTCTTTAGTAGATTTGTGTGATAATTACTTATATAGTGTTTGGTTCATTAGAATGAAATTAAATAGTCACTCCTTAATCTCTCTATAGAATGACTATTGTCTTATAATGGTGAATAGTAATTCCATTTATAATGTATTTTTCATAAATCAAATACAATAAACAATTAGATAACAATGTATACATAGAGAAAATAAGCACTCCAACTGGAATGCAACCCCACGCGCTTAGCGTGTGGGGGTCCAACTAGTAGAAATTAAAATGAGGAAACTACACATCAGTAAAAAATTTATAGATTAATAAAAAAAATTACAAATTTAATTTTAATACTTATAAACTATACTATTGATTTGATTTTTTTTTAAAAAAAGATCCACTGCCTTTTAATTTCTCCATTAAAGCCAGTAGTAAGTAACCTTGCAGGAAAAGACATGAACACGTGTACTCAAACTCTAAAATATTATAGAACAAATTATATTGGTAGTATTTATATTTTGTTTATTATATTATTTTAGTTTTTACACTTTTAATTTATATTGATTTTAAATTTTATGTCAATTTGGTCCAAGTAACACTACAACAAAATTGAATTTTTGCGACTTGCAATACATGCCGTAAAAACTTTCACAACATGCACACAAATGCCTTTATATGACATGCCATGAAAAGTTGAGTATCATTTACAGCATACAGGTAAAGTTATAAAAAGTAATAAATTAAACATTAATGACATACTTTGTATGTCACATATAATTTTTTACGATATTTTTGTAATAACATAAATCATCATACTTTCCATGACATAATTTTGCATACCGTAGAAAGTTATTTTTAATATATTTATGACATACTTTGTATGCCGTATATAATATTTTACGACATTTTTTTATATGTCATAAATCATTACACTTTTCACGACATAATTTTGCATGTCATAAGAAGTTATTTTTAATATATTTATGACATACTTTGTATGCCGTATATAATCTTTTAGGACATTTTCTTACAGGTCATAAATCATTACACTTTTCACGACATAATTTTGAATGTCGTAAAAAGTTATTTTTAATATATATATAGACACACACACAAGAACATAACCTTGCATAACCGTATGCGCCTCCAAACAAAGCAATATGCACCTCCAACCAAACAAAGACAGTACCTTATAAAGTGCGGCAACTTGTGAACAAACCAAGCAGAAACAACAACTATGAATTAAGAAAAAAAAAACTAACATCCATACACCAAATAACTTGCATACTAGCTTGTATCCTCAATTTCTATCATATCAAGCTAATAACAACCTTACAAACATACAAACCAAGAAAAGTATTCAAATTATGATTCACTAATTTCCAAAATATGACTTTAAACATACAACTCCACCTACTAATTTCTTGGGAAAAAAAATACAACCTGCATAAATAAAAGCATAGAAACAAATCAAAGAATATATCATTGGTATTTTACATGGTTCAAAAACTTATAGATCACAAGACCAAGTAAAATAAAAAGTTGCATCCTTCAAAGAAAACATGCATTGTTCCAAAAAATTTGAATGGGAAACAAAAAGAGTACAGAAAAAAAGAAAAGCAGATAGATGCATCAGATTCTTAAATACACAAAAAATGAATTTTGGCTTTTGATTTACAACCAAAACTACATCCCAAGAATCAACCTTTGGCACATTGATTCTAAGAGCAAGAAGAAGGAAGACTCCCACTCCCAATCCAGTTCAAAAAATGCCTACAATGTATTAGCGACCATCTTATTACTATCGCAAAAAAAAAAAAAAAAAAAAAAAAAAAAAAAAAAAGTGTGTAAAGTTAAGTACTCTGGAATAGCCATGGCCAAAACAATATCAATTAAGCACCAACAAAAAACATAACAATGTAACGTACTAAAACCCATGATGGAGCTTTCCAAATCATAGAAATGCCACTAAGTCGGGAATCTTACAAGTAACATGAACATTGTAATGACCATTAGTCCAAAAAGAAACTAGCACATATGTGAAAAGTTGGGCAACAAAACACATTAGATTATATTTTGTAGCAAGATTCCAATACGTGGAAGTTATATATACACAAGAAACCTTGAAACAAAAGAGGTGGGAAAGCTAGAAAGCGATGTTATTCTAAAATAGCCAGCATTATTTATAATATATATTGGCTCAAGAATCATCTGATACGGTATACAAATTATCAATTGTGAATTTCTTCAATGAAGAAACAAAGAAATAATAGAATAAATTTGTAACCTTTACTTCGCGGTAGTGGACAAGAACAATGTTCGAGTGCTCCCTGCAGCAGGTGTCATCCAAATAAGAAGCAAATGAGAATGTGCAGCAAAAGCCCTTCCAAAATAAAAACTAAGGAAACAAAAATGGTCAGATTTTCAGTAACTTTCATAAATTGATTCAATTTTCAAGGTGTAGTCAATTTTATGGAAGTTCATACAAGTTAACATGAGTTTACAGCTATAGACATGGTTGTAATTCCAAAAGTTAGATTAGTATGACAAAGAAAACGGGTGAAACTTTAAACCATATTTCATCTTTTTTCCCTCGCAGACAAAGGTAATGGGACTTCCAAAGTAGCAAAACTGTTCCAGAAGCAGATATAACTAACGAACCAGATTCTACTAAGCAATTGATGTTTATTCAATGCTAAATAGTATCAGAGGACTGTACTTATGCCTATACATGTACAAGAAGCTGCAAGTAGGCATTTACATTCAATCAACCTTTATAGGCTAATACTAATTAACAGATAAACTTCATATTAAAAGCAATTGCCCAGAGGTGGTCCATAATACAAACAGATTTATATATGTGTATGTATATATAGAGAGAGAGAGAGAGCAGAGTGCAAAGATTTGGCAAAATAAACACAAACTTCGATAAAAGCAAGGCAAACTTTTAGACACTCACTCTTCAAGCAGCCAATAGCTTGAAAAGTATAAACAATGGTCAAGTAAGCTTGAATTAAGGAACTGATTGACATTATCAACCCAATTGATTGCTATAACCCCATTCGTGGGGAGCTTCATACTTCTTTCTGGTAAGTACAGTATGCTTTGCACCTCTGCCTTTGGAGGTGGAAAGATATACCACTCTGATGGTCTTTATTTATCTGTAGTATGCAGTTGTTATTGTGAATTTTTTTCCTTTTCCCTATAATTGTGTTCACAAGCTAGTCAAAACCAAACTCCATTTAATTTATGCCTCACTTCAAGGACAATTTTATAGGCTTTGAACTTGTCCGAAAACACATTATTTGGGACTGAGCTGATCCCCAGAAGGTAAATTGATTTGACTAGTACGGTATGGAACCAAACCTCCATGAATTCATTCTTGCTGATCCAAAAAAAAAAAAAAAACGTAATGATGCATAAAAGTTCATCCTTACATATGATGGCGTGCAATCAAGCATTGGTAGTCACGAAGTAGGGTGCTGAGCTCCTTCAGTTGTATTGATTGTGGAGTGGATTTTCTCCAATGGTCACGAACTGCCTCAGCTGCCTTTATATCACCATATAGGGCGCAATTAGTTGTAGAAGAGACAGGAACATTATAAAATATACAAAACTGACCTGACTGTGAAATCTGCTCATTGCCAGCAACATTTTCTCCAATCAACCATGATGCTAGTTCAAGAAATTATGTGTCTTCCAATTCGTCGAGATTTGAGTCTCGGGGCTAGAAAGTGAGATGGAAATTTCTAACCTTTTCTGTAACTGTGAGACTGCAGATTCTTTCATTCCGCTTTCCTGTAGAAGATAGAGAGAACAATTTACATATTTTCTTATAAAATGATAAAGTAGTCTGGAAAGATATAATGAAGTCGTGTCAAAATCATGTAAGCAAAATCATCACAAATTAAATTCCTACATTTCATACATGGGAATGCACTGTAATGGAACTCCTATCCCAGTTTCCTCATTTGGTCGGCCAAACCAACCGCATACCCAATCCCCCAAAATATTGGAATGGTCATTCCTCTTCAAGAGGTATGAAATGGATACAAATACCCTTACCCTTATGGAATGAGCCTTTAAATAGGATTTCCACCAGCCAATCGAAAACTTGACCAACTCATTGATGCAGTACTAAAAGAACAAAACAAGAACAAATGCAGGGTCCCATAAACATTTTTACAACATTACCTTGACTACAGTTTGGAGGGTATCATTTGCCATTGCAACATCCTTATTTTCAAGAACATTTCTTTGTGGTGATGCCAGTGACCGTTTTGCAATAGGATCCTCTACATATCAAGAAAAAAATAACAAGTTTTTAGATTTGAAGTAAACTCCACAGGAAACCTCAAAATAAATTACAATAAAATAAATACATATGCATAAGTACATAACGCCTTGGATACATATGCTAGTTTTTAGCTTGTCTTTAACCTCTTCTGGAATATCAGGCCATCTCTTTGTGGTTATTGGCACCATCACTCGTGCCAAGATCCCTTCTAAAGTTGACAGTTTAACTGACTTAGGTCCCACAGGCTGATTCCTTTCATTGAAGTCAATTTCATCACACTTCTGTTTTCCTTTGTCATGCATCTTTAACTTTGATGCCCCCGTAGTTTTCTTCTTTGGTACTTGAGTGGAGTCTACAACTCCTTCCATATCATGTGATTCAACATGTGGAGAAGTAGGACACTCATCTAAAATTCTAAATGATGCATTTCTTCTTTCATCCATTGTCGCAGCAATTATAGCTTCACGCTCTTTCCTAATTCTTTTCTCAGCTTTTTTTGAACTCTGTGCAATACACAAGGAAAAGTAAGAAATAATGTGGTCAACAATTGGTTATAAATTCAATTTTATGTTAAATGAGAAATAAAGTACCTCTCCACTCATCTTGCTAGTTGACAATTTCAAGATTTAAACCTGAGTGTAATATTTAAAGCCACTACAATTCCAACTATGGTTGCAACTGTCACATGAAAGATAAATGTGTTATGCTGAATCATAATTATGTGTGCAAATAAAGAAAACATAATTTCATTCTCGGAGTTCAACCAACTTGTCACATGTATAAAAATCATATAAGTAGCAACCAAGATTATTCAAGTATGATTGATGGCATAATTTGCACAACATGCAAGCAAGATGGCTAAAAAAAATCCTTGAATTTGTTATGAATCAGAATTATATATCTAGTGAGTAAGGTCATATGCCTAAAGAGATCCCAGGGCCAAAATAGTACCAATTCCATTTTTCGCAGATGTGGCCAGTAACAGGAAAGCAGGAAATATAAGCAGCATTATGTACTAATTAATAAAATGTACCAATTCAAAAAGTTGATACAAGGTTTCTTATAATTAATAAATAAAATAAAATGAAATGAAGAAAAATAATTAAATCCTGAGATCAGCAAATTTAGTTTTACTTTTCTTGAGTAGAAATAAATTATGTTTTTAAATCACATGATCTACACTATGAAAGAACTGTCCAAGTACAAAAAAGCTAGTGGGGCATTCAGAGTATTGCCAACAACTAGATACAAGCGAGGCAAACATGAAAACAATGAAAGGACAGTAAAATGGGTAGTTTCTCAGGCCTAAGGCTATTCAACAGTCCAAGAAGTAGACCAGCAACTCTGTGCTAGTTACATAAATAATATAAATTAAAAATGGGAAGACAATAATATAAATTTTGTAATTAATTAAGCAACCTAGTACTGATAGTATACATTAAAAATGTTTCCTGTTTTTAAGAAAGATTTTCATAAAAAAGCACAAAACTACACCTTCATATCTATTATTTCCTGCAAACATGAAATTCACGCACATTACTGTCCTATAGTACTGTTGATCATCCCAACCTGTTAGTGATAAAATGAATAGTCTATCGTTCACAATTAAGAATGATTAATACTCAGTCAAGCAATACAAGTAACAAGGAGTTTGATTTTGTACTCTACGCTCTAGTAAAAACTATCCCATCTCTCTCCATTTCATGAATGCACAAATGAAGCATGGATACTCAACTCTTGTTGTTCCATTCTTTCTCTTTAATGATACAGATTGCAGGAATACCCCAAGGGCATTTACAAAGCCATTCATCTCAACTTCCCTTCACAAGAATAATATAGTTTAAATGATCGTTGTTCCTATTTATTGCTGACACTTAACATTAAAATTTCATCATTTGTTATTGATAATAACATTTTCTATTAGATTGTTGATCACTAATATATTGCTATATTAGATCATTTGGTCATTTTTTTTATTTATCAAAATGTGTTTATATGTTGATATCATATGATGTTCTTGATCTTTAACAATTCTAGCTTAGATTCTCCACATACGTTATCATTACAAACCTGCCTCTAGCTACTTTCAAACTTCCCTATAGTATAACCTGGGCCAGTGAATGAGGCTATAATTTGCAGATAATTTTATTCATAAACTTAACTGAAACAGAGAGCAAAAGACATTAAATTAACTAGCATTCTGAATATTGTTCATTTTACTCGTGAAGAAAAGAAAATTATCAACAACAAGATTCCACGTGCTAAAACTACAATAACAAAAAAATGACCTCTATTTATAGTGCAACCATCAAGAGATCCATAAGACACTAGCAGTCAATATATACCCTGTTATTGTTGGGTTCCTTTCCTAACAACTTAATATTTTGGAATTAGTGATGCTATAATATGGTATATGAGCTCAGCGTAGGAGATGTCTTGGGTGTATATATCTTTGTTTACATTTGTTTCCCCATTTCAATTATGTTTCTGTGCATGTTTGAATGTTTTCATCTCCACATGCAAGACAATATCGTACATGAAGGAGGGTGTTGAAGAGCTTGATATGCATTGTTTGACCCCTTTCCTAACCCGACATGATGAATGGCACCAAGCCTATAAAATATCCCCACAACGAGAGGAAACAAAAGAAGAATAGAACTGATCACTACAGATGCTAAATCTTTATTTCTATCATCCCATTTATAAAACTGATTGCAGCACTTCATTTTTAACCCAACAAAATGTAAAAGTGGAAAAATAAATAGATGATAAAATACTATTGAATATTGAGAAAAGCAAAAAATCAATATAGTTAAATTTAAAAACCACAGACTAGGTAACCAAAAAGTCAAAAATTCCTTAAGAAGCAAATTTGATTCTCAAACTCTTATGGGAGGTCATAGTGTGGCCACCTGCTGCTTGTGTACATAGGGCCCTCCCATATCACACAGAATATCAAACTAGTTTTAGAGATCCCCTGAATCTTTACTCAATACTATTACTAGGACAAGCAGAACGCTATAAACCCCAACATGTAGGAGTTCATTGCTTCCTAAAAACTTCACTATAAATTGTTGCATCTTTCATGAATAAAATTTATAATCCAAATACATGCAACCCTTGGTCATCAGCCAAACACCTAGAAATGCACAGGAGAAGCCCTAGAACCACTAAAGAATATTTTGGCAGTAAACAAACAATTAAAAAAAAAAAACTACGATTGGCAATCCATAACATGTTACATAACCAAATCAATAGAAATTTTCATTGAAGAGCTATAAACACAACACAATTCAAAATACCTCATAAGCTCTCGTCTCTCTATGAATCCTTGCTGCTTGAGATCATAAAGTTGAAATGAAATTGCAAGGGAGAAAATTTTAGGTTAATTGAATAGAAATCAAATCAAAATCAAAATCAAAACCCTAGAAATCAAAATCAAAACTCTAGAAATCAAATCAAAATCAAAGAGAGATGAGAGAGAAAAAACTGAATTATTCGAATAAGGGATGCAATCCAAGGCTCTCACCGAATTAATCCAAGGCTCGGAATTAGAATCAAATGCCAAGCTCGAAATGAATCGATTGCTGCTCGTGTAACTAACATCATCGGAGGGGCAGTGGCTGGTGGTTGCTCGTGTGTGGTGGTTGCTCGTGTGCTAGTGTGAGATGTCGATGGAGAGAGAGAGAGAGAGAGAGAGAGAGAGAGAGAGAGACGTATATACAAAAAGAAAATAAATGCGAGAGCTAAGAGCATATCCAACGGTAGTAGGTATTTTATCTATTTAAATATTATTATAAAATATATATTTTATTTTGTCTATTAATTGTTTTATGTTTTTACTCTAATTATGCTCTTTATTTTAGCTATTTATCTAAATACTATTAATTTTATAGAATGTCACATCAATAACAAAGATGGAGGAAAATGATCATAATGATTGAATATATTTTGCCTAGTATTGAAGGCTAGCTACATGTAGCTAGTAAATATGAGTTGAGCCAAAATGCCTAATCATATGCCTAATGCATTGAAATTGAAAAAAATGAATCACACTAGGAATTTTAACTAACAAGTATTATATGTCTAGTGCATTGGAGATGCTCTAACAAATTGCCAATAAATCTGTTTAAAAAAAAACTGATATTTTAAATCAGATTGCTAATAAATCTGTTAAGAAAACAAATGACAATTAATAAAAACAATCTGGGATGTAAAGAATATGTAATTTTAACAATGTTAATAAATAAATAAATAAATTGGAGTAGAAAAATTTAGAAAAAAGGATTTTAAGTATAAGTTTATAAATTATTTTTGTATTAAAAAAAATCTAGATTACAACTAGAATATCTAGTTTCTTAGAAAATAAATAAATAAAAATTTGTCATATCTACTAGAAATTTATAAATATTTAAGAACGTCTAAAATTTTGTTTTATTATTTGTAATTAAAATATAATTTCTCTAGAGAATGAGATGGCTTGAGATAAAAATAGGTATGGATCTAGAATGAAAGGGAGTGTGGGGGTAAGTTTTTAAAATTTTTTTTTTTTACTTTTTAAATTCAAATCATTTACATATACTTAAAAGGAAAAATATTTTTTAATTTTCTAAAAAAAATCACTAAATTCAAAAATATATAAAATTTAATATTTTACGATATGAAATGTATGTTGTCTTAAATGTAAATATTTTATAACATATTTTTGTATGTCGTAAAAATATACATTTTTTACAGCATACTTTTGCATGCCATAAAAAAATCATTGCTTGTTTCCACTTTTCAAAAAATACTTTTCAGAAAATTTTACTTTTTTATTTTTCGTATTTTTTTTGTTTTTACTGAATTTTTTTACTTTTTAGACACACCTAACATAAATACACCTAAAAAGTAAAAAAATTGTAAAAAAAATCTTTTAAAAATTCACTAAATACCAAAAATACAAAAAAAAATACAAGAATTCAGTACATTTTTTATATTTTTATGTATTTATTAGTTTTTAAAAATATTTTTTCACAAATTTTTTACTTTTTAGATACATCTAAGTAAGGTGCATCTAAAAAAGTAAAAAAAAAATGTTTAAAATTTTAAAAATATTCACTAAAAACAAAAAAACACAAAAACCAAAAAAGTCTATTTTCAAAAACTTAATTCAGAAAACTCAAACAAAACATTACATTTTTTTTTTATACAAGTTTTCACGACATTCATTAACATGTCGTGTAAAGTTATAATATTCTACAACATGAAATGTATGTCATCTTAAGTATAAATATTTTACGACATATTTTTGTAAATCGTAAAAACATACATTTTTTATGGCATACATTTGCATACTATAAATATATGAATTAACGACTTGCATGGCATGTATGTTGTTATTGACAAAACATTAACGGCTTGTAAAAAAAAAAAATATCGTAAAATGTACTAATTACGACATGTATTTAATGCATGCCGTAAACATGATACCGTAAATAGTTAATTTTGTTGTAGTGTAATAATGTTATTAGTGTTTTTAACTGAAAATAATCATTGAATTCGTTGAGGTTAATTAACTAAGATTAGTAAATTTAAAATTTTACTCAAAAAAATATAACATATGCCACTTATATGCATATTTTTTTATTAAAAATGCTAAGAATTGTAATCAATTTGACTAAATTGAAATAAAATAATAAATTCATAATCAAAATTGAGTCAATTAAAATTACAATGACCAAAATTATACAATTACTAAAGTACAAGGACTACTATTACAATTTGTCCAATATTATACAAATTAACAACATAGAATACGTCTAAAAAAATAATTTGAAATGTGCAAAGAAAATGAAATTTGTAGATTAGGTTTATTTTAAGTGTCGCATATTAAATTCAAATTTACACTATGTACAAGGGTACCTTTTGCCATGGCTCTAAACAAAATGAATAGTAGCAGGTACGACCAGGATTTGATTATTAGGGGGGGAAAAAAACATAGGAAGATATGTGAAGTTAGATTAAAAGTAATGGATTTTTATGCAATTAACAATTGTAATTTTTCATGTTATTAATTGAAAATGAATAAACTCTTATTTTTGTTAAATATTTGATGTAACAGTTATATTATGTGATAGCATCACTAATCAATTTGAGTTTTTACATTGCAATAGCAAGAAATAATGATTGGGCTAATGAAAGACAAAAATTATCAACTTAATTTCATTTTCAAAATGAATGATATAATTAAAAATATATTTTAGAACATAATATGTTATGGAGTTATTATGGTGTGCATTATTTAAAAGGTGAATATCGTATACACGTTACCACAATAAATATTGCATAACTATAACAAATTGCAACTTCTTTCACCAAAATAGTTCATAACATTTTGCATCACAAATATGATTCGGAAGATTTACACTACATCATTCATAACATAACTATAATAACTCATGCTTTTCAGTTTCAATTTAGAGACGGATACTATAAATTGACTACTCGTAACTTTTACTACACATAATACTACAAATATTTTAAACTTTCATAAATAAATAAATAAATAATTGATATATTTCTTATAATGGGTTTACATATAAATTAAAAATTCTACTATACACACCCCTTACTATATGCACCATTAAATTATTTCATTTTCTTCTTTAGTTATAACCAATTTTCTTCTTTAATTATGACATTATTTTAGTTATGACTCATGAAATCTTTAATTATGCCTCATGTGTTATGTAGTTATGACATTTTTTTTTTAAAAGTTATTTAAGTTATGACTCAGAAAGTATGAAATTATATCATTTTCTTCGTTATAAAGTGTATATGGTACACACCTTTTAGGGGTGTGTACAATAATCTTTTCTGTTTATTATTGTATTATGCCTCATGTGGGGATATATTTTTGAGTACCAACACGTGGTAAGATGACGCCGACGTGTCAGCCGAGGTGCCACGTGTCGTGGTAAGTTATGCCGAGGTTATCTCCAAAGATATCGGAATTTGGGATAAGCGAATAAAGGACAGGAGTCCTAGATTGGGAGAAGACTTCAGTTTGGATAAAGGTAAAACTCTTGAAGAGTTTTGTCCTAAACCCATTGGGAGTTCCAGATTAGCAATAATCCTGAGTCCATTGGAGTTAGGCTCCTATTGGGACTAGGACTGTATTGATTATAAAAGAGAGGCACCCCCATGGGTCAAAGGTACGTTTTTAATACTCAAGCTTGTGAGTTGAATACTTGATTATCTTTGAGAGATATACTGACTTGATCGTCGGAGTGCCCCCGGGTGGAAGAACCACCGCCGAAGCCTTTTCTTTCTGTGCAGGACAGCAAGGTGCCATCTATTCTGCCTGTGTTCTACAGCTGAATTCCTAAGGAGAGCAGTGTGGTCAGAAAATCATTCACACAATTTGGCACCGTCTGTGGAAAAGAAAGACGAATAGATGGCCAGTAACGCACAAAACGAAAAGGTTGGGGACGACCCTCCTGCTGGGAGTGGCAGGCCTATCGACCTTGACGTCGAAGGAGACAACCACAACGAAGAAGCCCGTGGCCAGGGGCACGGGGGAAAAGACGTCGTCCAGGAGGGTGACACTTTGAAGAAAATAGACCAGGGCAGATACTACGATGAAGACAACCTCCAGGTATGGAGGGATAGGTGCCTACGGAGGGATGAGGAAGTAAAAGAATTGGCAGACATGTTGGCTGACCTGCAGTCGGTCGTCAACTTCATGATGCAAAACAATGTCATGCAGCCACCATACCTGTTGCAGGACATGCCAATTCCAGCAGTTAATACTCAGAAGGGAGGAAGGAAAATAATTCCTGAAGCGCCACAACACTCCAGGAGCAAAAGACACTCTCACCCGCCCTCCGGGGAGTTCGGGCGAGAGGAGCCAAGACAAGAGTAGTCCCAGAGGACGTATCAAACGAAGGATCAGGAACGCAGAGAACATCGGCATGTTCAAGGGCAGGCGCTCTGCTTTGACATAACCCACGGAGAAAGATCAAAACGGGCCCATCACGAGGCCGAGAGTAGTGTGCCAAAGAGACTGAAGTCCAAAGAAAGCCGAGCTCCGGGGAGGAGTAAAGAAGACTTGAGAAACTACCTCAAGAGGAAGGAACAGAAGGCTGAAGCCGAGGTAACCTCACCCGTCAAGCCGAGGACACCGTTCTCGGTAGAACTGGACAAATTTGAAGCACCAAAAAAATTCAGCATGCCGAGGTTTCAAATATACGATGGTAAGTCAAACCCTAACTTCCACGTTGGACTATTTTTGAACTCAATGGCGTTATACAGTGGAAACGAGCCACTACTCTGCAAAGTGTTCCCCTCGTCCTTTGGGGAGATTGCAACAAATTGGTTCCATAAATTACCAAAGGGAAGCGTGAAGACATGGGAAGGCCTGGCCGAGATGTTTGTGGCCAGGTTTGTAACAAACAAACTACAGCCATTAAGGGTGGACGCACTAATGGCTTTAAAAATCAGCAAGGATGAAGGCCTCAGGGCCTATGCAAAAAGGTACTACGAGGTGTTCAATCGAATACCTGAATGCAACTAGGAGGTAGCGGTCGTGTCTTTCAAGAACGGCCTGAAAGATGAATGTTCACTGCGGAAATCTTTAGCAAAAACATTGCTGAAAAGCATAGAGGAGCTCATGGCAAGAATTGAGAAGCACGCCCGAGCCGAGGAGGATACATCGGCCCACAAGGAAGTCAAATAGGAAAAAGGGAACGGCTCGCCAAAGCGAGGCCAAAGTAACAACGGATTCAGCAAAACAGAAATAGAGTTAAGGGCTAAATAGGCAATGATGACCGTATTCCGAATTCCAATTCAAAAAGTCCTAGGAAAAATTCGGAGCCAGCCCTATTTCAGAACGCCAGCAAGGGAACCGGGAGAATTTATGGAAAGAAACATGGACAGACATTGTGCTTATCACAATGAAAACGGACATACAACACAGGGCTGCAGAGCCCTAAAGGCACACTTGGAAGATCTGGTAAGACAAGGCCACCTGAGAGACCTTGTCGATGAAACCAAAACAAGAGAAGAACAGGCAAGACTGCCTCAGGCTCCAACAGCCCCACCACCTCCGCAACCTCGGGCAGAAGGACCTCGGATAGTTAATGTGATCCATGCAAAGGTTAACGAGAATGAAGTCAGAGGAGAAAGCCAAAGGGTAAGACATCTACAGCATGTCTACCAAGTCGAGGAAAAGAGACATCGGCCTGAAGAGTGCCAAGGACCGATAATAACCTTCACCGAAGCCGACCTAGAGATGGTCCAGCATCCACATAATGATGCCTTGGTAGTATCCCTCCAGGTTGGGGAGTGCCAAGTGAAACGCATCCTAATAGATCAAGGCAGCTTTTGTGACATCATGTACGTCAGATGTTACAAGGAGCTAGGCCTTTACCCGGACGACATGGAGCAATCAAATGGCCCGATAGTCGGCTTCAATGGAACGCCGACGTGGCCATTGGGCGCTACAAACTTGGAAGTGCAAGCGGGCACTAAGAAGATCAGGACCAAGTTCCTCGTGATTGATACACCATCACCGTACAACATCATCCTGGGCAGGCCATGGTTGCATGCAATGGGGACAGTTCCTTCAACATTCCACCAACTACTGCGCTTTCCAACAGAACTTTGGATTGAAGAAGTCAAAGGAGATCAACTGCAAGCAAAGAATTGCTCCATGGCAGCAATGAAGACTACCTGCAATATTCAAGAACCAGCAAAGGCAGAGATTGAAGATGAGGACATGGAAGTCCTAGATGATGTCGGCAAGGAACCGGCCGAAAAGAGTGAGGAATCACTAAAGAAAATCCTCGTCTAGGAGGGCGACGAAGAGCGCTTCTTTCTTCTCGGCTCAGGCTTAGGAAAAGAAGAAGAGAAAGAACTGGAAGCTTTTTTTAGAGCGAACATAGAGGTGTTCACCTGGACACCTTATGAAATGCTTGGCATTGACCCCGAGGTCACATGTCACAGACTGAACGTCGACAGGTCGGCTAAACCTGTAATACAGTGAGCTAGGAGACCGACGTTGATACACGTCGAAGCAGTGGAGGAAGAAGTAGACAGACTTCTGGAAGCCAGGGCCATCAGAGAAGTCAATTATCCAACATGGTTATCAAACACTGTGGTGATAAAGAAGAAAAACAGTAAATGGAGGGTCTGCGTAGATTTTACAAGCCTGAATAAAGCCTGTCCCAAAGACAGCTTTCCTCTACCCAAAATCGATTAATTAGTGGACGCCACATCTAGACATGGAAGGATGAGCTTCTTGGACGCTTACAGGGGGTATCACTAGATAGCCACGTACCCCCCAGACGAGGAGAAGACAGCGTTCATCACCCCAAAAGGCCTGTACTATTACGGGGTGATGCCTTTTGGGCTGAAGAACGCAGGAGCAACCTACTAAAGGCTGGTAACCAAAATGTTCAAGCACCTGATAGGCCAAACAGTAGAAGTCTACATCAATGACATGGTCGTAAAGACCAAGGAGCCTAAGAGTCATCTTGCCGACCTGAAAAAGGTATTTAAAATACTCAAAACATATCGGCTCCGACTCAACGCATCTAAATGCGCGTTTGGAGTTGGATCTGGTAAGTTTCTAGGTTACCTGGTGACAAGAAGGGAAATAGAAGCCAGCCCAGATCAGATCAAGGCCATCATAGATCTACAGAGTCCAACATCGGCAAAACAGGTTCAAATGCTCACTGGAAGGGCCGCAGCCCTAAACAGGTTCATAAGCCGAAGTTCAGACAAGTGTAAACCCTTCTTCAACCTGGTGAAAAAGACTGCAGACTTCCTATGGACTGAAGAATGTGAGGCCGCTTTGGCCGACCTAAAAAAGTATCTGACCACAGCTCCAGTCCTCTCAACACCTGAACCTAGGGAGGAGTTGTTTTTGTACTTAGCCGTATCAGAACACGCAGTAAGTGCAGTGCTAATCCGACAAGAGCAGGGAGAACAGAAGGCTGTCTATTATGTAAGTAAAACCTTAGCCAACGCTGAAACAAGGTACTTACCACTACAGAAGTTAATGCTGGCCTTAGTCATGGCCTCAAAGAAGTTGAACCACTACTTCCAGGCACACAAGATTGTAGTGCTAACGGAGCACCCACTAAAGTCCTTGTTCCAATAAGGAGACTTAACAGGAATAATTGCCAGATGGGCAGTGGCCTTGGGCCAGTATGACCTGGAGTTCAGGCTGAGAACAGCAATTAAGGGTCAAGTTTTGGCCGACTTCGTGGCAGAATTCACACCTGAATCTATCGAACATCGGGCTCCGTTGAGCCAAGATGAACGAGGTCCTAGCAAGCAAGGAGAATCCCAACCGAAAGCAAAAGAGCAAAAGAAGGAAAAGCTCAGACCTTGCAGCATCTACATCGACGACTCATTCAGACTGTTTGTCGATAGAAGTTCAAACCGACAAGGAGCGAGGGCAAGAGTGCTGCTGATACCCCCCAGATGGAGAAATAATAGAGCAATCCATCCGTTTGGGGTTCAAGGCCTCAAACAATAAAGTAGAATACGAGGCATTAATTGCAGGACTAAAGCTGGCAGCGGCAGCAGAAGCAGATGTGGTAATAGTTTTTTGTGATTCACAGTTAATTGTTAACCAGTCAACAGGAGAATTTGCAGCCAGAGACGAGAAGATGTTGGCATATGCAAAAGAGGTTATCAGATTGGCCGAGTTATTTCAGAACTGCCGACTTCTTCAAGTAAGCTGAGATGATAACAGCCACGCCGATGCGTTGGCTAACCTAGCAAGTTCAATGCAGACTGGAAAGACAAGAACAATTATGATCGACTACATGTAGGGCCCGAGCATAGAACCACAGAACGCAAAGCAAGAGGCAATGTGTGTGGACATGGGGCCAAGCTAGATGGATGCAATTGTTGCATTCCTGAAAGAAGGAAAGTTGCCAGAAGACCGCAAGGAGGCGCACAAAGTCAGATTGAAGTCGGCAAGATTCAGCCTAATTGCGGACGGACATCTCTACAGAAGGTCCTTCACTGGACCTCTTTTAAGGTGCGTACATCCTTTACAAGTTGAAGATTTTTTATATGAAATTCATGAAGGGATTTGTGGAAGCCACATTGGGGGCAGATCATTAGCCCATAGGGCCATTACCCAGGGGTATTGGTGGCCCTACATGCAAAAAGATGCATAAGCATACGTGAAGAATTGCGAACAATGCCAAAGGTTCACACCTTTGATTCATCAGCCAGCTGCTAACCTGAACCCAGTATCCAGCCCTTGGCCGTTTGCCCAATGGGGCATGGATCTGGTTGGACAACTTCCCCAAGCAACTGGGCAAAAAAAATACTTGCTGGTAGCAACAGATTACTTCACAAAGTGGATAGAGGCAGAACCGCTTGCCAAAATCCGAGATGTGGACGTCAAGAATTTCATATAGAAAATATTATCACCAGATTTGGCATTCCTAGGGCCATCGTTGATGACAACGGAACACAGTTTGACAGCAAACTCATCAAGAACTTCTGTGCGAAATTCAAGATCAAGAACTACTTTTCAACACCAAGTTTCTCCCAAAGTAATGGGCAAGCAGAAGCATCCAACAAAGTAATTTTGGATGGAATAAAGAAGAGGCTACAGGCAGCAAAAGGAAAGTGGGTAGACAAATTACCCAACGTACTTTGGGCATATCGGACTACGCCAAGAAGATCAACAGAGGAATCCTCCTTTGCCATGGCCTATGGCACAGAAGCAGTAATTTCACTGGAAATCGGCATCCCAGGGATCCGAACCCAGGGAGTTGAGAATGGGACTAATGACATACTCTTAGCCTGAGATCTGGATCTTTTAGAAGAGCGAAGAGAGAAGGCTGCAATTCAGCTTGCAGTATACCAGCAACAGTTTGCCAGAGCTTACAACAAAAAGGTCAATCCAAGAGATTTTCAAGTCGGCGACCTAGTCTTGAGGAAAGTTGTCGGTAACAAAAAAGATCCCAGAGAGGGCAAGCTGGGCCCAAACTGGGAAGGACCCTACAGAATTACTTCGGTGTTAGGCAATGGAGCTTATCGGCTTGAAGACAACGAGGGCAAAGCATTGCCAAGACCTTGGAACACTTGTAATTTAAAATTTTTCTATCATTGAGATGTTCATTATTTTTGGCCGATGTCATCAATAAAATCTTTTCAGAATTCTTCAGACATATATGATTGATAAAGATACAAAATATTGTTTCTGGGAAACATAAGTAATGAGAACCCAAGTGAAACTCAGGTTCACATTAGGGGCAGAAAGGATACAAAGTTTACCACTTGTTGAAATTTGTAGCAATTTACAAGTTGGTCAAACCGATACAAAGTCTACCACTTGTTGAAATTTGTAGCAATTTACAAGTTGGTCAGACCGATACAAAGTCTACCACTTGTTGAAATTTGTAGCAATTTACAAGTCGGTCAGACCGATACAAAGTCTACCACTTGTTGAAATTTGTAACAATTTACAAGTTGGTCAAACCAATACAAAGCTTACCACTTGTTGAAATTTGTAGCAATTTACAAGTTAAAGGTAAGCCGAGATGGTTCCTTAGCTTCACTTGTTGAAATTTGTAGCAATTTACAAGTCGAAGCGAAGCCGAGGTTATTGCTTACAGACTTATAGCAATCTACTGGTTAGATAAATTAAAGAAGATGTTTAACACTTGTTGAAATTTGTAGCAATTTACAAGTTAAAGTTAAGCTGACATATGATCATCTGTTGAAATTTGCAACAATTTACAGGTTGAGGTAAAAGATAAGTATATTGTTTAAACCCTTGTTGAAATTTACAGCAATTTACAAGTAGATCATTGTTTAATACTTATTCTAACTTGAGAAAAGTTTACTGTATATGTTAATCCTTGTTGAAATTTGTAGCAATTTACAAATAGGACAGATTGAGATTACTGTTTAAACACTTGTTGAAACTTGAGAAAAGTTTGCAAAGTTAACATTGAATAGTATATGTTTTATACTTGTTGAAATTTATGAAAAGATTGCAGGTCAATGTCTTGCCGAAGTAAAATTTGCAGTTATTATACCCGAGGTATGTAACCCAAGAAGATTGTGCAAAATAAGAATTATGTAAATCATGCAAAATATTATAAGTATAAAGCCATACAGAAGAAATGAAGAGAAATTAAAGACTAAAGCATTCAGAGAAAAATAGTTGCAGTTGTATAGAATAAAGGCACTATGGCCCAGCAAAAGTTAAATGTTCACAAGTGACAAAGAAATGCGCATCGGCCATAAAGAGGAAGCTTACATTGTTTAGAAAACAAAAGTACAAAAAAGAAAAAAGTACAAAAGACATTCAATCTTCTTCAGCATTAACAGATGGTTGGGCTAGGACCTCGGAGGGCTCTGGAAGAACCACTTAGGCATCTTTTTCTCCCACAACCTCTGCATCTTTTTCTACAGCAACCTCGGCATCTTTGTCTGCCGCAATCTCGGCGTCGATCTCCGCAAGTGTTTTATCAAGACTTCTTTCAGCTAGAAGAAGGTCAGATGATAAATGAACTAGGGCACCATCTCAGTCTCCTCATCTTGGGTTAAGTCTAGGATCTGCTCAACTTGAGGGGGAGACTTGACCTCAGCAGCATCCTTAGACTTTCTCACCAAGGCCTCTTAATCATTATTGTCTTCGTCCTCATCTTCGGCTTCGGATTCAGACTCAGCTTCTTCCTCAGCCTGACTTGGAGGTGGAGGAGGAGGAAAGGGAAGAAGAATAGCTTCAGCCTTGCGCCAGGGTGAGTCAGCAGGGGAAGATCAAGCTTTTTTACTAGGGACATCCAACCCAGGGAAAATCCCCTATTGCATGCCTGCCTGACTTAAAGTTTGTAATCTTCAGTGACATCGGCTACACCCTGGGCATAAGCCTTTTCGTCGGCTTCTTTGATTTCGGCCGATTTCGTGGCCAGGGCTTCCTTCAGCTCCTTCTCGGCCTGGGCAGCCTTTTTCTTAACTTCTTTCTTTTCTGCCTCAACAACTGTTTTAATGGCTTCAGCAGCCTCAGCCTTTTCCTCAGCCATTTGTTGGGCCTGAGTAGCAGCCTCGGCCTGATCTTCCAGAGTCTTCATTTTGTTTTGAAGACTCTTATTAATTTTTTGAAGGGCAGCATAATCCTTCTTCATCTCGGACAACTTCTCTGATTTTTTAAACGATTGCATGGAAAAAGAATGGGCGTGCTGAACAGCCTGTAGGAACATAAAAACAGAAGTTAGTGCAAAATTTACAAAAAGATGAAGACAGACAGGTTACAAGATGAAGACACTTACTTGAACGCAGCGTTGCAGCATCAGAGCGTAATTTTCGTATTCACTCATTTCGGCGTTCTTTTCAAGATCGCCTGGGAGAAGGAGGGCTGTGATTAGTGCAATGCCAATGTTTATGTCATCGGCGCTGTCACTTGCCAAGACTGGCTTATTCTCCAAGGTAATTGCAGGTGTCCAAGGGACGTTGGGTACTTTGGATTTTGAAGTCGTCGCAGAAGAAGACCTCGACTTCTTCGATTTTTGGGACTCTGAGGGTTGAGTCTCAGCAGACCTTTTGACCGAGGTAGAAGCGGTCTTCTTGCTCTCAGCCAGTTGGGAGATAGGCATGGCATCCTTAGCCTCAACCTCAGTTGCTTTGGCCTTTGGCTGGGCTTTCTTAGTTCTTTTTGGTTTTGGCGGAGGCACTGTTTGAGCTGGTACAGCGTCGGCATCGACTGGGAGGTCGGCCAGAAGATCTTGCACAACAGGCCTTAGGCGAACCATTTCGGGGGTTTTGACAAGTCTTCGCCGACGTTTTCTTTCTGGTATTGGGACTAAGTATGGGGCTGAAGTGGATGGTTGATCGGCTGGATCAGAAGTTGATCCTTGGTCAGCCCAAGATGTTGATGCGGTTTGTATAATGGTAGCAGAAGGAGGCGATAAGCTCTTTTTCTTTCTTTTTGGAACGTTGGGCAAGGTAGATTTGTAGGTGGGGATGAAGTTCAACACTAGTGGAGCCTTGCGCTTCTGGATCGGAAGGTCCAGGAGCTTCTTTAGGTCTTTTCCAAGGAAATAGGACTGGCGAAAGTCCTTGGGTGGCTTGCGAACGTTTGCAAAAAAAGAGCACAACATCAGAAACAGATAAAATCTTTTAAAGACTTGGAAAAAAAAAAAAAACAACAGCTAAGTAATTGGCGTTGGGCTCTTACCCTTGCCCTCTTTAACTGTTCGGGGAAGAGGGTAGAAATGGACTTCTTCACCTGAGCCAAATTCCCAATTTCCAGAAGCAATAAGATAATCGTCTCCAGCCCCTTTGTTGGAGTCTGGAAGGTCGGCTACGATTTTAAATTCGGTAGACCTCGGCTTGAGGTAATACACATAACCCTTTTCTTTCAGGTTAAGGGCGCACATAGTATAACAGTATTGGATATTGACGAGAGTAATCCTAACATTCTCCTACCGAGCTAAGGCTATGATACCATTAAGTATTCTATAGGAGTTGATGGTGAGTTACATAGGGTTCAAGGTGTAGTAGTGAAAAACTTCACGAAAGAGGGGATTGAGTGGGAGCCGAAGTCCACATTCGACAAAAGCTACAACAGGGAAAGGCATTGTATTGTCTGTAGGCATGATGGAATCATCATCCCCAGCTAGCCTAAGGTGGACGTCATCAGGAATAGAGAACTCTTGCCTAAAAACTTCAAGTTTGGTCGGGGTGTTTACCTTATGTCTCCACATACCCATGATTTTGGTATAAAGGTACTTGGCTACAGAAACAGGATGCTCTTAAAGGGTTTTTGGGACCTCGGCTTAAACTCAGGTATATATTGATAAAGCTTGTTTCAGTTTTTCCTAAGAACTGAAGGTTCTATAAACAAATCCCAAACCTAAAAACTATAAAGATGAAGATCAAAGGCACGGATCTGGAAAAGATACAAAAAAGCAGAAAACAAAAACGAAGTTTCAGATTCAAGAACACAAAGGGTGGAAGACCAAGAACAGTGGTGAAACAGTGCAAGTGTTCATGACATGTGTAAAATCATGAAATAAGACGCATTCAGGTGAATGATTCGCAAGAATAAATGCTTAAGTAAAGCAGTAAAATTAGGAAATTCCAGGGATAATTAAGAACTAGAGAAGAAGGGCCAATTGCTTACCAGATAAAGTGAGGCCGGAATGAAATTCGCCGAGGACAAACGACGGATGAAACAGTAGCGAAAGCTTCTCAGGAATGGCAGAAGGAAGACAGTTGCAGAGTTTGAAGCTTGGAGCAATGACAGATTCGAAGAAGAAAGAGCTTTAGAGAGAGAAAATGTAAAGTAGACAAATGAAAAAGTGAAGAGACAGAAGAGAGAAGCAGGAGCTTTTGTCAAAAACGTGAAACGGCGGCAAAATAAGGCATTTATTACGCCTAGAATAACGCATACATCAGACGGCGCAGACGGATAAAAGACGGCTTATAAGCACGTCACAGGCACGGGCCAATAGAGATGAAACACGTAAGAGAAACGGTTGAGAAGTAATGCAGGACAGCTCATACGTGTAGAAGAGTGCATTTGAATTCTTGTTCTTGAAAGAAGACATGTCGGCTTAAAGAGAATGATCTCGGCTAAAGAGTTTTTATGCCGACGTACTGAAAGGAACTAACAGTGTAGGTTCCATCACCTCAGAATGCCGAAATAATAGAACCTAGGGGGCAATTGTGATGATATATTTCTGAGTACCAACACGTGGTAAGGTAACGCCGACGTGTTAGCTGAGGTGCCACGTGTCGTGGTAAGTTATGCCGAGGTAGTCTCGGAGTTACCGAGGTTATCTCCGAAGATATTGGAATCCGAGATAAGCGGATAAAGGACAGGAGTCCTAGATTGAGAGAAGACTTCAATTTGGATAAAGGTAAAACTCTTGGAGAGTTTTGTCCTAAACCCATTGGGAGTTCCAGATTAGCAATAATCCTAAGTCCATTGGACTTAGGCTCCTATTGGGACTAGGACTGTATTAACTATAAAAGAGAGGCACCCCCATGGGTCAAAGGTACGTTTTTAATACTCAAGCTTTTGAGTTGAATACCTGATTATCTTTAAGAGATATACTGACTTGATCGTCGGAGTGCCCCCGGGTGGAAGAACCACCGCCGGAGCCTTTTCTTTCTGTGCAGGACAGCAAGATGCCATCTATTCTGCCTGTGTTCTACAGCTGAATTCCTAAGGAGAGCAGTGTGGTCAGAAAATCACTCACACACATTTTGCATCACAAATATGATTCGTAAGATTTGCACTACATCATTCATAACATAACTATAATAACTCATACTTTTCAGTTTCAATTTAGAGACGGACACTATAAATTGACTACTCGTAACTTTTACTACACATAATACTAGAAATATTTTAAACTTTCATAAATAAATAAATAAATAATCGATATATTTCTTATAATGGGTTTACATATAAATTGAAAATTCTACTATACACACCCCTTACTATATGCACCATTAAATTATTTCATTTTCTTCTTTAGTTATAACCAATTTTCTTCTTTAATTATGACATTATTTTAGTAATGACTCATGAAATCTTTGATTATGCCTCATGTGTTATGTAGTTATAACATTTTTTTTTTTAAAGTTATTTAAGTAATGACTCAGAAAGTATGAAATTATATTATTTTCTTAGTTATAAAGTGTATGGGGTACACACCTTTTAGGGGTGTGTACAATAATATTTTCTGTTTATTATTGTATTATAAAGAGTTGTTAAAAAGAATGGTTAAAAGGTAAAGACTGTACTGCACCTTATAAATATAGAAGAAAATGATATAATTTCATACATTGTGAGTCATAACTAAATAAAAAATAGAAAGTCATAACCAAATGCAAAAAAATCATAACCAAAATCTCAAAATAATGTCATAACTAGGAATGTAAGAAAAAAAAAAATCAATTAAATTGATTGAACCGGACTGAATCGGCTATATTTGGTCTATTTTTTAACAAGAATCGGTCTGTGCAGTTTTTTAACTTATTTTTTTTATTTTTCTATTCGATATCCATTCAAGCACATTGTGCACCAAACTAAACCGAAACCGACTACTTCAACATGTTTGCATTTATAATATATATATAATCTAATAATATAATGATATTAATAAGTATAATAAATTATTAACCTTAATTAATTAACTTTATCATCTCTATAACCTAAATTTGTAAATTTTTATTATATATAATCTTAATTTTAACTCATTATTCTTAAAACCTTAATATTTTGTGGCTTTTATTATTTATATTTTTGTTAATTTAGAAATTGAAAAGTACTTATTAAATGGATGGATTGAATATATTTGAAGTGGTGGACAAATAACTAATTCAGTATTTTTACATACATTACTGATTATACTAAAAAGTGGCTTAAAAAGTTTGAAATGTCCTAAAATTATTAAACAGCACCAACTTAAACCGTTTCAATCGGTTCAATTTGGTGTGGTTTGATGAGACAAGCGGTCTGTATTAATGTTCAAAATAATAAAGCTAATATTATTGGTTCAGTGAAAATTTTTATCTAAATATCAACCGTACCTCGTTGATTACATCCCTAGTCATAACTAAAGAAAAAAAAATTAATTATAATTAAAAAAAAATAATATAATTAGAGATACATATGATATGAAGGGTGCATAACATAATTCTCTTAGTTAAAATTATAACGATTAAATAGGAGCAAGGCCCATAGAAGTTGTTGGCGTGTTGAACTATATATAACATCAGAGCATTTTGTGCGAAGTAGGAGGCAGGGCCCTGTAAGTCTATACATAGTTTCGTCCTTAAGTAGCAGATTGGATAGGTTTGATTTAAAATGTTTAATAAATTTCTTAATATATTTAACTTGGTTAAATTTTGAACCAATCAAATTGATTCGAGTTAGAATAATTTATTTTTGTAAAATCTTTTAAATTTATATGAAACTAAGCTTAAAAAATTATTGAATTAATCTCGAAAGAACTTTTAACAAGTCAAATAACGTCAAGCTCAAATAATTTGATACATTTTATGGTCCTACGCTTCATATTAGTTTTTTTTAATGTTCAAAATAATATTTATTTATTAATTTGTATAATATACTCATTACACATTTAGATGAATTTTACCATTGCATATTTAAGACTGTAAAATGAACCAAACTACTTGACTTTAACTTGTATGTCATTTGTTAAAAACTCATTCGATATCGACTTGTTATGTAAATAAGTCAAATTTAAACAATTACCACTTGACTAAATAATTTTATATGTGCTATAAAAAATAAATTATTTAAATTTGATTCGTATTCAGCTCGTTAATGTAAACAAATTAAACTTAGAAATATTTTATAACTCGTTAAATTTTCAAGTTATATTTGAAGACACTACGCCAAAACAGGACATTAACGGCGATTTTTTTAACGGCGATTTCGTTACCGCCATTTAAATATATTATTAACGGCGGTAACGAAACCGCCGTTAATACCGCCGTTAATGTATCTTTAACAGCGGTTTTCTTTACCACCGTTAACAAAACCGCCGATAATGACCCTTTAACGGCAGTAATGAAACCGCCGTTAAAAAACCGCCGCTAAAGCCATTTTTAAACGGCGGTAATGAAAAAGCCGTTAAAGCACTCTCATTACCGTGGTTAAAGATGGCAGTCTTTGTCGGCCGAGCTCCGGCCGAGCTCCGGTAAGTGGTGACCACGCGCGGCTAAGGTTGAACATGACCATCTACAATAAAGTAAACGGAATATTTAAATATTTATTTAGGAAATATATTTCATGAAGAGTGGTTGTGGTGGAGTAGTTGATGTCGGTGGATGAGAGGTTGAGGGTTCAAGACTTGGGGAGTGCAAGAAGAAAGAATTATTTTTTGAAAAATTTAAACCCATTTACGGCGGTAAAGAACCACCGTTTTTGGTCGACTTTTAACGACGTAGACACCCCATTTTTGACCATCCTCAAGACTTGGATGTCACCGCTTGAACACTCGGTGATTATCCATGTTTGTGTTTGTTTGGAGTTCTCGGAGTTCTCGGCTACGCGCCTTGCCTCAGGACCTCCGAACTTGACTGTTTTGTGTTTGGTTTTGCACCAAACGCTTGTTTTTGCCTTGGAAGGGTAGGGAATGCTTTGTGAGGCACCCCCACATACCACCGGCTGTGGCTAGAGGCCACCGGCTGGCTGGTGTTGCCATCGGCACTTTATTGTGCCGACCGGCACTCTTTTGTGCCGACCGGCACTAAATTTTGTCAAAATGACACTCTTTGCCGGCCGAACACTGTGCAGTTGCTTTTTGAGATATTTTCAGACAGCTGTATAGTTTTGGTTCCCCTCCATACACGTGTATGGAGGGATGACCCCCTTAGTTAGCTTAGCTTGTAAACTTTGCAAGCTTTGCTTGCCTATAAGAGGACCACTCCTTTTCTTGGCTTAGGGTTACAAAATTTTAGACATTTTAGACAGGCCAAGCTCTGGTTTTTAGGGTTAGGATAGATACACATCCTATCTCTCTTCTTCTCTCTTGTTTTGTACACTAGGTGTTTGTGTCATACTTTTGCTCACCAACACCTAGTGTTTCACCTTCCTTGGGTTCTTGAAGGTCCAGAGGTTTGTTTTGGAGCTTTGGAGCTGGTTTGGAGCTCAAGGAACCAACAACTCCAACCTTTGTGAAGGTGGTCTCCAAGGGTAACAAAACTTACTTTATTTACCCCATTCTTGCACTCCATTTTTGCCTAGTTTAAAATAGTTTTTGTGCTTAGTCTATAACACATAAAAGTTCTGTTTTTTAAGCCTCTTTATTGTTTATTAAGAGTGTTTTGTGGTTTGAGCAAGTTTGACCACCCTTTGGCCTTGAAAAGGCCCTTCTTTGTGCCATTTTGTGAGAGATCCGAGACTTTGGTGTTAGGATCTCTTCACCACTGAAATCTTGAGGGATTTCAGTGGTGAAGATGATGCCTTAGAGTCTCGAGAAAGAGAGGACCACCCCCTCTCTTTGATGTCCTTGAAAAGGGCAAGTTTGGCCTCTTGAGAGAGCATAATGTTTGATTGTTTGTTGAGCATGTCTTGGCTGCATTTTATGTTTATTATGCCCCAATATGACATTACCAAGAGTTGGTTTAGGTCCCTTATGCATGCTTAGCATAGTTGCCTTGTAATGCCTTTTGATCCTCTAACATGCCTAGGTTGTGTGCCTTAGCTTCTAGCATGTTTTAGGCTTGCATTTGTGAAGTTTTTGTGCTCATATTTCCATGTTTTAGGTCTGTCTCATGTTGTTTGAGCCAACCATAGCATGTTTAATATAGCCTCTTTGTATTGGGCTTGTTGGCCTTAAGAGCATGAGTATGTAGCATGCCTTGCTTGCTTCATTTTTGACGGTTTGGAACCATTTTGCATGCTATTTCAGTCCTTCATACATGTTTGTTTGATTGCTTAGCATGCCTCTTTAATGCTTTAAGAGTATGTGTTAAATGCTCCATGTTTTGGCTTCAATGCATGCCTTTGGATTCATGTCATCTAGATGCCATCTAGGTGGTCATTTAGGCTTAGTTTTATGTGTTAAAACTCTATTTTTAAGTGTTTAAGTATTGCCATGTGTGGTTGTGCTAAGAGTGGTTCAAAGCCTCATTGATTTGCTTTGAACCTTTGACCATTTGCATGCTTTGTTTGGCTTGTTTTGTTGCATGATTTGGCATCATGTTTTGCATGATTTTCAGAGCTTTACAATGTGTGTTTATTGTCCTTGTTTGGTATCTCCAAGTGTGCTTGGGGGTTGCCATGTTTATGCCTTGGGTTTGGACCATAACACTTGCATGTGTGTGTGTGTGTGTGTGTGTGTTTAGTCTCCATTTCTAGGCACTTTGGCCACTGATTTTACGCCAATAAGGAGTAGCCTAATTCATGTTTTAGTCCACTCCATTGCTTGGTTTATATGCCTCTTTGCTTAGGTTGTATGCCTAACATGTTTAGCTTGCTCGCATTGTTCATGTTGCATGCTAGATAACATGCTTAGAGTTGCATTGCATAAGCATGCATGCTTGGCCTCTTGAGATGAAATGATAGAGGTTTGGCACCCTTTCATGTTTACTTGGTTTGCATGCATTTGAAAGTGAAGTTGCATCCTTGGTTCCTTGGGCCATCATGCATGGAAATGCGCGATTGGTGGTCCGAGAACCGAGGCGCATCTTCCTTTGAGTCAAAAACATGATAAGGGGTGTGTTTGGTGCATACATGCTTTGAATTACATTGCCATGCAAGTTGTGTCCTCTGCTACTGTGAGTTGCAGGTTCTGCAGGCATTTTGTGCCGACCGGCACTGTTTAGTGCCGACCGGCAGTCTACTGGAAGCCGATGGATGAATTCAGTGCCGGTGGCCACATCCTTCAGCCGGTGGTGTTCTACCATAGCCGGTGGTGATCTCCAGTGCCCAAGGAAGTATTCCTGAAGCTTTGGTAATTTTCTGAGGAGGAGAGTAGAGGAAACAGAGGCAAATTATGCATGGCAGTGCGATTTCGAGCCAGTCCCGAGCGCGTGCTACATTGGGCCCTCATCCCGAGGCGATTTACTGTTTAATTAGATTAATTATTTTATTTAATTAATTTAGTTGATTTGTAATATTTTAATTAGCTTGCGTAGTTAATTAATTTGTATATTCTTTCGGTCCCTCCGAGCGAGGGCAAAGTTGTAATAAGTGTGTGTGAATGGGTGTATGTCTTCCAACCCCCATTTATTTCTCCCTTTTATTTACCTGCTTACAATGGTAGATTAGGGCACGTTTATTTTAGCATACCTTATGCTACACATGCGTGCATTCATGCATTTGTTTACATGCATCGGGCTCGGCACATCATGCAAACTGCGTCGTACTTTCAATTCCAAATTGAATACGTGGTAGTTGCTGCATTTCATGTGCCATGTTTAGGGTAGCCGAGCCTGTCTAGATTACATCCCTGTATGCGATGCATTAGCCACTTAACATGAACTAGGACATGCATGTTTGCTAACTAGTTTATTGTTTTGGCACGGAGTACGATGTAAGTATTTTACGCTTCAGCATACCACATGCGTGTGAATGTTGCCATGACAGTATGCTTACCATGCGGCTAAATGCTTATGTGAGATAAACTGTTTGAATGCCTGTGGGTGGAGGTTGGATTACTTGAGTTGGAATAACTCGTTGAAATCCGTATTTTAGCCTACTTGCGAGTAGCAATTTCAAATTGTTTTCAAAACAAACGGATATGCAATGTTTGTTTCCAATTTAGGTGATCTAGTCTATACTTGTTTGCTGCGCGCATAACATAGTAATTCTAGGTTAATAATTGGAACAAAAGCATGTAATGTTTTCAAAAACGGATATCACGTTTAGTAGAGGCCGGTCTTCGGACCGGGCGAAAGGGGGTGCTCATAGCTGACCTTCCCCGATCGTACCCAAGCTCCCGAGCCAAGACCACTTTGGTGATGACGGACACGTGGCCTTCGTCACCGAGTCAGGGTTTCCTAAATTTCCCATTTTAAAATATTTAGGTGGCGACTCTGTAATCTGGTAAAGCAGTCCATGTTTGGCACTACTTTTCAAAATCTGTTTTTCTTCAAAACGATTTGCCGGATTTGGACTCTTTGGGTCAGATTTAGAACCGTGACACAAATTGAGTCCGAACTGTTAGATGGAAGCCCACGGGCGCGTCTACAGTTTCTGGCGACTCTGCTGGGGATTTTTAGAGAGCTTGACTCGAACTCGTGATATCCTGTTTTGACTACACTTATGTGTTTCTTTGCATTGCATGTGCATTGGTGCGCCTAGAACACCGTGTTGGCCATCTGCTATTCCTGAGCGGTTTGCCGGAGGCTTGTCTTGTCAAGGCATGTCCATAAGGCTGACCGGTTGCGGGCTCTGCCAGTATGGGAACACAAACCCCGATTTTACCGGGGCACCCTTTTTGACCATTCAACCTAGTGAATATCGAAATCCATAGTGACCATTCCAAACTAGGACAGGTTGCTCACCCGATATTAGGTTGTTTGAAACCGCTGCGTGCGTAGTGAAACCCTAGCTCCTGACAAAATAGGACAGGGAAACCCTACCCCAACATAGGGGTGTATTGGCTCTCTTTTACCTGTTATGTGCTTTTAGAGTGTATCTCTACAGGAACACACATATCAGTTTGCAAGATTGGGTATCAGGCCTGAGGGCACTAGTATCAGTGTTGTTGAGAATCAGCTGTGTCTGCGGGTGTGGGTTCAGTTTTGAACAGTGATTCTGGGGAACAGTGATCAGTGGTAGAGTGCAGTTGATCGGCTACACCCGTGTTTGATCTGTTTGGGGCTGAAATGCTGCTTGTTTTTCGTTTCAGTTCAGAGATTCAGAGAGTTGATCCAGAACAGCTAGTGTCTTCTCTTTGCTGAGGCAGAACTGAACATGACGCAGAACTCATAAGAGATTGTGGTCATGACGGCCGCGTTGAGTCAAGGAACTACCCTACAGGATGAGACTACTGTTGATATGCCGCATCCGCCCAGGTCGCCTGCCGCACATCCAATTTGGACTCCTCAACTATATCAGGCTCGCGAGCCCACCACATTTGAATTAATGGGAATGATAGGTGATCTTCAAAGATCCGTGGCGGATCTCACCTATGGGATGTCTGTTTCGCCGCCAGCTGCACCATATGCCGGCGGCTTTATGCCCCAAGAGCCCCCACTGCTGTGACGAATTGTAATTGAACTCAGCCAACCGGAGATGGCCTCCAACTATGGCAACGACGCAGCAAACCAAGTTCTAAACCAGGCTGAGGCCGGAGACAAAGGTAAAATGAAGGCAGATGCCGACCCTATCGAACAACTGCTGTGGGCAGCAGAGGCTTTGAAAGCCAGGGGAATGAACAAGCAACAGATATCCGCAGTCATGTCAAAAGCTGTGGAGGATGCTTTCCCTACTCCGCCTGAGGGCAGTTCCAGTCAATCAGAGAATCGGGATAGACCCCGTCATGCCAAAACAGTTCTTCCCGCTCCCAATCTCGCATCTGGGAAGGATCAGAAACCTAAGGCCGCACCCGCCGATCCGTTCGCTAGTACATCTAGCAAGAGTGCTCAGGCCCCAAAATACCTACCCCGAGGGCGCAGGGTCTTCCATGCTCTCTACATGCCATTGTCTAAGGCACTTTAGATCCTTGCCGAGAAGGGACACCTTAAACCTCTAGAGCCTCGGCCTCTCCCAAAGAATCTCCCCGCTACGCATGATGCTTCCCTATACTGTGCGTACCATCAGCAGACTGGCCATGCCACTGATAACTGCTTCCGCCTCCGTCATGAGGTACAAGACTTGATTGACAACGAGGTTATCCTCCCGCCCACCTCAGCAAAATTCGTCACCACTCAATTGTTGGATTTCGAGGACACAGATACTGCAAGTATGTAATCAGAAGGTAGACCGCCTGCGGGCAGTGTCTGGTACATTTTTGGATATGGCGTTTGGTACGCATTTTTGAGCACCTGCCAATGCTAGTTTTGTAAATCCTGACTTGGGTATCGAGTCAGTCTTTTGTTTTGTTTTGAGTCTGTCTTTCTGTATTGAGTCAGTCTTTTACTTACAGAGTCTGTCTTGCTGTAACAAGTCAGTCCCTTTTTGTATAGTATACCAGGTGATTTCGGGGTTGTTGCCTCAAACACCGTTTTGTCTTTCAATTAGTTGCTTTTGCTTTTTGAGCCTATTTTCTGCCGAGGAGCCAGTTATGCCAACAAATCTGAATGAAACAGCTGCGGCTATCATGGGCCGAATTTGTTGCCATTCGAGCCAACCGTGCCAGAGATGTGAATGGAACGACAGTGCATTTCGCCTGCTCTCTTGTGCCTTAAACATCGTCGTAATGACCTAAGCTTTTCAGAAAAACCTTTTTCAAACACTGCGGTGATAAAAACAAAGAGGAAGGAATTCCTCGGGTTTTTGTAAATTTTTGATCATCTTGAGAGAAAGAGAGGCCTGCTAAGCTTTTAATGAATGAAATCATGCTTGTCAGCGTGGGTACTGAGAAGGACCCTGGCCTGATCCAGACTGGTTCCACATTATCTTCAACACGAGCGATTTGTCGCTTTCTTAAAAACTTTCAAAAACAAAACATTTTGCGCAGTCTTGCGAAGACCTGTGTGGAACCGCTCTTGAGATGGTGCAGCCCAGGATCGCTCTCGGTCTCAAGTTTCAATTCATCTATTACAAATTAGATCTGTTCAAAACATTCAGTGCCATGAAACGCCTATGTGGCCCAATTCGAAGCAGCCCTCGAGCAAGAGGCATCAAAGTTCGATCAGGAAGATCAGATCCCACTAAGCAAAGCTCGAGAAGTAGTCGTGATGGATTTTTCCTGCAAGTCAATACAACAGTCGTTCTCCTGGATACGGAGAGGCTTCAATCTCAAAACCATTTGGCATGGGCTTGCTACACTTTACCCTTTGAGAGGCTCGCTGGGCCGAAAACCCGGAAGGGCGGCCCAGGCAAAAGTTAGAGCAAAGAAAAAGAAAAGCAAAAAAAAGCAAAGAAAAGAAAAAAAGAAAAATACAAAAGAAAAAAAAGAAAATGCAAAAAAAAAAATATAATAATAAAAGATGAAAATGTAAAAGAAAAAGAAGAAAAAGAAGAAAAACAAAGCTCGCAAGGTCGAAAACCTGCAACAGGCGCCTTGGCAAAAATTAGAGCCTAAATAGTAAAGGTTAAAATACTCGAGTGTACCTTAACCGGAACTACGTAAGGCTTGATTCCCATGTTTGGGATATGTAGGCAACTTCATCTTGAAGTCCAGCCCCCAACGCTTCCATAGCGTCTCAGTCCATGTCATGGTTTTGATCACTTTTGCCTCCTCCGAATCCAAGATCTCAATTACAGCGACCTGGAACTACGTGACCAACTTCCTCTTGAAGTCCAACCACCAACACCTTCCAGGTGACTATGTCCATATATTGATTCAAACCGTCTTCGACTCCTCCGCGCCCGAGGGTCCGATCGTCGTCAATAAAGATTGGCTTACAATATGACGCAGCATCATCCAAACAAGGGGCAGCTTTCCATTGCCATGCATTGCCATAAGTTGCCCTGAGTTACCATCTAAACCAGGGGCAACTTTCCGTTGCCTTAATCCCCCTTTAAGCCAGGGGCAATTTTCCATTGTCTCCGATCCGAGGTTGCGCATCTTGAGGGTAAGTTCCGCGCTCGTTGAGTGTTGATTGTTTGCAAAAATAGTTTTTGAAAATTTTCACTGAGGTTGACTTATTTTCTCGAAAACTATTTCATTTTTCAAAATTGGACCATGTTTGGACCCAAAAAGGAGAATTTTCAGTGCTCACAGCCTGATTCGCAGGATTTTCAAATCAAAAATTGAATAAGTATGCTCATCCAACTCTCATTTTTTATCAGAACCATTTTAGAAAACAACAAAAATGGTCAAAATGACGAACTAGGGGTACAATCGAGTCAGGTCTTCTGTCTTCCCCCGTTAATATGCTTGCCAACAAGGCACTCTATCCGCCAGAAGGAATAGTCGTGAGCTAACAGTGTTGGGCGTGAACCTGCGACTTCCTATTCATCTGTCATTCACCCCGGGGAGGGATTGAAAAATGAGAGAATAAAGAATAGAGAGGTGTAAGCAGAGAGAGAAGTGAGAAAAGGGTTTTTTAGAGAAAAACCGAGCCTGAGGGCCGAGTGACGTGAGAATCATAAATCAGAAAGGATGGGAATAATACCCGGAAGAATTGGCTTCTCGAGATCTGAGGTCTGTTTGTAAACATGTCTGTGTGTCGTGTCTTTTGATTTGTCAACCTTGATTTCCGCTTTGAGTCTTTTCCAAGTGTGTCTCGTTGTGTTAGGTCGTGTGCCTTTTGTTTCTTTGTTTGAGTATGTCCCGCCGTGTTCTGTGTTAGGCTCGATACCCCAGTTGAAAACCCATCATCTTCCAAAAGGTAATCGCTCGTGCTCAGAATGCTGTGACGTTCTCTACATCCGTGCAAAGCAAGAGAAGGAAAGGGAAAATTTGGGACATCTAAGTGTGTTTCAACTGCAACCGTGTCAGCTTTGTGATCCGTCTCGTCAGATTGGGGCTATTTGTTCAGGGTTTGCTGTGTGCAGAATGAACCAAGTGCTGTGTTATGGGCTATATACAGATCAATCCCCAACAGATTAGTCCCGAGCGGAGTATGGGCTGTGTGTTCGGATTGAGCAGGGATTTATATGAGCTGTTTTGCTATTTAGTCGGTTGATTATCTGATTAGTACAGTGCGAGTGCTCAATTTTCAAACAATAGATCAATATCATTTACATTTGAGGTGTAATATGACGTCATGCGGTGCAAAGTATGAAATGTGCAGATATAACATTCTTTTTCAGATGAAAAGTTTGTTCCATTTCATAATCTTTTCAAGTACATAAGTTTTAAGGAAAGCAAAATCTGCCTGCGGCAGTACATAGTACTCTATCTACCAAAAGAGAAAAGTACAAGAAAAGAAATAAAAGAAACAGCAAAAGTCTGGGTCATCATCGTCATCAATGGCCTCGCGCCGGGGGATCCGTCCTCGCCCTCTTCCTGGGCAGAAGCACAGGAGCATCGTCAGAAGTGTCGCTGTCGGAGCCCGAGCCTGAGCTGCCCCCGGTCTCCTCCTCAGAGGCCTCCGCCTCCGACTCGCCATCCCCTGCAATTGGAGCCTGCGAGCTGCTCCCCACATGGCCACGCCCCCCTCTGGTGCGGGGGAATATCCTGCCATCCCGAGTAGAAATGGGAGGTCCAGATGGAGCGCCGCCACCCACGGGAGGAATCGGGAAGGAAGGCTGAAAAGTACAAAAGGCAAATGCATCAGTATACATGAAGCAGTTTATCAGTGCAGAATGCAGTGTATGAGTACAGTGTGTGAATGCCGTGAGCAGTTTATCAGTGCAGAATGCAGTATATGAGTACAGTGTATTAATGCCGTGAGCAGTTTATCAGTGCAGAATGCAGTATATGAATAGAGTGTTTGAGTGTCGTGAGCAGTTTATCAGTGCGGAATGCAGTGTGTGAATACAGTGTGCCAAGTGCCGTGAACAGTGTATCAAATGTTGTGTCCTGCATTGGATTATGCGAAGCAGTTTGTATATAGTTTGGAACTATGTCAGAGAAAACATACCGGAAGGCCATAGAAGGCTAGGAACTCGAAGGTCCGCTGCAACATCCCCGCCATGGAGGCATTCAGCTCCAATGACTGCCGGGTGTACTCAGAGGAAGCCTAAAAAAGTATTAGATGCATCAATATTCTATGGAATATCGAATGAACTGAACTGAAATAACAATGCAAGACGTAGAAATGCAGTAATACATACCGGAGGCAAGTCGGGGATACCGACAAACTCATGACCAGCCGAGGGAGGAGCAAAAGGGATCTGGTAGGTCTCTCCACTCTGCCCCCTGTATGTCAGCATGGTAGGCAGAGCGGGCCAGCCCGCACCTCATCCCCTCTGCACTCCCCTCCTGCCGCGAGCTCGAGCTCTCCGTGACGATCCCGCTCCTGCTCCCACCTCTGCCCTAGCCGCCGGCGCCGCAGGTCTCTCTGGCTCAGCTCGGGAGCCCCCGCTCAGAGGCCGCATAAGGAAGGTCCGGACGTACTCTGAGTAATCGCCCTCGCCTCTGAAGCCGTCCTCCTCCCAGCCGAGGGTGTAGTCCTCCATCTGCTGCACAGAAAACCTCTCGGTATCAGTCATGTGCTCGGGAGGGTGAACCGGGACTATCTGCTATGGCAACCCGAGGGTCTGGCGCAGAAAACGCTCCCCCAAGTACCAAGCCCGACAGACCGGGCCCTCCGGCAAAATCCGGTAGCGAGAGGTCTCCTCAGCACCGGCGTATCGATCCCTCGTCTCTGCTGGCACTGCAGCCCATGGCCGCCAAGTGATCTGAAATTGGAAGTACAGTTTGTTACTGATTGCTATTTGAAGCATACAGTAGCAAAGCAAAGTTTAAATGAACTGTAAGCAAAACATACCTCGGCAGAGGTGATGGTGTCGAAGAATCGGCGGAAGAAGCTGAAGGTATCCCAAGGTCGCCGTGTGCACCTCCCATCATAACGGCGTGAGAAGGGGATGACCAGAGGAGTCTCCGTCTCCGGTACTGGCTCTAGCCTGGGAAAGTAGGCATAGACCCACAACTGCAAAACAGATGTCAGTATGATCATCAGATAACGCAAAAATGAAGAATAAAGCAGAAATAGCAGAGCCGTGTGTTGTGCAGTGTATTGAACAGAGTGTACAGTGTGAGTAGTGTACAGTCAGTGTAAAGCAGAGTATGTGTGTGCCGTGTGTACAGTATACAGTCAGCGCGAAACAGACTACAGTGTGTGCAGTACAGAGTACAGAAAATGTAGAGCAGAAATGTAAAGAAGAGAAGAAGACATACCTCCGAAGCTCGCCAGTAGCCCCCGAGCAACTGCCCGCTGCCACGGGAGACGGAGCTCATGTAGCCATAAAGGGTGGCCAGAGCCGTGCCACCCCAATCATACTGCACAATCTGTCGGACGTCCACCAGTGCGCTGAGGAGGCAGAGAGGCACTTTGTTCGCCCGGTCGGCGAATAGAGTGGTCCCTAGCAGAAACATCAAGAAGCCGCGTGCATACTGCTCCACGGCCTCCTGGGTCATCGGAGCTGCATCGACAAGGGTAGGCTGGACCCTGAACTGCACCTCGAACCAGGAATAGCGAACAAATCCCGGACGAGCAAGAGGTGGCGCCTCGCCAAGCAGATAAATCTGAGCGGCGGTCCACTCATCCATGTCTGTATCAAAGGGGATCGGATCACCCCCCACCCCGATGCCAGTGAGCATCGAGAAGTCATAAGGGGTCATCGTCATGTCCCCAGTCGCCGATAGGTGAAATGAATCGGTGGTGTCCCACCATCTCTCTGCCAGGGCCGCGAGGAGAGGCCTGCAAGCAGTAAGTCTGGACAATCCCCTGCAAAAAGCGCCGAAGCCGGCCTGGTCTACGATGCGGCAAACCGCCTCAGGAAGCTCGGCATACCAGTCGCGAGCGGCAACGTTCCCATACCCGCGGACGGTATAGGAATCCCTCTGTTTTCAAGAATACAGTTGCAAATTAATGCTAAACACATTGAGTTGTAAGACATGAAAGGTTCAGACAAATCTAGCATGTGTGCAGGTTTTCAGATCCTAGCAGATATCGAGTGCCGGTGTGCTCACAGTGAACTACGACGTGTGATGCGTCAGCGTGTTTTGAATAGGTTCAATGTAAATATGGTGCACGTGTGCACATTTTTCAGGTTCAAACAAATATCAGGTTTCAGTATACTAGTAGGTGGACTACGGCCTGCGATATGTCAGTGCCCCATACGGGTTGGTATAAACATAGCGTGTGTGCGTATTTTTTAGATTCAAGCACATACCGGGTGCCGGTGTGTTTTCAGTAAACTACGACGTGGAATGTGTCTGCGTGTTTGATTGGTTCAATACAGATAGGTATAGCATGCGTGCAAGCTTTTCAGATTCAAATAAGTACCGGGTGTCGGTGAATTTGCAGTGAAATACGGTGTGCCGCGTGTTTAAGTGCTTGAGGCTAGTGCAGTGTGTGTGCATGTGTTCGTCTCAAACAGATATTAGTTGTGAGTTTGTCTACAATCAACTACAGTACAGTGTATCAGAGCTAAGCAATTAAGGGTTGTAATCAGCTATGGCAGTTGACAGTTTACAGTTCTACATTGCAGAAAGTAAAGCAGAGCAGAAGGGTTACCTCGGAAGCGCCGAATGAGAGATGAGAGGCAGGCTCGCATAGCAGAAGCTCCGGGTCCAATGCCCTGTCGAAACTCCTGAACTGGCGAAGTCCATCGGGTGGTAGCACGTGGACCGTCGGGCGATAGGTCGCCGGATCAAATGGGCGCTCGCTCAATGGGAGGAGCTCGACCCCGGGATCCATCTCGTGATCCGGGGGAGTCCCGACATGTGGAACATCGTCTGCCATAGCAATGGTGGTGAGAAAATGGCCGGAAGAGCCGGAATATGAAAAGTCAACCGAGAAGGTCAACCCCGAGAGGGCCGGAAATGGCCGGAAAAGCCGGAAGGTGAAAAGGCACGGAAAGGAAGATGGAATCGAGGGGAACAAGTCCCGAAAAGGCGAAAATAGCAAAGGAGATCCCGAAATGAGATTTCGATCAGGTGGAAATGTCCGAAACGCGAAGAATATCGCGAATCCGACGGTAAAATGGTGCGAAAACACGAGGAAATCGACGAAAAATCGAGAGAACAAAGCTCTAGAGAGAGAGAGTGAAGGATTTTGGCGGAAGAGGAAATGGAAAATAGGGTTTAGAAGCCCTATTTTATAAAGCCCGAGGTGAAATGGCAGATCTGCCCCCGATCAGGCATTTTCTGCCGGTCGGCACTATTTTGTGCCGGTCAGCACATTATTGTGCCGGTGGAGAAGTCCAGGCAGCCGGTGGCAGCCGGTAGCCTTCCCACCCAGCCGGTGGTGTTCCCAAGGCCTTGTTTTGGCAAATTGAGGAGTTTTGGGTCTTCATAGCTCAAGAAAGTTCAAGAAAGTGCATCCCCGATGCTCAACCGGCCTCCGTTTTGACCTCGGACCGTGTCTTCTGTGCGTGGCACTCAAATTCAAGCAAAGATTGTATCCTTTTGTATCCTTTTGTCTTTTATAAGATTCAAAAGTTGCCCCGTGTGTGTTGCATGCATCCATCACATTGTCCGGGGCGTCGCATCGCCCCGTTTTGCACGTCCCTTGTGACTTGCACTGTTTCGCATATGTCGTGTGGCATGCGTGTCACACTTGCTTCATTTTCCATCAAATGAGGTACGCGTGCCTCATTTCGCATTTCATCGTATCTCGAGATATGCGTGCCTCATGAGCATTTCATTTTACAACCCACGGTCCGGCGAGACCAAAAACACGCACGGTCCGGCGGGACCAAAAACACGCACGGTCTGGCAAGACCTTAAACCCGCTTGACTGCATTGTCACGCGCTTTATTACGAGCACTGCCATGCATTTATGCTTCGTATTGTTTCCCACACTGGGTCCGGCGGGACCTTAAACACGCCCGGTCTAGGAGACCTTAAATCCTCGGGAGGTGCAAGACCTTCGGTGTGTTAAGTTGCCCCACATTGCATTTGGCATGCATTTCATCGCGCCATTTTGCGCACCACACTTGAGTTGCCCTGAAACGCGGGTCTGGCGAGACCTTAAACACGCACGGTCAAGGAGACCTTAAATCCTCGGGAGGTGCAAGACCTTCGGTGCATTAAGGTGTGCACCTCATTGCATTTGGCATGCATTCCATCGCGTTGTTTCGCGCACCTCATCCGTTGCCCCCCATGGTCTGACGAGACCTTAAACACGTAAGGTCTAGGAGACCTTAAATCCTCTGAAGGTGCAACTCCTTCAGTGTTTGTCGTGCCCGAACGACTTTCGGTGGTCTGGTAAAGCCACCTGTCTGTGTTTGCGGTGAGTTCCTAGAAGACCAACGGGGACGGTGAAAACTAGAGTTTGAACGGCTTATGCCTAGAACGCAAAGGTTTGGAATTTCCGAGACTAAAGTCTGGTTTAAATACCCAGGGGGGGTGTGCCCTCGGCTTGAAATCTGTATGGAAACCCCATAGGTTGAGGCGGCGTGTTTACACCTCAATTCTGGATACCAAACCAACTTAGTATATCGCCCTGTTGGTAAGATAGGGAAAGCTACAATCATAGTCGTTGCATCATACTGCATTAACATGCATCATTAATACTGCATATGTCATGCATTTCAAAAAATTCAAAAAAAAACACGGGCATTGTCATGCATGATTTGTAAATATTGCATATGTCATGCATTTCAAAACATTCAAAACAACAAAAAAAAAAAACATGCATATGTCATGCATCATCATTGTAGTATAGTGCATATGTCATGCATTTTTTGTAAATATCCATTTCTATTGTATTGTAGTTGCATGCATCCACTACATCATCTTCCATCTATGGCTTGCGCCTTTCCTTGTTGAGCTTGGTCTGGTATGTGCCCTTACTTTTCACGTTGAAACACAGTTCTGCATGTGTATCGCGCCTACTCCTTGATGAACTTGGTTTGAGGTTGCGGCACCTTTTTTGTGTTAGACATGGCTTGTACGTGTGCATGCCTTTCCTAAGCGAGATACGGTTTGGCCCGCGCGCCATAATCGCATATCACATTGTAGTGTAATTGTTGCATCCGGCATTAGGATCATTATTCTTTCCTCAGCGGGTCGTCACCCCACTTATGTCATTCCACCCAATACTTGTTCTTGTGTCCGTCTACATCACTCATAGTTCAGACATCGTTCTATGGTAGACGGACTTGCTACTTCCATCAATCTGCTTGACATTTGTGTGGTTTCGAACCGCTCATGATTGAATCATGATTCAATTGCTTTGCATGTAGTTTGCATAGTTTCAATTGCATTGCATTATCACTTGCATTATTCATACATCACTTTGTATATAGTGCATATCATTTTGCATGCATTTCGCATTGCCATGCATATGGCTAACAATATTGTACCTGTTAAGTTTACTTTCTTTGCAGGCACGATATTGTATGTACGGCTCATTTGAGGCCGGCGCAACCGAACGAGCTGCACAGGTATTGTATCCTTCGCGTGAGACGTTTTGCGAATTGCATAATTCTCTTACATCCTTTCTGCATTGTAGTGTAGATTGGCATATTCTAGCTTATGACTGTTGCATGCGTGCTTCATTACAGCTTTCTTTGCATGATCATAAGTTATGCTCGGCTTCTTGCATCGTCTTGCATTTTGCCCCTGCCTTCGGGCGCATACCTTGTTTTGTCTTGCATGTTTGTCCAAGTCTTCGGCCTTGTCAAAAATGGGTCGTCTCTGGGCTTTGACATTCACTCCCATCATTGTTATGACTTTCGAGTTCTGTCAAAGAGGGGCAACTGTAGACACCCCAGAGACCGGTCTCTGGGCTTTGACATTCACTCCCATCATTGTTATAACATAGTAATTCTAGGTTAATAATTGGAACAAAAGCATGTAATGTTTTCCAAAACGGATATCACGTTTAGTAGAGGCCGGTCTTCGGACCGGGCGAAAGGGGGTGCTCATAGCTGACCTTCCCCGATCGTACCCAAGCTCCCGAGCCAAGACCACTTTGGTGATGACGGACACGTGGCCTTCGGCACCGAGTCAGGGTTTCCTAAATTTTCCATTTTAAAATATTTAGGTGGCGACTCTGTAATCTGGTAAAGCAGTCCATGTTTGGCACTACTTTTCAAAATCTGTTTTTCTTCAAAACGATTTGCCGGATTTGGACTCTTTGGGTCAGATTTAGAACCGTGACACAAATTGAGTCCGAACTGTTAGATGGAAGCCCACGGGCGCGTCTACAGTTTCTGGCGACTCTGCTGGGGATTTTTAGAGAGCTTGACTCGAACTCGTGATATCCTGTTTTGACTACACTTATGTGTTTCTTTGCATTGCATGTGCATTGGTGCGCCTAGGACACCGTGTTGGCCATCTGCTATTCCTGAGCGGTTTGCCGGAGGCTTGTCTTGTCAAGGCATGTCCATAAGGCTGACCGGTTGCGGGCTCTGCCAGTATGGGAACACAAACCCCGATTTTACCGGGGCACCCTTTTTGACCATTCAACCTAGTGCATATCGAAATCCGTAGTGACCATTCCAAACTAGGACAGGTTGCTCACCCGATATTAGGTTGTTTGAAACCGCTGCGTGCGTAGTGAAACCCTAGCTCCTGACAAAATAGGACAGGGAAACCCTACCCCAACATAGGGGTGTATTGGCTCTCTTTTACCTGTTATGTGCTTTTAGAGTGTATCTCTACAGGAACACACATATCAGTTTGCAAGATTGGGTATCAGGCCTGAGGGCACCAGTATCAGTGTTGTTGAGAATCAGCTGTGTCTGCGGGTGTGGGTTCAGTTTTGAACAGTGATTCTGGGGAACAGTGATCAGTGGTAGAGTGCAGTTGATCGGCTAAATCCGTGTTTGATCTGTTTGGGGCTGAAATGCTGCTTGTTTTTCGTTTCAGTTCAGAGATTCAGAGAGTTGATCCAGAACAGCTAGTGTCTTCTCTTTGCTGAGGCAGAACTGAACATGACGCAGAACTCAGAAGAGATTGTGGTCATGACGGCCGCGTTGAGTCAAGGAACTACCCTACAGGATGAGACTACTGTTGATATGCCGCATCCGCCCAGGTCACCTGCCGCACATCCAATTTGGACTCCTCAACTATATCAGGCTCGCGAGCCCACCACATTTGAATTAATGGGAATGATAGGTGATCTTCAAAGATCCGTGGCGGATCTCACCTATGGGATGTCTGTTTCGCCGCCAGCTGCACCATATGCCGGCGGCTTTATGCCCCAAGAGCCCCCACTGCTGGGACGAATTGTAATTGAACTCAGCCAACCGGAGATGGCCTCCAACTATGGCAACGACGCAGCAAACCAAGTTCTAGACCAGGCTGAGGCCGGAGACAAAGGTAAAATGAAGGCAGATGCCGACCCTATCGAACAACTGCTGTGGGCAGCAGAGGCTTTGAAAGCCGGGGGAATGAACAAGCAACAGATATCCGCAGTCATGTCAAAAGCTGTGGAGGATGCTTTCCCTACTCCGCCTGAGGGCAGTTCCAGTCAATCAGAGAATCGGGATAGACCCCGTCATGCCAAAACAGTTCTTCCCGCTCCCAATCTCGCATCTGGGAAGGATCAGAAACCTAAGGCCGCACCCGCCGATCCGTTCGCTAGTACATCTAGCAAGAGTGCTCAGGCCCCAAAATACCTACCCCGAGGGCGCAGGGTCTTCCATGCTCTCTACATGCCATTGTCTAAGGCACTTTAGATCCTTGCCGAGAAGGGACACCTTAAACCTCTAGAGCCTCGGCCTCTCCCAAAGAATCTCCCCGCTACGCATGATGCTTCCCTATACTGTGCGTACCATCCGCAGACTGGCCATGCCACTGATAACTGCTTCCGCCTCCCTCATGAGGTACAAGACTTGATTGACAACGAGGTTATCCTCCCGCCCACCTCAGCAAAATTCGTCACCACTCAATTGTTGGATTTCGAGGACACAGATACTGCAAGTATGTAATCAGAAGGTAGACCGCCTGCGGGCAGTGTCTGGTACATTTTTGGATATGGCGTTTGGTACGCATTTTTGAGCACCTGCCAATGCTAGTTTTGTAAATCCTGACTTGGGTATCGAGTCAGTCTTTTGTTTTGTTTTGAGTCTGTCTTTCTGTATTGAGTCAGTCTTTTACTTACAGAGTCTGTCTTGCTGTAACAAGTCAGTCCCTTTTTGTATAGTATACCAGGTGATTTCGGGGTTGTTGCCTCAAACACCGTTTTGTCTTTCAATTAGTTACTTTTGCTTTTTGAGCCTATTTTCTGCCGAGGAGCCAGTTATGCCAACAAATCTGAATGAAACAGCTGCGGCTATCATGGGCCGAATTTGTTGCCATTCGAGCCAACCGTGCCAGAGATGTGAATGGAACGACAGTGCATTTCGCCTGCTCTCTTGTGCCTTAAACATCGTCGTAATGACCTAAGCTTTTCAGAAAAACCTTTTTCAAACACTGCGGTGATAAAAACAAAGAGGAAGGAATTCCTCGGGTTTTTGTAAATTTTTGATCATCTTGAGAGAAAGAGAGGCCTGCTAAGCTTTTAATGAATGAAATCATGCTTGTCAGCGTGGGTACTGAGAAGGACCCTGGCCTGATCCAGACTGGTTCCACACTATCTTTAACACGAGCGATTTGTCGCTTTCTTAAAAACTTTCAAAAACAAAACATTTTGCGCAGTCTTGCAAAGACCTGTGTGGAACCGCTCTTGAGATGGTGCAGCCCAGGATCGCTCTCGGTCTCAAGTTTCAATTCATCTGTTACAAATTGGATCTGTTCAAAACATTCAGTGCCATGAAACGCCTATGTGGCCCAATTCGAAGCAGCCCTCGAGCAAGAGGCATCAAAGTTCGATCAGGAAGATCAGATCCCACTAACCAAAGCTCGAGAAGTAGCCGTGATGGATTTTTCCTGCAAGTCAATACAACAGTCGTTCTCCTGGATACGGAGAGGCTTCAATCTCAAAACCATTTGGCATGGGCTTGCTACACTTTACCCTTTGAGAGGCTCGCTGGGCCGAAAACCCGGAAGGGCGGCCCAGGCAAAAGTTAGAGCAAAGAAAAAGAAAAGCAAAAAAAAAGCAAAGAAAAGAAAAAAAGAAAAATACAAAAGAAAAAAAAGAAAATGCAAAAAAAAAAATATAATAATAAAAGATGAAAATGTAAAAGAAAAAGAAGAAAAAGAAGAAAAACAAAGCTCGCAAGGTCGAAAACCTGCAACAGGCGCCTTGGCAAAAATTAGAGCCTAAATAGTAAAGGTTAAAATACTCGAGTGTACCTTAACCGGAACTACGTAAGGCTTGATTCCCATGTTTGGGATACGTAGGCAACTTCATCTTGAAGTCCAGCCCCCAACGCTTCCATAGCGTCTCAGTCCATGTCATGGTTTTGATCACTTTTGCCTCCTCCGAATCCAAGATCTCAATTACAGCGACCTAGAACTACGTGACCAACTTCCTCTTGAAGTCCGACCACCAACACCTTCCAGGTGACTATGTCCATATATTGATTCAAACCGTCTTCGACTCCTCCGCGCCCGAGGGTCCGATCGTCGTCAATAAAGACTGGCTTACAATATGACGCAGCATCATCCAAACAAGGGGCAACTTTCCATTGCCATGCATTGCTATAAGTTGCCCTGAGTTACCATCTAAACCAGGGGCAACTTTCCGTTGCCTTAATCCCCCTTTAAGCCAGGGGCAATTTTCCATTGTCTCCGATCCGAGGTTGCGCATCTCGAGGGTAAGTTCCGCGCTCGTTGAGCGTTGATTGTTTGCAAAAATAGTTTTTGAAAATTTTCACTGAGGTTGACTTATTTTCTCGAAAACTATTTCATTTTTCAAAATTGGACCATGTTTGGACCCAAAAAGGAGAATTTTCAGTGCTCACAGCCTGATTCGCAGGATTTTCAAATCAAAAATTGAATAAGTATGCTCATCCAACTCTCATTTTTTATCAGAACCATTTTAGAAAACAACAAAAATGGTCAAAATGACGAACTAGGGGTACAATCAAGTCAGGTCTTCTGTCTTCCCCCGTTAATATGCTTGCCAACAAGGCACTCTATCCGCCAGAAGGAATAGTCGTGAGCTAACAGTGTTGGGCGTGAACCTGCGACTTCCTATTCATCTGTCATTCACCCCGGGGAGGGATTGAAAAATGAGAGAATAAAGAATAGAGAGGTGTAAGCAGAGAGAGAAGTGAGAAAAGGGTTTTTTTAGAGAAAAACCGAGCCTAAGGGCCGAGTGACGTGAGAATCATAAATCAGAAAGGATGGGAATAATACCCGGAGGAATTGGCTTCTCGAGATCTGAGGTCTGTTTGTAAACATGTCTGTGTGTCGTGTCTTTTGATTTGTCAACCTTGATTTCCGCTTTGAGTCTTTTCCAAGTGTGTCTCGTTGTGTTAGGTCGTGTGCCTTTTGTTTCTTTGTTTGAGTATGTCCCGCCGTGTTTTGTGTTAGGCTCGATACCCCAGTTGAAAACCCATCATCTTCCAAAAGGTAATCGCTCGTGCTCAGAATGCTGTGCCGTTCTCTACATCCGTGCAAAGCAAGAGAAGGAAAGGGAAAATTTGGGACATCTAAGTGTGTTTCAACTGCAACCGTGTCAGCTTTGTGATCCGTCTCGTCAGATTGGGGCTATTTGTTCAGGGTTTGCTGTGTGCAGAATGAACCAAGTGCTGTGTTATGGGCTATATACAGATCAATCCCCAACAGATTAGTCCCCAGCGGAGTATGGGCTGTGTGTTCGGATTGAGCAGGGATTTATATGAGCTGTTTTGCTATTTAGTCGGTTGATTATCTGATTAGTACAGTGCGAGTGCTCAATTTTCAAACAATAGATCAATATCATTTACATTTGAGGTGTAATATGACGTCATGCGGTGCAAAGTATGAAATGTGCAGATATAACATTCTTTTTCAGATGAAAAGTTTGTTCCATTTCATAATCTTTTCAAGTACATAAGTTTTAAGGAAAGCAAAATCTGCCTGCGGCAGTACATAGTACTCTATCTACCAAAAGAGAAAAGTACAAGAAAAGAAATAAAAGAAACAGCAAAAGTCTGGGTCATCATCGTCATCAATGGCCTCGCGCCGGGGGATCCGTCCTCGCCCTCTTCCTGGGCAGAAGCACAGGAGCATCGTCAGAAGTGTCGCTGTCGGAGCCCGAGCCTGAGCTGCCCCCGGTCTCCTCCTCAGAGGCCTCCGCCTCCGACTCGCCATCCCCTGCAATTGGAGCCTGCGAGCTGCTCCCCACATGGCCACGCCCCCCTCTGGTGCGGGGGAATATCCTGCCATCCCGAGTAGAAATGGGAGGTCCAGATGGAGCGCCGCCACCCACGGGAGGAATCGGGAAGCAAGGCTGAAAAGTACAAAAGGCAAATGCATCAGTATACATGAAGCAGTTTATCAGTGCAGAATGCAGTGTATGAGTACAGTGTGTGAATGCCGTGAGCAGTTTATCAGTGCAGAATGCAGTATATGAGTACAGTGTATTAATGCCGTGAGCAGTTTATCAGTGCAGAATGCAGTATATGAATACAGTGTTTGATTGCCGTGAGCAGTTTATCAGTGCGGAATGCAGTGTGTGAATACAGTGTGCCAAGTGCCGTGAACAGTGTATCAGATGTTGTGTCCTGCATTGGATTATGTGAAGCAGTTTGTATATAGTTTGGAACTATGTCAGAGAAAACATACCGGAAGGCCATAGAAGGCTAGGAACTTGAAGGTCCGCTGCAACATCCCCGCCATGGAGGCATTCAGCTCCAATGACTGCCGGGTGTACTCAGAGGAAGCCTGAAAAAGTATTAGATGCATCAATATTCTGTGGAATATCGAATGAACTGAACTGAAATAACAATGCAAGACGTAGAAATGCAGTAATACATACCGGAGGCAAGTCGGGGATACCGACAAACTCATGACCAGCCGGGGGAGGAGCAAAAGGGATCTGGTAGGTCTCTCCACTCTGCCCCCTGTATGTCAGCATGGTAGGCAGAGCGGGCCAGCCCGCCCCTCTTCCCCTCTGCACTCCCCTCCTGCCGCGAGCTCGAGCTCCCTGTGACGATCCCGCTCCTGCTCCCACCTCTGCCCTAGCCGCCGGCGCCGCAGGTCTCTCTGGCTCAGCTCGGGAGCCCCTGCTCAGAGGCCGCATAAGGAAGGTCCGGACGTACTCTGAGTAATCGCCCTCGCCTCTGAAGCCGTCCTCCTCCCAGCCAAGGGTGTAGTCCTCCATCTGCTGCACAGAAAACCTCTCGGTATCAGTCATGTGCTCGGGAGGGTGAACCGGGACTATCTGCTATGGCAACCCGAGGGTCTGGCGCAGAAAACGCTCCCCCAAGTACCAAGCCCGACAGACCGGGCCCTCCGGCAAAATCCGGTAGCGAGAGGTCTCCTCAGCACCGGCGTATCGATCCCTCGTCTCTGCTGGCACTGCAGCCCATGGCCGCCAAGTGATCTGAAATTGGAAGTACAGTTTGTTACCGATTGCTATTTGAAGCATACAGTAGCAAAGCAAAGTTTAAATGAACTGTAAGCAAAACATACCTCGGCAGAGGTGATGGTGTCGAAGAATCGGCGGAAGAAGCTGAAGGTATCCCAAGGTCGCCGTGTGCACCTCCCATCATAACGGCGTGAGAAGGGGATGACCAGAGGAGTCTCCGTCTCCGGTACTGGCTCTAGCCTGGGAAAGTAGGCATAGACCCACAACTGCAAAACAGATGTTAGTATGATCATCAGATAACGCAAAAATGAAGAATAAAGCAGAAATAGCAGAGCCGTGTGTTGTGCAGTGTATTGAACAGAGTGTACAGTGTGAGTAGTGTACAGTCAGTGTAAAGCAGAGTATGTGTGTGCCGTGTGTACAGTATACAGTCAGCGCGAAACAGACTACAGTGTGTGCAGTACAGAGTACAGAAAATGTAGAGCAGAAATGTAAAGAAGAGAAGAAGACATACCTCCGAAGCTCGCCAGTAGCCCCCGAGCAACTGCCCGCTGCCACGGGAGACGGAGCTCATGTAGCCATAAAGGGTGGCCAGAGCCGTGCCACCCCAATCATACTGCACAATCCGTCAGACGTCCACCAGTGCGCTGAGGAGGCAGAGAGGCACTTTGTTCGCCCGGTCGGCGAATAGAGTGGTCCCTAGCAGAAACATCAAGAAGCCGCGTGCATACTGCTCCACGGCCTCCTGGGTCATCGGAGCTGCATCGACAAGGGTAGGCTGGACCCTGAACTGCACCTCGAACCAGGAATAGCGAACAAATCCCGGACGAGCAAGAGGTGGCGCCTCGCCAAGCAGATAAATCTGAGCGGCGGTCCACTCATCCATGTCTGTATCAAAGGGGATCGGATCACCCCCCACCCCGATGCCGGTGAGCATCGAGAAGTCATAAGGGGTCATCGTCATGTCCCCAGTCGCCGATAGGTGAAATGAATCGGTGGTGTCCCACCATCTCTCTGCCAGGGCCGCGAGGAGAGGCCTGCAAGCAGTAAGTCTGGACAATCCCCTGCAAAAAGCGCCGAAGCCGGCCTGGTCTACGATGCGGCAAACCGCCTCAGGAAGCTCGGCATACCAGTCGCGAGCGGCAACATTCCCATACCCGCGGACGGTATAGGAATCCCTCTGTTTTCAAGAATACAGTTGCAAATTAATGCTAAACACATTGAGTTGTAAGACATGAAAGGTTCAGACAAATCTAGCATGTGTGCAGGTTTTCAGATCCTAGCAGATATCGAGTACCGGTGTGCTCACAGTGAACTACGACGTGTGATGCGTCAGCGTGTTTTGAATAGGTTCAGCGTAAATATGGTGCACGTGTGCACATTTTTCAGGTTCAAACAGATATCAGGTTTCAGTATACTAGTAGGTGGACTACGGCCTGCGATATGTCAGTGCCCCATACGGGTTGGTATAAACATAGCGTGTGTGCGTATTTTTTAGATTCAAGCACATACCGGGTGCCGGTGTGTTTTCAGTAAACTACGACGTGGAATGTGTCTGCGTGTTTGATTGGTTCAATACAGATAGGTATAGCATGCGTGCAAGCTTTTCAGATTCAAATAAGTACCGGGTGTCGGTGAATTTGCAGTGAAATACGGTGTGCCGCGTGTTTAAGTGCTTGAGGCTAGTGCAGTGTGTGTGCATGTGTTCGTCTCAAACAGATATTAGTTGTGAGTTTGTCTACAATCAACTACAGTACAGTGTATCAGAGCTAAGCAATTAAGGGTTGTAATCAGCTATGGCAGTTGACAGTTTACAGTTCTACATTGCAGAAAGTAAAGCAGAGCAGAAGGGTTACCTCGGAAGCGCCGAATGAGAGATGAGAGGCAGGCTCGCATAGCAGAAGCTCCGGGTCCAATGCCCTGTCGAAACTCCTGAACTGGCGAAGTCCATCGGGTGGTAGCACGTGGACCGTCGGGCGATAGGTCGCCGGATCAAATGGGCGCTCGCTCAATGGGAGGAGCTCGACCCCGGGATCCATCTCGTGATCCGGGGGAGTCCCGACATGTGGAACATCGTCTGCCATAGCAATGGTGGTGAGAAAATGGCCGGAAGAGCCGGAATATGAAAAGTCAACCGAGAAGGTCAACCCCGAGAGGGCCGGAAATGGCCGAAAAAGCCGGAAGGTGAAAAGGCACGGAAAGGAAGATGGAATTGAGGGGAACAAGTCCCGAAAAGGAGAAAATAGCAAAGGAGATCCCGAAATGAGATTTCGATCGGGTGGAAATGTCCGAAACGCGAAGAATATCGCGAATCCGACGGTAAAATGGTGCGAAAACACGAGGAAATCGACGAAAAATCGAGAGAACAAAGCTCTAGAGAGAGAGAGTGAAGGATTTCGGCGGAAGAGGAAATGGAAAATAGGGTTTAGAAGCCCTATTTTATAAAGCCCGAGGTGAAATGGCAGATCTGCCCCCGATCAGGCATTTTCTGCCGGTCGGCACTATTTTGTGCCGGTCAGCACATTATTGTGCCGGTGGAGAAGTCTAGGCAGCCGGTGGCAGCCGGTAGCCTTCCCACCCAGCCGGTGGTGTTCCCAAGGCCTTGTTTTGGCAAATTGAGGAGTTTTGGGTCTTCATAGCTCAAGAAAGTGCAAGAAAGTGCATCCCCGATGCTCAACCGGCCTCCGTTTTGACCTCGGACCGTGTCTTCTGTGCGTGGCACTCAAATTCAAGCAAAGATTGTATCCTTTTGTATCCTTTTGTCTTTTATAAGATTCAAAAGTTGCCCCGTGTGCGTTGCATGCATCCATCACATTGTCCGGGGTGTCGCATCGCCCCGTTTTGCACGTCCCTTGTGACTTGCACTGTTTCGCATATGTCGTGTGGCATGCGTGTCACACTTGCTTCATTTTCCATCAAATGAGGTACGCGTGCCTCATTTCGCATTTCATCGTATCTCGAGATATGCGTGCCTCATGAGCATTTCATTTTACAACCCACGGTCCGGCGGGACCAAAAACACGCACGGTCTGGCAAGACCTTAAACCCGCTTGACTGCATTGTCACGCGCTTTATTACGAGCACTGCCATGCATTTATGCTTCGTATTGTTTCCCACACTGGGTCCGGCGGGACCTTAAACACACCCGGTCTAGGAGACCTTAAATCCTCGGGAGGTGCAAGACCTTCGGTGTGTTAAGTTGCCCCTCATTGCATTTGGCATGCATTTCATCGCGCCATTTTGCGCACCACACTTGCGTTGCCCCGAAACGCGGGTCTGGCGAGACCTTAAACACGCACGGTCAAGGAGACCTTAAATCCTCGGGAGGTGCAAGACCTTCGGTGCATTAAGGTGTGCACTTCATTGCATTTGGCATGCATTCCATCGCGTTGTTTCGCGCACCTCATCAGTTGCCCCCCATGGTCTGACGAGACCTTAAACACGTACGGTCTAGGAGACCTTAAATCCTCTGAAGGTGCAACTCCTTCGGTGTTTGTCGTGCCCGAACGACTTTCGGTGGTCTGGTAAAGCCACCTGTCTGTGTTTGCGGTGAGTTCCTAGAAGACCAACAGGGACGGTGAAAACTAGAGTTTGAACGGCTTATGCCTAGAACGCAAAGGTTCGGGATTTCCGAGACTAAAGTCTGGTTTAAATACCCAGGGGGGGTGTACCCTCGGCTTGAAATCTGTATGGAAACCCCATAGGTTGAGGCGGCGTGTTTACACCTCAATTCTGGATACCAAACCAACTTAGTATATCGCCCTGTTGGTAAGATAGGGAAAGCTGCAATCATAGTCGTTGCATCATACTGCATTAACATGCATCATTAATACTGCATATGTCATGCATTTCAAAAAATTCAAAAAAAAACACGGGCATTGTCATGCATCATTTGTAAATATTGCATATGTCATGCATTTCAAAACATTCAAAACAACAAAAAAAAAAACATGCATATGTCATGCATCATCGTTGTAGTATAGTGCATATGTCATGCATTTTTTGTAAATATCCATTTCTGTTGTATTGTAGTTGCATGCATCCACTGCATCATCTTCCATCTATGGCTTGCGCCTTTCCTTGTTGAGCTTGGTCTGGTATGTGCCCTTACTTTTCACGTTGAAACACAGTTCTGCATGTGTATCGCGCCTACTCCTTGATGAACTTGGTTTGAGGTTGCGGCACCTTTTTTGTGTTAGACATGGCTTGTACGTGTGCATGCCTTTCCTAAGCGAGATATGGTTTGGCCCGCGCGCCATAATCGCATATCACATTGTAGTGTAATTGTTGCATCCGGCATTAGGATCATTATTCTTTCCTCAGCGGGTCGTCACCCCACTTATGTCATTCCACCCAATACTTGTTCTTGTGTCCGTCTACATCACTCATAGTTCAGACATCGTTCTATGGTAGACGGACTTGCTACTTCCATCAATCTGCTTGACATTTGTGTGGTTTCGAACCGCTCATGATTGAATCATGATTCAATTGCTTTGCATGTAGTTTGCATAGTTTCAATTGCATTGCATTATCACTTGCATTATTCATACATCACTTTGTATATAGTGCATATCATTTTGCATGCATTTCGCATTGCCATGCATATGGCTAACAATATTGTACCTGTTAAGTTTACTTTCTTTGCAGGCACGATATTGTATGTACGGCTCATTTGAGGCCGGCGCAACCGAACGAGCTGCACAGGTATTGTATCCTTCGCGTGAGACGTTTTGAGAATTGCATAATTCTCTTACATCCTTTCTGCATTGTAGTGTAGATTGGCATATTCTAGCTTATGACTGTTGCATGCGTGCTTCATTACAGCTTTCTTTGCATGATCATAAGTTATGCTCGGCTTCTTGCATCGTCTTGCATTTTGCCCCTGCCTTCGGGCGCATACCTTGTTTTGTCTTGCATGTTTGTCCAAGTCTTCGGCCTTGTCAAAAATGGGTCGTCTCTGGGCTTTGACATTCACTCCCGTCATTGTTATGACTTTCGAGTTCTGTCAAAGAGGGGCAACTGTAGACACCCCATTTTTGACCGTCCTCAAGACTTGGACATCACCGCTTGAACACTCGGTGATTATCCATGTTTGTGTTTGTTTGGAGTTCCCGGAGTTCTCGGCTACGCGCCTTGCCTCAGGACCTCCGAACTTGACTGTTTTGTGTTTGGTTTTGCACCAAACGCTTGTGTTTTGCCTTGGAAGGGCAGGGAATGCTTTGTGAGGCACCCCCACATACCACCGGCTGTGGCTAGAGGCCACCGGCTAGCTGGTGTTGCCATCGGCACTTTATTGTGCCGACCGGCACTAAGTTTTTTCAAAATGACACTCTTTGCCGGCCGAACACTGTGCAGTTGCTTTTTGAGATATTTTCAGACAGCTGTATAGTTTTGGTTCCCCTCCATACACGTGTATGGAGGGATGACCCCCTTAGTTAGCTTAGCTTGTAAGCTTTGCAAGCTTTGCTTGCCTATAAGAGGACCACTCCTCTTCTTGGCTTAGGGTTACAAAATTTTAGACATTTTAGACAGGCCAAGCTCTGGTTTTTAGGGTTAGGATAGATACACATCCTATCTCTCTTCTTCTCTCTTGTTTTGTACACTAGGTGTTTGTGTCATACTTTTGCTCACCAACACCTAGTGTTTCACCTTCCTTGGGTTCTTGAAGGTCCAGAGGTTTGTTTTGGAGCTCTGGAGCTGGTTTGGAGCTCAAGGAACCAACAACTCCAACCTTTGTGAAGGTGGTCTCCAAGGGTAACAAAACTTACTTTATTTACCCCATTCTTGCACTCCATTTTTGCCTAGTTTAAAACAGTTTTTGTGCTTAGTCTATAACACATAAAAGTTCTGTTTTTTAAGCCTCTTTATTGTTTATTAAGAGTGTTTTGTGGTTTGAGCAAGTTTGACCACCCTTTGGCCTTGAAAAGGCCCTTCTTTGTGCCATTTTGTGAGAGATCCGAGACTTTGGTGTTAGGATCTCTTCACCACTGAAATCTTGAGGGATTTCAGTGGTGAAGATGATGCCTTAGAGTCTCGAGAAAGAGAGGACCACCCCCTCTCCTTGATGTCCTTGAAAAGGGCAAGTTTGGCCTCTTGAGAGAGCATAATGTTTGATTGTTTGTTGAGCATGTCTTGGCTGCATTTTATGTTTATTATGCCCCAATATGACATTACCAAGAGTTGGTTTAGGTCCCTTATGCATGCTTAGCATAGTTGCCTTGTAATGCCTTTTGATCCTCTAACATGCCTAGGTTGTGTGCCTTAGCTTCTAGCATGTTTTAGGCTTGCATTTGTGAAGTTTTTGTGCTCATATTTCCATGTTTTAGGTCTGTCTCATGTTGTTTGAGCCAACCATAGCATGTTTAAAATAGCCTCTTTGTATTGGGCTTGTTGGCCTTAAGAGCATGAGTATGTAGCATGCCTTGCTTGCTTCATTTTTGACGGTTTGGAACCATTTTGCATGCTATTTCAGTCCTTCATACATGTTTGTTTGATTGCTTAGCATGCCTCTTTAATGCTTTAAGAGTATGTGTTAAATGCTCCATGTTTTGGTTTCAATGCATGCCTTTGGATTCATGTCATGTAGATGCCATCTAGGTGGTCATTTAGGCTTAGTTTTATGTGTTAAAACTCTGTTTTTAAGTGTTTAAGTATTGCCATGTGTGGTTGTGCTAAGAGTGGTTCAAAGCCTCATTGATTTGCTTTGAACCTTAGACCATTTGCATGCTTTGTTTGGCTTGTTTTGTTGCATGATTTGGCATCATGTTTTGCATGATTTTCAGAGCTTTACAATGTGTGTTTATTGTCCTTGTTTGGTATCTCCAAGTGTGCTTGGGGGTTGCCATGTTTATGCCTTGGGTTTGGACCATAACACTTGCATGTGTGTGTGTGTGTGTGTTTAGTCTCCATTTCTAGGCACTTTGGCCACTGATTTTACGCCAATAAGGAGTAGCCTAATTCATGTTTTAGTCCACTCCATTGCTTGGTTTATATGCCTCTTTGCTTAGGTTGTATGCCTAACATGTTTAGCTTGCTCGCATTGTTCATGTTGCATGCTAGATAACATGCTTAGAGTTGCATTGCATAAGCATGCATGCTTGGCCTCTTGAGATGAAATGATAGAGGTTTGGCACCCTTTCATGTTTACTTGGTTTGCATGCATTTGAAAGTGAAGTTGCATCCTTGGTTCCTTGGGCCATCATGCATGGAAATGCGCGATTGGTGGTCCGAGAACCGAGGCGCATCTTCCTTTGAGTCAAAAACATGATAAGGGGTGTGTTTGGTGCATACATGCTTTGAATTACATTGCCATGCAAGTTGTGTCCTCTGCTGCTGTGAGTTGCAGGTTCTGCAGGCATTTTGTGCCGACCGGCACTGTTTAGTGCCGACCGGCAGTCTACTGGAAGCCGATGGATGAATTCAGTGCCGGTGGCCACATCCTTCAGCCGGTGGTGTTCTACCATAGCCGGTGGTGATCTCCAGTGCCCAAGGAAGTATTCCTGAAGCTTTGGTAATTTTCTAAGGAGGAGAGCAGAGGAAACAGAGGCAAATTATGCATGGCAGTGCGATTTCGAGCCAGTCCCGAGCGCGTGCTGCATTGGGCCCTCATCCCAAGGCGATTTACTGTTTAATTAGATTAATTATTTTATTTAATTAATTTAGTTGATTTGTAATATTTTAATTAGCTTGCGTAGTTAATTAATTTGTATATTCTTTCGGTCCCTCTGAGCGAGGGCAAAGTTGTAATAAGTGTGTGTGAGTGGGTGTATGTCTTCCAACCCCCATTTCTTTCTCCCTTTTATTTACCTGCTTACAATGGTAGATTAGGGCACGTTTATTTTAGCATACCTTATGCTACGCATGCGTGCATTCATGCATTTGTTTACATGCATCGGGCTCGGCACATCATGCAAACTGCATCGTACTTTCAATTCCAAATTGAATACGTGGTAGTTGCTGCATTTCATGTGCCATGTTTAGGGTAGTCGAGCCTGTCTAGATTACATCCCTGTATGCAATGCATTAGCCACTTAACATGAACTAGGACATGCATGTTTGCTAACTAGTTTATTGTTTTGGCACGGAGTACGATGTAAGTATTTTACGCTTCAGCATACCACATGCGTGTGAATGTTGCCATGACAGTATACTTACCATGCGGCTAAATGCTTATGTGAGATAAACTGTTTGAATGCCTGTGGGTGGAGGTTGGATTACTTGAGTTGGAATAACTCGTTGAAATCCGTATTTTATCCTACTTGCGAGTAGCAATTTCAAATTGTTTTCAAAACAAACGGATATGCAATGTTTGTTTCCAATTTAGGCGATCTAGTCTATACTTGTTTGCTGCGCGCATAACATAGTAATTCTAGGTTAATAATTGGAACAAAAGCATGTAATGTTTTCAAAAACGGATATCACGTTTAGTAGAGGCCGGTCTTCGGACCGGGCGAAAGGGGGTGCTCATAGCTGACCTTCCCCGATCGTACCCAAGCTCCCGAGCCAAGACCACTTTGGTGATGACGGACACGTGGCCTTCGGCACCGAGTCAGGGTTTCCTAAATTTTCCATTTTAAAATATTTAGGTGGCGACTCTGTAATCTGGTAAAGCAGTCCATGTTTGGCACTATTTTTCAAAATCTGTTTTTCTTCAAAACGATTTGCCGGATTTGGACTCTTTGGGTCAGATTTAGAACCGTAACACAAATTGAGTCCGAACTGTTAGATGGAAGCCCACGGGCGCGTCTACAGTTTCTGGCGACTCTGCTGGGGATTTTTAGAGAGCTTGACTCGAACTCGTGATATCCTGTTTTGACTACACTTATGTGTTTCTTTGCATTGCATGTGCATTGGTGCGCCTAGGACACCGTGTTGGCCATCTGCTATTCCTGAGCGGTTTGCCGGAGGCTTGTCTTGTCAAGGCATGTCCATAAGGCTGACCGGTTGCGGGCTCTGCCAGTATGGGAACACAAACCCCGATTTTACCGGGGCACCCTTTTTGACCATTCAACCTAGTGCATATCGAAATCCGTAGTGACCATTCCAAACTAGGACAGGTTGCTCACCCGATATTAGGTTGTTTGAAACCGCTGCGTGCGTAGTGAAACCCTAGCTCCTGACAAAATAGGACAGGGAAATCCTACCCCAACATAGGGGTGTATTGGCTCTCTTTTACCTGTTATGTGCTTTTAGAGTGTATCTCTACAGGAACACACATATCAGTTTGCAAGATTGGGTATCAGGCCTGAGGGCACCAGTATCAGTGTTGTTGAGAATCAGCTATGTCTGCGGGTGTGGGTTCAGTTTTGAACAGTGATTCTGGGGAACAGTGATCAGTGGTAGAGTGCAGTTGATCGGCTACACCCGTGTTTGATCTGTTTTGGGCTGAAATGCTGCTTGTTTTTCGTTTCAGTTCAGAGATTCAGAGAGTTTATCCAGAACAGCTAGTGTCTTCTCTTTGCTGAGGCAGAACTGAACATGACGCAGAACTCATAAGAGATTGTGGTCATGACGGCCGCGTTGAGTCAAGGAACTACCCTACAGGATGAGACTACTGTTGATATGTCGCATCCGCCCAGGTCGCCTGCCGCACATCCAATTTGGACTCCTCAACTATATCAGGCTCGCGAGCCCACCACATTTGAATTAATGGGAATGATAGGTGATCTTCAAAGATCCGTGGCGGATCTCACCTATGGGATGTCTGTTTCGCCGCCAGCTGCACCATATGCCGGCGGCTTTATGCCCCAAGAGCCCCCACTGCTGGGAGGAATTGTAATTGAACTCAGCCAACCGGAGATGGCCTCCAACTATGGCAACGACGCAGCAAACCAAGTTCTAGACCAGGCTGAGGCCGGAGACAAAGGTAAAATGAAGGCAGATGCCGACCCTATCGAACAACTGCTGTGGGCAGCAGAGGCTTTGAAAGCCGGGGGAATGAACAAGCAACAGATATCCGCAGTCATGTCAAAAGCTGTGGAGGATGCTTTCCCTACTCCGCCTGAGGGCAGTTCCAGTCAATCAGAGAATCGGGATAGACCCCGTCATGCCAAAACAGTTCTTCCCGCTCCCAATCTCGCATCTGGGAAGGATCAGAAACCTAAGGCTGCACCCGCCGATCCGTTCGCTAGTACATCTAGCAAGAGTGCTCAGGCCCCAAAATACCTACCCCGAGGGCGCAGGGTCTTCCATGCTCTCTACATGCCATTGTCTAAGGCACTTTAGATCCTTGCCGAGAAGGGACACCTTAAACCTCTAGAGCCTCGGCCTCTCCCAAAGAATCTCCCCGCTACGCATGATGCTTCCCTATACTGTGCGTACCATCCGCAGACTGGCCATGCCACTGATAACTGCTTCCGCCTCCATCATGAGGTACAAGACTTGATTGACAACGAGGTTATCCTCCCGCCCACCTCAGCAAAATCCGTCACCACTCAATTGTTGGATTTCGAGGACACAGATACTGCAAGTATGTAATCAGAAGGTAGACCGCCTGCGGGCAGTGTCTGGTACATTTTTGGATATGGCGTTTGGTACGCATTTTTGAGCACCTGCCAATGCTAGTTTTGTAAATCCTGACTTGGGTATCGAGTCAGTCTTTTGTTTTGTTTTGAGTCTGTCTTTCTGTATTGAGTCAGTCTTTTACTTACAGAGTCTGTCTTGCTGTAACAAGTCAGTCCCTTTTTGTATAGTATACCAGGTGATTTCGGGGTTGTTGCCTCAAACACCGTTTTGTCTTTCAATTAATTGCTTTTGCTTTTTGAGCCTATTTTCTGCCGAGGAGCCAGTTATGCCAACAAATCTGAATGAAACAGCTGCGGCTATCATGGGCCGAATTTGTTGCCATTCGAGCCAACCGTGCCAGAGATGTGAATGGAACGACAGTGCATTTCGCCTGCTCTCTTGTGCCTTAAACATCGTCGTAATGACCTAAGCTTTTCAGAAAAACCTTTTTCAAACACTGCGGTGATAAAAACAAAGAGGAAGGAATTCCTCGGGTTTTTGTAAATTTTTGATCATCTTGAGAGAAAGAGAGGCCTGCTAAGCTTTTAATGAATGAAATCATGCTTGTCAGCATGGGTACTGAGAAGGACCCTGGCCTGATCCAGACTGGTTCCACACTATCTTCAACACGAGCGATTTGTCGCTTTCTTAAAAACTTTCAAAAACAAAACATTTTGCGCAGTCTTGCGAAGACATGTGTGGAACCGCTCTTGAGATGGTGCAGCCCAGGATCGCTCTCGGTCTCAAGTTTCAATTCATCTGTTACAAATTGGATCTGTTCAAAACATTCAGTGCCATGAAACGCCTATGTGGCCCAATTCGAAGCAGCCCTCGAGCAAGAGGCATCAAAGTTCGATCAGGAAGATCAGATCCCGCTAAACAAAGCTCGAGAAGTAGCCGTGATGGATTTTTCCTGCAAGTCAATACAACAGTCGTTCTCCTGGATACGGAGAGGCTTCAATCTCAAAACCATTTGGCATGGGCTTGCTACACTTTACCCTTTGAGAGGCTCGCTGGGCCGAAAACCCGGAAGGGCGGCCCAGGCAAAAGTTAGAGCAAAGAAAAAGAAAAGCAAAAAAAAGCAAAGAAAAGAAAAAAAGAAAAATACAAAAGAAAAAAAAGAAAATGCAAAAAAAAAAATATAATAATAAAAGATGAAAATGTAAAAGAAAAAGAAGAAAAAGAAGAAAAACAAAGCTCGCAAGGTCGAAAACCTGCAACAGGCGCCTTGGCAAAAATTAGAGCCTAAATAGTAAAGGTTAAAATACTCGAGTGTACCTTAACCGGAACTACGTAAGGCTTGATTCCCATGTTTGGGATACGTAGGCAACTTCATCTTGAAGTCCAGCCCCCAACGCTTCCATAGCGTCTCAGTCCATGTCATGGTTTTGATCACTTTTGCCTCCTCCGAATCCAAGATCTCAATTACAGCGACCTGGAACTACGTGACCAACTTCCTCTTGAAGTCCGACCACCAACACCTTCCAGGTGACTATGTCCATATATTGATTCAAACCGTCTTCGACTCCTCCGCGCCCGAGGGTCCGATCGTCGTCAATAAAGATTGGCTTACAATATGACGCAGCATCATCCAAACAAGGGGCAACTTTCCATTGCCATGCATTGCCATAAGTTGCCCTGAGTTACCATCTAAACCAGGGGCAACTTTCCGTTGCCTTAATCCCCCTTTAAGCCAGGGGCAATTTTCCATTGTCTCCGATCCGAGGTTGCGCATCTCGAGGGTAAGTTCCGCGCTCGTTGAGCGTTGATTGTTTGCAAAAATAGTTTTTGAAAATTTTCACTGAGGTTGACTTATTTTCTCGAAAACTATTTCATTTTTCAAAATTGGACCATGTTTGGACCCAAAAAGGAGAATTTTCAGTGCTCACAGCCTGATTCGCAGGATTTTCAAATCAAAAATTGAATAAGTATGCTCATCCAACTCTCATTTTTTATCAGAACCATTTTAGAAAACAACAAAAATGGTCAAAATGACGAACTAGGGGTACAATCAAGTCAGGTCTTCTGTCTTCCCCCGTTAATATGCTTGCCAACAAGGCACTCTATCCGCCAGAAGGAATAGTCGTGAGCTAACAGTGTTGGGCGTGAACCTGCGACTTCCTATTCATCTGTCATTCACCCCGGGGAGGGATTGAAAAATGAGAGAATAAAGAATAGAGAGGTGTAAGCAGAGAGAGAAGTGAGAAAAGGGTTTTTTAGAGAAAAACCGAGCCTAAGGGCCGAGTGACGTGAGAATCATAAATCAGAAAGGATGGGAATAATACCCGGAGGAATTGGCTTCTCGAGATCTGAGGTCTGTTTGTAAACATGTCTGTGTGTCGTGTCTTTTGATTTGTCAACCTTGATTTCCGCTTTGAGTCTTTTCCAAGTGTGTCTCGTTGTGTTAGGTCGTGTGCCTTTTGTTTCTTTGTTTGAGTATGTCCCGCCGTGTTTTGTGTTAGGCTCGATACCCCAGTTGAAAACCCATCATCTTCCAAAAGGTAATCGCTCGTGCTCAGAATGCTGTGCCGTTCTCTACATCCGTGCAAAGCAAGAGAAGGAAAGGGAAAATTTGGGACATCTAAGTGTGTTTCAACTGCAACCGTGTCAGCTTTGTGATCTGTCTCGTCAGATTGGGGCTATTTGTTCAGGGTTTGCTGTGTGCAGAATGAACCAAGTGCTGTGTTATGGGCTATATACAGATCAATCCCCAACAGATTAGTCCCCAGCGGAGTATGGGCTGTGTGTTCGGATTGAGCAGGGATTTATATGAGCTGTTTTGCTATTTAGTCGGTTGATTATCTGATTAGTACAGTGCGAGTGCTCAATTTTCAAACAATAGATCAATATCATTTACATTTGAGGTGTAATATGACGTCATGCGGTGCAAAGTATGAAATGTGCAGATATAACATTCTTTTTCAGATGAAAAGTTTGTTCCGTTTCATAATCTTTTCAAGTACATAAGTTTTAAGGAAAGCAAAATCTGCCTGCGGCAGTACATAGTACTCTATCTACCAAAAGAGAAAAGTACAAGAAAAGAAATAAAAGAAACAGCAAAAGTCTGGGTCATCATCGTCATCAATGGCCTCGCGCCGGGGGATCCGTCCTCGCCCTCTTCCTGGGCAGAAGCACAGGAGCATCGTCAGAAGTGTCGCTGTCGGAGCCCGAGCCTGAGCTGCCCCCGGTCTCCTCCTCAGAGGCCTCCGCCTCCGACTCGCCATCCCCTGCAATTGGAGCCTGCGAGCTGCTCCCCACATGGCCACGCCCCCCTCTGGTGCGGGGGAATATCCTGCCATCCCGAGTAGAAATGGGAGGTCCAGATGGAGCGCCGCCACCCACGGGAGGAATCGGGAAGGAAGGCTGAAAAGTACAAAAGGCAAATGCATCAGTATACATGAAGCAGTTTATCAGTGCAGAATGCAGTGTATGAGTACAGTGTGTGAATGCCGTGAGCAGTTTATCAGTGCAGAATGCAGTATATGAGTACAGTGTATTAATGCCGTGAGCAGTTTATCAGTGCAGAATGCAGTATATGAATACAGTGTTTGATTGCCGTGAGCAGTTTATCAGTGCGGAATGCAGTGTGTGAATACAGTGTGCCAAGTGCCGTGAACAGTGTATCAGATGTTGTGTCCTGCATTGGATTATGTGAAGCAGTTTGTATATAGTTTGGAACTATGTCAGAGAAAACATACCGGAAGGCCATAGAAGGCTAGGAACTTGAAGGTCCGCTGCAACATCCCCGCCATGGAGGCATTCAGCTCCAATGACTGCCGGGTGTACTCAGAGGAAGCCTGAAAAAGTATTAGATGCATCAATATTCTGTGGAATATCGAATGAACTGAACTGAAATAACAATGCAAGACGTAGAAATGCAGTAATACATACCGGAGGCAAGTCGGGGATACCGACAAACTCATGACCAGCCGGGGGAGGAGCAAAAGGGATCTGGTAGGTCTCTCCACTCTGCCCCCTGTATGTCAGCATGGTAGGCAGAGCGGGCCAGCCCGCCCCTCTTCCCCTCTGCACTCCCCTCCTGCCGCGAGCTCGAGCTCCCTGTGACGATCCCGCTCCTGCTCCCACCTCTGCCCTAGCCGCCGGCGCCGCAGGTCTCTCTGGCTCAGCTCGGGAGCCCCCGCTCAGAGGCCGCATAAGGAAGGTCCGGACGTACTCTGAGTAATCGCCCTCGCCTCTGAAGCCGTCCTCCTCCCAGCCAAGGGTGTAGTCCTCCATCTGCTGCACAGAAAACCTCTCGGTATCAGTCATGTGCTCGGGAGGGTGAACCGGGACTATCTGCTATGGCAACCCGAGGGTCTGGCGCAGAAAACGCTCCCCCAAGTACCAAGCCCGACAGACCGGGCCCTCCGGCAAAATCCGGTAGCGAGAGGTCTCCTCAGCACCGGCGTATCGATCCCTCGTCTCTGCTGGCACTGCAGCCCATGGCCGCCAAGTGATCTGAAATTGGAAGTACAGTTTGTTACCGATTGCTATTTGAAGCATACAGTAGCAAAGCAAAGTTTAAATGAACTGTAAGCAAAACATACCTCGGCAGAGGTGATGGTGTCGAAGAATCGGCGGAAGAAGCTGAAGGTATCCCAAGGTCGCCGTGTGCACCTCCCATCATAACGGCGTGAGAAGGGGATGACCAGAGGAGTCTCCGTCTCCGGTACTGGCTCTAGCCTGGGAAAGTAGGCATAGACCCACAACTGCAAAACAGATGTTAGTATGATCATCAGATAACGCAAAAATGAAGAATAAAGCAGAAATAGCAGAGCCGTGTGTTGTGCAGTGTATTGAACAGAGTGTACAGTGTGAGTAGTGTACAGTCAGTGTAAAGCAGAGTATGTGTGTGCCGTGTGTACAGTATACAGTCAGCGCGAAACAGACTACAGTGTGTGCAGTACAGAGTACAGAAAATGTAGAGCAGAAATGTAAAGAAGAGAAGAAGACATACCTCCGAAGCTCGCCAGTAGCCCCCGAGCAACTGCCCGCTGCCACGGGAGACAGAGCTCATGTAGCCATAAAGGGTGGCCAGAGCCGTGCCACCCCAATCATACTGCACAATCCGTCGGACGTCCACCAGTGCGCTGAGGAGGCAGAGAGGCACTTTGTTCGCCCGGTCGGCGAATAGAGTGGTCCCTAGCAGAAACATCAAGAAGCCGCGTACATACTGCTCCACGGCCTCCTGGGTCATCGGAGCTGCATCGACAAGGGTAGGCTGGACCCTGAACTGCACCTCGAACCAGGAATAGCGAACAAATCCCGGACGAGCAAGAGGTGGCGCCTCGCCAAGCAGATAAATCTGAGCGGCGGTCCACTCATCCATGTCTGTATCAAAGGGGATCGGATCACCCCCCACCCCGATGCCGGTGAGCATCGAGAAGTCATAAGGGGTCATCGTCATGTCCCCAGTCGCCGATAGGTGAAATGAATCGGTGGTGTCCCACCATCTCTCTGCCAGGGCCGCGAGGAGAGGCCTGCAAGCAGTAAGTCTGGACAATCCCCTGCAAAAAGCGCCGAAGCCGGCCTGGTCTACGATGCGGCAAACCGCCTCAGGAAGCTCGGCATACCAGTCGCGAGCGGCAACATTCCCATACCCGCGGACGGTATAGGAATCCCTCTGTTTTCAAGAATACAGTTGCAAATTAATGCTAAACACATTGAGTTGTAAGACATGAAAGGTTCAGACAAATCTAGCATGTGTGCAGGTTTTCAGATCCTAGCAGATATCGAGTACCGGTGTGCTCACAGTGAACTACGACGTGTGATGCGTCAGCGTGTTTTGAATAGGTTCAGCGTAAATATGGTGCACGTGTGCACATTTTTCAGGTTCAAACAGATATCAGGTTTCAGTATACTAGTAGGTGGACTACGGCCTGCGATATGTCAGTGCCCCATACGGGTTGGTATAAACATAGCGTGTGTGCGTATTTTTTAGATTCAAGCACATACCGGGTGCCGGTGTGTTTTCAGTAAACTACGACGTGGAATGTGTCTGCGTGTTTGATTGGTTCAATACAGATAGGTATAGCATGCGTGCAAGCTTTTCAGATTCAAATAAGTACCGGGTGTCGGTGAATTTGCAGTGAAATACGGTGTGCCGCGTGTTTAAGTGCTTGAGGCTAGTGCAGTGTGTGTGCATGTGTTCGTCTCAAACAGATATTAGTTGTGAGTTTGTCTACAATCAACTACAGTACAGTGTATCAGAGCTAAGCAATTAAGGGTTGTAATCAGCTATGGCAGTTGACAGTTTACAGTTCTACATTGCAGAAAGTAAAGCAGAGCAGAAGGGTTACCTCGGAAGCGCCGAATGAGAGATGAGAGGCAGGCTCGCATAGCAGAAGCTCCGGGTCCAATGCCCTGTCGAAACTCCTGAACTGGCGAAGTCCATCGGGTGGTAGCACGTGGACCGTCGGGCGATAGGTCGCCGGATCAAATGGGCGCTCGCTCAATGGGAGGAGCTCGACCCCGGGATCCATCTCGTGATCCGGGGGAGTCCCGACATGTGGAACATCGTCTGCCATAGCAATGGTGGTGAGAAAATGGCCGGAAGAGCCGGAATATGAAAAGTCAACCGAGAAGGTCAACCCCGAGAGGGCCGGAAATGGCCGAAAAAGCCGGAAGGTGAAAAGGCACGGAAAGGAAGATGGAATTGAGGGGAACAAGTCCCGAAAAGGCGAAAATAGCAAAGGAGATCCCGAAATGAGATTTCGATCGGGTGGAAATGTCCGAAACGCGAAGAATATCGCGAATCCGACGGTAAAATGGTGCGAAAACACGAGGAAATCGACGAAAAATCGAGAGAACAAAGCTCTAGAGAGAGAGAGTGAAGGATTTCGGCGGAAGAGGAAATGGAAAATAGGGTTTAGAAGCCCTATTTTATAAAGCCCGAGGTGAAATGGCAGATCTGCCCCCGATCAGGCATTTTCTGCCGGTCGGCACTATTTTGTGCCGGTCAGCACATTATTGTGCCGGTGGAGAAGTCTAGGCAGCCGGTGGCAGCCGGTAGCCTTCCCACCCAGCCGGTGGTGTTCCCAAGGCCTTGTTTTGGCAAATTGAGGAGTTTTGGGTCTTCATAGCTCAAGAAAGTGCAAGAAAGTGCATCCCCGATGCTCAACCGGCCTCCGTTTTGACCTCGGACCGTGTCTTCTGTGCGTGGCACTCAAATTCAAGCAAAGATTGTATCCTTTTGTATCCTTTTGTCTTTTATAAGATTCAAAAGTTGCCCCGTGTGCGTTGCATGCATCCATCACATTGTCCGGGGTGTCGCATCGCCCCGTTTTGCACGTCCCTTGTGACTTGCACTGTTTCGCATATGTCGTGTGGCATGCGTGTCACACTTGCTTCATTTTCCATCAAATGAGGTACGCGTGCCTCATTTCGCATTTCATCGTATCTCGAGATATGCGTGCCTCATGAGCATTTCATTTTACAACCCACGGTCCGGCGGGACCAAAAACACGCACGGTCTGGCAAGACCTTAAACCCGCTTGACTGCATTGTCACGCGCTTTATTACGAGCACTGCCATGCATTTATGCTTCGTATTGTTTCCCACACTGGGTCCGGCGGGACCTTAAACACGCCCGGTCTAGGAGACCTTAAATCCTCGGGAGGTGCAAGACCTTCGGTGTGTTAAGTTGCCCCTCATTGCATTTGGCATGCATTTCATCACGCCATTTTGCGCACCACACTTGCGTTGCCCCGAAACGCGGGTCTGGCGAGACCTTAAACACGCACGGTCAAGGAGACCTTAAATCCTCGGGAGGTGCAAGACCTTCGGTGCATTAAGGTGTGCACTTCATTGCATTTGGCATGCATTCCATCGCGTTGTTTCGCGCACCTCATCAGTTGCCCCCCATGGTCTGACGAGACCTTAAACACGTACGGTCTAGGAGACCTTAAATCCTCTGAAGGTGCAACTCCTTCGGTGTTTGTCGTGCCCGAACGACTTTCGGTGGTCTGGTAAAGCCACCTGTCTGTGTTTGCGGTGAGTTCCTAGAAGACCAACGGGGACGGTGAAAACTAGAGTTTGAACGGCTTATGCCTAGAACGCAAAGGTTCGGGATTTCCGAGACTAAAGTCTGGTTTAAATACCCAGGGGGGGTGTACCCTCGGCTTGAAATCTGTATGGAAACCCCATAGGTTGAGGCGGCGTGTTTACACCTCAATTCTGGATACCAAACCAACTTAGTATATCGCCCTGTTGGTAAGATAGGGAAAGCTGCAATCATAGTCGTTGCATCATACTGTAGACACCCCATTTTTGACCGTCCTCAAGACTTGGACGTCACCGTTGGGACACTCGGTGATTATCCATGTTCGTGTTCGTTGGGAGTTCCCGGAGTTCTCGGCTGTGCGCGCCTTGCCTCAGGACCTCCGAACTCGACCGTTTGTGTTTGGTTTTGCACCAAACACTTGTGTTTGCCTTGGAAGGGCAGGGAATGCTTTGTGAGGCATCCCCACACACCACCGGCTGGGGCTAGAGGCCATCGGCTGGCTAGAGTTGTCATCGGCACTTTATTGTGCCGGTCGGCACTAAATTTTGTCAAAATGACATTTTATGCCGGCCGGACACTGTGCACTTGCTTTCTGAGATATTTTCAGACAGCTGTGTGCAATTGTCTTCCCCTCCATACACGTGTATGGAGGGATGAGCTTGCTTAGTGGCTAAGCTTGTAAGCTTTTGGCCTATAAGAGGGAAAGCTCTTCCCTTTGCTCAAGGGTTGGCTTCTTGAGAGACTTAACCATTGTTAGAGAGAGCCAAGGTCTGGTTTTAGGTTAGAATAGTTGTATCTATCCTATCTCTCTCTTTCCTTGCTTGTTTAGTACACTAGGTGCTTTAGTTCACACTATTGCACTAAAACACCTAGTGTCCCACCTTCTCCTTGCAACTGAGGTTCTAAGGGCTGGTTCTTGGAGTTCTTGACTGATTTTGAGCTCAAGGAAGCATCAACCACAACCTTTGTGAAGGGAACCATCAAGGGTAAGAAACTAACTTTATTTACCCCATTTTTGCATTCCATTTTTACCTAGTTTAAAACAGTTTTTGTGCTTAGTGATTAACACATAAAATCTCTGTTTTTAAGTCTTCTTTATTGTTCATTAAGAGTGTTGTAAGGTTTGGGGAAGTTTGACCCCCCTTTAGGCTTTGAAAAGGCCCCATTTTGTGCTATTTTGGAGGGATCCGAGATTTTGGTGATAGGATCTCTTCACCACTGAAATCTTGAGGGATTTCAGTGGTGAAGAGCATGCCTTGAAGTCTCAAGAAGGAGAGGGCCACCCCCTCTCCTTGATGTCCTTGAAAAGGACAAATTTTGCTTCCTTAAGGAGCTTCATGTTTGAGTGTGTGTTGAGCATGTTTGGCTTGTTTTCCATGCTTATATTACTATGATATAACATGTTTTCAAGTTGGTTTTGGTCTCCTATGCATGCTTAACATAGTTGCCTTGTAATGCCTCTTGTTGCCTTAACATGTCTAGGAAGTGTGTCCCTATTTCTAGCATGTTTTAGACTTGAGTTTGTGAAGCTTGTATGCTTATTTTGCCATGGTTTAGCTCTGTCCATGGTCGTTTGAGTCAATCTTGACATGCTTTGTATAGCCCCTTTGTATTGTAGCTTGTATGCTTCAAGTATGTGCATGTGTAGGATGCATTGCCTCCATGTTTTCAAGGGTTTGGAACCCTCTTACATGCTATTTCAGACCTTATAATGTGCTTGTATCCTTGCCTTAGTGGTCTTGTTAATGCTTTAGGAGCATGTGTTGTATGCCCCTTGCTTTGACTTCAATGCACGCCTTTGATTTAATGACTCTTAGATGCCATCTAAGTAGCCATTTGGCTTTGTTTTTGACATGCTAAAAATCTGTTTTGGGTCGATCAATGTATGCCATAATTGCTTTGTCTTGGTTTGGTTCAAACCCCCCATTGACTAGCCTTAAGCCTAGGCCATTTGCATGCTTTGTTTGGCATGCTTCATTGCATGATTTGGCATCATGTCTAACTTAAATTTCAGAGCTTTAAGTGCATACTAGTTGCCCATGTTTGGCCTCTTTAAGTGTGCATGAGAGTTTCTTTTGTATGCCTAAGTCTTGAGCCTTAACACTTGCATGTGTGTGTATGCATTTGGTCTCATTTTCTAGGCACTTTGGCCACTGATTTTAGGCCCATTTTGAGTTGCCTAATTCATGTATAAGTCCATCCCTCTTGTGGTTTGCATGCTTGCATTATATGCTTGTTTGTATACTTGCATAGACACATGACATTGTACATCTTGCATGCCTAGATGACATGCTTAGGTTTGCACCACATTGACATGCATGCCAAGCCTCTTGAAGTGAGTTTGATAGAGGTTTGGCACCCTTTTGTGCCTATATGTTTTGAATGCATTTGAAAGTGAAGTTGCACTCTTGGTTCTTAGGGCCATCATGCATGGAAATGCGCGATTGGTGGTCCGGGAATCGAGGCACATGCCCTCTTGAGTCCACAGCATGATGTGGGATGTGTTTGGTGCATATATGCTTTGAATTACACTGCCATGCATAGTTTGTCCTCTGCTGCTGTGAGTTGCAGGATCTGCAGAACATTTTGTGCCGACCGGCACTTTTTAGTGCCGACCGGCAGTTCATCCCCAGCCGATGGAACAATTCAGTGCCGATGGCCAAATCCTTCAGCCGGTGGAAATTCTGTGCAGCCGGTGATTATCTCCAGTACCAAGGAAAGTGTTTCTAGGACTTTGGTAATTTTCAGAGTTGGATAGCAGAAGAAACAGAGGCATACTTGCATGATAGTGCGATTCCGAGCGAATCCCGGGCGCGCGCTGCAGTTAGCCCTCATCCCGAGGCATTTAATGCTTAATTAGATTAATTATTTAATTTAATTAATTTAGTTGATTTGTAATATTTAATTAGCTAGTTTAGTTAATTATCTATTCGGTCTGTATTATTATGTGGTCCCTCCGAGCGAGGGCGCAATTGTAATAAGTGTGTGTGAGTGGGTGTATGTCTTCCAATCCCCATTTCTTTCTCCCTTTTATTTACCCGCTTATGTTGGTAGATTAGGGCACATTTAAATCAGCATACCTTATGCAATGCATGTGTGCATTCACGCATTTGTTTACATGCATTCGGGCTCGGTACATCATACAAACTGCATCGTACTTTCAATTCCAAATTGAATACGTGATAGTTGTTGCATCTCATGTGCCATGTTTAGGGTTAGCCGAGCCTACTCTAGATTACATCTCTGCGTGTGATGCATTAGCCACTTAACATGAACTAGGTCATGCATGTTTGCTAACTAGTTTACTGTTTTGGCACGGAGTACGATGTAAGTTTTCATGGCTTTAGCATATCGCATGCGTGTGAATGTTTACCATGACAATATGCTTAACATGCGGCTAAGTGCTTACGTGAAATAAACTGCTTGAATGCCTGTGGGTGGAGGTTGGATTACTTGAGTTGGGAATACTCATTGAAATCCGAATTTTAGCCTACTTGCGAGTAGCAAAAGAATAACAACACGTTTTCGAGACGAAACGGATATGCAATGTTTATTTCCAAGTTAGGCAATCTAGTCTATACTTTTGTGTTGTGCGCATCACATAGTAATTCTAGGTTAATAACCGGAGTAAGAACGCATAAAGTTTTTAAAAACGGATATCACGATTAGTAGAGGCCGGTCTTCGGACCGGGCGAAAGGGGGTGCTCATAGCTGACCTTCCCCGATCGTACCCAAGCTCCCGAGCCAAGACCACTTTGGTGATGACGGACATGTGGCCTTCGGCACCGAGTCAGGGTTTCCTAAATTTCCCATTTTAAAATATTTAGGTGGCGACTCTGTAATCTGGCAAAGCAGTCCATTTTTGGCACTACTTTTCAAAAATCTGTTTTCTCAAACGATTTGCCGGATTTGGACTCTTTGGTTCAGATTTAGAACCGCGACACAAAGGGAGTCCGAACTGTAGCGCGAGGTCCCCCGCGGACGTGCTACAGCAAGTTTGGCCTCTTGAGAGAGCATAATGTTTGATTGTTTGTTGAGCATGTCTTGGCTGCATTTTATGTTTATTATGCCCCAATATGACATTACCAAGAGTTGGTTTAGGTCCCTTATGCATGCTTAGCATAGTTGCCTTGTAATGCCTTTTGATCCTCTAACATGCCTAGGTTGTGTGCCTTAGCTTCTAGCATGTTTTAGGCTTGCATTTGTGAAGTTTTTGTGCTCATATTTCCATGTTTTAGGTCTGTCTCATGTTGTTTGAGCCAACCATAGCATGTTTAAAATAGCCTCTTTGTATTGGGCTTGTTGGCCTTAAGAGCATGAGTATGTAGCATGCCTTGCTTGCTTCATTTTTGACGGTTTGGAACCATTTTGCATGCTATTTCAGTCCTTCATACATGTTTGTTTGATTGCTTAGCATGCCTCTTTAATGCTTTAAGAGTATGTGTTAAATGCTCTATGTTTTGGCTTCAATGCATGCCTTTGGATTCATGTCATCTAGATGCCATCTAGGTGGTCATTTAGGCTTAGTTTTATGTGTTAAAACTCTGTTTTTAAGTGTTTAAGTATTGCCATGTGTGGTTGTGCTAAGAGTGGTTCAAAGCCTCATTGATTTGCTTTGAACCTTAGACCATTTGCATGCTTTGTTTGGCTTGTTTTGTTGCATGATTTGGCATCATGTTTTGCATGATTTTCAGAGCTTTACAATGTGTGTTTATTGTCCTTGTTTGGTATCTCCAAGTGTGCTTGGGGGTTGCCATGTTTATGCCTTGGGTTTGGACCATAACACTTGCATGTGTGTGTGTGTGTGTTTAGTCTCCATTTCTAGGCACTTTGGCCACTGATTTTAGGCCAATAAGGAGTAGCCTAATTCATGTTTTAGTCCACTCCATTGCTTGGTTTATATGCCTCTTTGCTTAGGTTGTATGCCTAACATGTTTAGCTTGCTCGCATTGTTCATGTTGCATGCTAGATAACATGCTTAGAGTTGCATTGCATAAGCATGCATGCTTGGCCTCTTGAGATGAAATGATAGAGGTTTGGCACCCTTTCATGTTTACTTGGTTTGCATGCATTTGAAAGTGAAGTTGCATCCTTGGTTCCTTGGGCCATCATGCATGGAAATGCGCGATTGGTGGTCCGAGAACCGAGGCACATCTTCCTTTGAGTCAAAAACATGATAAGGGGTGTGTTTGGTGCATACATGCTTTGAATTACATTGCCATGCAAGTTGTGTCCTCTGCTGCTGTGAGTTGCAGGTTCTGCAGGCATTTTGTGCCGACCGGCACTGTTTAGTGCCGACCGGCAGTCTACTGGAAGCCGATGGATGAATTCAGTGCCGGTGGCCACATCCTTCAACCGGTGGTGTTCTACCATAGCCGGTGGTGATCTCCAGTGCCCAAGGAAGTATTCCTGAAGCTTTGGTAATTTTCTGAGGAGGAGAGCAGAGGAAACAGAGGCAAATTATGCATGGCAGTGCGATTTCGAGCCAGTCCCGAGCACGTGCTGCATTGGGCCCTCATCCCGAGGCGATTTACTGTTTAATTAGATTAATTATTTTATTTAATTAATTTAGTTGATTTGTAATATTTTAATTAGCTTGCGTAGTTAATTAATTTGTATATTCTTTCGGTCCCTCCAAGCGAGGGCAAAGTTGTAATAAGTGTGTGTGAGTGGGTGTATGTCTTCCAACCCCCATTTCTTTCTCCCTTTTATTTACCTGCTTACAATGGTAGATTAGGGCACGTTTATTTTAGCATACCTTATGCTACACATGCGTGCATTCATGCATTTGTTTACATGCATCGGGCTCGGCACATCATGCAAACTACATCGTACTTTCAATTCCAAATTGAATACGTGGTAGTTGCTGCATTTCATGTGCCATGTTTAGGGTAGCCGAGCCTGTCTAGATTACATCCCTGTATGCGATGCATTAGCCACTTAACATGAACTAGGACATGCATGTTTGCTAACTAGTTTATTGTTTTGGCACGGAGTACGATGTAAGTATTTTACGCTTCAGCATACCACATGCGTGTGAATGTTGCCATGACAGTATGCTTACCATGCGGCTAAATGCTTATGTGAGATAAACTGTTTGAATGCCTGTGGGTGGAGGTTGGATTACTTGAGTTGGAATAACTCGTTGAAATCCGTATTTTAGCCTACTTGCGAGTAGCAATTTCAAATTGTTTTCAAAACAAACGGATATGCAATGTTTGTTTCCAATTTAGGCGATCTAGTCTATACTTGCTTGCTGCGCGCATAACATAGTAATTCTAGGTTAATAATTGGAACAAGAGCATGTAATGTTTTCAAAAACGGATATCACGGTTAGTAGAGGCCGGTCTTCAGACCGGGCGAAAGGGGGTGCTCATAGCTAACCTTCCCCAATCGTACCCAAGCTCCCGAGCCAAGACATTTGGTGATGACGGACACGTGGCCTTTGGCACCGAGTCAGGGTTTCCTAAATTTCCCAAAAATAAAATATTTAGGTGGCGACTATGTATCTGGCAAAGCAGTCCATGTTTGGCACTTCTTTTCAAAATCTGTTTTTCTCAAAACGATTTGCCAGAGTTGGACTCTTTGGTTCAAGATTAAGAACTGTGACATTTGAGTCCTTGAACTGTAGTAGACCCAATATCGAACCGTAACGGAGGGGACTCGCACTCCCTCGCCTGGGATGCGTTCGGGGACGTCTACAGACGGTAATTTACCTTTTTATGACGGTTGTACTTTTTCCGACATGTGCATAAACGACGGTAACGAAACCGCCGTTAATACCGCCGTTAAAGGCTTTAACGGTGGTTTTACAGCCTTTAACGGTGGTAAAAAAACCGCCGCTAAAGCCCAATTTTGACATAGTGAGAACTCAGAGTTGGTTACAAGCATCAAAATCTCGAGTTATGTTTAAAGGATTGTTTTGGAAATATGGTTAAAAGATGATTTTTTGACTTTTTTTTTTAAAAAAAATGTATAAAAAATGTGGGAGGTGTGATCCAAAATGGGTTAAAAGTTGAAGATGACTTTTAATTATCTTTTCAAAATAGCCCAAAGTAAGCTTTATAATAAAAGAAAAAGGTTTCTATTTAACATCAAAATAGGCCTTACTCCAAGTTTATTATAATAATTCACATCGTTTAATGTATAAGACTTGTTAAGTATATTATTCTTATAAAAAATGACGTTGATCAAATATCAATAATACTAGAAAGAAGTCTCACCCAAAAATGGTTTATCTTCCTAATTTTGTCTCCCAAATCTACTCGAATAATGTGAAATTAAAGAGATTAAAGACAAGAGAAAAATATGAAACCACTTCACATAAGGTGGGTCACAAAATCAAAAACATATAGCGGGATTGGAATAAAAAATCATAATACATACCGTTTTTGGGTTGATAATAATTGGTGATGAGTTCCATATAGTTTTGTTGTTTTAGTGGGGGTGATGGTGAGGTTAGCATAGCCACATAATCATGACTTGGAATTAGGAGTACAACTTGGGTGGGCTCAACCCGAGCAACCCGAACCTAGTCCGAATTTTTTTAGGACTTGGACAAGATATTTTCAAATTCGGTACGGGCTTAGGCAAAAATTCAGAAGCCTGAATTAAATTTGAATAGGCTTGGGCAAAGATGTTAAACAACCCGAGCAACCCGAAACCTAAATTATACATATATGGATATATAAAAATATTAAATATATATAAATTATTAGCCATTATATAATATTAAAATAATTTAGATTATTAAATCATATTGAATATATATTATATATACAAATAACATAAAATCTTACTTTGTTTTTTTATAATTTTCACTCATAAATTGTAAAGATTACTATAGCGGCATCTCTCGTATATTATATAAATTATTTATTTTGATGGTATTAATGATTTTTTATATAAAAAAAATATAAATAGAGTCAAATTTTATCAAGTTAATAATGTAGCTGCAAAAAAAAAAAAAAAAAAAAACTTGAAATTTATTTACAATTTGGGCAACTCGGGTATAACTCAAGTCGGGCTTGAGCAAGCAATCTTGGGTTACACTTCGGGCTTGGGCGAGCCTGGGTAGATCTCAGTATAACTTGGGCTGGCTTCGACAACCTCCCAACCCGACCGAACTCGCTCGAGTTGCACCCCTACTTGGAATTGGAGATGTCCATATACGTCATTTCGGATCTACCTCCCGAGAAGATATTGGATGATTTTTGAGTATCATGTTATAATTGATAAAGGAAATAGGACTTATGAATTTAATTTTAATAATTTAAAAATATAAAATGATATAATAAATTGTAATTAGTATGAGACATGATAACATGACATAAACACCAATAATTTTTCCTACTTTCCCTTTCCTAGAAGAGTGATCTGGCCCACCAACCCTACCCTTTCAATGAAGAATCAGGATCTTCTCTGTTATCTCTCTCCTTGACTCCTTACTTGCTAGGTCATTTGGCTCACTTTTGGGTCTAATTTTGGTAATTCAAACCGTTCACATTTTAAGATTTGTTGAAAATATCATAGTTCTAAAAAATCAAATTGATCAGATATCAGAAAGCATGTGTTCAAAAAATTATTTATTAAATTTTTTTAAAATATGGTTTGTAGTTCGATGATCCGAACACATAGTTTCTGATATTCGATCAACTTGATTTTTTACAGGTATGATATAATCAACAAATATTAAAATATGAATGGTTCGGATCATCAAAATTGAGCAAAAAAATGAGTCCAATGACCCAACAAGAAGAGAGTTAAGAAGAGAGATGAAATGGATCGAAGAGCATATTATCCTAACACATGATTATACATGCAGGACAATGTCAGAAATGATGCAAATCACAAGACATTTTTGATGATCGACAAATCATTCAACAATGCTAGGGACCCCAAAAAAAAAAAAAATTTTGATTCATTCACACAATTCCCCCTCCTCCAAAAAAAAAAATAATGTGCAAGCAAAATTTGAAAAGTTGACCCACATTCAAATATTCTTTCAAAACTCTCTTTATATGCATTTTGTTTTACCACCTCATTAGGTGATTATGGGGGAAGAAATTATGTGGATGTAACACTGCTGCCAAAAAAATTAGCAAATATTCTACAAAATAGCCACATGATGGGTGTGGCACCAACACCACATGGGACCCACACCCATGTGAGTATTTTGTAGAATTTTTGGTAGTTCTTTTGGTAGCATTTTTATAAAGCTAGTTCATGCAGCACGATAAGTGCAACTGTTACCTGATTTTTTATTTATTTATTTATTTATTTATTTATTTATTTATTTATTTATTTTCATAGTAGATAAGAGGGAGTTTTTATGAGCATTAAGGCCGAGCTAAGCCCAGGCGTAGTAATAGGCCGTTCTATGAGGCGTGGTAAAAAGGGCTTAAGCGAGTGGACCCTAGTATTAGCTCAGTCCAAATATGGTTACAGTCACCACGGTCGGAGTAGTGATAATTAGCTCGGTCATAGTATTTGGAGCCGAGGTATTTGGGCTTTTGATGGTGGACCTTGCTCTTGTTAGCTCGGTCAAAGCTTGCTGTAGTTAGCTCGGTCTCAACAGACAAAACCGAGATGCAAGTGAACAAGAGCCGAGCTATGTGTTACATGTGGAGGCATTGGATTAAGTATGACAAAGAAATAATGTTAGCTCGATTATATTGTCATCCAGCCAAGGTAAAACCATCTCACTTGGTTAAAGCAGTGACGGGGGTGTTGAAGGATAAACATTATCTTTCAAGAATGTGATTCCTAGGAAGACTCTACCTTGAGGAGTAAGAGTCCTACTAGGATGTGCCACGCGAAAACTATAAAAGCTCACAACATAACATATGTAGAGGTAACACAACTTTGATTCTCGAAATACATAGAGCTTTTGTCTATTTGTCTATTTTGCTGACTTAGGCATCGGAGAGGTATCCGGCACACACCCGCCAGCTAGCTCACGTTTTTGTTTTCAGGGAGTAAAGCGACGACGTTTTGGAAGAGCGCAAACTTGTTCAACAGGATTATACGAGAAGATTATTTCGTGCTCATACAATTGGCGCCGTCTATGGGAATTCTGGGTATTAAAGTCCCTTCCACTTACAACATAATCTTGGGAAGGACATGGTTGCACGCCATGGGTTCGGTAGCATCAACCTACCATCAAGTATTGCGGTTCCCCAACGAATTTGAAGTAATTGAAGAGGTCTTTGAAGACCAAATTATGTCCAAACAGTGCTTCGTCACAATAAATGGCAGCCGCGCTGCCAAAGGGTATGTACAGATGGTAGAAGAGCCTGAGAGCAACGAACTATTTGCAGATGTTGGCAAGGCAGCTAAACAGAAGGCAGTGGAAGACTTGGTACAGGTAAGGATAGAAGAAAAAGACCTAGAAAAGTTCTTTTTGCTCGGCTCGTCTTTGTACAGCACTGAGAGAATAGAGGTCATGGAATTCTTAACCTCTAACATCGAAGTGGTTGCCTGGACACCGTATAACATGCCTAGCATTGACCCAAACTTCATTTGTCACCAACTGAACGTCCACCCAACTGCCAAACCAGTTATACAGCGCACTCACAGATCAGCACTCTATTATGCCGAGATAGTGGTAGAAGAAGTGGGAAACTTGCTGGAGGTAGGAGCTATCAGAGAAGTGCACTATCCCAGGTGGATCTTCAATACCATAATAGTGCCAAAGAAGAGCGAAAAATGGCGTGTCTGCATGGACTAGAAAACAGTCAACAAGTCATGCCCAAAGGACAGTTTTTCCCTACCACGAATAGACCAACTGGTAAACCTGACGGCAGGACACAATCGACTTAGCTTCCTTGATGCGTACAGAGGTTACCATCAAATCGCTATGTATGAACTAGATCAGGAGGTCACATCATTTACAACGCCTAAAGGATTGTATTGTTACAAGGTCATGCCCTTTAGCCTAAAAAACGCAGGGGCAACATTCCAACGGATGGTCACCAAGATATTTGAACCATTGTTAGGCAGAACAATGAAGGCTTACATAGATGACATGGTGGTCAAAAGCAAGGATGAGAAGGACCATCTTAGGAACCTAGGTGAAATGTTCCAAATTCTGAAGAAGAACAAGTTGTGCCTAAATGCATCCAAGTGTGCATTCGGCGTAGAATCAGGCAAATTCCTAGGTTTTCTGGTGACCAACTGAGGTATAGAAGCAGACCCTTCTCAGATCAAAGCAATCCAGGATCTAGAAAGGCCCAACACTGTAAAAGAGGTGCAACATCTCGCTGGCCTAGCTGCCACACTCAACCGGTTCATAAGTCGGTCATCAGACAGATGTCGACCATTCTTCCAAGCATTGAAGGCCAAGTTTGAGTGGGATGAAGAATGCGATCATGCCCTAGAAAGCCTAAAAGAATACATGTCTTCTCCACCATTGCTAGTAACCCCAATACCTGGAGAAGAGCTCTTTTTGTACCTAGCAGTTTCACAGCACACAATCAGCGTTGTGTTGGTCAGAGCAAAAGGAATCCAACACCTGCCCATCTTTTATGTAAGCAAAACCTTACTGGGCATAGAAACCAGGTACCTACCATTGGAAAAACTAGCCTTAGCCTTGATGATGGCCTCAAAGAAGCTGTCGCACTACTTCCACGCCCACACCATAATCGTCCTAACAGCTTTTCCATTGAAAGCTTTGTTTGAGAGGGTGGACTTTTCTGGGCGAATCTTGAAGTGAGCGGTGGAATTGGGGCAATTTGATATCAAGTTTCAACCCAGAACCGCAATAAAAGCCCAAGCTTTGGCAGACTTTGTGGCGGAGTTCACACCAGGAAGTCATCACATCTACCCAATCGACTTGACTGGTACAACAGACGTGGGGATGGAAAGTGCCACAGAAATTACGCAGCCCCCAAAACAAAATGCCCAGCTATATCCCAAGACATACTGGATTGAAGAAAGGGAGGAAGAGGCAGACTGCACTACGCTTGGAAAAGACTCATCAACAAGTAAAAACTTGGTACAAATAGATAATGAGGGGCAAACATTATGTGTGGACTTGGAAGAAGACATCAGCAACACTCATGACCCCAAGACATCATCCGACCCCTCCACTTGCTGGAAACTTTTCGTTGGAGAAATGTGGAAACTCTTCGTGGACGGAGCATCCAACAGGCACGGTGCAAGACTTGGCATAGTCCTCATCTCACCAGATGGCCTAATAGTGGAACATGCAATCAACCTTGGCTTCCCAGCATCAAACAATAAGGCGGAGTATGAAGTGCTTTTAGCAGGCCTCAAATCAGAACTTTTCATGCAGGCCACCGAGCTAATGGTTTACAGTGACTCCCAGCTAGTAGTAAACTAGATTTCAAGCGACTATGAGGCGAAAGATAAGAGAATGGCTAAGTACCAAGAGTTAGCAAGAAGGGAGATCATGAAATTCGAAGTAGTGAGGATAGAGCAGATTGGCCGAGAAGAAAATAGTAGAGCAGACGAACTAGCAGGCTTTGCTTCGATGGCAGATACGTCCATCCCACATCTATTACTGATCGACTTCTTACCAAGACCAAGCATTGAAGAACCCGAAGTGGCTGAGGTATGTTGCGCCGAACTAGGCCCTTTATGGATGGATCCCATTATAGTATTCTTAAAAGACGGCGTCTTACCTAAAGAGAAGAAAGAGGCCAACAGAATAAGAGCAAAGTCACAGCGATTTTGGCTCTCCCCATCAATGGCCTTGTATAAAAAATCCTTCACAGGACCTTACTTGAAATGTGTCCATCCTAGCAGGGTGTCTTCTTCATCAATAAGGCATGGCTCGATTGAGGAGGTGCGAGCACGCTTATTGGGCCGAGATGATGAGGGTCGGGCTATTGGAAGAGCTACCACTACCTCATGTGTTTGGCCAACTTGGAGTGTCTTGGTTTGGTCCCCGACAGCTGGAGCCGTTGTTTCGGTGATAAGTGCTCTAACAGCTCTCTTCTTAGCCATTTCTTGCTCTTCTGTTAGTGGGATCAAATTGATTTGAGACAGTGTTGGATCTGGTTCTGGTGAGGGTTCCAGGAGGAAATCTATCACCCTAGTATTCCTCCTGCTGCTATATCAATATGTCGATTCGAAGTTGAATAGCTCGGCCCAACCTCGATCGCGGTACCGGAGTGCGGCATAGAGTGCGTCGAGATTGGGGTATTGATACTGCGACTTTAGTTGGTTCAAGTCTGCATAAAGAAAAAGGAAACGGTTAGCACAGGGTGGAAGTTGTAAGCAACAAAAGCAAAAATCAGACAAGTTAAACCGAGGTATTCATACCGGCTACTCCTTTATTCCAGTTAATTCGGTCGCCCGGTATTCGGGCTTCCTGGTCTTCGAAGTTGCCCAAGACCCAAAAAAATTCATCATCATTTATATCTTTGTCCAATGTATTTTTTATTATTTTTTCTCAGCGTCTTCTTATTCTTAAATAGTATACCCAGCCATCTTTATTCTGGCCAAGTGAATATTGATGAAAAAGCTCAGCAAAACCGAGGTTGAAGCCAAGCCAGTGATTTAGCTTGGCGATGCCATTTATTATTCTGTATGAATTGGTGCTAAGTTGGGTTAGGCATATTCTAGTTTGCCTAAGGAATTCGCATAACAGTGGTTGAACTGGGAATCGGAAGTCGACTTCAACAATGGATAGCACGATAAATGGAACGAAACCTTGTTTTTCCCAGGGTGTGGTATCTAGTTCAGCTAGGGAAAGATGGACGTCGTCTGGCATTTGGTAATCCTTTCATAACTCAGATATGGCCCCTGGTGAGTTTACTAAGAATCGATATTTTTCCATGTGGACTTAAGTTATGTATAAATTAGCTCGCAGTACTAGTTCGGTGTTGAAATGACATTGCGTATCTCGGTTGAGAGTGCAAAGGAGTGCCTAGCCAACCTAGTCAGAGTCTGCAAAGTGGAGATAAAAAGTATTATGCCCAGATCATTGGACCGGGCTAAAAAAGAAGAAGAATAAATGCAAAAAACCCTAGTTCGGCTAGAGAGGGTGCAGCCTATTCTTAGTTCGGTTTTGACTAAGTCAGAGAGCTGGATTGGCCCCAAGTTATAGTTCGATTATGGGGTGGAGTTTCGTAGTTCGGTTATTGGGTTTAGTCCTGTAGTTCGGTTATTGGGTGGAGTTCCCTAGTTCGGTTGTGTTTAAGCCTAAAGTTGCCTAAACAGGTTTTTAGCTCAATTATAGCACGATTCTAGATTCAAACTTCATATTTTCTGAATCCAGACAATGTGTTCTTAAGCACGATCCTATGGTTTGGGGGTCTGGTTTTTGGTACTAGTTGATTCTTACCCATTTCAGCAAAACTACAGAGTGTGTTTTACAATATATATAAGTATATACTTCTATACTATACATGTTCATGAAATAAATGGAAAAATTGAGGATTTGAGTCACTTACAGTCTTAGAAGAGGAGAATGAAGTTCCAAATGATGAAGATACCAAACAGGAGCACAAGTTTTGCAGATGCTGTGTTTAGGAAAATAGAGGTTCAGAGGGCAAGAAAGAGAAGATGAATAGTGGAATGATAAGTTCAAAGGCTAGGGTTTTCGTATAAGGCAAAGACAAGGCAGGACTGTTCAAAAATTTCGAAGTACTAGAGCGGCGTTGACAGTTGTACTCAACCAATAGGGGCCAGCCACGTGTCTATAGAATAACAAGCGATTCAGATGTACAGCGTGACTGAAGAGACGCTTTTTGACCGTACAAATCAGTAGCTCGGTGACAATTTAGCTCGGTTGAAGGCCTGAAGTTTTAGCTCGGCTGGTAACAAATAATCCTAATCATGCTACGCAGATGGAATTAAGGGGCAATTGAGAAGGAATTTTTATCAGCATTAAGGCCAAGCTAAGCCCAGGCGTAGTAATAGGCCATTCTATGGGCCGTGGTAAAAAGGGCTTAAATGAGTGGACCCTAGTATTAGCTCGGTCCAAATATGGTTACAATCACCACGGTCGGAGTAGTGATAATTAGCTCGGTCATAGTATTTGGAGCCAAGGTATTTGGGCTTTTGATGGTGGACCTTGCTCTTGTTAGCTCGGTCAAAGCTTGCTGTAGTTAGCTCGGTCTCAACAGACAAAATCGAGATGCAAGTGAACAAGAGCCGAGCTATGTGTTGCATGTGGAGGGGCTGATTAAGTATGACAGAGATAGTGTTAGCTCGGTTATATTGTCATCCAGCCAAGGTAAAACCATCTCACTTGGTTAAAGCAGTGAGGGAGGTGTTAAAGGATAAGTATTATCTTTCAAGAATGTGATTTCTAGGAGGACTCTACCTTGAGGAGTAAGAGTCCTACTAGGATTGTGCCACGCGAAAACTATAAAAGCTCACAACATAACCTATGTAGAGGTAACACAACTTTGATTCTCGAAATACATAGAGCTTTTGTCTATTTGTCTATTTTGCTGACTTAGGCATTGGAGAGGTATCCGGCACACACCCGCCGACTAGCTCACATTTGTGTTTTCAAGGAGTAAAGCGACGACGTTTTGGAGGAGCACAAACTTGTTCAACAGGATTATACGAGAAGATTATTTCGTGCTCATACAGTAGATAACATAAACAATAATTACTAAGAAGTTTAGAAGCATAGAAGGCCTTACTGAATTTTTGGCATCTCAAATGAGTTCCAGTAAAAAACAGAATCAACAAAACATGAAATGTCACTATATCAACTAAAGCATTCATACTCTTGTGGTAGTTGACAAAAACGAAATGGTTGTGTTACAGCACAACATATAAAAATTAATGAATTAATGAGGCATGGGTCAAAATTGAACCTCAGCTCGTAAGTTCTCGCCCCTACGCATAGCATTCAAGACTTCACGAATCTGTTACATGGAAGGATAGAAGTTTTTACTTCAATGTTCCAACTTTTCTTAATCAGAAACTAAGCAATTTTGATAGCAGTAGAATGTGCATTTACTAGCAAGATAGAAACTATAATTAACAGTGTCACAAATTATGCAATTAAGAATGTGCAAGAACAATTCAGACAATTACGACAATAAATAAACAGATCCATACAACTTTCGTAATCTGGAATTATATTAAAATACACACACATATGTATGCCGCTAATGGCTGAATCCACCATCTCCTTTCATAATGCGGGCGGCTTACCCATGTGAGAAGATTGCCGTGGTTATAGCCTTTAGGGTGTGGACGTAATACGAATCTTCTACAATAAATTGATATATTGGATTCCACAGGAAGCTTCTGTCTTTATGTATGTCATATAAACATCAAATTTTTCTAACCCAAGTGCGATGCTTATAAATTAGGTATTTCCATATGTAGCCCTTTAACTCCCCAATGAGATATGTCTAAGCTTGTTTTAACCCTTAGACATTCCTTTTTACGAGCTCAAGCCCTATCCTTGCTTAAACATTCAACTCTAGGGCTTTAAAACTACAACACTAGCCAAGGTTTTGTTCTTGGGTATAGTTCACAGTGCTCAGAACAGTCGCCAAACAGTCCCAAAAATTCTCTCTTCACTCGCAAACCTTTATCATTTTGTTACAACATATAACCCTAACAATCTAAGTAATTTTACCAAGAACAGTCCCCTAACATCCCAAAAATAGAAACCTCTTCACGCTGCCCCACAGTAGTTTTGTGGTCACTAGTCATTACTAACAGGAGAGTGATCCCCAAACTTGTCCTACATCACCGCCACACTTGTCCTACATCACATGTCCAGCTAACTATACTTGACAAGGCAATTCACAAAATCCTCACCTACATAAGAACACTACAACAAAAAACACCATTGGCGACTAAAAAATCGATTTTCGTCGCTGAAAGTTGTACAAATGGCGACTCAAATTGGTTTAGTCGCCAAACCTGATGACTTTTGCCGACTAAACTGCTTTGGTCGCCGAACATAGGGCTTTTAGCGACTAAAAGTCTGTTTAGTCACCCAATATAGGGCTTTTACCGACTACAAAAATTTTAGTAGCTAAAAGGCACAGTTTTTGGCGACTAAAAGCATTTAGTAGCCAAAACTATAGGTTTTGGCGACCAAAAAATACTTTAGTCGCCGAATATAGGTGTTTCACCGACAAACAATTTTTTCGTAGCTAATAGTGGACAATTTGGCGACTAAGACAGAGTTTAGTCGGCAAAAGTGGAGCTTTTGGCGACGAAAAATAAGTTTAGTCGCCGGAAGTAGTTTTTTGGGCGGAAATTAATGTTTTTTAGCGACAAAGCAGCATTTAGTAGCCAAAAAGCATAGAATTGGCGACTAAAATTCACATTTAGTCGCCAAAAGTGCTCTCATATTTTTTTTTATTAAATACTTTATTATTTATATATATAGAGTTTTGTATTAATACCACCAAATATAGTCTATAAGTAATATATGTTGCATTATTATTCGCGTGAGGTTATAGTGGCGCAGTGGGCGGAGACTGTGGGTAAAAGGTTGAGCATGTTGGAAAGTTGTTGGTCATGGGTTCAAAACTTGGTAGTAGCAGAGGGGAAATTTTTTTTTTTCAGAAAATGCTTTCAGCGACTAAACAGTTTTGTCGCCAAAGGTATAAATAATAAAAAAAAAATTTAACTATTGGCGACTAACAGTTTAGTCGCCCAAGGTATAATTTCTAAAAATGGAATTGAGCAATGGCGACAAAATCTGTAGTCGCTGAAGCCCTATTTATTGGCGACCAACAGTTTTTTAGTCGCCAAAGGTATGCGCGACCACATATAGGCGACAACACCGGCGACCAAAATTTTTAGTCGGGAAAACTGAAAATTCGACATTTGGCGACTAAAAAGAGACTTTTGGCGACTAAAAATTTAGTCGCCAAAAGCGTATTTTCTTGTAGTACGGTCAACAAGACCAAAACAACTTGTCTACCAATCTTGGGGGGACTAAAATAGTTCTTATTGACAATTCACCAATCTCTACAGATTTCACTAAATTTCACTCCATCAATAGATTAATGAGATCAATGGAAACATGACTGCCATTCTCAAAGGAAAGCACAACTCTACAAACTGATATATGCGGAATATGCATGACTAATCAACTTAATATTGCAATACTCCAACGCAGCATGCATGAGCTTCATTCGAACCCATGTGCAAGTGTGTTAGAGAGAGAGAGAGTGTGTGAGAAATTAAGGATGAAAATAATATATAAATAAGAAAATGTAACATCAAGCTTTACAGAATCAATGGTGGTAGCCAAGTAGGTATAGAGTAACATCTTTATTATAATAAACAGTTGATGGCCACAACAAAAATACTCATCCAGAAATTTACAATTCAAGGTATTACAGTGTATTATTAACAGCATGTTATTGCTGAAGGGATAAAATTGTAAAATGATGACAGAGAAGTTAATCACAACAATGAAGTGATGTTGGAATTATGTCCATGATTTCTTACATGATTAAAAATGTTCAAGATGTTCAAGTTAAGTTGCAGTAATTATGACATAGCATTGACCCACAACAAAATGATGCAATAAGAAAGTTGATGATTATGTACTTGGAAATACAAAACCTTAGCAGTACCACTCAACTTCTAGGAACAAAGATACCATACTCAGGTAATATATCTTAACCAACTTTAAGCAAAGGATTAGTAAGCTTGGAAATTAGGGAAAAATTAAAACAAAAAACAAAGAACTTAGACCACGAACCTCAGATACCAGCCTTTGTCTCCCCTCAATATCATTAGCTAAAGCACGCCAACCATTCACATCATCACCAGGTAGCTCCAACAAAGCCGATCTTGGATATGGTGGATGATGGCCTTGGCTGTTAGCTCCAGATGGCATTATTGTTTCCTCTGAAGAAGAAGGGCCTGAACGCGATGGGGGAAAGTGAGCTCTCAGAGCTTCAGACTCAGAATCAACAGATGGAAACAAAGTCCAAGGAGAAAATTCAGATAATCTTTGTTGATTTTGTGTTGAGGGGTTGCGATGAGGTGTCCACGCAGTGGGGAAAGGCCGTATAGCAGAGCTGGGGCTAATTCAAGAACTAGAAGGGACATTTGTAGAAGTACTGGTATTTCCAATAGATAAATTCCAATTATTTGAGTCTTGCACTGAATTTCTCATCTCAGCTGGAGGAACAACCATAGGATGCCCCATGCTATTTCTTGGGGTGCTTCTCAAACTTGCTTCCTGTCGCAATGATGAAGAACTTGAAGAACCACCAGCTCCTTAATTAAGATTCCCATTACAAGGGAAAGAAGGTGTATTCTTTGGCAAATCAAGAATATGATTTGAATGAGACTGGTTTGGGGGATTATTTGAATTGGGTGCTACTATAGTTGTTTGTCTCAAGTCCAAAGAATCGATAAAAGAGAGAGGTCTAGACGGCTAGGGAAGGGAGCACACATCAGAATGGTTTATCACATTCCCTGTTGACGGTAAATTAAACCTAACAGATTCATGATGCCCAACATTTCCTCTCACGCCAAAAATTCTTGAGGAGCCTTCTACAATTCCTGTCACACTTGAAGGAGGAAAGACGTCAGAAGCTACTCCATGCATACTAATGCCACTTCTTGGGTTTAGCTGTTCAGAAGGACCAATGCGCGGAGAAATCACTTGTGGTGGTGATATACATAAGCTGCTAGAAGCACTGTAACGAGCAAAAACACCATGTCGTGGAAAGATTTCAGCATTTTGAAAGCAGTTTGAACTCCCACCTGGACAAGACTGTCCAGAAGTACCTTCAAGAGCCTTTCTCTTGCAGGATGAACCCCAATTGCGCAAAGACGAACTTGACTCACCCTTATTGTCCACCAAATAACCAGAATGACTAGAAGAATTCCCAGTGTTATTAGAAGAAGCATTATCACTCAAGATCTGTTCTGTTTCTAGTCCGCTTACCTTGTACAAATTATGGCATGCATCTAGCTCCATGTCCTGCCCACCATCACCACTACTGCCCATGTCCCTAGCATTTAAATTTATATTCAGAGAAACATGACTAGAACTGGAACTTTGCATAATTAAAGGTCTGTCGGTAACCTGATTACCACCAATACCATTGTTAACACTATCGCGAAGAAAGTTGTTAGACGGTCCAGACCCAAGACGAACCACAAATGAAGACAACCGACCATTTTCGATTTTCATACCATCACCAATGCCTTGGCCTTGTAAATTTTGACTAGAACTAGATTCCCCTAAATCCTAACCACTAAAACCCCGAGCACTATGACTAACAGCATTGGTGCAAGTATAGTTCCCTTCAGCAAAAGAAAGCATGTAATTTGGCAACCGGCTTTCCACTGCACTTAGCATGCTATTCCAAGCAGTTGACTGATTCATACCAGTGTTATTGGAAACAAATCCCTGGTTAAGATCAATAGTTTTAGTAAAGGAATTGCCTGCACTCCTTTGCCCTTGCATTGGGGCTAATGCATTGCCCCAAAGGTATGTATATGTTGCAGAACAATATTTTTAACACTTGATTACAAAGAACACTGCTCAGGCAAACCTGAATTCACAAATCTACAAAAGGGAAAACATCCTAGCTCAACCTAGTAGCTGAAAAACACAAGCCATTCACAAATGCAATTAGGCCACCCACTTAAGATATTAGAACATATGATTTGAACCAAAAAATGAAAATAAGACTCGCTATTTGTACAGCTCTGTGCTTCTTCAACTCCATTTATAAGCATAGCCCAAGATGTAAAAGTAGAGTCCAAATATTGGCGGTTATTAGACAAGTAGGAGATATAAAGTAAAAGAAAAGATAAAAGTGTTGGAAAATTGGTTTTATAAATGCTTATTTTGGGCCAACTTTGAGCCCAAAATTGAGTGGGCCCCAAACATCTTTTGGGGTGAGTCCGAAGAGGTGACGTGTTCCTTGTCACATGGCAAGTCACACGGTGAAGACGGTTCATCAAAACCAATTATGAGTGAATGGAAACTTGACATCATTTTTGGGTTTGTGGAATGGACAATTAAAGAAGTAAATGTGGGTTTCTTTGAAATGGGTTGTCCCACATTGAAACTTTAAGAGAGTTTGTTTATGTATATAAACTCTAGATTGCAACACTTGGGTTGGGCCCCAAGGGGCACCCCAAGTTTGTAGAAGGGAGGAGTTATGGACAATTAAAACCTTGGCTAAAAACCACCACACACGCATTTGAATTTTTTCTTAATGAAATTGAATTCAAATTTTGTACCAAAATAGAATTTAATTTTCTATCCAAACTGTATTCGATTTTCAGTCCATTTTCCAGCAATTCAACGTGTTCAAACTGTCAAACAGATTGGGAAAAACTGCCCAGCAATTCCGAGTAGTTTGAAAACTGCCAAATAGTTTGCATATCTGTTCAAAACTGTTTTAGATCTGTTGCACCTGGACAGATTCATTTTCAAACAGATTCAAATTCAAAACTACCTAGGCAGTTTCAGCAGTGTCTGAGCAGTTATATAACTGTACAGTTACCATATCTGTTCAGTTTCCAATCTGAATATGTTCAAGTTCAAATTCATACCTTTTCGAGACTAGTTTTGCCTATAAATACCAGCCCTATTCCAACAGATTTCACATTCGAAAATTCATTCTTTCCTTCTACTTTTGTTCATTTGCATTATTTATTCTTCATTCTAGTTTTAGAAAAAATTAAAGAGAGTATAGAACACAAGGTTCTAGTTCGCCGGACAAATTTATTTAGAGTGTTACTAAAAATTTGTGAAGATCATTGTATCCTGGAAAATAGACACCACTTAACCGTAAGCACCATAGCGGGGCGAATCTGTCTTAAAGACAGAGTGTCACCCACTCGACTTGGTCTTTAAATATTTATTTGGTTCGGTAGAAATAAATTCAGTACGTTCTTCATTTTATTTGTTTGATTTTGTTTCAATTTATTTTTTGTACACAAAAGATTGTTTCAACAATCTTAAGACAGATTCGAATTATTCTGTTTACAGAATTTTTCATTTGTTCCCTTTTCTCTTTCTTCTTCTTACAGAAATTATTTTCTGTGACTTAACAAATTAATATTTTGATTGGAAAAACAAATAGTGGTTGTATGTTATTTGACAAATAATAGTAATATACTGTCTATTTTCTTTGACAACTAGTAGTAATATACTGGTGTTATTAATAATTCAGAATATTTATTTGTGGAAGTTTGTCATAAATTAATTTTGTTTTTCTTAAATAATTTCTGAGTGTTCATTAATTAAAAATAAATTCGAATTCATGGCTACTGAAACAAATGCTCAAACGAGTATTGGAATGGTGGCTGCAATTGCGCCAACCGCCTCTCTTGTTGTAACCGTACCGGTAAATCACGGTGAGAAGCCAGAGAAGTTCTCCGGAACTGATTTTAAAAGATGACAGTAGACAATGCTGTTTTATCTTACAACTCTGAACCTGGCACGCTTTCTTCATGAGGATGCTCCTATTCTAAAAGAGGATGAAACTGACCAACAAGTGGTTGCCGCGGTCAATGCCTGGAAACATGCTGATTTTCTTTGCCAGAACTACATCTTGAACGGACTTGAAAACACATTATACAACGTCTATAGTCCTATCAAGACAGTAAAGGAACTTTGGGAGTCTTTGGAGAAAAAGTACAAAACAGAAGATGGCGGCTCAAAGAAATTTGTGGTTAGCAAATTTCTAGACTTTATGATGGTTGATTCTAAGACTATGATCCGCCAAATTCAAGATCTCCAACTCATTCTGCATGACATTCATGCAGAAGGCATGTCTCTCAGTGAATCTTTCCAAGTTGCAGCTTTAATTGAGAAATTACCACAAGGCTGGAAAGAATTCAAGAACTACCTCAAACACAAGCGCAAAGAGATGTCTTTAGAGGAATTAATTGTGCGTTTGAGGATTAAGGAGGACAACCGCAATTTAGAGAAGCGGGCTGGTAAGCATCCAATGGAGTCTAAGGCAAATGTGGTGGAACATGCTCCAAAAGCAAAGAAATAGAAATTTTCTAGAGAAAGTTCATCACAATGCTCTAAAGGAGGGGAAACTAAAAAGTACAAGTTTAATGGCAAATGTTATATTTGTGACAAAGAGGGACATCGGGCCAAAGATTGTCGTAGCAAAGGCAAAAGCAAAAGAAGAACAAGCAAGAAACCTGCTCAAGCCCATATGACCGAAGTGGACAATATTTCCAATGTCGTAGATGACATCAATCTTTCTGCAGTTGTTTTCGAGGCAAATCTTGTTGGAAATCCTAAAGAATGATGGGTGGACACTGGTGCTACTCGCCACATTTGTGCCGACAAAAAGATGTTCACATCTTATTCTACAGTGGACAACGATGAACAACTTTTTATGGGCAACTCCTCAACTTCCAAAGTTGAAGGACAAGGGAAGATTGTTCTCAGGATGACATCTGAGAGGGAACTCACTCTCAACAATGTGCTGCATGTACCGGACATTCGCAAGAATCTTATTTCCGGATCTTTATTGAGTAAGAATGGGTTTAGGCTAGTGTTTGAGAGTGATAAATTTGTACTTACTAAGAATGGGATGTACGTAGGAAAATGTTACATGTTTGATGGCCTTTTCAAAATGAATGTAATAACCGTTGTACCCTCAATTATTAATAAAAATATATCTTCTTCTTACTTGCTTGAGTTTTCAAATTTATGGCATGGTAGACCAGGACATGTTAATTATGGATCTTTACGTAGATTAATTAATATGGAATGTTTACCCAAATTTGACATTGATTCAAATCATAAATGTGAAATTTGCGTTGAGGCAAAATTATCCAAAACTCCTTTCCATTCAATTGAAAGAAGTACAGAACAACTTGAATTAGTTCATAGTGACATTTGTGATTTTAAATCAATTCAAACAAGAGGTGGGAAAAAGTATTTTATCACTTTATAGATGACTATACTAGATATAGTTATGTTTATTTAACTCGAACCAAGGATAAAGCTTTGGAAACTTTCATTCAATATAAGAATGAAGTTGAAAATCAACTTGGTAAGAAAATCAAAAAAAACTAAGAAGTGATAGAGGTGGTGAATATGAATCACCTTTTGGTGAGTTTTGTAAAGAACATGGAATAATTCATCAAACTACCTCTCCTTACTCACCTCAGCAAAATGGAATTGTTAAAAGGAAAAATAGGACTTTAAAAGAAATGATGAATGCCATGTTAATAAGTTCTGGATTACCTCAGAACTTGTGGGGAGAAACAATACTTTCTGGTAATTATATTTTAAATAAAGTACCTCGAAAGAAAGTGAATCAAACACCTTATGAGTTGTGGCATGGGAGAGTACCATCCTACAAATACTTAAAAGTGTGGGGGTGTTTGGCTAAAGTGGCTATTCATAGTCCTAAAAAGACTAAGACAGGTCCTAAAACCATTAATTACATTTTCATTGGTTATGCCAAGAATAGTAGTGCATATCGGTTTTTGATTCATAAATCAGAACATTCCGAAATGCATGTAAATACTATTATTGAATCTCAGAATGCATCATTCTTTGAACATGTATTTCCAAATAAGACTGGACAAGAGACTATTACTAATAAAAGATCTTTTGATACTATTATTAGTAATGATCAAGACCAAGATCAAGAGCAAGAGATAGATCAAAATGAGGAAAAGAAACTTGGGCGTAGTAAACGTTCTAGAACCTCAAAATCTTTTGATCCAAATTTTCTAACATATTTGTTAGAAAATGAGCCTTTAACTTTTAAAGAGGCTATGTCCAGTCCTGAAACTCCTTTTTGGAAAGAAGCTGTCAATAGTGAAATTGAATCCATCTTCCAAAATCACACTTGGGAATTAGTGGACTTACCATCAGGTTGTAAACCTCTTGGGTACAAGTGGATTTTCAAAAGAAAAATGAAAGCAGATGGATCAATTGACAAATACAAGGCAAGACTTGTGGTAAAATGGTATAGACAAAAAGAAGGTCTTCATTACTTTGACACATACTCACCGGTTACTAGAATAACATCCATTAGAATGTTAATTGCCATTGCATCTCTATACAATCTAGAAATTCATCAAATGGCCTCAACCTTTTTCAAATTCAAGGAATTTCCTCTCTTCAGTAGCCACCAATTCGGGTGCAAAACGAGATAAGCTAGTAAACTTAGCCTCATATTTCGCTACCGGTGTATCTAGTTGCAATAATTGCTCAAACTGCTTCCTCAATCGCTCCCTAGCCGTGGGAGGGAGGAATTTGTCTTGGAAAGCTTGCACAAATGCTCCCCAAGTATGCTCCACCCTATGCTTGACAAATTTCTACCATTGTCCAGCCTCCCCCTTCAATTGGTAGGCTGCCAACGCCACTCGCAACTCATGCTCTTGGATGTCTAGGATCTCGAAAGACTTGACTATTTGCTCCAACCACTCATCAGCTTTCATTGGGTCGGGCTCACCACTGTACTCAGCCGGATTAGAACGAAAGAACTCCTTCTTCAGAAAGGAAGCTCTCATTTCCCCCTCAATGGTCCTAGCCGCTAGTTCGGCTTTCAATATTTTCATGGACTCCCGTAGAGCCCTTGTCATTTCCCTCGCCAAAGCCCCCATAGCATCTTGGGCTGGTGGAACGGGTATGTTGTTTTGACCCACTCCTTCCTCTTGTGGAGGGATCTCAAGTTGAATGGGGATGTTCTTGCCACCCCAATGGGGTCTACCCCGAGGCCTAGCGTGCCCAGACATCTATAAAAAAAAACAAGGTTAAATTCAATAACGAGTTTCCACACCTAAGTGCTCTACGTTCACTTCCCGTGCAACCCTCATGCAGTTATACATTAATCAATTCAAACAAATACTCAATATTCACATAGAAACACACATGAGTCATCCTCCCTAGATGTTAGCTAAGTCCATGACAATCAAGGATCTCCAAGTGGAAAGAACAGTAATCAAGTGCCCTTCCAATAGGATTTCGATGAATGCAACAGACCTAACCACATCCCAGGAGCCTAACCCCATATCCCTATAGTCACATAAAAACACATATCACACCATATGTCCTAAGCATTCCATCTTGACCTAAGGACCCAATTGTGATCAACGTCACTTCCCACGAACCCAAAGTATTCGAGCCTATTGCTCTGATACCAACTTGTAACGCCCTGGCCAAACACACACCATAACATACACCACTACCATGTTCATTAACACCCACTAGATCATCTTTCTCATTGAACAAAGAGTTGAGCGTTTACATTACATACATTACATTCTCGTGATGTTCAAAATATTCTCTCTTTGTTCAGTGAACAAGATAACTTACAAAAATAAGGCCCTTGGGCATACAACATTACAAACATAACAAGTAATTTTGTTACAAAAGCCCCAAAATAAACACATAACTATTAGAGTCCTCGACTTCAATTAGTTCCCAAAAGTTGATAAAGCTTGTGCTTGAACCGATCTTTCAATGAGGTTGCCCTTCATCAATTCTTGAAAAATTAGATTATGGTTGAGCTAGATGCCCAGTAGGAATACACTTATCCATGTATTTAATCCTTGAATGAGATAATGGCATCCACGAGATAAAGTGTTCTAATAAGATTTGTTTTCATAAGAAACGGTCAACAATTCATAAGGAAGTATTTTGAGGTAATATGATAAATACAACTCACATCAATCATGCACTACAATCAAATATCCACAAACATGAGAAATAGACCACACTTCTCCCTACATGAACCCAACCAAGAACAACATTTACTTTTTAAAGACAACCCCCACATTCGCCGGCTACTATATGGCGGGAGGTGGGCACTCTAAGAAAATCATCCGTTTTTCCACTTTTGCCAGCTACTATACGGCGGGACTATGTGGACACCCAAAAATATTTTTCCCACATTCGTCCAGCGATAAGCCTAGACAGGGCAATTGGGCACCTTTTTAAACTCCCCGCTCAGGTACCAACACAACACCATTTCTACACTTCACTGACATACACACAAGGACTCTTGCATGTCAACAATTTAAATCACATCTCAATCCCACATTTGAATCATCAAGCATAATCATAGATAAGCAACTCATAAATTTCAAAGAATTATAGCATTCAAGTCACCATCTCTCTAACCACATCAAATGCCACATTTCATTTCTCCTTTATTTATCCATGTTTATGATTCAAGAGGAAATTTCATCATACAAGTAATTCCTATTAAATTAGATACTTAGGGTTTTACCAAATTTGGGGTTTCTCATTCTTTGTCACTAATCTAATTTCTCAATCACATTTATAATCATTTTTTAAAGGAAGAGATGAGAGATTTCTAACCATTGATAAACAAAAGAAAAGAAATAAAAAAAGAAAAGAGGAATATGGGTTCAATATCACCAAACCTTAAATTAGTTCACAAATCACATTAAACGCCATAAATCTCTTCAATAATGAAGACATACAAGGGTAAAAGTATCTCTACCTCAACTACAAAGCCAAATGTCCAAGCTCCTTCACAAATCTACCACCAACCCACAATCCAATCGGTTGAGAATGACCCTCTTCAAGTGCTCTCCACCCCTAGCAAACAATTTCGGGTGAGTCACAAGTGTATGAAAGGTATTTGATGGCAAAAAGTTAGGGTTTCAAAGAAGGAGAGAAAAGGAATGAAGGATAGAAAAAGTGTTGTGTCCAAATGATCTAAAATCGCTAGGCTTATTTGGTTTGTATTTGAGAAACATGTTTTGAGATAAAAAGTACGAAAATTTGTTTGGTTTGGTTTTTTTTGAAAAGATGTTTTGAAAAATTATTTTGAGAGAGAGTTTTGGAAAAAGTGATTGATTTGATGTGTATGAGAGAGAGATTTGTTTGGAAAACTTGTAAACCAAACAAGTTTTGGAAAAAAAAATTGGGAAAATTTGTTTGGTTTGATTACTTTTCAAAACTTATTTGTAGAGAATTTTTCCCAAAATTTTTTGAGAAACACAAACCAAACAAGGCCGCTATGTTTAAAAAGCTCAGGTCGCGATCCTCGCTCGAGCGAAGGATTTGTCGCTCGAGTGACCAAAAACAACAAGTGGCCTCGTTTGAGCGCAAGAAGTTTCGCTCGAGCACACAATTTAAGGCTTCAGGTCTGCCACAAAAGAAGACGTACACTCGAGCGCAAGAGTTCTCGCTCGAGCGATGAAACGAATACACAAGCCTCACTCGAGCGCCAAAAGGCTTGCTCGAGTGGAAATTGCATCTAAGAAAGAAACCTGAAGACCTTCAAAACTCGCTCGAGCGAAATAAATCTTGCTCGATCGAGGAAGCAGATTTCACAAAGCTCGCTTGAGCGCAAGAAGCCTCGCTTGAGCGAAGAAGCCAAAATCTGGGAGGGAAATATTTGGACCACTCAACAACTGTCTTGCCCCAAACACACCTAACATAATCAAAAGCATAGATTGAAAAGTTAAAAGAGAAAAAAAATGGAATACAGATACATTATTATACCGCGAAACCCAAGTCTGGAGTACGATGAAGGTCGAGTCCAAAACCTAGATCGCTATAACAGGAAAGTATTTCTCAATTAGAGTATACCCAAATTATTGGAAGCTTAATATACTTGATGAACTGCACTCGCCTGGATATAGCTTATGCAGTAAGTAAATTAAGTAGATATACAAGTAACCCAGGAGTAGAACACTGGAAAGCAATTATAAAGGTTCTAAGTACCTCAGATTTACTCGTAACATTGGGCTAAATTATACTAGATATCCAGCAGTACTTGAAGGATACTGTGATGCAAATTGGATATCGGATACTAGAGACTTAAAGTCTACCAGTGGATATGTTTTTACTCTTGGTGGTGCGGCTGTATCTTGGAAATCTTCCAAACAGACTTGCATTACTAGATCTACTATGGAATCAGAATTCATAGCTTTAGATAAAGCATGGGAAGAGACAGAATGGCTTCGCCACTTCCTTGAAGATATTCCAATGTAGCCAAAACCAGTGCCTACTATATGCATACATTGTGATAGTCAATCAACAATTGGTTAAGCACAGAGTCATATGTATAACGGTAAGTCACGTCACATTCGTCGTCGACATAACACCGTAAGACAACTACTCTCCAATGGAATTATTTCCATTGAATATGTGAAGTCTAAAGACAACATAGCGGATCCACTAACCAAAGGGTTAGCAAGAGAGTTAGTTAAGAATTCATCGAGGGAAATGGGACTTAAGCCTATTAAATAAGAGTTACCACAATGGTAACCCAACCTAGTTGGTTGGAGATCCCAAGATCTAGGTTCAAAGAGATAACCCGAGTTGTGAATGACTCAAAAGGATCACTGAGGAGACAAACTCCTACCCATTTCTATGATGAAATAGTGATATCTGCAGCATTTTAGGTTAAGTAATACTTTTAATGATTCTTATATCTAGATATACCTAGTGGAGTATTGCAACATACTCTTCATAAGAATCACCTATATGAGTGTGAACTGGGCCGGTTCTATGAGATTTGTGAAGGGCTACAATTCTCTAGAGCACTCATGAAAGACCAGGTTGTTTAGGGCCAAAATGAATACAATAGTGAGAACTAAACTGTGTCTGGGGATATACTGTGTGAGTTCTATTGTCTTGGTTTACACAAACTGCTGAACAGTTCAAGACATCATGTTCACCAGTTAGATAGTAAATCCGATAATGTCTCACAAGGGAAGGTTCAAAGCCAAAAGCTACCTATCCTTTGTAGAATATTTCCAATTTCTTTACGCTCTGTAATTGGATCATGTTGTTGCATTTTCTCTCCGTCAAATTCCATTCATGTGGGGGATTGTTAGAAAATTGGTTTTTATAAAGGCTTATTTTGGGCCAACTTTGAGCCCAAAATTGAGTGGGCTCCAAACGTCTTTTGGGGTGGGTCCGAAGAGATGACGTGTTTCTTGCCGCATAGCAAGTCACACGATGAAGACGGCTCGTCAAAATCATTTATGGGTAAATGGAAACTTGACATCGTTTTTGGGTTCGTGGAATGGACAATTAAAGAAGTAAATGTGGGTTTCTTTGAAATGGGTTGTCCAACATGAAACTTTAAGAGAGTTTGTGTATGTATATAAACTCTAGATTGCGACACTTGGGTTGGGCCTTAAGGGGCACCTCAAGTTTGTAGAACGGAGGAGTTATGAATAATTAGAACCTTGGCTAAAAACCACCACACACGCCGGCGCGCGCCGGCGCCATCCATCCGTCCGGCTGAGCTGAGCAATGCCGGGCGCGGGTGTGCGTCGAGTCAGTTCTAATATTAATTTTTTGGATAAAATTTATTTGAATTTTTTCCAAGATTCTTAATGAAATTGAATTCAATTTTTGCACCAAAATAGAATTTAATTTTCTGTCCAAACTGTATCCAGTTTTCAGTCCATTTTCCAACAGTTCAACAGGTTCAAACTGTCTAACAAATTGGGGAAAATTGCCCGGCAGTTCCAAGTAGTTTTAAAACTGCCAAACAGTTTGCATATCTGTTCAAAACTGTTTTAGATCTGTTGCACCTGGACACATTCATTTTTGGATAAATTCAAATTTAAAACTGCCCGGGCAGTTTCAGCAGTTTCAGAACATTTATATAACTATACAGTTACCATATCTGTTCAATTTTAGATTTGAATCTATTCAAGAGTTTTGCACCTGTTCAAGTTCAAATTCATACCTTTTCGGGACTATTTTTTGCCTATAAATACCAGCCCTATTCCAGCAGATTTCATATTCGAAGATTCATTATTTCCTTCTAGTTTTGCTCCTTTGCATTATTTATTCTTCATTCTAGTTTTAGAAAAAACTTAAAGAGAGTATAGAATACAAGGTTCTAGTTCGCCGAACAAATTTGTTTGGAGCGCTACTACAAATTTGTGAAGATCATTGTATCTTGGAAAATAGACGCTACTTAACCGTAAGTACCATAGTGGGGCGAATCTGTCTTAAGGACAGAGTGTCACACACTCGACTTGGTCTTTAAATATTTATTCGGTTCGGTAAAAATAAATTCAGTACGTTCTTTATTTTATTTGTTTGATTTTGTTTCAATTTATTTTTTGTACACAAAAGATTGTTTCAACAATAAACTCATTACTGCAACAAGTACTACCTACCTACCTACCAACAACCATAAACAAATTGCTACTCAACCAGAATTTAGATGATGAATTATGCATTTACTTTCAACCATAAGAAAGAACCACCTTTAGTACGGCAAGATATTATTTTGGAACAACATGAAACACAAAACAAGTGCAATTATGAGAAAGAAAATACATAATAAGCATACAGACATTTGAGAACTCCTGGTACTGCTACTGGACTTTTTTTCACCTGGCCTGAGTTTATCAGTGTGTTATTTTGAACTTGTGACCATACTCCAACTATTTGTTCACCTTATTGCCCAAGTAACCCTAAATATAAACTATTCGAAGGAAAAATAATAATAATAATCAGCTATTAAAATGGTGCCAACCTAACCATAAAATTAATTAAACAGTAAGATGAGAAAGAAACTGTTGGTGATAATTACAAATAAAACACCAGAAAATAAGAAAAATAGAAATTACAAAAACTATTGTAAGGGCTGAGACGAGGGAAATTCGCTCTCTTTAAGGAGATTCAAGCCCTCTGCGGTTAGGCAAAGCCTCACACCGGTGCAGCAGAAAAAACCTTGACTTGTCCCCCCCTCCAGGATACAACAGCCCGACTAAGTCGTATGGTTAACCAATACTGCACAATTGGTTGAACCCAAAGCTTTATCACACACACCCTTTTTATTTGCCTGATAATCTCACACTAGACATAACAAAGGAACAAAACTTCTAAGGAACAAAAACTTCTTCTCTCTTATCTCTTTAAAATATGACATATGTTCAAAATATATAGAAAAGAAAACTTAATAAGCAAGGTTCTTGGTAGATAAGATAACAAGAGACTTGACCAAGACCTTGGAATAGATAGGAATGAGAAGACTTGAAGAAGACTTAGATGGATAAGTCTAGCAAAGATTTGGAGAAGACTTGGATAGATAAGGCTAGCAAAGACTTGGATGGATAAGGCTAGCAAAGACTAGGCAATTGTAGACACCCCATTTTTGACCGTTCTCAAGACTTGGACGTCACCGTTGGAACACTCGGTGATTATCCATGTTTGTGTTTGTTTGGAGTTCCCGGAGTTCTCGGCTACGCGCCTTGCCTCAGGACCTCCGAACTTGACCGTTTTGTGTTTGGTTTTGCACCAAACACTTGTGTTTTGCCTTGGAGGGGCAGGGAATGCCTTCTCAGGCATCCCCATATACCACCGGCTGTGGCTAGAGGCCACCGGCCGTCTGGTGTTGCCATCGGCACTTTATTGTGCCGACCGGCACTCTTTTTGGCAAAATGACCATTTTGCCCTGCCGACCACTTTACAGCTATTTTTGGAGATATTTTCAGACAGCTTTCTGGTGCTTGTTTCCCCTCCATACACGTGTATGGAGGGATGAGCCTTTTGGATGCCTTAACTTGTAAGTTTTGGTGCCTATACAAGAGAAGGCTCTCCTCTTGGCTCAAGGGTTAGAATTTTTGGGAGAGTTAGACATTTTAGGAGAGGGAGAAGCTTTGGTTTTTAGGGTTAGGATAGATACACATCCTATCTCTCTCTTTTCCTTTGTGTTCTAGGTGTTTTAGTTCACACTATTGCACCTAAACACCTAGTGTTTCACCTTCCTCTTGGAGCTGAGGTGCTAAGGGCTTGTTCTTAGTGTTCTTGACTGGTTTGGAGCTCAAGGAACCAACAACTTCAACATTTGTGAAGAAGATCATCAAGGGTAAGAAACTTGCTTTATTTACCTCATTTTTGCATTCCATTTTTGCCTAGCTTAGAGTTGTTTTTGTGCTTAGTGATTAACACATAAAAGTTCTGTTTTTTAAGTCTCTTCATTGTTTATTAAGAGTGTTTTGTGGTTTGAGCAAGTTTGACCACCCTTAGGCCTTGAAAAGGCCTCTTTTTGTGCTATTTTGTGAAGGATCCGAGACCTTGGTGTTAGGATCTCTTCACCACTGAAATCTTGAGGGATTTCAGTGGTGAAGATGATGCCTTGAAGTCTCCAAAAGGAGAGGGCCACCCCCTCTCCTTGATGTCCTTGAAAAGGGCAAATTTTGGCCTCCAAAGGAGCACCATGTTTGGTTGTGTATTGAGCAAGTTTGGTTTGTTTTTCATGCTTATATTGCCATGATATAACATGTTTCTAAGTCGGTTTTAGTACTCCTTGCATGTTTTGCATGGTTGCTTTGTAATGCCTCTTTGGTCCCTTAACATGCCTAGGTTTGTATGCCTTCTTTCTAGCATGTTTTAGGCCTAGATCCATGAAGCTTGTATGCTTATTTTGCCATGTTTTAGCTCTGTCCATAGTCATTTGGATCAATCTTAGCATGCCTAATATAGCCCCTTTGCATTGTAGCTTGTATGCTTCAAGTAGGTGCATGTGTAGTATGCATTGATTCCATCTTTTCAATGGTTTGGAACCATTTAGCATGTTATTTCAGACCTTTTGGTATGCTTGTATGCTTGCCTTTATTGTCTCTTTAATGCCTCAAAAGCATGTCTTGTATGCTCCCATGTGTTGGCCACTTTGCATGCCTTTGTATTTGAGTCATTTAGATGTCATCTAGGTGGTCTTTTGGGCTTAGTTTTACGTGTTAAAACTCTGATTTGGTTGCTTAAGTATTGCCATGAGTGGTTGTGCTAGGTGTGGTTCAAAGCCTCATTGGCTTGCCTTAATACTCAGACCATTTGCATGCTTTGTTTGGTCTATCTTCGACTTGGTTTGGCACCATGCTTTGCATGATTTTCAGAGCTTTACAATGCATGCTCATTGTCCTTGTTTGGTATCTCCAAGTGTGCTTGGGAGTTGCCATGTTTGTGCCTTGGGTTTGGATCATAACACTTGCATGTGTGTGTGTGTGTTTAGTCTCCATTTCTAGGCACTTTGGCCACTGATTTTAGGCCTATTTGAGTTGCCTAAGTCATGTATAAGACCATCCTTTCATTGGTTTGCATGCTTGTCTTGTATGCTTGCTTGTATGCTTGCATAGGTATATTGCATAGTCCATGTTGTATGCTAGATAACATGACTAGGTTACATTGCATCAACACGCATTCCTTGTCCCTTGACTTGGTGATAGGGATTGGGACTTTGATTTGTTTGGTTTGCATGCATTTGAAATCAAAGTTGCACACTTTGATCCTTGGGCCATCATGCGTGGAAATGCGCGATTGGTGACCCGGGAATCGAGGCACATGCCCTTTTGAGTCAATAACATGATAAGGGGTGTGTATAGTGCATAAATACCTTGAATCACATTGCCATGCATGTTGTTGTCCTCTGCTGCTGTGAGTTGCAGGTTCTGTAGGTGTTAAGTGCCGGCCGGCACTATTTAGTGCCGACCGGCAGTCAATTGCCAGCCGATAGCTTCATCTAGTGCCGGTGGCCTCCTCCTTCAGCCGGTGGTGCTCTACCCCAGCCGGTGGTACTCCCCAGTGCCCTGAGAAGCACTCCTGAGACTTTGGTAATTTTCTGAGGAGGAGAGCAAAGGAAACAGAGGCAATCCGTGCATGGCAGTGCGATTCCGAGCCAGTCCCGAGCGCGTGCTGCATTTGGCCCTCATCCCGAGGCGATTTACTGTTTAATTAGATTAATTATTTTATTTAATTAATTTAGTTGATTTGTAATAATTAATTAGCTTGCGTAGTTAATTAGTTATTCAGTTTTGTATATTCTTTCGGTCCCTCCGTGTGAGGGCGTATTTGTAATAAGTGTGTGTGGGTGTGTGCATGTCTTCCAACCCCCATTTCTTTCTTCCCTTTTATTTACCTGCTTATGATGGTAGATTAGGGCATGTTTATTTCAACATACCTTATGCAATGCATGCATGCATCCATGCATTTGTTTACATCCATCGGGCTCGGCACATCATGCAAACTACATCGTACTTTCAATTCCAAATTGAATACGTGGTAGTTGCTGCATTCCATGTGCCATGCTTAGGGTAGCCGAGCCTGTCTAGATTACATCCCTGTATGCGATGCATTAGCCACTTAACACGAATTAGGTCACGCATGTTTGCTAACTAGTTTCTTGTTTTGGCACGGAGTACGATGTAAGTATTTTACGCTTTAGCATACCACATGCGTGTGAATGTTGCCACGACAGTATGCTTACCATGCGGTTAAATGCTTACATGAGATAAACTGTTTGAATGCCTGTGGGTGGAGGTTGGATTGCCTGAGTTGGAACGACTCATTGAAATTCGTATTTTAGCCTACTTGTGAGTAGCAAAATCTAACACGTTTTTCAAGACAAAACGGATATGCAATGTTTATTTCCAAGTTAGGAAATCTAGTATATACTTTTGTGTTGTGCGCATCACATAGTAATTCTAGGTTAATAACCGGAATAAGAACGCATAAAGTTTTCAAAAACGGATATCACGGTTAGTAGAGGCCAGTCTTCGGACCGGGCAAAAGGGGGTGCTCATAGCTGACCTTCCCCGATCGTACCCAAGCTCCCGAGCCAAGACCACTTTGGTGATGACGGACATGTGGCCTTCGGCACCGAGTCAGGGTTTCCTAAATTTCCCAAGTTAAAATATTTAGGTGGCGACTCTGTAATCTGGCAAAGCAGTCCATGTTTGGCACTACTTTTCAAAATCTGTTTTTCTTCAAAACGATTTGCCGGATTTGGACTCTTTGGTTCAGATTTAGAACCGACACAAATCGAGTCCGAACTGTAGTGACCCCAATCTGAACGGAACGGGACTTAACCCTCCCGGGGCGTTCAGGGGACGTCTACAGTTTCTGGCGACTCTGCTGGGGACTTTAGAGAGCTTGACTCGGACTCGTGATATCCTGTTTTGATTTCATTTATGTGTCTCTTTGAATTGCATGTGCATTGGTGCGCCTAAGACACCGTGTTGGCCATCTGCTATTCCTGAGCGGTTTGCCGGAGGCTTGTCTTGTCAAGGCATGACCATAAGGCTGACCGGTTGCGGGCTCTGCCAGTATGGGAACACAAACCCCGGTTTTACCGGGGCACCCTTTTTGACCATTCGACCTAGTGCATATTCGGAATCCATAGTGACCATTCCAAACTAGGACAGGTTGCTTACCCGATATTAGGTTGTTTGAAACCGCTGTGTGCGTAGTGAAACCCTAGCTCCTAACAAAATAGGACAGGGAAACCCTACCCCAACATAGGGGTGTATTGGCTCTCATTTACTTGCTATGTGCTTTTAGAGTGTATCTCTACAGGGAATGCATATACCATTTTGCGAGTCTGGGTATCCGACCCGAGGGCACCAGTATCAGTGATTGCTGAGAATCAGTTATATCTGCGGGTATCAGATTCAGATTTGGGGCAGTAATTCTGGGGAACAGTGTTCAGTAGTAGAGTGCAGTTGTTCGACTACACCCGTGTTTGATCTGTTTGGGGCTGAAATACTGCTTGTTTTCCGTTTCAGTTCAGAGGTTCAGGGGGTCGATCCAGAGCAGCTAGTGTCTTCTCCTTGCTGAGGCAGGACTGAACATGACGCAGAACTCAGAAGAGATTGTGGTCATGACGGCCGCACTAAGTCAAGAAACCACCCCACAGAATGATACTACTGTTGATATGCCGCACCCGCCTAGGTCGCCTGCCGCACATCCAATCTGGACTCCTCAGTTATATCAGGCTCGCAAGCCTACTACATTTGAATTGATGGGAATGATAGGTGATCTTCAAAGGTCCGTGGCGGACCTCGCCTATGGGATGTCTGTTTCGCCACCAGCTGCACCATATGCCGGAGGCTTTATGCCCCAAGAGCCCCCGCTACTGGGACGAATTGTAATTGAACTCAACCAACCGGAGATGGCCTCCAGCTATGGCAACGACGCAGCAAACCAAGTTCTAGACCAGGCTGAGGCCAGAGACAAAGGTAAAATGAATGTTAACGGAACGGGACTTAACCCTCCCGGGGCGTTCGGGGGACGTCTACAGCAATGACTTATCTTGGAGCTCGAAAGATCATTATAATATTAAAATACCTGTTAACATTCCCCCACCTATTTTAATATTATAGGTAACCAAAACTGAGATTATTAGGCAAATAAGGATATTATGCATCATGGTAGGTGTGCTTTGCATTGAACCTCCATTAGTGAAACAATAATATCTACTCCAGAGCCAATAGTATGCTCAGTATTGAACTATGACTACTTAAGGGAAATAAATAATTATTGCACACACATAATATTCCAGTTGTGTGAGTAATTTTCCGATCACACTGCCAACTCAGTGATCAGCTAGAGAGAACTGGCAGAATAGATGACACCTGGCTAACCTGCAACAGAAAGAGAAGATTCCGGCGGTGGTTCTTCCACCCGGGGGCACTTCGACGATCAAGTCAATATATCTCTCAAAGATAATCAAGTGCTAAATTCACTGTTTAAAGCGTAAATTGCATACCTTAGACCCACGGGGGTGCCTCTCTTTTATAGTTTAACTCAATCCTAGTCCCGATAAAAGTCTGACTTCTATGGACTCCCATTCAGTGTTTACTTTGGACTCCTCAAGGGATAAGGATACACTCCCTAAGAACGTTATCCTTATCCGTCTTGAAGTCTTTCCTCATTCTATGACTCTTGTCCCTTATCCGATTATCTCGAATTCCGATATCTTCGAAGGTAATCTCGGCCTCGCCGAGATAACCTCGGCGTCAAGAACGGGACACATAGCACCTCGGCTGACACGTCGGCGTCACCTTGTCACGCGTCAGTACTCAGAAAATATATCCCCACAACTACCCCTTAGGTTCATTACCTCGGCATTCTGAGGTGATGGAACCTATATCGGTACCTCCTTCCAGTACGTCGGCTTAAATCACTTTAGCCGAGATCATTGTTTAAGGCCGGAATGCTCCTTCAAAGAACAAGAATTCCAGTGAATTCCTTCACTCGCATAAGCTGTCATGCATCACTTATAAAATCTCTTCATTCACGCGTTTTATCCTCATTGGATCGTGCCTATGACACGCCTGTAAGCCGTCTTATTTCTCACGTGCACCGTCTGACGTATACGTTTTTCTAGGTTTTCATTAATGATTTCCTTGCCGCCGTTTCAAGTTTTGACAAAACTTTTCCCTCTCCTTTCATTTCTTCACTTTTCACTATTAAGTTCTTTCTCCCTCTTGCCTTTCCTCCTGAATCCGCCATTATTCCAGCTTCGAGCTCTGCAACTGCCTGCATCCCTTCATTCTAGTGAAGCTCTCACCGCTCTGATTCTTCCACAACCTTTGCCTGACTTCGGCGATCCTCTCACCGGCTTCACGTTTTCTGGTAAGCCATCGCTCCTCTTGTTTTTATTTCCTTGATGGTCTCCATCATTCGTTGCCATTACTGTTTTGTTCAACACTTGATTTTGCGAATCATATATCTGAATGCATTTATTCAATGGCTTTGCTCTTGCCCATGTTTTGAATGTGTACTGTTCACCTCTTTCTTGCATTTTTCCCAATGTTCTTGATCTTGTACCCCTTGTACTTTCTATGCTCTTGATAGCCCACCTTTGTTCTTGGTTCTAAAACTCATTCTTGTTTTCTATTTTTTTTGTCTTTTCCAGATTTGTGCTTTCAATCTTAGTTTCCATAGACTTAGGTTTGGGATTTGTCTGTAGAACCCACAATTTAGGAAAAAACTGAAACCTGCACTTACCTAAGCATTTGTCGAGGTCCCAATAACCTTTTCGAAACATCTTCTGAAACCCAACCTCCTTGATTAAGCCGGTATCATGGGTGTGTGGAAACATAGGATAAACACCCCATCCAAACTAGAATACTTTAGACAGGAGTTTCAAAACCCAGCCAACGTCCATCTGAGGTTGGCTGGGGATGATGACTCCATCATGCCTACTAACGACTCCATTCCCTTCCCTGTAGTTACCTTTATTGAGTGTGGACTTTGGCTCCCACTCTATCTTTTTTCGCGAGATTCTCCATTATTATAAGTTGAACCCCATGCAACTTGCCATCAATTCTTACCGAGTGATCAACAGTATCATAACCTTAGCTAAACAGGAAAACGCTAGGATCACCGTAGCCGATATTCAATACTGCTATACCATGTGCGACCTTAACTTGAAAGAAAAAGGCTACATTTATTACCTTAAGCCGAGGTCCACAGAGTTCAAAATCGTAGCCGACCTCCTAGACTCCAACAAGGGAGCTGGAGACGATTACTTCATTGCCTCAGGAAATTGGGAGTTTGCTCCAGACGAGGACCTCCATCTCTACCCTCTTCCTCGATTAATTTTAGAGGGCATGGGTAAGAGCCCAATGTTAATACTTGGTTGTTTTTTTTCTAAGTCCTTAATACTTTACCTATTTCTAATGTCTGTTTTCCCCTGCAGCTCTCCCTCAGCCACCGAAGGGCTTCCACCAGTCCTTCATTCCAAGCAAAGACTTAAGGAAACTTTTGGATCTTCCAGTTCACAAGCGCGAGGCCCTATTGGTACTCAATTTCATCCCGACATACAAGCCGACTCTTCCCGACGCCCCTAAGAAAAAGAAAAAGAAAAGCCTGTCTCTTCCCTCTGCCATAACCCCTTCAATTGCTACCGAATCTCGGCCAGATCAAGGATCAACTTCTGATCCAGCAGAACAGCCGTCTACTTCGACTCAATACCTGATCCCACTATCTCAACGCAAACATCGTCGACGTCTTGTTCTTGCAGCCGAGATGGGCCGCGCAAAAACAGTTGCCAAAGATCTCTTAGCCAATATTCCAACTGATGTTGATGCTCAATCAACACAAGCCCTGCCTTTACAGAAGCCAAAAAGAGTTAAGAAGGCCCAACCAAAGGTCAAAGTGACTCAGGTTGAGACTAAAGACACTTTGCCAATTTCCAAGCTGGCTCCAAGTGAAAAGACTGCCTCTGTCCCTACGAAGAGGTCTGCTGAAACACTTCCTTCTGAATCCACCAAGTCCAAGAGGCCGAGGTCATCCGCAACGACCTCGGGGTCCAAGAAGCCAGATGCACCCTGGGCCCCTGAAATCACTTTGGAAGATAAGCCTGTTATGGCTAGTGATAGCGCCGACGATATAAATGTCGGCGTTGCACTTAGTACTACACTGCTTCTTCTAGGCGACCTGGAGCGAAACGCTGAATTCAGTGAGTATGAGAACTACGCACTCATGCTTCAACGCTCTGTTCAGGTAAGTGTTGTTGCTTGGTACTTTTTCTTTCTTCTGCTTCATTTCATACTTAGAATATTTTCTAATATTTTTGTTTCCTTTTAGGCCATCCAACATGCCCACTCTTTCTCAATGCAATCTTTTGAGAATCATGAGAAGCTAGCTGAGAAAATGAGGGAGGTCTCCACACTCCAAAAAAACAATAAGAGCCTGTAATCAAAGATGAAGACCCTAGAGGACCAGGCCGAGGTCACCATCAAAGAGAAAGATGAGGCCGAGGAGAAGGTCGGTGCCACTGAGGCAATAAACAAAGTTCTTCAAGCCCAGCTGAAAAAAGGCTGAGGACAAAGTGGCCCAGGCCCAGAGGAAGCTTCAAGATGCCTTGGCCACTAAGGAGGCCGAAATCAAAGATGCCGATGAAAAGGTGTATGCTCAGGGCATGGCCGATATGACAGAGGCTTATAAAAAGCAAGTCAAGCAAGCATGCAACAAGGGTTTCTCCCTTGGTTGGATGACTTTGCTAAAAAAACTTGATGTCATTGAGGATTCCTCCCTGAGGAACGCTAACGCCATTCCCCTGCCATTTCCTCCAACTCCACCTCCACCTCCTAGTGAATCTGGTACTGAGGATGAGGCCGAGGAGGAAGTTTTGGTAAGGAAACAAAAAGAGGCCACTGTGATCAAATCTTCTCCGCAAAATGAGCAAGTCCTAGACTTGACTCAAGATGAGGATGGTGAGGAGGTTCCGAAAATGCTATGGCTGAGAAGACATCGGCCGTTGTTCCTTTTGCCGACAAGAGCGTAGATGAAACTCTTGCAGAAATTGACGCCGAGCTCGCGGCAGAGAAAGTAGCCGAGGTGGTTTCTCAGCAGTCTTCTGAGGTCTTAACCCAAGTTGCTACTGATGCTGAGGAACCTTAATTTTCATGTTTTTTCCTTCCCTTCTTGTACTTCATTTTTTTTTTTTTTGAAACAATGTAAACTTTTCATGTGGCTGATGTGCCCTTTTTTATGTACAAATGCATCTGCTTTCCCTGAATGCTTGAATCTTTATCTTCTCTTTATTGCTTTTGCATGTTCCTATTCTTAGAATATTCTGCGTGTCTTTAATATACTCTTCTTTCTTTATGCAACCTTCTCGGGGTGACTTACCTCGGTTAACAATGATCTCGGTTTAACTTCAACTTGTAAATTGCTACAAACTTCAACAAGTGTTAAACAATGATCTTGGTTTAACTTCAACTTGTAAATTGCTACAAATTTTAACAAGTGTTAAACATAACATCGATTTAACTTCAACTTGTAAATTGCTACAAATTTCAACAAGTGTTAAACAATAATATCGGTTTAACTTCAACTTGTAAATTGGTACAAATTTCAACAAGTGTTAAACATAACATCGGTTTAACTTCAACTTATAAATTGCTACAAATTTCAACAAGTGTTAAACAATAATCTCAGTTTAACTTCAACTTGTAAATTGGTATTTCAACAAATGTTAAACATCATTTATAACTCTCTGCCCCCTAATGTGAACCTGAGTTTCACTTGGGTTCTCATTATTCATCTCTCCCACATTATGTATCTTTATCAGTCATAAGTATTAAAGAATTTTGCTAAGATTTTATTGATGTCGTCGGTAAAAAAAACAAGTAACAACTAATGATAGAAAAATTTCAAATTACAAGTGTTCCAGGGTCTTGGCAATGCTTTGCCCTCATTATCTTCAAGCCGATATGCCCCATTGCCCAATACCGAAGGGATTCTGTAGGGTCCTTCCCAGTTTGGGCCAAGCTTGCCTTCCCTGGGATCCTTCTTGTTGCTGATGACTTTTCTCAAGACTAGGTCGCCGACTTGAAATTCCCTTGGATTAACCTTCTTGTTATAAGCTCTAGCAAGCTGTTGCTGGTATGCTGCAAGCTATATTGCAGCTTTCTCTCTTCTTTCTTCTAGAAAATCTAGATCTCGGGCTAAGAGTACATCATTAGTCCCGTTCTTAACTCCCTGGGTTCTGATCCCTGGGATGCCGACCTCCAGCGGAATAACTGCTTCTGTGCCATAAGCCATGGCGAATGGGGATTCCCCTATTGATCTTCTCGGCGTAGTCCGATATGCCTAGAGTACATTGGGCAATTCGTCTACCCACTTCCTTTTTGCTGCCTGCAACCTCTTCTTTATCCCATCCAGAATTACTTTGTTGGATGCTTCTGCTTGTCCATTGCTTTGTGGAAAGCTTGGGGTTGAAAAGTAGTTCTTGATATTGAACTTTGCACAAAAGTTCTTGATCAGCTTACTGTCAAATTGAGTTCCATTGTCTGCAACAATTGCTCTTGGAATCCCAAATTTGGTAATGATGTTTTTCCATAAGAAGTTCTTGACATCCACATCTCGGATCTTGGCATAAGGTTCTGCTTCTATCCACTTTGTGAAGTAATCTGTTGCTACCAGTAGGTACTTCCTTTGCCCAGTTGCTTTAGGCAATTACCCAACGAGATCCATGCCCCATTGGGCAAATGGCCAAGGGCTGGATACAGGGTTTAGGTCAACAGCTGGCTGGTGTATCAAAGGTGCAAACCTTTGGCATTGTTCACACTTCTTCACATAGGCTTCTTTTTGCATGTAGGGCCACCAGTACCCCTGGGTAATGGCCCTGTGAGCTAGTGATCTGCCTCCAGCGTGGCTTCCACAAATTCCTTCATGAATTTCATATAAAAAAATTTCAACCTGCAGAGGGTGTACGCACCTTAAAAGGGGTCCAGTGAAGGACCTTCTATAGAGATGTCCTTCTGCTATCAGACTGAATCTTGCCGACTTCAATCTGATTTTGTGTGCCTCCTTTCGGTCATCTAGCAGCTTTCTTTCTTTTTTGGAATGCAACAATTGCATCCATCCAGCTTGGTCACATGTCTACGCACATTGCTTCACACTCTGTGGTTACTAGTTCAATGCTCGGGCCCGACAAGTATTCAATCATTATTGTCCTTGCTTTTCCTGGTTGTATTGATCTAGCTAGGTTAGCCAATGCATCGACATGGTTGTTATCATCTCGGCTGACTAGATGTAGTCTGCAGTTCTGGAATAAGCATGCCAGCCTGATGACCTCCTTTGCATAGGCCGACATTCTTTCATCTCGGGCTGCAAACTCGCCCGTTGTCTGGTTAACTATTAACTATGAGTCACAAAAAACTATTACCTCATCTGCTTGTACTGCTGTTGCCAGCTTCAGTCCTGCAATCAATGCTTCATATTCTGCCTCATTGTTTGAGGCCTTGAACCCCAATCGAATGGACTGTTCCAATATCTCTCCATTTGGAGATATCAGCACTACTCCTGCCCCCGCTCCTTGTCGGTTTGAACTCCCATCAACGAACAGTTGAAAGGAGTCGCCGATATAAATGCTGCAGGGTCTAAGTTTTTCTTCTTTCCTTTGTTCTTTTGTCTTTGGTTGGGCTTCTACTTGCTTGTTCAGACATCATTTATCCTGGCTCAGCGAAGCCCGATGTTCGATGGATTCTGGCGTGAACTCGGCCATGAAGTCGGCCAAAACCTGGCCTTTGATTGCAGTTCTAGGCCTGTACTCCAAATCATACTGGCCTAGGGCGACTGCCCATCTAGCTATTCTTCCTGTTAAGTCTCTCTGTTGCAATAGGGACTTCAATGAATGTTCTGTCAGTACCACAATTTTATGGGCCTGGAAGTAATGGTTCAACTTCTTTGAAGCCATTACTAAGGCCAGTGCCAATTTTTCTAAGGGTAGATACCTTGTTTCTGCGTCGACTAGGGTTTTGCTTGCATAGTAAACAGCCTTTTGCTCCCCTTTTTCTTTTCGGATTAGTACTGCACTTATCGCATGTTCTAAAACTACTAAGTACAGGAACAGTTCCTCCCCAGGTTCTAGATTCGAAAGAACTAGAGCTGTGGTCAGATATTTCTTCAGATCGGCTAATGCTTCTTTGCACTCCTCCGTCCAAAGAAAGTCTGTGGCTTTCTTCACTAATTTGAAAAAAGGTTTGCACTTGTCTGAGCTTCTGCTTATAAACCTGTTCAGGGCTGCGGCCCTTCCAGCTAGCATCTGCACCTGTTTTGCCGACGTCGGGCTCTTCAGCTCTAGGATGGCCTTAATCTGATCTGAACTGGCCTCAATGCCCCTCCTAGTCACCAAGTATCCTAAAAACTTACCAGATCCAACTCCAAATGCACACTTCGATGCATTGAGTTGGAGCTGATATGTTTTAAGGATTTCAAAGACTGTTTTTAGATCGGCGAGATGACCCTCAGGCTGCTTGGTCTTAACAACCATGTCGTCAATGTAGACTTCTACTGTTCAGCCAATCAGGTGCTTGAACATCTTGGTTACCAATCTTTGGTAAGTGGCTCCTGCTTTTTTCAATCCAAAGGGCATCACTCTGTTGTAGTATAGCCCTTTGAGAGTGATAAATGCAGTTTTCTCTTCATCCGCTGGGTCTATAGTTATCTGGAGATACCCCCTGTAGGCATCCAGGAAGCTCATCCTTCCATGCCCCGAAGTGGCATCCACCAGCTGGTCAATCTTGGGTAGAGGGAAGCTGTCTTTAGGATAGGCCTTGTTTAAACTGGTAAAGTGTATGCAGACCCTCCATTTACCGTTCTTCTTCTTTACCACCACTGTATTGGACAGCCATGTCGGGTAGTGAACTTCTCTAATGGCCCTAGCCTCCAGAAGTCTGTCTACTTCTTCTTCTACAGCTTCGACGTGCGTCAATGTCGGTCTTCTGGCTCAATGAATTACAGGTTTGGCCGACCTGTCAACATTCAGTTTGTGGCAAGTGACCTCGGGGTCAATGCCAAGCATTTCGTAAGGTGTCCAAGCAAATACCTCAATATTTTCTCTCAGAAAAGCCTCCAACTCCCTTTTCTCTTCTTCGGCTAAGCCCAAGCCGAAAAGAAAGAAGCGTTCTTCATCCCCATCCTAGACGAGGATTTTCTTCAGTGCCTCTTCGCTCTTCTTGACTGGCTCCTTGCCGATGTCTTCTAGGACTTCCACGTTCACATCTTCAATTTCTGCCTTTTTTGGCTCTCGTATGCTGCAGGTAGATTTCATTGCCGCCATGGAGCAATTCTTCGCTTGCAGCTAATCGCCCCTGACTTCCTCTATCCCATGCTCTGTTGGGAATCGCAATAGTTGATGCAATGTTGAGGGAACTACCCCCATTGCATACAACCATGGCCTTCCCAAGATGATGTTGTAAGGGGAGGGCGTGTCGATGATTGTGAATTCTGTCTTGATCTTCCTGGTGCCAGCCTGCACCTCCAAGTTTACTACTCCCAGTGGCCATGTCGGCGTTCCATTGAACCCAACCATTGGGCCATTGGATTATTCCATATCGTCCGGGTGAAGGCCGAGCTCCTTGTAACATCGGACGTACATGATGTCACAAGAGCTGTCTTGGTCAATCAAGATGTGTTTCACTTGGCACTCCCCAACCTGGAGGGATACTACCAAGGCAACATTATGCAGATGCTAGACCATCTCTAGGTCGGCTTCAGTAAAGGTTATCATTGGTCCCTGGCATTCTTCTTCCCGATGTCTTTTCTCCCCGACTTGATAGACATGTTGTAGGTGTTTTACCTTCTGGGTCTCCCCTCTGATTTCGTTCTCGTTGACCTTGAGTGAATCACATTGACTACCCGAGGTCCTCCTGCCTGAGGTTACTGTACTGGGGGAGGTGGAGCTGCTGGTGCTTGAGGCAATCTTGCCTGTTCTTCTCTTGTTCTGGCCTCGTCGACCAGATCTCTCAGATGGCCTTGCCTTACCAAGTCTTCCAAGTGTGTTTTCAAGGCTCTGCAACCCTGAGTTGTGTGCCCCTCTTCATTGTGGTAGGCACGGCACCTGCCGACGTTCCTCCCCATGAATTCCCCTGGTGCTCTGAAATAGGGCTGGTTCCGAATTTGTTCCATTACTTTGTGAATTGGGACTCGGAACATAGTCGTCACTACCTGTGCAACCCTCAGGTCTGCTTCTTGCTTGTTCGTTTCGTTGTTACCTCGGCCTCGCTTCGGCGAGCCGTTTTCTTTCTCTTGCTTTATCTCCCTAGTCCCCGATGTATCTTCCTCGGCTCTGGTATACTTCTCAATTCTCGCCATGAGCTCTTCCATGCTTTTTGGCAAAGTTTTTGCTAAAGACTTCCGTAGTGGACAGTTGTCTTTCAAGCCGTTCTTGAATGACACGACCTCCACTTCTTGATTACACTCTGGTATTCGATTGAATACCTCATAGTATCTTTTTGCATAGGCCTTAAAGCCTTCATCCTTACTGATCTTCAGAGCCATCAGTGCGTCCACCCTTCATGGCTGCAGCTTGTTTGTCACGAACCTGGCCACAAACATCTCGGCCAGGCCTTCCCATGTCTTCACGCTTCCCTTTGGTAGTTTGTGGAACCAATCTGATGCAATCTCCCCGAAGGATGAGAGGAACACTTTGCAGAGCAATGGCTCCTTCCCACTATACAATGCCATTGAGTTCAAATATAATCCGACGTGGAAGTTGGGGTCTAACTTACCATCGTATATTTGAAACCTTAACATGCTAAATCTCTTCAGCGCCTCAAATCTGTCCAATTCCACCGAGAATGGTGTCCTCAACTTATCTAGGGAGTTTACCTCGGCGTATGCATTTTGTTGCTTTCTCTTAAGGAAATCTCTTAAGTCCTTTTTTGTCCTCCCAAGAGCTCGGCTATCTCCTGCTTTCAGTCTTTTCGGTGCACTACTTTCAGCTTCGTGGTGAGTCCTCTTCGACCCCTCTCCATGAGTTGTGTCGAAGCACAACGCCTGCCCCTGAACATGCCGATGTCCCTTGGGGTCTGCTTCCTTTGTGTGATACGTCCTCCGTGATTCTTCTCTTCTTGGCTCCCTTCGTCCGACCTCCCTGGAAGGTCGGTGAGAGTGTCTTTCGCTCCCGTTGTGCTGAGGAGCTACGGGGATTGTTCTCTGCCCTCCCTTCTGGGCATTGGCTGCTGGAATCGACGTGTCTTGCAGCGAGAACGGCGCATGCATGACGTTATTTTGCATTATAAAATTGACGACCAACTGCAGGTTTGCCAATTTGTTTGCCATCTCCTTCATCTCTTCGTTCCTCCGCAGGCATCTATCCTTCCATACCTGGAGGTCGTCTTCGTTGTAGTAGCCACTTCGATCCGGTTTCCTTGGTGCGTCGCTAGTCTGGCCGACGTCCTTCACTCCGTGATTCTGGTCACGAGTTTCTGCGTTGCATTCGTCTTCTGTGACATCAAGGTCAATAGGTCTCCCACTCCCAGCAGGGGTGTCGTCCCCAATCTTTTCCTTCTGTCCGTTGCTAGCCATCTATTCTTCTATCTTTCCCACAGACGACACTAAATTGTGTGAGTAATTTTCCGATCACACTGCTAACTCAGTGATCAGCTGGAGAGAACTGGCAGAATAGATGACACCTGGCTAACCTGCAACAGAAAGAGAAGATTCCGGCGGTGGTTCTTCCACCCGAGGGCACTCCGACGATCAAGTCAGTATATCTCTCAAATCAAGTGTTAAATTCACTGTCCAAAGTGTAAATTGCGTACCTTAGACCCACGAGGTTGCCTCTCTTTTATAGTTTAACCCAATCCTAGTCCTGATAGAAGTCTGACTTCTATGGACTCCCATTCAGTGTTTACTTTGGACTCCTCAAGGGATAAGGATACACTCCCTAAGAACGTTATCCTTATCTGTCTTAAAGTCTTTCCTCATTCTAGGACTCTTGTCCCTTATCCACTCGGATTTCGATATCTTCGGAGGTAACCTCAGTTTCGCCAAGATAACCTCGACGTCAAGAATGGGACACGTGGCACCTCGGTTGACACGTCGGCGTCACCTTGCCACGTGTTTGTACTCAGAAAATATATCCCCATACCAGGTGTTCACAAAAGCTTTAAAAGCTAGCACATTACGGCCTTATGCGATCCCAAGATTTATGAGTGTATTTGAGAATTAGATCAAATCTCATAGGTAGCGGCCCCACTACCACACTCACATAGGTGAATTTTGTCAAGGGTGCTCTTGTAACTATGACACCCCACTCAATCAGAGCTACAGAAATTCATTAAGAGTTTTTTTAATAACTCAACCTCTACAACGTTATAAGATAAATGCACTTACATCATAGGGATAGGTAAAAAGTAATTTAGTGCATTTCTCACGGCCATCATATGATCGTTTTTCTCATTGAACCCAGTTACAGGATCTCTGGTCCCTGGGTTGAGTATCCTCATACATGGCTCCTGCTATATTCAATGGGCTTCAACCCCATCCCCCTCGATGTATTCCAGACTCTATCTCTTGCTAAGGCCTTAGTTAATGGATCTGCAAGATTATCACCAAATTTAATATAATCTATATTTATGATGGCATTATTCATATAAGATCAAATAGTACTGTGTTTTCTTCTGATAAGTCTGGATTTACCGTTATAATAACAGTTATTAACTCGACTAATTGCTGTGGTGCTATCACAATGAATCAATATATGTGGAATCGGTTTCTCCCAACAAGAGATTTCATGTAACAAATCTCTTAACCAATTTACTTCTTCACTAGCTATAGCTAAAGCAATAAGCTCAGCCTCCATTGTTGAATTAGCAATAATGGTTTATTTTTTCGATTTCTAACTTATAGCACCACCTCCCAATGTAAATAAATAACCAGTGGTTGATAATGAATCACCTGACAAGGTATTCCAATCGGCATCACTGTAACCTTCAAGTACTGCAGGATACTTATTATAAAACAAGCCATATTTTATGGTACCAGATAAATATTTCATAATATGCTCAATAGCTAGCCAGTGATCACTGCCAGGCTTGCTAGTAAACCTGCTAAGTACTCCAACTGCATAGGCAATGTCAGGTCTAGTATAGTCAGTCACATAACGCAAGCTACCAATTATACTAGCATATTCCTTTTGATTAATTACATCCTCATCATTTTTAACAGGAAATAAATGCACATGAGGATCAAAAGGAGTAAAAACATACTTGCATTTATAAAAATTATATTTTCTCAAAATTTTCTCAACATAATGCGACTGATCAAGAAATATACCATCACAGGTTTTGGTAATTTTCATTCCCAAAATATAATTAGTCTCACCAAGATCTTTCATATCAAAATGGCTACTAAGCATATTTTTAGTTTTTACGATGATATGCAAATTAGAGCCAAATATAAGTAAATCATCCACATAGAGGCTAATAATGACATGTGAATTCTCTTCAGATTTATAGTAAATGCATTTATCACATTCATTCGTTTTATAGTCATTCTCAATCATGCAGGAATCAAATTTCTCATGCCACTATTTAGGGGCCTGTTTTAAGCCATATAGGGATTTAACTAGCTTGCACACTTTGCTTTCTTGACCGGGTTCCACAAAACCCTCAGGTTGATCCATATAGATTTCTTCACCCAGGTCTCCATTTAAAAAGGTTGTTTGAACATCCACTTGATGAATTTTTAGATCATGAATTGCAACTACGGCAATTAATAATCTAATGGATGTAACTTTAGTAACCGGAGAAAATGTATCAAAAAAATAAGATCTGCTTGTTGTTTAAAATCTTTTGCAACAAGCCTTACTTTATATTTATCAATAGTTCCATCCGGTTTAAGTTTTTTTCTCAAAACCCATTTACAGCCAATAGTTTTACAACCTGGTGGTAAATCTACTAATATCCAAGTTTTGTTGGATAATAATGATTCCATCTCATCATTTACAGCCTCGTTCCAAAAAATAGAGTCAGGAGATGCCAAAACTTCTTGTAAAGTTAATGGAGTTTCCTCCACATTAAAAACATGATAATCAGGGCCAAAATATTTTTTTAATATGGCTCTTTTACTCCTTCTTAGTTCAAAAACTACAGTATCTTGGTTTTGTAAAAAAGGAGTAGAGGAACCGGTTTCAGATAAAATATTTTCTTGATAATTTTGTTCTCACCATTTTTGGATTTAAAAGGAAATTTTTCTTCATGAAAAATTGCATCACCTGATTCAAAAATTATTTTGTTTTCAATATCAAAAAATCTATAGGCTGTACTATTTGTTGCATATCCAAGAAAAGCACAAGTGGCAGCTTTCACACCTAATTTAGGTCTTTTAGGGTCCACAAGTCTAATAAAAGCTAGATAACCCCAAACTCTCAAATATCTCAAATTTGGCTTATGTCCTTCCACAACTCAAAAGGTATAACTTTTGTTTTTTTATGTGGCACTCTATTCATGACATAACATGCAGTTAAAATTACTTCTCCCCATAAATTTGAAGGAGCACCTACTTCAATTAGCATAGCATTTGTTAAATCCATTAAAGTTCTATTTTTTCTTTCTGCTACACCATTGGATGCAGGTGAATATGGTGGAGTAGTTTCATGGATTATTCCCAAAGACTGAGCAAACGAGTTGAATCCAAAAGATTCATACTCCCAGCCTCTATCGCTTCTATATGTTTTAATCTTTTTACTGAATTGATTTTTAACTTCAAGAATGAATTCTTTAAATTTTTCAAAAGTATCACTTTTATTTTTCAACAAATATACATAAGTGTATTTTGAAAAATCATCAATAAAAGTGATAAAATATCTATTTCTACAACGTGTTAAAATTCCTTCAAATTCACATAAATCAATGTGAATTAATTCTAACAATTCAGTATTTCTCATCACACTTTTATGAGGCCTTTTAGTTATTTTTGCTTGACTGCAAACTTCACATTTCTCAAACTTATTTGTTAGTCTAGGAATTAATCTTAAACTACTCATGACTCCCATATATCGGCTATTAATATGACATAGACGAACATGCCAAAAATTCATAGAAGACAGCATGTAAACAGAAACATGTGCTTTCTTATTCTCAACATTTAATTTAAACATTCCATCACAGGCATACCTTTTTCCCACAAATATGCCTTTTTTAGTAATTACATATTGGTCAGATTCAATAGTCTACTTGAAACCAGTTTTGTTGAGCAAATAACTCGACATCAAATTTTTTCTCATGGACGGTGTGTACAACACATCTTTAAAAACAAGCACATGTCCAGAGGTAAAATTCAGCTCAACATCCCCACACCCGAGCACCTTGGTTAAATTGGAGTCACCAAGCATAACAGTCCTCTCCTCATTAAAAGGAGGGAAATCTTTGAACCAATCTTTATCAGAACAGACATGCTTATTGGCACTAGAGTCTGCCCACCACCCTTCTACAGATTGAACCATAAAAATATCTGTGATCATAGCCACAAATGGTTCCTCGGTAACATTAGCCTATGGTCGAGACTGTTGTTTCCAAAATTTACAAGTTCGAGCAATATGCCCACTTTTGCCACACACAAAACATATCACATTTGTCAAATCTTGTGAAGGGAGTTCTTGGTTCCATTTCTTTTGCCTCGGGTAATTTTTATTTTGTAGCCTTCCAGTATTTTTCCAGATTTTCTTAACTGGTTTCAAGTGACTATTTTTATGAAATCGACCTTTAGGTAAAGTATTTCCAAAAGTTAGATTTACATTTGCAGTGGAATGCTCTTGTGTCATAAGCGCATCTTGTCCTCGTACTTCCTCCTCCACCCGAATCTGTATGATTAGAGTCTCCAAGGATGTCTCTTTTTACTTGTGACGCATCGACTTTTGGAACTCCCTCCAAGATGATAGAAGTTTGTCAACAATACCTGCTACAACAAGATTGTCTCCAATTTTGATCCCTTCGAATCTAACTTCAGCCACTAGCATCTGAAAATCTTGAACTTGCTCCACCACTGATTTTTCATCTATCATCTGATAGCGGAAAAAACGGCTTGCAGCATATTTTTTAGCGCCTGCCTCTTCAGTGTCATATTTATTCTACAAGGCTTTCCAAATTTTCTTGGCAGTGGTGTAAGTAGTATCATAATAATCGTAAAATTGATCTGAAAGACAATTCAAAAGATAGTATCGACATTTATACTCATCTGTGTTGTATTTCTCGATTTTTTTCAATATGAGTAGCATACTCCTCGTTGGTCATCTCTTCAATGGGGACTTTGTTTGGATTTTTCTCTGTTAGGATATACGCCACCTTGAGGAGACTGAGGTAGAAAAGCACCTTGCCTTTCCATCTCTTAAAATGAGCTCCCTTGAACCGGAAGGGCTTGTTGAGATTGCCAGTATTCTCGTTAGGTTTCTCCAGTACTGGCTCCATAAACTTTTGCTATTTGAATCTCCTTAAAATTGTTGGTGATAATTACAAATAAAACACTAGAAAATAAAAATAATAGAAATTACAAAAACTATTGTAAGGGCTGAGGCGCGAAAAATTCGCTCTCTTTAAGGAGATTCAAGCCCTCTGCGGTTAGGCAAAGCCTCATACCGGTGCAGTAGAAAAAAACCTTGACTTGTCCCCCCCTCCCTAAGGATACAACAGCTCAACTAAGTCGTATGGTTAATCAATACTGCACAATTGGTTGAATCCAAAACTTTATCACACACACCCTTTTTATTTGCCTGATAATCTCACACTAAACATAACAAAGGAACAAAATTTCTAAGGAACAAAAACTTCTTCTCTCGTGTGTCTTTAAGATATGACATATGTTCAAAATATATAGAAAAGAAAACTTAATAAGCAAGATTCTTAGTAGATAAGATAACAAGAGACTTGACCAAGACCTTGGAATGAATAGGAATAAAAAGAATTAAGAAGACTTAGATGGATAAGTCTAGCAAAGACTTGGAGAAGACTTGGATGGATAAGATTAACAAAGACTAGGCAATAACTTATCTTGAAACTCGGAAGATCATTATAATATTAAAATACCTGCTAACAGAAATAATATCATTTTTCATGCTCTCAAAACTTCCTACCAGAATAAAATATACACAAAAATATCTGCACGGCTCATTCACGAATTTATTTAAACAGTAAGATGAGAGGCATCTGAGCTTCAGAACTACGTCACAGAATCAGAACATGTACAATAAACTGCTAAATCAATGCACAAGGAAAAGCTTCCCAAATATGATAAACTACTGAGTGCGTTCATTATGTTACTTAAGTTATAAGATATGGCTTTTTGCATAGATAAACTAAGAAAAATGATCCATGTAGCAAACTTCGAGTGATTTGGATCAAAGCTTGTTAACAGTGATCCAATTTGGAGGAATCCAATTGTTAACAGTGTGCTTTAATTTGGTATTCTCATCCGGTGATTTCCGTGTATTCTCATCCGGTGCTTTAACAGTGTGCTTTAACTTTTTGGATTCATCTGAGTAGATTCTAGAACTCTAAAACTTTTTTAAAAATTATAACAAAACAAAATCCTCTGAAAACCCCCCAATCCCAAACGACCCCTTAGTCATTTTTATTTATTTATTTTTAAATTCACTTTGTTCTAACAGAGGCCTTTCCAATTCTCGAACAGTGAAAACATGTTTAATTGGGCCAGTGGGCCTAATAGTTTGGATGGACTCTTGCTCATTGCTCTTTAACCATCTTTAGGAAAATGGGCTTTATAACAATTTGGGCCGCACTCTGCGACATACTATATGAGTAAAAACGGCCAATCACCCTCGACTTCAATGATAATAATAATCACATTTTGTTTTTTTTATTTATTTGATATTTCATGATTGTTTTGGTTGAATGGTCCTACTAGGGGGTTCAACGGATATTTTGATCAACTCAAATCAAATTGAATTGAATTGATCTGTCGCACTTTAGATAGATGCATGATGACGAGTAAATAGTTGCAGATTAATTTTTTTCAATCCGCCTAGTTTTGGACGGATGACAAATTTGAGATTCCTTTAGCTGCAACCGAACCGCCAAACTGTGAGCACCCTAATAATTTGTAAGACTTTGTGTTTTTAATTTATTTAGATATTCTGTTGTGTTTTCTATTTTGAAATCTTTTTATCAAATGACAAGTATTGATATTTGGTATTTTTGTATGGAAAATATAAGGTTTAACTTTATCATTTTTTAAAAAAATAAAATTAAATAGGTTTTGAATAAAAAATATGTTGGTGTAATCTTCACTGTATTTAAAAGATTTTAATTCTATTGTGTACAAAACAACAATTAGAATTAAAGAAAAAAAGAAAATGAGAGAATTTGTTTAATTACAAAAATCAAACTCAAAATAAAAAAAATAAAATAAAAACATATTTTATTTTTTTACAAAAACAAAATTAAAATCTGATTTAAATAAATAATAATGACACAGAAAATAAATTAAATAACTTACTTGATTTAATTTGTTCGAATTATAAACTGATCAAGTCCAGTGTTTGACACTGTGTCTTTAAGACAGATTCGTCCTCTCCATGGTACTTTCAGAATTTGGACGTCTATCTCCCAAGATGAAATGATCTTCTACAAACAATAGCAGTACTACAAATTGTTTGCCTTACGAACACACTAAGTGTTTACACTCTTTCTTTCAAAAATTAAATGCAGCAAAATGCAGAGAGATTTATAGCAGAGGATGGAGTACAAAAATTGGAGTAAAATCTAAATGGGAGGCTAGTCTATTTATAGATGTAAAGGTGGCTCTTGGTTTTGAATTGAACAGGTATGATACATGTTGGCTTTGAATTCAACAGATTTGAATCTGTTGGGTTTAAATTTAAATAAATACAAAAACGGGAAGGGCCCTGTTTGGGTGTGCAATAATACCAAACTAGTTTATTTCTGTTTAAAAACAGGAAGGGTCCTGTTTGGATGTACAGTAAATCCAAAACAGTTTAATTTGAATTCTGGATTTTAATTTACCAAAAATAAAATTAAATTCAAATGTTTTTGACCCAAAAAGATCAGTATTGGGCCAAACAAGCCCAACCCAACCTCACACCACGCGCCCAAGCCCAGCCCAGCCGACCGGACGGACAAACGAGGGCGGCGGCGGCGACGCGCGCGCGTGTGTGGTGATTTTTGGGTCCAATGGGTCTAGCCCATTTTGCCCATAACCTCTCCCTCTAAAACACTTGGGTACCCCTTGGGACACACCCCAAGTACTAAACCCATACCTTATAAACCCTTTCAAAACCTCCCACCAAATCAATGTAGAACAAACCTTATTCAATACCTTTAAGGATTTTCCACCAAAACTCCATTTCCAAAGAGCACACATTGGCTTCAATTTCTCATTCACTCGATAATGGTTTTGAGCAACCAAATATATCATGTGAATCACAACACGGCATAGAACACGTTACCACTTTGACCCGCGTAAATCGACGCATGGGGCCCACCTAAATATTAAACCAAACTTAGGATAAAATTCTGGTTTTACCAGAAATTTATAACCATTTCCAACAATCCCTCACATGAATGGAATTTGATGACAACGAATATGCAACAATATGCAGACTTTATCGAAAGAGTATAAGTCGAAAATATCTTGCATCAGAATAAGTAGTTTTCGGCCTTGAACCTTCCCTAGTGATAACCTATCGGACTTACTGGCTAACCAATGGACACGATGCCTTGAATTGTTCTGCCATTTGTGTAAGCCAAGACAATAAATTTCACACAAAATATCTTCTAACACATCGTGGTTCTCACTGTTGTGTTCATTTTGGCCTTGAACGCACCTGGTTTTCATGAGTATTTCTAGAGAATGTAGCCTATTTCATTCTCATAGAACCGGCCCCAGTTCAACACTCATATAGGTAATTCTTATTGTGAGTATCTTCTTATACTCGTCTTGATTTCCATGCTTTAATCAAGATATAAGTAATCATTAAAAGCAAAGTTTATCCTTATACCCCTGCATACAACAAATGTTGCAGATATCACTCTCACTATAGAAATGGGTAGGAATTTTAATCCCTTGGTGATTTCTGGCGAGCCATACATAACTTAGTTATCCATTTTTAGTTCTTAGGATCTCCAGTCATATAAGTAGGGTTACCATTATGACGACTCTTATGTAATAGGCTTTAATCTCATTCCCTTTAATGAAATATACACTAGCTCTTTTGTCAAACCTTTTGTTAACGAATCTGCAATATTCTCTTTAGATTTTATATAATCTATTGAGATTATTCCATTTGACAACAACTGCCTAACGGTATTATGTCGACGACGAATATGTCGTGACTTACCGTTATACATATGATTCTGTGCCCTGCCTATTGCAGATTGACTATCACAATGAATGCAAATAGCTGGCACAAGTTTTGGCCACATTGGAATGTCTTCTAAGAAGTGACGAAGCCATTCTGCTTTTTCACCTGCTTTGTCTAAAGCAATGAACTCGGATTCCATTATGGATTGTGCGATGCAAGTTTGTTTCGTGGACTTCCAAGAAACAGCAGCGCCTCCTAGAGTAAAGACATATCCACTAATGGATTTTGAATCTTTAGTATCCGATATCCAATTGGCATCACAATAACCTTCGAGTATTGCTGGATATCGAGTAAAGTTCAAACCATGATCACAAGTAAATCTTAGATATCTAAGAACCCGAATGATCGCTTTCCAATGGTCTTCTCCAAGGTTACTAGTGTACCTACTCAATTTACTAATAACATAAGCTATATCAGGACGAGTACAATTCATTAGGTATATTATGCTTTCAATGATTTGGGAGTATTTTAACTGAGACACTACATCACCTTTATTTTTCGATAAATAAAGACTGATGTCGACAGGTGTTCTTGCTAAATTCAAATCATCCTTGATAAATTTATCAAGAATTTTCTCAATACAATGAGATTGAGATAATGCATATCCGTCAGATGTTTTAATAATTTTCATTCCTAATATAACATCTGCTACCCCCATATCTTTCATATCAAATCTTTTGTTGAGTATTTGCTTAGTTGATTTGATCATGTTTTGACTGCTTCCAATGATAAGCATGTCATCCACATAAAGACAAACTATGACATATCTTTGGTCGGTGTTTTTAACATAAACGCATTTGTCACATTCGTTTATTTTAAACCCATTAGTAAGCATTGCATGATCAAATTTTTCATGCCATTGCTTAGGTGCTTGTTTTAATCCATAAAGGGATTTTACAAGTTAACAAACTTTCTTTTCTTGCCTTGAAACTACAAACCCTTCGGGTTGCTCCATATAGATCTTTTCATTTAGATCACCGTTTAAGAAAGCTGTTTTAACATCCATTCGATATATTTCTAAATTAAACAACGCTGCTATAGCAATAAGCATGCGAATGGATGTTATTCTTGTCACAGGGGAATATGTGTCAAAATAGTCCAGACCTTCCTTTTGTCTGTAACCTTTAACTACAAGTCTTGCTTTATACTTGTCAATTGAACCATCTGCTTTCATTTTTCTCTTGAATATCCAGTTATATCCAAGAGGTTTAGAACCTGGTGGAAGATCCACCAATTCCCAAGTATGATTTTGCATAATAGATTCAATTTCATTGTTAACAGTCTCTTCCCACAAAGGTGCTTCAAGACCTGTCATTACTGCCTTAAAGCTTTGAGGTTCATTTTCTAACAAGTATGTCAGAAAATCTGGACCAAAGGATTTTGATGTTCTTGCTCTCTTACTTCGTCTTGGTTCATCATCAGGTAAATCCTGTCGGTCGAGACTATTACTAGTCTCTAGTGTTTGATTGTCATTAGTCTCTTGACTTTGTGTACAATCATAAATTCTTTTCTGTGAACTTAATTCCTGTCCTTTCTTGTAAGGAAAGACATGTTCAAAAAACACAGCATTCCTTGACTCTATAATAGTGTTCATATTTATATCAGGTATTTCTGATTTACAAGTCAGAAACCGATATGCACTACTATTCTGAGCATAACCAATAAACACACAATCTACTGTTTTTGGTCCAATCTTAGTCTTTTTAGGAACAGGAACTTCCACTTTTGCCAAACACCTCCACACTTTTAAGTATTTGTAGGAAGGTGGTCGACCTTTCCACAATTCAAAAGGAGTGCTGTTGGTTTTCTTGTGGGGTATTCTATTAAGAACATAATTAGCAGACAATATTGCTTCCCCCCACAAGTTCTGTGGTAAACCTGAACTTAGTAACATGGCATTCATCATTTCTTTTAGGGTTCTATTCTTCCTTTCAGCAATTCCATTTTGCTGTAGAGAATAAGGGGTTGTAGTTTGGTGAATAATGCCATATTGTGCACAAAATTCATTTAATGGTGCATCATATTCACCACCCCTATCACTTCTAACCATTTTAATAGTTTTACCAAATTGATTTTCAACTTCTGTTTTGTAGAGTTTAAACATTTCTAAGGCTTCATCTTTACTTCTAAGTAAATAAACATAATAATATCTTGTGCAATCATCGATAAATGTTATGAAATACTTTTTGCCTCCTCTAGTTTGAATAAATTTTAGATCACATACATCAGTATGAATTAATCCTAGAGGTTCGGTTTTTCTTTCAACCGATTTAAATGGAGCCTTAGTTAGTTTCGCTTCTACACAAACTTCACATTTATGATTAGGATTAATTTCAAACTTTGGTATATAATCCAAACCAATTAATCTACGCAAAACATTATAATTTATGTGACCTAATCTACCATGCCATAAATTCGACTCAAGAATATAACCAGAAGATGTGTTATTCTCATTCATAGCAACTTTTGGTACAACTGTCATTACATTTAGTTTAAAGAGACCATCACTCATGTATCCCTTACCAACATACATACCACTCTTTGTTAATACAAACTTATCAGACTCAAAAACAAGCCTAAAACCATTTTTACTTAACAAAGAATCAGAAACTAAATTCTTCCGGATGTTAGGTACATGCAGTACATTGTTGAGGGTCAGTTCTTTCCCTGATGTCATCTTCAAGATCACTTTCCCTTGTCCAGCCACAGTAGAAGTAGAAGAATTTCCCATGAAAAGTTGTTCACCATTTGCAGCCTCTTTGTAGGTAGTAAACATCTTCTTGTCCGCACATATGTGACGAGTTGCTCCAGTGTCAACCCACCACTCTTTGGGATTTCCAACCAAGTTAGCCTCAGACACCACAGCAGAGAGGTTGATGTCATTCACTCCGTCAGAGATGTAATCCAATTCTGTTACATTGGCCTGATTGGTGGTCTTCTTACTTGTACTTCCATGATCCTTCTTAGGACAGCGGCAGTCAGAAGCTCGATATCCAGTCTTGCCACAGTTATAGCATTTTTCTTTGAACTTCTTGTTGCTATTGTTGTTGCCTTGTTTAGGACCATCTCCAGTAAACTTCCTCTTTTTGTTATGTGGTTTATGAACTTGTTCAACCACATTAGCCTTGGACTCAATGGGATTTTTCTCATTCCTCTTTTCAGCCTTTCGGTTATCTCCCTCAATTCTTAATCTTACAATCAACTCATCCATGGTCATCTCTTTGCGTTTATGTTTTAAATAATTTTTGAAATCTTTCCAAGCCGGTGGTAACTTTTCCACCAAAGCAGCGACTTGAAAAGACTCGCTAAGAGACATACCTTCTGAATGAATATCATGCAATCTGAAAACTTTGAACTTGAGATATTACCATTTCGGAGTCTACCATAACAAAATCTAGAAATTTACCGACGACAAATTTCTTCGTGTTGGCATCTTCTGTCTTGTATTTCTTCTCCAAAGAATCCCATAATTCTTTTGCTGACTTTAGAGGACTGTAAACATTATACAGCATGTTGTCAAGGCCATTGAGGATGTAGTTTCTGCACAGGAAATCTGAATGTTTCCAACCATCTACAGCAGCAACAACTTGCCGATCACTTTCACCCTCTTTAAGTGTTGAAGCCTCTTCATGGAGAAACCGGCCCAAATTAAGAGTTGTAAGATAGAACAGCATCTTCTACTGCCATCTCTTACACTCGGTATCGTTAAATTTTTTTGGTTTTTCTCCATGATTGATTGGTACATGAACATGGTTCTGGATAGGGACCGGTGTTGGTGTAATAATCGGAATACCACTGCCAGATGTAGTTTCAGTTGTAGTAGCCATAATCTCTGATTACAAAAATCAGAAAAATTAAAACACAAATTAATTTTCTAATTACTAAAACCAGAAAATAAATTATAACACAAAATAATTTTATTTTTCTTGTTATTAAAACTAGAAAAATAAAATAGCACAATAATTTTCTGTTAACACAATTAATATTCTACAATTATTAATGACACCAGTATATTATTACTAGTTGTCAAAGAAAAGAGACAGTATATTACTACTATCTGTCAAATAGCATAAACACTATTTGTTTTTCCAACCAGAATATGTCTTTATGAAATCAGAAAATTAAATACAATGAATATACCAAAAACGAATCTGTCTTAAAATTGTTGGTGTAATCTTCACTGTATTTAAAAGATTTTAATTCTATTGTGTACAAAACAACAATTAGAATTTAAAGAAATAAAGAAAAGGAGAGTATTTGTTTGATTACAAAAATCAAACTCGAAATAAAAAATAAATAAATAAAAACATAATTTATTTTGTTACAAAAATAAAATTAAAATCTGATTTAAACAAATAATAATAACACAGAAAATAAATTAAATAACTTGCTTGATTTAATTTGTTCGAATTATAAATTGATCAAGTCCAGTGTTTGATACTGTGTCCTTAAGACAGATTCGTCCTCTTCACGGTGCTTTCAGAATTTGGACGTCTATCCCCCAAGATGAAATGATCTTCTACAAACAATAGCAGCACTATAAATTGTTTGCCTTACGAACACACTAAGTGTTTACACTCTTTCTTTCAGAAATTAAATGCAGCAAAATGCAGAGAGATTTATAGCAGAGGATGGAGTACAAAAATTGGAGTAAAATCTAAATGGAAGGCTAGTCTATTTATAGATGTAAAGGTTGCTCTTGGTTTTGAATTGAACAGGTATGATACCTGTTGGCTTTGAATTCAACAGATTTGAATTTGTTGGGTTTAAATTTAAATAGATACAAAAACAGGAAGGGCCCTGTTTGGGTGTGCAATAATACCAAACTAGTTTATTTCTGTTTGAAAACGGGAAGAGCCCTGTTTGGATGTACAGTAAATCCAAAACAGTTTAATTTGAATTCTGTATTTTATTTTATCAAAAATAAAATTAAATTCAAATATTTTTGGCCCAAAAAGATTAGTATTAGGCCAAACAAGCCCAACCTAACCTCACACCACGCGCCGAAGCCCAAGCCAGCCCGCCCGACCGACTGGACGGACGGCGGCGCACGTGTGTAGTGATTTTTGGGTCCAATGGGTCTAGCCCATTTTGCCCATAACCTCTCTTTCTAAAATACTTGGGTACCCCTTGGAGCACACCCCAAGTACCAAACCCATGCCTTATAAACCCTTTCAAAACCTCCTACCAAATCAATATGGGACAAGCCTTATTCAATACCTTTAAGGATTTTCCACAAAAACTCCATTTCCAAGGAGCACACTTTGGCTTCAATTTCCCATTCACTCGGTAATGGTTTTGAACAACCAAATATACCATGTGAATCACAACGCGGCATAGAACGCGTTACCACTTTGACCCGCGTAAATCGACGTACAGGGCCCACCTAAATATTAGACTAAACTTTGGATAAAATTCTGGTTTTACTCAGAATTTATAACTATTTCCAACAAAATAAAGTAATGAAATAGTTTTGATAATGCATGGTTTTGTTATAGTATGTATTTATTATTGATATTTGATAATTTACTTAATAATCTTTTGGTTATGTTGAGTTAGATTGTTATCCCAAAAAAAATGTTAACAAGTTGTTGTATTATATTCAAAATTTGTAAAAGTTTAAACCGTCAAACTAATGCATATCCATTCACCAATCCGCTCAATCCGCATCTGCCAATTCAACAGACCGATGGCGGATTGGAGATTCTATAGCCGTAATTGAACCGCGAACACCCCTACTTAAAGGTATTGAATAATGCAGTAGTAAATATTACATAATAAACAAATTATAATACATTACAAATATAATCATTATAGTATTATTGTTTATATTTAAAATGATGAATAGAATTTCCTCGTGTAACAATTAAACTGCTGAAGATCTATGTCTTGGCATGAAAAAATTGCCTACACTTCAAAATTTGGGCTGAGATGTAGATTTTGTAATGGAAAAAACAAAAATAAAAAAGTGAAATAGAGTAATTATACATGAACATCAAACTATACATGCTTCGCTATAAGCCTTTTTTTTTTTTTTTTTTGAACATAAAAAAAAGGGTATCTGAGGTGTCATCACGTCCCCTGTGGGCCCGAACCCCGGGGTAACCGGTTGCCAGCTAGGAATTAACTCCCAACATGTGGGGGACCCACCACCAGGGCACTGTGTGTAGCTCACCTACGCGCTGCAAGCCGCCGAGGGTTCGAACCAGAGTACAGAGGAGGGGTCCCCAAGGGTACACTTCCACACTCCCTCCAGGATTCGACCCCGGGTCAACCTGAAACGACCAGGTGTTTTGTCCAGCAGGGCACCACCCCTGGTGGTGCTATAAGCCTATTTTGACAGGCGGAAAATGACAAAAGTGTTCCATTAAAAAAAAAGAAGTAAAAGATTAAAAAAATTGACTGTCTCTCTCTCAAAGTTGTGTGTAATGAGAATCTACTCTAATTTCATAATCCTAATCTCCAAAACAACTCATTGTACATATTAAGACCCAAAAATAAAGAATCGGGTCATACATTTTCCCAATAATCATCAGGTCACTAACGATCATAGGTAGAAATTGTTGGATAATTTTCATTGTATTTAAAAAATAAATTATGTTTATGTATTTAACAATAAACGAAAAACATAAAAAAATGAAGGAAATGAGAGAGATTATTTAATTACAAAAATCAAACCAGTAAATAAAAATAAATAAATTTAAAAATAGATTTTGATTTTGTTACAAAAATAAAATCAAAATCTAATATAAATAAATAATAAAACAAAAAATAAATTAACAACTTACTTTATTAATTTCTCGAACAAAGTTTTGATCAAATCCAGTATTCAACACTGTGTCTTTAAGACTGATTCGTTCTCTACACGGTGCTTTCAGATTGTGGACGCCTATCTCCTAGGATAAAATGATCAACAGTGAATAGTAACAGCATTACACACTATTCACACAACGAACACACTAAGTGTTTACATTCTTTCTCACAAGAAAAATAATGCAGCAAAATACAAAAAGAGTAGGCAGAATTTGAGACGAAAATTGAAGTGAAAAAACCAAGTAAGGGACTGCCTATTTATAGATGTAAAGGTAGTTGTAGAGTTTGAATTAAGCAGGTGCAAAACCTGTTTGAACATGTATTATATCTGTTCGATTTGAATGAACAGGCAATGTGGTTGTTGGGTTTAAATTCAAACATATATGAATCTGTTCGTGTGGGAAAAAACCAGAGCCAATTTTGAAATTAATTTTCGAAATTCAAAATCTAAAAAATTAGAATTTAATTTTAGAAAAATAAAATTCAAATGTTTTAGCTCAAAAAGATAAGTATTGGGCCAGACAAGCCAAACCCAACAATGCACCCATGCCCAGCCCACCTAGACGGCAGCGCGCATGTGTTTTTTTTGGGTCCAGTGGGCCTAGCTTATAAGCTTCCCTCTACAAAACTTGGGTGCCCCTTGAAGCCTATCCCAAGTTCCAAACTCAAGCCTAATAAACTCACTCAAAGTTTTCTCACAAAATCAATGTGGGACAAGCCTTAAAACAAACATTTAGGAAATTTCACTAAAAACATCATTTCTATAGAGCTCTCTTTGCAATCAGTTTCTCGTTCACCCGATAATGGTTTTGAGCAACCAAACATACTACGTGAATCACAACGCGACATAGAACGAGTTTCTACATAGACCCGCCAACTTTGGCACATGGATCCTACCTAAAACATAGACCAAAATTGAAGAAAAATCTATTTTTTCAAAACTTTCAACACTTATTTCTAACATAAACTAGATAGAGCACGAGACACCCAAAATAGTATAGAAGGCAGTTAAAAAATATTTGCTTTTATACATAGGGAACAAATATTTGCACGAAGCTTGTTGTAGGAGGTGGTAGTAGTTCAGACCTTTGCTGAAAGTGTTTGGGTTCGAGTCGCTTGTTAGGTGGAGTGAGGTAGGCCTTTGCATGGGTTCTATAGCCTTGTGTCTGTCCCATGTGTAGAGACGGTTACAGAATGTTGCTAAGGATGTCACCCTCTATCATTATTTTTATTTTTTTTGTAAAGAAATTAAATTAATACGAATACTTGTATTCATAAAATTAGGGAATATCCAATGTGAAATTTGTAATTTTCAAGAGAAATTTCATTTCCACACACTTAAATAACTAAAGGAACACACATTTAAATAACTAAAGGAACACACTTAATGAATTTTTAATTTAATGGCAATTATATCCTAAACCTTAATGACCATAATAGACATCCAACAACACTTATAATACTATATACAAAAATTTTCTATACACATCTTTTAAAAACAAAAAGATCTCAATGTACATCTTTTGAATTAAAAAAATAAACCCTAGTTTTTTTTATTTTTGTCACTTTGCTTGTTACATACTCTATACTCCTTTATTACTTGCAAAACAATACTCTCAAAATATCTTTCATATTGCTTTAATCTCTAGGTTTACAATCTATTATTTATATCATTTTCTTATCAATTCTACAATTTTTGATTGATTTTGAGATGGGAGTTGCAAATTTATGGAAGTTCAAACCCAAGTAAAAATATGTTGGGTGACAGAAAACCAGTAATGAAAATGTTAGTCTTTTTCGAGCAGTATTTTTTTCGATTTTAATTTGGAGAATCAGTGTTGAATTTATGTATTAAATTCGGATATCAACCACCAAAATATATTTACTTCTTCAACATCTATATTTCAAAAATTATTAATAAATTCGGTATTTTAGTTCCGATTTTTTTAAAGCTGTATATTTTTAATTTTTTCGGTTACCAAATGCTGAAATATATAACTTCATTCGGCTCTGTAGTGCTGAACTAAAAAATTTTCTTGCCCCTTTTCTAAATTACATGCACTGAGAAATTGAGGTTAAAGGGCCCAGTGTTTTATTTTTGAGATTTTCAATGGAGGTTTTTATGGTGGTTTTTCATGGATTGCTTCAATGGACTCACTGAGGTCTTTACTTCAATGGAAGTCTTCAAGTTCACATGGGTGGAAGTTTTTTTGTCTTCAAGTTTTCAAAAAGTGTGTAAAAAGGAGGTGTTGAGTGAAGAATATAATTGTAATTTTTAGTGTATGGATGAGAAAAACAATCCATAAATAAATTAACAGGTGTGTGTATTGAGAAAAAAATTTCTCTGAGTTATTTAGGTGTGTGGAAATAGAATTTTCCTCATCAGCCATCACACATCCCAAAAAGACTAATTTAACCTTTTCTTTTCTTTTTTTTTTTTTGTCGCTTCATTTTTTTTTTCCCCTTACATTTTTCTTTTTCACTTCTTTTCCATATACAATCCTCCATAGATGCAAATTCATAATTGAAACATAAGCTTCAGGTGGACGTAAAATGAAAAATACTCGATATACACTCCAGAAAGAGAAAGAGAGAGAGAGTTGAAGTTGGAGAATTGCAAGATATGAAAAAGCACACTTAAAATTTCTTGAAATTCATATATGTCAAACATCACTAAAGCTTATACATTGATAATTAAGAACATTATCCGAGCCACAACAGCCTGCCCACAAGCAGCTATAGATTAGCCAAAACATGCCATGAAAAACAAAACCATCAAACTATATATATAAGGAAGAAGCAGCCTCGCACATACATCCCATTTTGCTGTATGCCGACAAGATCTTCACCAAGCTAGAATACCGATCATAGTATCTCTTACTATAATATTACAGTTGGGTTTCAGGAGACAGAAATTGATCTTGATTCTTGAAATATTTCTAGTATGATGATGATTATGGCGCTGAGACCCACACCATTATCTCTCCTGCTGCTTGCTTGTATATTTCTTCCACTAGAAATGCTCCTAGAAACTGATCCGGAGCTATTCTTGCCTGTTCAAATTAATTCGCCAACCCATAATTTTAAATTTTATAATAATAATAATTAAACACATTATACTGATGTATAAAACAATAGCATCTATTACTTTGAAACAACCAAACAAAAATAATAATAATTAAGTTGTGTCGTGTATTTTTTAATTTCAAAATTACTTTAAAATACCACTCCAATTTTTTATTTCTCAAATGCTTCAGTTTTTGGTTGAACTGATTCAGATTTTATTAGTTCTTCACTCCATATCAACTGCTTCATTTTTTATTATGAAAAATTAAAAGTTAGTTTCTTTAGATTTTCATAAAACACGTATCAAGAACAAAGGATAGGCTTTTTTTTTTTTTTTTTTTATTGGCAAAGGTTAATTATTGGTTATTAGATTAACGCCTATGGGAGAATATCTCCCTATCTTCGGTAAAGCACCTAAGTGTTTACACTACCTTAATTCAAATCTCCTAAGGGAAATTGAACCCATGACCTTCTTGGGACTAAGCCCTAAGAAAGGCATGGTGGCCAACAAAGGATTGGCTTAGTTGATGAGGTGTTGCCTTGTCAAGTATGATGATTAGGTTTGAGTTTACATATTATTCATTTGACATATGAAAATATTTACGAGATTGATTGAAAAATGGTCAAAGTGGGTTTCTACTCGCCCCAAATTTGCATGTGCTATTGATAATCGCAAGACCCTAGTTCATCATGAACAGTCAAAATTGGGGTTTCATTATGTGTTTCCAAACTCAAACACACTATTTATGCATCAAGCTAACCCTAATTCAACTGGCCTCATTTTGGCAACTTACTCATTAACATAATCTACCCCAAAAATGCGTTAAAAAAAAGAATTACCTTAAATGATACATGAATCACTAATTTCAAAAATCCAAATCAAATTCATCCAACAACAATAAGTAGATGAAAAGTTTTTAATTTTTAAATTTATTTTTTATTTTTTATTTTTTATTTTTTATTTTTTATTTTTTTGGCCTTAATTAGAAAAAAAAAAAAAAAGAGGGTAAGAGAAAGCGATAGCTTGTAACAATCCTCTCTAATGTGCAAGGAATTAAGTTAGTGGAGACTTAAATGGGCTTGAATCATGTACATGGTCTGATTCTGATCCGATGAAACATAAGCAGACACAACATCCTGCTTGTGCTTCTCCAACACATAGCAGATAGCAGTGAAGAGTCCAGCCTTCTTTAACGAGCAGACGCTGAATCTACGAATGATCACAGCACACATTCAAGATCACATTCGGAGAAGTCCAAGTCTGGAATAGAGGAGGGAACTGAGGGAGAGACACTGGCAGTGCATTGGATTGAGTTTGAGTTTGTGTTGTTTAAAGAAACTTGATCGGCCATGAAAGCCTCCCTCGAAGTCCATGGGAAGCTTTTGTGGGGTGATTATGGACGATTGACCATCGAATGTTCATGGGTGTCAAGCCATGAAGCCGTTCCAAGCTTCTGCCTTTAGAGCTTTTGGAGAGTTTGTTGTAGGGATTTTATGTGGGTCACTGCCTCATCCACAATTGTCGACTTGTCTGCCTGTACAAATATTCAATGTGAACTGTCATATGGATGATGAGAAGGCAAAATTTAAACAAAATGGATGTGAGTAATTGTAGTTTTATCGTTTTTTGAAATCAAATACCCATCAGTTAAGCATTTAATTTAAAAAATACTACTATTACACAATTTTGAACGAACATTTTATATAAAAATTTTGTTTGTATATTAGTTTTTGTTTGAACTAGGGCTTCATGACCCTCTTCTTATATCACAATAAAAACATTAGAATAAAAAATTTCTAAATTTGATTTTTGAGTATTGTCAAAGCACCAAATTTAAATGTATCTCATTCAAATTTTGAAAATTTTCTAAGTACATGATATGCATTATGTCCAAGACTCATGTGCTTATCCCAAAATTTATTTTTTACTTTGGTAGAGTCATATATAATCGCATTAAACCATTTTTGTAAGAACATACACATGCACTTCCTTTTTAATACTGTGAACAAAATCAACCACTTAGTGTTCTAATAAATACCATTTCATTTGTGATTAATTGAGACTTTGTGTTGCGAAAGGAATATAAAGTTATGAATTTCTATATATGCATAGAATCTAATAACATAATCAGATACAATTTTTTTTTACATTAGTTGCGTTAAAAGTTTGTGTTTGATTTTGTAATCAACTTTTCATAAAGTTTTAGGTCATCCACATTAAGAAACAAATGGAAATTGATGAGGCTTACGAAGTTACTCGAAAGGATTAATGGGAACATTCAGTTGAACTTGAACCCAAAAGAAGAAAAAAATAATAATAACTTAATAAATCCATAGCTTCACTAATAGCATTTCAATGATTAATAGTAATGAATAATTGATTTTTCAAGTGTCCCATCACCCCATGACAACCTTAAATAGACTTGATGAAAAGGACATCCTCAAATAGTATCACATTGATCAAAAGGACTACTCTCTTCTATCTTTCTCATTAATTGCCCTTTAAAGGAAACAAATTGAAAAACTTGAAAACTTTGTATGTAAAAAATGACTTGCCTTAATAAATTAACTTTGAGAAAGAGATGGGAGAGAGACTCGAACAAGAAGGTGGGAAAAAGAAAGGTAGAATTGCTTCTTTTTTTTTGCTTTTTTTTTCTAAGAATACCAAAATTAATCACAAAATTGAATGATTTTTAAGTTGTGTCTGATTCTGTTATCAATTTTTATATTTCTAAATTTTTTCAAGATAGAATAACCTAAAATGAACAACTACTTAATTATCATTCCATATATAAACATCAATCTCAATCTTGAAGAAGATGTGAATGAATCACCTTGAGAGGGAGATAAGGGAGCAAAGCATGAAGATTAGAGAACATGTTCCTAATATTCTTCCTTCTTTCTCTTTCTCTTTCTGTCCATATATATATATCTCATGATCTGACTCACCACCACCTTTTCCTTCATTGGCCTCCCCATCACGCCTTTTTCCATTCTTGCCAACCCCACCTCATTTCTTTCCGGGTGCCACCGCTATCATCTCTTCCACTTCTTTCCCGGTTGGTGTCTGAGTATTAGACCCCGAATCAGGTGGCAACTTCCCACTAGATTTTTCACCGATACAACCCAAATCATCCGAATTCGAAAAAGCCCATGACTGAGTCTCCCAAAAGAAGTTCTCATGTCCACCACCCAAATCAGACATGGTGGCTACTAGCTAGTAAGAGAAAGAGACCGATACAAAGAGATAAAGAAGTAGAGAGACAAAGAGAGACTTACAAAGGGAAGAGAGGGGGTGAGGAGGCGTTTAAAAAGGGGGTAGTGGCTATGGAAGGTGTTAGTGTGGTGGTAGAAGAGAGAGATGAAGACGAGAAAATATTTGGTATTTCCAAAAAAAGAATTTATTGATAATACTATCAATCAATAATAAGAGTCTAAATAATTATACTGTAGCAACCCTCATATTGTTTATCGATTAATGACTAATTGATTACCGATTACTGCTAAACTGAGATCGAATATGAAAAGTAATTGAACTGACTGACTGAAATCTGAAACTAAATTGATTGCCTGTATCTGTTTGAATTGTATTGACTTGCATTTTATCTGTTTGATTGTTTGACTATCTGTCCATGCTTTACGTTTAAACTGTAAATTGAAGCCCTTATCGGCGGCCGAACCAAAAATTGATTGGTGTTTTAGGACCATCATAACTTATGTGATTTTATGGTGCATTGAATTAAAATGTGATTTGGTGCGATTAAATCGGATTAAAATAAGCTAAATTACATGAGTTTGACTTATTTACCAATTTGCCACACTAGTGGCCTACTATCTCAACACATATTGAGCCTTGTACACACTTTGACAAAATATTTCTTCAGTCCATTTCTTGCTCTTGCCGACTAGAGAGAGAGAGAGAGAACTAGGAGAGTTGATTTCATCTTGCTTTGGCTTAAGAACTTGGTAGAATTGAAGTGTAGATTGTCAATTGAGCCTCTAGACTTGTATTTGAGGACCTAGGTAAGGAATCGAACCTCTCATTGTTGTGTTTAAGATTGTTCTTGCATGTTTCATGTCAAATTTAGTGGGTTGAGCCATGAAATAGCTTCATATATTGATTTGAGTTAGAGTTCATGCATGCATATTGGTATTGTTGAGTTTTAAGTTGATCTCATGGATAATTGTTACATGCAAGTTCAAGTTCTAGGTCCATGAAACCATCATGTTTTTGAAAGAATTGGCTCATTTGAGCTAGCATTGAAGCTTGAAGATTGTTTAAAGTTCATGCATGTTGTGTCTATAGCATGTTCATGAAAATTGGTTTGGAATTGAGTTTGAATTAAACACCCTTGGGCTTTGATTTCTCAAATTAAGTTTTAAATCATGTTGTTCTATGTGTTTACAAGTGTTTTTCCAGGAAATGGGCCCAAAAGGATCGAACTTGGTGTTTGAAAACTTGATTTTTGGCTTGGAGGTGCAATCTGGATTTTCCAGATTTTGCACTCCCGCTCGAGCAGGGAAAGTGGCGCTCGAGCGGGAATTTCGAGCATTCAGTACTTTGCACTGCATTACAGTCCGCTCGAGCAGGACCTTGTGTCTTGCACTCGAGCGGCTATCGAGCGCCCAATCGAGCGTGATTTTTGAGTATCCAGTACTTTTTGGTCCGCTCGAGCGGGAAAGTTTACGCTCGAGCGGGGACCTTTATTGCATGTCCGCTCGAGCGGGGAAATATGCGCTCGAGCTGGACTCTATTTTTTTGAAAATTCTGAAAATGTTTTCTAAATACATCTTTGTATTCTCATCCCATCCTAGGTATTCTTAGGCCTAGTTTAAGACTTCTTAATAAGGATATAGATGTAGAACACACCGAGGCATTTAGGGATTAAATTATTATGATCCTTCCCAACTGTGTAGCTTAGTGTGTGTTCGTTCTGTACTGTTTAGGGTTGACATTTCAAGGAGACGCTCTAGCCTACTGTAGCCCAGAACTTTGTGAGTAACAATTGTGTAAAGATATGTTGAAATGATTATCTTCTGAATACTGAACTGAACTGTTTACCGAATTGATATTGCTTACTGAATGAATGTATGTCCTTTATTTCTAAACTGTACTGTGGCATCCTTAGCACCTACTGTTTACTGTTACTGTTACAGAGATCTCTATCGGTTCCCTCATGGGACCACTACTGTTTACTGATTGATGGCCATCATTACTGTTCGGTCTTTTAAGACCTACTGTTTACTGTTATGCTAATGGATGTACCACATATGACTGTTTACTGTACCGAACAACTGACATACTGATTGAAATGAACCGTTTTCATTACTGTAAGGACATTCATTCTAAACCCCTTTATGCATTATGTTATTCACTGGGCTTTAACTCACTGCTCATATATATATGTAGGTGTACAGGCACCGGACCAAAGCTAAAAGCGTCGAGGTATTTTCAGTTTTGTCAAGCCAACCTATGTGCCTCACTGCGAGGTTCCGAGCCTGCCAAGCTAAGGTTAGGGATGTTTAGTGTTCCCCCTCCTATACTGTTTTGTTTACTATATAGACTGTATAGACTGCATTGCACTGGTTAATAGGGACTTGATCCCTGTTCTGAATGTTTGTAAATGTTTTGTATACTGTTCTGTACAAATGTATGAAAAATCTTTTTGGCATACAGATTGTCACAGCTCATTGGACATTATTTATTTACTGTATTGGCTTCCGCCATACCCCTGTACTCTGTTATACTGTCTTACTGTTAAGCAGGCCTTCGGTAATCTCGGATTACTGGCCGATTACGGTGCTAAACCCATAGGGGCGGGTTTGGATCGTGACATATACGAATTTAAAATCAAAAAAATAATAGAGAAATAACTAAAAGTTGTCTTGAAAAGTGTTAAAATTTTGATTTTTTTATTTATAGCAAAAGAAATGTGTAAAAAGTGTAAAAATAATGTAATTCAAATAAGTCCATAATTTTTTTTTTTTTTTTTTGACACTTCTCAAAAAAAAAACCTAAATATCATTGGACAGACAAATAATTAGGTATACTCTTTGACCCATATAATTTTTTTTTGGTTGGGGAGGGGGGAAGGGATGATTCGGTTTGCGTTAGGAGGAAGAAAGAGCACAAAATACAATCATAAGACGAAATGCTGTTACTAGCTTCAAAACAAAAAACGGATAGCTAAAGCAAAGGCGCGTCGTACAAAATTTCTCTCACCGTGTTTGGAGAAATTTTTGTATATTAATAGGATATTATGTGGCACTATCTCTCACTAATTATAAATATATATCCCTTATTATTTTTTAAAAACTTAACATAAATGTAGTGGGTTTTATTGTCAAAGTCAATCACAATAGAAGAAGGTACCACATGACATGTACCTTACCCGCATATAAAAATTTCTTGTTTCCCGTGTTTGGGTCCCACTGTTATGATGGTGGCCCACCTAGCCATCCCATGGAATTGCAACCTATTGCCAACTCACCCTCTATTCTCTCATAATTTCTACTTACCAAAAAAAAATTTAATTAATTAAAATATTTTATCAAAAATTAAAGTACAGAGTATAAATTTAAAGATACTTTTGTCCATCAAATTTAATTTTGAATAAAACTGAGTAGTTTTTTTTTTTTTTTTTTTAATATGTGGCAAAATTGCTTACCGTGTTGAAGAAAAAAAAAAGTAAATTGACTATTGATTTTTGAACTAATATTTAACTCTTAAAGAATGATTTTTCACAATTTTTTCAGTTCGTGTATAATAAAGTACTAAAAATATTTTTTATATATATAAAACATATCTTAATTATATTCATATTTTATTTTTTTTAATTTTATCGTATCGCCATATCATATTGTCTTGATATCTATACTTCATAGCATATGCCATTATCCCATCAATCACTAAATTTTATTTTTATATTATTGAATAAAACATTAATGTGAAAATGATGTTCCTATTACATATATAAATCACATATTTAAATATCACACGGCAAATAAACTAGTCAATTCATAAAAATCTGCCAACCTTAGAACTACTAGAGTGGTAGTTGATAACTCAATTCAACACTTAAAATTAAATATATTAAATAAAAATAAAATAAATTCATTTAATAATCACAATTAATATCATTTAAAATTTTGTAAGTATGAGACTTTGTGGTGTTGTAAAAAAAAATTGTGGTGAATGAAGTTAGGAAACTATGCGGTTAATTAATTACGAATAATTCTACTTTAATTATGAAATTGTCACTACAATAAACAAGAATTTAAAGTGTCTTTTTTTTTTCTAAAAAAATTTTGTTGCAAAAATTATTTGGAGATTAATTCCTGTTATTGCGAGGAATCTTAGCTAAAAGGCCGTTCTAGAAAATAAAAATAAAAAAAATAAGACTTTTAGCGCGAATGACATTTTGACAATTAAAATATTTTTTCTTTAAAAAAAATTAATTTAAAATTTTAATTTATTGTGTATAACATTATCCCATTTTTTATATGTAAAAAATTTGTTTGTATGGCATCACCAAATTAAATAAAATATTATATTTTATCTTTTGTGAGTGATACTTTACTAGGTAAAAGTCCAATAATAATTATTACAAAAATACGAGCGTTACATATTAAAGTAATGATTCAATGCCTTTGTGGCCATGCTTTTGTGTGTAATTGCATGCACTTTACACATTTATTGGCACCACCATCAACTGCTACTGTGATATTCATCATCTTATTTCTTGCTACATTTCATGCTACTCTCCTCCCCCAATATTTACCATTGTCATATAATTTTTTCATAAAAAAAAAAAAAAAATAGAATGTTCAGAAATGAATTGGTCAGATATATATTATGTTCAATTGTTTATATCTGAGTAATTATTTTTTATTTAGAAATTTATGTCTAAAAATTTAACTTTTGCTTGAAAATCTATATTCAAAAGACAAATAGTGTATACATAAATAACATAAATTTTATGTAGTCTACAAATAGTATTACCCAAATAAAAACTTGTAAAAATATATAATTAATATATTTATAACAAATATGTTTTGTTTGATGAAGTAGCATGTATCATATTATTAAAATAAGCCTCATTTTTAATTTTAATTTTTTTTTTTTGGTTTATTATTAGTCTAATAATACACAGACACTACTGAGATTTTCTTACTGAATTTTTTTTTCCCCCCTGAAAATCAAGTAATGGTGCTATGGTTCAGTTTTGGTTTTGTCGGTTTGTGAAATTACACAGTCAGATGACAATCTAATAAATACTTAAAGATGTTTCATATTTGATTCTTCTTAAATATATACCCAACTCAACAATTTTTAAAAAAAAAATTGGCAAGTTAAGCAATTCCGTTGAACCTAGCTACCACATGAGATTTTTGTAATCAAGTTTATTTAAAGGGCAAATTACATATACCTCCTTCGAAATTTAGCTAAATTAAAGATACCCTCTTGAGGTTTCGGAAATTACAGATACCCCTCTGAGATTTATATTTTCATAACAAATTGTCCCTTAAGGTTTATATTTTCATAATAATTTGTCCCCTAATTTGTTATGCAAATAGTACCTTCGGGAGGTATCTGTAATTTCTCAAACCTCAGGGTGATATCTATAATTTTGCTAAACCTCGAAGGGGTATATGTAATTTGCCCTTATTTAAACAATAACATATATGAGTGAAATTGTTTCACCAATTAATATATATGGTTAAGATTATTTTATGCGATTGATTCTATGTTTAGGTTTATTGTTATTCAAATATTTCTTATGAACGTAATGGAAGCGCTAACATACCAGCGTTAAAAATAAAAATAAAAATAAAAATAAAATAAAAAAAGCCACCTTTAGTTGTGTTTTCAAACTTTGTTTTTTCAAAAAAAAATAAATTACAAATTAATTTGGCAAAAATAAAAATAAATAATTATTTTAAAATCTTAAAAAAAAAAAATTTTTTTCCAAAATGAAAGAAGGCATAACAAAATAATGAGTAATTTTTATTTTTTAAACTTTTAGTTAAAAAATTTAATCTTGAAAACTCAATCAAACGATTGTTGTAGTTAAAGCTTTGTACACTGTTGTTTTTTCGATTCCCCCCACCCCCTGGGTTGATTGTGAAAAAAATCTAAAATTTTCATGTTCAATTATTATTGACTCATTAAAAATTTGTTTAAAATTAATTTGTTATACACAAGCGTAAAACTTAAATACAAATTAAAAGTTGTTAATTTTTTAAATTAAGCTCAAACTCTACTCGTCAAAATTATATAAATTATTAAAAAAATAAAAAACTAAACTTTTTATACTCAACTGAATCAAAGTTGATTTGAAATCAACTTAAATAAATTTTTTTAAATTCAATAAATTTTAAAATCACCAGTAATCAAACATAGAAAAAAACACATAATAATAGTGTTACAAAAAAATTTGAATAATAATACATGGGGGTTGTCTTGAATGGTTGGTGAGTATACTCTCCACACAATTATTCAAGGTTCAACTCTTGGGGTCAGGCCAGGACAAGCCAGGCCACAAGAAAAAACTTTCTTGTTAATTACATAGTTCTAGCGTGGATGGCATACCTTTCACTGAGCTGGAGAAGAAATTAGTCGTGATGCACATAAATTAGGTCAAACACTCCTTATCATTGAACCCAAAAAATAATAATAATAATAATAATAATATAGGTGATGCTACTTAAACCTAAAAATTACATGAAAAATGAGTGGTAGCTCGAGAAATGTGGCTCGAATAGACAAAACGACGTTGTTTTGTCTTTTTTTTCTTTTTCTTTTTCTTGCTTCAGTTTGTTTGGGTGCATAATTTTATTGTTTCAATTGCTTTCACAGAGGAGAGAAGAGAGAAGAGAGGAGGAAGAGAAGGAACAAAGGATGAAGAGAAGGTGGCATCTCTCTCTCTCTCTACCGGTGGCGGCGATCGGTGGTGGCGCCGGTGGGTGTCGCCTCTTTCAAACTCTACTCTCTTTTTTTTTTCTAGTTGATCTGGATCTGAAGATGAGGGGGAAAAAAAATGTTGTTGATGATGATGATGTTGATGTTGATGAAGAAGATTAGTTCATCAAAAAAAAATAAAATTTGTTGATGATGATGATGTTGATGAAAATGATCTGGATCTGTTTTCTTTAGTATGAAATTTTTTTTGCTTAAAAAAAATAAAAATAATGACTTCATTATTTGGTGATGAAATTATGATGTTTTCTTTATTGATGATCTGGATCAATGATCTGGTGATGAAATTCAATGATCTGGATCTGTTTTCTTTGGTGATGAAATTCACAAATCGTGAAATTCAATGATCAATGATGAAATTTTTATTTGGTGATGAAATTCACAAATCATAGAGATCAATGATCTGCATCTGTTTTCTTTGTTGATGATCTGGATTTGTTTTCTCGGCATTTTTTTTTTCTTCTTCTTCTGCTGCCTTTTCTTCTCCTACCTTTTCTTCTTCTTCTTCATCAGAAAAATGCAGAAAAAAAAATTAAAAAAAATAAGAAGAAGAAGAAGAAGAAGAAGAAGACACAAAAACGACATCGTTTGGGTGTCGAGCCACAGACTTTCGAGCTATGAATCGGAACTAAAATTACATTTACCATTAAACCCAATGATATGGCATTATCTTAAAATATTTAAGATAATTCTCTTTTTCACATCTTTTTTAATCAATCAATCAATTAATTATTTTATTTATATATAATTAAATTAAAAAAATAGATTTATATATATATATATATTTTTTAACGAAAATGACTTGGACCCCCAGCTGGAGGTGCTGGGGTCGGCTCCTATTGAACCAAAAAAAAACAAATTTTTTTTTTTTTCGGCCAACCCCAGTGCGCCACGTCACTGGGGATCGACCCCTACTGGGGGTTTTTAGCAAAGTCCATTTTTTAATAGAGTCATGATAGAGACTCCCTCCAATCACCACCCCTACAACCCCCACACACACGTGGTGGGTGGTGATTGGAGGAGCAAGAAAAAAAAAATGTAACCAATGAGAGAGAAAGGGGGTCAAAAGGGGTGGGAGGAAAAGGAGACATGAAACATTTTTGTTTTTAATAATGAAGCTGGTGAAAGATGACAATGACGAGTACGTTAGGAAGCGGAAACTTACAAAAGTACAAGGCAGAGGCAGTGGCCGTCATTATTTTATGTGGGTGTTTGAAAAGTTGGTAGGCTATTTTAATTTTTGATTATTTTAATTGGTTAAAATTTTTATATTTGGAAAAATAGTTTGATTTTTTTGTAATTTAATATGATATTTGTGAGAGAAAAAGTGAAATGATTATGAATTTGATGTGACATTTTATTTTATTAACTATTTTAGTCTATTTTATTTTTTTATAAATTTTAGCTAAAAAACTAAAGTTACGTTTGGTAGAGTTTTCTAAATATAATTTGAGAATAGAGTCATATTTTGAGTTTGTGAGTTTTGAAATTATAATTTGAGTGTGAAAAATTTGTTTGATGAATGAGTTTTGAAAAGAGTTTTGAATTGAGTGAAAAATTTTTAATGTGACATATGATATTTGTACTATTTCGGTCAACTGGCCGGACGACCGATGGAATATCTAGTGGGACGATCGGTTAGCATAAATTCTCCCGTCTTTGACCGTGAGTTAGTGTGGAATTAATTTTTAAAAATCTTAAACAAACACTATACTCAAGTCCACCAAACAAAGCCTAAGAGCATCCCCAGGAGTACCCTTATATCACCTTTTTACTCAAAATAAGGGATTTTGTTGTCAAAAAACACCTCCATCAGATCCCTTAACCCACCCTCCTAAATAAAAGTGTTGCTACAGTTGCTCCCCAAATGTAGGGAGCGACTGTTCAACCCCCAAAAATATAAAATTATTTTTTATTCAACCTTGGGCATCACCATCCCCAAAAATATAAAATATAAAATAATTAAAAAATAATATTTTATTAGAATAAAGAATAAGAAATTTGATGGGAGAAATAGATGAAAAAATGATTTCTAAAATAGGAAATGAAATTTTTAATAATATTTTAGGGTAAATTCTTATTTTATTTCGTTTTGAAGGAACGAACGTCCCCCCGAACATTCACCCGTCGACCACCAAGTCATCCAGCCGATCGACCGCCCTTTTTGTTTTCTTCCGCTGCAGAGAAACTATCGTTCATGTTGTGCTCTTGCTTTTGTTTTTATTATTTTATTATTAAAAAAATATTTAAATTTAAAAGTAATGAAAAATATTATTTTAATAAAATAAAGAAAGAATAGAGAATTTGTTAGAAAAAGTAAATAAAAAAGTAATTCTTAAAAATAAAAAATAAATTTTTTAATAATATTTTAAGATAAAATTTAGATAAATTGGTGAGAATGTCCTAATATCTTTATTGCCAAACATCCCTTATATCTCAAAGAATCTCTGCCCCCTTCACAAACTGCGGCTGGTAGGGGTGCAACTCGGGTGGGTTCAACCCGAGCCCAGCCCGAGTTTTTTTAAGGCTTGGACAACTATATCTTGTAATCTGGACGAGCCTGGGCAGATTTTTGATGCCCGAATTGTAATTCAGGCCGGGCTTGGGCAGAACCAATGGCCAACCCGAGCAACCCGAACCCGAATTAAATTTAATATATTATATAAATTATATAATATATATAAATTAAGTAAAAGAGTTAGTCTTAATTTTTATTTTTTATTTTTTGGTGACCAGAAAATAACTTTGAATAATTCTCAATTCTTTGTTAATTATCAATTCTACCTACAGGTTTCAAAACAAATCTACCTACAAGTTTTTAGGCAATTCGGGCTAACCCGAATTCAAAATACAAAGCTTGGGCCGGGCTTGGGCAGTAAAGCTCGGGTTCATGTTCGGGCTTGGGCGGGCTTGGGCACTGCTCTGGGCAATTCGGGTCAGGCTTGGGCAGACCCCCAATCCGACCGAACCCGCCCGAGTTGCATCCCTAGCGACTGGTCGGTTCCTTTCTGCTTCTTCTCCACTTTTTTTTTTCGCGACGTACATAACAAATATTTTTTTTTGGGGGGGGGGGGGGGGGGGGGTTGTTATACAAACATTTTTTTAGATTTCTTAAAAGAGTGGCATTTTTGGCCATGTGATTAATACATTTTTTCAAAACTTAAATATTGCATTGATTTTTATAGAGTTAAACTTCCATCAGTATATTTGATTTCAATTTTTAAAATTGAGTTTTTTATTTTTTATTTTTTTATTTTTTTTAATGAATATTTTTAAAATTTAAAAAAAAAATTTAATGTTTTTAGATGCATCTTACTTAGATATAAAAAGTAAAATATTTAAAAAATACATATATACACAAGAATACAAAAAATGTACTAAATTCTCTCCTTTTTTATAGTATTTAGTGAATTTTTTAAAAAAAAATTAAAAAAATATTATACTTTTTTAGTGTATTTATGTTAGCTGTATTTAAAAATTAAAAATTTGCTTAGAATATTAAAAAAAATCAGTAAAAATAAAAAAACACAAAAAATTTAAAAAGTAAATTCTAAAAATTCAAACTAAACAAGCTCAATATAATTAAGGTGTGGCTTGTGAAGTTTTTTTTTTTTATAATTGTTATGTATGGTTTGTTATCTTAGCTAGGCTACCTTTATTATTACTGTTAGGTTAATGAAGCTCTTACTCCACTAGGAAGGAACAAAGGGAGAGAAGAAATTGTGATGTTACAAACATTTAAAAATTAATAAAAAATACACTGAATTTAATAACGACATTCATTAATTAGAATAAGACGATGATTAGAATTGTCATTTGGTTGAAATACACAATCCTATGTTTAATTTTGTAAATAAAAAAATACATTGAAAATGAAATAATCATTCATGACACAGGTGGGCCCATAGCAGTTTTTGGCCCACCACTTAGAGCCCAATGCACGATTCAAACACTAAAGCCCAACATTACTGGAACCCAACGTTGCACCTAGAACCAATGACATCTAAATACTTGTCAAAAGAAGAACCAGCCACGTAAGCAGATAAAGATCCTGCAGAGTTATTGCACCACACATCAGCCATTAATGAGGTCCTCTGCAACATTTAATGCGATAACCCCTTCACGTCGGAACATAACAACCTCACCATGAACACGGCAAGTTAGAACATAGACTTTTGGCCAACATGACAGGTTGGAGTGGACAAGGAAATGATGAACAAATGATATAAGTAGGTTTCTAAGACAAAAAGAAGGTTTCGGCCAACATGATAAGTTGGAGTGGATAAGGAAATGATGAACAAAGGATATAAGTAGGTTTCTAAGACAAAAAAAAAGGTTAAGTTCCTTATCATCACCCTATCTCTACATTCCACTAATCTTTTCCTTCTAACTTGCTTATCGGAGAGTTCGCTAGGGGACTTTCGTTTCCCGTTAGACTTGTGTACTAAGTATCTCAGTGAGCCCGGGGACCGGACAACAGTGTGGGAGGCGTGGATCAGCCCAACCCGTCCCTCAGGGACAAGTAGTTTCATAAATTCATTAATTTAAAAGTTTATTGAAAAGTCAAGAAATAGTTATTTCATTTGTGTCTAAGATTATTATGGCAAAACAAACACCACCTTAAAAAAACTGCTAAATTATCCAAGGTCTAAGGTCTTCAATATGTATACCAAAGTAGTTGATGAGTCCCAAGATTATGATTTCACATCTTTTTTTAACAAGTTTGGCCATGTAAATATAAATCATTCAGATAACTCCCATTTGTAAATTGATTTTTAAATGTGAGTTCTATTTTATAATTTTTATCTTCTGGTATTAGAGCTAGCCACAACGTCTTAACCCCTTCTTTTTTTTTTCTTTTTTTTTTTTTTTTCTTTTTTCACATTTTTTAGAGAATTTGGTAAAAAAAATCTAGGCAGAATAGATAGCACCCTGCTATCCTGCACAGAAAGAAAAGGCTCCGGCGGTGGTTCTTCCACCCGGGGACACTCCGACGATCAACTCAATATATCTCTCAAAGTTAATCAAGTATTCAACTCACAAGCTTAAGTATAAAAACATACCTTAGACCCATGGGGGTGCCTCTCTTTTATAGCTAATACAATCCTAGTCCCAATAGGAGCCTGGCCCTAATGGACTTAGGATTACTGCTAATCTGGGACTCCCAGTGGGATTAGGATAAACTCTCTAAGAGTCTTATCTTTACCCAAACTGAAGTCTTCTCCCAATCTAGGACTCTTGTCTATATCCAGGTTGAGTTTCATCTTCATTCTAGGACTCTTGTCCCTTATCCGCTTATCTCGGATTCCGATATTTTCAGAGATAACCTCGGCAACCCCAAGATCACCTAGGCGTAATTACCACGACACGTGGCACCTCGGCTGACACGTCGGCGTCACTTTGCCACGTGTTGGTACTCAGCAAATATATCCCCACAACTGCCCCCTAGATTCTATTACCTCGGCATTCTAAGGCGATGGAACCTATATTGATCCTCTTTCTCATACGTCGGCTTAAGAACTTCTCAGCCGAGGTCTTTCAATTCAGGCCGACATGTCTTCTTTCAAGAACAGGAATTCAAATGAGCTCTCCCTCGCGCATGAGCTGTCATGCATCACTTTTCAACCGTTTCACTTACGTGTTATATCTCTATTGGCCCGTGTCTGTGACGCGCTTGTAAGCTGTCTTTCAGCTGTCTGCGCCGCTTGACGCATGCGATTTTCCAGGCGCACTAAATGTCTTATTTTGCCGCCGTTTCATATTTTAACAAAACTTTTCCATCTTTCCTTTTTTCTTTCACTTTTGCATATCAATTTTCTCTTGCTTTCTCTCTCTTTAAACTCGTTCCTTTGTGTCCGCCATTGTTCAAGCTCAAAGCTCTGCAACTGTCTTCATTCTTTCATTCCTGCGAAGCTCTTGCTACTATTTCAACCATCGTCTGTCCTCGGCGAATTTCGTTCCGGCTTCACTTTGTCTGGTAAGCAACTGGCCCTTCTTTTTCCTTGATTATTTCTGGAATTTCCTGTTTTTACTGTTCTGTTCAAGCATTTAATTTGTGAATCATTCACCTGAATGCATCTTATTTCATGATTTTGCACATGTCATGAACACTTGCACTGTTTCACCACTGTTCTTGGCCTTCAACTCTTTGTATTCTTTAGGCTCTTGACAGCCCACCCTTGTTCTTGATTCTGAAAACTTGTTCTTGTTTCTTGTTTTCTATGTTTTTTGTGTTTTTCTCAAATTCGAGCCTCCAATCTTTGCTTTCATAGATTTAGGTTTGGGATTTGTTTATAGAACTTTCGATTCTTAGGAAAAACTGAAACAAGCCTTACCTGTAATTACCCAGATTTGTAGCCGAGGTTCCTAGTAACTTGTTAAGAACATCTTCTTTCTGCCATCAAATTCTTTTACGCCGAAATCATTGGTATGTGGAAACATAGGGTAGATACCCCGACCAAACTTGAACACTTTAAGGAAGAGTTCGAAATTCCTGCCAATGTCTATCTGAGACTGGCGGGGAATGACGACTCAATCATGCCCACAGACGATACGATGCCCTTTCCTGTTGTCGCTTTTATTGAATGTGGACTTCGGCTCCCACTTAATCCCCTGTTTCGTGAAGTTCTTCACTACTACAAATTAAACCCTATGCAACTGACCATCAACTCCTACCGTGTGATTAACGGCATCATAGCCTTAGCTAAGCAAGAAAATGTTAGGATCACCCTTGCTGACATCCAATTTTGTTATACCATGTGCGCCCTTAACTTGAAAGAAAAGGGTTATGTCTATTACCTCAAGCCGAGGTCTACCAAATTCAAAATCGTAGCCGACCTCCCAGACTCCAACAAAGGGGCTGGAGATGATTATCTTATTACTTCGAGAAATTGGGAGTTTGGCCCAGACGAAGATGTTCATCTTTACCCTCTTCCCCGAACAGTTAAAGAGGGCAAGGGTAAGAGCCCAGTGCCAATCACTTAGTTTTTCTCTTTTTTTTTTTTTCAAGTCTTCAAAACTTTGTCTGTCTCTAATGTCTTGTTCTTTTTTGCAGACGTTCGCAAGCCACCAAAGGACTTTCGCCAGTCCTACTTTCCAGGCAAGGATCTGAAAAAGCTTTTGGACTTGCCTGTCCACAAAAGGAAAGCACTACTGTTGTTAAATTTCATCCCAACATATAAGTCTATTTTGCCCGACGTTCCAAGGAAGAAGAAAAAGGGCCTCTCTCCACCTACTGTCACAACCCAAACTGCCTCTACATCTCGAACAGATCAGGAGTCAACATCTGGCCCAGTTGATCTGCCATCAACTTCGGCCCCATTCTTGATACCAATACCTGAACGAAAACACCGGCGTAGACTTATTAAAACTGCCGAAATGGTTCGCCTAAGGCCTGTCGCCCAAGATCCCCTAGCTGACCTCCCAACCGACGTCGATACTGTTCCTACTCAAACCGTGCCCCCACCAAAACCGAGAAGAACCAAGAAGGCTCAACCTAAGGCCAAGACTACTGAGGTTGAGGCTGAGGATGCCCTGCCCATCTCTAAGCTGGCTGAAAGTAGCAAATCCCAACCCTCTGCTGGGAAGAGGCAAGCAAAGACCCAGCCAACAGAATCCTCAAAGTCAAAGAGGCCGAGGTCCTCCTCCGCAACGACTTCAAAATCCAAAGTACCAGACATCCCCTAGACGCCTGCAATTACTTTGGAGAACAAGTCTGTCCTCGCCAGTGATAGCACCGACGATATAACTATCGGCGTTGCACTCAGTACCGCTCTTCTTCTTCCAGGTGATCTGGAAAAGAATACTGAAATGAGTGAGTACGAAAATTATGCTTTTATGCTTCAACGCTGTGTGCAAGTAAGTGTCTTCACTTGGTAACTTGTTTTATCCTCATCTCTCCATACTTGTAAAATTTTGTAATAACTTTTTGCTTTGTGTTCTTTCAGGCTATCCAGCATGCACATTCCTTCTCCATGCAATCCTTTGAGACCAGGGAGAAGTTAAATGACTTGAAGAAGGAGTTTGTAGCCCTTCAAAAGATAAATAAAGGCCTTCAATTAAAAATGAAGAAATTGGAAGATCAAGCTGAGGCTGCTACTAAAGCCCAAACCCTGGCTGAAGAAAAAGCTGAATCTGCCGAGGCCATTAAGAATGTCGCCGAAGCTTAAAGGAAAGAGGCTGAGGAAAAAGCAGCCCAAGCCGAGAAGGAGCTCCAGGAGGCTTTGGCCACCAAGGATGCCGAGATCAAGGCGTCTGATGAAAAGGCATATGCCCAAGGCATGGCCGACATTACTGAGAAATACAAACTTCAAGTCAGGCAGGCATGCAACAGGGGCTTCTCCCTTGGTTGGATGTCTCTTGTCAAGAAGCTTAATATCCAAGATAACTCGCCATTGCGCAAGGATAATGCTATTCCCCTGCCATTCCCTCCTCCTCCACCTTCAAGTCAAATTGAAGATGAAGATGAATCTGAGTCTGAAGCCGAGGATGAGGATAAGGATGCTGATGCTCTAGTAAGGAAGCCCAAGGATACCAATGAGACCAAGTCTCCTCCTCAGGGTGATCAAGTCCTTGACTTGACCAATGAGGAAGATGAGGAGGTCATTAAAGAGGCCACTCCTGAACAAGCATTATCTGATGTCCACTTGGTTGAAAAAAGTCTTGATCAAACAGTCGTAGAAATTGACGCCGAGATTGCAACAGAAAAAGACGCCGAGGTTGTGGCAAAAGATGCCGAGGTTGTAGCAGGAAAAGATACCGAGGTGGTTCTCCCAGAGTCCTCCGAGGTCCTAGCCCAACCATCTGTTGATGTTGAAGAATCTTGAATGTCTTTTGTTCTCTTTTCTTTTTTTTGTACTTTCTTTTATTTGCTGGACTATGTAAGCTTCATTCCATGGCCGATGTGCCTTCTTTGTACACAACTGTGACTACTTTTGTCTGTATACTTTAGTCTTTTAATTTCTTCTTGATTGCTTCTGCATTGTTCTATACTTAGAATATTTTGCATGCCTTTCATACTTTGGCTCTTTTGTGCAATCTTCTCGGGGTTACTTACCTCGGGTATCATAACTATAAGTCTTACTTCGGCAAGATACTGACCTGCAAACTTTTCATAAATTTCAACAAGTGTAAAGCATATACTATTCAATGTTTGACTTTGCAAATTTTTCTCAGGTTTCAACAAGTGTTTAAACAGTGATCTCGGTCTAACCTACTTGAAAATTGCTACAAATTTCAACAAGTGTTAAAACAGTAATCTCGGTCTAACCTACTTGTAAATTGCTACAAATTTCAATAAGGATTAACGTATACTGTAAAATTTCCTCAAGTTATAATCAAATGCTAAACAATGACATACTTGTAAATTGCTACAAATTTCAACAAGGGTTTAAACAATATACTTAGCTTTTACCTCAACCTGTAAATTGCTGCAAATTTCAACAGATGATCATATATCGGCTTAATTTCAACTTGTAAATTGCTACAAATTTCAACAAGTATTAAGCATCTTTTTTGGTTTTAGCCAACCAGTAGATTGCCATAATTCTGTAAGTAATAGCATCGGCGTCCCTTCAACTTGTAAATTGCTACAAATTTTAACAAGTGAAGAGAAGCAGTAATCTTGGCTTGACTCCCACTTGTAAATTGCTACAAATTTCAACAAGTGTTAATCTCTATATCGGTTTAACCAACTTGTAAATTGCTACAAATTTCAACAAGTGGTAAACTTTGTATCGGTTTGACCAACTTTTAAATTGCTACAAGTTTTAACAAGTGGTAAACTTTGTATCTTTGCCTGCTCTCTGCCCCCAATGTGAACCTAAGTTCCACTTGGGTTCTCATTATTCATATTTTTCAGAAACAATATTAAGTATCTTTATCAATCATATGCATTTGAAGAATTCTGAGAAGATTTTATTGATGACATCGGCCAAAAATAATGAACATCTAATGATAAAAGAATTTCAAATTACAAGTGTTCCAAGGTCTTGGCAATGCTTTGCACTCATTGTCTTCAAGCCGATAAGCTCCATTTCCTAACACCGAAGTAATTCTGTAAGGTTCTTCCCAGTTTGGGCCAAGCTTGCCCTCTCTGGGATCCTTCTTGTTGCCGACGACTTTTCTTAAGACTAGGTCGCCGACTTGAAAATCTCTTGGGTTGACCCTTTTGTTGTAAGCTCTAGCAAGCTGTTGCTGGTATACTACAAGTTGAATTGCAGCCTTCTCTCTTCGTTCTTCTAAAAGATCCAGATCTCGAGCTAAGAGTATGTCATTGGTCCCATTCTCAACTCCCTGGATTCGGATCCCTGGAATGCCGACTTCTAGTGGAATGACTGCTTCTGTGCCATAAGCCATGGCAAAGGGGGATTCCCCTGTTGATATTCTCGGTGTTGTCCAATATGCCCAAAGTACGTTAGGTAATTCGTCTACCCACTTTCTTTTTGCTGCCTGCATCCTCTTCTTTATTCCATCAAAAATTACTTTGTTAGATTCTGCTTGCCCATTACTTTGGGGGCAACTTGGTGTTGAAAAGTAATTCTTGATCTTGAATTTCGCACAAAAGTTCTTGATAAGTTTGTTGTCAAACTGTGTTCCGTTATCGACAACGATGGCCCTTGGAATGCCAAATCTGGTGATAATGTTTTTCCATATGAAATTCTTGACGTCCACATCTCGAATTTTGGCAAGAGGTTCTGCCTCTATCCACTTTGTAAAGTAATCTGTTGCTACCAATAAGTATTTTCTCTGCCAAGTTGCTTGGGGAAGTTGTCCAACCAGATCCATGCCCCATTGGGCAAACGGCCAAGGACTGGATACTGGATTTAGGTCAGCAGCTGGCTGATGAATCAAATGTGCAAACCTTTGGCATTGTTCGCACTTCTTTACGTATGCTTCTGCATCTTTTTGCATGTAGGGCCACCAATACCCCTGGGTGATGGCCCTATGGGCTAATGATCTACCCCTAGTGTGGCTTCCACAAATTCCTTCATGAATTTCATATAAAAAATCTTCAACTTGTAAAGGGTGTACGCACCTTAAAAGGGGTCCAGTGAAGGACCTTCTGTAGAAAAGACACAGAAAAGACACTGCATCTAGTCAAATACTGCCATTTCATTTAGAAATTCTGGCACAGCTGGCACACGGCAGAAGCAAACAAAAGAGTGTGAAAATCACTGCTGTTCCATTCAAATCTGTTGGCACAACTGGTTTCTCGGCAGAAACAGACTCAAAAGAAAGTGAAAAGACAAACACAAAACAAAATAGTGAGATCCGAGGTAATATCCCCGGAATCACCCAACTCCAATACAACTGGACTGACTCGAAACCACCACAAGACAGACCCAAAACAAAAAGACTGACTCAAAACAAAGAGACAGACTCGAAATAACACAACAAGACTGACCCAATACCCAAGTCAGAATGTAAAAAAAACCAGCATTCACAAATGCTCAAAACAGTGCGTGCCATACGCCACATCTGGAGTAAACTGAGCGCCGCTCGCAGGTGGTCCATCCCCTGATCACATCACATTATCCCCCCACAAGTTCACTGATCAAGTGCCGATAGACTTTGCGGGACCCGGTGCGGGGATGACTCTGTTGTCGATCAGATCTTGTATTTCGTGGCGAAGACGAAAGCACATGTCAGTGTCATGGCCAGCTCGCTGATGGAAGGCAGAATAGTCAGCTGGGTTGTGTGAGAGAGGGAGGTTCTTTGGTAGTGGCTGCGGCTCCAGGGGCTTCAGATGCCCTTTCTTGATCAAAACCCCTAAAGCTTTGGATAGGGGCATGTATAGTAGAGCAAACACCCTTTGGCCCTGAGGTGGGTTTTTGGCTATTTGTGAGCTAGCTCCGGACACACCGGTGAATGAGGTGGCTGTTTTTTGTGTGGTGGTGGTAACCATGCCCACGTCTGAAGCTCGGGCATTTTCATCACTGCTTACGCCTGTATTTACATTGCGGTTGAAGGTCCTCCTAGGTTGCTCCCTATCACTGTCAATCAAGCCCTGTTTCACAGCATCCCCAATTTGTACCCCCATCTCATGCAAATCAGAAAAGGTAGGGAAGGGGAGCACGATCATTTTTTGCATTAGCTTGGGCTGGAGGTTGCGCACAACCATCCGTATTTGATCCTTATCCGTTGGCCTAATGGTCATCATTGAGGCCTTGGCCCTCCAACGGGTTACAAAGTCAGAGAAGCCCTCTTTCGGCTCTTGCCTGGTTGTCTCAAGATCACGGGTTGTGATCTCGATCTGGGTATTGTATGAATATTGTGCGACGAAGGCCTCGGACATCTCCTCCCAGCTTCGTTTCACTGAGTCCTCTAATTTGGCGTACCAGATGGCCGCGATACCCCACAGGGTTCTGCTAAAGAGGGAGAGCTTCTGTAATCTTGTTAAGCCCATCGGGCGTAGAACATCTGAAAACAAACTCAGGTGGACCATGGGATCTCCTGACCCGTCAAAACGGTCGATGTGAGGCATCTTGAACCTGTCTGGCAATGTCACAGCTGTGTCCGTGTATCCATCTTCAATGTCAGGGATGGTCTTGACTCCCTGGGATTTCTTGAACAGCTTTTCAAGCTTGCTCAACTTCAGTGCTGTGGGATCCGTCTCGAACTCAAAGGGAGAGTCCGGTAGGTTGGTGGGTGTTTTTGATAACTGGGGTAAAATTGGGAGCTGAGCCGGCCCTACCGGAATGTCCGTACCTTCCTGGACATTGGGTGTTTCCCCGGGTGTCTGAACCCCTGGTGGTGAAGGAGCTTGATGCGAAGCAGATGCTCCAGTTTGTTGCTCTAGCCTAGCAATTGTCTCTGCCTGTTGGGCTATGACCACAGCCCGTTGCTTGGCGAATTCTGCTTGACAGACAGCGTCTTGCTGCATGGTTTTCATACTGTCCTGGAGTTGGCGCACCATCTCTTCCAGACTCGACATATTGTCCTGATCTAATTGAGCAACCGGTATATATGTGTCTGCAGTAGGCTCGGAAATCTCAAACCGACTACTCAAAGATCACTGATCTGGTAGCTGTTGTACTGGTGGTCTGTGCCTGACTAGCCTTCTCTGGCCCTGATTACTCTTGAACGGAGTCTCTGACTTGACAAAGTCTATCTGCACAAATCCAATGTACCCGGGGGATAGTGGAGCCTTCTGAAGCTATGATTCCAAGACTACCCTAGCAAAAGAGAAAACAGACAGCATCTCAGCTCAACTTCACTGGAACGGATATGAGCAAAGCTGAACGACTGTATCCTATTACTGATCACTGTTCCCTGAAATCACTGCCCCAAATCTGAATCTGATACCCGCAGATATAACTGATTTTCAAAAACACTGATACTGGTGCCCTCAGGCCGGATACCCAGACTCGCAAACTGGTATATGCATTCCTGTAGAGATACACTCTAAAAGCACATAGCAAGTAAAAAGAGCCAAAACACCCCTATGTTGGGGTAGGGTTTCCCTGTCCTATTTTGTCAGGAGCTAGGGTTTCACTACGCACGCAGCGGTTTCAAACAACCTATATCGGGTAAGCAACCTGTCCTAGTTTGGAATGGTCACTATGGATTCCGACTATGCACTAGGTCGAATGGTCAAAAAGGGTGCCCCGGTAAAACCGGGGTTTGTGTTCCCATACTGGCAGAGCCCGCAACCGGTCAGCCTTATGGACATGCCTTGACAAGACAAGCCTCCGGCAAACCGCTCAGGAATAGCAGATGGCCAACACGGTGTCCTAGGCGCACCAATGCACATGCAATGCAAAGAAACACATAAATGAAATCAAAACAGGATATCACGAGTTCGAGTCAAGCTCTCTAAACTCCCCAGCAGAGTCGCCAGAAACTGTAACACGTCCGCGGGGGGACCTCGCGCTACAGTTCGGACTCAATTTCTTGTGTCGGTTCTAAATCTGAACCAAAGAGTCCAACTCTGGAAAATCGTTTTGAGAAAACAGGTTTTTGAAAAGTAGTGCCAAACATGGACTGCTTTGCCAGATTATAGAGTTGCCACCTAAATATTTTAAAATGGGAAATTTAGGAAACCCTGACTCAGTGCCGAAGGCCACATGTCCGTCATCACCAAAGTGGTCTTGGCTCGGGAGCTTGGGTACGATCGGGGAAGGTCAGCTATGAGCACCCCCTTTCGCCCGGTCCGAAGACCGGCCTCTACTAACCATGATATCCAATTTTGAAAACTTTATGCGTTCTTATTCCGGTTATTAGCCTAGAATTACTATGTTGTGCGCACAGCAAACAAGTATAGACTAGATCGCCTAATTTGGGAATAAACATCGCATATCCGTTTTGTCTCGAAAAAAACGTGTTAGATTTTGCTACTCGCAAGTAGGCTAAAATACGGATTTCAATGAGTTGTTCCAATTTACGCAATCCAACCTCCACCCACAGGCATTCAAGCAGTTTATACATAAGCACTTAGCCGCATGGCAGGCATACTGTCATGTTAACATTCACACGCATGCGACATGCTAAAGCATAAAACTTACATCGTACTCCGTGCCAAAACAAGAAACTAGTTAGCAAACATGCATGACCTAGTTCATGTTAAGTGGCTAATGCAACACAGGCATAGATGCAATCTAGACAGGCTCGGCTATCCTAGACATGGCATGTGGAATGCTACAAATAACACGTATTCAATTTGGAATTGAAATACAATGCAGTTTGTATGATGTGCCGAGCCCGATGCGTGTAAACAAATGCATGGATGCACGCATGCATTGCATAAGGTATGCTAAAATAAACGTGCCCTAATCTACCATCGTAAGCAGGTAAATAAAAGGGAAGAAAGAAGTGGGGGTTGGAAGACATACACACCACTCACACACACTTATTACAGATTCGCCCTCACTCGGAGGGACCAAAATAATAATACAGTCCAAAAATAAATGAATAAATATTACAAATTCTAATTACTGAATAAATAAATGTGAAATAAAAGGGGGCCACAGCCCCTCGCCTCGGGATGCGTGAATGATGCATGCTCGATGTCCGCCTTGCCCGGGAACCCGCACCATGCCTCTGTTCCCTCTGCTTTTGCTGCCCTGCCTCTCTGGAAAATTGCCAGAGTCCTGGGACACCTTCCACATACCCTGAATATTACCACCGGCTGAAGGGTTGGACCATCGGCTGCAGGGTTTTGCCACCGGCTGCAATTGAGATTATTGGCACAAAAAGTGTGCCGGTCGGCACTAAATTCCTGCAGGAGACAGTTTTGACAGCAGCAGACAGCAACAGAGCATGGTATGGAATTTTGGGACAAATGTATGCACGGACACACTCCCTATCATGCAATGGACTCAAGGGAGCATGGCCCCCCCCGGGCCACCAATCACGCATTTCAATGCATGATGGCCCAAGAAGCCAAAGTGTGCAACTTCAATGTGGAATGAAATGCACATAAACAAACAAAGAGCTCAACCTCTATCATACTCAATTCAAGAGGTAAAGCATGCATGTCAAATGCAACCTAAGCATGCAATCTAACATGCAATATGAACATGCAAGTATATAAACATGCTAGGCACACAACCTAAGCAACACATACAAAGTAAGCATGCTACAACATATGAGGGAATGGACTTAAACTAGATTAGGCAGCCTCAAACAAGCCTAAAACAGTGGCCATAGTGCCTAGAAATGGAGACTAAACACACACACACACATGCAAGTGTTATGGTCCAAACCCAAGGCATAAACAAGGCAACTCTTAAGCACACTTAAAGAGGCTAAGTATGGACATATAGCATGCAACGTAAGCTCTGAAATCATCTTATAGGAGGTTCCAAACCAACTAAATAAATCAACGAAGCATGCAACAATGTTCACACATTCACATACTTGAAGCATACAAGCCACAAAATGCAAAGAGGCTATATAATGCATGCTAGGATCGACTCAAACAACTTAAGACAGACCTAAATCATGGCAAAATAAGCACAAAATCTTCACAAATCTAAGCCTAAAACATCCTCGAACAAAGGCTAACAACCTAAGGCATATTAAGGCAATTACAAGGCATCACACGGTAGGTATGCTAAGCATGCACCAAACTGAAAAATACCCTTCTACAATACTGATGAGGGACCAAAAATATGACTACCCACAGTAGATGACAAGCCCCAAATCAATATACAAACATGCTCAAAAGGCAATGCAAGATTAAGGCCCACAAAGGGGTATAACATGAAGTACCAAAAGGGTGCACCAAACAGCCAAAGACCCTTCATGAGACATGTAGAGGGGGGTAAAATAAGACACTTTTCAGGCCTGTCAAAGGCCCAAAACCAGAAGCATGGTAGGCTAACAAAGCATGCAAGATTACGGTAAATATAAAAGATTATGAAACAAGTGCAAGATAGGGGTCCCAAACAAGGTTGAGCCCTTCTTCAATGTTGAACAAGGGCTCAAAATGAGCCTACTTACAGTTTATTACATGCTCAAAAACAGATTATACACAAGCCAAACATACTATGCAAGATTATGGCATAAAGAGGGCTAATGAAGGAAGTGCTAGCTACTGTCCTCAAACAGCAAGAGGTCCTCAATCAAACATGAAGAGGACCCCAAAATATGATGACTTTCAGTTTGGGTCGGAGCCCAAAAGTGCTTGCAAGAAAGTCTTAGATGTGAAGCAAGAAAATGCTAGAAAAGGGAAGAAGATGGCTTACCCTTGAAGACCAGCAAACCAGCACCTCTTGGACCAAGTTTGGGTGCTCCTAAACTCTGAAGAAAAGCCCCAAGTCGCTGCAATGGAGTAAGGATGCTTTGTGCTATGAGTTGATGAAGAAATGGCCCAAGAACAAGGGTGTTTGATGGTTGAATGAGAGAGATATAGTGAGAGATGGAGGGATATATGTATGTATATATCAGATATATCTATATATCTCTAGTTTTTTGTTCCAAATATCCAACCCTAATCAAAGGGAGAGAAGGCTTGCTTATATAAGCAAAGTAAAGCCAAGACTTAGTGGCTAAGTCATTCAAAAAAGGGTCAAGGGGGGGGCCAAGGCTTACTCTAGAAGTTTGGACAGCTGGTAAGGCTTCTTGAGGAAGCCAAGACAAGGGGTCAAGGCTTCCCCAAGAAGCCTTGAGCAAATGGTGCAAAGAAGGAGGCCAAAGGTGGTTAAAGGGTGCAAAATGGGCACATGTATGCACGTGGGTCGAGTTCTGTGCATCCCAGCTGGCACAGCTGGCATGCACCAAGCTTGGGGGGTGCAAAGGGTTCAAACCGGCCAGAAGATTCGATCATTGTCCAAAATAAAGTGCCGGTCGGTACTCTTTTCTGCCGGTCGGCTAAATAGAGTGCCGATGGATGATTCCTTGGTCAAAACACGACCGGTGGGTATAAAAATTGAAGCCCCGGAAGTTATCTTTCCAATGGCACAAACCTTGCATCAAAATTTCTCCTATGCAAAAAGTTATGCACTTTTCCGTGAAGCCGCGCAGACTCGATCCAACCGAGATGATACCCTGCTTCAATCAATCATATCTCCTCCACCCGGACTTGGCTTTGGGAGATTCTTGAGTACAAAGTGAAGCCCCGAAAGTCTTCTTTCCAACGATGGTGGCCTCATAGCTTAACTCCAAGTATGCAATTGAATAAGCCCGATTCAGCGAGGGCTGCTCGATTTTCTTCTACCCGGATTCATGGCGAACTTCTTCTCCAACCTATTTTCTCCCCTCCTCTCCTCTTTTCTTCAACTCCAAACCCTTAAACAAAGTGTTTGGGAAGATTTTCCTCTCTTCTTGCCGAAGAAACTGAACCTGTGCCCTGCACATCTCTCAACACCGAGCAAACCATCAGTAATGCCCAAGTCTTGAGGGCGGTCAAAAATGGGGTGTCTACACCTGTACTTCCAAGTTTGTAGCGCCTAGTGGCCACGTCGGCGTTCCATTGAAGCCGACCATCGGGCCATTCGATTACTCCATGTCGTCTGGATGAAGGCCTAGCTCCTTGTAACATCTAACATACATGATGTCACAAGAGCTGCCTTGATCTATTAGGATGCGTTTTACTTGGCACTCCCCAACCTGGAGGAATACTACCAAGGCATCATTATGTGGGTGCTGTACCATCTCTAAATCGGCTTCGGTGAAGGCTATCATTGGTCCTTGGCACTCCGCTGGCCGATGTCTTTTTTCCCCGACTTGGTAGACATGCTGCAGATGCCTTACCCTTTGAGTCTCTCCTCTGACTTCGTTCTCGTTAACTTTTGAGTGGATCACATTAACTATCCGAGGTCCTTCTGCCCGAGGTTGCGGAGGTGGTGGGGCTGCTAGAGCCTGAGGCAGTCTTGCCTGTTATTCTCTTGTTCTGGTCTCATCGACAAGGTCTCTCAGGTGGCCTTGCCTTACTAGATCTTCCAAGTGTGCTTTTAGGGCTCTGCAGCCCTGTGTTGTATGTCCGTTTTCATTGTGATAAGCACAATGTCTGTCCATGTTTCTTCCCATAAATTCTCCCGGTTCCCTTGCTGGCGTTCTGAAATAAGGCTGGTTCCGAATTTTTCCTAGGACTTTTTGAATTGGAATTCGGAAGACGGTTGTCACTGCCTGTTTGGCCCTTAACTCTATCTCTGTTTTGCTGAATCTGTTGTTACTTCGGCCTTGCTTCAGCGAGCCGTTCCCTTTTTCCTGTTTTACCTCTTTATTCCCCTATATATCCTCCTCGGCTCTGGCATACTTCTCGATTCTTGCCATGAGCTCCTCCATGCTCTTCGGCAATGTCTTTGCCAAAGATTTCCGTAGTGAGCAATTATCTTTCAGGCCGTTCTTGAAAGACACAACCGCTACCTCCTAGTTGCATTCAGGTATTCGATTGAACACCTCGTAGTACCTTTTTGCATAGGCCCTAAGGTCTTCATCCTTACTGATCTTCAGGGCCATTAGTGCGTCCACCCTCAATGGCTGCAGCTTATTTGTTACGAACCTGGCCACAAACATCTTGGCCAGGCCTTCCCAAGTCTTCACGCTTCCTTTTGGCAACTTATGGAACCAATCTGATGTAATCTCCCCAAAGGACGAAGGGAACACTTTGCAGAGTAATGGCTCATTTTCACTGTATAACACCATTGAGTTCAAGAATAGTCCAACGTGAAAGTTAGGGTCTGACTTATCATCATATATTTGAAACCTCGGCATGCTGAATCTCTTTGGTGCCTCAAATTTGTCCAGTTCCGCCGAGAATGGTGTCCTCGGCTTGACGGGTGAAGTAACCTTGGCTTCGGCGTTATGTTCCTTCCTCTTGAGGTAATTCCTTAAGTCTTCTTTACTCCTCCCCGGGGCTCGGCTATCTTTTGACTTCAGTCACTTTGGCACACTACTCTCGGCCTCGTGGTGTGCCCTTTTCGATCTTTCTCCATGGGTTGTGTCAAAGTAGAGCACCTGCCTTTGTACATGACGATGTTCTCTGGGTTCTGGGTCCTTCGTGTGATATGTCCTCTGGGATTTCTCTTGTCTCGGCTCTTCTCGTTCGACTTCCCTGGAAAGCGGATAGGAGTGCCTTGCGCTCCTGGTGTGCTGTGGTGCTTCGGGAATTATTTTTCTTCCTCCTTTCTGAGTATTAATTGCTGGAATTGGGTTGTCCTGCAGCGGGTACGGTAGCTGCATGACATTGTTTTGCATCATGAAGTTGACGACCGACTGCAGGTCTGCCAACTTGTCTGCCAATTCTTTTACTTCCTCATCCCTCCGTAAGCACCTATCCCTCCATACCTGGAGGTTATCTTCGTTATAGTATCTGTCCTGGTCCGTCTTCTTTGAGGTGTCATCCTCCTGACCGATGTTTTTTCCTCCATTCCCCTGGTTGCGGGTTTCTTCATTGTGGTTGTCTCCTTCGACGTCAAGGTCGATAAGCCCGCTACTCCCAACGGGAGCGTTGTCCCTAATTTTCTCGTTTTGTGCATTACTGGCCATCTATTCGTCTTTCATTCCCACAGACGGCGCCAAATTGTGTGAGTGATTTTCCGATCACACTGCCCTCCTTAGTAATTCAGCTGTAGAACACAGGCAGAATAGATAGCACCCTGCTGTCCTGCACAGAAAGAAAAGGCTCCGGCGATGGTTCTGCCACCCGGGGGCACTCCGACGATCAAGTCAGTATATCTCTCAAAGATAATCAAGTATTCAACTCACAAGCTTGAGTATAAAAACATACCTTAGACCCATGGGGGTGCCTCTCTTTTATAGCCAATACAATTCTAGTCCCAATAGGAGTCTGGCCCTAATGGACTTAGGATTACTGCTAATCTAGGACTCCCAGTGGGATTAGGATAAACTCTCTAAGAGTCTTATCTTTACCCAAACTGAAGTCTTCTCCCAATCTAGGACTCTTGTCCATATCCAGGTTGAGTTCCCTCTTCATTCTAGGACTCTTGTCCCTTATCCACTTATCTCGGATTCCGATATCTTCAGAGATAACCTCGGCAACCCCGAGATCACCTCGGCGTAATTACCACGACACGTGGCACCTCGGCTGACATGTCGGCGTCACCTTGCCACGTGTTGGTACTCAGTAAATATATCCCCACACTTTCTTAACCTTTTTTTTTTTTTTTCCGTCGATCCCAAACATGACTTTCCATGCATGTACAGCTTAGGCCATCATGAAGTGAGGTTTAGTTTTTAAACTCCACTCTCTGATATAATAATGATGATATGGATTGAGTGAAAAGTCATGTGATGAGCTAGTCGGTGTAGTTTAGGATGAGTATGGTTTGGTTCAGGAGTAAATTAAGAATTAAATTGTTATTTGTGGTTTTAAATAATTGAGAATCAACTTAAATCATGAAGTCTTAGAATCAAATTAGAATGAGTGGTGTTTTGGGAAGATAGTAAAAACTGATTTTTTAATTTTTTGACTTTTCATGACTTTTTTTGTATAAAAAAGTACAGATGTGATATGATTCAAAAAAATCAAAAAATTAAAAAAATCTAAAAAACTAATCTTTCCAAATTGCTCTTGAATAAGTAAAACGCAATTTGAACCTTATCACCAGATACAATATAATTATAAAATATTACTCATAACTTACTCAAACGTTAAACAAATGTCACTATTTTATAAACAACAATGATTTAAATAGTTGTTTAGAATTAGCTCAGCTATTACGGCTTATTTTTGCAATTGAGTTAAAAATCAGCTTTTTGATTTTTTTTATGTCACATTGTCATTCTACTTTTTTTACACGTTCTTTTAAAAAAAAGTTTAAATACTAACTTTTAATTTGCTTATCAAAACAAGCTTATATAAGAGCATCTCCAACGGTGACTCAAATGTTTCACCAAATTTGAGTCAAAAATAACCCATTTCACCAAATTTTTTAACAGATGCTCCAACGGTTCACCTTTCACCAAATTTGTCTCGGGACAACCGGGTGGTCGACCGGCCAGTTGACCGGTTAGGCCAAAAAAAATGTTTTTTTTTTTTTTTTTTTTTGAAATTTTTGAACTTTTTTTTGAACTTTTTGAACTTTTTCCAGGACGACCGGCCGGTCGACCGGTTAGGCAAAATTTTTTTTTTTTTTTTTTTTTTACGGTTTAAGCTTCTTTTCCTTGAACTGTTTGAACCTTTCACTGGTTGACCGGTTGGTCAACCGGCCGGGCAACCGGTTGGTCAACCGGCTCCTCTTTCCAACGGTCAAGAACAGTGTTTTGATGAATTCATTACTTCGTCGTTGATCTGATGAAAGTTTTGATGAAATCTCATTTTGGTATCAAGTTTGGTGAACGGTTGGAGCCATGAATAGTACCATTTTCATCAAAATTTGAATTTGATATCAAATTTGCTAAAGCGTTGGAGATGGTCTAAGAACACATAACATGCTAATCAAGTACTTAATATTTACGATAAATAACAAGTTATATTATATATGTATATATATATGGTCAAGTTTGGTTTCAAATGGTTCAGTAACTATTGTATGAAAGGGTTTAAGAATGTCATTAGAAAATTTGAAGATCTTCGAAGATTCTTGAAGAACAACTTCAAATTCTCTAGAAGATGATGAGAGGCTTAGATTCTTCAATAGTCTCAACTAAGAACACAAAAGCAAAGAGATAATGAAGATAAGAGATTGGGTGAAGAAGAAGGCAAAATAGTTAGAGAGAGAACAATGGCAAGGCTCTCCCATAGATCTCCCACTTCCACTCTCAACGGTTGATAATGGAGAAAGGAAATTAGTTCTTTTTCTTTCCCAAGAGTTATCTCTCCAAAATCCACCCTTGTAAAGCTATGGGTGGGTGCTATTTATAGGTACCTCATGATGTAGGATGGAGCCCATGTACAAGACACATGGAAAATATTCTCTCTAACAATCTTGTCCGATGAGGTGACCTCTCCGAGGATGAGGAAAACCCCGAAGAGGAGATCAACCTCTCGGCGAACCCTTCTTCTTAGCCACACCTAACCAATGATCTCCAATCATCCCAAAGGGTTAAGGCTAGTCCCAGAGGACATCCTGCCGCATAAGGGTCAGGGGTAGTTCAAGAGAACACCCTGCCGCAAATATTACTGAGTCTCAATGAACCCCTAGATCGTGCCACCTCAACCCGGGCATAGGCTAGTTTAACCGAAGAGTGAATTTATCTTCACTCACCGTCCTCGGGATCAGGTCCTTTTTTCGAACTCCACTACGCCCATGGTTCTGGTGCGTAGATCCTGGAAAGCTCCGAGCCCGCAAGTGTTCTAAGACTCATTAACGGAGCGACTTCTAGATTGCATCTGAATCCGTTCGAAGCCAAGTGCTTCGGACCTCTAGGTTTGTGGATCCGAACCCTTTCGAGTCTGAGTGTCTCGGATCTCTATGCTTGCTCAATACCCTTTTCGAGTCCGGACCCGAGTAAGTCTTTAAGTTGGTGGATTCGAACCCTTTCGAGGCTTAGAGCCATTCAGCCCGTTTGACGGCGATAAATACGGGCCCACCAACCTTAGACTATTACGCCTAATCAATTTAGTAGGCTCAAATTAGCTCCTCTTACAACTATTAAAGTATATACACGTCAAGACCAAACCGTGCATTGAAGAAACAAAGCCAAATCCTGCAATTTGGTTTGGAGTAGACCTTTTTCAATTTTTTTAATAAATTGTTATTTTAATATAATTTTTTTTAGAGTAATAATCACTGTGTTTGATTTCAGTTTTTTGAACATTGAATTTTTTTTTTTTTTGTTTTCAGTGAATACTTTTAAAATTTTAAGTAATTTTTTTTTTTTTAGATGCACCTTACTTAAATATATCTAAGGCTTCATTTGGGAACAAACTATTTTAGTAGTTTTTTGACTTTTTATGAAAAGATATACAGGAAAGTAGAGAGTAATGTGACAACTTAGGCCTTATTTGGGAAGTAATAGTTTTAGCTTAAAAGCCAAAAATTTACTAAAAAAACTAAAAAAAAAACTTTAACATATACAAAAAGTCAAAGATTTCATTTTCTCTTTACTTTTTATACTTCTTTTCGTAAAAAATCAAAAAGTCATTCCAAACAAACAAGTTTTTTTTACCTCATATTTTAGCAAAAAAGTCAAAAAGTTAGTAAAATAGTGTGTTCCCAAACGAGGCCTAAATAATAAAATATTTGTAAAAAAATATTTTAAAACAATTAATAAATACACAAATATGTAAAAAAAAAAAAATGTACTAAATTTTCGTATTTCTTTTTGTATTTTTGATATTTAGTGATTTTTTTAAAGATTTTTTTCACAAATATTATACTTTTTAGATGTATGTATGTTAAGTGTGTCTAAAAATAAATAAATAAATAATTGCTTAAAATATTTAAAAAATTTATTGAAAACAAAAAAAATACAGAAAATAAAAAAATAAATTTTTTTAAAAAGTGTTTTCTGTAAACCAAAACCAAATAAGCTGAATATTTTTTCTGATTATTTGTGTCAAACTAGTCTGATTTTTTTTTTTAATTTAAATTTTGAAAATCTCTCCTCTCAAATCAAAAGGGTTACTTAGCATGATTTAGGGGTTTAATGATTGATAACGCCTAAACCTTTTACAAGTTTAAAATAAAATAAATTAAAAAATTAAAAAAAAGATGATGACAATATGTATATAGACGTTATTTGAGTTTTCATATTCAATTAAAATCATTAGTTTTTTTGTCGTGACGTGACATATTAATTTTGCGTTGTCTTTAATTTTGAGTTCCATACTACTAATTAAGAGATGGTTTGAAATAATATGTAAATAAGTGTATTTTTTTTTTTTTTTTATAAAAAAAGTATATAAAAATAAATAAAATGGAGATATTATCTAACTCAGTATATTTATTTAAACAAATATACTTATTTAGAGAATGCAAACAAATTCTTATACTGTGACTTCGATCTAATAGAAATTAAAATTGAGGAAACTACACATCAGCAAAAAAATTTATAAAATATTTATACGTTAAAAAAATATTATAAATTTAATTATTAATATTTATAAACTGTACTATTGATTTGAATTTTATTTTATTTGAAAAGATCCACTACCTTTTAATTTCTCCATTGCCAGTAGAAGTAACCTTACAGGGAAAGAAATGAAAAGATGTACTCAAATCTTGGATTCGTTTGAGATGTGGGTTAATTTTTTTATTTTTTTATTTTTTTAATGTAGGATTAAAAAGTCTCGTTTGGGATAGATTTTTAAATTTTTTTGATTTTTGTGAGAGAAAAAATAAAATGATTATAGATTAGATATGATGTTTTGTTTTATTAAACTAAAAAACTTATGTTGCCTTTTTGTGACTATTTTAACTAAAAAGCCTTTAGCTTTTGTCTATTGGCTTTTTTATGCCAAATGAGCTCAAAATATTATAGGACAAATTATATTGGAGGTATTTATATTTTGTTTCTTGTATTATTTTAGTCTCTATACTTTTAATTTACATAATTTTGACTCTTAATTTCAAATTTTATGTCAATTTGGTTCAATAGATAATGTCATTAGTGTTTTTGACTAAAAATAATTATTGAATTAATTGAGGTTAACTCACTAAGGTTAGTAAACTTAAAATTTTAATTTAAAAAATATGACATATGCCACTTATATGCATATTTTTCATTAAAATAATGCTAAAAATTGTAATCAATTGAACTAAATTGAAACAAAATCATAAATTCATAGTCAAAATTAAGTCAATTAAAATTATAAAGACCTAAATGACACAATTACCAAAACACAAGAATTACTGTTACAATTTGTCCGATATTATACAAATTAACAAAATAGAATACATCAAAAAAAAAAAAATTTTGAGATGTACTATGGAAATAAAATGTGTAGATTAGGCTTATTTTAAGTGTCGCGTATTAAATTCAAATTTACACTATGTACTGAGGTACGTTTTGCTAGGGTTCTAAACAAAATGAATAGTAGCAGGTATGGACTCAGGATTTGATTGTTTGAGGGCCCAAAAAATATAAGAAGATGAAGTGGTGTCAGATTTAAAGCAATGAATTTTTATATAATTAATAATTATTATTGTTGTTGTTGTTGTTTTATTTATTTATTTATTTTTTTTAACCTAAAGGTGGGTGGTATTGTGGTTAAGGTTTGAGATTTAAGCCCCAAAGTCACAGGTTCAATTCCCTCCACCCTGGGCCAATCTCTTGGGCGAAGCACAGTTGGTTAGAAGGTTGGACCTCAAGTTGTCTAATCAGCACTTAGTGTGGGTTCAATGCTCCCCCCTGTGCGAGTCCTAACTTAAGCGGAGTTTGTCTTGGAAGGTCGGAGGCAAGTTCTTAGGTTATAGTCTCCTCACTCGAAACGGCTAACAGGACACCCTGGTGGTCGGGGCAAGTTCTCAAGTTATAGTCTCCTCACTCGAAACGGCTAACAGGACACCCTGGTGATCTCTGCAAGGGGCGCTACCTTGGACCTGTGAGAGGGTAGGGAGGATTTTCCTGTAACAAAAAAAAAAAAAAATTATAATTTTTCATGTTATTAAATGAAAATAGATAAATTCTTGTTTTTGTTAAATATTTGATGTAACAATTATGTTACGTGATAGCATCACTAATTAATGGGAGTTTTTACATTGTAATAGTGAAAAATAATAATTGGGCTAATAAAAGACAAAAATTGTGTATTTAATTTCATTTGCAAAGTGAATAATATAATTAAAAATATATTTTAAAACATAATATGTTAGGAAATTATTATGGTGTGCACTCTTTAAAATGTGCATATCGTATACACATTATCACAATATATATTACATAATTATAACAAATTGCAACTTCTTTTACTAAAATAGTTCCATTGGCTTATTTTTTTTCCTACGAAGGAAAATACCATAAATGCGAGCGTGCTAGTAAGGATTAAAAAATTCTTACAAATAAATTCAAGCCAATTATTAAACGATTGTATTGACGGTTCTTTTGCCTCAATGAAGAAGTCTTCAAAATTGCCAAATGTAGAGAAGAAAAAAATTAAAAGAAGAAGGAGGAAGACGGAACCATTCTCTCTTTTGTAAAATTTTCTGGTGAAATTCTGGAACTTCTGTCGTTTGGAGGTCCTTGAATGTTGTTTAAAGTTTTTCAGAGTTACATATTGATTAATGTGTCAATTGTGGCTTAGTTGATGTCAATGTGACTCGATTTTTTGCTTTGTCATCTTCTGTTTATTACTCTGATCCCTTGAAGTCATTTTGAGACCATGTTTTTCCATTTCACATATTTTATGTACATTTGTTTATTTAGGAATTCATGGGAAGAAATCTCCTCGCTTTGAATGTCATATGGAAGTACATGGAGCAGGTGAGCAAATTTTTGTCCAGAAACTTGTTGTTATAGATGAAGTGTTCAATTTATATAAAATTTCCGAAATATGCTGAATACGATGAACATTTTGATGAAAAATTGAAAGCTTCATATCACTGTTATGCTGCAGTCAGTGATCTATTCTCTCATGGTACAAGATATTTTAATTTGGATCAAATGACTGTTATCCATCTGTTAATTATCATAGTTCTTTTTCTCTTAGAGCAGTATTGTATTGAATTTAAATTATTGCTATCTTCACTATTTTTTTGATGTAGGACAACATTATTGATGGGATTTTAGGCCTGTAGGGTTTTAGGGTTTATAACGGATGTAACAAAGGAATTAGGATTTTGAAGTCTAAAGAAACAAGGTAAATTTTAGGGCTGTTCTGGGTTCTGTTAACAGTATCCTGGCTAGTTTTAGATTATTTAGGTTTGTTAAATGAAGTTTGGATATTGGTAGAGGCATAATAAGGTTTGGTTATGGCTCTTAATGACTTGAAAGAGTAAAAAAATTAGAATAAAAAAAAAAAAGAAAGGGAGGAAAAAGGAACTCTATATAATCCTTTAGGCATTGCACGTACTACTAAATTTCATCACACAATACCAAAGAGCTACAGTAGTCACTGGAAGTGATTTAAAGCTTATTCAATACTGAATTGGAGGCATTATGTGTGACACTCATGACGCAAACTGCACTGTCATCGGATAAGGGATTTGACCAGTAGATAGCCATGAGCTACCAAAGGCCTACTTATATCAAGTGAAATGTGCATTTGGAAATATATGATTCATTTGAAAATCTCTCTTTAGCGAAAACATGGTATCATTTTAGACTTTTTTTTGCTAAAAACCCGTGTTTCACTATGGCAGATTCACTGATTTCCCAGATGCTACCTGTAGAACTTATTTATTTCTCTCTTTTGATCATTTTTGTAGGTTTATAGGGAATATGTGAGTGGTTCTGTAAATGATGAACAGATAAAGAATGTAGTTCGTAATTCATGCCCTGGAGCAGGGGCTTGTGGTGGGATGTACACGGCGAATACCATGGCTTCTGCTATTGAGGCAATGGGAATGTCTCTCCCTTATAGGTAGAGCAATGTTATTGCATTATTCACTTAGATTGCAGTTATTGCACATCTTTCTTGGCTAATTGTTTTCTTTACTCTTTTTGGTTCCAAAAAGCTCTTCAACACCTGCTGAAAATCCATTGAAGTTGGATGAGTGTCGTCTAGCTGGAAAATATATTCTAGATTTGATAAACCCATGTTGATAATTATCACTTAGGTAATCTAATCTCCAGACCTTGCTCAATTTGGTGTAAGTTTGATTCAAGGGGAGAAGTGTTATTGGGCAAATTCAGTTACAGAAGTTGTGATTGGAGAAGGGGGAAAGGTTAGTCATTCTTACATTCAAAGCCAGTCTTTGAATGCTGCACATTTCAAGTGGACTTCAGTTCGGCAGGTACCTTTGTTAAATTGTTTGAATTCTCATCATTATGGGTGGTATCATTTTCTGATTTTCTGATTTCAATTCCAATTTCTAAACAGATTTTCAATTCCAATTTTGATTTTCTGATTTCAATTGCTTTCAATTGTAAACTGAACTGATTAAATGTTCTTTCATCTCTCTCTTCCAAAGTTTTAGGGTTTTTTTTTTTAATGGATAATTGAGACTCAATTATCAGAATAATGCAAAATTACAATGTTTATTTATACAAAATGCCTTTTTAGAATGATGCAATGAGACCCCATCTTGAAGGGTTTTAAAAGGTTAAAATTCACTCACATCATTCTATAGAATTTTTTTTTGTATAATTTTTATTTTTTTGTTTATATAACATTTACTCTTGAGGTTTCTTTTATGTATATCAGTATGTGTATGCTTGTGTGTTTTTGTCACTGCTCGGATGCTTTGTTTTGTTTTTAATAGTGAAGTTCTTCATCTTGCTGTTAAATTTATGGTGAGTATATACATTTTTATGTACTTGGTTAAGTATATACATTTATATATGTATTTATCTTTGTTTTGATTTCCTGTTTTGGGTTATTGGGTTTTATGTCATATCTGTAATGGAGGTTTCAATTTAATGAAATTCAAAGATAAGTCACATTTGTTGAACAGAGTTGTTTCTTTAAATTTGATTAATTAATTACATTTTTTGGAGCTTTGATCCATTTGTCTTTATCTCTTTCAATTATTTTTTACTAATTTTATCCATGTGAAAAAAAATTGATTAAGAAATCCATATTTGGCCTTCAAATAACCTGCTCTATTTTATTTTGTCTCTATGGTTTAAATTGATGTTCTTTGTGGCTGTCTGTTCAAACCCCAAAAACAGAAGATTAATCCCAACTTCTAGATTCTGGGTTCATTGGACTGATATTTTCATGTTTTAGTGAAGATGTGCACAATGCCTGATGTTTTGATTATCTAAGCTTTACTTTTGTTCTTGGATTGTTTGCTTTTATTTACTTATAAACATCTGAAAAATGAATTAATAGAAGGTAGGTCAATACAGGGGTTTATATAATGGATTCTTGCTGTTGTATTGTCATGTATATAGTGGACACACACAAGTTGTGTACAAACTATTCTCTGCTGTTTTGATTGGGTTTGTGTTGCTGGGGAAATGGTTTTCTTACCTGTGTTTTTCTCTATGATGTTTTCAACTGGCTGTAATTAATGAATGATGGTGAACCAAAATATTCCTCTACTGTTTTGATTGGGTTTGTGTTGCTGGGGAAATGGTTTTCTTACCTGTGTTTTTCTCTATGATGTTTTCAACTGGTTTTAATTAATGAATGATGGTAGAACCAAAATATTCCTTGATGGTCTTTTTCATCAATCATGTGTAAAAGGCCACTGATAAATTATGTGAAGTTTTTGTCTTATTGAATCATAGATTGAGAATTGTGCCCATCTTAATCATCAATTGTGAATTGGATGCTTTCGAGCTCTTTTATAGTGTACGACTCAACCTTGATGGCTCCATATTTTGTAAGATGAAGGCCATAGTATTTTGTGTGACCTTTGTTGGTATGTTTTCTGTGATGGTGTGATCCATTTTGCAGGGCTTAAAGCTGTTGGTGAGAGTGTGATTTACCCTTTGCGCTATTTTGATAACAATTTGATCGGCTCAGTCAATTTATACCAGACCATGGCAAAATATAACTGTAAGATGGTGTGTGTCTTTTGTCCATTTGATTTCTTTTTAGTTTTTGTTCTTGCAATTCAGCTGATTAGAAATCAAAAGATGCCTTTTACATTAAAAGCAGTGTTTGTAGTGTGGAAATCTTAACAGAGAAGTTTCCCTGGCAATCATTTACCTTTCAAAAGAAGGAAGAAAAATGTGTTGTGGGAATCATATTTGAATGCTTAACAATGAAGTTACCAAGTGTCTGTACCTTTCAATGCAAGCATTGATTCATTGCATTAGACAGAACAGTTACTGTTAGGGTTACTGTTGAATTCTCTTTTGTTCTTGATCATTAATGGGTTTTGAGTTGAAAGAATATAAGAAGGGCAATTTTTTGGTGATTTGGGTATTGTGCAGGGAGGTAATGCTTGAGAAACAGCTCACTCGACATCGGGTTGATCGGTCTATATGTGCCTGGTTTTGGAAACAAGCAATTTCACAAGGTGATTCCTTCAAGGTACCCACATTTAATAGCGGTAGCAGCAATACTCAAATTGGTATGGTAATCTCTATCACAACTGTTCTTCTCACTCAATTTGGTATAAGTTTGGGTCAAGGATTGGAGGGTGTTTTAAGTGATTTTTATGAAAATTTGAAATTTGAAATTGATATAGGTTTGATTAAAGGTTTGGAGATGATCTAACTTATGATTTATTTTTGTTTGAAATATTTGATAATGAAGCTACTAGAATGCTGAACCCAGAAGAACTGTCAAATTAAATAATTTGTAATTAGTTACATATACTAGCCCTTGGAATATGGGTTTATTAAGTACCTCAGAGTTAAATTAGAGCAAACCAAATGTGGCCTATGTAGTAAAACTTTAAGTGATCCAATTCATGGGCCAATTTTTATGAACTTAAGTTGCAGAACGTTATATAGTTTCCAGCAGCTGTGCAAGCTGTAAAGAATTCCTCTTTTCTTAGCCAAGTGGAGAGAGAAGGGTGATAACAAGACAAATCTAGCCTAAAGGGAATCAATCAAAGAGGGCTGAAATAAAGCAAACAAAGTTTTCGTGAAAAATCACAGAGCATGAATTGAGAAACCATGGATAAACTCCAATCAATTCTGTTATCTCAAAATCAGGCACAATTTTTTTTCTCTACGCACAAATTTTATTGCATTTTTAGCTGTGGAGAAAACAATCTGAATTTACTTTTCAATTGTAAACCAAAGATTTCCTTTGCCAAATATAAACTGAAGACTTAACTTATCCATTGTCCCACATTCTTCTTTTCTTGCATAGAAAAAAGGAATGGGGAAGGTGGATCATTTTTTGGACTCTGCACCATTTCTTATGTGAAGAAATTAATAACTTATTCTCCAAGAAACTTGAAGGCATTGGGTTCTTCTACTCAATAATGTGTGTTCCCATCCAGCACAAATGAAGAGGGGATGCAGAACTTCACTAACTGTAATAGGAGCGTATTCCTAATCCCTTTGAAGGCATAGTGAACTGGCATTTTTTTTATATTTGATTTGTTTGGAATTGTAGAGTGTAGTCTATTAAATAGATTTTTATAATTGCATTTTAATCTTAAATTTAAATAGTGTTGCGATTACAATTATATTATAATCCTAATATTATTTACACCGTGCCTTCAGGCACGGGCATACGCTAGTCTAAAACAAGGGAAGACTGTAATTTAAACCCATAATGTAGTTTTTAAGTGTTTTGTGGTGCAATAGAATCTTGTTAAGATGTGTTTCAAGTGTTGTATTGGTTTTTCTGCAGATCAATGTATTGTATTGGTGATGCAAATGGGAAAATGATGCCTACTTATGCTGCCAGTGCACAAGGGATTTCTGGTATGTGGTGTACTTGAATTGAGTGTTTTTATATAACTCACTCTCCTAGTGTAAACATGACAGCCAGTGAATTAGTTTGAATTTTTACTTAACCTCTGTTAACCTGATAGCTTAAAAGTTACTAAGAATTGTATAGTTTTGAGGGCTGTTTGAACAATTGATGGATGACAAACATGGTAAACTGATTTCTGAGCATTTTGTATAGTTTTGTTGCTGGTTTTGTTTGATTTGTTTTCTGAATGTTCTGGTAAATGAGGTAAACTGTTGCGTCAATTCTGATTTGGTTATATGATTTTGTTTGGGTTGCTGAGTTGAAATGGTTTTCTGAACTGGTGATGATCTGTGTTGAATCAGTTTGCTGATTTGCTATACTAATCTGCTATTCTTCTAGTGCTGCTGTGATGTTGCTGTTGTTGCTGAGATGCTGTGGTGATGCTGCTGTGATGGTGATTGTTACAATGAGGTGTTGCGGTGTTGTTGTTAGATGTTTGCTGGTGTTGTTGATGTTTGGAAGGGTGTAGGACTTTTTGTCCAATCTGTAATAGATCAGGTTTTCATTAATGGGGGTTGTCATTAGGTGTAAGTTTGGGCAACTGCTGGTGTTTTGGATGGAAGGGTATGGAGGGGGTATTTTGTGTGATTTCATATCAATGTTATTAGTTTATTATAGTAGTGCCTGAGGGATGCCTCTTGTAAATCTGTAAATCTTTTAAAAAATTATAAATGAGTTTCAATTATTTTTGCCGCAACAAATTTGTTGTTGTTAAAAAGTAAAGCTTTCTCGACAAATAACTTGTTGGTAAATGTGTAGCCAAAAGTTTATTTTTGCCCACTCATATTGTATTGCTAAAAGTGTATTTTTTGCCAATGCCAATTTGTCGTTGCCAAAACTAAAGCTTTATCGACAACCAAATCGTTGGCAAATGGCAACATTTACCAACGTAAATGTGTCGCTAAAAGTTACTTTTCCCCACTCATATTGTGTTGGTAGAAGTGTATTTTTTGCCAATGCCAGTTTGTCGTTGCCAAAAGTAAAGCTTTAGCGACAAACAAATTGTCGGCAAATGGCAACATTTACCGACGTATATGTGTCGCCAAAAGTTTACTTTTACCGACGCATATGTTGTTGCTAAAAGTATATTTTTTGCCCATGCAAATTTGTGTCACGAAAAGTGCCACACAATCATCATATTTGAATGACTTTTACCAACGCAAGGTAAATTGCCAACGATGGATGGAGGCTTTTAGCAACGACTATGTTCGTCGCTAAATGTATTACTTTTACCAACGCAATGATAATTGCGTCGGCAAAAACTTTTGCCAACACACTTTTGCCTACGGGTTGCCAACGTAGCTTTGTGTGTCGGCAAAACTCTTTGCCAACGAATTTTCCCTTTTAGCAACATATTTCGTTGCGTTGCGAAAAATGCAATTTATTGTAGTGGATGATTGAGTAAACAATTGAGGTGATTGAGTGAACAATCAAACACTACGCCAAAACAGGGCATTAACGGCGTTTTTTTTAACGACGGTTTCGTTACCGCCGTTTAAAGATACTATTAACGGCGGTAACGAAACCGCTGTTAATACCGCCGTTAATGTATCTTTAACGACAGTTTTCGTTACCACCATTAACAAAATCGCCGGTAATGACCCTTTAACGGCAGTAATGAAACCACCGCTAAAGCCCTCTCATTACCGCCGTTAATGACGGCGGTCTTTGTCGGCCGAGCTCCGGCGGAGTTCCGATGAGTGGTGACCACGCGCGGCTAGGATTGAACATGACCATCTACAATAAAATAAAAGTAATGTTTAAATATTTATTTAGGAAATATATTTCTTGAAGAGTGGCTGTGGTGGAGTGGTTGGTGTGGGTGGATGAGAGGTTGAGGGTTCAAAACTTGGGGAGTGCAAAAAGAAAGAATTATTTTTTGAAAAATTTGAACCTATTTACGGTGGTAAAGAACCGCTGTTTTTGGTCTTATATTACCGCCGTTTTTGATCGACTTTTAACGATGATAATTTACCTTTTTATGACGGTTGTACTTTTTCCGACACACGCATAAACGGCGGTAACGAAACCGCCGTTAATGGCTTTAACGGCGGTTTTACAGCCTTTAATGGCGGTAAAAAACCGTCGCTAAAGCCCAATTTTGGCGTAGTAAAAGTAACAATTAATTACCTCTACTCATATGCTTTGAAAATGAAGTGTATAAAATTACCTCTACTCCTCTGCTTCGAAAAGGAAGAGTTGAAAATAAAGTGCAAGAAATACAAATGACAAGAAAAAATAGAAATCAATTATCTTTGATTTGAGTTGTGGGTCTTTACAATGTAGCCATGAATAGTTATTTATAGGCAAACATTTGTAGGAAAAAATTACCTAATAACTACCACATTCTTCAATTTCCCACACTTCACACTCCATGATTTTCCACTTCATCTTTATGTCTCCATAACTTCCTTTAACCTCATATTCATGCTCCATGATCCTCCACATTCTCCATCATCTTTTCACATGTGTTTAATGATTCATAACTTCTCATAACCTCTAAATGAGTAAGAGAGTGCCACGTGTCCTGCAATTTATCAATAATAATAATAATAATTTATTTATTTGTGGTGCCAACAAGTTCGTAACATTTTGCATCACAAATGATTCGTAAGATTTACACTACATCATTCATAACATAACTACAATAGTTCATACATTTCAATTTTACTGATATGGACACTATAAATTGACTACTCGTAACTTTTACTACACATAACACTACAATTATTTTAAACTTTCATAAATAAAATAAAATAAAATAAAATAAACGATATTTTCTTATAATGGATGTACATATAAATCGAAAATTCTACTATACACACCTCTTACTATATCCACCCTTAAATTATGTCATTTTCTTTTTTAGTTATGACCAATTTTCTTCTTTAATTATGACCTTATTTTAGTTATAACTCATGACATCTTTGGTTATGCCTCATGTATTGTTTAGTTATGACTTTTTTTTTATTTTAATTATGACTCAAAAAGTATGAAATTATATTATTTTATTATTTAGTTATAAAGTGCATATGGTACACACATTTTTCAAAGTGTATCCAATAATCTTTCTCGTTTATTATTGTATTATAAAGAGTTGTTAAAGAAAATAGTTAAGGAAAAGACTACACCACACCTTATAAATATAGAATAAAATAATATAATTTCATACTTTTTGAGTCATAATTAAATAAAAAATAATAAAAAAAGTCATAACCAAATACAAAAAAGTCATAATCAAAATCTCAAAATAATGTCATAACTAGAGATGTAAGAAAAATCAAAAAAATTGATTAAACTGATTGAACCGGACCAAACTAGTTATATTTGTTTTATTTTTTAACAAGAATAGGTTTGTGCAGTTTTTTAATTTGATTTTTTTCAATCTTCACTTCGATATTCGTTCAAGCACGTTGTGCACCAAATTAAACCAAAACCGACCGCTTCAACATGTATTGCATTTATAATATATATATATATAATCTAATAATATAATGATATTAATAACTATAATAAATTATTAACCTCAATTAATTAACTTTATCATCTCTATAACTCAAATTTGTATATTTTTATTATATATAATCTTAACTCTAACTCATTATTCTTAAAACTTTAATATTTTATAACTTTTTTTTTATTTGTATTTTTGTTAATTTAGGAATTGAAAAATATTTATTAAATGGATGAATTGAATATATTTGAAGTGATGGACAAATAATTAATTCAATATTTTTACATACTATTAGTGACTATACTAAAAAGTAGCTCAAGTTTGAAAAGTCATAGAATGATTAAACCGCACCGAATTAAACTAGTTTCAATTGGTTCAGTTTGGTGCGATTTGATGAGAGAAACGGTCTATATATTATCGGTTTAGTGAAAATTTTTATCTAAATACTGACCATACTTAACTAATTACATCCTTGGTCATAACTAAAGATGAAAATTGATCATAACTAAAGATGAAAATTCGTTATATATTTTGTATAAGCCAATCACAATTTACCATGTGGCACGAGGAAGGGCAATTTGTGGAATTAATACAAGTTGCTAATCAAAGTCGGATACGTGGCAGTTCGTATTGGTAATAATGGATCTACGTAATACTGGAACAATCGAGAGACACAAGATGATGTGGTCTAACGGTTATTCATAAATTTAAATTCAAAATTATGAGGGAAGCCTAATTGCAAGAGTGACGTAGTGGGACTAACTGTGAGACAGCATGTTCAGCAATTATGGGAGGACATTTCGACGGTTGGAAGTCCACTTCAACGGTTACCACTAGGAAGTATAAATAGCAAGTAAGGCCCCAAAATGAAGCCCCAAACTCAGATCCAGAAACCAGTCATTTACTTCATATTTTCTTTCCAATTATTACATTTCTAGTTCTTTACATTTTCAGCACTTCAATTCTTGTACTGCACTTCAATTCCTAGGAGTAGTTTTTCAGTAGTTTGTTCCTGCAAACCTCGTCTAGGCTGGGTCCTTGTAACTTCATTGTAAGTTTTCATTTGCTTAGTAAAATTCGATTTCTAAATTATATTTACGTGTTACTATTCATAATTTTCTTCTAAAACAAACCACCAGTAAAAACTCTCTTCATTGAGGCTGAAATAACTTCAACACAATCGCTTGATAATTGGTTAGCAATTATAACTTCTGTAAGGCTAATTGATCCTTACTGGCACGCTTAAATTTACATTATTAACCCTTAAAAGCCAAAAAAGCCAACATATATTTTTGGCACGTCCAGTGGGACTATTAAAAATGGCTAAACGTAGAGCAAGAGGAGAAAATGAACACATGAAGAGGGTGTAGAATGAGAGGTAGAAATACTTAACCCAGAAGACAATGTGATGGATGCACCTGTCCCATCAGATCGTCCGCAAATGGTCAAACAGACCAGCACTTCAGAATATACAACACATGTCCAACACTACTGGACAGGGCCATGAGACTGGACCTTCGAATGTTCTTTCTACCCAACCACTGAATCCGTGGGGAGGATTTAGTAGATGCTATGACACAACAATTAATGTAGACAATGGAAAGATAGGCAACATCTTTTTTGGATCGAATGAATTCTCATCAACTAATTGCTGTAAGACAAATTGAAGAAAATATAAATAGTCATCAGCAACGATTGACTTAAGATATACAGCCTATGCAAAATAATGGACAAGTCAATGGTCAGACTAGTAGTCACAACCATGAGAGGCCAGCACATGTGCCTTAGTCATGGTATGAAATTCCTTCGAGACCAATGGCCACTCAGAATGTACCATTCTCTACCAATGAAACCATACAATTGGTGGATCTGGGCCAGCCCAAGGTAATGGCATAAGGGTATTTCCAAATCCTATGTTTGAGAACATGCCTGGCACAAGGGGTTTCACCAACCCTGTGTTTGAGTTTGCACCCGGGAGATTGGAAGGATTTCTTGTAATTGGAATAGAAGCGACACCTACTTCTTCTCCTATGGTACCTCTCGCAGGACCTTTCGCAAGGCAGGCCCCAAGAGGCTAGCCATACCTTCAACAACAGCTAGTACAGCAGGACAACCAGCCCTGAATGTACCCGTATATGGACCAAGAGGCCCACAAGCATATGGTGTTCTTCCAAACCCTGTGTTTGTCCCTCCAGTAGTGGTTCAACCAGCACAAAATATGGTTCCAATGGACCAAATTGCTGATATAGATAGAGAAATGTGTAGACCTATGGCTCAGGGGGGTCCAGACACCTAGTATATAGCAAACCTTACCCAGAGTGGGTAGATAGGGTACAAGAGTATCCTAGGGGGTTTAGAATACTAAACTTTTCCCTCTTTTATGGTAATGGAAATTAGTCAACAGTGGAAAACATTGCTAGGTTTATAAGTCCAGTGTGGTGAGTTTGCTAATAATGATTACATCAAACTGAGACTTTTTCCAAGTTCTCTAACTGGAGCAACCTTCGTATAGCTACATAAACCTTACACCTAGCTCTATCCAAACTTGGCAGCAAATGGAGGAAGTTTTTCATGCCCAATTTTTCCAAGCAGAACCTAAGTTTCCATGGCAGACTTGGCAAGATTGAGCCAAAGGCCAGATGAGAAGGCTGCTCAGTTTATTTCTAAATTTAAAAGAGTACGAAACAAATGCAGGGTCATGCTATCAGAGCCTGAATTTGTAAGATTAGCTCATAATGGACTTCGAATTTAGGCTTCAAAAGAAGTTTGATTCAACTGAGCTTTGAGACTTAGTAGAGTTAACCTATAAGGTGTCTAGATATGAAAATTTACTCAAGAAAGAAGAAGATCGAAGTAATGCATCATATAAGACTTACTATAGGGACCCTAATTATAAAATTGATGCAACAGAAATAGTAGGAAAAGAAGCATATGACTTGTGAGGCATTAATTCAAAAGACAGTACAATAGACCAACAATTTAAAAAGAAAGACCTGCATAGGAAATATTCTTTTGACTTAACAAAAGCAGATGACATTTTTGATCATTTGCTTGCAGCAAATTTCCTAAAGTTACCAAAGGGAGTCAAGATTCCTACCCTAGAAGAACTTAAAGGAAAACTATACTGTAAATGGCACAATTCTTGGTCTCATTCAACTAAAAACTGTATTATTTTCGGAGATAGAATCCAAGAACAGATTCGGAAGGGAAGACTAAAGTTTCAGCCAAGTCTGAGAAAGCTATGGAAATTGTTACCAACTTGTTTCTAGAAATTGGAGAGGCTGCAACCAATGTTGGCATGCCAGATTTCTAAAACCTATCCCTAAAAGAATTGGAGGAAGTCACTGTGCAGATGCATGTGGCTAGCCATACTACTCTCAAGAAGAACACAAAAAGCTCACTAGCTAATGGACAAAGCTCTGCAGGCCTAAAAGAAAGCTCTAGTGAAGAAATGTTGGATGATGACTCTCTCGAAGCTGCTATAGTGTAGAGAATGTACCCCAGGTACAGGATATGTTACAAGTGGTTGAAAGGGCTCCTAGTTGATGGGAAGCAGCATTACAAAGAGGTACAAGGGACCGAATAACCAGCTACTCATAACAAGAGGCCATACCCAACTGGCCCCAGACAACATTCGTCTTTGGTAACCCCACCAGACACCAGAATGCAGTCAAAGGGAAAGAGGCCTTTGTATGAAACTAGGTCACCCAATTATTACAGAGTAGACAGCCAGCTTGAAAGGACGCATGGATTCAATACAAGACATGGGACCATGACTGATAATTAGCCCCCAAAGACTGCTTTGAAGACTGCTTTAAAGAGTGGAGTGGCCCCCAAAGACTGCTTTGAAGACTACTTTAAAGAGTGGGGAGTAGATCTAGCAGCCTAGACCGGTGGGCTCATGGGTCGCAGGAGTTCCAGATTGATTTGTCATGTAAGAATAAACCTAAGGAGATGTCAACTCAAAAAAAGGTTTTTGGAGACCAGGGAAGAATGATCAAACCTCCCTTGGTGGCTCCAAACAATTGGGTGTTATTAAAGAAACCAAAAACAAGGGAGTCAGATGTGGTTTCTATAATTTCTAGGTCTCAAAGAAGGAAGATCCAACTAAAGATACACCCAGTATCATAAGGATCTGAAAGAAAGTGGAGAGAGCACTTCCATGGCATAAGCAAAGGATCAGACAGATGAAGGGATAAGTTCAAAGCCTGTTCCCAAGATCAAGAGAGTGCAAGCATGGAGAAGTTGGCTAAAGTTCATGCTGAACTAAGGGCCAAAGAAAAATCTAGTTTAGCAGGCCTCAAGAAGGCTTTAATGGAAAGCGACGATGAAACGGATGAAGGGACTGAACTAAGCCAAGAGAGAACATTGGCTGAAGATAAAGTATTTGAGGCTTTCATTTCTAAGCAAACCTTTTTGGTTAACAAACCAACAAAGGCAAATCACTAATAAGCTGTTTTAAAGGAACCTACTAGCATAGAGGTACTAGAGTGCAGCATGAAGATGCTTCCAAAATAACAGAACAAGCTAGTTTAGAAGGGAAACAAGTACAAGCCAGTAGTTCAAGTTTGGCTCATTTCCTCCAGTGTCAGTAAACATGGTATATAAACTACCACAAGAGTTCCAGGCTGAAAAAAGGAAACCAAGAAGGTCAGGAAGATGACCCTATTCCAGTTTCTAGTGAAGATTCACAAGTCAGCATGATTCAAGATGAGACTGAAGTGGCCACACCAATGGAAACTGAAGAAGAAAGTGAGGAGGTGAGTATTAACCTCTTATATCCCTTCGAGTATCCTACAACATCTATGACTCAGCACGTTAAGCCCTTGTATATCAAGGCTTATTTCGATGGGATACAAATGAACAGGGTGTTAATGGACAATGAGGCAGCAGTGAACCTGCTTCCAAAGTTCTCTTTGAAGAAATTGGGAAGAAGAAATCCCAGATTAATCCCAACCAGCACAACCATTGCTGGTTTTGCTAGTGATAAGCCGATGGCTCAAGGTATTCTGTCTATCAACCTGAGTATGGGAACCAGAGATTGTATGACAGCATTTTTTGTTATAGACAGTAATGCCAAGTATAATGCTTTGCTTGGTAGGGTTTGGATCCACACCAACAAGTGTGTGTCTTCCTCTCTACATCAGAAAATAATGATAGCCTTATGCAATGGAAAAACAGAGGAGATCAATGCAGACCCTCAACTCTTTATCGCTTGTGCTGACTTTGTAGAGGCCAAGTTATATACTGAAGGAATGACACCACTCAGTATATTGTGAAAACCTAATAGAACAGCCGAAGTGACGGCTGATGAGGAAGTAGCACACCTGAAGCACTTAGTGCAAGAGAGTGCTAATGAAGAGTTCGTCACCAAGGAAGACAATGATGCCTGGTTGTAGGCAAGAAGATGAGACCCAAGAAGCCAGACCCTTGGCCTTAGTAAGTTTTCAGCATTGGACATAAAGTCAATAGTCCAGAAGGTTCAGGAACAAGAGAGGGAAGCCGTGGTGGTTGGCTGTAATTAGAAGCAACAAAAGGCCAGGCCTTTGGCCCTTGATAAGTATTGTGCATTGGACATCGAGACAAAAGTTCAGGAAATACAAGAAGAATAAGCCTTATGGACAGATTTTGTCTATGAGGAAAAAGGCAAATATGTTAAACTGGAGAAGATGGGAGCAAAACAAAACAAAGAAGTTGCTTCGAAGGCAAAAGAAGTCAAAGGAGAAGCATTAGTAAGTGATCAAGTACAAGGCCTCTTGGAATAAGTCAATTTAAGGAAAGGTTCTACACAACAACCCACTTATATTAGTGCTTGGTTAAGTTCTATTGATATGAACCAGTTGTTGGTAATCCTAAAGCTATATGAAGATTGTTTTGCATGGTCTTATAATCAACTGTCAAGATTGGATAAGTCATTAGTAGAACATAAGCTCCCTATGAAACCTAACTTCAAACCACACAAATAAAGACCAAGACGGATGAGCCCTGAAGTGGTTCAGAAAGTGAAGGAGGAAATTCTCAGACTCCTTAAAGCAAGCTTCATTAGAACATCCAAGTATGTTGAATGGTTGTCTAACATTGTGCCTGTGGTTTTAGAAATCTGAATTTGGTAACTCCAAAAGATGAATACCCCATGCCTATAGTGGATCTATTGGTGGACAATTCAGTAGGGCACAGGATTTTGTCTATGATGGATGGAGGCATTCTGGTTACAACCAGATCTGCATTGTAGAAGAGGATGTCCACAAGACAGCATTCAGGTGTCTTAGGAATATTGGCACCTTCGAATGGATAAAAATGCCATTTGGTCTAAAGAATACTGAGACAACATATCAGAGAATAACGAATACTATCTTTCATGATCTTATGGGAGGATACCTAGAGTATTACATTAATGATATTGTTGTAAAGTCTCATTCTATAGAGAAACACTTGGTTCACTTGGTAGCAGCTTTCGAAAGAATGAGAAAGTTCAAGTTAAAGCTTGATTCTCTCAAATGTGCTTTTGGTGTATCAGCTGGAAACTTCTTGGGGTATGTAGTGCACAAGAAGGGAATACAGATTGATCAGAATAAAGCCAAAGCCATCATTAAGGCCAAACCTCCATCAAGTAAGAAAAAAGTACGAAAGTTCCTTGGTCAGGTTAATTTTCTTCGAAGATTTATTTCTAACACTACAGGGAAAACTAAAGTATTTTCTTCTTTGTTAAAGTTGAAAGATAAAGAAGAGTTTGTATGGACAGCAAAGTATCAAGCTGCTTTCGAAGGAATTAAAGCCTACTTGGCCAAGCCTCCAGTGTTGATGCCGCCAAGGAATGACAAGCCCTTGAAGTTATACATTTTTGCAGCAGAAGATTCACTAAGAGTTTTCCTAGCCCTAGGACAATGAAGAAAGCAAGGAGCAAGTAGTTTATTACCTCGATAGGTTTTTAAATTCTTGTGAATGTAAATACTCAGCTATAGAAAAGTTGTGCCTTACATTCTACTTTGCAGCAATGAAATTAAGATATTATCTTTTGCCTACTGTTGTCTTAGCAATTGCAACCACGGACTTGGTTAAGTACATGTTATCTAGACCTATGTTGAGAGGAAGAATTGTCAAATGGGTATTAGCTTCATCATAATTTCATCTAGAATATGTCCTCCCAAAAGGCAGTAAAATGACAAGTTTTGGCTAACTTCTTGGCAAATCATCTATGTCAAATAGAAAGCCAGGAAATAATGGACCTTGGTATGATCAATGTTAAGCCATGGCAAATGTGGTTCGATAGATCAAAAGCCAGTGATTTGGTTAGAATTGGTGTTATAATTAAATCACCACAAGAGAGTAAAAACCACACATGGTTTCAAAATGGATGAGACTACTTGTTCCAATAATCAAGTTGAATATGAAGCTTTGATAATGGCACTTGAGATACTTATTAGATTACAAGCTCATGCAGTTAATATATTTGGGGATTCCAATTGGTAATCAACCAAGTAAAAGGAATCTTCAATTGTCAAAGTGCAAGCATGTTACCATATTATGTTGTTGCACTGCATTTGCTTTCTCAGTTTCAGATAGCCAATGTGACTTGTATTCCAAGTACAGGTGTAATTTTGGCCCGTGACCCGCGAGCAGCCCAAGGTGGGCCCGACCCGTTTAGGCCAGAGCCCAAGCCCAAGCCCAGCCCGAGGCCTTGGGCCAAGGCCTGGGCCATCGTTTTGAAGCCCGGCCCGCTTGGCCCAGCCCAAAAGCCCGGGCCAAGGCCCAGCCCACCCGATGCCCAGTGTTATTTTTAATGGAAAATAATAAAATTTTGGTGAAAAAAATTAAAAACAATTTAAAAAATTGTTTAGGCCCGCCCAAAGCCCGAGCCTAGGGGCCCGACCCACTGGCCCGCCCAAAGTCCGAATACCCCTAATCTTCGGCTTGGGCCTGGGCCTAGTTTTCCCGCCCATTGGCCGGCTTGGCTAGGCCTGATTTTTTGGCGGGAGCCCGCAAGACCCGACATGGACCCGGCCCGAGCCCGGATGGGCCAAGCCGGGCCAAAATTACACCCCTGATCCCAAGATTCAAAAACTATAAGGCCAATGATGTGGGCCAAAAGGCTTCAAATTTCAGAAGAAAAGGGAATACCCAAATGGACATAAGTTAAGCAACATACCAAAAGTTAATACCACATTTGGCCAAAAGGGGTATCATGGTAGAAGTTAACCAAAATAACTTAGAAGAGCATGATTGGAGACATACAATCATTTAATATTTAACTGGCCCATCTTCGAAGGCCAGCAGGAAAATTAAACTACAGGCTATACAATATATAGTGTATAACAATGCTCTTTACAAAAGGGGAAGCAGATGGGTTGCTGTTGGAATGTTTAGGGTCACAGGAAGCGTTGACTGCTATGGCTGAGGTGTATGAAGGTATTTGTGGTGCCCATCAGCCTGGTGTGAAGATAGGATGGTTGCTTCGAAGGCATTCCTACTATTGGCCAACCATCCTAAAGGATTGCATAGAGTATGCAAAAGGATGTCAAGCATGCCAGAAGCATGGCGTGATAAAGCATGTTCCGATAGTTGATTTGTATGCAGTAGTAAAGCCATAGCCATTTAGAGGCATGGGCAATAGATATGATAGGGAAAATATATCCACCTTTTTCAAAACAACATTGTTTCATTCTAGTGGTCATAGATTGCTTCACTAAATGGGTAAAAGCTAAGCCTTATAAGGCTGTGGATCAGACTGAAGTTATTGGATTTATCAAAGAATTGATCCATAGGTTTGGCATAACTGTAGATAATGGGACTGTATTTGATGAAAAGATAGGTAAAATCTTTCGCAGCGGAGTTTGGAATTAGCCTTGTTAATTCCATCCACTTATTATACACAAGTAAATGGTCAAGCCGAATCATCTAATAAATCCTTGAAAAAAGGAATACAAAGAGTTGTGGAAGGCAATCCTAGGGATTGGCATAACTTGTTGTTAGATGTGTTATGGGCTTATAGAACTTCTCCAAGGTCAGGTGCAAGAATCACTCATTATGCCTTAGTATATGGACATGATGCAGTGCTGCCTGCGGAAATTAATATTAAATCCTTGAGGGTAAAATGGCAAGGACCTAATTAACTTCTGAGCAGTATCATCAAAGTATGTTCTTGGAATTAGAAAGTGTGGATGAAAGCTAGAATTTTGGCATTAAATAGTATTCTTTTCCAAAAGAAGAAGGCAGCCAAAAACTATAATAAGAAAGTCAGGCACATTAGCTTTGATGAAAGTGATTTGGTATAGAAGACAATACTTTCAATAGGAATTAAAAGCCATAAGTTTGGTAAATGGTCACCTAATTGGGAAGGACCATATCAAATTCATAGAGTCTTACCTGGGAGAGCATACCATTTGAGAAATCTGAATGGATATGTGCATCCCAAGAGAATTAATGGTAAGTACATGAAGCCTTATTATCTAATTGTGTGGGAGACACAAGGATTGTAGAGAGTACTAAATAAAATAATGAGAAAGCATAAGACACTCAGATAGATAATAAAAGTTTTTCATTTCATAAAGAATTCAGTACATGTAGCCATAAATTGACCCAAAAATCAGTACAATGCTTCAGTTGTTCCCTTACTATTGATTCTCTACTCCTAAGAGATGGGAACAACTGAATGGCTATAGCCATGTCCTTCCTATGGTCAACTAGCCCTTGATTGGTAATTTGCAGCTTTTTTTAGCAGTACGATCCAATGCTAGGTTAACTGCTGCTAACTCTTCCTCTAATTAGGGCCTTTTTCTCCAAGAGTTCAGTTTGAAACTGAGAAGCAGAGAAATGTTGTTCCTTTAATTCAAATATCTCAACATGTATATGGGAAACAAATTCCTTGTCCTTCAGTAGTTTCTCTTCTGTAAGCTTTAGCAATATGGCAGATATTGACATAGAAATCCATGGTAGCTGCTGTCTGGGATAAGTGGCTTGAAATAGCCATGTTGGATTGCTCAATAACTTTACAACATTGAAGGAAACCATTCTTAATGATAGGTCTTTGTAAGGCTTCAAATGGAATCCTTAAGAACAATGCCAGTAATTCCAAACAGGTGCCCAAGTCCACTGGAGGCAAAGTAACTCTGCTGATAGTAAATGAACTCTCAAAAGTTTCCAGGAGGGAGTCAACAAGGATCAATGGTTCAGCTTTGCTGCTGGTTGATTGAACTGAGGAAGGCATGTCAAATAAGCTAGCTAGTCGGGCTTCAAAAGTATTCATCTCCTCTTCTGACATTGAAAGTTCAAAGGAATCACTAGTAGAAAGAAGAGATGGTTGTATGGGGATTGGAAAAGGAGTGTGAGATTTCCCAGTAGTGTCTATAGTCTTGGCCACCAGCAAATCAAGGGAAAGAGGGACTGGAGCTGGATGCTGGACAAGAAATTGGTTAGCCACTAGTATCTTCTCTAGAGTACCAGCTATCACTGAATGAGGAGGTGACAACTGGGGCCCTTTCAGGTGATGAAGGAGTAGCCAGGACTATAGGAAGAGTAAACTAGGCTAAGCAAAGGTTAGATGAGGCAGATATGGAGTTAAGCCTGAGCATAAAGAAAGAGGGATGCTTGGCCTCAAAGAAGGTATAGAAAGTGTAGGGCTGAGAAGTGGAAGTAATCTTTGGATGGCCTCTACACTTAAAGGCACATCGGTGTCAGTTCTTCTTTCTCCTTTTTGGGGCTGCCTCTGATGACCTTTCATTTCAAGCAAAACAAAAGAAGCCAGCATCGAAGGATGGGGAGATGGAATAACTGTTGCTGCGAATCAGAAAATAAGAAGCAATGGTGAGTTTTTATGCTAAATCTTGGGAAAGGAAATTACCATAGGGATTAAGAGAAATTACCAGCCTTAAAAGTGGTGGTTGAATAACTACGAAGAGTATAGTGCTCAACAGTTTGTTGCCTCCTTGCTGTTTCCCTTTGGAGTGCATCAACAGCAGCAATTTTATCCCTTAGTAGTTACTACTGTCTCCTTTTCTCAGACCTCTAGAAGACAATTATTTCTTTGGAATGTTCTCTCTTTACTGCCTTAGCAGCTAACTTGTGAGTAGGGTCCTCAGTAAAATCAGAAAGGGAGAACTGTCACCTTTTTCCTTTTTCTTTTTAATGGCACTTCTTTCTTCTCCTCTGCCTCCGCTTGGTTTTTATGAGCTACAGATACTTCTTCTTCCTCAGGATCAAGCAAGAGTTTTCTCTTCTTTTGCTGTTGTTGCTTGCTCCTGAGAATGGTTAAGGCTTGAGCTCTCTATGGAGAGTCTTCCTAAGAAATTCCTGTATCAAATAAAGGCCATAAGCAAACAAACAGAATATTATAAAAGGAAAGAAAAAGGAAAAGAAGAAATGAGTACCTTTCTTCGAAGCAGCCCTGGTGACTTTAAAAAGAGGGGTTGACCCAACAAAAGTAGGAGCTGGGAAAGTTGGAGAAATTAAAGCAGTAGCAGAAATCCCAGTCCCCTTGGGTTTACCCTGAGAGGGCACATGTAATCCTACTAACAAATTTTTAAGGAAAACGGCCAAAAACACCTCCATGTTGGCCGTCTGCCAATTCTGGTACCTTCTTAGTGCAGTGTTTTGTGGGATGAAAACAATGAATTGAAATTCAATCAGGTCTTGAATCAATTTGGAGGTTGATTCCTTCCACCTAGTGTAGACACCCCATTTTTGACCGTCCTCAAGACTTGGACATCATTGTTTGAACACTTGATGATCATCCATACTCGTGTTCGTTTTGAGTTCTCGAAGGTCTCGGCCGCGCGCCTTGCCTCAAGATCTCTCAACTTATTTGTTTTGTGCTTGGTTGTGGACCAAACACTTGTGTTTTTGCTTCTGAGGGAAGAGGATGACCTTTTGTCCATCCCCTCAACCCATCGGCCAAGGCTTGATGCCATCGGCCTTGTTTTCCTTCCATCGGCCAATAGTTTTGGCCGATCGGCACTGTATTTGGTCGGTCGGCCCTTATGATGGTCGATCGGCCACTTTTTCTGGCCGAACCCTGTTCATCTGCTTTATGTAGATATTTTGTGCCAGCTGGCATCCACAATTAGCCCCCTCCATACATGTGTATAGGAGGGATTTGCTCTTTGCTTAGCTTCTCCAAGAAGCTTTGCAAATTGGATTTCTATAAGAGGGGAGGCCCTCCTCCCTTCTCAGAGGTTCTGGATTTTCGGGTTAGAATAGTTGTATCTCTATATCTCTATATCTCCCTCTCTTTGCACTTTTGTGTGTGTTTTTGTGACCTAAAGTGTGATTTTGTCTTACTATTGCACACAAACACCTAGCACTACACCATCCTTGGTTGCTGAGGCATTAGGGAGTTAGTGTTAGGGTTCTTGAGCTATTTTTTATCAGAGAAAGGTGCTGGTGTTGTGTTCTTGAAGGTGTTCTTCAAGGGTGAGCATTCTTGCTTTAGATACCCCTTTCTTACTTAAGCTTTTAGCCCTTCTTTCTTATTTTTTTAAGCTTAGCTATTAACTGATAAAAGTTCTGTTTTTACTTGTTTTTACTTGCTTTAGAACTTTGTTTAAGGTCATTTTCAGGTTTGGGGTTGTTTACCCCCTCCAAGGCCTTGTTTTAGGCCATCCCTTTTGGCCCTTGCTTTAAGCTTTGCATGGCCTCTCTACAACTGAAATCCAAAGGATTTTCAGTGGTGGAGAGGTGGTTTTGGTGTCCTAAATAGGAGAGGGTCATCCCCTCTCCTTGTTGTCTTGAATGCTAGCATAAATGGCTTATGTTGGTAGCATGTGTCCTTAGCTTGTTTTAGCTTTCATTTCAACAAGTATTTGGTGTTATTTTGCCATGTTTTGCCTCTGTCTAAGATTGGTTTAATGGCCTTCTTACATGCTTCATGTACTTGCCTTGCAATCCTCTTATTTGCCTTAATATGCATCATGTTGTAACATGTCATTTTAGTATGATTTTGGCTCAACACCATGAAGCTTTTATCCTTGTTTTACCATGCTAGAGCTCTGTTTTGCCTTGTCTTGGTCATGCTTGCATTGTTTTGTATAGCCACCATGTAATCTAGCTTGTTAGCTTTGAGTGTCCAAGTCACTAGCACGCTTTACTTGGGTCATTTCAGTGATTTGGCATCACTTGTTATGTTATTTTAGTCCATATAGTATGCTTGTACACTTGCACTTATCACTCGTTTAATGTTTTAAAGAGTTGATGTCATATGCCTCATGAATGGACCATTGTGTATGCATCCATGTTTAGGCTTCTAGGATGACATTTCAATGTGTTTTTGGTCTTGTTCTAACATGCCATAACTCTGATTTTGGTTGTTTAAATCATACCATGTTTGGTTTTGATAGGTGTAGTGTCACACCCCTTTTGTAGCCTTGCATGCTCCATGTTTTGAACCTACCTTTCTAGCATGTTTTGACCTTGGCCATTGCATGTTTTAGGCTCTTCTTGACATGATTTAGGACTATTTTGGGTTATACTTTCCATATGCCCTTTGTTTTGTGTAGCTTTGGTTCAAGTCCCTTTACTAGTCTTAGGCTTTAAGCCTTATGCATGCTATGATTATGATTATATGTGTGATTTGGCATCGTTTCTAACATCATTTTAGAGCATGTAGTGTTGTCGCACTTGCATGCTTTTCACTCTTTTAAGTGTGCTTAAGAGTTGTGTCTTCATGCCTAGGTGGTAGGCCAATTAGCATGCATGTTTGTATATGCTTTTGTCCCTCATTTCTTAGCATTTTGGCCACTGATTTAGGCCTATTTGAGAGCTGTCCATATTAGTTTAAGTCCATTTTCGCATGTTGTTGCATGTTTGCCTTGCATGTTGTTGCATACTTGGCCTATTGCATGTTGTCGCATGCTTGAGTTATATTGCATTTGGCATGCTTTTTGTTAAGTTGCTTTGCATGTTTGCATGCTAGTCCCATTACATGTTGTTGCATGCTTATCATTGGTATTGTTGTTGCATGCCTATTACATTGTAATGCTTGCATGATTATGCTACTTTGTTAAGTTCATCATGCATGTATTACATTGGTCTAAATATACTTGTCCCTTTACATGTTGTCACATGTTTGCCTCACATGTTGTTGCATGTTTGTCATTGGCATTGTTGTTACATGCCTTGCATGTTTACTTGTTTAGGTTGTATGCCTATTATAGCATTGTTGTTAACATGCTCATGTTGCATTAGATTTGCATCATGCTTGAGTTGTTTGCATGCTTGCTTGCATGCTTAGGTTGCATTGCATTGTGTGTGCATGCCCTTGCATCTTGATCAAGCATGATAAGGTTGGGACCCCTTATGTGTTTTTTTGCATTTCATTCCATATTGAATTGCACACTTGGCTCCTCTGGCCATCATGCATTGAAATGCGTGATTGGTGGCCCAAGGGTCGAGGACTATACTCCCTTGAGTTCATGACATGATAAGGAGGGTGGTCGTGCAAACATTGTCTTGTAAATGTATTGACATGCTCTGTTTGTCCTCTGCTGCAGCAAAAGAACATTCTGTAGGAAAATATGGCCAATCGGCTATCTGTAGTGCCGATCGGCTAAGTATTGTTGGCCGAGAGCCTTATTGTTGGTCGATGGAACCTTTACCTTGGCCGGTGGCTATACTATTTGGCTGATGATCTCTCACAGTGTCCATGAACTGGTTCTAGAGCATCACAGAGACTTGTTCAGTTTTCAGAGGTACAAAGTAGTGCAAACAGAGGCAACAGGAAGCACGATGATGGATTTCTGAGCGAAGCCGCCCGAGCATGCATTCATCCCTCGTCTCGAGGCCATTTCAGTGTTTTAATAACTTAGAATAGTTATTTATTTCGATTTGGTTTTGTAATTAATTAATTAGCTTGTTAGTTAGTTAATTAGTTGATTTATATTATTCTTTCGGACCGTCCGTCGAGAGGGCCAATTATTGTAATAAGTGTGTGTAGGTGCGATGCATGTCTTCCAACCCCACATCTTTCTCCCTTTTACTTAACCGCTTACGATGGTTAATTCTAAGGCATATTTCAATTAGCATCCTTATGCTATGCATGTTTGCACCATTCATCTGTATTGCATGCACTGGGTTCGGCGTATCATACTAACTGCATTGAATTTCAATTCCTACTTGAATACATGTATCGAATTGTCGCATCTCATATGCCATTTTAGATTAGCCGAACCTATTCTAGTTGCACTTTGCGTGCGATGCATTAGCCATTTCAACATGAACTAGGATCATGCATGATTTCTAACTAGTTTCTTGTTTTGGCTCGGAGTACACTGTGAGTGTTTATGCTTTAGCATCCTGCATGTATGTGAGTGTTAACATGACAGCATGCTTGCCATGAGGCTAAGTGCTTATGTGATATAACTGCCTGAATGCCTGTGGGTGAAGGTTGGATTACTTGAATTGGAATAATTCATTGAAATCCATGTTTTAGCCTACTTGCGAGTAGCAAACTTCAAACCATTTCCAAACGAACGGATATGTGATGCTTTGTTCCAAATTAGGCAATCTAGTCTATACTTGTGTGTTGTGCGCATCACATAGTAATTCAAGATAATTAACCGGAATAAGAACACATATGTTTTCAAAACAAAATATCATATTTAGTACAAGCCGATCTTTGATCGGGCGAGTAGGGGTGCTCATAGATGACCTTCCCAATCGTACCCAAGTTCCCGAGCCGAGGCAACTTTGGTGATAACGGACACGTGGCCTTAGGCAACGAGTTAGGGTTTCCTAAATTCCCCCAAAATAAATATTTAGGTGGCGACTCTGTATCTGGCAAAGCAGTCCATGTTTGGCACTTCTTTCTTAAAAATCAGTTTTCCTAAAACGATTTGCCGGATTTGGACTCTTTGGTGATTTATCTGTCTCACATTGCACTTTGCGAGATTAGATTCAGAACCAGTGACATTTGAGTCCGAACTATGGTAAGCAAGGCCCTTGGGGCGCGTCCACACCTGGCTCTTTGCACTTTCAGTCTCTTAATGGCAAGATTTGGGTTAGTTTGGTTACATAGAATGATAGGATCCCTTGGGTAAGCCCAAATTGCCTAGCAAATTAAGCAAGGCAGTAGGCTTCTGCTATGCATTTGTAAACTTGAGGGTGTAAAGTGCCAATAAAAAGCTCCCTAGGAGTTAAGATAGAAGCCCACATGTCCCTGTGTTGAGGTTGGAAACAGCTTTCTGTCAGCCAAGAAGGTCTTCAACCATGCTGGGCCAATATTGGCTTCAAAGGGACAGAAAAAGGTGTGAGAATGAGGGGAAAGCTGGAAGTTGGTGGGAAAATGTGAAGTAGTAAGGCAAAATTGGAAGGGTAAAGTAAAACTCTGGCGTATTTTTCTCTATAAGTAGTAGGGTTTGGTACCAAAAACCTTCGACATCTAGAGTGTAAATCGGCGAAGTAGGCAAAGAGCCAAAGTTGCAATATCCAAAATGGCCCCCCTTGGTTGGCATCCAAAGGTTTTTCACAAAATTGGGAGCAAGCTCTATATACGTGGCCTAAAACATATAGAGCTAGGTCTATCTTCTTTCCCAAAGTAAGAGCATTGACAAGAGGGGCAAACTCAAGCATAATCCTCTGAGAAGAAGTACAAAATAAAAATTTGCAAAGCTAGTAAGAGCATTGACAAGAGGAGCAAACTCAAGCATAATCCTCTGAGAAGAAGTACAAAATAAAAATTTGCAAAGCTAGTATAGAAGAAAAGAGAAGAATTCTTGTCTTGTTACAAGGCCCTCCCTTTGGTTTTCAGAATTTGCGAAATCACTAAAAAAGGAGTTAAGAGAGGGAACGGAAAAAGGCACATTAAGGTCAGGATAATCAGGGCCAAAAGGAGTGCCAATGGGGGATAACCCTAAGAGATGGCATATATCAAGAACAGTAAGAGCCATCATACCACATCGAAATTAGAAAAAATTGAAAGACGGATTCCAAAAACAAAGTGCAGCGGGTATGAGGAAGTGTCTTCAGAAATAGAAAACCTGGCTAATCGAAGAGCGTCGAGGAAACAAAGTTCTCAAAGGTCCAACATCCTAACAGGAACAACTCGATCGTACCATTCCTCTCATTCAGGCCTCAAGGTGGGCTAGCAGCAGTGGGGTCGATTCAACCTCTAGCTCCCCCAGCCAAGGCCACCCTCATAAAAGAGGGAATGATCCTCTAGACACGGGTATAAGGCAGGGAACTGAGCAAGGGCTTCCCTAAAAATAGGTCCAAGCACATATTCTCCTTGAGTATGGTTTCGGCGAATGAGGATACGTCCATCGACAGCACACCGTTCACCGGCTCTGTGTTTGTCACATTCCTCATTAATGAGTCTCTTCAAAGCCACAGATGGACTTATGTGCTCAACGACTAGTACTTTTAGAGGAGAAGAAGCCATTATCGAGGAGTTGAAGGAAGAAGATGGATGAGGAGTGAAAAGTTGTAGATAAGAGCAGTAGGGATAAGAAGGGAAATTTTGGGCAAGTGAATAAGTAAAGCGCGAAGAAAAAAGGTTTTAAACCTTTCTGTCCAAAAAATTACCAAGTCGACCCAATGGGTCAAGCAGACCTGAAATAAATTATTTTATGGTTTTTGACTCATGTGGAATTAAAACTCTAGTTCTAAAATACAAGGGGTCTCAAAACCACATCATAGAAAGTCTCTTTCAAGAGTAAGTTTTGGGAGGGAAGTATATTTTTAAACACTCAGCTTGGCTTCGAAAACTTGTAAGTCAGCTTCGAAGCTAGTTTCCGTCCAAGATCTTCGAAGCTTATGCCTTAAAAAGACATTAGTTACAGCTTGTTCTCTTCGAAGGTTTTATAAGCATACTCCTAGGACATCTTTATAAGATAATATCCTTCGAAAGAGTCTTTGGAATGCTTATCTTGTTTTTAAGTTCTGAAATAAGTAAGCACTACAAAACCAGTTCTTGGTCAAATAGTGAAAAAACCCAAAAGACTTACCTTTACATGAAATTTCATCCTTGAATTTTTTATCTAAGAGAGCTCTTTAAGAGTAAGCAGTGTAATTTCTACGGAAAATTCCATACTTCAAAGCACTTAAACTTGGTTTCGAAGAAAGATTGGTGAGTTCAAAACTGTTATTTACACAAATTATAGTTAACCATACAATTGGAACATAACACCAGATCACAACAAATGAAATTTAAGAAGCCCAGTTTTATTGATAAGTAATATTTACATTGGGGAAACCTACTTGGCTACATTCTCAATTTCGTAAAAATAAGGAATAGACAAAATCACAAGATCATGGAACTTTGTCCAGCAAAATTCAATAAATACATATTATTTTTCTATCCTATCTAAATTTGGTTTATCTAATTGATGAGCCCATAGTTGGAAAAAGCGTTGGTAGGGCCTTCATTTCAAATTCTGTTTGTTTAAATGTTTTCTCCATCTCGTTTATTTCTCCCTCTTCAGGTGCATCACCCATAGTGGCATCTTCCTTATACTCTGGATCTTGGTTTTTAAAGTCTTCGTATTCTTCGAGAAGATTTTCTGCTTCATACTGAATTTGAAGGTGAATAGCAAAAGTATTCCCCAACAACTCACTAGTGATAGAAGCATTTTTGTGCCAATTGAGTAGAAAGGGAAGCTAATCCAAGAAAGTATGAAGTTCAGCCTGGGCCACAATGTTGAGGATGTGGCTTCGAAAAACAATATCACAAGACCATAATAAGTTCTTGTGCGGGATGTCATCTCGAAGGACTTTAAAGGATAAATGGGAGAAAGCGACAAGCAGAGTCTGAGCTCTGTACTGTTGGTAAGGAATATGAGAAACCAGGGCCTGGTAGGCAGCAAAATGCTGGCTCTCGAAAAGGGTGAGTTTCAGTTCCTCAATCCAGTTAGGATTGGAGGGCAAGGGAGAAGCAAATGGGTTCCCTTCAAATGAAGGTGGGAATTCAGGCCTGTTCACGTATTCTAGCTAATCAGAAGAGCAAAGTTTTGATTTTTTGGCTAAGAGTGCAGGCTTGATTCCCAATGCTTCAATAGGGTGTGGAGTCCTTTACACCATTCAGGATGGCAAGGTAGAAGTATACCCTGCCAAAAGTAGGTTGTCTTCAAGGCTACGAAGACGATCGAAGAGAATGTATGGATATACTACAAAACTGCGCATGGAGGGGTGAATGACAGTGGGATCATCAAACTCAGGAAATCGATGGTGTATTCATTCTCTTGTTTGAGGTTGAGTAAGTGTGGGCCAAACGTCCCAGCCAGTACTTTTAGAAGATGATGAAGCAGCTTCATGTCATGTAGAAAGTTTTGGGGCCGGAGGAGGAACTTCCAATATCCATCTTTGTAAGTTTTGGTCTAGAGGATTGTAATTAGTAGATTCCTGGTCCAAAGGTTGATAAGTTGCAAAAGCTTCCATAACTTGTATGAATGGGGACGGATAAATGTGGCCAATAAATGCATGAAAATTCTTTCGAGGGTGGTCATCATTATCAAATGCCTCCTCATCGTATGCTCAAGTCAATGTAAGAAAAGGTTGGTTTGGCCATTAGAGATGTACCAGTCTCTTTGTATTCGCAGAATATGGAGGGAATATTTAAAGCATGGGGAAGGATTTAATAAAGGTCAGTGCTTCGTTTCTAAGAAGACAGTTATACTTCAACCAAGTCCATGCACGTCCTAAGATGTGGGCAAAGTACGTTGGTCCACTATTATCACCAAGTATTGGGTATATTAGTGCGGGGGATAATGTTGGCTACATATTTTGTATAAGCCAATCACAATTTAACACGTAGCACAAGGAAAGCAATTTGGGGAGTTAATACAAGTTGCCAATCAAAGTTGAACACGTGGCAATTCGTATTAGTAATAATGGATCTGCATAGCACTGGAACAGTCGAGAGATACAAGATGATGTAGTCTAACGGGTGCTCATAAATTTAAATTCAAAATCGGGAGGGAATCCTGTGATGCCCCGAATCTACACTATTGGTTGCAGTCAAGGGGAAATCACTAATGAGTCCTATAGTCAATAACTAAGTAAGATCCCAGATCGCCAGAGGAGTCAAATTAGCCTCCCTTCTAAGTCCGGCTTTCTTAGGCAATGCACTACCCTTTTGACAGATCTTAAAAGATATTGACACAAGGTCACATAAGCAACGATAAGGTGTATACATATAAATATAGAATAAAAGTACATAACAACCACGAATATCCCTAATTTCAAAAGCTTGTTCCATTACATTACATCCCAAAAAGAAAGTTTAAAACTTCATATGAGTCTTGCAAAATATCAAAAAGAATTTCTAACTTTCCTAAGATAGCCAAAAGTCTTCGAAGATTTCAGGCTCGTCGTCTCCAGCTATAAACTCCTCTTCGACACTTGGCATGATATGCCGTGAGCTTTGAATGCTCAGTAAACACACACACAGCCCGCCCTTTTTTCCCAGTCTAATACACAATCACAATTATAACATCAAGTAGTAAAGCATGATACTAAATAAATAAAGGGTTACAAGTTAGATGTTAGTAAACTAGAAATCCCCCAAAGAGATTTCGTCCTTCCAACCACAACAATCGGACACAGATTATTTGGTATGCCCCCTCTTTTGCTACTTTGTTGCAGAACTAACATCGGATGCCTACCAACGGTTATGTACCGTGTAGCGCCAATCGCAGGGCCTCAAAAGAGACAATAAAATAGGAACTTGCCCAAATCCGTCCTCACACCAAACCACCTAGGGTCCAAATACAACCGCTCCGTTCAAGAGTTCCGAAAACCACTTGTGCAAGACTTTAACTTCCAAATAGGGAACACATCCCAACAGTCCATACATCATATATTATCATCCTTTCATTACTCAAGTGATCAAAAACCCAATACCATCCCATTTAAGTTTTCCGTTGAGTTAAATGTTTTAAATCAAGGTTAGACCAACTTAACAAGATAATAATATCCACAAAAGCATGCATCATTAAGATGAAGAAGATAAAGAACATAACCATAACACATATAATATCATGTCCAAGGTATGATCATAAGCTAATAAGCATTATCATGAATACTAGAGCATAAAACATCCATGCACGACAGAATTTCCAGATTCAATATCACATAAGGATTAGAATGAAAAGGACTAATCTAGAATTTTTACCGGACTTCGGCCTTCCTATGGTTCGTAGAGAATTTAATCTAGTTTCCAAAACATATTTCGGAAATGGGATAGTTTTTCTAGATTTTAAGTTATTTAGAAAACACTCCAGCGCTAGTCCAAATTCATCGACCAGTTACGAAAATTTGATTTTCTTGCAAACCGCTCACTGTTTTTCAATGAAACCAATTTTAGTTGAAAGCTAACTCCTTAAGGAAGATTTTGACATAAAATAGAGGTCTAGAATAATTTTCTACATTTTTCTAGAAATTTTGAAAGTTGGCTAGCGAAAACAGATTTTAAGGCACAATACCCAAAACAAGAGGATTTGTGAGAAAAGAGTTCCACTATGGGAAAATTTTCATTTCTTTTGTGATGAAAACATGCTAACTAACATATATTAAACTCAGAAAATTTTCTTGAAGGTGTGCCTTTGGAAAGTTTGAGAGATTGGGGTAAAAACAATAGTTTTGTACCGAAATGAGGGAAACTACAAGAGAGGTAGAATCATGGCTCAACCATTATCATTTTTAACACAAGTAGCTCATCAATAACACATCTGAAAACAATATTTAGAACCCTTAAGAACATGTATTTGAAAAAGGAAAATAAAAGAGAAGGTTGTGTTGTGGCTTACTTACTAGGCTTAAACAAGATGGCTTCTCCTCTTCCTTCTTTTCCCTCTCAAGACTTCTCTCTTGCTCTCTTTTCTCTCCTCTAGGCCGAATGTGTGTGTGAGTGTGTTGTTTGTGCTTGCCAAGCTAGGGGATGGTGGTATTTATAGGCAAATTTTGATGTAAAAAGACATAAAGGCCCACTAGTTGGACTTGGATGGAAAAGTTAGGATTTACTTAGAGTCTAATGGAATAGGAGTGATTAGGGAGCTTAATCATAGGATTAGACAATATCTAGTTGGTCCCTAGTTGAAATGAAACTAACATTGGAAACAAAACCCTAGGTTTAGGGGTACTAGGTATTAGGGTTTCTAGAAGACCATGATTACAATTCTTGAAAATAGGCTCCTCACATCTTCCTAGGGTGGCCGGCCATTGGAAAGGGTGATTGGGGCATTTTTTTATTCAATCTAGGTACTAGGGACACATTCCCCAATGTATATATATATATATATAGATCTCAATTTGATTGATGGTACCTATAATATAAAAGTACATGTACTAGTTTTGGAGGAAAATTTTGAATTTAAATAAAGAAGTGAGAGCTTGGAATTAAATTCATGTATTGGACACTTACTTATGTAGAATTAAATTAAATTAGGCTAAGGAACCTAATTTGGCTAGGATATTCCTGTTTTGATAAAAATAAAATGCTAACCGACAAGATTTGAAATAACTTCAAGGAATTGAGGGGCTTTAAGCAAATAATTCAAACATTAGGGTTTTAAAGAGAATACAATTTTTAGGGGCTTCACAAATCCTAACTGTAAGAGTGGCGTAGTGGGACTGACTATGAGAGAGCATATTCAGCAATCATGGAAGGATATTTTGACGGTTGGAAGCCCACTTCGACGGTTACCACTAGGAAGTATAAATAGTAAGGAAGGCCCCAGAATGAAGCCCCGGACTCAGATCCAGAAACCAGTCATTTATTTTATATTTTCTTTCTAATTTTTACATTTCCAACACTTCAATTTCTGTACTGTACTTCAATTCCTAAGAGTAGTTTTTTAGTAGTTTGTTGCCATGAACCTCGTCGAGGATAGATCCTTGTAACTTCATTGTAAGTTTTTATTTGCTTAATGAAATTTGATTTCTGAATTATATTTACGTGTTACTATTCATAATTTTCTCCGAAAACAAGCCACTAATAAAAGTCATTTTCATTGAGGCTGAAAGAATTTCAACACAATCGCTTGATAATTGGTTGGCACTTATAACTTCTATAAGGACTAATTAATCCTTGTTGGCACGCTTAAACTTACACTATTAACCCTTAAAAACCAAAAAAGCCAACAATAACTAAAGAAAATCTATACTATATATTAAGTAAAAGGAGATTTTTAATTCCAAGCCTTGTGGGAGTTCCAATCTTCTAATCTAAATTTTCTAATTTTCTGATTTTAAAAAAAAAAAAATCTTAACATTTATTAACTTCTCCCAACTCCCAAGTCTTTCCATCATAATAACACTTTAATCTATTAAGAACAACCATAAAAAAAATTTCTTTGAAATCCAACACATGAATTCTTTGAAAAGTCTCAACACATATGATTATTATCCCTCATAATAACACTTTAATACATTAAGAACAAGCATAAAAAAAATTTCTTAAAAAGTCCAACACATATGATTATTATCAAAATATTAAACTTTAATATAATATAATGATAAAAAAAGATATTTAATTTCTTGAAAAGTCTAACACATATGATTATTATCAAAATATTAAACTTTAATATAATATAAAAAAAGAAAAAAAGAAGACATCTAAAAAAAAGGAAAACATTTAAAAATTACAATTCACATATATAGATAATTGTAAACACAATCTGTGAATAACACGAGTGATATGCTGATAATAATATAATTGAAAGTGTATATAATATAGAGTGTGGATAATATAATTCTCCCAGCTAAAATTATAAGAATTAAATGAGAGCAAGGCTCGTAGGAGAAGTTGTTGGTGTGCTTAACTATATATAACAATAGAGCATCTTGCGCAAAGTAGGAGGCAGGGCCCCGTAGGTCTCTACATAGTTTCTTCCTTAAATAGCAAATTATTTAAGTTTAGGTTTAAAAATTTTAATAAATTTCATAATATATTTAACTTGGTTAAATTTTGAACCAATCAAACCAAGTTGATTTATAATAACTTATTTTTGTAAAAGCTTTTAAATTTATATGAAACTAAGCTTAAAAAATTAATGAATTGTTCTAGAAAGAACTTTTAAGAAGCCAAATAAAATCAAGCTCAAATAATTTAATACATTTTATAGTCCTACATTTCATGTTAGTTTTTTTTTTTTAATATATTAATGTTCAAAATAATATTTATTTGTTAATTTGTATAATATACTTATTACATATTATATGACTTTTATCGTTGCATATTTAAGACTATGGAATGAACCAAATTACTTGACTTTAACTGTAAAATGAACCAAACTACTTGACCTCAACTTGTATTCCATTCGTTAAAAACTCGTTCGATATTAACTTGTTATGTAAATAAGTTAAATTTGAACAATTACTACTTGACTAAATAATTTTATATGTGCTATAAAAAAAAATAAACTATTTTAATTTGATTCATATTCAACTCGTTAATGTAAACAAATTAAACTTAAAAATAATTGATAACTCATTAAATTTTCAAGTTATATTTGAGGAACTCAAAGTTTACAAGCATCAAGATCTCAAGTTATGTTTGAAGTAAGCTTTATAATAAAAGAAAAAGGTTTCTATTTAACATCAAAATAGGCCTTACTCCATATTTATTTTAATGATTCAAATCGTTTAATGTGTAAGACTTGTTAAGTATATTGTTCTTATAAAAAAAAATAACGTTGATCAAATATCGATAATACTAAGAAAAAGCCTCACCCAATATAATAAAAAGAAAATAATTCATCTCTCTAATTTTGTCTCCCAAATCCACTCTAATATGTGGAATTAGGGAAATTAAAAACGAGAGAAAAATATGAAACCATTTCATATGGGAATAGGTAACAAAATTAAAAAGATATAGCAGGATTGGAATAAAAAATCATAATCCGTGCTATTTTTGGGTTGATAATGATGGGTGATGAGCTGCATATAGGTTGCTCGTAGTGGGGGTGATGGTGAGGTTAGCATAACCAAATAATCACGACTTGGAATTGGAGATGTCCATATACGCCATTTCGGGTCTAGCTTCCGAGAAGTTGTTGGATGATTTTTGGTATCGCGACTGATATTTTAATAGTGTTATGATGAGTAAAAAAAATTAAGACTTGTAAATTTATATTTAATAATTAAAAAATATAAAATGATATGATAAATTATAATTAATAGGAAGCATATCAAGAACTAATAATTTTTCTTACTTTCCCTTTCCTAGCAGCGTGGTTGGGCCCACCAACCCCACCCTTTAATGAAAGCGGGCCAACTAGCCTTTTCAACCTCTTCCTTACGTGGCAGCCATGCAGACTATGGTCCCACATTAATATCCTAAAATCTTTGATTTAAGAGGACTGATAGAGATCCCTCCCATCACCACCCCACCACCTCCACACACATGTGACAAATAGTGATTGAAAGACAAGAAAAAAAAAAAAAAAAATTCAACCAATGAGAAAGGGAGTGAGAAAAAAAACAAAAAAAAATCTTAGACATTTTTATTAGTTTAAAAACAAAAATTATTCATACATACTTATAACAAATATAATATTTGTATTTAACAAATTAATTCGACTAACTCATTTATTCAATGTTAAATTATTTTTTTTGGTGTTGGGGGGGGGGGGGGGGGGGCGCTGAAAAACAAAAACAATTGTAAATCCAATAAATAGAACATTGCAAACGTTTAAGTTAAAATTATAGTAATTTTGAGAAATGGTGACAATCAAAATTAAGGCCAAGATCACTTCCTCTAATTCATTACAAATGAATTTAATCATGAACTTTAAAATATAATTAATAATAATAATAACCAACAAATAAGTATAATAATAATAAACAAATACATAAACCAACAGGAATTTTATAAAGAACTTTTTGTAAAAAGAAATTGAAATATTAAAAATTACTAAAAATCTGCAAAAATACTAGAATAGATAAAACATACCGAGTGATTCACAAAAAAGAGTTCCCCCTCTCAAAAGAGTTTCCTGATAACAGTTAACACAAGCTGCAATCCTTTAACAAAAATGATTTAGCGTTCCAAATAATGAACTCTAAAGTCACCACTAGTGTGTTGGCAGTGGAGTCCATCACTGCTAATGTAATAGATGTGTCGTGTTTTTTTCTTTTTCTTTTTTTTTTTTCTTTTTCCATGCCAACTCATTAGAGCTCCTAAGTTAGAGCTCCCAATCAGTGCTCATCCTTTAAAAACTAGATAATATCATTAATAGAATTTCAGAGTCTAAATTTATCCATTTCAGGTAATACACAAACCCCTTACCATTGCCATGATCTTCTATAACTTACATCCCTTTTCTCCACATTTATGAACACGTGAATTTCACGAGCTTAGTAAATACTGGTTTTTGGATAAAAGGAATGGGACACATTACTATATTTTCAACCAAAGCAATGGGTTTAATGATCCACTGGCAAAGAAATAAAATTAAGTTTTCAGGGTTTAAAAATAATGGTTTTCCCTCTCAAGTGCCTAAACCAGTCATTTTGCAAATTGGGCAAAGATTCTTCTGTGTCAGCCACTGTTTGATGCAGTTGGTGTGGAAGTCATGCCCGCAATCCAATGTCCCAATATCATCACCAGCAACATACTCCTCCTGGTAAAGATTCAAAAAAATAAATTGGTTTATATATAGGATTTGATGGCTTTTCCCAAATAAGCATCTGTATATATAGGATTTGATGGCTTTTACCCGACATATGCAGCATGGCTCCAAGTTTGATTGGGATACTACCGCGATAGAAAGATACTTCCGCTGTTGCATAGACTTCATAATGGTTTCCTCGCTCAATCCAGTGCTCACATTTCCTATGCGCTCTTCCAATGCCAACAATTCCTGATATTCCCCAATCGCGGCGTCAGGGAACAAACAATCTTCCATCAAAATTTGATGACATGGACATATATATAAAAAAAGAAGAAGAAAAAAAACCCTTTCTTACCTCATAAGACATGTTATCAACATCAAGTCTCATATCTCTATGCCTGTCATGCAACTCAGCAGCCCCATTTATAAATGGATCAAAGAGCATATAATCCTAACACATGATTAAACATGCAGGACAATGTCAGAAATGAAGCAAGTCACAAGACATTTTTGATGATCGACAAATCATTCAACAATGCTAGGGATCCCCAAAAAAAAGAAAAATAATTCATCCACACAATTTCTTCCGATGTAGCATTGTTGCCAAAAAAAATTAGCAAATATTCTACAAAATAGCCACATGATGGGTGTGGCACCAACACCACATGGGACCTACACCCATGTGAGTATTTTGTAGAATTTTTGGTAGTTCTTTTGGTAGCATTTTTATAAAGCTAGTTCATGCAGCACGATAAGTGCAACTGTAACAATGCACTGCTGTATTGTGCATATTTCCAAAAAAATAATGTCCTTCGCAACAAACAGCTTAATTATTGTGAAAGCTGCTTTTAATCAAACTGAGTTTTCTTTTTTTTTTTTAAAGTAGATAACATAAACAATAATTACTAAGAAGTTTAGAAGCATAGAAAGCCTTACTGAATTTTTGCCATTTCAAATGAGTTCCAGTCAAAAACAGAATCAACAGAACATGAAATGTCACTATATCAACTAAAGCATTCATACTCTTGTGGCAGTTGACAAAGACGAAACGGTTGTGCTACAGCACAACATATAAAAATTAATGAATTAATGAGGTATGAGTCAAAATTGAACCTCAGCTCGTAAGTTCTCGCCCCTACGCATAGCATTCAAGACTTGACGAATCTGTTACATGGAAGGACAGAAGTTGTTACTTCAATGTTCCAACTTTTCTTCATCAGAAACTAAGCAATTTTGATAGCAACAGTGTCACAAATTATGCAATTAAGAATGTGCAAGAACAATTCAAACAATTATGACCATAAATAAACAGATCCATACAACTTTCGTAATCTGGAATTATATTAAAATACACACACACACACACACATATATGCTGCTAATGGCTGAATCCACCACCTCCTCTCACAATGCAGGCGGCCTACTCATGTGAGAAGAGTGAGGGTCGTGGTTATAGCCTTTAGGGTGTGGATGACTGTAGTAGGAATCTTCTACAATAAATTGATATATTGGATTCCATAAGAAGCTTATGTCTTTATGTATGTCATATTAACAACCAAAAACCAACATAGCACCCCCCAAAAGAGATATTCCATGAATTCTAAATATAAACATCGAATTTTTCTAACCCAAGTGCAATGCTTACAAATTAGGTATTTCCATATGTAGCCCTTAACTCCCCAACGAGATATGTCTAAGCTATTCCTTTTTACAAGCCCAAGCACTATCCTTGCTTAAACATTCAACTCTAGGGCTTTAAAACTACAAAACTAGCCGAGGTTTTGTTCTTGGGTATCATTCACAGTGCTCAGAACAGTCGCCAAACAGTCCCAAAAATTCTCTCTTCACTCCCAAACCTTTATCAGTTTTGTTACAACATATAACCCTAACAATCTAAGTAATTTTACCAAGAACAGTCCCCTAACATCCCGAAAATACAAACCTCTTCATGCTGCCCCACAGTAGTTTTGTGCTCACTGGTCACTACTAACAGGAGAGTGATCCCCACCACTTGTCCTACATCACATGTCCAGCTAACCATACTTGACAAGGCAATTCACAAAATCCTCACCCACATAAGAAGATGGTCAACAAGACCAAAACTTGTCTACCAATCTGGGGGGACTAAAATAGTTCTTATTTACAATTCACCAATCTCTACAGATTTCACTAAATTTCACTCCATCAAATAGATTAATGAGATCAATGGAAACATGACTCTGCCATTCTCAAAGGAAAGCACAGCTCTACAAACTGATATATGCAGAATATTCATGACTAATCAACTTAATATTGCAGTACTCCAAGGCAGCATGCATGAGCTTCATTTGAACCCATGTGCAAGTGTGTTAGAGAGAGAGAGAGAGAGAGATTAAGGATGACATTAATATATAAATAAGAAAATGTAACATCAAGCTTCACAGAATCAATGGTGGTAGCCAGGTAGGTATAGAGTAACACGTTTATTATAATAAACAGTCGATGGCCATAACAAAAAATACTCATCCAGTAATTCGCAATTCAAGGTATTACAGTGTATTATTAACAGCATGTTATTGCTGAAGGGATAAAATTGTAAAATGATGACGGAGATGTTAATCACAACGATGAAGTGATGTTGGAATTATGTCCATGATTTCTTACATGATTAAAAATGTTCAGGGCAAATTATGCAAATGGTCCCTGTAATTTACCCGTTTTATCATTTTGGTCCCTCGTTGTTTTAATTTGATCAATTTTGCCACTGAATTTTACAAATTGTGTCATATTAGTCCAACTTGTGTCATATTAGTCCAATAAATAATGGCGGTTAAGTTTGATGGACGGAAAATCAAATGATGTGTCAATTTGGTCCCTGTAGTTTATAGGAAAGTCAAAACAATAGGGACCAAATTGACACATCATGTGATTTTTCGTCCATCAAACTTAACCGCCATTATTTGTTAAACTAATATGAGACAATTCGTAAAATTCAAAAGCAAAATTGATCAAATTGAAACATGGACCAAAATGATAGAACGGGTAAACTATAGGGACTACCACTGTAATTTGCCCAAATGTTCAAGGATGTTCAAGTTAAGTTGCGATAATTACGACATAGCATTGACCCACAACAAAATGCTGCAATAAGAAAGTTGATAATTGTGCACTTGGAATTACAAAACCTTAGCAGTACCACTCAACTTCTAGGAACAAAGATACCATACTCAGGTAATATATCTTAACCAACTTTAAGCAAAGGATTAGTAAGCTTGGAAATCAGGGAAAAATTAAAACAAAAAACAAAGAACTTAGACCACAAACCTCAGATACCAGCCTGTGTCTCCCCTCAATATCAGCAGCTAAAGCACGCCAACCATTCACATCATCACCAGGTAGCTCCGACAAAGCCGATCTTGGATATGGTGGATGATGGCCTTGGCCATTAGCTCCAGATGGCATTATTGTTTCCTCTGAAGAAGAAGGGCCTGAACGCGATGGGGGAAAGTGAGCTCTCAGAGCTTCAGACTCAGAATCAACAGATGGAAACAAAGTCCAAGGAGAAAATTCAGATAATCTTTGTTGATTTTGTGTTGGGGGGTTGCGATGAGGTGTCCACGCAGTGGGGAAAGGCCGTATAGCAGAGCTGGGGCTTATTCGAGAACTAGAAGGGACACTTGTAGAAGTACTGGTATTTCCAGTAGATAAATTCCAATTATTTGAGTCTTGCACCGAATTTCTCATCTCAGTTGGAGGAACAACCATAGGATGCTCCATGCTATTTCTTGGGGTGCTTCTAAAACTTGCTTCCTCTCGCAATGATGCACCTCTATCCCCTGAAAGCATTAAAGAACTTGAAGAACCGCCAGCTCTTGAATTAAGAGTCCCATTCCAAGGGAAAGAAGGTGTATTCCTTGGCAAATCAAGAATATGCATTGAATGAGACTGGTTTGGGGGATTATTTGAATTGGGGGCTACTATAGTTGTTGGTCTCAAGTCCAAAGAATCAGTAAAAGAGAGAGGTCTAGATGGCTGGGGAGGGGAGCACACATCAGAATGGTTTATCGCATTCCCTGTTGATGGTAAATTAAACCTAACAGATTCATGATGCCCAACATTTCCTCTCACGCCAAAAATTCTTGAGGAGCTTTCTGCAATTCCTGTCACACTTGAAGGAGGAAAGACGTCAGAAGCTACTCCACGCATACTAATGCCACTTCTTGGGCTTAGCTGTTCAGAAGGACCAATGCAAGGAGAAATCACTGGTGGTGGTGATATACTTAAGCTGCTAGAAGCACTGTAACGAGCAAAAACACCATGTCGTGGAAAGATTTCAGCATGTTGAAAGCAGTTTGAACTCCCACCTGGACAAGACTGTCCAGAAGTACCTTCAAGAGCCTTTCTCTTGCAGGATGAACCCCAATTGCCCAAAGACGAACTTGACTCACCCTCACTGTCCACCAAACAACCAGAATGACCAGAAGAATTCCCAGTGTTATCAGAAGAAGCATTAGCACTCAAGATCTGTTCTGTTTCTGGTCCGCTTACCTTGTACAAATTATGGCATGCATCTGGCTCCATGTCCTGCCCACCATCGCCACTACTGCCCATGTCCCCAGCATTTAAATTTATATTCAGAGAAACACGACTAGAACTGGAACTCTGCATAATTAAAGGTCTGTCGGTAACCTGATTACCACCAATACCATTGTTAACACTATCGCGAAGAAAGATATTAGACGGTCCAGACCCAGGACGAACCAAAAATGAAGACGACCGACCACTTTCGATTTTCATACCATCACCAATGCCTTGGACTTGTAAATTTTGACTAGAGCTAGATTCCCCTAAATCCCAACCACTAAAACCCCGAGCACTATGACTAACAACATTGGTGCAAGTATAGTTCCCTTCAGCAGAAGAAAGCATGTAATTTGGCAACCGGCTTTCCACTGGACTTAGCATGCTATTCCAAGCAGTTGACTGATTCATACCAGTGTTATTGGAAACAGATCCCTGGTTAAGATCAACAGTTTCAGTAAAGGAATTGCCTGCACTCCTTTGCCCTTGCATTGGGGCTAATGTAATCCCCCAAAGGTATGTGTATGTTGCAGAACAATATTTTTAACACTTGATCACAAAGAACACTGCTCAGGCAAACCTGAATTCACAAATCTGCAAAAGGGAAAACATCCTAGCTCAACCTAGTAGCTGAAAAATGCAAGCCATTCACAAATGCAATTAGGCCATTTACTTAAGATATTAGAACATATGATTTGAACCAAAAAATGAAAATAAGACTCGCTATCTGTACGACTCTGTGCTTCTTCAACTCCACGTATAAGCATAGCCAAAGATGTAAAAGTAGAGTCCAAATATTGGTGGTTATTAGACAAGCAGGAGATATAAAGTAAAAGAAAAGATAAAAGCTCATTACCGCAACAGGTACTACCTACCTACCTACCAACATAGACAAATTGCTACTCAACCGGAACAATAGAAAGTTCCAACTATCATAGACTCCAACAGCTGAAACAGAATTGAGATGATGAATTATGCATTTACTTTCAACCATAAACCTCTCTCCAATAACATCTGAAACTTCAAAAGAAAGAACCACCTTTAGTACTGCAGGATATTATTTTGGAACAAAATGAAACACAAAACAAGTGCAATTATGACAAAGAAAATACATAATAAGCATACGGACATTTGAGAGCTCCTGGTACTTCTACTGGACTTTTATCACCTGGCCTGAGTTTATTAGTGTGTTATTTTGAACTTGTGATATTTGTTCACGTTATTGCCCAAGTAACCCTAAATATAAACTATTCGAAGGAAAAATAATAATAATAATAATCAGCTATTAAAATGGTGCCAACCTAACCATAAAATTAACTAAACACATCGAGAGATTCATAGATAAAGATGAGAAAGAAACAATATCATAACGGATTCCATATCCGCTATATATTTTTCATGCTCCCAAAACTTCCTACCAGAATAAAATATACACAAAAACATCTGCACGGCTCATTCATGAATTTATTTAAACTGTAAGGTGAGAGGCATCTGAGCTTCAGAACTACATCACAGAATCAGAACATGTACAACAACCTGCTAAATCAATGCACAAGGAAAAGTTTCCCAAATATGATAAACTACTGAGTGCGTTCATTATGTTTCTTAAGTTATAAGATATGGCTTTTTGCATAGATATACTAAGAAAAATGGTCCATGTAGCAGACTTCGAGTGATTTGAATTAAAGCTTGTTAACAGTGATCCAATTTGGAGGAATCCAATTGTTAACAGTGTGCTTTAATTTGGTATTCTCATCCGGTGATTTCCCTGGTCCCAAGTTGCAGGGAGGGAAGATGAGAATCAACTTATCGATAGAAATTTTGTAAGGAAAGCTCTTGGGCACCTTATTGTGCCACACCTTGCCTAATTAGGATATCCCTTCATAGTTGCGTACATATTCCTATGAAGACGGTCATCTTGCTACATGGGAATATATTCCCATAAAAGCGTAGACAGCTAGGAAGTCAGTGATTCTTGCCACAACAGCAACCAATTCACTTAAGCTGTGTTTGGATCATGGATTTGAGTAGGAATTTAAAAAAGAAAGAAAAAAAATGGGTAAAATATGAATGAAATATAGTTACATTTCGCCGACCTTTTCCCTTTCCCTTCCCAAATGCATACCATATCCAAACACAGCCTTAAGTTCTTAAACTATCAGTTTAGTTGCTGCTTTTTCATTACACTTCTCCTAAACCAAAATTATCTAAGCAGAACAAGACTGCATCAAGACCACAGTGAAAATATATACCGACTCTGCTGTGCTCCAAATGGTGAGATAATGCAAGAAGCTTGCAGTTACCATTAACTTCAGGCTTCCTAATGCATATAGATACAAATTACAATTATATGTGTCGCATCCTTGGCAGACTAATACAAAACCAAAAGTCAAGTTTCAACAAATTAAACCTCCAACTAGCAATTATATATATTAACTCAATAAGTAAAAATCAGCAATTTCACACCGACAGAGACATCAATGCATCAAAAAATTAAAGAAAAAAAAATGGAATGTGAACATTGTAGAAACTAATTATAACTGATAAGCTCAAAAAAGATGGAAACTTTGAGAGTATAACCAAGGCCAGCCATAAGTAGAATCTATCGAGATCATCGATGAACAAATGCACAAAATTACAAGCCAATCTTCTAGCAAAATAAAAAATAATAATAATACTAGAAAGGGGAAAGAGAGAGAGAACGTCAAAAATCAAAACTTTATTCGAAGCCTGTAATTCACAGATCCCCATTTCCAGCACCACGCTCACACGGAAAAATTTATCAAAATAAAAAAAAAAAAAATTACATAAAATTGATTAAAAAATCTCTACCAAACAATTATCAGAAACTGATTCAAGAGAATAAATTCAACATGGAATTAAGATAGATTGAGATAGATTGAAGAAGAACCTGACTGAGAAAAGAAGATGAAGGATAGATGAATCCACGGTCCACCGATCGTTTCTGAGAATCTGAGCTCTCTCTTCTCTCTTTCGACAGTTTTGCTTTTGTTTGGGGAGAGAGAAAATCTATAGCCGCTGAGAAAATTAATGAAAGATGACGATGACGATGGTGTGGTGGGATGGAGAGAGAGAGAGAGAGAGAGAGAGTAAATTTAATTGGGATCGTTTCGAATATGTTTAACTCAGATTTTGTTGGTAGTACAAATATTTCAGAATCCGATGCTAACGATGGAAGTTAAATCACTCTGAGCCGTTGGATTTCTCTACAATCGATGGATTTGCAGAAAACAGTGTGGAAGATTTTGTATCTAACGGCTCATGATTGTCATTCAGGATTATTCGTCTGGTGTGGTAATTATGACAAATCTAGAGGGCTGCTACCTAAATTGTTTGACCATTATTTCTTTGAATCATTTCCTTAAAACTTTAAATTTTAATAAGATAATTTTTAGGAAAAAGATTGGTAATTCGAGAAATTGGCTCAAAAAATAGTTCGAAAGAGAAGAAGAGGAGAGGTCGTCACAGTTCCCCTCCAGTCCTTCTTCTTTCTCCTCCGTCGCAGCCCCCACAGCTCATCGCAGCCCCGTCTCCTCCTCTAGCCCAATTTTTATGACCCCCTCCCCTCCACTTCTCCTTCTTCCTCCTCCTTCCCCCTCCTCCTGATCTGCAGACCCACCCTTCTTCTTCTTCTCCACCCTTCTTCTTCTTCTCTATTCTTTTTCTTTTTCCTTTTGCAACAAAAATACAGGAAAAAAAAAAAAGAGACACCAAAACGACGTCGTTTTGGTGTCCAGCCAAATTCAGGCCACCAAGTTTCGAGCTACGTAGCGGAGTCGTAATTTTTAACATCTCAATTAATGTTAAATTTATCGTTATTTATAATTATCATCCTCAAATACACACTTATTTAATTTTGCACGCCCTCTCCTTCTTCTGTTGAAGATAGTTCATCTCTTGTTGAAAAAAGCAACTGACAACAACGGTCTCACTATTGTTGAAGAAAGACGACGACGACGGTCCATTGCATCAATAAACACTATTGCCTTAGTAAATAGTATTGCATCAAAGATCCGTCATTGAGCATTAACAGTGAACTACGGTGTCTAACTCAGTGAAATCAGTGCACCATTGCATCTGCTCGTCGAAAATTCCTCTTAGGTAAAAACTAACTCCCTAGCTTATCAATATCATTGCCTCTTTTCTTCTCATCATATTTTTGTTTTTTGGTTTATTTTAGCGTAAAGTGGATTTTAGAGAAAAAAAACTGTAATAACCCCGACCACTGATTAACGCTAATTGGAACTTAATTATGCCTAATAATAATTAGGGGGGAAATCGGGAATTAATTTGCGTGTGTATTGCATAAATTATGTGTCCTTATCTGTTCAGTGTCGGAATATCTGTTCGTATTTTAAACTTTAAACTGCAAATTGGAAACCTTATTGGCGCCCGATTCCGAAATTGATTAGTGCTTTAGACTAGTTAGATTTTATGTGAAATCATGGTAGGCTCAATTAAAATTCGATTTGGAATGTTTAAATCTGATTAAATAGTATTTTAATAATAAACCTAGCTTAATTACGTTTATGCCACTTAGTGGCTTTGCTTGGGGCAACATTTGGTCTAAGGTATTACACTTAGAATGATTCTATCAGCCTTCTCATGAGAGACCAACGACTAGAGGGAGAGAGAGTAGGAAAAAAATTTGAGTTCAACAAGTTCTAGCTTGGAATTTGAGGAGATTGTAGGCAACTTGGAAGAACTAAGCTTCTAAGCTTAACATTGAAGAGTTAAGGTAGGAATTTATCCTTTCATGCATACAATTGAACAAGTTTTTGCATATTTCTTGACCATTGAAGATTAGAGGCTAGATATAGCTTGAAATTGTTGAATTGGGTGGTGTAACATACATGCATGTACACGTTCATGGAATTGAGGTTGTTGGGTGTTAAATTTCTACATACATGTGCATATTTTTGATAAAGCCATTGAAGTCAACAAATTTCTGAGTTAAATGTTGTTTTGGATCATGTTTTGAAGCTTTGAAATGCACTTGAATTCATGCATGAATGTTTAAACTTGGTTCTTGGAAATTTATGGACATGATGCTCAAAATTGACTCACTCTTGGGCAATGATTTTATAAATTGGCTTTTGGAACTTGATGTACTATGTGTTTAAAGTGTTTTTCCAGAATTTGGGCCCAAGAGGTTGAGCTTTGGGTTGTAGAATGCTTGGTTCGAACTTGGGAGACAAATCTGGAAATTCCAGATTTGGCTTCCTCGCTCGAGCGAAGGATTCCTCGCTCGAGCGAGCACCTTTTTGTCCAGGGCTCCGCTCGAGCGAGCATCGCGCGTAAATTTCCAGCAACCAGTACTTTTTTCATTTCATCAGACCAGCTCGAGCGAAGGAAGGCTCGCTCGAGCGAATCCTTTGATTTTGGAAGCTCGCTCGAGCGAGCATCGAGCGACCATCGCGCGTAAAATTTCAACATCCAGTATTTTTACTGTTTCATCAGACCGCTCGAGCGAAGGAATACTCGCTCGAGCGAGGCCTTTGATTTTGGAAGCTCGCTCGAGCGAAGGAAGGCTCGCTCGAGCGAGACCCCTGTTTTCAGCAACTTTTGAAAAATGTTTGCTAAGGCATTTTTACACCCCCATTCCATCCTAGGCATTCCTAAGCCATGTTTAAGGCTCCATAATAAGGGTAAGGGGTTAAGTACCCACTTAGAACCGTGGATGCTAGTTTTGTACAATTTGAGTGCATATTTCAAAGTGTGTATCTGTGGTGTGTTATGTAGGTCACGTGCCGCAAATCATTTGATCCTTTTGACTTCGTCTACTTGTATCAACGCCCACTGTGAGTAATAACATTGTAAAGATATGTTCAACTGTACTTATTTTCTGTGTGATAAAATGAGATCTGCTTTCTGAAATGATGTCTCTGTATGAATGAATGGTTGTCCAATGTTTCCTGAAATGTATGCGTAACATTCTTAGCCTCAATTGTGTTCTGTTTCGTCCCTTTATGGGCCAACTGTACGTCTCATGAGCCAACTGTTTATGGATCCTTACGTCCCTTCATGGGCCAACTGTACAGTCTCATGAGCCAACTGTTTATTACGTCCCTTATGGGTCAACTGTACTGTCTCCGTACACGTGAGTCAACTGTTTGCCTTTATGGCCGTCCCTTTACGGGTCAACTGTTAGCCTTTAAGGCCGTCCCTTTTTGGGTCAACTGTATCTGTGAGGGTTATCGAATGTTTCACGCATATTTACGCAAGACTTCTAATTTCCGTAAATGATCTATACAAGTATGGCTTTGATATGAACTGAATTTGAATTATGAATCTGTATGAACACATTCATTTCAATCCCTTTACTCTGTTTATTATTCACTGGGCTTTCACTCACAGTTTATTATATATATGTAGGTGAGCTGGCACAAGACCCTGGCCAGAGTTGATGGCCCCCTGTTTTTGTTTTTGGTTAGCCACCTGTTGCGCCTCCCGAGGAGGTTCCGCCTGAAGCCTAACACCGTGGCAGTTTTGTACTTCATGCTAGTCAGTGGTAGTGTTTTTGTAAAGTCGGAACTGGGGACGTACTTATGTAAATATTCTGTACATATTGGTGTACTTTGACTGGCATGCTTTGTATATAAATAAGTTTTAAAATTTTCTGTCCCATGTATGTCATCATAGCTCATTGGACCTTGTTTATTTTACATTATTGCTTCCGCAGCCCCTTGATATTTGTTAATGTCTTCAGAGGCCGTAGGTAATCCACGGATTACTGGCCGGTTACGTCGCCAAACCTATAGGGGCGGGTTTGGGTCGTGACAGAGTGGTATCAGAGCACGAGTTGTACCGCACACACAGGTTTGTATGAGTTTAGGTTGTCCTAGTAAGAATTAGGGGCATTCCATTTGCATGTGTGAGTGTGTGGTAATGCAACTAAATATTGAAACTGAATGTGCATTTGAATATATAAAGTCTTGTTTACCTATAGCCATGGACAATGCAAGGAATGATGATACAGCAGGGTCTTCTGATGCCCGAATGGATAGAATGGAACAAATGTTGGCAACCCTGACCGAAGTGGTAATGCAGCAACAGAGACAACAACCCTTGCCTCCTCCACCTCCGCCAGTACAGGCTAAAGCCGATAACAGTGAAATCATTAATCTGACACAGAAATTCCTGAAAATGAAACCACCAATGTTCTACGGTGGGATTGAGCCCCTGAAAGCCGAAACATGGTTGCTTGAGATGGAGAAGTTGTGTGAGGTGTTCCCTTGTTCTGAAATTCAGAAAGTTTTGTTGGCTACCTACACACTGAAGGATGAAGCTTGCAGGTGGTGGTTACTGATTCGAAATGGTCACGAAAATATGACATAGACCCAGTTCAACGCAATCTTTTATGATAAGTATTTCCCCCAGTGCTTTCGAAACCGGAAAGTCTCAGAATTTCAAGAACTTAAACAGGGCAAGATGTCTGTAGCCCAGTATGAGGCCAAGTTCACTGAGCTATCCCCATATGGTGGACACAGAAGACAAGAAGGCCCGCAAGTTTGAGGATGGATTCGGATCTGGACATACTGGATAGGGTGGGAGTTCTGAATCTACCCACATATGTGAGCGTTTTGGACAGGGCATTAATGGCAAAATCCATTCTAGCAGCAAAGAAACAAACTTCCTGCTCCACGGGCTGAGTGGACGGGAAAAGATCCGGGAATAACTTTAAAAAGGGTCATTCATTCTCTGGGAATAAGAAGCATAATACAGGGTCTTACAGTAACTCGAGTCAAAGTAGTGGGCCTCCTCTAGTTTGTTCTGATTGTGGTAATAGACACAGGGGTGTATACCATCGAGTGTCTGGTGCATGTTATCGATGTGGCCTACCAGGTCATGTAGTGAGAGATTGTCCCTTCAGAAGTGAGAGCACTAACCGCCCTGCCGTGAGTTCAGCGGGATCCTGCTTCAGTGGCCAAAACCAATGTCAAAGCCAATGCAGGAAAGGAACCTTTGAAACAAGGCCGAGTGTTTGCCTTAGTGCCCGGGGACGTGCCGAACACCTATACTGTGGTGTCAGGTACACTTTCTGTGTGTTCTCAAAATGCATGTGTGTTGATAGATTCTAGGTTCTACGCATTCTTTTGCGTCCCATGCTTTTTCCCGAAAATTGACTAGGCCACTAGAACATATGACATGTGTATTATCTGTATCTACACCTTCTGGAGATTATATGATGTGCACTCATGTTTATCCGGCTTGTGATATTGTGGTTGGTGATATGATGTTGTATGTAGATTTATTGCCTTTGGACATTCATCACTTTGATTGTATTTTGGGGATGGACTGGCTGACTAAATACTGTGCTACTATTGATTGTGCAAACAAAACTGTTGTGTTTAGACCGCCGGGTATGCCTGAATTTACCTTTAGAGAGGAATGGGGTAGTTCCTCCCCCATGCTTAATTTCAGCTATGAAAGCCGTAAAACTACTTAGGAAGGGATGTAGGGGTTATCTGTGTTGCATATTGACTACCTCATCTGACGGTCCTACCGTAGGGACAATCCCTGTTGTTTGTGACTTTCCTGATGTGTTTCCAACTGATTTACCGGGGGATTTAGTTGACAGAGAAATTGAATTTACTGTTGAGGTGATTCCGGGGACACAACCTATATCCAAGACTCCCTATAGGATGTCTATCTCTGAATTGAAAGAATTGAAAACCCAACTCCAGGAACTGTTAGACAAGAACTTTATCCGTCCGAGTACTTCACCGTGGGGTGCTTCAGTGTTATTTGTCAAAAAGAAGAATGAGTCTTTGAAATTGTGTATAGACTATCGGGAATTAAACAAAGTGACTATCAAAAACAAATACCCTTTGCCCCGAATAGATGACTTATTTGACCAGCTTCAGGGTGCCCAAGTGTTTTCTAAAATTGACCTCAGGTCTGGGTATCATCAGTTAAAGGTTAGAGCCGAAGACATTGAGAAAACTGTATTCCGAACTAGATATGGACATTATGAATTTTTGGTAATGCCGTTTGGGATGACAAATGCACCTACTGCTTTCATGGATCTTATGAATAGAGTGTTTAAATCGTATCTGGATGATTTTATTGTTGTATTTATTGATGATATTCTGATATATTCTAAAGACAGGGAAGAACATGAAAAGCATTTGAGAACCGCCTTACAGATATTGAGAGAAAAAAAGTTGTATGCTAAATTGTCTAAGTACGAATTCTGGCTGGACAGTGTAGCATTTCTGGGCCATGTGATTGACAAAAATGGTGTTTCTGTGGACCCTCAGAAAATTGAGGCTGTTATGGACTAGCCGAGACCTACAAATGTGACAGAAGTACGAAGCTTTTTGGGACTTGCAAGCTACTACAGGAGATTTGTGAAAGACTTCTCAAAGCTTGCCTTGCCATTGACACAGTTAACTCAGAAAAATATGCCATTTGACTGGAATGATCAGAGAGAGGCAGCTTTCCAGGAGTTGAAAACCAGGTTAGTGACTGCACCAATCTTAACTTTGCCAAATGGTATTGATGGGTTTCAAGTGTATAGTGATGCTTCATATAAAGGCTTAGGGTGTGTACTGATGCAAAATGGAAAGGTGATTGCCTATGCCTCCAGACAACTGCGACCTCATGAAAAGAATTACCCAACGCATGATCTTGAATTGGCCGCCGTGGTGTTTGCTTTGAAAATATGGCGTCATTACTTGTATGGGGTAACTTGCAAAGTGTACACCGACCATAAAAGATTGAAATATTTCTTCACCCAAAAGGAGTTGAATATGAGACAGAGACGATGGATGGAACTAATCATGGATTACGACTTGCAAATCCTGTATCACCCGGGAAAGGCTAATACTGTAGCGGATGCCTTGAGCCGAAAATCTGGTGCAACTGTGTCATGTTTGTTATCCAGCCGAAAAGACTTGTCAACTGACTATGAACAAGATGGACTGATATCTACTATCTCTGCTCAACTTGTTATTCTTGATGAGATCAAAAAGAAACAGTGTGAAGATGAACATTTGAAAAAGATTATAGAGGAGCTTGATTTGAAACCAAGGCCCGAATTTGTGTTTGAAAATGGTGTGCTGAAATTTCAGAACCGTCTTTGTGTGCCTGATTGTTATGATTTGAGAAAACGTGTTATGACTGAAGCTCACAGTAGTAAATTTGCTATGCATCCGGGGAACACGAAAATGTACCACAATTTGAAACAGAATTTTTGGTGGCCTGGAATGAAGAGGAGCATTGCAGACTTTGTGGCTAGATGTCTACATTGCCAACAGGTTAAGGCCGAACATCAACGACCTGCCGGTTTGCTACAACCACTCCCAATACCAGAATGGAAATGGGAGCACATCACCATAGACTTCATTGTGGGATTGCCTCATTCTTCCCGAGGTATGCACTCTATTTGGGTTATAGTTGACCGTTTGACTAAGTCTGCACATTTTCTGCCTGTTAAAACTATTTATAACGCTGATAGATTGGCTAACATCTATATGACTGAAATTGTGAGACTGCATGGAGTACCAGTGTCTATTGTATCTAACAGGGACTCGAAGTTTGTGTCAAGATTTTGGCAGAGTTTGCAACAGGCTTTGGAGACAGAATTGAGATTGAGCAGTGCTTACCACCCATAGACTGATGGCCAAACTTAACGAACTAACCAAACTCTGGAGGATATGCTCAGAATGTGTGTGCTAGATTTCCAGGGAAATTGGGAAACCTACTTGCCATTGGCTGAGTTTGTGTACAACAACAGTTATCACTCAAGTATTGGGATGGCTCCTTACGAAGCATTGTATGGAAGAAAGTGTCGATCTCCAATATGTTGGGCTGAAGTCGGTGACAGACCTTTGTTGGGACCGGAACTTGTGCAAGACACAATCGAGAAAGTGAAATTGATACAACAACGTTTGAAGACTGCGCAAAGTAGGCAAAAGAGTTATGCCGATATTCGAAGAAGAGAAAGGGAATATGAAGTGGGGGACCATGTATTCATCAAAGTGACCCCGATGAAGGGTCAAACCCGATTTGGTGTTAAAGGAAAATTGGCTCCGAGGTATATTGGACCTTATGAAGTTCTCGAAAAGATCAATCAGGTGTCCTACCGAATAGCCTTGCCTCCGGTGATGGAACATATGCACAATGTCTTCCATGTATCGATGCTTCGGGAATATTAGAGAGATCCACTCCACATCATCGAACCGACACATGTACTACTGAAGGATGATTACACCTATAAAGAAAGGTCTATCCAGGTAGTGAATCGAAGGATTAAAAGACTAAGAAATAAGGAGATACCGTTGATGAAAGCTGATTGGCAGAACCACGGGGGAACCTATGCAACTTGGGAAACCGAGGAAGACATGAAGAGGAGATATCCGGAACTGTTTCCTTTAGACCCAATGTTGACTCCGAATAAAGGTAACTCGAGTTTGGGGACCAAACTCTTTTAAGGGGGGGAAGACTGTAATAACCCCAATCCTGATTAACGCTAATTGGAACTTAATTATGCCTAATAATAATTACGGGGGAAATCGGGAATTAATTTGCGTGTGTATTGCATGAATTATGTGTCCTTATCTGTTCGGTGTCGGAATATCTGTTCGTATTTTAAACTTTAAACTGCAAATTGGAAACCTTATTGGCGCCCGATTCCGAAATTGATTAGTGCTTTAGACTAGTTAGATTTTATGTGAAATCATGGTAGACTCAATTAAAATTCGATTTGGAATGTTTAAATCTGATTAAATAGTATTTTAATAATGAACCTAGCTTAATTACATTTATGCCACTTAGTGGCTTTGCTTGGGGCAACATTTGGTCTAAGGTATTACACTTAGAATGATTATATCAGCCTTCTCATGAGAGACCAACGACTAGAGGGAGAGAGAGTAGGAAAAAAATTTGAGTTCAACAAGTTCTAGCTTGGAATTTGAGGAGATTGTAGGCAATTTGGAAGAACTAAGCGTCTAAGCTTAACATTGAAGAGTTAAGGTAGGAATTTATCCTTTCATGCATACAATTGAACAAGTTTTTGCATATTTCTTGACCATTGAAGATTAGAGGCTAGATATAGCTTGAAACTTGTTGAATTGGGTGGTGTAACATACATGCATGTACACGTTCATGGGAATTGAGGTTGTTGGGTGTTAAATTTCTACATGCATGTGCATATTTTTGATAAAGCAATTGAAGTCAACAAATTTCTAAGTTAAATGTTGTTTTGGATCATGTTTTGAAGCTTTGAAATGCACTTGAATTCATGCATGAATGTTTAAACTTGGTTCTTGGAAATTTATGGACATGATGCTCAAAATTGACTCACTCTTGGGCAATGATTTTATAAATTGGCTTTTGGAACTTGATGTACTATGTGTTTAAAGTGTTTTTCCAGAATTTGGGCCCAAGAGGTTGAGCTTTGGGTTGTAGAATGCTTGGTTCGAACTTGGGAGACAAATCTGGAAATTCCAGATTTGGCTTCCTCGCTCGAGCGAAGGATTCCTCGCTCGAGCGAGCACCTTTTTGTCCAGGGCTCCGCTCGAGCGAGCATCGCGCGTAAATTTCCAGCAACCAGTACTTTGCCATTTCATCAGACCGCTCGAGCGAAGGAAGGCTCGCTCAAGCGAATCCTTTGATTTTGGAAGCTCGCTCGAGCGAGCATCGAGCGACCATCGCACGTAAAATTTCAACATCCAGTATTTTTACTGTTTCATCAGACCGCTCGAGCGAAGGAATACTCGCTCGAGCGAGGCCTTTGATTTTGGAAGCTCGCTCGAGCGAAGGAAGGCTCGCTCGAGCGAGACCCCTGTTTTCAGCAACTTTTGAAAAATGTTTGCTAAGGCATTTTTACACCTACATTCCATCCTAGGCATTCCTAGGCCATGTTTAAGGCTCCATAATAAGGGTAAGGGGTTAAGTACCCACTTAGAACCGTGGATGCTAGTTTTGTACAATTTGAGTGCATATTTCAAAGTGTGTATCTGTGGTGTGTTATGTAGGTCACGTGCCGCAAATCGTTTGATCCTCTTGACTTCGTCTACTTGTATCAACGCCCACTGTGAGTAATAACATTGTAAAGATATGTTCAACTGTACTTATTTTCTGTGTGATAAAATGAGATCTGTTTTCTGAAATGATGTCTCTGTATGAATGAATGGTTGTCCAATGTTTCCTGAAATGTATGCGTAACATTCTTAGCCTCAATTGTGTTCTGTTTCGTCCCTTTATGGGCCAACTGTACGTCTCATGAGCCAACTGTTTATAGATCCTTACGTCCCTTCATGGGCCAACTGTACGTCTCATGAGCCAACTGTTTATTACGTCCCTTATGGGTCAACTGTACTGTCTCCGTGCACGTGAGTCAACTGTTTGCCTTTATGGCCGTCCATTTACGGGTCAACTGTTAGCCTTTAAGGCCGTCCATTTTTGGGTCAACTGTATCTGTGAGGGTTATCGAATGTTTCACGCATATTTACGCAAGACTTCTGATTTCCGTAAATGATCTATACAAGTATGGCTTTGATATGAACTGAATTTGAATTATGAATCTGTATGGACACATTCATTTCAACCACTTTACTCTGTTTATTATTCACTGGGCTTTCGCTCACAGTTTATTATATATGTAGGTGAGCCGGCACAAGACCCTGGCCAGAGTTGATGGCCCCTTGTTTTTGTTTTTGGATAGCTACCTGTTGCGCCTCCCGAGGAGGTTCCGCCTGAAGCCTAACACCGTGGCAGTTTTGTACTTCATGCTAGTCAGTGGTAGTGTTTTTGTAAAGTCGGATCTGGGAACGTACTTATGCAAATATTATGTACATATTGGTGTACTTTGACTGGCATGCTTTGTATATAAATAAGTTTTAAAATTTTCTGTCCCATGTATGTCATCACAGCTCATTGGACCTTGTTTATTTTACATTATTGCTTCCGTAGCCCCTTGATATTTGTTAATGTCTTCAGAGGCCGTAGGTAATCCACGGATTACTGGCCGGTTACGTCGCCAAACCTATAGGGGCGGGTTTGGGTCGTGACAAAAACCCTCATGAAAAACACAATATGGTGTTGACCTCTACTGAAATAGAACCATTTGGCATACCAGTGTTGAAAATAAAGGTCATGTTCAGTTGAACAATGTCAACTTGTTGCATGTCTGTTCGAAAGATAATCTTAACAGTCGGCAAACCAGTACTAAACAGTTCGAACAAAGCAACAACGATTGCAAACGATCAAGAATGTTAATGCAAGATAGATAAACTTACCAATGTAATGCCAACCTCATCAGAATTGTTGTCACCATCTTCAATTGCTCTACAAGTATCAATGAATGGTGAAATAATTGATAAAGAATAATACGTTGGACTTGAAAAGAGGTTTTTGGTTCAAGGTTTCTATTTTATGAGGATGATAAAGATGATATGTTCAGAGTTTGAAATTGTTATAAAGAGTAACAAGTTTAGGGTTTAGGTTGGTGGAAAAAATTTAGGTGGGGGTGGAAGTAGAAGTGGAAGTAGAGGTACAATATTGTAGAATGTCATTATAATGGTTTTTATTGAGTGTTGCTACCTCCACACTACTCCGGCCGGCAGCCTCATTCGGCAGACATTCTAGTGTCTCTCCATCGACAACCACCCTCCCACCACCTCTCACTACCGCGACCTACCAACGACCACCCTCCCACCACTTCTTCTTCTTCTTCTTCTTCTTCTCTCTGTCTCTCTCTCTCTCTCTCTCTCTCTCTCTCTCTCTCTCGCTCTCTTTTCTTCTTATTCTTCTTATTCTTTATTTTTGCAGATTTCCCTCTCTTTCGCTTATGATTCTTCTCTCTCCATCATCTTCAGTACTAGCTTCTTCACTACGATGCAGCACCTCCCATAGCCCTCGCTCACAGTCCCTGCAGCCTTAGCCCCTCTATTTTGGTAGTTATCATTATTTACGTTTTTCTTTTTAATCAATTTCATTCACATTTGTGGTATTGTTTCATTGTGTTAGGGTTTCAAAACTCTCTATTTGGTAGGGTTTAGAAACTCTAGTTTACACATAGTGGTGAAATAATATTATGTTCCTTCATTGTTGTGGTGAAGCTTTGTGTTCATAAATTATCACTTTGTGTTCAAAGTTCTGTTTTCGTCCGTTGTTGCTCTGTGTTCGAAACTCTATATTTCTCCATTGTTGTAAGTCAAAGCACTATTTATGTTTAGTCAATTTTGTTACAAACATATTCTTTAAAGGTGAGTTGATTTGATTGATTTGCATTGGTGGAATGGTGAAATTGCATAAATTGTTAATGATAGTAACAATGACAAAGATGACGATGAAGATGAGGATGTGGGTGATATTTTTTATTTTTTTAAAGTGATTGAGTTTTTTTTGAATTTCTAATTCTATTGCTGCCATTGTATTTATTTTTTTATTAATTAGTGCGAATGTTCACATTGTACATTGTTTGAAAAGTCTGAGAAATAAGTGTTAGAATATAGAAATAGACATAATTATATATTTTGCAAGATGTGAATATTCGCATATCATTAGTTATTTGTTACTATACTTATTGTTTGAATAATTATTTGTTGTTACCATTAAACAATTGAAATAGATATTTTTTTCTTTCAATTTTGTTTCATGTTGCAATGTGAATGTTCACATTGGTATGAATTTAATTTTTTTTTAAGGTTAATTGTATGTTAATTGTAAATTGTGAACATTTACATTGCATTTTGGTATGAGTTTTTTTTTTTTTTTTTTTCCAAAAGTTAGTTGTATTTTGTTATTTTTTTTACTATACTTGTTAGTTGAACAATCATTTTTGTTACTATTGAACAATCGAAATAGCTGATTTTCACTTTTTTTTTCATTTTATTTTATATTTTCACATTGCAATGTGAAGCCTCACGTTGCAATAAGTTTCTTTTTTTTTAAAAAAAAAAAACTAGTTTTATATTAATTATAAATTGTGAATATTCATATTGTATTTTGGTGTAAGTTTTGTTTTTTTGAAAGTTAATTATGTTTGTTGTTTTTGTTAATATTTGTTAGTTGAATAATCATTTTTTTTTTAGTAAACTCCGGGCCGAAGCCAAAACTAAAGAAAAACACTACGGGAGGAACCAAAAGAATAATCATTTTTGTTATCATTGAACAATTGAAATAGTCGATTTTCACTTTTTCAATTTTGTTTTATATTTTCACGTTATGGTGTAAATGTTTACATTGGTATGAGTTATTTTTTTAAGGCTAGTTGTATGTTAATTATAAATTGTGAACATTTACATTGTATTTTAGTATAAATTTTATTTTTTCAAAGATTAGTTATATGTTTATTGTTTATTGTGAACATTCACATTGTATTTTAGTATGTTTTTTATTTTTTCAAAAGTTAGTTATATGTTTGTTGTTTACTATAAACATGCACATTGTATTTGATTTTCATTCATATTTTTTGTTGCATTATTTTTAAAATTTTCAAATTATAAAAGGTTCAAAATTCATTGATATTTTCTCTATGGAACGTATGAGAGATTTTCTCCTTAGAATGAGGGAGAGATTTTCTCCATAAAATGAGAAAATATTGTTATGTATTCGTTTCAAAATAGAAACATGTGAAAAAAATTAAAAATGATGATTTGGTCATATTATATTAAACCGGACTTAATGAAATACTCAAAAAGAATATGAGTTGGATGAAATAAAACCTTTAAAAAAAGAATTTATCAAAAAATGACCCAAATTAGATACTGATTTTTTAGTTACACTACATTAGATAATTTACACCCTACAATTAAATGAGTGCTAGCGTTGTAATTGTTTAAATTTGTTTTTTGGTGCTAGTAATTATTTAAATTTTGAAATAACTTTTTGTTTATCAAATTAAGCTTTAATAGTAACTCATTTGGACAATTATAACTAACACTCTAGTAATTTTTATATATATATAATGAGATTAATTATATTTGCATATCAATAACGATAGATATTACCTTTATATTGAGACTTTTTCATAAAATTTTCATACATAAAAATATAATCTATTATAAGGAAAAATTACCCATAAATCCTAAATGGAGGAAAGTTAAACCATTTGATCCTGAGAGTTTTTTTGTACACCAATTAATCCTATTTTTTTGATATGTTTTATTTGGAAGAGTTTAATTTTACATCTGTATCCTTAGTGCAATTGCCAATGTAGTTGATGTTGCTGCCCATACTCACCACCTGCTGTACATCGGTCCTTCATTCGGCCTCATTCCATCACTCCGATTCCACCTCCATCGTTGTCGGCAAGCCTTTGAAGTAAGGGTTTCACCAGATTCATCATCACGCTCGTCCAGATATACTGCATAGATCACTGATCGATTACGTCCGAAGCTTCAAATAGTTGATGTTGCTGCCCATACTCACCACCTCCTCTACCTCTTCCACCTCCGACTCCGCCTCCGCATCAGCCGCCGCATCCCCTGAATCGGTCCTTCATTCAGTCCAGTCACATCAGCGACTTTGGTACGACCATCGCCGCTGCATTCCATCACTCCGATTCCACCTCCATGGTCGTCAGCAAGCCTTTGAAGCAAGGGTTTCACCAGATTCATCATCACGCTCGTCCAAATCTACTGCACAGATTGCAGATCGATTACGTCTGAGGCTTCAAATATATTTGTAATTTTTTTTGAATAGATCTATGGTGTTTTTTGAAAAAATCTTGATCAATTTATGTTTATGGATTCAGATCTGAGAAATATATATGTTTATATATGTAAATATGATTTTGAGAAATAGATATATATGTTTATATATGGATATTGATTTTGAGAACATCGCTGAAGAACATCACTGTGAAGAACATCGCTGATTTGAGGGAAGTACAGATCTGATTTGAATCTCCTCCAACGCTGCCGAAGAACATCGCTAAAGTTCAAACATTGATGAAGAACATCACTGTGTGAACATCACTGGAGAACATCATGATTTGAACATCATTGAAGAACATCATGATGTTCCCTGAAGATCGGTGAAGATCGCTGAAGAACATCAGATATTAAGGGAGAGGTTTCATAGAAAACAAAGCAACTTGAAATTTAGGTATGTAGATGATCAGCAGTTGCAGCAACACTGCCAAAGAAATTGTATAACACTTTTGTGGTGTTTGATGATGTTATGATGTTTTTTTTATTGATGTTCTGGTGTTCTGAATTTTGATGTTGCTGATTTTTCTGGTGTTCTGAATTTTTTTATGATGTTTTTTTTTATGATGTTGCTGTTGTTCACCCAAGATTGCTGAAGAACATCAGATATTAAGGGAGAGGTTTCATAGAAAACAAGGCAACTTGATTCGTGTTTTTGGATCAGACACATCATGTGCCGGAAGTGATGGATCCACTTCTGAAATTCAAAGATTGGAAAAATCGTAAGTTTGGTGTAAAAGGATATTCATGTTCTCCGACTATGATAGAGAAAACAAATTTACGTATGTAGATGATCAGCAGTTGCAGCAACACTGCCAAAGAAATTGTATAACACTTTTGTGGTGTTTGATGATGTTATGATGTTTTTTTTTATGATGTTCTGGTGTTCTGAATTTTGATGTTGCTGATTTTTCTAGTGTTTTGATTTTTTTTTATGATGTTTTTTTTTTTTAAGATGTTGCTGTTGTTCACCCACAAACATCGGATGATTTTTTGATGATGTTGCTGCTGTCGGATGTGTTTTTTGATAATGTTGCTGTTGTTCACCCACATACATCAGATATTAAAATGAATCCGAACATCAGATATTAAAATGAATCCGATGTTTGAAACACCCACAAACATCAAAAATATCTGATGATGTTTGAAAAAGGTGGGAAATTTAAAAAAGGTTTATAGTAAGCTTTTTGGGTAATTCGGTAAATTATATATAAACACCAATTCAAAATTACCCCTTCAATTGCTGATCCAGATGTGTAAGAAAATGGATACTAATGTCTTTATACATAAAATAGGACTTATTAGTCCAACAAAAAACTCTCAGGACTAAATGGGTTAACATTATCAAATTAGGGATTTAATGGTGCTTTCCCCCTATTATAATCACTTCATTTTCAATAAAACAATCATTATTGTCTTCATAAATTTAAAAATGTCCTTGATATTTTATTCTAAATATTATTTTTGTTTAAAATTTTATTTATATACATATGTAAATATATATATATATATATATATGAAAAATTCAGGGAGCAAGTGACCTCTTAGTCCCCATGTGGTTTTGCCACTGCCCATATTGTTATTTATATATTCACAAATTGGTATGAATTTCACACAAAATAATAGTATTGTGAAAATCCACATTTAATTATTCTAAAAAATAATAATAATAATAATAAATAAATAAATAACTTAATTAATTAATTAATTAATTTTATCCAGAGTTTATTTGAAATATATATTAGTATAAAAGTTAGTTTTAAATTAACCCAATTCAATCACTAACAAAAACATTATTAAGAATAATAATTTTGTAGATGTTCAATATTTGTTGTTTATAAATTATTTTAATTAGGATTTAACATGATAATTATTCTTACTAAATACCTTAATTTAAAATATTAATGTATCAATTTTAAGCAATTCACACAAATACACAAATATTAAAAAAAATAGCAGATTTTCGGTGACAACTTTGCCACATGCTTGTTTACATGTTAATATAGGAACCACAACCCTATCATACTCTTTGGAATTTAGAGAAAGTGGCTAAATAGAATAATGAAAAGAAAAAAGAAAGGAGAGAGAGAGAGAGAGAGAGAGAGCCTCACTAACATGTTTATATATATGCATGCTACTCTTGTTGGATAATTTTCACTGTATTTAAATTAATTAATTCTGTTTGGGTATTAAACAACAAACAGAATATAAAAGAAATATAGGAAAGGAGAATGAATGTTTGATTACAAAAATCAAACTAGAAAAAGAATTAAATAAATAAAAACATATTTTATTTTGTTACAAAAACAAAATTAAAATCTGATTTAAATAAATAATAAAAACAGAAAAATAAGTAAACAACTTACTTGATTAATATCTTGAATATTATTCTGATCAAGTCTAGTGTTTGATACTGTGTCCTTAAAACAGATTCGTCCTCTCTACGATGCTTTCAGAATGTGGACGTCTATCTCCCAGAATGAAATGATCAACTACAAACAATAGTAGCACTACAAATTGTTTGGCCTAACGAACACACTAAGTGTTTATACTCTTTCTCATAAAAATTAAATGCAGCAAAATGAAGAATAGATTTGCAAGGTGAAGTACGAAATTTCTGAATGTGAAATATCAAATGAGGACTGTCCTATTTATAGATGTATTAGTGGCTGTAGGTTTTGAATTAAACAGGTGTAAACATGTTTGAACAGGTATGAAACCTGTTTGGTTTTGAATTAAACAGATTTAAATCTGTTGGGTTCAAAATTCAAACAGATAAAAACGGGAGGGACCTGTTTGGGTGTATAGTAAAACCGGACCAGTTTATTTCCGGAATCAATTTGAATTCTGGATTTTATTTTACCAAAAAATAAATTAAATTCAAATGTTTTTGGCCCAAAAGATAGGTATTGGGCCGGACAAGCCCAACCTAACCTCACACTACGCACCTGCGCCCAAGCCCAGGTCCAGCCCAGCCCGCCCGACCAATCGAACGGACGGACGGCGCGTGTGTGGTGATTTTTGGGTCCAATAGGTCTAGCCCATTTTGCCCATAACCTCTCTCTCTAAAACACTTGGGTACCCCTTGGAGCACACCCCAAGTTCCAATCCCATGCTTTATAAACCCATTCAAAAATTCCCACTAAATTAATGTGGGACAAGCCTTATTCAAACCTTTAAGGATTTTTCACCAAAACTCCATTTCCATGGAGTATACTTTGGTTTCAATTTCTCATTCACTCGATAATGGTTTTGAGCAACCAAATATACCACGTGAATCACAACGCGGCATAGAGCGCGTTACCACTTAGACCCGCGAAAATCGACACATGAGTCCCACCTAAATATTATACCAAAGTTAGGAAAAAATCTATTTTTTACCCAGATTTTCCAAACCATTTCCAACAATCCCCCACATTAATGGAATTTGATGACAACGGAAATGCAACAATATGCAGACTTTATCGAAAGAGTATAAGTCGAAAATATCTTGCATCAGGATAGGTAGCTTTCGGCCTTGAACCTTCCCTAGTGACAACCTATCGGACTTACTAGCTAACCAATGGATGCGATGCCTTGAATTGTTCAGCCGTTTGTGTAAGCCAAGACAATAGATTTCACACAAAATATCTTCTAACACATCGTGGTTCTCACTGTTGTGTTCATTTTGGCCTTGAACGCTCCTCGTTTTCATGAGTGTTTCTAGATAATTTAGCCTCTTTCATTCTCATAGAACCGGCCCCAGTTCGACACTCATATAGGTGATTCTTGTTGTGAGTATCTCCTTATACTCGTCTTGATTTTATGCCTCAACTAAGATATAAGTAATTATTAAAAGCAAAGCTTATCCTTATATCCCTGCATACAACATATGTTGCAACTATTACTCTCACCATAGGAATGGGAAGGGAATTTTAATCCCTTGGTGATTTCTGGCGAGCCACACATAATTTAGTTGTCCCTTTGAACTTAGTTCTTGGGATCTCCTGTCATATAAGTAGGGTTACCATTATGACGACTCTTATGTAATAAGCTTTAATCCCATCCTCTTCGATAAACTATACACTAGCTCTTTTGTCAAACCTTTTGTTAACGGATCCGCAATATTCTCTTTAGATTTTATATAATCTGTTGAGATTATTCCATTTGATAACAATTTCCTAACAGTATTAGGTCGACGAAGAATATGTCGTGACTTACCGTTATATATATGATTTTGTGCTCTGCCTATTGCAGATTGACTATCACAATGAATGCAAATAGCTGGCACAGATTTTGGCCACATTGGAATGTCTTCTAAGAAGTGACGAAGTCATTCTGCTTCTTCTCCTGCTTTGTCTAAAGCAATGAACTCAGATTCCATTGTGGATCGTATGATGCAAGTTTGTTTCGTGGACTTCCAAGAAACAGCAACGCCTCCCAGAGTAAAGACATATCCACTAGTAGATTTTGAATCTTTAGTATCGATATCCAATTGGTATCACAATAACCTTCGAGTACTGCTGGATATTGAGTAAAGTTCAAACCATGATCATGAGTAAATCTTAGATATCTAAGAACCCGAATGATCGCTTTCCAATGGTCTTCTCTGGGATTGCTAGTGTACCTACTCAATTTACTGATAGCATAAGCCATATAAGGACAAGTACAATTCATTAGGTACATTAGGCTTCCAATTATTTGGGAGTATTTTAACTGAGACACCGTATCACCTTTATTTTTTGATAAATAAAGATTGACGTCTACAGGTGTTCTAGCTAAATTCATATCATCCTTGATAAATATATCAAGAATTTTCTCAATATAATGTGATTGAGATAATGCATATCCATAAGATGTTTTAGTAATTTTCATTCGTAATATAACATCTGCGACCCCCTATATCTTTCATATCAAATCTTTTGTTAAGCATTTGCTTAATTGATTTGATCATGTTTTGACTGCTTCCAATGATAAGCATGTCATCCACATAAAGACAAACTATAACATATCCTTGGTCAGTGTTTTTAACATAGACGCATTTGTCACATTCGTTTATCTTAAACCCATTAGTAAGCATTGCATTATCAAAATTTTCATGCCATTGCTTAGGTGCTTGTTTTAATCCATAAAAAGATTTTACAAGCTGACAAACTTTCTTTTCTTGCCCCGACACTACAAACCCTTCAGGTTGCTCCATATAGATCTCTTCATTTAGATCACCGTTTAAGAAAGCTGTCTTAACATGCATTTGATGCATTTCTAAATTAACAACGCTGCTATAGAAATAAGCATGCGAATGGATGTTATTCTTGTCACAGGGAAATATGTGTCAAAATAGTCCAAACCTTCCTTTTGTCTGTAACCTTTTACTACAAGTCTTGTTTTATACTTGTCTATTGAACCATCTGCCTTTATTTTTCTCTTGAATATCCATTTATATCCAAGAGGTTTAGAACCTGGTGGAAGATCCACCAATTCCGAAATATGATTTTGCATAATGGAGTCAATTTCATTATTAATTGCCTCTTTTCACAAAGGTGCTTCAGGACCTGTCATTGCTGCCTTAAAGCTTTGAGGTTCATTTTCTAACAGGTATGTTAGGAAATCTGGACCAAAGGATTTTGATGTTCTCGTTTTCTTACTTCGTCTTGGTTCATCATCAATTAAATCCTGTTGGTCGAGACCATTACTAGTCTCTTGTGTTTGATTGTCATTAGTCTCTTGACTTTGTGTACAATCATAAGTTCTTTTCTGTGAACTTAATTCTTGTTCTTTCTTGTAAGGAAAGACATGTTCAAAAAACAAAGCATTCCTTAACTCTATAATAGTATTCACATTTATATAAGGTATTTCTGATTTATAAGTCAGAAACCGATATGCACTACTATTCTGAGCATAGTCAATAAATACACAATCTACTGTTTTTGATCCAATTTTAGTCTTTTTAGGAACATGAACTTCAACTTTTGGCAAACATCCCCACACTTTTGAGTATTTGTAGGAAGGTGGTCGACCTTTTCACAATTCATAAGGAGTGCTGTTGGTTTTCTTGTGGGGTATTTTGTTAAGAATATAATTAGCAGACAATATTGCTTCCACCCACAAGTTTTGTGGTAAGCCTGAACTTAGTAACATGGCATTCATCATTTCTTTTAGGGTTCTATTATTTCTTTTAGCAATTCCATTTTCCTGTGGAGAATAAGGTACTGTAGTTTGGTGAATAATGCCATGTTGTGCACAAAATTCATTTAATGGTGTATCATAGTCATCACCTCTATCACTTCTAACCATTTTAATGGTTTTACCAAGTTGATTTTCAACTTTTGTTTTGTAGAATTTAAACATTTCTAAGACTTCATCTTTACTTCTAAGTAAATAAACATAACAATATCTTGTGTAGTCATCGATAAATGTTATGAAATACTTTTTGCCCCCTCTAATTTGAACAAATTTTAGATCACATACATCAGTATGAATTAATTCTAAAGGTTTGGTTTTCCTTTCAACCGATTTAAATGGAGCCTAGTTAGTTTCGTTTCTACACAAACTTCACATTTATTATTAGGATTAATTTCAAATTTTGGTATATAATCCAAACCAATTAATTACGCAAAGCATCAAAATTCACATGTCCTAATCTACCACGCCATAAATTTGACTCAAGAATATAAACAATAGATGTGTTATTCTTATTCATAGCAACTTTCGGTACAACTATTATTACATTCAATTTAAAGAGACCATCACTCATGTATCCCTTACCAACATACATACCACTCTTTGTTAATACAAATTTATCAGACTAAAAAACAAGCCTAAAATCATTTTTACTTAACAAAGAACCAGAAACTAAATTCTTTCGGATGTCAGGTACATGCAGTACGTTGTTGAGGGTCAGTTCTTTCCCTGATGTCATCTTCAAGATCACTTTTCCTTGTCGAGCCACAGTAGAAGTAGAAGAATTTCCCATGAAAAGTTATTCACCATTTGCAGCCTCATTGTAGGTAGTGAACATCTTCTTGTCCGCACAAATATGACGAGTTGCTCCAGTGTCAACCCACCACTCTTTGGGATTTCTAATCAAATTAGCCTCAGACACCACAGCAGAAAGGTTGATGTCAGTCACTCCATCAGAGATGTAATCTAATTCAGTTACATTGGCTTGATTGGTGGTCTTCTTGCTTGTACTTCCATGATCCTTCTTAGAGCGGCGGCAGTCAGAAGCTCGATGTCCAGTCTTGCCACAGTTATAGCATTTTTCTTTGAACTTCTTGTTGCTATCGCCTTGTTTAGGACCATCTCCAGTAAACTTCCTCTTTTTGTTATGTGGTTTATAAATTCAACCACATTAGCCTTGGACTCAACGGGATTTTTCCCATTCCTCTTTTCAGCCTTTCGGTTATCGTCCCCAATTCTCAGTTTTACAATAAGTTCATCCATGGTCATCTCTTTGCGTTTATGTTTTAAATAATTTTTGAAATCTTTCCAAGCCGGTGGTAACTTTTTCACTAAAGTAGGGACTTGGAAAGACTCGCTTAGAGACATACCCTCAGAATGAATATCATGTAAAATTAATTAAAAACTTTGAACTTGAGAAATTACCGTTTGGAAGTCTACTATAACAAAGTCCAGAAATTTACCGACAACAAATTTCTTCGTGCCGGCATCCTCTGTCTTGTATTTCTTCTCCTAAAGAATTCCACAATTCTTTTGCGGACTTCACAGGACTGTAAACATTATACAACATGTTGTCAAGGCCATTGAGGATGTAGTTTCTGTACATAAAATCTGAATGTTTCCAAGCATCTACAGCGGCAACAACTTGCCGATCACTTTCACCCTCTTTCAGTGCTGGAGCCTCTTTATGAAGAAACTTGGGCTAAATTTAGAGTTGTAAGATAGAACAGCATCTTCTGCTGCCATTTCTTAAACTCAGTACCGTTAAATTTTTTTCCATTTTTCTCCATGATTTATTGGTACATGAACATGGTTCTGGATAGGGACCGGTGTTAGTGTAACAATCAGAATACCACTACCAATTGCAGTAGCCATAATTTCTGATTACAAAATCAAAAAAAATTAAAACACAAATTAATTTTCTAGTTACTAAAACTAGAAAATAAATTATTACACAAAATAATTTCATTTTCCTTACTACTAAAACTAGAAAAATAAAATACCACAATAATTTTCTGTAACACAAATTAATATTCTGTAATTGATAATGACACCAGTATATCACTACTAATTGTCAAAGAAAAGAGACAGTATATAGCATAAACAACTATTTGTTTTTTCAACCAGAATATGTCTTTATGAAATCACAGAAAATTAAATACAATGAAGATACCAAAAATGGAATATGTTTTAAGATTGTTGGACAATTTTCACTGTATTTAAATTAATTAATTCTGTTTGGGTACTAAACGACAAACAGAATATAAAAGAAATATAGGAAAGGAAAATGAATGTTTGATTACAAAAATCAAACTAGAAAAAGAATTAAATAAATAAAATCATATTTTATTTTGTTACAAAAACAAAATTAAAATCTAATTTAAATAAATAATAAAAACAGAAAAATAAATAAACAACTTACTTGATTAATATCTTGAATATTATTCTGATCAAGTCCAGTGCTTGACACTGTGTCCTTAAGACAAATTCGTCTTCTCCACGGTACTTTCAGAATGTGGACGTCTATCTCCTAGGATGAAATGATCAACTACAAACAATAGCAGCACTACAAATTGTTTGCCTAACGAACACACTAAGTGTTTATACTCTTTTTCACAAAAATTAAATGTAGCAAAATGAAGAATAAATTTGCAATTGTGAAGTACAAAATTTCTGAATGTGAAATATCAAATGAGGGCTGTCATATTTATAGATGTATTGGTGGCTGTAGGTTTTGAATTAAATAGGTGCAAACCTGTTTGAACAGGTATGAAACCTATTTGGTTTTGAATTAAACAGATTTAAATCTGTTAGGTTCAAAATTCAAACAGATAAAAACGGAAGGGACCTGTTTGGGTGTATAGTAAAACCGAACTAGTTTATTTCCGGAATTAATTTCAATTCTGGATTTTATTTTACCAAAAATTCAAATAAAATTCAAATATTTTTGGCCGAAAAAGATAGGTGTTAGGCCGGACAAGCCCAACCCAACCTCACACCACGCACACGCACCCGCACCTCAGCCCAGGCGCAGCCCAATCGGACGGCGCGTATGGTGATTTTTGGGTCCAATGGGTCTAGCCCATTTTGCCCATAACCTCCTTCTTTAAAACACTTGGGTACCTCTTGGGGCACACCCCAAATTCTAATCCCATACCTTATAAACCCATTCAAAACTTCCCACCAAATCAATGTGGGACAAGCCTTGTTCAAACCTTTAAGGATTTTTCATCAAAACTCCATTTCCATGGAGTATACTTTGGCTTCAATTTCTCATTCACTCGATAATGGTTTTGAGCAACCAAATATACCACGTGAATCACAACGTGGCATAGAACGCTGTAACAACCCTCGTCACTGTTTACCGATTAAGTACTGATTACCGTTAAATTGGAGCTGATTATGACTGATAATTGAACTGATCGAAATGCTGAACTGACTGACTGAAAACTGAAACTGAATTGATTGCTTGTATCTGTTTGAATTACATTTTATCTGTTTGACTGTTTGACTATTTGTTCATGTTTTTATGTTTACACTACAAATTGAAGGCCTTATCGGCGGCCGAATCCGAAATTGACGTTTTATACTCGTCATAATTTTTGTGAATTTAAGGTGTATTTAATTGAAAACTGATTTGGTATTATTAAATTAGATTAAATATTGATCAGTTGCATAGTTGGCCTTATTTACCAAACTAGCCCTTAGTGGGTCACTACCTCACACTTATTGAGCTTTGTACACATTACAACAAGACACTTTGCTCAGCCATTCTTCTTGCATTAGCCGACCATAGAGAAGGAGAGTGAGAGAATTATGAGAGAATTGAACTCAACTTGTTGGCTTGCTTGGTGAATTAAAGAATTGAAGTGTAGATTGTAAATTGAGCTCCTACAACACTAATTCAAGACCTAGGTAAGGTAATTGAACCTCTCATTGTTGTATTTAAATTAGTTCTTGCATGGTTCATGCTAAATTGAAGAGTTTGGTTAAGAATTGGTCTCATAATGTTGAATTATAGCACATATCATGCATGCATGTCTACATTGTTGCATTTTGAGGTTGATCACATGGAAATCTTCCATGCATGTTCATGTTGATATGTTAAGTCCATGATTTCATCTTGAATTTGAAAGAATGAGCTCATTAGAACATGTTTTGAAGCTTAAGAGTTGTTTAAAGTTCATGCATGTTCATAAAATTGGGTTTGAAAATGGATTTAATTAGACACCCTTGGGCCTTGATTTATCAAAATTGATCTTTGAATCATGTGATCCTATGAGTTTACTTATGTTTTCCAGAAAATTGGCCCAAGAGGATCGAATTTTATGCATCTAAACTTGATTTTGAGTTTGGGACTCAAATCTGGGATTTCCAGATTTTGGTCGTCCGCTCGAGCGGGGGAAGTGCCGCTCGAGTGGGAAAATCGAGCTCCCAGTATTTTGCACTGCACTACAGTCCGCTCGAGCGGGGTATTGGGCGCTCGAGCGAGATCTTGTGTCTTACGCTCGAGCGGCTATCGAGCGCCCGATCGAGCGTGAATTTCACCTATCCAGTACTTTTTGGTCCGCTCGAGCGGGTAAGTTGACGCTCGAGCGGGAACTATTGTCTGCATGTCTGCTCGAGCGGGGAAACCTGTGCTTGAGCGGGACTCTGTTTTTCTGAAAATTCTGAAAATGTTTTTCGAATACATCCTTCCATCCTCATTCCATCTTAGGCATTCTTAGGCCTAGTTTAAGACATCTTAATGAGGATATAAATGTAGAACACACCGAGGTATTAGGGATTAAGTTATTCTGTTCCCAACTGTGTAACTTAGAGTGTGTTCGTTCTGTACTGTTAGGGTTGGCATCCCGAGGAGAAGCTCTAGTTCATTGTAGCCCAGAACTCTGTGAGTAACAATTGTGTAAAGATATGTTCAAATCATTATCTTTTGAATACTGAACTGATCTGTTTACTGAACTGGTATTATTTACTGAATGAATGTATGTCCTTTATTTCTGAACTGTACTGTGGCATCCTTAGCACCCACTGTTTACTGTTACTGTTACAGAGATCTCTGTCGGTTCTCTTGTGGAACCACTACTGTTTACTGATTGATGGCCATCATTACTGTTCGGTCTTTAAGACCTACTGCTTACTGTACTGTTATGCTAATGGATGTACCACATATGACTGATTGTACTGAACAACTGAAATACTGATTGAAATGAACTGTTTTCACTACTATAAGGACATTCATTCTAAACCCCTTTACGCTTTATGTTATTCACTGGGCTTTAGCTCACTGCTCATATATATATATATATATGTAGGTGTACAGGCACCGGATCAAAGCTAGAGGTGTTAGGGTTAACTCCAGTTTTGTCAAGCCAACCAATGTGCCTCACTGCGAGGTTCCCGACCCGCCAAGCTATGGCTTAAGGGGTGTTTTTATTTCCCCGTCTGTCTCCATACTGTTTTGTATCACTGTTTAGACTGTTATCTACTGTACCGTTATTAAGGGATTAGGTCCCTGTACTGAATGACTGTAAATGTTTGTATAGACTGTACTGCTCTGAATGTATAAATGCATGAAAAGTCTTTTTGCATACAGACTGTCACAGCTTATTGGGCATTATTTATTTACTGTATTGGCTTTCGCCAGGTCCTGTACTCTGTTTTACTGTATTACTGTTAGGCAGGCCTTCGGTAATCTCAGATTACTGGCCGGTTACGGTGCTAAACCCCCAGGGCCGGGTTTGGGTCATAACAAACGCGTTACCACTTAGATCCGCGAAAATCGACGCATGGGTCCCACCTAAATATTAGACCAAAGTTAGGAAAAAAATCTATTTTTTACCCAGATTTTCCAAACCATTTCCAACAACTCTTTGATTAGAGAAGGCAAAGGAGCCTTGAGAAGAAAAAAAAAAAAAATCTCTGCGAAGTGGAGTAAGTTAACAAAAAGAGGAGGTTAAGAAAGTTGCATATTTTCCCACCATTCCCCTATCCCATTTCAACCCTACAACTATATAAGAAAACCCTTTCAACCCTCTCAATTTTTTTTAATTGTTGAAATTTTTAGATTATATTCATATGATAAAATGACTAAATTTATAGATAATTTTTTTTTATATATGTATATAAATTTTGTGACGTGTATATCAAATATTTGAAGATATTGATAGTCTTAAATTCATGGTATTATTGTGGAAATAAGCTTGCATGTGTTGTTTATACCATTAAAAAGAGGATTGAAGGTTTTACTTGGCCCTTGAATCTGTCAGAATATTTGTACGAATTTGTAGACAATTTTATACTCAAAATTTTGAGATGATTTCTTCTTCAAAATTGTTTAGAATGATGTCTACATCATCCATGCATTTTTACAACAATTATTGAAGTTTTTACGAATTTATACCGATTTTTAACCAAATCTGAAGCTATAGGCAAATTTTACAATGTGTTTAAGAAATCATTAAAAATTTTATGTTAAACCAAATCTGGTAATTTCTAAACGAAAAATAAAATTTGAGAAGTCTAGTTTCATAATAAATTTTTAGATTATGGAATTGATTTATAAATTTAAGTATGGAATTAATTTAAGAAAATGTGATAAATCTGTGTCATAAACTTTCTTGGAATTTTTCAGAATTATTTATAATTTATTTTCGGAAAATGCTTTCTGAAAACTAACCATAACATGTTTATTGAGTATTCTGTAGATTTATATGAATTTTAGAGTTGTATAAGTGATTTATTTATAATTTTAATTGCGAGATACGCATTCTGAAAATTCTAGCAAATTAAGGAGGAATCAAAAATTATCTCTTCAATTCTTTATTTGGACTGAAAAATTTAATATTGTGCAATCCATACATGTGTGTAATTATGATTTATTGGTATCTAAATTATTATTTCACACTATGGTTTAAATAAATTGTTTATTTAAATTTTGTACAATTATTTATTATTGTGTGACATATGTAATTTTTTATGTTGGGAATTTTAATGAGTTGGTATGATATTATTTGTAATTAAAAATTAGAATTATCAAAACTAACTGAAATGATTAATGGCATATACAAAGTTAACAATTGACGGTTAATACCAGCTGTTCAGAGTGAGTCTTGGTTTTAAAGAGTGTACGAAATTAACGGTTGACGGTTAATACCGGTTGTTCAGGGTGAGTCCTGATTTTGAGAATTCTCACACAAATTGTGTCGCGAAACCCTAAGATGGCACAGGGACTTATTTGAACTTTTTTCGGTATTCGGTTTTGGAATAAGGGTGGATGTGCAGGTGGCACACAGGGAGGTTACATACCTCTGGCAGACCGTTTCCTTGAGGCAGGCCACGGATGTCACTACTTGGGTATATAACTCCGGACGTGGGCATCTCTGGTAGTTACGGTTGGTAACACTTAAATATTTGACCAAGAGGAGGTTTCAAATTAACCATTGCCATACTTAGTGGTTGGTAAGCTAAATCTCTTTGGTGAGATTTTGAGTGTCACCTAATTTATTAGAATTATTGAAATTAGTTTAATGGTTGTAATTTATGTTTACAATTATATTGTTATCTCATGTTATAATCTCATTATTTTTCTCTTAAAAAGAATGGTGGGTTGATTATGTTTTCTTACTGTGTTGCAAAACTCATGGCATATATTTTTGTTGCCATGGCATCTTATGCTAGGTTTTGGTGAGGAAATAATTGAAGTTGGAATGGAGTTGACGCTAACGTAGAGTCTTGGCTGACTTGAAACCATGACTAAAGTCAAATAACTTTTATTATCTTATGTAGTAACTATTAAGGACTTTATAATTTCATTTGATGATGTATTTGGATAATTTTAAGTTTTTATTTAATATTATTTGAACCTTTGGTTATGTACGAGAGTTAGAATGCCCTATTAAGATGTCAACTTTTTGATTTATTAAGTCATTTTGTTCATTTAATTTCCCTTGACATTCCAAAAATTTGAAGCGTCACAAGTATGCTGACAAAAATTTATGAATATATTAATAAAAGTGTTACTATCTTACCATTATTACAAACTTATTATTGTTTTGGATGGCAAGAACAATATGAATGTGATTCTATTCATCAACCACTAGACTCCACCTTTTTTCACAAACTGAATGTGATTCTAGTTATTTATAATTGTTGTGTTTGGAGTGAAGTGTTTCCTGCTTATCAAGTTAGTTTGAAATTACCTTATCAAAATAAACAATAATAGAATGGTTAATTATTATTGTAATAACCCCGACCCTGATTAACGCTAATTGGAACTTAATTATGCCTAATAATAATTAAGAGGAAATCTGGAATTTATTTGCATGTGCATTGCATGAATTATGTGTTTCTATCTGTTCAGTGTTGAAATATATGTTCGTATTTTAAACTTTAAACTGCAAATTGGAAGCCTTATCGGCGCCCGAATCCGAAATTGATTGGTGTTCTGGAATAGTTAGATTTTATGTGATTTTATGGTAGGTTCAATTAAAATTTGATTTGGGAATGTTTAAATCAGATTAAATAATGTTATATTAATGAACCTAGCTTAATTACATTTATGCCACCTAGTGGCTTTACTTGGGGCAACATTTTGTCTATGTTTCTACACTTAGAATCATCTCATATCAGCCATTCCTTGAGCTAACCAACGGCTAGAGAGAGATAGGGTGAGGGGAGATTGATTACAACATGGTTTGCTAGAGGAATTGTAGGAGAATTTCAAGATTGAGCTCACACACTTGAAATTGAAGGTTTAAGGTAGGAATACACTCTCTCATTCATGTAATTGAACTAGCTCTTGCATGTTCCTTGGCCAAATGAAGGTTAAAGTCTAGAGTTAGCTTGGCATTGTTGAATTGGGTAGTGTAACATGCATACATGTGCATATTCATGGAAATTGAAGTTGTTTGGTATCAAATCTCCACATGCATGTTCATATTTTTGCTAAAGTCCATGAATTCATCAAAATTCTGAGTTTCACTTTGCTTTGGGTCATGTTTTGAAGCTTTGAAATGCACTTGAACTCATGCATGTTGGATTACATCTTGTTCTTGAAGATTGATAGAAATGGTGCTCAAATTGACTCACTCTTGGCCCTTGAATTTACAAATTGGTTTTTGAAACTTGATATACTTTGAGTTTAAAGTGTTTTTCCAAAATTTGGGCCCAAGAGGTTGAGTTTTGGGTTGGAGAATGCTTGGTTCGAACTTGGAAGGCAAATCTAGAAATTCCAGAATTTGGCTTCCTCGCTCGAGCGAAGTATTCCTTGCTCGAGCGACTATCGTTTGTTCAGAGCTCCGCTCGAGCGAAGAAATGGTGGCTCGAGCGTAAATTTCAAGCTCCTAGAATCTTGATGCGCGCAGGCGTACGCTCAAGCGAAGAGACCTACGCTCGAGCGAAGAGCTGTGTCTCACACTCGAGCGAGCATCGAGCGAACATCGAGCGGAAAAAATCACCAACCCGTACTTTTTCATCTCATCAGATCGCTCGAGCGAAGGATTCCTTGATCGAGCGAACCCTTTGATTTTGCAATCTTGCTCGAGCGAAGGAAGGCTCGCTCGAGCAAGACCCTTGTTTTCAGCAACTTTTGAAAAACATTTTCTAAGGCATTTTTTTTTATACCTTCATTCCATCCTAGGCATTCCTAGGCCATGTTTAAGGCTCCATACTAAGGGTAAGGGGTTAGGTACACACTTAGAATCGTTGATATAAGTTTTGTACAATTGGAGTGCATGTTTCAAAGTGTATATCCGCGATGTGTTATGTAGGTCACGTACCGCAATCTGTTTGACCCTTTTGACTTCATCTACCTGTATCAACGCCCACTGTGAGTAATAACTTTGTAAAGTTATGTTCAATGTTATGTATTTTTAGTATACTATGATACGAAATGATTGGTTCTTGAAAAGCTATGATATGTTGGAAGTGAATGAATGAATGTCCAGTTTTCTGAAAAGTATTTGTGGCACCCTTAGTTCCGATGGCCCTCGCCCAGGGGTAACAATACCGTGGCCTATGGCCCTTGCCTAGGGGTAACAATACCATGGCTACTTGTGCGCAAGATATGGACCTTTATGGTTGTTGGTATCATCTTTGTTTGTGGTCTTCGGACCTACCTGTTGTGGTCTTCGGACCTGCCTGATCTGATAGCTAATGGGTGTACCACATATGATCTTATGCAAAATCTGAATATGAATGTGAATATGAGCATGTATCTGAACCTATATCTGATTTGAAATCTGAATATGCATAAGACTCTGTTTTTGATAAGATTCTGCTTCTGATTTCTAACTCTGTGATGGACATCATTCATTAAACCCTTTACTCTGTTATTATTCACTGGGCCTTCACTCACAGTTTATATTATATATGTAGGTGAGCCAGCACAAGACCCAGGCCAGAGTTGATGGCCCTCTGTTTTATTTTTGGTCAGCCACCTATTGCGCCTCCCGAGGAGGTCCCGCCTGAAGCCCGATGCCATGGCAGTTTTGTCTTCGTGCTAGTCAATGTTTGTGTTTTGTGACGTCGGATCTTGGGAATACTTTCTGTAAATACTTTGTACATATGGGTGTACCTGACTAGCATATTTAAGTATATAAATAAGTTTTGCATCTTCTATCCTATATACGCCATCACAGCTCATTAGACCTTGTTTACTTTACGTATTTGCTTCCACAGCCCCTTGATATTTGTTAATGTCTTCAGAGGCCGTAGGTAATCCACGGATTACTGGCCGGTTACGGCGCCAAACCTATAGGGGCAAGTTTGGGTCGTGACAATTATCTAGCTAAATTAATTATTTAATGATTATGTTTGAGTATTAAATGTGTGGACGAAAAGTGAGAAAGAAAATAAAAAATAAAACAAAATATAATGAAGATTTGTCAAAAAAATTCTGAGTAGTCATAAAAAATGAGCATGTACAAATAATTTTATTTTAAAATTTTTCATTTCATTATTAAATTTCATATTTAATGTAAGTGTACAAAATTTGAGTAAAAAATTATTTATTGGTCATGTTTAATTTGGCATATATAAGGAGATATAAAATAAATTTAATGATTTTTCATCGCATCTCTCATTTCTTCTATATCTCATGTTTGGTTGTTTATTAAGATGGGATATTACTATTAAATTCGGGCCCATTGTAATCCATTAGTGCAAAAGGGGAAGACAAAAGGGATTAAAAAAAAAATTAGAGATACTTTGTCATAAATCTCTTTTTATGTACTTATATTTTATTTAATTCATATTATTTTTTTATATTCCAATAAGTTCTATAGGTGACATAATTATCAAAATACCCCTAATAATATTCACATTTACAGTGCGAATGTTCTGTGATGTGAATATTCACACCGTCAATGTAAATATTAACATGTCGATGTGAATATTCATATTGTTAATGTGAATATCCACACGTCAATGTGAATATTTACATTGTAAAATATGAATGTTCACATTATCAAATTGCGAACCATTCAAAAAATATTTGTAAAGGTATAAATATCCATAAAATACCTTAAATATGAGAATTATGATTTGGTAGATTAAATGATCAAATAATAGGATTTATTAGAATACAATAATATCTTATGAACTAATTAGGATACTAATACTTAGACCATCTCCAGCGGTGCATCAGATTGTGCATCAGATTTGAAATTTGATGAAAAAACCACTTTTTCTCCCTCCAATTGTTTTATCAAACTGATATCAAATTGAGAATTAAGCAAAAATTTCACCAAACTGAGGACAGCGTGAGATTTCACTATTTCACTATGCGTTTACATTGGAGGTAGTCCCATCGGTCAACCAGGCCGGACGTCCGGCCGGTTGATCCACCGGTCGTCCCAAAGAACATCCCACTGGTTGTCCCTGCATACAAAAAACTTACATAACAGTGCTTCAGTGTAGCTTGAGCATTGGCCTTCAAAGTGAGATTTTCAAACAAATCACACTTTAATCTTGCATTCAGCCTCCCACCAGTTAATATTCTACAAAAAAGCATCAGCTGTGGACAACGTCAAATGTTTCCTTAGTTAGATTGATTATCATAAAAATCAATTAATTGCATGGTGATAAACCTTAATGGTTTCAGAAGACTGAGAATGAATTTCAGTAGGAATCTTAATGCAGATCCACCTGTGACTGAGTGAAAATCTCTGATTAAGTCCTTTGGTAAAATCAAAGCGCATTTCCTCAAACAATTATGCCTTTAAGGACATTACAAAACCATTTTTGAAGATAATCAACATCTATGTAATGAAGGAAAAACCACCCCAATAGCTCCAGTGACATGCAATCCTTGTACAAGTTAATTTCACCACATAACTCTAATATTCAGGAGTATCAAACACCTATTCTGCAGTATTTCAAACCACATTGCAATGAACGAAAGATGCTGAAATGAAATCACAGTCAATTATGCAGAGACAGGGAGAGAGGAGGTGAGATTACACTGGCCGGTCGACCCCCCAGTCATCCGCCCGGTCGGCCTGTGATTTGATGAAAAGAATAATCTTTCCGTTGGAACATGTGATATCAAACTGAGTTTTTACCCAAATTTTTAATCAAATTTGGTGAAAAAAGTAATCCACCATTGGAGATGCTCTTAAAAAATGATTTTCTAATAAATTTCTTCTCTTTTTTTTAATTGTAAGTTTTGTCTTAAAAGGATATTATTTTAGGATAATACAGAATGTATTAATACACTACAAACTGTGACACCCGAATATTTTAAATTTAACATTACGATAAAATAAATAAATAATACTAATAATAATAATAATAATAATGATAATAAAATAAGTATATATATACACATAGTGATAATAATAATAATAAATAAATGATAATAAATAAATGCTTAATTTAGAAAATTGAGAATTTTATGGTTAAAGTAATACGTTATGAAACACTACACATTAAATATTTTAATAAGTGATAAATGGTGATTTATAGTAGGGTAGTGAGGTTTTTAGACATGAACCTAACTTATTATTATACGTAAATCTTAGGAGTCATCTTGAATTACCAAAGAAGGTAATAACTCTTAAATTAAAAAATGGTCAAATGGTCAACAAGTCCATGGTCAAAAAAAAAAAAAAAGATAAAATCAAGATTAGGAGATAAGGGTGGATCGTGTCAATGTCAGTAGCTTATTACCCAAGATTGTTTGTCCTATAAATAGAGGTCATTTGTATGTTAAGGCGACGGGAAACAAGTAATTAGAGAGTAGAAAGAAGAACGGCGAGTGAAAGTTTGAGTGGTGGTGGAAAGAAAGGATAAAGGAATTAATTTAAGGTGAATTATATTATACATTGTAGTCTCCAAAATGTATTTTATGCATGTTTTGACTTACCAAAATCTATTTTATAAAAGTTATATTTTATTAGTATATTAATAAAAGTTATATTTTATAAAAGTTTCAGTTACGTGGCTTATTTTCTGAACCCTATTTGTTTAAAAGGAAACCCATAGATATGTTTGTTTTACTTTTAAAGAATATTTGGCTATGACCTTATATGAAAATAAGTTTTGTGAGTACTACCACGGGAGTCCCATGCCATGGGGGACTTAAATAACCATTGGCTAGTGTTTGACCACTTTGTGGTCCAGTGTTTGTCGTGGATCCATTGACCAGTGTAGTGCTTGTTACTTAGTGATGTACCGTGGTTATAGTGATTATTTCAGTTTCTGGCACTTAATTAATTTGTGTATTCAACTCAACTCAATTCATAATGTTTAGCTTAAATAAATATCCATGGCCATTTTGTGCCCCTCATAGTATAATATTTCTCACTCGTGAAAGGTACATAAGACCGACCCACGTTGTTAGTCTTGCTCCAGATATAGAACCACCACATTTTCTGGTTACACCTCTGCCCGTAGGCTTTGCAGAGAGGAGGGGACCCGCATATCCTAGTAACCACCTTCGCACCATGACACCACCTCCCCAGCACATTGTCTATACCCCAACTGTGGACTTTACCGACGGTGCATCATACCTGGAGACACCGATACGGATTACTAGGTGGGAATTCTGGGGTTATGATCACGGTACTCCTGTTTACATGGTTCAGGTAGTATGGAGCTGCTTCGGAGTTGAGCTTAGTGGATGGGAGTTTGAGTCCATCATGCAAAGTGAGTTTCCGGGGTTGTTCCATGGACCAGTTTTCCGAGGCCAGTTCTCCTGGTGGCCTAATGGACCATTTTAGATGTCAGACCAGAAGACCTTTTTTTGTGAGCTGACCATGAGTAGTCTAATCTTTTTGTATTAGTAGGATTAGACATTGATTTGTGACCGCCAGACTAACACCCTATGTACGGTAATAATGATGTATATGGTACTAATGTGATGTATATGTGGTAATATTAACATGATAGTAAAACTATTATATTATATCTGAAAGTGGTGATATTAATAGCAAAACTAATACGATATATACGAATGTGGTGATAATAGAACTAATATGTTATATATGACGTTGTATCAAAATTGTTTCAATATGATGTCACGCTTATATCATTTTGCCTTGTAGTAATGGCCAACGAAGGAAATGAAAATGGATCATCAGTCAGCGGTACCATCCCAATGGAACAGATCATGGAAAGGGCAGTCACCAACTTTTTACAGGCCTTGCAAAGCAGCATAACCAATGGGGCATTAGAAAGACGAGAAAAATCGACTACGATTAAACAATTTCAAGATCTGAAACCCACTACGTTTATCGGCAGTCCAAACCCACTAGTAGCAGAGGCTTGGGTCAGGGATATGGAGAAAATCTTCCGCGCACTACCTTGCACAGAAAGACAGAAGGTGACTTTTGCCACCTTCACCTTCAAAGACGATGCACAGGAATGGTGGCTCCTTACCTTGGAAAAGGAAGATATTGTGACTTGGGCAAGATTTTTAGAAGTATTCTATGAAAAGTACTTTTCAGATTCACTACAGGAACAAAAAGCGTCAGAATTCATACATCTAAGGTAAGGAACCATGACAGTGGCCGAATATGAAAGTAAGTTCACACAGTTGGCCCGGTTCGCGACATATGTCATTCCCACCGAAGCTCGAAAAGCCAGGAAATTTGAAGCAGGGTTGGATCCTGAAATTAAGGACAAGCTGGAGGTTCTGAAACTACCAACCTATGCGGCGGTGGTAGATCGAGCATACATTGCAGAAAAAGGAATTAAAGCTTTGCGATCTGGGGAGTCAAGTCAGAGGAAGCGATTTTGGGAAAGAGAAAACAGAAGGTCCGGTTTTGCACCTCCCAAGAGAATAAATACGAGCACAACCAGTTCAACCGGTCCAAGCAATCAAAGCCCTGCAAACCCTAAAGGAAGCCCCACTCCAACTTGCTCTACCTGTGGACGGATTCATTGGGGACCATGCCGTCAAGATACGAGAACATGCTTTAGATGTGGCCAAGTTGGCCATTGGCTGAGGAATTGTCCAACGCTCGTCCGCCCCTTTGAACCAGTCCAAAAACCCGCAGTACTTGAAGGAGCGAGAAATGACAAAAAAGGCCAAGGAAGAGCTTTTGCCCTGGTGCCTGGAAATTCAGAAGTTACTAAAAATGTTGTGTCAGGTACACTCTCTGTTTATGGTCACTTAGCCCATGTTCTCTTTGACTCTGGTTCAACTCATTCTTTTGTTACACCACACTTTGCTACCAAGTTGACATCAACACCTGAACCCTTAGGATACATACTATCTGTGTCTTTTCCCTTTGGAAATTTCGCCCTTAGTACCGATGTATACAAATCTTGTACTATATCCTTAAAAGATGAAACCTTACACGTAGACTTGATACCCCTTGGCATTAGTATCTTTGATGTAATCTTAGGAATGGATTGGTTAGCTGCTAATCGTGCCTCTATCGATTGTAAAGCCAAAAAGGTATTCCTCAAGTCACCAAACCAACTCGAGCTTATCTTCGAAGAAACTAGAGCCTCTCCCCCTCCCTGTCTTATATCCTTCATAACAGCCCAACGACTGCTAAGAAAGGGTTGTTATGATTGTATCTGTTATCTGGTTGATACTCAACAAGAGACCCCCACACTTGATGCGATCCCCGTAGTTCGAGAATTTTCGGATGTGTTTCCTGAAGACCTATCTGGCACCCTAGTTGATCGGGAAATCGAGTTCACCATTGAAACCCAACTTGGTACACAACCAATCTCAAAGACCCCTTACCGCATGTCCATGGCAGAATTGAAAGAACTAAAAATTTAACTCCAAGAACTACTGAATAAAGGCTTTATCCAACCAAGTACCTCACCATGGGGAGCTCCAGTACTGTTCGTAAAGAAAAATGATGGTACAATGAGGTTATGTATCGACTATCGAGAACTAAATAAAGTCACCATCAAAAACGATACCCCCTGTCCTCGAATTGCCGACTTGTTTGATCAACTGCAAGTCGCCCAAGTGTTCTAAAAAATTGACTTGCGTTCTGGTTACCATCAACTAAAAGTCAAAACGGAAAGCATCGAAAAGATTGCCTTCAGAACCCGTTATGGGCACTACGAGTTCCTTGTTATGCCATTTGGTGTCACCAATACTCCAGCGGCCTTTATGGACCTCATGAATCGAGTGTTCAAACCCTATCTTGACGAGTTCGTCATTGTCTTCATTGACGACATTCTCATATACTCCAAATTGCCAGAAGATCATGAACCCCACTTGTGAAAAGTTCTACAGACATTACGTGATCACAAACTTTATGCCAAGTTGAAGAAATGCGAATTCTGGATCACTAGTGTGCACTTCCTCAGTCACGTCGTTAACAAAGATGGCATTTCAGTTGATCCCCAAAAGGTTGCAGCAATCGTGGATTGGCCACGACCTACTAACGTATCAGAGATTCGAAGCTTCTTGGGATTAGCCGACTACTACCGGCGCTTTGTGCAAGACTTCTCGAAGATAGCTTCACCATTGACCTAGCTAACTCAAAAGAACACACCCTTTGAATGGACAAACAAGCAGGAATGTTGCTTCCAAGAATTGAAGGACAGACTCGTGACGGCTCCAATACTAGCACTCCCAGTGGAAGCAGAAGGGTTTATAATTTACAGCGATGCCTCATACAATGGTTTGGGATGCGTTCTTATGCAAAACGGGAAGGTCATTGCTTATGTCTCTCGCCAACTAAAGACTCACGAAAGGAACTACCCAACTCATGATCTAGAATTGGCTGCGGTGATCTTCGCCCTCAAAATCTAGCGTCATTATCTCTACGGAGTAGCCTGCGAAATCTACACCGATCACAAAAGTCTCAAATATCTGTTTACACAGAAGGAATTGAATATGAGACAACGACGATGGCTAGAATTCATGAAGGACTACTGATATAGAGATCCATTATCATCCCGGCAAAGCTAATGTAGTAGTAGACGCACTAAGTCGAAAAATGACCAAAAGTTTGGCATGTACCCTCGTTCCCTGCAAGATCCATGGATTGCTCGCCAACATAATCGTGGAACCCGAGTTGATGGAAGAAATTAGAGCCCGCCAATGTGAAGATAAACCTTTGAAGAAAAAGTACGAGGAGCAAGGAAACACGCCTGATCCTGACTTTACAATAAACAATGGGATGCTAAAATTTCGAAATCGAATTTGCGTACCTGACCTTCCAGAACTCAAGAAAAGGATATTGGTAGAAGCTCATAGCTCGAGGTTTGCGATCCATCCTGGCAATACGAAGATGTATCACGATCTGAAGGAATACTTCTGGTGGACTAGGAATGAAGAAAGACATAGCAAGCCATGTCTCCAAATGCCTGCGTTGTCAACAAGTTAAAGCGGAACATCAGAGACCTGCAGGAATGTTGCAACCACTCCCTATTCCTGAATGGAAGTGGGAACACATTACTATGGACTTCGTGGTCGGGCTACCGCAATCAGTCTTGAAGAAAAATGCAATATGGGTTATTGTAGATCGATTAACGAAGTTGGTACATTTTCTACCAATCAGAATCATGTACTCCCTCTCTAAGTTCGCTACTCTCTACATTAAGGAAATCGTTCGCTTGCATGGCACCCCAGTTTCAATCGTATCCGATAGAGACCCCCGTTTCGTGTCACACTTCTAGAACAAATTACAGGAAGCTTTGGGAACCACTCTGAGGTTTAGCACGGCTTACCACCCGCAAACTGATGGGCAATCTGAAAGGACGATTCAGACTTTAGAAGATATGTTACGTCTGTGCGTACTAGACCTCAAAGGTAACTGGGATGACCACCTACCTTTAGTAGAGTTTGCATATAATAATAGCTACCATGCAAGTATTGGAATGGCACCTTACGAGGCACTGTATGGAAGAAGATGTCGATCACCTCTGTGTTGGACGGAAATCGGAGACAGAAAATTATTAGGCCCCGAGATCGTGCAAGTAACGAGTGATAAAATTCAACTCATCCAACAACGAATTCGCACTACCCAGAGCCGCCAGAAAAGCTATGCAAATACATGAAAACGAGACTTAGAATTTCAAATAGGAGATCATGTGTTCCTTAAAATCTCACCGACAAAAGGGGTTATTCGATTTGGAAAGCGAGGAAAGTTAAGACCATGATACATCGGCCCATTCGAGATACTCGAAAGGATTGGTCCTGTAGCATATAGTCTTGCGCTTCCACCCGAACTATCCAATGTCCAAAATGTGTTTCATGTTTCGATGCTGCGTCGATATCTTCGAGATCCAGAACATGTTGTCGATCATGAGAACCTAGAAGTTCAAGAAGATCTTTCCTACGAAGAGCAACCTATACAAATTCTCGATCGTCGTGATCAGATCCTTCAAAATAAAACTATACCCCTCGTAAAGGTCTTATGGAGGAATTATCGTGTCGAAGAAGCAATGTGGGAAACTGAAAGCCAAATGCGAGCTAAATACCCACACCTTTTCGAAAACCAAGGTACGTTAAGTTTGAGGACAAACTTCTTTTAAGGAGAGGATAAATGTGACACCCGAATGTTTTAAATTAAACATTACGATAAAATAAATAAATAATACTAATAATAATAATAATAATGATAATAAAATAAGTATATATATATATATACACATAGTGATAATAATAATAATAAATAAATGCTTAATTTAGAAAATTGAGAATTTTATGGTTAAAGTAACACGTTATAAAACACTACACATTAAATATTTTAATAAGTGGTAAAATGGTGATTTATAGTAGAGTAGTGATGTTTTTAGACATGAACCTAACTTATTATTATACGTAAATCTTAGGTGTCATCTTGAATTACCAAAGAAGGTAATAACTCTTAAATTAAAAAATGGTCAAATGGTCAACAAGTCCACAGTCAAAAAAAAAAAAAAAAAAAGATAAAATCAAGATTAGGAGATAAGGGTGGACCACGTCAATGTCAGTAGCTTATTATCCAAGACTGTTTGTCCTATAAATAGAGGTCATTTGTATGTTAAGGCGACGGGAAACAAGTAATTAAAGAGTAGAAAGGAGAACGACGAGTGAAATTTTGAGTGGTGGTGGAAAGAAAGGATAAAGGAATTAATTTAAGGTGAGTTATATTATACCTTGAGTCTCCAAAATGTATTTTATGCATGTTTTGACTTACCAAAATCTATTTTATAAAAGTTATATTTTATTAGTATATTAATAAAAGTTATGTTTTATAAAAGTTTCAGTTACGTGGCTTATTTTCTGAATCCTATTTGTTTAAAAGGAAACCCATGGATATGTTTGTTTTACTTTTAAAGAATATTTGGCTATGACCTTATATGAAAATAAGTTTTGTGAGTACCACCACGGGAGTCCCATGCCTTGGGGGACTTAAATAACCATTGGCTAGTGTTTGACCACTTTGTGGTCCAGTGTTTGTCGTGGATCCATTGACCAGTGTAGTGCTTGTCACTTAATGATGTACCGTGATTATAGTGATTATTTCAGTTTCTGGCACTTAATTAATTTGTGTATTCAACTCAACTCAATTCATAATGTTTAGCTTAAATAAATATCCATGGCCATTTTGTGTCCTTCATAGTATAATATTTCTCACTCTGTTATGTGCTTATAGCTGTCACCCCTTTCAAGTGACGAGGTTTAGCGAGATCAAGATGGAAAAAAAATCGCTATGTTATTTTGTTTTTTTTAAGATTTCTATCTTTTATTATTAAACTCTTGTAATACCGTGAAGCTCAGATGACTATATTTTATTTCCTTATAAATAAACAGTTGGTATCCAGTTATTTATTTTAATTTATTTAATTTATCCGCTTGCGCTGTGACTACAGAATTATCCGAATTATTTTATTTTTATCTTGTTACGACGCTGAGCCTTTGATACCGGGTTTTGGGTCGTGACATAGGCAATCTGAATTCATTACTATCACCCTATAAAATTATATTCCCATTGATATGAGACTATTTTTTATTAAGCAATTAAAAATAATATTTCCTTCTATTTCATTTTATATCCACTACAAGAAAAAGGGTTATAAAACACGGAACATTTTGCGACGGCGCGTATCCCGTCACAAAAATGGTCTTTTGCGATGGCATTTTTAACCGTCGCCATTAAATAGCTTTTGCGACGGTAGGTACCCTGTCGCGAATGAGCATACAATAAAAAGTGTGTTAAATACGAAAGTATTTGCGACGCCTTGTGTACCGTCGCAAAAACAAGTTTATTAAGACGGTAAAAATTTACCATCGCAAATAGTGGATCAATTGTGACAGCAATTGTCCATTGCAAAAAAAAACTCTTATTAAAATGGCGTCGTTTTACTTATTAGATTTATCATTTGTGATGGTTTAAACATGCCGTCGCAAAAAGTAATGAAATTTTTTTGATATCCCACTCCTTCACTCATTCGCGCTATTGTTTTCTCCCAAAATCCCTAAAACTGTTTGAAGCAAAATCCTTAAAACATTTCCCTCAAAATCTCTTGAGGCAAAATTCCATCGACGTATTACGATCTCTTTCTCGACGAGAAAAGACAACAAGCAAGAGTGACGACGGCTAGGAGCAACAGCAGTGGTGTGGCGAGTGACGATGACTAGCTAACAGCAGCAACGGTGGTGCGGCTAGCAGCAGGAGTGAATGTATCAGGTAAGTCATCATCAATTTATCTAGATTTAGGTATTAGCATCTATTCAAGACCCTGGTTTTTCATTTTATTTTAGACATCACATCTTATAAAGGAATACCTTATCAAGTTAAATCTGTGATCTTAAACCTAGGTTGGGTTCACTGTACCCTTATTCATATCTTCATATTACATTGGATTTTGGATTTTGTTAACGCTTGCTATACTATAAGAAATTTAAAATGATTATATATTGTGTAATAATGGATGTATAATATTACCCTATGGTTTATGTTATAGGTGAAAAGTTTAAATAATTCAAATGGAGAAAACTGTTTCAATTTTGTGCTAAATCTTGTCTCATGTTTCGTCAGGTCTTGTTCACTTTCTTGTAGTGATTCATAGATATATGTGGTGTTCTGTTTAGTCTTTTTATTTTTAAGTCAAAACACCTATTTTTGTTGTTCAAAATTACAAATATACAACTGACATATCATTCTATACGAATTTTATATATACAAATTTTATTTGTAATTCAATTTCCTATACATACCTACAATGTATAGCCTTTGATTTCTTTGTGTTTGCTTTCTTGAAAGAGTTAATAAAACAATCAGGAGTGCTGACGGCTAATAGCAACAGCGGAGGTTCAGTCAGTCTCAATCACGTCTCTCTCACTCACTCAGCGAGTAACGACCCTTGTATGCTCTCTCTCTCTCTCTCTCTCTCTCTCTCTCTCTCTCTCTCTCTCTCTCTCTCTCTCTCTCTCTCATAGGTCTTACTCAAATTCAATGTTTTTTCATGAATTGATTAGTCTGATTAGTAAGTAGGGTTTGAGGAATAGTTATTAACTGTGGTATATGCATATGTGTTTTGACTGATCTGATCAGTCATAGCTCGCTTGCTTTCACATTTTTTTAATATACGCGACAAATATATATATATATATATAATCGTCATTGCATTTGTTTTGTAAAATTATTTTTTTTTCCCTCTCCATCTGGTATGGATCTAAAGATTGGGTTTTAGGGTTGTGTTTATAATTTTTTGTTAGATAGTTAATTTTTAAATTTTTTTTATGTTAAATGGTAGTTCAAATTATTTAGTCAAATGGCCCAATGATGCAGAAGTAAAAACTGTAATATAGCACCTGAAAAGGAAGGGATGGGTTGAGGGGTTAAAATTTTGTAGTTGGTCAACCAGAAAGACTTATTGGTGAAGTGAATTAATGACTATATATGGGGTTGTATCTGGTGTCTTTTGCATCAAAATAAATAGATTGTAATTCAGGTTTTGGTACCTAAAAAAGTATGCATTTGATCACATCTTGGGATAGTATAAGTAGGAGTTTCACTGTTATATTAGGTTTGATTCCATCTAAGTCTAAGCAGGTTTTAGTAGTTATACATATATTGTCTCACTAGAGTTATGTTTTTGGTGTTTTGTTTTTTGGGTTGCCTTCCTTATGTCTGGTCTCTTTTGCATTGCTTGGAATGTGAACCGGCTGTTTGAATTATAGGTTGTAGCCTTGTAGGTGCTTTGTGAATTGGCACAGCATCTACAACTTTGTCTTGAATATCAGTGTCTCTTACTAATATCATTGGTTACCAAAATTAAAATAACGAATCGACTTTGTATTGCTTGATTCATATTGGTTATCTGTTGGGTACTCATGAGATACCTGATATAGACCAATTCTTGTTAGTTCCTTGTGTTAAACTATCTAGGAGGTCTTGATTGAAAACTTTAACTTTATCATGTTAGAAATAAATCCACTTAATCATTTTTGGGTTGAGTACCTGATGCAGAAATCGGTAAATAACAGAATAGGATAAGACCGCCTACCTATTTGAGAGAAATTGGACGGATAGGTATCATGATGCATGAATATGAAGGTATTATATTTAGAGTTATTTGATGTTTAATTTTTGTGGATGTGTGCAGAAGCGATATTTGAGGGAAGCACAGATGATGGATAAGAGTTGGATTGATTTGCCAAATAGGATGTCGAGGGAATACATTAATGGGATTGATCAATTACTTGTGTTTGCCTACACCAATAGGGCTGAAGGTTCGGTGATTAGTTGTTTGTGTAGGAAATGTGAGAATCGATACCATCTTGTACGAGAGGGTGTACGGGAGCATCTGATTTTGAATGATTTTTTAAAAAGGTACAAACATTGGATTAATCATAGGGAATCTTACGTATCTCTGTATGGTAATCGAGAGAATGAAACATTGGCTAATTTAGACATTGGGGATGATATGGTTGGAATGATATAAGGGGCTATGGAAAATCCACATGCCGGTACAAGTGTTGAGGGTAATAAACCACAGGTACCTGATCCCCATGCATCTGAATCCCAACTCGGTCCAAATGCAGAGACTACAAAGTATTTTAAACTTTTTCAAGATGCACAAAGTGAATTGTATCCAGGTTGTGAGAAGTTCACATCTTTGTCATTCATTGTTCGACTTCTACATCTGAAGGTGCTTAATCAGTGGACAGACAAGCCTGTTAACATGTTGCTTGAGTTATTGAATGAGGCATTCCCGTTGGGTGTGAAACTCCCGGACTCATGTTATAAAGCTCAAAAGGTCACAATAGATTTGGGCTTCACGTATGAGACATGGGATGCATGTCCTAACAATTGTATGTTGTTTCAAAACGATGACGCCAACCTTGATAAATGTGTCATATGCAACAGTTCTAGATGGAAATCAAATGATGATGGTGGTTCAAATGGTCCTAACAAAGGTGGCAAACGAATAGCTGCAAAACAGATGAGGCATTTTCTTTTAAAGCCAAGGTTACAGAGGTTGTTTATGTCATCCATGATGGCCAAGTTAATGAGATGGCATGCAGAGGAACGAACTGATGACGGTGTGGCCACCGGGTATTTAGAGAATCTGCAGGAGATGAGAATCTATATACATCACCACCAAAAGATTAGGTATAAAATGTATCTTTGCATTCTAAGCTAAGAATAACCATAAATTAACTGTACACAGCCCAAAAGGATAGATGCTAATTACATAATTAGAAATAAAGACAAAGAATTTTCCGTTGTTAAGTTTTCCACTTGGACTGGCACACCATTGTAACCTAGTCCTTAGCACACACGACCGCTTAGGCACGAGAGACTTGTGGGAGAAGACAGGACTCGAATCAGGTTCCCGGTTTAGGAGTTAGAGCCAGATTTCACTCTAGGCAAACTAGTTCCTTAAGAAACTTAAATTCGAGGTGTTGACACCCAAAAATCACCAAATGGCGTCGGATTAGAACGAAACTTGACACACACAACCGCCTAGGTATGAGAGATTTGTGGGAGAAGACGGGACTCGAATCGGGTTCCCGGTTTGGGAGTTGGAGCTGGATTTCGATCTAGGCAAACTAGTTTCTTAGAAAACTTGAATTCGAGGTAGTTGACACTCCAAAATCACCAAACGATGTTGAATTAATACGAAACTTGGCACACACGACCACTTAGGCACGAGAGACTTGTGGGAGAAGACGGGACTTGAATCAGGTTCCCCGTTTGGGAGTTAGAGCCGAATTTCGGTCTAGGCAAACTAGTATCTTAAGAAGCTTGAATTCAAGGTGTTGACGCCCCAAAATCGCCAAACGGCGTCGGATTAACATAAAACATGGCACACACGACCGCCTAGGCACGAAAGACTTGTGGGAAAAGATGGGACTCGAATCGGGTTCCTGGTTTGGGAGTTAGAGCCGAATTTCATTCTAAACAAACTAATTCCTTAAAAAACTTTAATTCGAGGTGTTGACGCCCCAAAATCACCAAACGGCATCGGATTAGCACGAAACTTGGCACACACGACCGCCTAGGTACTAGAGACTTGTGGGGGAAGACAAGACTCGAATCGGGTTCCCGGTTTGGGAGTTAGAGCTGGATTTCGGTCTAGCCAAAATTATTTATTTAATTATCTTTGTAATTATGTAGTAGTTAAATTTTTATTTTTTTTGTAATTAACATATTAACACATAATTATATTGCCATTAATTTTTTTTATTTTTTATTTTCAGATATTTTCCGAGTAAGAGTTTGCTTTTTGTGGAATGCGTGCCTGTGAAGAATGCGATTAACTTTTATTTTGTTACCCACGAAAGAATCATGAGGAAAACTTTTGTTTTTTATTTATGTTATTTTGAATTGTGAACAACATTATGTATTTAAACATTATATACGTATTATGCAACATTATGTAGTGGAGTAATTTTGCTGATATGTAGTTATGAATGCAAGAATATTTTTATTATGGATAAATTGTTATTTTTATACTGAAATTTTTATATTATTATACAATTATTCAGTGTGTTTGGTTTGATTTTTTTGGATTAAGTTTTTTGAAAATTGATTTTTTTGGTTTTTGTATTTTTTTGTTTTTAGTGAATATTTTTTAAATTTTAAACATTTTTTTTATTTTTTTAGATGCACCTTACTTAGATGTATCTAAAAAGTAAAAAATTTGTGAAAAAATATTTTAAAAAATTAATAAATACATAAAAATATAAAAAATGTACTGAATTCTTGTTTTTTTTTTTTTGTATTTTTGGTATTTAGTGAATTTTTAAAAGATTTTTTTTACAATTTTTTACTTTTTAGGTGTATTTATGTTAGGTGTGTCTAAAAAGTAAAAAAAAAATTGCTTAAAATATTTTTAAAATTCAGTAAAAACAAAAAAACACGGAAAATAAAAAAGTAGAATTTTCTGAAAAGTATTTTTTGAAAAGTGGAAACAAGCAAGGTGATTGGTTTCTTTTTCAATTCATTTAATATAGGTAATTTTTAGATTTTTAATAATTTTATTGCAGTTTTTTTTTTTTTTTTTTGTGATGGCACTACACCGTCTCAAAAAACATTAGAACCAAATGTTTTTTTTTTTTTTTGCGATGTAGGCAATGCCATCGCAAAAGAAATTGGCGACAACACGTATTTCGTCGCAAAGAAAAAACTTTTCGCAACAGTATTTTTTACCGTCTCAAATAATCTTTTAGCGACGGTAAGTATCCCATTGCAATAAAAAAACATTTCACGACGGCAAAAATAACACTTTTAGCGATGGTAAAATAATGCCGTTGCAAAAAATTTCAATTTTTTACATATTATAGGCGATAGCAGAATGCTGTCGCAAAAGGCAACATTTGCCGTCACAAAAAAAGACGACGACATGGTGCCGTCGCTAAAACATTTTAACAACGTCCTTTATTGTGGCCCCCTGCTTGTCGTCGTTATAAGTCATTTATCATTGCAAAAAAGTTTTTGAGACAGCATTATGAGTGCCGTCGCAAAAAATTGAAGTTCTTGTAGTGAACTTACTATATTCAAATCTATATATAATATCCCCCTCTAAAAAAATATATATATATATACATCTTATATAACTCATAGTATGTAAACTCAATTATAGTTCTCAATAGTATACATCAAATGTATTACTTCTATCAAATCTCCTATATAGGTCTCTTTTGAGAATATTAGTAAAAAGTTATTTTTTAACTTTTAACTTATTTTTAGTCCCACTATCTCTCTATTTTTTTATAAAAAAAAAATCAAAAAATCACATTTTAATTAATTTCTCAAAACAACCCATAGTTTTATTGGCATCTTTTGATGAAATATTCCTTTGTACCACTTCTAGAGGTGAAAAGGATTGAATAGAATATCTTATATATGACCCAAAATTTCACCCTTGTGCTTAATTTATGTGCCATCTGATTAGTTTCACCTTTTAAATGATTTTTTAATTTTTAAATTTTGGCATTTTTTGAATTTATTATTACTAATATGATATAAATGTTCACCACATAACTCATGGTCAATGGCCTCATAATCATGGAAATGTCATATCACAAACAGTATCAGAAATTGCTTACAAGACATAAGGCCAAGTTTGGCATTCTAAAAAAAATTTAAAAAGTCAAAAAGTTACTATCCTATTTAAGTTATATCATCTTATTTAAATCACATCACCTCTCTAACACATCACTTCAAACCCAACCCAAATCCAACCTATATTTCATAAAAAGTCAAAAAGTACACTTATTTAATCTTCTCAAACTTTGCTTAAATACCTTACAAACACAAATGGCAAAACAATAGTATTGCTTCAAGTGGTGGTTTTTCCATTTTATGGCACCATTATCCCATTAAGGCAATTAGATCATAAGATTTGCAATGAGTTAATCTTATAGATTACATATAATGATGTAATAGTGACGTAACAATATTATCATTTAATAAATAGTTTTGATTTGTATTAAAGATCACAACAAAATTAATTTGTAATAAATATCACAAAACTTGACTATTAATCTATGTGTGATTTTTATTCTCGTATCACATTACAAATAACAGTATCACCATTATTCTTAATAGTTTTTTCTTAACAGAAGTGTTATGTTCCTGATGAAAGATTATATTCCATATAAATATTTTCTCCAAACAAACAAGGAAGAGATTGATTTTTTCTCAACCACTACCCCTCCTTTGCATTTTCAATTTGTTTATTTGGTCAAAATTACCCAACCCATGAAGATACTTACAAAATAAGCTAACATATTCTATTTGATCTGAACATTGTAAATTTATCATGGATCATATTTTAATAATTGAGCCATTTATTTTCTAAATCTTAGCATATATATCATTAATGATACTTATTTTAAGATAAATATAATGAAATCATAAAAGTACAACTATTGATTTAATTTAATTTTTGTATATATTGTTTAATTTTTTTTACATGCAACAACCTAAAAGAGGAACAAATAAAATTATCGAAGTGAAGGCTATAGTGAGCCTAATGGACTAGATGGATCCCAGATTCCCATCCTCTCCCTAACTTTAACAAAAAAAAAAAAAAAAAAAAAAAAAAAGAAGAAGAAGAAGAAGAAAGAAAAAGAAAGTAATAAGACCTTTATTTTATGAAAAATGATATATAAATCTATTTTTATAAATTATTTTTTAGATCAAATGATGTGTAAGTGATATAATTGATTAATGATTAGAGAAGATATGAGATAGAATATTACCTTAAATATCTCAATTAATTATCAAATCACTAGATTTGAAAATTATATATAATTTTTGGACTTATATAATGGTGCTCTTATTTTATTTATTGTCTTAGTTTGGAGAGGTCACGGCACACCTCATAGAAGGGAAATTTGGAAATTCCATAGTCAAATTAACTGGATATAGACAATACAGCTAGGGGTTCATGGCCTGATTTGATTTAGTTTCGAGATAAATTAAGATCTAATAAGGGTGTCTTTATTTGGACGGATTGGATAAGAGGGATTATAATTTATTGGACTGTTAGTCTTTGAATATATTGTCTCTGACTATTTGATTGGACTGGATTTATATTATATGTATGTTTATAGTCATGAGATTAGATGTTTATATTAGACTATTCAATTAAATCCGATGTGTATCATATTTTATTCAATTTTTTCCTAAAACATTTAAAAAATTAAATAAATAGAACATCAATAAAAATTATATAAATTTATTTTAATTTTTAATTGAGATTATTTTATTTTAAATAAATTGAACTTTTAATTTTATTTTTAATTAAATAAATTGAATAAATTGAACTTGTAAAGGCGGATTATAATCCATTCGACTGTTGATTTAATTTAATTTTTAGTTCATACTTTTAAATTTTATTTTACTTTACTAAGTATAATTTAAAATAATATAAATAAAAAATTGAAGGCAAAAAAATAAGGGCAAAAAATGTCATTTTAACCTTTCTATCCAGAGCACACTTCCATAGGACACAATAATTTCACTAATAAGGGATTGATAGTCTGGTTAAACTAGTCCAACTTATATTTTTTTAACCAAACGTCGGACTATCATATACAATGGATATCGAGTCCTGTCCCACACTCTATACCGCCAAACAATCCACCCCTAAGTTTTTACGGTTCTAAAATTTGAAGAATAAAAATTAAACCATTATATAAAAAATTGTATAAAAAATTTTAGAAACTAGAAACAGGTTAAAGTAATTTTAAAATCAATAAAAAATAATTTTAATTAGTGACTGTTTATTGTGTTGTTGACCTTGTTTGTGTTTGTGTTTGTGTTTTCTTCTTTTTTATTTTTGGTTTTTTCGTTTTTTTTGGTCTTTTTATTAATAAGGTATACTGGGGTTTGTTTGGGGTAACTTTATTGTAAACCTTGTTTGTGTTTGTGTTTGTGTTTGTGTTTTCTCCTTTTTTTATTTTTGGTTTTTTCGTTGTTTTTGGTCTTTTTATTAATAAGGTACACTGGGGTTTGTTTGGGGTAACTTTATTGTAAACTAAAAGTTTATATATAAAAAAAGAAGTCAAAAACATTTTATTCCTCAATTTTTAGGTAATCAAAAAATTTTAAGTTTCTTTAATTTATTTTTGCCTAATAAACTGTAAAGATTGGCAACTCGAGTTGAACTTATTTGAATGGCCTAAATTTGTGCTTGTCGGTCGATACGCCGGACGACCAACTGGATGACTGGTTCAATAATTGTCTATCACAATTACCATCTTATTGACCGCGACTCTCATCCTTATTTCTAAATGACTGGGCGGATGACCAATCGGTCAACCGGCAAGCCAAAATTCAATCCATTCGAGGCAAGATGAAACTCAAGCTAAAATCATGATTGGTAGCTCGAGTTTCATCTTACCTCAAATAGGTCGAATTTTAGCTTAATCGCCCAGCAATAAGACTGATAGCTGCAGCTGAAAAGGTGACAATCGTGATAGACAAGTATTTCATCGATTGTCTGAATACTCGTTTGGCTGATTGATCGGTAAACAAAAAATTGAGTCATTCAGGCAAACTCAATTCAAGTTACCAATCTTTATTGCATAAATTATATCAAGAAATCTGTCAACTCTCAAAATAAAAACAATAATATAACCAACTCAAATAGGTTGCACCAAATAACTTTATTGTAAATAATTCCATTTCTTACCAATTGAAAAAATAAATTATGGAAAATGTTTAAATGGTTTTCCAATTTGGTTCACGTCTCAATTATATTAATTTAATTCTCTTACCAAATCATTAATAATGGATCTAAAATTTGACTTCTCTTAGTATTACCTAAAATATAAATAAATAAAACTCGGATGGGCCGATTGACCTGCGGCAAAATTGGGCTTGGTTCTGTTGTAAGCAAGTACAAGCCCGTGGATTAACGTGGGTCCACGATCGAGATCTCCCACCACACACTGCCACATGTACGGTCCAATTTCCAAATTTGTGATTCAGTCACGTGTCTTTAAAGAAACTTCCAAAAACGCACAAACTTGAGCAGGTGCGTTTTACGCCTTTCGTCCACTCAGATTCCTCCCTGCTCATTTCGATTTTCTTGGGAATCCCGAAATCCGATTCCCGACAAAAGAAAAACACCGAGAAAGTAGAGAGAGAAAATCCATGGATTCTCGAGCTTTGTCAGCTTTACTCTCAACCCTGATCTCCGAACTCCTCATCACTCTCCTCCTCCTCTTCCCTTCAATCACCAATTTCAATTTCAATTCCAATTCTAATTCCAATTCCAATTCCTATGGAAACCTTTTCCCTCTCATCCACCATTTTCTCTCCACCTCGGAAATCGCCGCTTCTCTCTCTCTCTTCTCCATTTCCAGAAAACGCAAGCGCACCCACCACCCGGACCCCGCCGTCGTCGCCCCCGCGGACGGCGGCGACGATCCTGGTCCCGAACTCGGTCAACTCGGACGAGTCGACTCAGCCCCTGACTCGTTCAAGCTCTGCTTCAAGATGAGTTCTTCGAGCTTCGAGTGGCTCGCTGACCTCCTCGAGCCGTTGCTAGAGTGTCGCGATCCGATTGGCTCTCCCCTCAATCTCTCCGCCGAGACTCGGCTCGGAATCGGCTTGTTTCGGCTCTCCACCGGCGCGGATTACTCTGAACTCGCTCGCCGATTCAAGGTTTCCGAACCAGTCTCCAAGTTCTGCGTCAAACAGCTCTGCCGAGTCCTCTGTACGAATTTCCGTTTCTGGGTTGGGTTTCCGAGTTCGAACGAGCTCGAATCGGTGTCCAACGAGTTCGAATCTCTCACCGGAATGCCCAATTGTTGTGGAGTCATTGACTGTGCTAGGTTCAAAATTGTACGAGACAATGGATATTGATAAACAATCATCAAATGATCAAAATCGCAAAGATAGCATCGCAGCACAAATCGTAGTCGATTCATCGTCTCGAATTCTCAGCATTGTTGCTGGTTTTCCGGGAAACAAACCCAATTCACTAGTCCTAAAGTCTTCAACATTGTATAAAGACATTGAAGGAGGGAATTTACTAGACTCACCACCAATACCCGTTAATGGTGTTGATGTAAATCAGTATTTGGTTGGGGATAGAGAGTACCCTTTACTTCCATGGTTGATTGTGCCATTTGTTGATCCTGTGCCCGGGTCATGCGAAGCGAATTTCAATGAAGCACACCATTTGATGAGACTGTCAGCGCTTAGGACCGTTGCGAGTTTGAAGAATTGGGGTGTTTTGAACAAGCCGATCGAAGCGGAGTTCAAGACTGCAGTGGCTTACATTGGTGCTTGTTCAATATTGCACAATGCTTTGCTTATGAGGGAGGACTATTCAGCTTTGTGTGATGGGTTGGTTGATTATTCAAGGCATGAACAGAGCTCTCAGTACTATGGGGATGTTAGCGTGGTGGAGAATTCAATTGAGAAAAAGGCTTTGATTATTCGAAGTGTATTGGCTACAAGGGCTAATGGGATTCGAAAATCGGATCAAGCTATGGATCCTGGTAGCTCAGAACAGTTGCAGAACTAAGAAATCACGCATTTTTGCAAGTTGGAGCTCGGGCTATGAACAACATTCTTGAGATGGGTAACTGAGAATTGCTCTGAGTTATAGATTCTTTTAGTTTATTTTTGTCTATTTAGTCTTGATTGTTTTTGAAGCTCATATCTGCATTCGTTTGCCAATTGGTTGAAACATAGAAGGTTTTCTTTCCTTGTCAAGAATGTAAATACAACTTGTTACCACTGTTATTCATTTCTCAATTTAGTGAAAGCTGTTTTTGATTGTCATGTTTGTGAAAATAGCTTGTCAACTTGACTCTGTAAGTATATTTTGGAAGACAAAAGCATGCTCTACAAAAGAGTTGATTATCGCAATGCTCGAGATAAAAGATGGTTTTGAGTGTTTCACCATGCTCAATTTGCAAGTGATGTTTGTTAGAAGTCTATCCTTTCATAGTTTTTGGTAGTTACATTTGATTGTGAACTTGATTAGCTTTATCCATGAAGTCTTTTATCGGGCCGTTAGATCTAATAACACCTCAATTGACTGCATTTCATATTATTCTTGTTCCCTCTCCGTAAATTTTCTCAAGGGATATTGTGGTTAAAGACTGAAGGGCAAATTAAGCATGCATTAAAACTTAAAATGATTGAAACTTAAAAAATTCCAGGCATGAAAATGCATCTTATACTTTATCAAGCAAATAATATCCCAGCCTTATTAGTTATCTTTTTATGTTTCTTAACTGATTTTATAGTTAGCTTAGGCACTCATGTCGTTCAAATCAAAGTTTCAATTTGAAACTTGGCTTTGACTTGAAAACATCATTGAGTCGAGTTGAACACTCGACTTGTTTTGAATCAAAACTTGATATGAAACCTTCAATAACTATTTCTGAAAAAGCACTTGGCGCTTGCTTTTTAGAGGAATCATTCCATCAATGATGTGAGTCAAAGTTGTAACGAGTCTAAGGACTGACCACATGAACCTCAGGAAACTGCAAATTGAAGTGCAATGGCCATCGGTCATCGGAATTCCTCTCCTTCCATATTTACTGCTTTCAAGGCAAATTAGAATGCTTGAAAATGTTAGAAATGTTAAAATTTGCTACTGCTTAAATAAAATCATTTTTAACCTAATCATACTATAATTTCTTTTGGTTGTTACTGAACCATATTACTTGATTAAATCAGTTACCTGAATTGTCAAAACTCAACAACAGTTTCTGTTATACAATTATGAAATTTGCACAAGAAGGAAAAACCAGAAACAACTTATCAAGAAGGGGTGCATATGAAGCAGTGCAGATAATACTACCTTACAAATGCACCAAGCATCAACTATGTGATTTCATATGGTGTATGTTATAGGTGTTTTATTAGTGTATAAATTGAGACATCTCAAAATGAAGATGTTACATTTCATTTTGATACATATCCAGACTTTGCTGATGTGAGCAGGGAAATAGATATTAATGTTTCGATAACATACTGCTAAGTGGCTACTGATATTGCAAGCTATAAGCTAGACAGTTTGAGACAATTGTTGGGAGTTCAAGAAACACAGAATATGTTGGTTGTGTGAACCTTTTTTTTAAAAGAATAATTATAATAAACTTAGAGAAAAGAAGAGATTTATTTGAGCAGCCAAAACACATTTCAGAACATAGTTGTTTGCGAACGATGGTTTGTCACTATCGGAGAACCTTACAGCAAATAGGTGAGGAATGCCTATCTCTTGATTTTGTTGTGCAGTCTACCATTAAATTTTATTTCAACCCTCTTTTTTTGGTTAAAAGAAATTTGCAAAGAATATATGGAAGAGGGAAATGATTTGTCTTTGTATAAGCCCAGATGTCTTTTCACCTCTTGAAGTTGGCCAATGTACGTGACTTTTCCTTTGAAAAAATGTATTATATATCATTGAATGTAAGTTTCTGGTGAATTGAAGAAGCAAAAAGTGACTGTGTTTCTATTTCTTAGAAGTGAAGCATGGGAAAAACACCAACATTGCAGGTGTGTTTGGTTTGATTTTGGGAGATAAATTTTCAAAAAAAAAATCTTGGGGAAAGAGTTCAGAAATTTTTTTGGTTTGTTTGGTTGTATATTTTGAAAATAGTTTTGGAGTATGGAAATTTGGGATGATTTGATATTTTATTGTAGTTGAGTAGATGTGTATGAGAGAAAAAGTGATTGAGAATGAGAGAGGAGAGAGAAAAAATGATTGATTAATGTGCAGGAGAGAGAGATTGATTTTGGAAAAAAATTTCTAACCAAACAAAATTTTGGAATTTTTTTTCAAAATTTGTGTTTTGAGAGTTAAACCAAACAAGATATGCGTGTTTGATTTTAATGGCCGTCTTCAAAACCATTCACGACTTCTCCGTTGTTTTCAAATTCAAAATAAATGTTCATATTTGAGGACTTATGTCAATTGTTGTGATGTCAAACAATAGCTGGTTCACTATAAATTATCTTTTTCCTCATTTTTTGTTTTGTTTTGTTTTTTTGTTTGCATCATTTACAACAATGTAGAAGGGGAGATGAAGATGAGGAAGGTGGTGAACTCTACATTTCTTCAAGCTAATTATGATGATATGGTTGCTAGGATCGTTGAATTCATTTAAACTAGTGATTGAGGTCAAAATTTTAAAATCCTAAAGTAGTTTTGGTAAACTACTGAAACTAGTTGGTTGAATTTGACACCACAAAATTGTTGTTTCAACCCATAGCTTGTTAGCTTAACTAATAATTTTTATCAATGTGCAGTGGCAAGCTTTTAGCTACACTTGACCTCAAATGGCGAGATGGCTATTTGTATGTGATACAACATCTTGACACTATCTCATTGCTGTTGCTTCCTAATAAATCCGATGCATAGTATGGTTTCTGGCAGACAGATAAACATGATGTTTATAAGGTTAAAATAGTTAAATTGTGAATGTATGTAAAGATTGACAAGTTTTAAGTAAAATAGTTGCTGTGTTTTCCACTGTGGTGAGAAGGAACATTCATGTTGGCCTTTGGCTGAAAACCTTGTATGGCCCTGGATGGAAAGGTATGACGAATATAGTTGTGAGAGGAGGCTACATAATCAAGAAGAAGAAATATAAGGCCCCGACCAAATGGGATGTGATTGTGTGGTAGCCCAACACTTGGTCTGTGTTTGCATACTATGGTCAAGAAGAATAAGAACATTAACCAACTAGGCCTAGCCTAGTTGGCTATCATGCCTTCCTTAGGGCTTAGTCCCAAGGAGGTCATGGGTTCAATTCTTCTTAGAGGGTTGAACGAAGGGAGTGCAAATACTTAGGTGCTTTGCCTTTGCCATGGGTGGGGAGATTTTCTCCCATAGGTGTTAATCTAACAACTAACATTTGCCGATCAAAAAAAAAGAAGAATAAGAACATTCCCAAGGAGTGGGACTCTTCCTGTACAAATGAGGTGGGTTACTAAAGGGGATGAGGCCAGAATGTGCCTAATCAAGTTTTGTGTTTTTTGTAAGTCACTAAAAAAAACTATATATAAAGAGGTTGTTCCCATGCGAGGTAGGGGTAGGCTAACCACTCCCATTGCCTAGGAACCTTCTTGTTATCCATCTCTTCTCTGCAGGTAACCCAATTGCTTAATCATCGAAGTGTCTTCTGGCTGCTCAACCACTGATCAGGCAACACTAACAGTGTGTGAGGTTTTGCAAGAACTATAAGGTTCGCAAAGTCTCTCTTGCAATCTCTACAGTGTGATTTCGCCACACGAAAGTGTTTGTTTAGTCGTGTCAAAGATTAAGGTGAAGTTTTGACAAGTCAGGGTTTACAATTTTTATTCGTGTTTCTGTGATCATTTTAACCTTGTGCAATATACAAAACTTGTACCCGACATTTACCATCTAAATATTGACAAAGCTTTTATAGTATGCTAATCTTTTATGATTAAGCTTTCATGTTTTCACCGTATGAATTCAGTTTTAAAATTGGCTATTTTTTTGTTTGCACTTCATCTTTGATCTTTAAATAGGTTTGCTGGCTGCTGGTATAATAATAACCTTCAAAACAAGAGAGAATAAAATGGGGGAAAATAGTCTTGCAGGGAATCAGGGGTAGACATTGCTTTTAACATTTAAAAATGGTAATGTAATAGGTTAAGTGATTATTCACTGGTTTCAACTAACAACATATAGCGAAAAACTCATTTATGAGTGAGACGAAGCTTATTCAACATTTTTAGATAACTGAAAGATAAAATGATGACTCGCCTAAATGTATTTTGTGATTTTTGCTTATGATTAATTCTTGGGTATTTTTATATTTTTACTAATACACATTTTTTGTAGGAACAAAAAAAAAAAAATGAAGAAAAAAATGTTTGGTTTGAGTTTTGGGAAAATTGGCCTAAGGTCCCTCCTCTACTTTTGATAGGAGGAAAGGTCCAAAATAATATATTTTAATGGCTAAGGTTCATAAAATTTATTTTAAATTATAAAGTACCTAAATTACCCTTCCTTTATAACATAAATTTGTTTGAATATAATATTGTTGACTTAACTGATAGATTTTGAAAACCGAATTCGCAGGGGAGATTTCTTCGAAGTTTTCGTCGGAGATTTCAGTGGAGATTTCATGGTGAGATTTCGTCGAGATTTGAGGGGAGTTTGACGAGAAAGATTGCTACGATCGTGTTGATTTCGTCGGAGATTTCGTCGGAGTTTTCGTTGGAGATTTCAGTGGAGATTTTATGGTGAGATTTCGTCGAGATTTGAGTGGAGTTTGACGAGAAAGATTGCTACGATCGTGTTGATTTCGTCGGAGATTTCGTCGGAGTTTTGATTCTTTGTTTTTGAATCAATTTCAAGGAGTGTTGACAGTGTATTGATCGCGTAGGTTTTTGAGTGGAGTTGAATCAGGTTTGTTTTCGATTTTAGATTCCACATGGAATTTGACTTTTGTTTTGAATTTTTATTTCGAGAGAGGCTAGGTTTATAGAGTTGATTTTTATTTTTGGAATTAATTTTTCATTCTTTTGTTTTTTTGATCAATTTGAAATAGTGTTGACAGTGTAGTTGATTTTGATGTTTAGTGTTTATTTTTCGTGCTCTGTTTTTTATCAACATGCTGATGAATGATAAGTTTTGTTCTATGTTTTTTCTAACCAGAGATTTGATTTTCTGTACTTTTGTTTGTGTAGTCCAGAGAAAATTATAAGTGCATATGGACATATTATTAGAAGTTTCTAATGGAGATAGAATATGAGAAAGTGAATGTAAGTTCATAAATTTGTGCAATAAAGTGAATATGAGATAGTATATAAGTTTGTAAATTTCTCTGGCTTTTTCTATGAGTGCAATATCAGTGTAAAGTTCATATATAAGGTGTATATGATTTTTTTCTATGATTATATTTAATAGTTAGCAGTAAATTTCTCTTTGTTTCATTAAGTTTCTGTGATTTTGTTTTTTATCATCTTGAATGTGAATATCAGTTTGTAGATGTGTCTTTGGACTTTTATTTTATGAATACAGACAAAGTTAGACAGAGGCAATTGAATACAGACAAACTTTTATTTTATGAATACAGAAAATTATAATTTTTAAAAATTTATCTGGACTTTTATGTTGTTTTTGTGAAGTGTTTCTATGTTAAACAATTGTTTCCAGTTTTGTGAAGGTGAATATCAATTTTGTTCTGTTTTTTTAAACCAGAGAAATTTCATTTTCTGCACTTTTGTTTTTGTAGTCTAGAGAAAATTATAAGTGCATGTGGACATATTATTAGAAGTTTCTAATGCAGATAGAATATGAGAAAGTGAATGTAAGTTCACAAATTTTTCTGGACTTGTATTTGTAGTTCAGAGAAAATTGTAAGTTTGTTACTTACTTTCAGTTTGTAAATTTCTATGATTGTAAATTTTTCTGGACTTTGATTTTTTTGTATGATCGTGTTTAATAGTTAGCAGTAAATTTCTTTGTGATTCATTGAGTTTCTGTGATTTTGTTTTTTATCATCTTGAAGGTGAATATCAGTTTGTAGATGTCTGTGGACTTTTATTTTAAGTTCAGAGAAAATTATAATTTTTAGAAATTTTTCTGGACTTTTTATGTTGTTCTTGTGAAGTGTTTCTATATTAACTAAATTATTTTTCTTGTTTTTTGTTTCAGTTTCAATGGACAGTGCAGTGTTGTTGCTGTGTAAATATGGGAATGATACTATTGTTATTAATGTTTCATGCGAATTGAATTTTGAGGAATTGGTTGGAATTTTGTGTAAAACATGGGAGAATTTGAAACCTAAGATTATGTGTATTTCATATTCTATTTTGGGCCATCCGAATTGTATGGTTCGAAATAATATTGATTTTTTGAATATGTTGAGGGTTGTTTGTGCACGCGGTGTTGATATAGTTGATGTTTCAATTACTAGATGTGGTACTTCTAATGAAGAGGAAGTGGGGTGTAATTGAGTAGATGTTGTGGATGGTGAGTGTGATAGGCTGGTAGATATTGAAAGGAATTCACTCTCTAAGTTTTGTTCTCACTAAGAAAAGGTGTTATTGTCGGCTCGTTGGCGGAATAATATTACGAGTGTTGGACAAAAGTTTGAGGGTGGTGTGGTTGAGTTCCGTACTTTTTTGTGCAAGTATGCTATTGAGGTTGGTTTTTAGTTTACGTATGTTAAAAATGACAAGCTGAGGGTTACGCCTGAATGTGCATATAAGGAATCAAGGGGATGTATGTGGCGTGTACATGCTTCTGTTGAAAAAACAAATGGGTTCTTCTACATAAGGACTTTGAACAATGAACATACGTGTGGTGTGGCGGTTCGTACGAGTAAACATTCGAGGATGACTTCCAACTTAGTTTCTGGGCTGATAGTTGACGAGGTAAGTGCAAAACCTTTAACTCGTCCAGTGGATGTTGTGAAAGAAATGAAAGACAAGTATGGGGTTTCAATCAGTTATAACTGTGGTTGGTTGGGTATTGAAAAAGCAAAACGTAGTACATATGGGGATTCTTGTTTGTCATTTGATCAATTACGGTGGTATTTTATAGCGATCCCGGTATTCCCTTACAGTATTTGTCGTATTCCGGACCTTGGTTCCGTGGAGTTGGTAGTTGTATCCATCTTATTGTCATCCTTTGATTCCTTTTATTTGAATTTTAGTATGTGTTGGGCGTGTTTCGAGCGAGGGGGTTGAGCCTTGGACAAATTTCTTCTTGCTCAGTTTTTGGTCTTTACGCTCGAGCGGACGTTCCTACGCTCGAGCGGAGTTCATATCATTCCGGCATCTCGCGTCCCTGCAAAACCTCTGCAGGTGTGATTCTTGCGCTCGAGCGGGTTTCCTGCGCTCGAGCGGGTTTCCTGCGCTCGAGCAGGTCGCGCTCGAGCGGGATTATTGGCGCTCGAGCGGGAAGTGTATTTTTTTTGTGTGAGTTCTGGGAGGGGGAAACTTGCGCTCGAGCAGACTGGTTTTCACGCTCGAGCGAAGGTGCTTTATTCGTGTGTGTTGGCGCTCGAGCGTACCTTCTTGCGCTCGAGCGGACCATGTCTTTTGTTCTTTACGCTCGAGCGCTCTGTTTTCTGCTCGAGCGGACCTGTCGTATATCAGACGACTTTGAGGCATTTTTGAATCACTTTTCACTTTCCTTTCTCTCTCTTACTTTCTAAAAAGTTATTTTGAGAGCTCCTCTCTCTAGAAACTCCCTTCTCTCTAGGGTTTGATCTAGTTAGAGGGTGTTCTTTACCTTTGGCCTTTGCAAAAAGGTTGTTGATTGTCGAGGGCGTCGTTTTGATCCAAAAAGTTTGGAGTTTGGAGCACGTTGGGTTTTGGCCTTCACCCCCGTTGGAGCTCTAACTTCGAGGTAGGGATAACCTACTCCATCTTATGAGCTTTGTCTTTGAATTTTAGCATTTTGATATGTTGGGGGTTGTTGGGTAATTTTGGAGAAAGTTTGGGCCTTTGTGCAATTTTACAAAAGTTGGGGTTTTAATTATACAAACCTATATGCAAGTTAGGCATAGAGAAATGAGGTTGAAGTTAGAACATTGATGGATATGGAACCTTAGGGTTCTTTTGTGAATTATGGTAAGTTGCCCTAATTGGTTTAATTAATTAATGTATGTGATTAATTAAAGAAAATGAGGAATTGAATTGAGACTGTCGTAAGTGGGAATGTATGGGACTAAAGGGTGTAGTCAAATCATTTATTGCTCACCTAGTTGAAATGTTGATATATTATCCATTTGTGCATTTATTTCCTATTTAGAAATAATTGCTTTGGGCTACTGGTGGAGGGTAGTGTTGATTGTTGTAGACAATGCATGATGATTAGGCAAACTAAAACTAATCAATTGGATGTGTCATAGAGTATGACGGTTGATAGAATACATTAACTTTATGTATTGGTTGGTTGTGCATATGACTTATATGTTTATGTGCATTATGTGTAGACGGTTGATAGAATACATTAACTTTATGTATTGATTAATTGTGTATATGATTCTGTGTTTATATGCATTGCTTGTGTATGGGAGGAGATGGGGGATGTACTCTACGGTTTAGGGGAAGATGGGGGATGGACCCAGGGATGCAGCTCATAGGCTCTCCCATTGTAGTAGTGATACAGCTCATATGCTTATCAGTTGAAGTGTTGATATAGCTCATACGCTTATCTATTGGAATGTTGATATAGCTCATAGGCTTATCTGGTGTAGTAGTGATATAGGCCATATGCTTATCGATTGAAAAGTTTGTTTGATATAGCTCATATGCTTATCGATTGAAAAGTTTGTTTGATTTGATATAGTACTAAAATGTATATCATCATCGTTGGTGAAGTATGGAAGTGGTTTATGTACTATTGATACAACACCAAAATGTGTATCCGCCTTGGATTTCGAATGTGTTCTAATAATGAACTATAATTTCATCAAAGGTTTTGGCTAGAGTACTGAGCCTTGTTTTCAAACTCAATATTGAATAAGAAATGGAAAGTGAATTGTAACATAGACTCGATTGTCATGGAATTGTAATAAGATGTAAATGGATATGTGAGTATTGACCATGTATCAATTGCTAATCTTTTAGTCATTATTCATAGTTGGTTTAGTGTATTTCTACTGGGCTGTGGCTCACCCTATATGGGACACCATTTTCAGGTACAGGAAGTATGCCACCTCCAAGGACATCGCTTGGGAGGCTAGAGGCAGACAGACGTTTGTGGTTTTGGTTATCTATGGTTGTATTACATGTAATTTCAAGCCAAGGGCTTAATGTGAATTTGAGTTAGTATTCTCCTCTTTGTAACCAAGTGTTAGCTTGGAAAGCTGTAAGCCCATAGGGCATTTGATTCTGTTATTAATATGTAATGTCTCTTGTAAAGAATTACTCCAGTGGAATAGAATGATGTTCGTCTCTTATATCAATGCATGTCTAAATTGATGGGTTTAATGTTATTATTTTGAGGGCGTGACATATTTTGATGAGGCATTGAAGAACAATCCAGGTAGTCGTTTTGAGTTAGATTTTCAAGACAACAAGCGTTTCAAAAGAGTGTTTGTGGCTTTTCATGCATGCACAGCTGGTTTCAAATATTGTCGGTCATTGCTTTTTCTTGATAGAACATTTTTGAAAGGGCGATACAAAGGAGTTATACTTGCTGCAACGACGAAAGATGGGAATGAAGGTAATTGTAAATATATATAATTTTATCTAACTATGTGAATTTTCTATACATGTAGGAATTCAATGAATGTGATTTTTCTCTAGTACTTTGAATTTTCTCTGGTTTTGGCCTGTGTGGATTTTCACTGGATTTTGGTCAGTGTGAATTTTCTCTGGATTTTGTCATTGTGTGAATTGTATCTGTAGGTGGTCACTGAGTGAATTTGCTTTGGATATTATAATTGTGTGAATTTTCTCTGTAGTTGGTCACTAAGTCAATTTTCTTTGGATGTTGCCAATGTGTGAATTTTCTCTAGAGTTAGGCACTAAGTGATTTTTTGTCTGGATGTTGGCAGTGTCAAATTTCTCTGGTTGTTTATTGTTCTAATTTTCTATGCATGTGTATATCTGATATGCTTGTTCCTATTTGTTTTGTAGGTTTTTTTCCTGTAGCTTTTGCTGTTGTTGATGCTAAGAATAAAGACAATTGGTGTTGGTTTCTTGAACATTTATGTGGAGTATTGGGATCAGAAAGGGTGATAAGTTTCATATCAGATCGACATTGTGGTATTGTGGAGGGAATTGTAGGTTTTTCCCTAACTGCTTTCATGGATTTTGTCTTGAACATCTAAAGAGAAATCTGAGGGATAAGTTGTCATGGGGAAACACAAATTTAGTTAGGGAGACGATTGTGTCCAAGTTTTCAGAATGTGCATATGCGCCAACAAAGGCATCATTTCATTTCAAGTTAAATGAATTAAAAAGTGAGGAAGGAGACATTGTGATTGCTTTCTTGAGAAGTTTACCATATGAAAATTGGAATGGTGCATATTTTACGGGGAAACGTTATGCTGAGATGATAGGAGGCTGCTCTCTAGTAAATGGAATAAAGTTCTATGTCCTCGTATGGATAGTGTATTGGAGAAGTATTTTTTGGATGGGAGGACATGGAATGTGAGTTTGTCGTCTGATAATGTCTTTGAAGTGCATTGTTTTCTTTCGGTTATGGTTGATCTTGGGTTGAGAACTTGTTCGTGTCGAAAATGGGAAATAAATGGGTATCTATGTCAACATGCTGTTGCTGCAATTTTTAGGAGTGGAAGGAATTTGAATTCATTTGTTGAACCATTTTTTCATGCTGATATGTATCGTCAAGCGTACTCGTTTTCGATTGGCCCAGTTTTAACTGTTGAAAAACCTGTGTGTAGCATTGAAGATGCTATGATTTTACCTCCATTGAGCAAGAGACCAGCTGGGAGGCCGAAGAAGAACAGAATTGCTTTTACTGGAGAGTTCAAAAGGGTGATTAAGTGTAGTTGTAGTGGAAGTATTGGTCACCATAATAAGAGGACACGCAAGGAACCTTTGTTAAATAGTTGAGGATAATACATTTTATTGATTGAATAATACATTTGATGATTAGTTTGTGTATTTTGTTTTGTGAAATGTGTTTTTTAGACAGTGTATATAATAATATCAATCAAATTCATCTAGAGAAATTTTTACAATATCAGTTAAAGTGTGCATTGTGTTTGTTGATATATACTATAGGCATTGGGTTTGTAATACCTGTCAAATTTATGCAGAGAAATTTGGTATGGCAGAGAAAATTTTGTGTAATGTGTTTTGAAACTTCAAATTCATCCATATAAATTTGACAATGGCAGATAAAAGTACTGTGTGGATTTTGTTTTTTGAATTTGATAATTGCTTTGTACTAACACAGTGCAATATAGATTGCATGATCATATAGGCACCTTCTTTGGCATGATACGAGTTAAATTTCTTTGTGAATTTGTGGTAACTTTATGTCAATCATTTCAAGAAATGTGCATACCAGACAGAGCATACACAAAATTATTGCAGTGAGTACAACCAAGAAACAAAATCATGCTTTTTTGAAATATCTCTGAGTTAAGAATTTCTCTGGACCAGGGAAGAATTTATCCAAAATGAATTCAACTCATAAATTTTGCTCAAAGCCAGAGAAATTTTCCTCACCAATCTAGAGAAATTCACAACTCAGAAATTTCAAATTCATCTAGTGAAATTTTATAGTAGCAAATAAAATTACTGTTCGCTTTTGTGTTTTGTTGAGTTTGATAATTGTTTTGTAACAACACAAAGCATTACAGATTACATGATCATATAGGCATCCCGTTGGGACTGTACGTGTTAAATTTCTCTGAATTCTGGTAATATGATACCAGAGAAATTTGTGCAGACAATTTTCTCTGTGTGGATTGTGTTGACAATCACAATAAAAATATATATTTATTTAACCATCGATAGGTATGAAATTGACATTAGTCGAAATAAAAAAAAAATGAAATTTACATTAGTCAAGAAAGGATGTATATGGATAAGTCAAGCATCAGTATTCCTTCGATGTGTCAACAAAAAACTGAACGGTTAATACTGTATGGATATATACATATATGTGAGACAATTTTCTCTGTCTGGCTATGTACATTGTCTTCCTTTCACTTGTTTCACTATTACATGTTTGGTTGTTCTGGAGGTATTTCAATTGGTTCAGTCCATGATCGGCCAACATCGGTGACAAATCTCTCTATTAGTTCTGCCCTCATCAACCTGATCTCTTGTGTGGACAATTTGGAGCTGATTGGTTCATGTTTGCTATATTGTTTCATGATATAGCAGACAAAGAGGCCACAATCCAGACTGCATACAAATTATATGAATGGTTAGTTTTAAGAAACATGCAAATCAGAGTATCTTATTTATAGATGTATGAAACTTACGAATCACTTTCTTGTTGGGGAGCATTGTTGACATACTCAAAGTCGTAACTTGTGTTTTGTGAGTTTATCAACTTTAAAGAGGGTTGTGATTGAGCGTCTCTTTCAAGACAATCTTTCAAAAAATTCTCCACATATTCTTGCTGCAAGAAAATGATTTTTAAATAATAGAGAAATTTACAAACAAATCAATGGGATTGTATGAAAATTATCATCACATAAAGATTATGATGGATCAGAGAAATTTGCACTAGTTACTAATTGTTTTGCATCTTTGACATGTTTGTCTTCTGCATCATCCCTCCTTGGCCTCAGTGAGTTGTAGAACCTCCATAAACTGTCTTGTTTGTCTAGGACAAGCAAGGTCCAGTGATTTCCAGCTGTGGACTTCTCATTACCTCCAGTGTTTATTGGGAAATGGAGGAACCTATAGTTCCTCCATGCTGTTTCAATATGCTTGTCAAATAAGGACACTCGAAAAGATTGATTTTCTGTCATCCTGATGAAATTTTGTGTTCTGAGAAAATCCAAAAATGGTTTTGTTCAGAGAAAATCCAAGAAGTATCTTAAGAAGAGGAAGTAGTAAGTAAATTTCAGAGAAAATCAAATAAAATAGTAGTAACATACTAAGCTCATGGATGTGAAAAAAAATGAGGTTGGTTGTTGTCTTTCTCTCATTTGGTCAGCCAAAAGTATCTCCCCATAGCCATCAATGACCTGAAAAATATGATTTGTAATTGTAATATTGGTTTATAAAGGCAGAGAAATTTTGATGAAAGGGAAAGACTTACATTGTTGGCAATTTCTTTTTGCTTTATTAGGTTTCCAATGTCTTTGAAGGTAATGAGGTTCAACTCACTTGTCCAAATTAAAGCCCTACAAGACGAGTTTGTGGAAATTAAATTGTTGTTAATGCAATATAAGTTTGTAATTTGTTGTTTGTTATCTTCTATTTTGTTTGTTGTACTTACTCAAGTCCAGAGACGTTTGATATGTGCTGCAACATATCTTTTACGTAATCTTTTATCAATCTTGAAATCGGAAGAGTTTGTGGAAACACCCAAGATTTTCTGATGTTTAGAGGTTGAGGCAAGATGTATGCATCAGTATCAAGCACTTCTTTGTCCTTCGTGCTTTGCTCAGCTTGCTTTGCAGCTTGTTTTGAAGCTCTAGTCACTTTCGCAACTTTTGGATATTGAAATTCTGGATCGTGTTGCTTTTCCTTCGTTTCTTTTGCCTTTAAATTTTTGATCATTGACGTCGGATCTTTTTTGACTGTAGACAGTGAAAATATTAGTAAAAGTGAAATTTCTCTGAAGTAACAGATGATATTCAATATGTAAATTTATGTGATTCAATCCAGTTACCATAGACTTTCGTCTTTTGTTTCGGTTGTTCTTTGGGTGCCATTTCTTCTTGTTGGGTTGTTGGTTGTTGTTCAACTTGCATTCCAACTAGGCACAGTGAAAATCAAACAAATTCCAAAAATAGAATAAGAAAATAGACAGAGAAGATGAAATGAGCAATAGAAATCAATAGAAATAATCGGCAGAAACTAATGTGTTCAGAGAAATATAACTTTCAGAGAAAATTACCAATGTCAGAAAATTATAATAAATAGAAATTTCTCTGAGTTATGCTGACTCAAGGACTTGACTTTTTGTGGGTCAAGATTTTCACTGACCTTTTGGTTTAAGTTGTGTTGGTGTTTTGTATGGTTGTGTTGCTAGTTGGACTGAAAGTTCTTGTACTTGTTCATGCAATTTAGCATTTTCTGTTTCAAGCTCTGAATTTGAATTCCTCAACTGTTGAATTGTTTTCATATCATGTTCCTTTTCAAGCTCCAACATCCTTAGTTTCATTTGGATTGTGCTTTCTTTTCTTGAAGTTCTGAGTTAAGTGATGTCAGGGTTCTTATTGAAATATCCTTTTCAGCAAGTATTTCCATCCAATTTCTGTCTTCTTCTTGTTTAGATTGAGAAAGTGCCTTCAGTCTTTCATGCAAATCAGCAATTTGTGCGTCCTTTGATTCCTCAAATTGTTGTTGGTCCACTGGCTCAATACGTTCTTCTTGATCACTTTGCTCGTTTTCTTCTTGTTGTTCATCTTCTTCTTCTTCTTCATCTTCTTCTTCTTCATTTTCTTCTTCACTGTCTTCTTTTTTCTGTTCATTCTGTTCTTTTTCTTCTGCTTCTATTTCTTCACTTTCTTCTTGGGCTTCTTCTTCTCCACTGCTTTCACTTTCTTCTCTGGCTTCTTCTTCTCCACTGCTTACTTGAGCTTCTTATCCATTGCTTTCATTTTCTTCTTTGGGTTCTGCTTCTTCATTGAATTTGACAATTGCTTGACCTTTAGATGAATCTTGTAATTTCTCTTTGAATTTGACAATTGCTTTTTTTGATTCTTTCTTTGTCTTTTTACCAAGACAGAACTCCTCTGATGGGTTTTTGACTAGTTGCTTGTTATTTATCTGTAACAGGAGGCTCTTTTATTAGAGAAATGTTACAAAATTCACTGAGAGAAAAATTAAAATAAGGAAAATAAAATTCATCTAAATGATACTAATGGGAAACAAACTTCAGAGAAAATTGTATGGGCTAGAGAAAATTACAGATAAGGAGTTAATTTTATGAGGCAGAGAAAATTATGAAATGAGCAACATAATTTAGATATCAGAGAAAATCAATCAAGGCATATAAGTTAATATTTGACTATAATTGTGTCAGAGAAATTTGGATTCCAGAGAAAATTCATTAGAAGGGCAGAAATAAACAGTGTTTATCAAAGATGCAAGGCAAATAAGTAATGGACCAGAGAAAATTATGAAACAACATAATTCAGATATTAGAGAAAAGCAATGAGGGCAAATAAGTTATGGGCCAAAGAAAATTATGAAACAATATAATTCAGATATTAGAGAAAAGCAATCAGGGCATACAAGTTAATGTGTTACAATTGTGGTCAGAGAAATTTGGATTGCAGAGAAAATTGATTACAATGCAGAAATGAACAAGTTTGTACCAAAGATGAAAGCATAAATTGAGAATTGAGAGAAAATTGATCTTCAACAATCAATGCACAAGGAGGGAAACAAAGTAGTTGTCAGAGATATTTTGGAATTTCACTGAGATTTTAGGAGCAATAGGAATTAACCTGTCGAGGTGCAAGAGAGCGGAGTGGTGTCTTCTGCAGCTGTTTTGTCAAGGTTTGCAGGTTCCACTTCGCACATCTCGGGAAGTCAGTTGTGTTGCTGTGTTCCGAATCAATGATAGTTGCATGTTCACATATCCAATACTGTGATGAAAATTAAAGTAAATAAAATTTTCTAAATGCACAAATTTGTAAGTATGATAACTGCAAATTTGAATGGATATTATACTTACAAGCAATGCAATGACACACCCCGTAACTTTTTCTGGGGTTTTGTGCGATGCCATGATAGAATCAATCAATGTTGAGGTGATTGCCTTTGGCCAATCATACTGTTTCATGGATTCAAGAGGTTCTACATACTGTATAAAAACCCACCCTATCGAATTCCCACTTGTTGCAAAAAATAGGGTGAGACACAAGTACAATGTAACGATGATTGCTACATCTTTGTAGTCTGTTGGTTGCTTCCCTTTCATGGCCTTGAGCAAGGCGTTTTTAAGGACAGGACCAGTCAGCCTTGTGTCCTTTTGGAATCTTCTCCTCAGGAATGCAGATTTTGGCTTCTTAGAATATCTTAATGACATGGGTCGTTTACCTCCTTCCAAACCGAAAATCAAGGTCATGTCGTTTGTTGTGAAGGTCAGGTTCTTCTTACCAACAGTGAATGCTTTTGTTTTCTGATTGTAACATTTGATTATGGCAACTACATCATCATCGGATTTCCTACATTTCTTTGGATCCATTCTTCCACTGGTTAGAGCTTGGATCAAATACCAGAATGGGGATTTCTAAAGCTCTACAAGTTGTTTTGAATTGAATTTAAGTGTTTGAAAAAATGAGACGACAGACGAGAGGTTGGATCGGAATTGAATGATGTAGTGAGCTCTCTTTCTGTGGAGTTTAGCAGGTTTTTTGCCCCTTGAGGTTTAGTCGGTTGAAGTTGGGGTACTCATGTGGATGCTAGTTGCTTCATCACCTTGTGTGATTTGGAGTGGAGTTTGTGGTGATTTGCTGCTGGTTTTTTATCTTATATCATAGGAAGACTGAGAGAGTTGTTCTTTCTTGGTTGGTGTTTCCAGTGCTTTGCTGCTGGTGTTTGATCGCAGCACATAAGAAGACTGAGACAGTTTCTTTTTCTTGCTTGGTGTTTCTGGTGTTTCGATACTTTTACGTTTTGCCATTGCTAGACAATGATTAAAACATAAAGATTTCAACATTAAATCCCAGTGAAAATTGAACATGTTAGAGAAAATTGGACATGTCAGAGAAAATTACAGATAAGAGAAAGTGTAAGATGTCAGAGAAAATTATAGATGAGGAAAAATTACAGAAAATTGGACATGCCAGAAGAAATTGGACATCAAAAATTAAATGTCAGAGAAAATCAACAAAGCATCATAAACATGGGATAGAAATTTTCAATAATTCTTAAAATTACATATAGAAGTAAATATACTAGAGAAAATGAATGACAGAGAAAAGTAAACATGGCAAGGCAAAGAAAATTTCCATTCCACAATTAGCAAGATAAAATAAATAAAGTATTGTAAACAAGCCACTGAAAATTACACCACATTGAAACCAAGAATTGAACAATATAAACATACCAGAGATAAATACACATTCCGGAGGAAATTACACATTCTTGAGTAAATTTCCATTCCAGAGAAAATTTCAATTCATAATATTGAAATGCTAGAGAAATTTACATACACAACCAGAGAAAGTTAACCATGATAGAGATACACAAGGGGAGGAAAGTGATGTGATGTTTGTCAGAGAAAATTATCAATACAGACAAACTTAGACAGAGCAAGAAAGTAATAAACATTCCAGAGAAAAACACATATTCCAGAGAAATTTTCAAAGCAGAGAAATTCATAGACAAAATCGCAGAAAAATGTTCAAAAATAAGATAAAAACACAGAGAAATAACTTTTTTTTCAAAATACACATGTCAGAGAAGAAACATTCATTCCAGTCCAAAATAAACATGGCAGAAAGGGTGATACATTCATTCCAAAATACATATGTCAGATAAGAAACATTCAGTCTAGTCCAAAATACATATTACAGAGAAATGTACAGAAACAAAATTACAGAAACACGTTCAAAAATTAGATGAAAACACAGGAAATTGTTTTTTTTCAAAATAAACATGGCATAGAAAATTGAAAGAAGAAACATACATCAAGCAAAAATAAGAGAAATTCAAATGCCAGAGAAATTTGCAAAAATAATCACACAAACATGTTCAAGAATAAGTTCAAAACACACAGAAATAACTTTTTCCAAATTCAGGTAGCTTTTTAAAACGAATGTGAAACCCTAATTTATGGAAGTTTAATATAAAATGCAATTAATTGTGTTTCCAAAGAAAATCTAGTTGTATTGTAGAAAAACTTACCAGAGTTAGGATGAAACTTTGAATGACGAGCTAATATGGCCTGAGATGAAGATGCGACGTCACGAAGGTGGACGGAGATGACGATGAGCAGTGAAAACGAAGTTCTAAGGAAGGTCAGAGAAATTTGTGAGGAAGGAATGGGAATGATTTGTGCAGAAGAGAATGAAGCTCGAATATCGATCGTGAAGATGATGTTGAAACCCTAATTTTGCTGTTCTTGTGTTCGTGAAAATGGTGAATGCTTGGAATGAACTCAGACGTCGGAAGGAGTATCGTTTCTGTGTTGATTTCGACGAGGGTATTTTGGTCCAAAAAAATAATTAAAAACGCGCGCCAAGTTGCTCAGGGACCTCATACATCACTATTTTTTTGGGTGTCCTTTAGCCTCTAAATTAGTATTATTAGGGAGCTGTAAAAAAATTTCCCTTGAGTTTTTTGGATTAAATTTTTTTAAAACTGAGTTTTTATTGTTTATGTTTTTTTGTTTTTAGTGAATATCTTAAAAATTTTAAACAATTTTTTTTTTTTACTTTTTTAAATGCACTTGACTTAGATATATTTAAAAAGTAAAAAATTGTGAAAAAATATTTTAAAAAATTAATAAATACATAAAAATAAGAAAAATATACTAAATTCTCGTTTTTTTTTTTTTTTTTGTATTTTTGATATTTATTGAATTTTTAAAAGTTTTTTTTACAAAAATTATACTTTTTATGTGTATTTATATTAGGTGTGTTTAAAAATTAAAAAACTTGCTTAAAATATTTTAAAAATTCAATAAAAACAAACAAAAAAAAACATGAAAAAAAAGAGTATAATTTCTGAAAAGTATTTTTGAAAAACAAAAAACAACCAAAATGATGCCATGGATAAGAGTGCTAAATAAACTAAACAACTTGAGTTTAACTCATGTCCGGCTTGTTAAAAACTCATTCAAACTCAATTTGTTAAATAAATAAACAAATCTTGAATATATTTTAAGAAACTCATTAAAGATTTAAAACCAAATTTAAGTAGTCAATTGCTCCTACAATTCGGTTTAAGTAGCCAAAAGTTATATAAAAATACCAAACCTCTCAAGGTCAACTCAACCAAAGATTATTTGAGATTGGTTCGAAAATTTAAGCGATCATATTTAAACAAATTTTAAAACTCTTTAAATTTTTTAACTTGAACAATTAAATGTTCGACTTGTTTGACTTATTTATCATGCTAAACTATAGACTCGTTTGAGAATTAATTATTTTAGTAACTTTCTAATTTTATAGAAAAAATACAAAAATATAAATAATTATATGATAACTTATAATAATTTTTTAGAGTTCGTTTGGGATGTGAATTGCTTTTTTTATTTTTTGATTGTCTAGGGCTAAAAAGTTCGAATTTATTTATTTTTTTGACTTTTGTGGAAAAAAATAAAATTATTATGGTTTTGATGTAATATTTTATCTTATTAGGCTAAAAAAATTATTTTGTCTTTTTGTGACTATTTTAGTCCCAATCCATCCCGACTCATTATTTTAACTTAAATTTGCGAAATGAGGCCTAAATTACACGGATGTAAGACCATCTCCAATGGCTCACCAAATGATTAATTTAATAAAAAAATTCATTTTTTGCTGCTCCAACCCAGCATCGAATCTTTCATCAAATTTAGGATTTCTCAAATTTTCATCAAATTAAGAATAGATATGTCTTTCATCAAATCACTGTTCATAATTGTAAGATTTTTATCCTTAGATGTCCCTTCGGTTAACCATCTCAAGATAAAAATTTATGAAAAAATTACACTATTCGGTCGACCAATTGGACAACCACTCGATCATCTACTCGATCAATTAGTGTTCAGATGAAGTTTTAAAAATCTATATGAAACCATTTAATGTCAAATAAAATTTTACTCAAATTGAATATAAAAAAAAAATGAGATACCCTACGAAATGAAAGTTTCAAAAAAACTTAATTACATAGAGATAACTTTTGAAACTAGATCCTAAGGAACAGCAACTCTAGAGATTATCATTAGGTGATTACTACATAACAGTCACTCAATCATACAACAGTAAGTTACGAATTTTTATATTGACAGAGATTCAAGCCAACACTCCTTACGGCTCATCCAAACATAAAAAATTCAGCCTACCAATCAACTAACCAATCCCAAAGAAAATAAAACCTGAGTCTTCAAAATTTATGCCCAAGATCTTGCCAGGATACCAGAACCGTGGGTTACGAAATGAAAGTTTCGAACCGTCTTTCACCCAAAAAAAATAAAAAATGGCAGTTTCGTTATTCAGTAAAAAACCAAGGGTATTCTACTTCCCTTCCCGTCCAAAACGGGGACTTCTATTCACACACACCAAACCCCTTCTCCAAGTGTGTAAAAAGTCTGTGAGTAAAAAAGACATTTTGGGTGTAAATAGAAGCTCCCGTCCAAAACCCTAACACAACCCAAATCGGAAACCATTTCCCTGAAACCACCCGAGCTGAGAGCCTCTACACCTCTCAGAAAACCCCCAACAATGGCTACCCCAGCAGCCCCAGTCGAGTCGGTCCAGTGCTTCGGCCGCAAGAAAACCGCAGTCGCCGTGACCTACTGCAAGCGCGGCCGCGGTCTCATCAAGATCAACGGCTGTCCCATTGAGCTCGTCGAGCCTGAGATCCTCCGCTACAAGGCCTACGAGCCCATCCTCCTCCTCGGCCGCCAACGCTTCGCCGGCGTCGACATGCGCATCCGCGTCAAAGGCGGTGGCCACACCTCTCAGATCTACGCCATCCGCCAGAGCATCGCCAAAGCTCTCGTCGCTTTCTACCAGAAGTACGTCGACGAACAGTCCAAGAAGGAGATCAAGGATATTCTTGTTAGGTACGATCGGACTCTTCTTGTCGCCGATCCCAGGCGTTGCGAGCCTAAGAAGTTCGGTGGTCGCGGTGCTCGTGCTAGGTTCCAGAAATCCTACCGTTAAGAGACATTTCATCAGTAGTATTCTTCTATGAATTAATCTGTTTTGGTTTATGTTTAGAATTGTGTTTTTGAAATTTTTTTTGATGAGTAAGTTGTTTTTGGATAATAGTTATGGATTATTTTGATTGAAACTTTGATGTTAGGAGTTTTGAATATCAAATGCTTCGATTATTTACCTATAAATGTGGCTGATTGTAGAACTGCATTTTTAGAGCGATATCGTTATTGTGCTACTATTAATCTGTTTTGGTTTATGTTTAGAGTTGTGTTTTTGAGAGATTTGTGATGATTGTTATATGCATTTATTTTGATTTGATACTTCGATGTTTGGAGTTTAGAATATCAAATGCTTCGGTTATTTACCTATACATGTGGCTGATTGTAGAACTGTATTTAAGAGCGATATGGTTAGCGTGCTTCTATTGATCTGTTTTGGTTTAGGTTTAGAGTTGTGTTTTTGAGAGATTTTTGCTGAGGAAGTTGTTTTTTTGATGATTGTTATGTCTATGTCAGTTGATTGAAACTTTGATGGTGGGAGTTTTGAATTTGAATATGAACTGCTTTAGTTGTTTTTATGTAGTTATAGTGTATATTTACCTATAAATGTGGCTGAATGTAGAACTACATTTTAAGAGCGATATGTTAGTATGGTCCTATGAATCTGTTTTGGTTTATGTTTGGAGTTGTGTTTTTGAATTTTTTTGCTGAGCAAGTTGTTTTTGGATGATTGTTATATGCACTTCAGTTGATTGAAACTTTGATGTTGGAGTTTTGAATTTGAATATTAACTGGTTCGGTTGTTTTTATGTCTTTACAGTGCATATTTCACCTATAAATTTGTGGGTGATTTTAGAACTACATAAATATAACTAGTATCTATAAGTAGTAAAACCAATATGAAAATCTTTTATAAATCAAATATTGTCTCTCTAATCTTCTGAAATCTTTTACTATCTCTCTTGAACTGCTGATCTATTAAGAGAATCAGCAAATTGATTACTATTCTTATAAATCAATCATGGACAAGAGTTAGATCCATGTATTTCCATATTCATTCCAATTCTCATAAAGCAATTATGGACTAGTGTGGCTCGCAACCATTAGTCTTGACTATGCATCGAAAGATTAACTCCAATGCTTACAAAGCTATTTCAGGTATTAAAATTATTTAATGCATGCCTACAATTGAATCTTTCTATAGTGATAGCTTGTCACTGAGGATAACAAATTATTATATGACATATATATAAATATTTAACTAAATGATAATGTTGAAGTATACAGGAAATGAACATGTAAAAATTATATTGTTTTTCTTTTCATTATTGGATTCTAAGTTGTTTTATTCAATCTTGTAATGTATTTCATGTTGGTCTAAACATAGGCACGCGTTCCTAACTGTTTGAATTGTGTCCCAACTCTAGATTTTTTTTTAAATAATACATTTTTTATTGTGTTTGAAGTGTTCTAATGAGTGTCGCTTCGGATATGACATGCTACCTTCATAGAAGTATTCAAGTATCGTTGCATATTTTCATCAAATTATGTGTGTGTGTGTGTGTAACACAAAATATTAGGTATCAAACACACCTGAAACCCATGTCATCAATAATGATGACATGGCCCAATAGAATGTATGGAACAGTGAAGGGGCTTCAGAAAACAATAGATGGTTTGCATTCTATCAAATTAAGGTTAATTGCCTAGAGTTATTTGAGGTTAATCGCATTCATCAAACGGTTTAGAGTTATTTGAGATAATTGGGTGATTGTTAAGAGATTATTGTATGATCAAGCTCAAATAGGCTCTGTTTGACTGTGTAATTTCACAAAATAGTGGGCTACAATCTATAGTTCATGTCAAACTCTCCCCACCTTCAAAGATAATTGGTCATCAAGAGTTAATTTCCTTGATGAGTTCCTGTGGTCTACTAGAAGAGATTACTTCCTCGTGCCCAATACCCATTGGTCACTTTACTCACTTGAGCTCAGCTCGTTTAAAAGTTTGAGCTTCAGCTTATTTTTTAAGCTCGGCCTGAGCTTGGTCAATTTTTAGCAAATCGAGCTTGAGCACCCAAAAGTTCGGTTCGGCTAGTTTGCAACCCTATTAGAATCTCAGTCTTAATCTTATGATCCTACAATATTACGTTCCATATTTGGTTTTTTTTCCCTTCTCTTTATTTAATTAAATAGCATACATATTCAATTATCTTTATTTTGATTTCGTGGAATTCTTCTATTCTATTTGTGTTTTCCCTACTATTTTTCCACTCTTGTATATTTTGTACATTATACTCTTCTTTCTCTTATATCTTTTGAGTTTCCAATCTTTCATTAAGTTTTTTTATTTTTCTATTAGTGTTTTGTGTTTGTGTAAATTTACATTTTTTGATTGATTAAATTTATGCTTATCATTTTATTATATTTTGTTCATAATTTTCTCTATTTTATTTATTTATTTATATCTTAATATGCAAATTAATTTTTCATTTCAACCTGGAATTGGAGGTCGTGTTTGGCTCATTTATACAATCGAGTTGACTTGAGTTGAGCTTGAGTTTGTCATATGCTTAATATGATTCAAGCTCGATCTGAAATTTTTAAGCTGAACTTAAACTTAGCTAATTCTTTGATTCTTAGTAAATCGAGCTTAAGCACTCAAAACTCTGGGCTCAGCTCCTTTGCAGCATTAATAGCCTAAGATCTATATTTATTTGTTTGATTCTCTTTGTTTTGATTTCTTGGAATTATTTTATTTTATTTATTTATGTTCTTTTCTTATTTTTTATTTCAATTGTACACTAAAATTTGATATTATTTTCCCATTTTTGAACATTATCCTTTATTTTATATATTGCTATATAGAATGCTATATGTTTAATTTTATTGTACATGTTAGGTTATATTTTTCTTTTGTTTGTTTTGAATTATAAATCTCTTATTAATTAATTTATTTTCTGTTGTGTTTGTGCAAATTTTACATATTTAATTTATGAAATTTATTATTGAAATAAAAATATATATTTTTTATATATTTTGCTCATAACTTTCCTGTTTTTCTCTTAATATGTATATTAATTGGTTTAATATTTTATTTCAAGGTTGAGCTTGATCTTGGCTTGTGTATATAATTGAGTTGAGCTTGAGCTTCTCAAATTGTTAATGAACCAAGCTCGCCTCGGCTTTGCAGCCCTACATTTATTTGTTCGATATTCTTTGTTTTGATTTCTTGTAATTCTTTTTATTCTATTTAGCTTTTTTCACTTTTATTGTTTTTGAACGCTACACTATGATACAATTTTCCTCGTATTTTTCTATTTCCTTTTTTTTTTCTTCTTCAAATTATTTGTTTATTTTGTTTCTTATTAACATAAGCATTCTTTATATTTTGCAGCCCTATGTTTATTTGTTCGATATTCTTTGTTTTGATTTCTTGTAATTCTTTTACTCTATTTATGCTTTTTTCGACTTTTATTGCTATTTTCCTCCTATTGTTCCATTTCCTTTCTTCTTCTTTTTTTTTCTAATTATTTGTGTATTTTTTTTTCTTATTAAATATATAAGCATTCTTTTATGTTTTGCAGCCCTATGTTTGTTTGTTCAATATTTTTTGTTTTGATTTCTTGTAATTCTTTTATTCTATTTATGCTTTTTTTTTCCTCACTTTTATTGTTTTTGAACGCTACAATATATTTTCCTCCTGTTTCTCCACCGCCCCCCCCCCCCCCCCCCCCCCCCCTTCTGTGTATTTTCTTCTTATTAATATAAGCATTCTTTTATAATTTGCTCATAATTTCTTTTTTTTTCTTCTTCTTAATGTGCAAATTAATATGACTTTTACATTTCGAGGTCACCCTTGATCAGCTCATTTGTTGAGTTTCTCAAATGGCCTAGCTCGAACTCCCATAAGCTTGGCTTGACTTGTTTGCAATCCTATTAGAATCTATAAATGTGTAAAAAAAATCTTACTAGACACGTTACGATACATTACGCAATTTAGAAAAATAAAAAAATGATACACAATTATCCCAATTTAACAACTATGCTTTTAGCAGGAGTGCATAAAATTATTTAGAACATAAAGCCATTGTGATGTCAAAACTTTACTAGAGGTGAGTTTGTTCAAACTCAAAATCTTGCACCATCTTAAATGGCATAAAATGAAAAAGTAAAATGAAAGCAGTGTATAATTTGGGAAAAGGTTTGATTTTTACTCTGTTATAATTTGACTTCAAGTCATCAACCTTCGCTTTTGTGTGTCTTGTTATAACTTTATAAATGTGTGAAACTGCTCATGTCATGGTGTAGCTATGCATTTATATAAATTAGCTTGTAGATTTCCTCCACTTGGGCATTTAAAGCTCTCCTTGTTGATTGTCTCTGTTTATTTGTAAATCTGCTTGAGAATGTATAATAGTACAATTTGTTTTTGAACTCCATGCAAAATTGTGTGCGCATCCCTGCTTTTTGGTTTATTGTTGCCTTTTTAGGAGTCCAATAATGGGATATATGTGCCAGAGGTTTTCTGGAGGTTTTACAGTGATTTTGACTAATGATAGTGGATAATTGCATTTGAAATCCCTGTATCGACTTATTTTCATTGATGTTTATTTTGGCTTTTCTGCCCATTTTACTACTCTGTGTTGTTTGTCCTTGTGTATCTGGTTTTTAGGTGGATAAAAGTGAACAAAGCTATCTGGTAGTTTATTTAACTGTAATTTAAAGGTGTTTTATTCAGTGATTTTAACTCCAGTTGATACTCTGGTAGTCATCTTAGGGGTTATCTGGGGTGCAGTAGGTTCCACCACATAGACCTTTTTTGGTTCATAGTAGAACCAATGCCTGTTTGGACTGAGAAAACAAGCCTTTTTCTTTTTTTTTTTTGTGTCCATTTTGCCTGCTTCGACTTGAATTAATCCAGAAACAGAAGGCATTTTCATGGACTTGATTTGTGCCTCTTCTGTTTTTTGTCATTTTCAAATGTAGAGGTATATAGTTTAGTTCTTGGAGAGCATAATAGCAATGATATATATAGCTCTTGATAGAAGTTGGTTTGTTGAATTTATGGTGTTCTTTCCTTTGCTTTTTGTTCCTCGACAATATGTGGCATGTTTTGAGCCTCAATCCTCCAATGGAAGTGGCTGCTGGTATGTAGTTATCTCGGATGACAGGACTTTTTCACATCCGCTTTGTGTTTACATGTTGTCAAGCTGAATGATGAGTTGTGTACGCTTTTAATAATCTTTGGTCGTCATGAACCGTGCCATGGAAGATGTACTGCCAGAATTTTGGGTAAAACCTAGTGCCAATTGGTGTTTACCAGTATTACTCTGATCAGGCTTCAAATAGCTCCAATATTACTGTCTTTTTGGGATTTGAGGGGTCAAGAGCTTAATCATGTACCCTCTCACAATACCTTGTTGATAAGTCTACTTGTGGTTATGCTTAACCAGATCAAAGTTCAGTGAGTGAAAGATGTGGAAAAGCCCATATCAGTGTTTCCATGGAGATACTTGCTTGGTACCCAACTTCTTGGGCAATAAGCCTAGTTTCAATGAGAACGTGCTTCAACCTTCAAGCATCAGTTGCAGGTTTGCTGAAGTGCATCTGTCTTTTACATTATGTTATGTTTGTTGCACTGAATTACATGCCTTACCCACCACCTGGAATAAGACCTGAAACTCCTCCAAACTTGAGGCACTGGCCAGCGATGGTGTCTCCTTCCAGTTTTGGCTTATCCGTCTATTACATTGTGTTCTGTTTGTTGCACTGAATTACCTGCCTTAGCAACCACCAGGCAATAGAGGGTGAGGCACCTCCTAAATCATGTGAGGTGTTTAGAAGATTAGTCTAGGTGTCTTGATATTGCCCCCTTTTTTTTTTTTTTTTTGCTTGACATTATTAGGAAAACCTATAATATGGTGGTCATGTTCCTGATAATTTCCTGATTTTGTTAGTCTGGACAGATAGCAAGGACGCAACTTGCGCGGGCCTAATAAGAGTCCAATCTGAGATTTTATTTATTTATTTATTTTTTTTTTGAGGAAGAAATCTGAAAACTTTTAGGGAGACTAATAATTTTAAATTTGGTTTTTCTCAATTTGTGTGACCTGAATTTTTTTGTTAATATATATCAATTATTTATGATAAACATAAAAATTATAATTTTTTGGTACACAGCTCATAATTTTTTATTGTTATGTTTGTGTTTTTATCCTTTCTTTCTGATTTATATATATACACACCAAGCCATTAGTTTAGGACAACTAAAATTTAATTTTTGTTTTTAAATTTGGGCACATTGAGTTAAAACTCAGGATTTACTTGGCAAAAAATTTCAAGCAAAAAAACAAGAAGACTACCATCGAGTTGCAATCATGGGTTGTGTAAATTGCTGGGTAGATTTCTAAGTAAACGTGATATGTGAAAAATAAGTGTTTAGCTGCATATGGTGATAGTGAAATTTATGTTCGTTTCGATTTGTTTGTGGCCTCCAACGGTTGATCAGTTCACACGCAAAGACAAAACAGCCATTTGTCATCTCCGTTTTGGTTTAGTTTTGGTCCACATTTTGCCAAATTTAGTAGTAATACTAGTAGTCATCATCATCCCAGTCGCGGTTGAATATTCTAGCAGTCTTGCTTTCAGCATGTTGCTTCGCTCCTTTTAACTTATATATATACTTGCCTATCATCCGTGTTATGCATGGAATAATTATAGATATTTATATTTATTTTAAATTTTTTATAAAAATAATTTAACAATCTTATCACTAACCATAGTGTATGGGAGAAGTTAAAAAGGATACTGCAATAACTATACACGGATTGTATCTATAATTATTTGTATGAGGGAATTTTAAATGCTGATCAGGAAATTTTAGCCAAATCAATAAATGCAGGTATGTGGAAAGACATGTGGATTGAAAAAAGTTAATAAATGTTAATCAAGAAATTTTGACCAAATCAATAAATGCTGAGTTTTTTTTTTTAAATAAAAAATAATTTTTTTAAAAAATTAAGAAAATTCAGATTGGGATCTTGAAGTTCCCACAGGCCTTAGGGGTTAAAAACTCATTTTTGCTTAATATAAAACCCATGCTAGGCATGGGATAATTATAGATATTTATATTTATTTTAGATTTTTTAATATATAAATTATGTTTTTAAAGATTTTTTATAAAAATAATTTAACAATCTAATCATTAACCATAGTGTATGAGAGAAGTTGAAAATGACACTGCAGTAACTATACACAGATTGTATCTATAATTATTTGTATGAGGGGATTTTAAATGCTGATCAGGAAATTTTGACCAAATCAATAAATGCAGGCATGTGAATTGAAAAAAGTTAATAAATACTGATCAGAGGATTTTAACCAAATCAATAAATGCTGAGTTTTTTTTTTTTAAATAAAAAATTTAGAAAATTCAGATTGAGATATTGAAACTCCCACAGCTCTTGGGGTTAAAAATCTCATTTTGCTTAATATATAGTATAGACTAGCATATCACCCGTGCTATGCATAGATTGTGTTTACAATTATCTATATATTTGAATTGCGATTTTTAAATGTCTTTTTTTTTCGTTTTTTATATTATACTAAAGTTTATTATTTTGATAATAATCATATGTGTTAGATTTTTCAAGAAATTAAATATCTTTTTTTTTATTATATTATATTAAAGTTTAATATTTTGATAATAATCATATGTGTTGGATTTTTGAAGATTTTTTTTTATGCTTGTTCTTAATGCATTAAAGTGTTATTATGAAGGATAATAATCATATGTGTTGAGACTTTTCAATGAATTCATATGTGTTGGAATTCAAAATTTTTTTTTTATACGTGTTCTTAATGCATTAAAGTGTTATTATGAGGGTAAGATATGGGGGTTGGGAGAAGTTAATAAATGCTAAAGTTTTTTTGTTTTTTTAAATAAAAAAAATCAAAAAATTTAGATTGGGAGATTGGAGCTCCCACAAGGCTTGAGGTTAAAAATTCCCTTTTGTATAGTATAGATAGATAGATATAGATATTTATATATGTTTTAGATATATGTTGAGACTTTTCAAGAAATTCATATGTGTTGGATTTCAAAGAATTTTTTTTATTATACTTGTTTTTAATGCATGAACGTGTTATTATAAGAGTAAGACTTAGGGATTGAGAGAAGTTAATAAATACTAAGGTTTTTTTTTTAAATTAAAAAATCAAGAAATTTAGATTTGGAGATTGAAACTCTCATAAAACTTAGGATTAAAAACTCATTTTTACTTAATATATAGTATAGATATCAGTCTAAACAAGTGGCTCTCTGTTTCCATCTTCTCCTCGAAGAGAGATGCATGGTACAACAAAGGCAAGCCAAGGAGAATGTCAAGATAAGGGGTGAGAATTTTTGTTACCATATGTTGACGGGATGTGAATCCCACATGCAATTAGTTGAGGGGTGCAATTTGGACGAGTCCAAATCTAAAAAATCGGAGTTTAGCCTGAAAAATGTAGCTTGGCTCTATAAATTCAAATATGGACAAGAGTAGGAATTTTCACAATTTGAAATCTATTGTTAAGATATATATAAATATATAATATGTAATAACCATTAAAGTATTATGAATTATTGATTATTTAATTATCGTGACTTTTTTTTTTTTTTTTTAACTGTTAGTGAGTTAATAATTAGATTATTACGTAGATTGAAGTTTTTCATATATTTCTACTTGAAATCTCACACTGGCATCTAAGTGCCCACTTAAGGCCACTTGGGATATTGATATACATTAGTTTAGGACAACCAAATGTGGTTTTTATTTTATTTTTTCATTTTTAATTTTTGGAATTTGGGCAAGGAAAGCTAAGTTTGAATTTTTTGAATTAAATTTAAGCTTGGGCTTGGGAAAATAGTTTAGGCAAAAATTGGGCTCAAAATCATATTTAGACAGATCTCTCCGCACTTCCAATAGAGTCTGGATAAACATAGATGCATTGTAAGACAAAAAATATATTATAATTAGAAATGTATATACACATAAATGATAGGAGTAATTCTAATTTTTTATGAAAGAACAAATTAAGATGTTTTGATGTATTACAAAGTTAATTAGACATAATATTATATTTATGATATTAAAAAAAAAAAAAAAGGAGTGATATAATGGTAAGAAAATTGAAGTTAGATGTATTAAAAAAATTAAATTTATTTAATTTAACAGAAGAAAGAATGAATATATTAACATAACATTTTATTTTGCCATTTAAGATTTTGGAATGGCAAAATGTTCTCCCAAACCATGTTTTAGGTAGATGAATTGTGTTGTTAACTTGTTTCCTTAGTTTTGCTAAAGATTTTTAAATTTATCTATAAGGATATGGCAATGACAATTGCAGTAATGGAAAATGATTTGGAGCCCTAATATCTCTCCCCCTAATCCCTTTAATTTTTTGTTTTGACAACTGTTTTTTTTTTGTTTTTTTTTTTTCTTACTTGATATGGAAATTAGAGAGATTAGGGAGAGAAAAATTAAGGGATGTAGCAAGACCCTCCAAGTGTTCGACTCTGAATCATGTAATAATTTGCAACTAGCATGTCATTTCTTGTCTAGGAGAAACTAATTGAGTTTCATTTCATCTCTCCGAAGCAAAAGTTAAATCAGTTGCAGGTTATAATGTAGAATATGCACGGAGATGCGATCCTTAATAGTTTAGTGTAGACGGAAATATTCGGTAAATCAAGGACACTAACAACATGAAATAAGTTTGTTCTCAGTTAATTTAGGCTAAGTTTGGGTACTCCCAAATAATTTAAAAAGTTAAAAGGTTATTCAAAAAGTTAAAAAGTTAACACTATTCATCAAAAGTCAACAATTACGGCTGTACAATTCCCAATTCAAATTTTCTTCTAAAAATCAATTTTCACAATTTTTTATTACACATTTTTTCATAAAAAGTCAAAAAGTTAACCCAAACATCCATATTTTCAACCTCAATTTTTTTTGTCCAAAAAAATAAAAAATACACTTATTTAATCTTTCCAAACAAAACCTTAGCACTAAGAACTTTAAAAGATGAAAAATATACCTTCCTAACAAAACAGCTTGTTTAATCTCACTCAAGATAAATTTAGAAGTGAAATTTTAAAGATTTTACACATTTCTTAATTATTATATTAAGAGTCAAAGTGGCACGCTCCTTGATGAACATTTCAACGGAGAAAATTATTTGGGGCTTTTAGGGCAAGCTGTTATGATATCTTAATTTGAATTTTATTAAATAAAATAGTAAGACTCATTGTCCTTTAAGAGATAACTAAGTAAGTGTCATTTCTTGGATGGCGTGAAATAATATTTCAAGATTATTAAATAATTTTTTTTTTGAGGGGGTGAGATGTATAATTTTATTTGGGGTACTGTTATGGTGTGCAACTTACGCCTTACACTTACGTATTTTTTGTTTGCAGTCCTGCTTTTATTTTCCCTTCCACTTACACTTTTTGTGTAAGTGGCACATGGTGTGCAACCCTTGAAGGTTGCACACTTAAGAAAAGTTCTTTATTTAGAGATTAAAAGCATAAGTTAAAATAACAATGTTAAAATTAAATTTTGACGTGCCATACTATCAACATTTTGCGGTTTAACAATTTTGCTCTAACTTTTTTACTAAATTTTAAATGTTAAAATAACAATATTAAAATTAAATTAAATTAACAGTTATGCTATGTAGCTCGAAATTTTCGAGCTCGAATTTGGCCCCGAATTCAAAATGACGTCGTTTCGTTGTTTTGATTTTTTTTTTTTTTCCCCTTTCTTTTCTTCTTTCTTGACTCGCAGAAGTAGCAGGAAAAAAAAAAAGAAGTAGAAGGAAAAAGAAGAAAGAAGCAGAGGAGAGGAAAGATATAGAGAGGAAGCCAAATCTAGAAAATCAAAGCCAGATCTTGAATGAAAACCAAAGCCAAAGCCATGAAACAAATCAAATCCACAATCCATGAAACAAATCAAACCCACAAATCCATGAAATACACACACACACACACACATATACAGATCTGAAAAATCAACATGAAACACATTGCGACAATCATAGGCGGAGGCGACAGTGATCGACCCTCTCTCTCTCTCTCTCTCTCCATTCCCTCTTCCCCTCTCTTCTCTTTCTCTTCCTCTTTCTCTTCCTCTTCTTCTCTCTGCTCTCTCTGTTTCAGACATAAGGAGGAAAAAAAAAAAACTGTCCAAAACGACGTTGTTTTGGGCAGTCGGAGGGATTAGGGGAAGAGAGATTCGAGTTACAAAGGATTTTTCTTAAATTAAATTTTGGCGTACCATCTTGTCAAAATTTTATGATTTAACAATTTTGCTTTCCTAAAAAAAAAAAAAAAAAAATTGCTCTAATTTTTTTTTCCCTAAATTTTAAATGAAAATATTTTTCTAAGTTTGATGACACCACGGGAAGAGTAAAAGAAAGGGTAAATTATAAATACATCTCATGAGATTTGATTAAAATACAAATCGTCCTCTATGGTTTTAGAAATTACATTCCACCCTCTAAGATTTCTAATTTCATAATAAAGTGCACATTTTAGTAATAAATCATCAAGTCAATTAGCAGCTTTTAATGATGTTAGAAATATATTTCAATTAATAATTTAGATAATTTTATTATTATATATGAGAGCAATTATGAATTTTATTTTTTTAATTAATTATGTTAAATAAAAAATACTAACAAAGAGATATTTGTAATTTTTTAAACTATATGAGACAATCTGTATTTTAAACAAATCTCAATGGGTGTATTTGTAATTTACCCCAAAAAAATGTTATTATTAAAAAAATATTTTTGTAAACAATTGTTAAATGTTAGTTTTGACAAGCATTATGTAAGAGCATCTCCAACGATTAAGTAAAATTTCACGAAATCTGAATAAAAAAAAGGTAATTTTCTCACTCTAATACGAGTAGCTCCAACTGTTCCACTGTAGCGTGCATCAAAACAAAAGGGATGTCCAGTGGGACGACTGGCCGGTCGACCGGGATAGCCAACCCAAATTTTTTTTTCCCCTTCTCTTTCTGTTCCCAATTTGTTTCTTATTTCTTTTTTTCTCCATTACATATTTTTCATTTTTCATTGCCTCCAATAATGATTTCCTTCCAAAACCTGATATAAACACATTATCCATGTACCATATACCAAACAAGTGGTACGTTATATTTGAAAGGCACCATAACTGAAAGTAGAACATAATGAGTATCTTAAATTCCATGGTGTTCATTTCATTTTCATCATCTTCTTCTTCCTCGTCCTCTAATTATGAATCTGATGATGAAAAAAAGGTCACACTTTGGGGGCTTGTGAGATGAATAATGCTAGTATGATTCAGATTTTGCAATCAAGTGGTGGCTCAAAGAAAAGAGGTGGTTCTATTGTAGGCCATAAGTACATACGTCACGATAGAAGGAAGGGTTATGAGCGATTGTTTGCTGATTATTTTACGGAAAATCTAGTTTATTGACCTGCAACATTTCAGAGACGTTTTCGAATGCGTTGTCCTTTATATCTACGAATTTTGAATACTATCGAAGCACACAATCTATACACTACTAGAAAAGGGAGCTTTAGACATGGAACTTTTGTGACGGTTTAAAATGGTCGCAAAAAATAGGCTTGTACGATGGTAAAAAAAATCATTGCGAAATCATTTTTTTGCGACGGTAAGTGATTGTTGCCAAAAAAGGTACTGGATAAATACTATTATTAGAGACAAATAACTTGAAATCGTTGCAAAAGATTTTTTTTTTTTTTTTTTTTTTTTTTTGCGTTTTTGTTAATTTGCAACGGCTTTTCAAACCATCGCAAAAAACTTAATCCCCTAAGTTTCCACTTTCGCCCCCCTTTCTCTCTCTCTCTCTCTCTCTCGCCATCCCTAATATTTCAGTTCTCTCTCGAGCCCAACCCTCATTTCACTGTGTCTCTCTCACACCCAGCCTTCACTCATTCTCTCTCTCTCTCTCTCTCTCTCTCTCTCTCTCGCAACGACAACTGTACCGGCATGGGCAAATCTCCGGCATCCAGGTAACCCTCATCTCCTCTCCCTAAGCGCCTATCCCTAATATTTCAGTTCTCTTTTGAGCCCGGCCCTAATTTCACTGTGTCTCTCTCACGTCCAGCCTTCTCTCTCTCTCGTAACGACAACAACACTGGTATAGGCAAATCTCCGGCATCCAGGTAACCCTCATCTGATCTCCTCTCTTCTCCTCTCCTTCCCCTAATATATCAGTCTTCTCTCTCGCGCCCAGGGTTTAGGATTGTGTTTGAGCCCTTCTGTTTTGGACATTAGTGTTATGGCAAAATCATTGTACTGTCTAAAGATGAAGATGATTTTCCACCTTTGTCAAATTGATTGTGGTGGGAAGGGAGGGGAAAGGATGCTCTATTTACATCGGCATAGTAAGTACGAATAGAACATGATCTGCTAACAAACCAGCCTAATCTTGAGCTTTCTGCCATTGCGGCTCATCTTAAATTGCTTTACATTAAGTGATTGTCTATACACACACTCTCCCCCTCTCTCATTCTCTCTACTCTTTCTCTACATATATTGGGATGTAGGTCTCCGATCTTCCCTCTCTCTCTCTCTCTCTCTACATTTATTGTAGATTGTTTTCACATAGTTTATTCAACTTCCTTCTGTCTTCAGTCGTCTCAAAAGTTAATTAAACAAATTCATACATTTCTTTTGTTTTCTCTTCAGTTCCTGTTCTCCTTGAGTATCTAAAATGTTATGATTTCTCATTGATTCTGATGTTAAGTCACTACTGCTTGTGCCTTTGCTAGTTCAATTTCTCATTTGTAGCCTTTCAAGTTCTGTTGAATTTAAGTAGAAGTGGAGCTTTGATATCAATACATGTTGATCTACTGTTTTGCTAAGCTAATTCTGAGGAATTCTGTTGAATCCCTTAGGAATTTATTGTGTTTTTGTTTTTATTGCATAAATTCAATCAAGGCACTACATTGCGCTTCTAGTTGGGTTTTAATGGTGTTGAATTATCATAATTAGTGTAGATGAATCTGGTAAGAATTTGTTTTGAGATGGTTTATAGTTTAGTTGCTTGTGACATTCTCGGTATGCTTGTAATTTAGATTTGATCTAAAGCTATTCATGTGTGTTTGGATTGATTCACATTCTTTTAAGGAATGTATTGAGGTTTGTTTGTTTTGAAGTGATTTTAATTCAATTGGTGTTGATTTATGGACAAATTGGTAAGTACAAATGTCACGACCCAAACCTGCCCCTATAGGTTTAGCTTCATAACTGGCCAGTAATCCTTGGATTACCCAAGGCCTCTTAACAAACTAACATATAATTAGGGGCTGCAGAAGCAAATAGCAATTATATAACATCCATTGAGCTGTGTAGACTTATATGAGACATAAAATTTTTAACTTTATTTACGTACGTATACACATCATCATATATATACATATTCTAACTAGACAAAAAGGGACTTAGCCTTATTTACAAAATACACAAAGACTTGTCTAACTGAATAGGAAAACAAAACTTGAACCTAAAGCACTTAGCCATAACCACTAGATATGTCCGGAACCTCCACGGGAGGCACATGGGTTGGCTGTCAATAACTTATTCCAAGCGCCTCTAAGCTTGGTCACGCCCTGATCACCTACATACATATATATAAACAGTAAGGTGGTGCCCAGTGAATAATAACAGAGTAAAGGGTTAATGAACGATATCCATCACAAAGTTAGAAATCAGATTCTTATCAGAAACAGTGTCTTATGCACATTCAGATTCCAAATCAGAAACAGATTCATATACATATTCATGATCATTTCCATATTCAGATAGTGAAATAGAATCATAGTCTTATCCTTGTTCAATCATGTGTGGTACATCCATTAGCTTAAACATGTCTCTTTGGTCAAGCATATCCGGTACAAGGTAACATATTTCATACATGGGCCACGGTATTATTTCCCCCAGGTGAGGGCCTGTGCCACGGTATTGTTTTCCCCGGGCGAGGGTCTGGTCCACGGTATTCTTTCCCCTGGGCGAGGGCCTGGGCCACGGTATTTTTTCCCCCAGGCTAGGGCCTCAAGACCATAAGCCACAGTATTATGTCCCCTGGGCGAGGGCCTCTGCTAAGGATACCACAATTTCGTTTCAAAGAAAATTGGACAATCATTCGTTCACACAAAACATAGCATTTCAGAAACTTGTCATCTCATATCATCAGAAAATAATCATAGTTAAACATAACTTCACAGAGCTATTACTTACAGTATTCTGGTGCTTGATTCGTCCCTGCGCTTAACCCTACATAATTTATAACACTTTGGGTCATATTACAATTCATTCTGTTCTTTAACTTGTTTAACATTCTTAAGCTCCATTCATGTTCTTTAATTCATTTACAATCTTTATTGCATGCCTGAAAGTGCTTTGAAATGAAAGAAAACGGAAAACGAAGCATAAAACATCTTTTCAAAATTTCTGAAACAAGGCCCTCTGCTCGAGCGTAGCTTCGGCCGCTCGAGTGAACCCCTTTGGTTTGCAAAAGTACTGGTTGCTTGCAAATTACGCTCGAACGAGACTTTTGACGCTCGAGCACGGAGTCAAGTAAAATAGGGTACGCTCGAGCGGGACTCTCCACGCTTAAGCGGATAGGTCAAATTTTAGGTTTTTCCAGATTATGCTTGAGCTTCAAAACTTGGTTCTAACCAAGGTAATTAACATCATAAGACTCATATTTCCACCACATAAACTTTAACATGAGTATAAGGGCCAATTTTACAGGATTTGAATCTCAAACTTACATAAATCCATTTCATAAACTCGAATCATATCAAACTCATCAAATTCAATTCAATTCATATTCTTCACACCAAGCCCAATTCTAAACTTACAAATTCTAAATCTTGAATTGAGTTTTCAAAATAACTTCAAAACTTGGGTTCATACATGGCTTGTCTAAAACATGTAAACTCTTTAATAATCAAGAAAATATGATCAATTTTGAATCATTTACATCAAAACTTCTTTAATTTATAAATTAAGCTCATTGTTCATAAACCCATAAATTTCCAAAGCTTAATTCTCATCTCATCAAAACATGAGATCAATTATTAGAAATCCATGATGCATGTACAATTAGAATATTAAAACTTGTAGAATTTATCCATGCATGTAGAAATTAGACTCAATTCATGCATGATATTCCAAAATCAAACCCAAAGTAATTAATTTCTTATTTAACTTCATAAACTTGATCTTGGCTCTAATTCTTTATTTTCTTGTCAATTCTCCTAGCCAACATTGCATATATGTAATTCTAATAAAACTAACTAATTTAATATATTCAACAACAGTTTAAATTAAATAAAACTCTTAAATTACATTACATGCTTGGATTAGAGAATAAAATCAAACCAATTTCCTTCCATAATTTTGAATCCAATTCAATTTCTTCTTCATTTTACTAATTCCTCTTAAATCATGAAACTGAAATTATAAACTCTTTTAAAGAAATAATTGCATATATGAAATTAGGATCAAAACTATTGATTTTATATTTTTTCCAAGAAAATCATAATTTAACTCTTGAATTACTCCAATTTAGATTTTTATTAATTTTCTTCATATCTAACCCAAATTTAAACTCAAAAGTCTCTTCTTTTTTTTTTTACGCATGAATTAAATCTAAAACTTTGAAACTCTAACATGCATGTAAGAATGAGCCTCAAACTTATGAAGAATAATGAAGATCAAACTTAAACTAATTAATTTTCCAAATTTACTTCCTTAAATCATAGATGTTCCAAAATATGTTTAATTTGAATCAAACTCTTAAATTACATTACATGCATGGGTCAATAATAAAAGTCAAAACCCATATTTATTCTTTAATTCCTCTAAAATTACATGCATGTAGAAATGAGACCCAAATTCATGTAGGATAATCAACATCAAACCAAAAAAACAATCAATTTCCATGTTTATTTCCATAACTATGAATCCTAGCTTTATTTCCTTGTTCAAACCCATTTTCTACAAATTCCATGGAATTGATCTTAAACGCTTCTTAATTTCAAGTGTAATGTAAAGATTCTACAAAAAATTAAGTTTGATTCCATACCTTAAACTTTAATCTCAAAAAGTTTAGTTGATTCCCTTCTAATTCCCTTGTTCCTCCTAGCTTTTATTCCCTTATTTTTCTTTCTTCTTGAGCTGAAATTGCTTCCTTAAACTTTAATCTCAAAAAGTTTAGTTGATTCCCTTCTAATTCCCTTGTTCCTCCTAGCTTTTCTTCTCTTATTTTTCCTTCTTCTTCAGCTGAAATTGCTTCATTCCCTCTCTCGGTTCTCTCTCTCTCTCACGGGTTGGCACAGAACAAATATGCAGCCATACTTTTTTTTTTGTTCTCAATCTCTTTCCAATACAAGAACTCATATATTAATATATTTATGTATATATCATATGCTACCTTCACATTACACGTACACACACGCACACAAATCACAACCAGATTTCTCAGTACACCTACCTAAATTTCTCAGTGCACCCACACCCACAATTCTAGTTTGTTCCTTAAGGCAATTTATGCTTAGTATAAATCTTAATTAAGCAACACTTAGTCTTAATAAATCTTGGTTAACACCTAATTAATTAATCATAACTAATTACAAATCTCACATAATTAATTAGTCTAATTTGACTTCCATTAAGGCCCAATTAATTTTATTTAATTTTATCATTTTGAATCAGATTTTTAGTTAGACTTCTAAAAGGCTCCAAATATTAAATTAAACTTATTTTCATCTTCAATAATGGTTCCTTAAATCATTAAGGCCTTCAATTTCTGACCAGACTCCAAATTTTCGTTAATTAAGTTACATATTCAACTTGGACACCCCATAAATAAATTTAATTCGTAATAATCACAATTCTCAATCTTCATAATTTAATTGACTTGATTAACTTCAATTAGGATCTAATTAATCGAATCACAATTTTACTAAACTGAATCGAATATTTAATTAAACTTCTAAATAGGTCTGTAATTAAGATTAAATTGATTCAACTTTTTAACTTCACTTCCTTAAGCCACTTGGACCCTTAATTTCTAATTTCAAAATAAATATTTAATAGAATCATATACAAATCAAACTCCATAATTTTCGTGAATCCTAGATTAAATTATTCTACTTGACAATTAAATTTCAAATCTTCTTAATTAATTAAGTGCTAATCATTATACGTGACGGGGTCGTTACAACAAATTTGTTTGTTTGTTTGTTTTTTTTTTTTTTTTTTTGGGTCCCAAAATTTGATGGTGTTTTGCAGAATTGTGTTTTGGAGGCAGATCTAAAGATCTCAAATCATCAGCAAAGCTGGCGGCGACACTAGCTTGGAGGTTTGTTCCCAACAATGGCAGCAGCCTTGCCACTAATGATCTGGTTACTTATGTGCTTATTTCTATGTACAATAAACGATTGATTTGTCTTTTTGAGACTTGAATTTTGGAGCAATTTGGGTAATAGTGGATATATTTTGCATTCTTACACAACATGCTGTATCACTTTCATGTTATTACTCTTGTGGCTTCCTATTTTCTTGATTAGAATCTTTAGGGTGGTCAGCATCTTTTTTTTGATGTATAATTTTGTTGATAACATTTTCGTTGCTTCTATATCTAGTGGTGACCACAACTATCTCATTCTTTTTATTTCAGGAGAGAAATAGGGATGCTAAACATCATGATTTAGAGCTGCCAACTTCGCATTCACTTAAGCTGTAGTATTTTCTTAACAGGTTGAAACAGGTAATCTTCAAGATGCAACTTTTCTTAATGTTGTAGCGAAGGTAAATAATTTTATTGATATATAGTACTCTTTCCCTAAATGTTCCCTTATGTTATTTACAATTTTCCACTACAGAGTAAAAAAAGTTACTGATCAAATTACTTGAATAAACAAATTGAAGCTGTATATTGGGCGAAGTATCTGTATAATTTATTGAAGGGAGGCAAAAGAAAGTGCTGTCAACTATTGGGATAAGGATTTATTTTATTTATTATAAAGTATTTTGGCTCAAATGATAAAAGAGTAACTTTCTTATTTGTCTATCCATTTTTGAGAATTCTTAACCTTTACCATCTGAGATAATTTGGGCTGACCAACCCAGCTCCATAGCACTTAAATAAAAAAAATCAATAATTCAGTCATTTGACATTCAATTCCACAAGTCATTCTTTGATAAATCAGATTTGTGTTTGTTCTATTTTTTATTTGATTCGATTTAGGGGATACATGCTTCTTATAAATTTCACTTGTTATCACTTGAATAAATTGTTTAACAACCTTTTTCTATGTTGATTTTTGTATCAGGTTTTGCTCCTTGTTCTTTGACCTTTATCACAACGATTTAATTGATATTATTGTTTTGCTTTTGCTTTATTATTATGACTAAGCCTTCTGATTTCATTGTTTTTATTGAATAGATTCCAGTCATCAAACTAAGATTTCCAACTCTAAAGCAGGTATGGAGCTTCTTGACATCATTCTAACCAAGGTATATATATATCTACCGATGAATATTTTGAAGCAGAGACAGCGATGGTTGGCCAGGTAAATAATGCACTTGATGTGATGAAACTACATGATGGTTTTTTCCATACCTAGGATTGAATAATGTATTTGTTTTGTTTGTTGAAAAGCATTATTTCACCATAACTACTTTGTTTATGATGATTGTGCCTGTTTTGTACATAGTCACTTTCTTGCGTATTGTAGACACCCCATTTTTGACCGTCTTCAAGACTTGGACGTCATCATTTGAACACTCGGTGATTATCCATGTTTGTGTTCGTTTGGAGTTCCCGGAGTTCTCGGCTACGCACCTTGTCTCAGGATCTCCGAACTCGACCGTTTTGTGCCTGATTTTGCACCAAACACTTGTGTCTTGCCTTGGAGGGGCAGGGAATGCCTTGTGAGGCATCCCTACACACCACCAGCAGTGGCTAGAGGCCACCGGCTGGTTTTTGTTGCCACCAGCAATGTATGTTGCCGGTCGGCACTCTTTGTTGCCGGTCAGCAGTCAATTTTGTCAAAATGACATTTTTGGCTGGCCGACTACTGTTCAGTTGCTTTTGGAGATATTTTGAAACAGCTGGCTGGCATTTGCTTCCCCTCCATACACGTGTATGGAGGGATGCCCCTCTTGTTAGCTTACATTATAAGTTTACAAGATTGGCTCCTCTATAAGAGGAGCCCTCCTCTCCCTTGCTTAAGGGTTAGAAAAATTAGAGCTTTTTGCTTAGAAAATACAGAGGAAGCTCTGGTTTTAGGGTTAGGGTTCAATACACATCCTATCTCTATATTACTCTTGTGTGTGTTTTAGTCCATACTATTGCACACAAGCACCTAGTGCTTCACTTTCCTTGGGCTACTGAGGTTCTAAGGGCTTGTTCTTGCTATTTTTGACTGGATTGAAGCTTAAGGAGGCAACAAGACCACCATTGTTGAAGAAAGGCTTCAAGGGTAAGAAACTAGTCCTTTTTACCCCATTTTTGCATCATATTTCTACCTATCTTAGAGCTGTTTTTGTGTTTAGTGTATAACATAAAAAAGTTCTATTTTTAGGCCCTCTTGATTGTTTGTTAAGAGTGTTTTGTGGTTTGGGTGTGTTTGACCACCCTTAGGCCTTGAAAGGCCCCATTTTTGTGATATTTTGTGCAAGTTTTGAGACTTTGGTGTTTGGGCCTCTTCACCACTGAAATCTTGAGGGATTTTAGTGGTGGGGATGGTGCCTTGAAGTCTCCAAAAGGGGGGGGCCACCCCCTCTCCTTCTTGTCCTTGAAAGGGACCATTTTTGGTCTCTTAAGGGAGCTTATGTTTGAGTGTGTGTTGAGCATGCCATGATTGTTTTTCATGCTTATATTGCCATAATATAACATGGTTTTAAGTTGGTTTTGGTATACCATGCATGCCTTGCATACCTACCTTGTAATGCCTTGTGATTGCCTTAATATGCCTTAAGTTGTGTGCTTTTGTTTTAGCATGTTTTAGGCTTAGATTTGTGAAGCTTTTGTGCTTATTTTGCCATGCTTTAGGTCTGTCTTAGGTTGTTTGAGTCGACCCTAGTATGCATTATATAGCCTCTTTGCATTTTTGGGCTTGTTGGCCTTAAGTATGTAAGTGTATAGCATGTTTTGTTTGCTTTGATTTAGTGGATTAGAGTCATTTTTCATGTTATTTCAGTCCCTTTAACATGTTTGTATGCTTGCCTTGCATGCCTCTTTAACGCCTTATGAGCTTGTGTTGTATGCTCCTTGAAAGTGCATTTGTGCATGCCTTTGGACTTGAGCCATTTAGATGCCATCTAGGAGTTCCTTGGGTGTTGTTTAGGTCTGCCTTTGACCTGTCTTGAGTCCCCTTAGCCTTGTGAGGCTTGGTGGGTTTGACCTTGGTTTAAGCCTCTTGGCTTGCCTCAAGTACTTGGGCCATTTGCATGCTTTACTTGCTTGAATTAGTTGGTTTGGCACCTCTATTTTGTGCAATTTCAGAGCTTGTGTTGCATGCTAATTGTCTATTGTTTGGTCTCTTTAAGTGTGCTTAAGAGTTGCCTTGTTTATGCTTAAGGTGTTGGACCATGATTGCATGCATGTGTGTGCATTTTGGCTTTCATTTCCTCGGTTTTGGCCACTGATTTTAGGCCTAATTAGAGTTACTTAAATCATGTTTAAGACCATCATTTGCTTGGTTGCATGCTTACCTCATGTTTGCTAGTATGCTTGCACAAGTGCCTTGTCATGCCATGTTGCATCCTTAGCTTGCATGCCTAGGTTGCATTGCATCTTGCATGCATGCCTTGTTCCTTGATTTGGTGATAGGAATCGGGCCTTGTTTTTTTTGATTGGTTTGCATTTCATTTGACATGAAAGTGCACACTTGATTCTTTAGGCTATCATGCATGGAAATGCGTGATTGGTGGCCCGAGAATCGAGGCATATACCCCTTTGAGTCGCAAACATGATAGGGGGCATGATTGGTGCATACATTACTTGAATTGTATTGCCATGCAAGTTTTGCCCTATGCTACTGTGAGTTGCAGGTTCTGCAGGTATTGTTTGTCGACCGGCAACATTTTGTGCCGGCCGGCAGTAAGTCATCAGCCGATGGGTTCATTTTGTGCCGATGGCCACATCCTAGTGCCGGTGGTCATTCTACTTAGCCGGTGGGATCCCCCAGTATCCTGAGAGGCATTCCTGAGACTTTGGCAGTTTTCAGAGGAGCAAAGCAGGGAAAACAGAGGCAGACTATGCATGGCAGTGCGATTCCGAACAAGTCCCGAACATGCGCTGCATCTGACCCGCTTCCCGAGGGCTGTACTGTTTTAATTAGATTAATTAATTTGTTCAATTAATTTAATATTTAATTAGCTTGCATAGTTAATTAATTTGTATATTCTTTTGGTCCCTCCGGGTGAGGGCAAATCTGTAATAAGCGTGTGTGAGTGGTGTACATGTCTTCCACCCCCCACTTCTTTCTTCCCTTTTATTTACCTGCTTACGATGGTAGATTAGGGCACGTTTATTTTAGCATACCTTATGCAATGCATGCGTGCATCCATACATTTGTCTTACATGCACCGGGCTCGGTACATCATACAAACCGCATTGTATCTTCAAATCTAACTTGAATACGTGCACTGAATGATTGCATTTCATATGCCATTTTAGGGTTAGCCGAGCCTATCCTAAACTGCATCTCTGTATGTGTTGCATTAGCCACTTAACATTAACTGGGATCATGCATATGACTACTAACTAGTTTATTGTTTTGGCACGGAGTACGATGTAAGTATTTATACTTTAGCATATCGCATGCGTGTGAATGTTAACATGACAGCATGATTACCATGTGGCTAAATGCTTATATGAGATAAACTATTTGAATGCCTGTGGGTGGAGGTTGGATTGCTTAAGTTGGAAAAACTCGTTGAAATCCGTGTTTTAGCCTACTTGCGAGTAGCAAATTCCGAAGCGCTTTCAAAACGAACGGATATGCAATGCTTGTTTCCAAAATAGGCAATCTAGTCTATATTTGTTTGCTGTGCGCATAACATAGTAATTCTAGGCTAATAACCGGAACGAGAACACATAACGTTTTCAAAATCGGATATCACGGTTAGTAGAGGCCGGTCTTCGGACCGGGCGAAAGGGGGTGCTCATAGCTGACCTTCCCCGATCGTACCCAAGCTCCCGAGCCAAGATAACTTTGGTGATGACGGACACGTGGCCTTCGGCACCGAGTCAGGGTTTCCTAAATTTTCCATTTTAAAAATATTTAGGTGGCGACTCTGTATCTGGCAAAGCAGTCCATGTTTGGCATTTCTTTTCAAAATCTTTTTTTTTTTCTCAAAACGATTTGCCAGAGTTGGACTCTTTGGTTCAGATTATGAACCGCAACAAACAAAAAAGGGGAGTCCGAACTGTAGCATCGAGGTCCCTCGCGGGCGTTGCTACACGTATATGCTATTGAAGCATCTGACGAGGCATCACTCCGTGACACATGCTTATTATATATGGTCAATATTGCAGCTTATGGATGCATAAGCTTTAAATTATATTTTCCTGGATTTTGTATTGCATTTAATGGAACTTAATTATCAATGATATTCCCTCTCACTTTTGTATGGCAATAACTACTGGACTTGTTTCTTGGCTATGTGTCACGGGCCGACTCCTTTAGAGGCGCAGCGGATCAATTTTTCCCCCGTGTGGCGCTCAAACTCCACCAAGTTTAAGCCCGCCATAGCTCATTGACAAATCGAGTGTTGATGGTCTCACCTGTTTGAACATTAGGGCCCAATGCTTTGTCAAGCAAAATAACTTCACAAGGAAGCTCCGTCTTCACGCGATGCCACAAGTAGGCCTAACACCTCAAGTGCACCAAGCACGACATAAGTCATTTCTTAGCGCCAAGCTTACCTTAAGCAAGGTGCTCGCCCAACTTAGGTTTATGTTACCAAGGTGCCTAGCCACACAACAATGTGTTAACAAAGGCCCTCGACTAAGCCGATAAGCCAACATTGCATGTTGGGTCTTTAACAGTATCTCGAAGTGTCGTAGGGTCAAGCATGCCTCAATAGATGCATATTGGATGGCCACTTGGTCATGCGAAGCCCACAAGCCACCGAGGGTCAATCTTTTGCTCACGACGTATTTCTCGTGCCTACACGTGTGTTAGATTCTGCTTAATGCCATTATGCATCTTAGCATTGCACCAACGTGTAGCATGAGTAAGGCAACATCTCAATCCATAGCTTTCTTGTAGCATAATGTAGTCCCTCAATGGACTTAGTCAATGCATAGCTTGATGCCTTCATTCGATAGCCCACATATGCGGTGTCGCCTTCCAACCGCGTAGCTTAAGCCACGAGATCCCCTCGTGCAAGGTTGAACCCAAACCAAGCACTTGAGTCGGTACACGAGGCCTTTAGTGGTGCCTCGATAGCTTATTCGGTCCAAAATGAGTCCCAAAGATGCCATATTGCGTGGCATAATGGAAACAACGTAGTGAACCTCTCCCTCGAGAGGCACGCGCAGTGCCTACATTATTGCACCGTCCACAGGGCTCCCAAACCCACGTGGAGACTCTAGACACCCCTCTGGATGCCTAAAGCCCGCCCTTGAGTTGCCCCAAGGTTGCTCACTTGAAGCCCAGTTTGGGTGGGAGCGTAGGTACGTAGCACACCTTGCCTCCTTATATATGTTTGTTAAGCAATTAGCCCTCGGGCAGAAGGAAACATCAATATGTCCGAGGAGTCATAATGATTTTTCATAAATTCCACAAGTTGAGAAAAATCATGAAACTTGGTTGGGAAAACACTTCCCCTAAGACCTCTTTCTAATAAAAATTTCAACTCGAAACTACTTCATTTGGATGACCAAACAACACACCAAAAATTTGCACTATTGGCTAATGTTGCTAGCTGCTGCTGTTGCTGGTTGTGTGCTGCTGCTGGCGGCCCGCATGCCTTGTGCTTCTTGGGGCCAATGTTAAGCCATGTTGAGGCACTTCCAACGGCCACTCTTGGGCACTCAAATGGCCACACCACCGCGACCGAAACGTCACGGAGTTAGCCTTGCAGGGCAACTCATGACACCATGCCTCTTCCAATGGGATGGGGCCAGGAATTTTTTTTTGAAGCCTAACTGAGATCAGTATCTTACTTTGATGTTATTTCTATGATAAGCTTGTTTCTTATACTTCTTTGTTCTTATAAAATAATATACTGTAGGGACTCTATCAGCCCATTTAACTATTTAGACTAACTTTTAATTGCACCAAGTTCTTCAAACAAATGAATTACGCTATTGTTATATCGCTTTTAATAATTAGTGCATTGAGGAGTTCTGCATTTTGGTTTTCTAATGCTATATTTTTCACAATGACAGCCAATGATTATGCTATATTTTTCTAATGATATACTTTGAGTTCGTAAATAAAATTGAGCATTCTCCCTGTCGTTCTTCTCACATATTGCAGGATTCTCATGTTGATTGACAAATGCCCATCTAATTTATTTATGGTCTTCTTCCACAGACATTGTAATTGAATGGTTTAGAAGTATTATATATGTTTCTTTTTTGATTGATGGATACTTGTACTAAAGCATATTTTTTATGGTTTTACAAGGTAGTTATGATGCTGACCAATCTCCAATTCTTCTCAGTCTCATCTTTAGTTTTTTTTTTTTTTTTCTAATTTTTGCTTTGATCATATTAGAGGCTGTTTATCTTATTTACTATCTTTGAATTTATTCTTTTTTTGTAAAATTTTTCTTTCTATACTCATTATGGTCTGGGAATTGAGAGCTTTCTAGCAGCCGTTAACTCTGTTTTTCCTTTTCAATTTTGTTACAGGAGTTAGTATTCTAGGGAATGTACAACACGTGTATATATATATATTATATTTCTATTTTTATAATTTTTTAAAAATATTTTTGTTCTTATTAAAATTCCAGGTTCTAAAATGCAGGTAGAGTTGAATGCTGTGTAGTGGGTAGTAAATGAGATTTAATTGGAAGCATATCATTTTCATAGATTGTTAGTTGCTGCCTTTCTGTTTAGTTCCTTGGCTCAATTTATCCATCAGTGGTTCGGTTTTTAGTAGTGTTGGCAGCAGCTATGGATGATTTTCAGAATCCCTGCATCCAGGTTAGTTCTTTTGGTGCTTTGACAATTGTAAATTTTAGATGGTTACAATTGATTTTTCTATCTTGTCCTTGGTCTTGCAAATATCAATTGCATGAGTAAATCTGGTTTATGCATTTGTTGAGTCACTTTTAGGTATTTTGCTTTTACTTTTTACTTATATTTTCTACTTTCAAGGATTCATATTGACGAGTTTGGTAGTCCTTGATATATTCTCTAGTTCGGATTTTATGTTTTTTTGACATCAATTACTATGGATCAATGTGATTTTAGTTGTTCACCAGTGTTTTGGCGATATAAATTAACAAACTCCAAAATACTTCTATAAGCAATGGTGAGGGTTTCATTCGAAAAAACTTCATCGAGAGCCAAAACCTTGAGGTACTTGAGATCAACTTTTTTCCTATAAATGGGTATCTGCACTACCAAATATTTGCATCAAATAGCTGAAAATAACTTAGATTCCAAATCAATAGTTATTTTCTGACTTCCAAATCGAAAACTTTAGTTACCGCAGAAACTATGTGAGACAGATAGGGTGAAATAGAAACGTGTCATGAGCCTAAGGGAAAATGGTTAGATTTCTACTAGATGTAAGATGAAGAGGGCTATTGGGTGGGAGGATGTAACAAACATAGGATAAAAAATGTTGTTGTTTGGAAAAAAAAATGTTTTTAGAGTTACAGCCAAACATTGAAAAACAAAATAAATGTAAATTATTTTACATGGAATTATTTTCACTGTAACTTATTTTACATCAAAACAAATGGAGCTTGAAACAAATAGAAGTTTTCCTTAATTATGTTGTAAATGATGATTTTTTTTTTGGCTTCTTTTTGCAGATTCAATCTTTTTGAGTACGTGATGATATCTTCGCATATCGATATTGGAGCTTATTGTTGATATCAAAACAAGCTATAATATATATGTTTTATTTTATTTGTATTGTCGATACTTTTGTTTATTTTAGATGCAAAAATTTGAGTTCTTGAATATCAAAAATTATTAGTATTGTTGGAGGATATTTTATATATTTTTGTAAAGAATATTTACTTGACAATTGTTACAGGGTACATATATATTATTCTTGGTATGATTTTGTGAATGTGAATGTAGATGTGGATGTGGATGTATTTTATTTTAGAAAATATTAATAATTTGTACAGGGAAATAATTAACAAAATATATATTGATTTTATAAAAATAATTTTATTGCGATAATAATAAACCATCGCTAAAGTAATTATCATTTCCTTACATTTTATTAGCGACAGGTTAACCTATTGCACATGCATATTAGTTCAAATTTTTAGTGACGGTTTAAACTATCGTAAATATGGTATTAATTTAATTTTACTTTTTTTATGACATTTTAGGCCGTCGCTAATAATACTTTTCGCGACATTAAATACCGTTGCTAAAAAATTTTGACAACGGCAACCAACATCGTCACTAAAAGTGAAGTTTTTTTTTTCCTTTTTTGTGTCAGGTTAAACCGTTGCAAAAACTATTGATTAGTCATCGCTAAAAGAAAGCGATGGTTTGTAACTGTCGCAAATACTTTTTGTCATGCCCCCTTCCGCCACCCCCCATTTCCCGTCACTATTCCATCGCAAAAAGTCTTTTGCGACGGTATGTGGACCTTTTGTGACGTTTGAGACCGTTGCAAAAGGTCCGATTTGTTTAAAAACAAGATGCAGCTCATATTCTTGGATTGTCTCCCCTACAAAATATGACTTCAGTAATGAGAATATTATCATATGGAGTGGCAGCAGATGCAGTTGATGATTATATACGTATTAAAGAAAACATTGCAATTCAAAGTTTGTAACATTTTTAGTAATTGAAATCTTCTAACCAGAATACTTGAGATCTCTCCAACATCAACCGATATTGCTAGATTACTTGCTATTGGGGAGGTTCGGGGGTTTCCGGGTATGTTGAGAAGTTTAGATTGCATGCATTGGGAGTGAAAAAATTGTCAAAAGGCATGGCAAAGTCAATACGTAGGCCATCAAAAAAAGCCAACCATCATTCTTGAAGCAGTAACTTCTTATGACTTATGAATTTGGCATGCATTTTTTGGAATGCCTGGATCACACAATGACTTGAATGTGTTGGATCACACAAGGTCAATACGGTTTCGATTTGATTCACCGTTCAATTGTGAATTAAAATAAATGAGTACTCGTTCCCAAAATATTGCCATGGTCTGACTATGACCAATAATGCAATCTTGGGAGACTGCCAACCAAGATCTACATAAAGTTTTATCTTCTATAATTGTGAATGCTTTACCACGAGAAACACGAGAAGTTTCCGAAATAAAATTAATATCAGTGTTGTGCTCTCGTGAAGTTTCCGAAATAAAATTAATATCAGTGTTGTACTCTGAAATTTGTGATTCCTCAAGCATTTCAAAATTTTCTATAGTTTGAAGCAAATTCAGTAGGATACAATATCTAACTCAGACAGTGAAATATATTATAATGATAGACACTGAACCTCAATATCAGATAATATACACTGAAACTGACAAAGAAAATAAAAATTATATTAATATTATCAAACTGAAACTCACAAAGAAATTGAACATAAGAAACAGATAATATTCACTCTATAAAAATTGTAATCAGTGTGTTTGGTTTGAGTTTTCTAGATTAAGTTTTTTGAAAACTGAGTTTTTTGGTTTTCGTATTCTTTTGTTTTTAGTGAATATTTTTTAAATTTTAAACATTTTTTTTTTTTACTTTTTTAGATGCACCTTAGTTAGAGGTATCTAAAAAGTAAAAAATTTGTGAAAAAATATTTTAAAAAATTAATAAATACACAGAAATACAAAAAATGTACTGAATTCTTGTATTTTTTGTATTTTTGGTATTTAGTGAATTTTTAAAAGATTTTTTTTACAATTTTTTTTACTTTTTAGGTGTATTTATGTTAAGTGTGTTTAAAAAGTAAAAAAATTGCTTAAAATATTAAAAAAATTCAATAAAAACAAAAAAAACACGAAAAATAAGAAAATAGAATTTTCTGAAAAGTGTTTTGGAAAACTGGTAACTAAGCACAGTGAATGCTATTATCAAACTGCAACTCACAAAGAAATTGAACCTGACAAACAGATAATATACATTGAAGCTCACAAACAAAATAAAAATTATAATGATATAGTGAAATTAAAATATTAGTATATTTTATAGAGCACAACAGAAACGATAAATTTTTAAAATATTTTGTCACACCAACAGTAAGTTATTGGAATTGCTGGTGCAAAACGGTTACTTCTCAACTCAATATTTATATGTATATACGATGTAACTTTTCCATGTTACATTTTGATAGAAATTTAAAATTATATCAACCTTCAATTTATTTGTAGTGCCACAAAAGGAGCATACCAATTTGAAGCAGTTTGCAGGCCAACCAAAAATTGAAACAGATTGAAGCAGCTATGTATGCATCGGTAGATCGGTGGATCAACCGGTTGGACATCTAGTCGGTTGACCGGTGGGACCCACCTCCAACGTAAACGCATAGTGAAATGATGAAATCTCACCCAGATACTCAGTTTGGTGAAACTTTTGTTCCGTTATCAATTTAATATCAGTTTGATGAAATCATTAGAGAGAAAAAAAAAATGATTTTTTTCATCAAATTTAAATTTGATACTTAATCTGATACCACGTTGAAAATGGTCTAACATATTTTAAGGATTTGTTTTTAATATTATTTTTTAAATGTCGGCTCCAAGTTAAGTTGAGTTTGGTAGTGCAACAATTGCAATTGTACGACAACATTTTCATGTGCCGGCCCGATCAAACCGTTTCAATTGTTGATCATTGCCAAACAATTATTGATCATTACCAAAGATGGTTTGACATGTTTTTACTATATTTCTTTCATCTAATATATTAAAATTTGCTCTAATTTAAACTAAATAAAATATAAGTGGAGAGAGATTTACAAATAAATGTTCCTATATAAATTAACAGTGAATGAATCAAAAAAAAAAATTAATGAAAATATAAGGATGGGATTTTGATAAAAATATTAAATGATATTATAAGTTAACTTAAAGTATAAATAGTTAATTATCAAAATTAAAAATAAAATTGACAATAATATAAAGATCTTAAATACAATTAAAATTTTAAAATTATGAGCCGACTCTCACTCGAAAGTGACACAATGAATATTAAAAAATAAAATTATATTATATTAGCATATCATTAATCCTTATAAAAAAAAAAAAGACTAGTTCTCTCTAATTCCCAATTAGAGAGTGCTGTTTAGCCTTTGCCAACTTATCATGGAAGTCATATTGATAATAAGAATTATTAAATGTGTATGATTCGTCGAGTATTTTATTTATATAAAAAATTATATTGATCGGATATCGATAGTCATGTGATCAGATTATATTTTTGTCAATAATTTATTTTTAAAATTATATTTACCATTAATACAAACTAGCATATCACCAGCACGGATTGTGTTTACAATTATCTATATATGTGAATTGTGATTTTTAAAATTTTTTTTTTAAAATTTTTCCTTTTTTTCCTTTTTTATATTATATTAAAGTTTAATATTTTGAAAATAATTATATGTGTTGGACTTTTTAAAGAATTGAATATCTTTTTTTAATTATATTATATTAAAGTTTAATATTTTGATAATAATCATATGTGTTGGACTTTTCAAGAATTTTTTTTTTATGCTTGTTCTTAATATATTATAATAGTCATATGTGTTGAGATTTTTTAAGGAATTTATATGTGTTAGATTTCAAAGAATTTTTTTTATACTTGTTCTTAATGCATTAAAGTGTTATTATGAGGGTAAGACTTGGGAGTTGGGAGAAGTTAATAAATGTTAAGATTTTTTTTTTTTTAAATCAAAAAATCAATAAATTTAGATTGAGAGATTGGAACTCCCACAAGACTTGGGATTAAAAATCTCCTTTTACTTAATATATAACTAGCCTATCACCCGTGCTATGCACGGGATAATTATAGATATTTATATTTGTTTTAGATTTTTTTTAATAGATAAATTATGTTTTTTAAGATTTTTTTCTTATCACTAACCATAGTGTATGGGAGAAGTTGAAAAGGGTACTGCAGTAACTATACACGAATTGTATCTATAATTATTTGTGTAAGGAGATTTTAAATGCTGATCAGAGGATTTTGACCAAATCAGTAATTGCAAGCATGTGGAAAGATATGTAAATTGAAAAAAGTTAAAAAATGCTAATTAGGGGATTTTGACTAAATCAATAATTGCAGGCATGTGAAAAGATATGTGAATTGAAAAAAGTTAATAAATGCTAATCAGGGGATTTTGACCAAATCAGTAAATGTTAAGTTTTTATTTTTTTTAAATCAAAAATTTTAAAAATTCAGATTAGGATATTGAAACTTCCACAGGTCTTGAGGGTTAAAAACCCACTTTTGCTTAATATCTAGTATATAAATATAGATATAGATAATATAATATAGATAGATAGATGTGTTGAAATTTTCAAGGTATTTTGTTTACAATAATGATTCATCCCACTAATTTTGGAGCACTAATTGACCACTAATGAGGTGGAAATTCAAAAAAAAAAAAAAAAAAAAAAAAAAAAAAAAAAAAAAAAAAAAAAAACGAACAAAACATCCCATCATGTGGGACCCACACCACTTTAGAGCTATTAGTGCTCCTATTTTTAGTGGTTTCACTCATTTTTCTTTTGTTTATGCTGATCTTTAATGCATTAAAGTTTAATTATGAGGGAGTTTTGACCAAATCTCTCAAAAGGCATGGGGATTGGGAGAAATTAATAAATGCTGAGTTTTTTTTTTTTTAAATCAAAAAATTAGAAAATTAGGATTGGAATATTGGAACTCCCACAAGCCTTGAGGGTTAAAACCCCCTTTTGCTTAATATATAGTATAGATACTAGCCTATCACCCGTGCTATGCACGGGATAATTATAGATATTTATATTTGTTTTAGATTTTTTTTAATAGATAAATTATGTTTTTTAAGATTTTTTTCTTATCACTAACCATAGTGTATGGGAGAAGTTGAAAAGGGTACTGCAGTAACTATACACGAATTGTATCTATAATTATTTGTGTAAGGAGATTTTAAATGCTGATCAGCGGATTTTGACCAAATCAGTAATTGCAAGCATGTGGAAAGATATGTAAATTGAAAAAAGTTAAAAAATGCTAATCAGGGGATTTTGACTAAATCAATAATTGCAGGCATGTAGAAAGATATGTGAATTGAAAAAAGTTAATAAATGCTAATCAGGGGATTTTGACCAAATCAATAAATGTTAAGTTTTTATTTTTTTAAATAAAAAATTTAAAAAATTCAGATTGGAATATTGAAACTTCCACAGGCCTTGGGGGTTAAAAACCCACTTTTGCTTAATATCTAGTATATAAATATAGATATAGATAATATAATATAGATAGATAGATGTGTTGAAATTTTCAAGGTATTTTGTTTACAATAATGATTCATCCCACTAATTTTGGAGCACTAATTGACCATTAATGAGGTGGAAATTCAAAAAAAAAAAAAAAAAACACGAACAAAACATCCCATCATGTGGGACCCACACCACTTTAGAGCTATTAGTGCTCCTATTTTTAGTGGTTTCACTCATTTTTCTTTTGTTTATGCTGATCTTTAATGCATTAAAGTTTAATTATGAGGGAGTTTTGACCAAATCTCTCAAAAGGCATGGGGATTGGGAGAAATTAATAAATGCTGAGTTTTTTTTTTTAAATCAAAAAATTAGAAAATTAGGATTGGAATATTGGAGCTCCCACAAGCCTTGGGGGTTAAAACCCCCTTTTGCTTAATATATAGTATAGATATAAATGTGATTTTATCAATTAATTATTAATATTTGATCAATATAATTTTTTATAAGAATAAAAAACTCAACAAGACTTAAAATGAATTGTCTGAATCATTAATACGAGCTCTCTGCAGTGAGTCCACGAATGCTCAATAATTCTCTCCAGTTTGATATGGACCGGAGAGAAACCTTCCAATAAAAAAAAGTTGCATGAGCATAGCAAGTAAAGATGAACCAGCTGACTATTTGAAAACACAATGAGTATTAAAAAAAAAAATCATAATATAGCTCGGTTTAGAAATAGGTTATTTTTGTTAAATTTTTAATTTTTTTAATTATTTTAATTTGGTTAAAAAAATTATATTTGAGATTATCACTACCCGTTCCCTGTATCCAAAGGTTAAGTATTGTGATGGCCAATAACTGAAGTTATCTATGGCTAATTCTTAAACAAATCAATAAATGCGAGCGGAAGAAATATTTGAGTGAAAGTACCAAAATAATCATCGGAGCTTTTATTTTTATTACAAAATTTATTGACCAAAAAGGTCGATATTTACATAGAAAAATATCAATAAAAGAGTTGTGTGTGTCTATTCCGTAGCTCCGCATCTTAGACTTTCCCAAAGCTATTTCCTGAAAATTAGTAAACAACTATAAGCACATGGCAGAGTGAGAAATATTATACCAAGAGTATAAGGGACACGAAATAACCATGGATCGTTAGTTAGGCCAAAACATTTACATAAACAAATCATTTAAGTAGCAGAAACTGAAATACAGATATTATATAAATATATAACCATAACCACGGTACAGAACAGAACAGAACAGAGGTCACAGAAGTAACAATCAGAACAGAGGTACGGATTCAAGAGGTGGCTCGTACGGATTCTAGAGGTGGCTCCCACAATAGTGTAGCACTTAGTTCCGCACAGCACTTTGGTCCGCACAAAACAGAGGTCAATGGATCCATGACAAACAGAGGACCACAAAGTGGTCAAACAGAGGCCAATGGTTATTTAAGTCCCCCAAGGCATGAGACTCCCGTGGTGGTACTTACAAAACATGATTGTATATAAGGTCATAGTCAAATATTCTTTAAAATATAAACAAACATATCCATGATTTTTTTTAAGCAAATAGAGTTCAGAAATAAAACCACGTAACTGAAATAATAATATAACTTAATATAATTTATAAAACATAATTTGTATAAAATAAGTATGGGAAGTCAAAACATAAGTAAAATATATTTTGGTAACTCAAGATATAATATAACTCACCTTAACTTGAATACCTTACTCTTTCTTTCCACTATCAAAAATCTTTTCAACTTTCATTATTTTTTTCTTTCTTTCCTCTCTTTCTTTTCTTTCTCTCTTCCTTTCTTTTTCTTTCTTCTTTCTGTTTCTGTTCCTCTGAAGCGTGACACGCCTCCCTATTTATAGGGGAAAAGACGCAACGTGACAGATTTGATAATGATTTCATAGATTTGTTCTTATCCTTAATAGATATTTAAAATAATTTTTCTTTAACTTAATATTTTAATATAATTATATAAATAAATTAATTCTTAATTAAATTACATTTTATCATATATTAATAAAAATTAATTATTTATTTTAGTACTATACCCATTATTATTATTTATATTATCTATATTATTATTATTTATATTTTAACCTCTAAACTTTTAATAATTATATTATTTTTACAAAATTACGCATAATAATATATAATAAATTATATATTTTTCGAACTGAGATTAAATAATATTAGTATAAATTCTACAGAATAATTAAAATCTGGATTGTTACAGAGATAATAATTGATTTTATTTTTTATTTTTTTGTAATTAATTTGATGATTGTGAGAGAAAAAAAAGTGAAATAATTATGATTTAAATGTGACATTTTGATCTCGTTTAAGAAGTTGGCTACTATTTTAGTTGGCTTTTAAACTTTTTGGTTATTTGGCATGCCTAAAAAAATTATGTTTGTTAAGTTGATTGTCTTCTCTTTTTTTTTTTTAGTTAATTTGATAATTGTAAGTGAAAAAATAAAATGAGTATAATTTAGATGTGACATTTTATCTTATTAACTATTTTAGTCTATTTTGTCTTTATTGACTATTTTAACTTCTAACCTACTTCTCAAATATCCTTTTCTCTTATTGATTATTTTAACATAAACTCAACCTCCAAAAACTTATTTTGAGAAGTAGATTAAAAGCTGACTTTTTAATTTATTTATTTTTTAAAAAATATGTAAAAGAATAGAGATATGATATGACTTAAAAAAATTTTAAAAAAAAATTTTTCCAACTTAGATGTCAAAATATCATATTAGCATAGCATAGCATTTCGTTCAAAAACAAAAACAAAAACAAAAACAAAAAACACAGCATAGCATAGCATTTAACTATCTATTTATTTATTTTTGTGGTAAACCAATCTGGCTAAACGACTCCTAACATCATCAAATATTTGTGCTAAAATATAAGAAGGAAAGAAAAAGTAGACAAAGTGTCGTTTTGGGAAGATCGGAAAAACGCTGCGTTCTTGGTCCAAAAATAAAACGCCCGAGTGTTCAAAAACGCAAAACCACCATTTGGGAAGAGCTGGAAACGCAACTCTATAGGTTTACGAAACTACCCTCACATCTGATAAATTGGTAGCTAGGGCAACCTCTCATCACAGTTGCCTCTTTCACCTTCTTCTCATCTTGCATACTCCTCTTTCAAGCGATACAAACTGTAAGTTCGTCGAAGAAGGGACGACCCCGCCGTCCCCCGCCGAAGCAACCGCCGGATTCGTGGTCCACGTACTCGTTTTCGCCGGATCTGCACCATCAGGTACGCCGATAACCATCTTCCATTACAATCTTCTCGCAAGAGTTTTACGGACCCAAAATCGAAACTGAACGAGTTCTTCATCTTCTGGAGGACCTGCAGATTAGATCTGCAACACCAACGTCTTCTGCACCTGTAGATTAGATCATTCACAAAAAAAAAAAAAAACCTAGAATTAACAAAAAAAATCCCCATTAACTGAAGTGTAGATATACATATATATATATATAAACACATGTTGTCAGTGGATAGAAAAATCTGTATACAAAAATCTATATACAAAAATATATATAAACACATATTTACGACTCCTCTGTATACAAAAATCTGTTGTTGTTGCATCAAACACTTGATATGCAAGTGGATACTCCATGAGCCTATTTTGCCGTAATGAGCCTACTTGATACAAAAATCTGTTGTTGTTGTTACAAAAATCTGTTGTTGTTGTTACGACTCCTCAATGAGCCTATTTTGCCCCAATTTCTTGTTGTTTAGGTTCAGAATTGGGCACTGTTTTATGCTTCCAATCAGCCTCTTTCATCGGCTGCTTCGAGTGATTACATTATGGATTAATTTAGTTCAGAAAATGTAAGAATAGGCTCTCATTTTTTCTGAAATTTTATATCAGAATTGATCACTGGTTTGTGTGTATTGTATATGAGCTCTGTTTATGGAAAATTGGCCAAATTGGTCACAGAAACTTGACAAATTTTGAGACCATAGTTTAATGAATATTTACTTTGGCCATTTGACTGAGGAACTAACAAATAAATATAGAGAAGTGGAGAAATTTGAAATCCTATTTAACCGTCTGAGGTACTAAAATTTCATGCCAACTCTGTTCATTCTTTTTTTATTTTTTATGTTTTTTTCCGTTTTATTTCAAAATTTCCAGAAATTCTGTAAAATTTAGCAACATGTGATCAATTACATAAACATGTGAACTTCAGTGGCACCAAACCTATTTAACCAAACCTTATGAATTCTTTCCTCCTAGTGATTTCAACAATTGCAACTTAAATTATGATGCAAGTTTATAACCTTTCTTTAGTCATAATTACAACTTCACCACAACTGATATGATTTTTCAATTTTTATTGGAATAAATGAACCTTTTCACATTTTATATATTTCAATTTCCTTGTTTTACCATATAAGTAAAGAATTTTTTCTGCATTCTATTATCCACTCAATGAGAGATTGATATTTTGACAAGATTAAGCATAAAAATATTAAAGTAGATGTTGTTTATCTTCAGGTACATGATAGTTGTTTTAGTGTTTCTCATGAGCTGAACAGATTTTTATTTATGAAAGACAGCTTAGTTGGATTGATATTATTGGCATGACAAAGTATCTATATATATGTACTACTTGATGCTGACTTATCTTTTTAAATACTTGAAGCTTGTTTAAGTGTGTCATGAGCTGAAGGAAGTTAAATATGGGAAGTAAGCTTAGTTTCATTGGTTGTAAAGACATTGAAATATTAGGACTTATTGGAGCTTGGCAACTGCTCAAGTGACTTGAGAGTTTACATACTGACATGCCTCTCATGTATCATTTCTGTTGTCTAAAATATCAGTTGCCATGATCCTATCTTGAATAATGTTTAACTTTGGAATCTATTGGGTTATGTCAGAGGCAGTAGTGCCACCATGTGACTAAGTAGTGCAGTGTGACAAATCGAAGATATGGTTAAAATAAAATATCAAACATTTGTTTTAAATTTTAATACTTCTATACACCTATAGGTTAATGCAAAATATATAATGACTGTTACATTTGTCAAACCCAAGAACAAGTCTCAACAGCGTGGTGCTGAATTTTTTTGGGAAGCATTAGCAAGTGGACAGGAAACACTCCCAAATTCTTTAAGGCTATTGATAATAATCAGAAATTTATATTATTTAATGATAAATAACCATGGGAGGCTTCAAATTGTAAAGTAATAGAATTACTAATTAAGTTATAATCATAATTTTGACTAAAGGTTCTTTTATTCTTCCCCTGAAGTTCCATTACCAATTCCATGATCTATCACAATGCATTCATGTTCAACTATTAACCTAAATTCAAAGTGCATTCAGCTTCAACTATTTATGCCTTAAGTTTCAAAATGAACTCGTTTCAGTTACTGTCTTTCATTCCGCACAGTAGATTGTCTTAGTTCAATTTATAACATGAAAAAAAAAAAAAACAAATGAGTATACAGATGGCGTCCTCCACGTCAAGTGCCACTTCATCCTGGCCACCAAGGATGTGTGCTTGTGGGTTTGGACACTGCGTTGTAAAGATATCAAGATCCGCCAAGAACCCTGGTCGTGCATTCTACGTTTGCCCTAGAACTACGGTGCGTTTGTGTTGCCACTCTCTTATGCACTTAGTCACAAAACTCGTCGTGCATTCGTGGTTGTGTCATATAGTATACATGCTAACTATCTACTGCAATTTTTTCGAGCAGAGATGTGCGTCGTGGGTTGGTTGGTGTGACGAGTTTCACAGCACCAATTTGCGTGCTGACCAGCCACATAATGATGTCGATCAGGGGTTACGAGCAGACGTTGCGCGCATAGATCAGAGCCTACGTATGCTTAGGACTGTCGTCGGTTTTTTGTGTGTCGTTGTTTTGGTGTTGTTGTTTCGCATGTGATGTATTGACATGGATATAACTGCGTAGTTATTTTCTGTATCACTTATGTACGTTGCTGTCAGTTAAACTAATATGTACTGTTACATAAGATTTCCCGAATGTGTAGTACAAATGAACTTTGGCTTTCGAACAGTGTTGTACTATTTCGTGCTTATGTGTTTTAATCGGGTTTACACTTTTATTTCACTTTTGGCCATGCAAACTAATATGTACTCTACTTAATTTCTTTCTGATAATGCACTTGTAAATGTTACAAGCAGGACAGGACTACTCATGGCAACAAACCGAACATCACCCCAGTACGCCTTCAAAGTGTCGAGGTAACGCTGCAAAATCAACCCAACCCCAGCCAGTCCACAAATACCAATTTGACAGCGACAATACGAAGCTGTTTCTTCAACTCATCATTGTTGAAATGGAAGGTGGTAATCGACAACCGTGCGAATTGTCCATAGCAAGGTATAAGAACGTAGCAAACAAATTTCTAGAGAAAACTGGCCTACTATATTCCGCCAAACAAATGAAAAACAAGTTTGACAACTTGAAAAAAGATTGGGTCACCTGGAAGAAGTTGGAGAATGCCAGCCACGGCTTGACAGGCTTTGGGTACGACCATGAGACAAGCTTGATCACTGCACCTGACCATTGGTGGGCGAAAATGCAAGCGGTATGTTTTCACTAACACTTCCATTTTGTTGAGTTACATTTATTATTTTGTAATTACATTTCAAGCTGTAGTAAAAATATGTGTTTTCTCCTTCACAGATGAACAACCGATGTGCTAAATTCAGGACTAAGCCACTAGACCACGTGGATCTGATGGAGCGGGTGTACTCTGGTGCAGCAGCGACTGGGAAACATGCATGGACTCCAACAGAAGTGCAAGATGATGCTGCTGCTTGCGACCAATGCCATGGACGTGGATAGCGGATGGGACCTCTCAGTGCAGACACACCACCACATCCGGGCCGTGACACTGTCGGGGAGAATGTGGTTGATAGTAGCCTATTTGAGGATGCTCCCCCCCAGTTAGCCGTGGATGGATCATCCAATCCAAAACGGCGCAAGCGGGCAACGCCTGGTACTGTTACTAGCAGCATGGACAATCTGGTGGAAGTTGTGAGCATACAAAGCAGGGAGCTGAAAATCACGCAATACGTTGTCACGAGTAAAGATGACAACACAGTGGGGGACTGTCTTGCACGGCTTATGAGCACGCCTGGATTAGAGCCAGGCGGTCCGTTGTTCTCATTCGCATGCGGCATCATAGATACACCCGATAATCGGGACATCATCATGGCCCTCCCCCAGAATTACATTGTCAACTGGTTGACAGAGAAGCGTGCCTGTACGCCGGCCAATGTTAGCCGGGATCATAACGGGGGGCCACGTCTGTTCGGGAGTGGTGGTGCTGTTGACTTGGACTAGGTTGTTCTGGTTGGATTGTCATGTTTCTATTTGATTATCATGGGACTATAGTATATTATGTGTATTTGTATTGTGCTCTTTTTTTTTTTTTTTTTTGGATGGTGAAGACTTGAGACAGTTTGCATTTCTTTTATTTCTGTGTAGCCATATATGTATGCTTTTGCAGTACTTGGCAGGGTTATTTTGGTTCGTTGTGCTTTTATTTTGGTGTGGATGTGTATGTATGATTCTGCAGGATGGGAGGGAACCGATATGCGAGTATATACGCCGCAAGGTGGCATTAATTTGGTGTTACATGCTTGTTATGTTATGCATAACTTGTGTTCAGAGAATGTCACATACAACTCTTTGCAGGCTATTAATGCAAATAATAACAAAAAAAAAATGGATGAAATGTAGTTAAATTTTTTTATTTAACGTATTAAGTAGTTATTAATTTTATTTATAGTGTAAACTTATATATTCAAATTATTTAATACAGGCAGAAAAGAACTTACATTTCAATGAATTGCAAAATTATTTATTTATTGGGTGCACCGTATTTATTTAATGCAAAAAAAAAAAAAAAGGTGCAGAGTAATTATATTTCTTTAATTGACTTATTAATTATTTATTATATTATTTATTCATAGTTCTCTTTGCAATTGATAATTTTTTTCGAAAACACATCAGATAGGCACCAAAAGTGGATGTGCCATACGTCTCTGAAAAGCACATAAAACATGCTTATATGCAAGCATGCAAATACAGAATGTACTAACCTGCAATGCATTCACATGGTTTTGTTTGGTGCACTAGGATTCCTTAGATTTCACATGCCCACAGTAGCCTACATTGAAATGTAGTTAAATTTCTTTATTTAACGTATTAAGTAGTTATTAATTTTATTTATTGTGTAAACTTATATATTCAAATTATTTAATACAGGCAGAAAAGAACTTACATTTCAATGGTTTGCAAAATTATTTATTTATTGGGTGCATCGTATTTATTTAATGCAAAAAAAAAAAAAAAAAACAAGGTGCAGAGTAATTACATTTCTTTAATTGACTTATTAATTATTTATTATCTTATTTATTCATAGTTCTCTTTGCAATTGATAATTTTTTTCGAAAACACATCAGATAGGCACCAAAAGTGGATGTGTTATACGTCTCTGAAAAGCACATGAAACATGCTTACATGCAAGCATGCAAATACAAAATGTACTAACCTGCAATGCATTCACATGGTTTTGTTTGGTGCACTAGGAGTCCTTACATTTCACATGCCCACAATAGCCTACATTGATTTGGTCATTGAAGTGGCTTATGCAGAACTGTTATATATGACGGAGTTGTGCAACTTATTTCGCCAATTAAAAGTTACAACTGGTAGTGCTAACATTTCATATAATTTGCAACGTGTATGGATGCGTAAGAGGGTACCAGCTCGGGAGTCATACGCAATGGCCAAATAAATGCTTGGATACGAGAGACGATCGGAGAAATGGAGTCGACGACATCAATGATTTGGACAGAAATTGCTCGTGTTGCAAACGAGTACGCGTACGTTGACAGGACGTCGTTTCATACATCCGCATTGACTGGTAGCATGTGGATGCAGGAGATGCTTGGAGGAAGGAATG